>CM065295.1:12753500-14107500 GCA_032871835.1 Dipteronia dyeriana
GTCTATGAGCTCTTGACGTTTACTGGTATTCTTAACGAGGATACACTTTCTCCAATAAGCTTAAATATATTATTTTTATTTTATTATTATTTAATTAAATGGAAATTAATTAATTTGTTGATTAATTAGTTATTTAATTAAAAGTCAAAATCTTTTCCTATTAGGAGATAGTCTCCTAAAACTATACTATTGTTGGTAGTATAGTTAATGTTAAAGACTATATTTGATAAGTAGATAAATAAAATGAGTTATTTATCTAATCAAATTAGGAAGTCTTTAATATGGTTACAAATACACTTTTGAGTTGGATTAGGAGTCTTGGTGTTAGGATAGAATTCTTTTTTGAAAAGGATTATTAACCACCAAGTAAATCTATCTAAGGAAATGATTCTTAACTACCAAGTAATCCTTCTTAGGAAAGGATTTGTGATCCTAATCTATATCATATAAAATTTGGCCAGCCCATATATATATACAAAAGGATAGAATTTCTTTAAGATAAGGATTCTTAACTACCAAATAAATCCACCTAAGGAAATGATTCTTGCCAACCAAGTAAATCCTTCTTAGGAAAGGATTTATGATCCTATATATAGATATGTGTGTGTGTGTGTGTGTGTGTGTGTGTGTGTGTGATTTTTTTCCAACCCTATGAATTTTATGATGAAAATTTCGGTCATGCCTAGGTAATTTTCAAGAGAGAGTTTGGCATAGCAAGAGAGAATTTTGAGGGAGAAAAATTAGTTTTTGCTCTATACAAAATTCGATCAACTCATAGATAAAGGGTGTGTGAATTCGGCCTAGAAGAGAAAAAAAGGGGAACGTTTTTTGTTTTCAATAGTAGACTAGTATCCTTTACATCAAAAGGGTTTTGTGTACAAAATTGAATCAAGGTTCACTCGAGTTTCAATCAAATTGATTGATAATTCACAAGTGACCGGACGTTTTTGGATTTTTCTCTTGGAGGATATTTGTAACTAACAAAGAAAAGATTTTTGTTTTGTCTCCATCCTCAGGAATACAATTTAAAGAAAGGGAGCCCACACTCCAAGGTGATTCACGTTCGTGATTGGATTGGAAGATCTTGCGGACTCAATTCGGCGCTTGTTCAATCGTCACGCTTAAAAGGTACGATACTTTTATATACATCAATTAATCTAGGGTTAAGGTTCTCGTTGCATAATAGGGAAAATTTTTATTTTATACGCAAACCCTAATCTTTTTTTTTCTCACGCTTCCGTTGCGTTTTTAAACCGTTTTTTCCCTACACTGGGACGGTAGTCTCGATACGGGATTCTCGATAAAAAAATCGACCCGCTTCCCTCCTAAAGACTGAGGGAGGCTCCACATTTAGCTTGCCATGTGTCGTGAGGCGACCCACGATGATGATTTGAGGTCGATCGACCCCTACCTCGCCAACTCCCACCTCGGTGTGGGGTCTGACGATGGACACCCCTTCTTGATCACCCGACTCAGATTACGAATCTGATTGATCATGAGCAATGTTATTGTAATCTCCCTGATAGTCATCAATTATCTTCTCTAGGGATGGTCAAAGAGTCATCCCAACGTAGCGAGAAAAGATCAAGCTATCTTTAAAGGGGGGTTACCATATTAACTATCCTAAATATCGTACGGTCACAATTATTACATGTGTTATTCGACTAATCGTCTGATTCAACTAATGGATCGAACAAACTAATCAGGCCGTCAAAAGTTTACTAACAACCTTCTCACAAAAATTTCAAGTCTCTACAAACCAATGGTCGATACCTCATCAAATAGTCTAAAAAGGCTATATTCCATATTATAAAGTCATAAACAAATTTTCTAAACAAAACTTGGAGTATTTCAGATCAAAACAAAGTTTTTGAAAAACTTGTAACACATTTTACAAAGTAATCCTATAAAAACAAGAACAACAATAAAAAATATTCTTTCAAATGGGAGAACTTAAAGAACAAAACTAAAGAAATTTTCACGATTATTTCACGATTTCAAGCAAACACTGACTTGAGCGTCGGAGAGTCCCCTACCCTCCATTTGTGGCTCGACACCCTTTTTTTTATCTCTTAATTTGTAGGTTGTCAGTGCCCTCCTCATCGAATAAAAAATAATTGTAGATCAGATCGACTACAACGGTGTCTTCAATGACTCTCTGCAGGGACTCTTGGTCCTGCTGAAATACAACTAGTGAAATCCCTAAGGGAGCGTTTGTGGAAGTTATCGCAGCTTGACCAGTTGAGGTTGGAATCACGGAGGGCAAGCTTGCTCCAATAGTATTGGCATTTATTGGGTCAAAGTTATTACTAGCACTTAGGGTGCCAGCATCATTCGGAGACTGGCTTCCATCTCTATTGTTTGCCATGTTGTTGCTTCACGAGTTCTTTTTTTTTTGAGAACTTAATTTTGGAGGTGCAACGTCCCCCTTCTTCTAGTGCCAATTGTTGACGGTGATTTTTGGATTACGTAGGATTGATCACGCGTCTAACAAGTTATTGCAAATTCTAAAAGATGTTGTGAGAAAAATATAAAAAAAAAAAACAAAGTATGCAGACACTGATTTACGTGGTAAAACCCCAAGGCAAAAAAACATCCTCGGTTGCCAACGACGGCGAGAAAAATTCACTATGATTAAATTGTTACACATTCTATTCTTTTCTTCCTTAGCGTATTTCTCTTTCTTTTCCTTGCATATTTTTGTCTCTCTATCTATATCTTTTTTTTATAACCCTCCCTCTTTTTTACAATGAGATTATGGATCTATTTATATGTGCATAGAACTATAATCCTTGTTATACAGATAAGGAAATGTGGTAGTGTTTAATCAGGATTTGTTAATTGTTGAAGTTGTCTTTGCCTTATTTCATGTTTCTGAGATTTTGTGCATTGAATTAGAATCTTCGTAAGATTCTAGTTGAATAGTCCTCTTATGACTTATTTCCTCATTGGTGTGCAATCTTCTAGAAGAACTGAGTTATTGCTTGATCTGGAATCTCTGATATATAGGAGAAAATAGTAATATTTCCTTATTGGAATGTTGTTCTACATTCCTTGTTTGAGTAAAATCATTCTTCTTCGTATTTGAGTCGTAGTTGCCTTTAATATCTCTTGTGCTTTATTTAACTGAGCAATTATCTAATCCTGACCAGACCTTTTATGTCTCGATTGGATGGTCTTTACTTGATCAGGTTGTCTCTACCTAATCGGTTAGTTTTCCAGACCATCTTAGGTAATAATTGCTTTGGGTTGATCTTTCCTGACTCTTGTAACATGGCATATCTAATCACCGTAATCCAATGTCTCCAGCACTTTATTTAACTGAGCAATTATCTAATCCCGACCAGACCTTTTATGTCCCGATTGGATGGTCTTTACTCAATCAATTTGTCTCTACCTAATCGGTTAGTTTTCCTGACCATCTTAAGTAATAATTGCTTTGGGTTGATCTTCCCTAACTCTTGTAACATGGCATATCTAATCACTGTATTTTCATATGATCATGATGACTTGTCAAACTATCAAAAAATCCCTATAAGATTTTCTAGCACTTATTCTTATGTCCCCAACAATGTACAATCTTTACAAGACGATGTAAATTTCCTAGGAATATAAACAATAATTTTGGTGGCCAAAAAAGAAAACTTGTTGGGACTTGGGATTACTAAATTTGAAATTGGCAATAATACAGGGGATATTTATAATTTTTAAATATGTTTAATTATGTATTTACATTTTAAAAATAAATAAATGTGAAACTTAGGTTCGAGCAGCAGAAAAAAAAAACTTAGGTTGTTTAACATTTTAAAAGTACATTATAGCATGTAATTAATCTGTCAATTTATGTACCAGTGATTAGTAACTTAGTGTATAGAACATAAATGTAGCATAATATATGGTGATCCTAATAAGAAGAGATATGATCTAAAACCACATGTAATTTGTCATAGTTGATCACCAAAATGCCCTTTCTGTTAACTTTTGTTAATATTTTTAATCAAAATACTATTTTACGATTCTATTCAAATATATAAAAATAATATTAAAAAATATTTTAAAAAATCAATTAAAAAGATCCTCCTTCTTCATAAGTTCATGTTAACATATACTTTTAAGTTCTTTTTTGTTTTAAAATTTATGAATCTATAAGATTTACTAAACTCATTATAGCTAAATAAAATCAATATATTAATATTCTCATTTGTTTCATTTTAAGGGTTTGGAGTCTTGGATATCTCCTGTTTGAAGTGTTTCTTATATATGTACAGTTCTTTGTTTGCATTATATTGTGGGTACTGACAATGTCATTTTATCCACGTGTACGGTGTTTAGACCATACTTAACGAACCATATGATAATTACTTTTTAATTGAGATGGTTATAGCAACAAAATTTAATAATTTGTTCGATAGCTGGATGGATGATCTTTGTCACTAAACAACAATTACTTGTCAATTCATATGGTATATTGGTATATATAAAAAAATATATATATATATATATACATATCAATTGAACTTTATAATCTTAAATAGTATTATATATTGTAAGCAACATGACGATTGATATTGTTGAAGATATGTGTGCCCTACAAATCTCTATCTCTGGAAATATAGCATAAAAACAAGTCAATTTCCTCAAGTAATGAGTGATTCCTCCACAGAATTATTTTTATCACATTTAGCATATAAATAATATCTACCGGATAAGTGATAACGTAAAGCAAACCTAAGAATCTCACACACAAATTGTGATTTATTCTAATCACTGTGTGCCCACCTATAATTTCAGCCTTCAAAATTAACATCTTTGAAAATAAATAATAATAAATAAATAAATAAAAATGGAGGTTCTTTAATATTCTAATGTGATTCTATCATTTTTACGTTATTCCCATATATATGTATGTTTATACATATGTACAGTAAAATTCGTCTAAATAATATTATCTGTAATTTCTTAAAAAGAAAATATTACATATTATATGTCTCTAAATAATATTACAAGTTATTATGTGTATATAAAAGGACAAAATGTATTGCGGAATAGTTCTCCTTTTCATAAACTAACAATTTTCTACAAGTGCTCCACACTATTGTAACATTTATCACTCTCTTTAAAATTATCCACTGAATGAAATAATAAAAAAAAAATCTTTAACGACATAATATAAATTATTAACGATCTCGTTAATTAAAATCTAAAAATACTTTGAAATGAAAGAAATCATCCAAATCTGATTTATAATCTGTCAAATGAAATTGTGTATTTGTGGTATGAGGTCGGTATTTTTCTACCCCTAATTTAATTTTTGTACAGTTATGGGATTTTAAGTCTCCGTCCGTCCCGTCCCGTCCCGTTCTCGTACCCCATCCATGTAATTAGTACCGTGACTAGTTCAGAAAACATAATTTTCTCTCTTTTTTTCATTCCGACTAAAATAATTTTCCCTCTCTTTTTTTCTGTTTTATTTTTCCTACGTTGAAACACTATTCCATTCAAAATTATTATATATAATTTACCCTCACACTATTATTTTTCTTCCATTGAAACACTACTCCGTTCAAAATTATTATATATAATTTACCCTTGCAGTATTATTTTCATATTACTCAACAATTTTGATATAAGCTTTATCAAAAAGTTATTAAAAAAATTACAATAATAAGATAGAGATAGTATGAGACAAAAAATCAATTCTCCATTGGAGAATCCCAAGATACTGATTCTATCAATCGGATGTTTGCACGTGTCATTTTCCTTTTCACTTTTTACATTTATCTCTTTATATTCTTTTAAAATTGGCTACGTGTCAACAACCCATTGGTAGGTCAATACTCAAGATACTGACCAATCAATACCAAGTATTATCTTTATTTTAAAGTGAGTATTTATTGAGATGTTATATACATTGATATTGGGGATGATAATAAAAAACTTATTCCTGACCCGTGCCATTGACATCTTTGCATATTTACTTTGAGTTCTGGGGGTGTGCAACTTTCATTTTGAAAGGTTGGTTCCCGTAGATTTCGACAAACACTTGACTAATTTCAATGTCAATTTTTCTTTAAAACATGATTTTGAATAAAGGTAATGAAATTGCTGCTGTAAATCTCGTAGCGTTACCAAGCATGTGAGAATTTATCTTTAGGGATTACAAATACATTAACACCCATAAGTTTGGTATTAATGTATTTAGAGAGCATATGTATATTTATCTACTCAAACCATCTATGCTGTTATAACTGAACTAATATAAAAACCAAATTACCCTTATTTAATAAAATTTAAAAATACAGATAATCATTTAAAAATGAAAAAAATAAATTAAATTAACTGAAGAAAATTCTGTCAATGGAACATAAATTAACAAATTAATTTCAAAATTAAAAAATAAAATATTATTTTTAAAGTTTTAAGTTATCTTTATTTTTATTTTATTTTTACTATTTTTATAGAAAAATAAAAAAAACTAGATTTTTCTTCATTTTAAAATTAAAAAATTTTGTTGATGGATTTAAAATAAAAATAAATAAAAAATAGTAAAACAAAATAAGTATATATGAGCTACGGAATTATTTTCAGTTTTAACAACTTACATTTACAAATTGTAAAAAAAAAAAAAAGAATGAAAATGATTTAAAATTTTAAAAATAGATTTTTGTTTTTCCATTTTAAAATTCAGTTTTAATTTTATATTCTATTAAAAATATTATCTTTAATTAATTTAATAAAATGTTAAAATGATTTTCATTATTTTAAATTTAATAACCAAGAGCACTTTAGCCTTATTAGTTATTATTAGCTCAATTTTAAGTGTATGGGAGATCTGAATAGATAAATGAATATTTACTCTCTAATTGTATTTATATAAAACTTCAGGAGGATGAGTGTATTTATCCCAAAATGATATAATAAAAAGGGTTAATTTCTTAATGTCCCACTAGTTTGACCTAATACACAAATTGGTCCCCCAGTTTTCAGTATTACCTCGTTTAGTCCTTCTGTTAGATTTTTCGTTGAAAAAGTGGAATCTAACCGAGTCAGAGGGTTAAATGACCATGTTGCCCATGATTTTTTGTTTTAAATAATTTCATCTCTATATTTAGATTTTAAATAAATAAATTAGATTCAACATAATCATCATCAGAATTTAGAACATTAGAACCAAATCTAGAACACTATACCAACACCAAAACCAGAATCATCAAAACACCACCACTAGACCACCGTTAACCTATCACCACCAGACCACTGTTGACTCACCACCACAAATCAAACCCAGAACCAGAACCAAACCCAGAACACTACCAACACCTAAAACCAGAACCATCAAAACACCACCACCAGACCACCGTTGACCCAGAACCATAACCTAAAACACTATACCAACACCCAAAACCAGAACCATCAAAACACCACCACCAGACCACGGTTGACCCACCACCACAAACACCACCAACTGAAACTAGATCGAACCCAAAAATTCCCCTTTCTTAAAACCCAAACCTAGAAATCCAACTTCCTTCGAATTATCATCATCAAACACCCAATTCAAATCGAGATATCTCTCTTTCTTCACCACCACCACTACCACCAACTGAAACCTAGAAACCACCACCGACGGCCAAATCAAACCAACATCATACACCGGTCGACTCAAGCCACCAACACCAACCGATCGATTTACACCCAAATCGATCGATCTACACTAGATCGTGGGTCTTCAATGATGGAGATGAGATTTGGTTCACAAATACCCAAGCCTTGTGCGATTCGGTTCACAAAGAGATCCGAGAAGGAGAAGAGATCGTGAGAGATTTGGATTCGTGCTGTTGTGTTGTGGTTCGAGAGAGATTGAAAGGTTTGTGTTGTGGTATCGAGAGAGATCGAAAGGTTTTGTGTTGTGGTTTGGATTGGGCTTTGGTGGTCAGCGGTAGTGGTGGTCTGGTATTCTTTAGGGTTTTACTTGATGGGTTTGAGGGTTATGTTGTTTTCTGGGTTTCGTTTTGGTGTTAGGAGTTAAAGGGTTTGGTGGGATTGGTTTCAATGGTTATGGTGGTCTGATGTGAGCTAGGGTTTGGTGAAGATGATGAGGTTTGGTAAAGAAGAAAAAGATTTGTTGTTGTGGTGTGGTTGTGGGCAACTGATGAACATGAAAGGATGATGCTGGTGATGGTCGATGATGATGGTTTGAGGGTTAGGGTTTGGGTTTAGTTAGATTTTTTATTTTTTAATTTGATTTTTTAATATTAGTTTATTTAAAATCAATTTTTAAATTGTTTTTAATTGAAATTATTAATTTTAATCATGATTTTACCATTATACCCTTAATGGTATGATGGAACCCTAACGGAATTGGATGACAGGGACCAAAATACTGATTTTTGGAAACTAGAGGGACCTGTTAAGGTAAAGCTCAAAATTGGGGGACCAGTTTATGTATTAAGTTAAACTGTAGGGACTAAAAAGAAATTAATCCTAATAAAAAGAAGTGGTGAGTGGTCCTTCAATGGAGGAATCACCTGCGATGTTGTTGATGTATTTTATTTTATTTTTATTATTTTTAATTCCTGTAAAAAGTAAAATGCAAGATATTGTTTCAAAATGACAGAATCCACCGCACTCGATACAAGAGTTACCTTTTTCTGGAAATTTTGTGAAAATGGCCTTATTTGTTTTTCTTCAAACAAATATTTTCAGAAGCCACGACTTTTGTAAAGCATAATTTAAAAAGTATAAAACTTGGTTTCTAACAATTATTTTCAAACTAACTAAAAATATTTAGTGTTTTTTTTTTTTGGGAAGAAGTAGAATTATAAAAAAAAAAACTCAAAAATTATAGTGTATTTCCACTACTTTTACTCTCAAAATATTAAAAGCATGTTTTACTTTATTTATGTAATAAAATAATAAAAGATTTAAGATTTTAGAGATTTAACCAGAATACAATGAAGATGATCTATGTCACTGTCAAATAACCTTGTAGTTACGGTACAAATTTTAAGGTCTGAGAAATTTTATAAAATGATATAATTTCAAAATCATTCAATGCAAAGTTTAAAGGATATCACCGTCAAAGTGGTTGGCAAATGGCAGTAAAGATGTGATTCCATTTATCAAAGTCTCAAGTTAGAGTCCAGCAATTACATGTTTAAAAAAATTAATTAAAGGATGATAAAGTAGTTAAAGTTGATGCATTACTTTATCTTCTTAATCTAACAAGTAACGTGTGGTACTTTGGTGGTTAATCTTTTTCATGCTCATTTCTAATATTTTGTTTAAAGTTATGATATACCATTTAAAATTTGGTGATAAATGATATAAATATCCTATAGACGGGATGAAATTGGTTCTGTGATATCCAGTGATATAACTAAAAAAATTGACTTGGATGAACTAAAATAAAAACTACACATTTTTTTTAAGCAAACATCAATATTATTAAGAAATTTCATTACTTGAAAGCAAAAATACACCTAGAAATGGGTGGACATAATGTGTCAATTACATATACATAAAGAGTATATAAAGTTCCGATAAGATAACAATTAAAAAAGGTTAAAAGGCTAGACCTTTTCTATCTTGGGGAAACTTGGTAATAAAAGATAAAAGTAAGGATAATACAATAATAAAAGGTTAAAGGGTGTTATTATAAATTTATTTATTTTTTTAAATTTAAACCCGGGTCAGCTCTCTAACAAGTCCGACCTCGTAAACGTGGTTTAGTCTGTGGTTTAAACTTTTGGTTAGTGACCTTGGCAGGTGGTTCGTAGGTTTTATTTTTTACCACTTTTTTTTTGGAAGTCTCGTGTATATATTGTCAACATGTAATTATTGAAAAAATGTTAAAGATATTGTTATCAAAATATAGAAAATATTGGACTATCTGGGGTAAAGTATGTATATCATATTTACTTGACTGTCTGTGGTATTTGGGCTACAAATAAACCTAGCTCGTCATTTCGGTGGAGTGCAACAATATTCTCTTGTTTCTGATATTATCTCTTGAGAGAGAAACATTAAAATTTCTTGACAAAATTTGGTGAATAAAGTTTATCAAAGGACAAGAAAGCTCTCCCGCTATCGAGTATCGATCTCTGAATTCGTAACCAAGCCAAACACATACACACGTCCTTATCACGTGACTCTCCAATCTCCAATCTCCAATCTCCATAGTCCATACCACAATTTTCGCTCTCTCTCACTGTGTCTCGTAGATGGCCGTTGCAACCTCCATCAACGATCTCCCAGACGCCATTCTCTCTAACATTTGCGCCTCTATATACGACACACGCACCCGGAACTCCCTCTCCTTGGTCAATCGCAAGTTCCACCTCCTCGAGAGGACCACGCGCACCTCCATCACGCTCCGTGGCAACGCGCGCCACCTCTTCATGATCCCTACCTGTTTCAGATCCGTCACCGATTTGGACCTCTCTCTACTCTCTCCGTGGGGCCACCCTCTCCTCTCCTCCTCCTCCTCCTCCACCTCCGATCCACTGCTCCTCGCTCACCGCTTGCGACAGGCCTTCCCTCTCGTCACTTCCCTCACCGTCTACTCTCGATCACCGTCCACTCTCGAGGTTTTGCTGCCTCAGTGGCCGAGATTGAGCCACGTCAAACTTGTTCGTTGGCATCAACGGTCACAGTTACCTGTAGGAGCTGATTTCGTTCCTTTGTTTGAACAATGCGAATCGCTAACCTCTCTTGATCTTTCAAACTTCTATTATTGGACAGAAGATCTGCCTCCGGTTCTACAAGCTTATCCGAAAATATCTGCATATCTGACTCATTTGAATCTCTTAACGGTGTCGTTTAGCGAGGGTTTTAAGACTAACGAGATTCAGGAAATCACCGCAGCCTGTCCGAATCTGAGCAAGTTCCTGGTTGCTTGTATGTTTGATCCCAGGTACATTGGATTCGTTGGTGACGAAGCTCTATCGGCTATTGCGATCAATTGTCCTAAGCTATCGCTTCTACACTTAGCCGATATGTTGTCCTTGGCTAATACGAGAGGAGATCCGGAAAGCAACGGCTTCACTTCAGAGGACGCCGGAATCAGTCGAGAGACTTTGATAGAGCTTTTTACCGGATTGCCTTTACTCGAAGAGTTGGTTCTTGACGTTTGTAAGAACATGAGAGATAGTGCTATAGCATTGGAGATGCTCAAAACCAAGTGTCCAAATCTCAAACTTCTCAAGTTGGGACAATTTCACGGTCTCTGTTTGGCTGTTGAATCCCAGCTCGATGGGATTGCTTTATGCGGAGGACTCGACTCTCTTTCCATTAAGAATTCTGCGGATTTGACTGATATGGGTTTGATAGCGATCGGGAGAGGCTGTTGCAGGTTGTCTAAGTTTGAAGTAGAGGGTTGCAAAAACATCACAGTTCAGGGGATGAGAACGGTGGCTTGTTTGCTTCGCAAGACTCTGGTCGACGTCAAGATCTCCTATTGTAAGAATCTCGGTGCTAAGGCATCTTGCAAAGCTTTGGAGCCTGTCCGTGATCGTATCCAGAGACTGCATATTGATTGCGTATGGACTGAATTGGATGAGAGTGGGAGTAGTTCAGACGCATTCACTTACAATTTAGACGAAGAAGATACTAGGACAAAGAAGAAATGTAAATACTCTGTAGGAGACAACAAGAAGGCAGAGTTGAATAGCAATGGAAATGGAAATGGGTTTTGGTGCAAGACATGGAAGAGCTTGAAGTGCCTCTCTCTTTGGATTGAAGTTGGCGATCTTTTGGATCCATTGCCAACGGTGGGTCTCGATGATTGTCCCAACTTGGAAGAAATTCGCATCAAGGTGGAAGGGGACTGCAGAGGACGCTATAACCCGAGCGAGGGAGCTTTCGGATTGAACAACCTCTTACTTTATCCACGGCTTTCAAAGATGCAATTGGATTGCGGCGATACCATAGGCTTCGCATTGACAGCGCCTTCAGGACAGATGGATTTGAGCTTGTGGGAGAGGCATTTCTTGAATGGGATCGAGAATTTGAGTCTCGATGAGCTTCAGTATTGGCCGCCACAAGACAGGGATGTTAACCAGAGGAGCCTGTCACTCCCTGCGGTTGCGTTGCTTCAACAGTGTCCTGCTTTGAGGAAGCTGTTTATCCATGGGACGGCTCATGAACATTTCATGATGTTTCTTCCGAATATTCCTAATCTGAGGGATGTTCAGCTCAGATATGATTATTATCCAGCACCGGATCATGATATGAGTACAGAGATGAGACTCGACTCATGCAGTCGTTTTGAAGAGGCTCTAAATAGGAAACGTGTTGATGACTGAATATTTGCCATCGACAAACAAAAATAATGGTCAAATCCTTCGAGTTGCAATGCCTTCATTGTACTCTTCCTGCTGCTTTTGACAAATAAATTTTGAAACCGAGTTCTTAAACTGCTTGTTTTTTTTTTCTTGTTTTTTAAATGTCGGACAATGTGGCGTAGAAACTTTAAAAGGCTGGAATTTAGCTTCATGTTATAACCGAAAAAAGATGAAAGAGGAATTTGAGCTATTGTAAACTGAAAAACATGCTATGCTTTTACAATTATTGGAAAAATCAAGATAGTTGTACAACTTGAAAAGCCGAGAATACATTGGAACAACTCTACCATGGTTTTTTTTCCTTTTTTTTTCTTTTTTTTTTCTATACACAAGATGCGGATTGTTGTATTAGCAAAGTGAGTACTCGCAGTCGAGCAAGCGGGAAAGTATCTCTTCACAGTTAGGCCTTTCTTGTGGTTCTGCCCAACAGTCTGCAACGAGAAAACGGCACATAAGTTGATACAATTAAAATCACAAAGGAATCGAATTTCAGTGCTATTTTAACTAAATTACAGAACCTGAAATTAGCCTGCCCATTGGACCTTCAGGAATCTCCAAGCGGGATCTTTCATTTGCAACTGCATAAACAACCTGGACAGAAGAGTGTATGAAAGCCACTGTAAAATTCCAACTTCGAAATTGGATTTACTTTACAAAGATTTATAAGGTAAATGCAAAACGAGTCAGCATACCCTCTCTGGTAGTACACCTTCCCAAGGTCTATTTAGAGTGTACAGCTCCCACATTATAACTCCAAAACTAAAAATATCGCATTTTTCTGTGAAGGGTTCATTACGAATAAGTTCTGGCGCCATCCATTCTGGAGTTCCAGCAGATGAGGAGTCTCTTATGGGGGAGACCGTCATTATTCTTGAGAGCCCAAAATCACAAATCTTGACAGTCCAGTGCTTATTCACGAGGCAATTTGCACTTTTTAGGTCACGATGGACTATCTTCATGCGGTGTATGCACATCAACCCCCTTTATAGTGACCAACAGAAAGTTCCAATCAGTTTAGACAATTTTTCAAGATATTGATTTAACATCAATTGCACCCTGAAGAAACACCCTCTCTTCGTCAATATCCTACTCATTTTTATTTAAAAATGTGATTAGTTGTTGATATGAAATCAAATCCTAACCACATGTTTATAATAAAGTTGATCTATCACAAGCACATTACAAGTTGACGTGGAGATTATAAGAGGACAGAATCCAAATTCCATCTGAAGAGGGGCATTTGAATCTAATAATATGACAAATATAAAAATGGAAAGATAATTCTTTCAAAAAAAAATTAATAAACAAGGAAAGATAAATATCTATGCCAGCCAAGAGACCGAGAAAGAAAAGAGATCTATGCCACAGAATCTAAGAGCATGAGTTATAGTTTCATTGCCACCCAATCAAAACCGAAATGTGACTTTTAAGTTAGAAAAAGATATCAAACAAAGGTATCCCTAGCTTTAAGAATGTGAAGCAGTCAATCAACCTTCAAATCAAAGAATTTTCCTTTCCTGTTTCCATCGGAGAGAATAAAAAGTGTATAAGTTCACCAACATCTCTTCTTATCTACAGGATCACTTCTGAAAAATCACATATTTAAAAAAGTAATGAATTTTCTAATTATTCATGTGATCCTACTTCACAACTTCACTAAGAGTATTCCAGTATATTTGGGCTTATACGATATTGTTTTTTCTCAATCAATAAATCAGAGGCAATAACAACTCCTTCCAGCCACACCATTTTGTTTGTCCATCTTTACTGGAATTCCTTTCACTGTGCCACCAATTAAAAAGTGATAGAAGTGAATTTAATTCTACTTCCATTCTCCATGTCATATCATCAGCTTAAAACAGCTTAATTTCTATATCTTAGCTATCATATGACAGACACTACTGCTTTGATCCCAGAATACACTCTTGAAGAGTGGGTGGTCATATACTGGTTGAAACGTCACCATAGTTTAATAGGTTTCCTATGTTTTGCTAGTCTAGTCATACCCTATGGTCAACGTCCTTTATCCCCTCCACTCTAATGATCGAATCTCTATTCTATATTTCATGTACATCAAAGTGTAACACTCAATTCTTAAACCAAATATCAAAAGAAATGGAAAACTTAAGGATGGAAAACTTTAACAGTCAAACTTAATTCCTAAAGATTGTAGCTACTACACAAATAAGATGTAAATATCATTTTAATTCCTAAAGATTGTAGCCACTACACATATAAGATGTAAATGTGATTTTAATTCCCAAAAAAATAAGAGAAAAAATCAAAAGTAGTCATCCAAAACATTAGAATTTTGTTTCTAACCACATACGACATATAGTTTAATTGTTAATAAGCACGTTTTTGAGAAATTACCTGAATACCCATATGAAATATTTCAAGTTTTGTCAACATTTTGAGATTTTACTACAGATTTCACATTTTCTGTCAACATTTCAAGTTTTTATAGAAGATTTTAAGTTTTTATATAGGTTTCACGTTTTCCATCAAAATTTTGAGTTTCTATAGAAGATTTCAAGTTTTGTCAACAATCCAAGTTTTTATGGAAGATTTCAAGTTTCCGTACCAATAAAACTTGATATCTTCTAGAAAACACTTGAATCCTAATTTAATTCGATTCTGCACAAAAGTGATGCAATAACGCTAAAACTATGTTAAAGTAACGCTCGATTAATGAACAAATGAAAGATATTTACACACCTTAACCCGATTTAGAGCAAATCGGGAAATGTTTTATTCAATAACTTCTTCAAACCTTCAACACAATTCCGAGATCAAACCTTCCTCTAGTGGGTCGATTCGCAGGAACAACAATGTGGTTCTTTTAGTCATTCGATTTGCAGAAACAAAAATTCAAATTTGATGAGGAAGAAGGAAGAGAGAAGAAGGAAGAAGACGGTAGAAAAAACAAAAGAAAATAGAAAAATTGATGTTTGGGGTATTTCTATAATTTATGGAAATACAATGATTTTTTTTTTTAAATATGGTTATTGTTAAAGTCAATTATTAATCTAGTTGTCAATCAACCACAATCAATGTGTCAATCAGCTACAATCTATTAAATTATTCTCGATTATGATTGAAAACGTATAGTTAACTAATAGATTAATTTGCATGATTGGTGTAGTTGACTATATAGAGTGATTGATTAGCTTGATTGATTTCCTTTTGTAAATTTCTTTTCTAGTTCTTGCCATATTGTAATTCCCCCTATATGGAGAAGAATAAAGAATCAAAAACATTACTTTTGATCAAAGAATTACTTTGTTCATGGTATAAGAGCCTAAATAAAAAAATTTGGTCTCCTTTTCTGTATCTATATTTTTTTCTTCTACTACTGTTAACTTCTTGTCAACGGTGAGTCTCACTGCCGGCATTACTACCACCAGCTACTGATATCGCTTCCTCTCCGACCTCCAGTCATTCTACCAGCGTCGCTTCTGACCGCCGGCTATTCTACCAAGCCCTTTCTTCTCCATGTTTTAAACAAAAAGATTTGAAATTATGATTTAGATTGTTACATGTTGTTTTTGGCAAAGATTTACTGAGAAAGTGTTTTGCAAGAATCCGAGGGAGCGATGAACGGCTGAGATGTTATTGAACCATCCTCCTTACCTTGTATCTGAGAATGAGATGATCGTGATGAAGTCTGTAACAACAATAAATTCAAAGCAAGTTCTACCAGAGTGGTGCTATATTCCACCTCCAAAATCTTTCGAGGGGCCTAATATGGATCCAAACTTGCCTTCACCAAGATGTTTTTTGGTTTGAAGGTGATCATAAACAGCTGCGGCAACAAAAATTTGTTGTTTGAAGAATGGAATTTTTCATCTGATTGTTAATAGCTTCTGTTGTTTAGTCTATCTTGCTTTCTTGGCTAATATATCAAGTTGTTTTAATTGGCCACTCTATCAACTAGTTTCCTCGGTCACTCTATCTACCTGTGTCCTTGGCTACTCTATCCAGTTGTTTTACTTACCACTTTATCAACTTATTTCCTTGGCCACTCTAGCTACATGTGTCCTTGGCAACTCTGTCAAGTTGTTTACTCGATCATTCTGTCAAGCCTTTTATCTGCAACTCTAATAAGATTGTTTCCTCGACCACTCTATCTACAAACTTTTAGAGGACCGACTATCGAAACTTTGAAAAAAACTATTGTTTAACTCCCCATCTTGAGTTTGAGGGGGGAGGTTTAAGAATCACATAAATATTGATTAAATGTTTCCATTTTTATGTTGCTTTTTCAGTTAAGTTTTTCTATATCTTTGTTCCAAGCTGGGCATTGAATATATCAAGGTGTCAATCAGCTATAATCTATTAGATTATTCTCAATTATGATTGAGCTTGTATAGTTGACTAATATATTAATTTGTTTGATTAGTGTATGGAGAAGAATAAATAATCAAAAACATTACATTTGATCAAAGAATTACTTTCTTCGGTTATTAACAATTAAACTTTCGCATGTGGTTAAAAAATAATTTCCCATGTTAGATGTGGTCATTTTTAGCAATTTCCAAAATTAAAAAAAACATATTTCATAGCACCATAACCAGAGTATTTATTCTTAAGCATGGATGCTGAAGAAGAGTAGAGAAATTCTAACTTAGAGACAGGCTACACAGACCTGCATATATCACGCAGCATTTTAAGTCTCCTCCGCCAGCTAAGCTTCTTCTTCTGTCCACTCAAATGGATCAAATAGTACAAAGACCCCATCTCCATGTATTCAGTAACCATTGACAACCGTGGAGGCTTTGCGCAAGCACCCAAAAATAAGATAACTGCAAAACCCCCACCAGTCAATTCCCCAACAAAAGAATGATGAAAAGAAAATTCTCATCAGACTCAGAGTTTCTCAAGGTTCTATGTTGGAAATAATACACACAAAAAATACCAACAAACAATACCATAAGTATCTTCCATTTCTTTATACAAGAGATAATCCATTAGATTAAGATATTATAGACAAAATCTGAAACACTTATCGATTTTAAAAAAAAAATAGAAATTAGAAGAGAAGAGTACCATTAGGATGCCGAAGACGACTGGACACATGACATACCAGCACAGAAAAAAAAAAAGCACAAAAGCAATGAATTAGAAAGCTATATGGATAAGTTGAAACCAAATGATCAACATATTAATACTAAAATACCTTAAAATGGATATCTCATTGCAGAAGTCTTCCATGTTTTCAGCGGTTAGATCTTGTTCCAAGAAAACCTTGATTGCAACCTCTGTACCATTCCATATGCCACGAAAAACTTCTCCAAAAAACCCTATAATTAAAAGAGTACAACAGAGGTATTAAGATTCTGTAAATACCCTTTTTAGATTGATCTTAGACTATATTATATCTAGCACTAAAGAACACCTGCAAAAAATTAATAAATACTGTTGAGTATATAAGCAATGCTCACCAATCCCAACACGAGTTCCAACAGTTAATTCCGAGAAATCAATGCTCCATTCTTCATATGCTAATAGAGGCTTATTTTGGAACATGGGAGATTCAAGAACTTTATTCCATGTTGAGACCAGTTCAGCATTTTCCATGTAACCAGAGGGTCCACCTCTCTCTGCAGTATGACTCCTATATTGATGGGGAGATGATGGCAATGATATTGCCTTTTGAGAATTTATTTGGCCACGGGAAAGATTATATAACACAGATCTTCCGTCATGACCACTGAGATGGAGATTTGATACCTAAAACAGTGTACAAAGTGATTAGCAACCATCAAGAAAGAAAGTTTTCAATATTTCACTTTATTCGGATCACCTACTGATTCCAAGTTTCAACGAACAAGCTGAGAATCAAAACTTGATGAAATGCGATATTTCCACACAATCACGTATTAGAGACAGGAATAGACAATAACCGTGCAATTAATCTGATTTATAACTATTTGGAACTAAAAGAAGTAACATCCACAAAATAAGCACAAACTTCTACCACAACTAAGCTACTTATACACGAAAGGCTGCAACAAAATTCTACTAGATCCTGTTAGTTTTTCCTGATTTGACTGCAGGTTCTGATTTTGCACGACTAATAATCTATCATGTTCGTTAGTAACCATCAGAACCAAAAAACTTAATTTGATAGGAAATGGGTCCAACAATAGTATTTAAACACTCAAACACATCCCCTCACGTGCAAGACCAACGGGTTTGCCACATGGATCAAGCCCAAACACAACACAACAAATTCAGATAACAAATAACAGATTTAATAACGTGGGGGGACTCGAACCCAAGACTCTTGAGACAACAAGGCTCTGATACCAAGAAATCAAAGAGAAATGTCAGAAATTCTGTAATATTTCTTCAGTAAAAGAATTGCATATATATATATATACACACACACATAACCCTAAGAGAGAAACTACATAGGAAACTACCTAAAAACACCTAGTCACCTACAACTATTCTAGGAAATTTATAGCTGTCATATTTACATAATGCAATAAAGGAAAAAAAAAGAATAACAGTCATTATAGCATGTCTAGTTTCCCAAAAATTGCATATTGACTAAACAACGAAATCTTCCATAATTGAAGGAAGCCGAATATTTCTCAACAATGTCCATTTCAGGCTCTATCATAGAACACGTAAGTCCTTTCTAGTGAGAGTCCAAAGTTCTACAATTCTTACGCTTCTTTCCACGCTCTCTCATCCCCTCAACACCCTCTGATTTAGGATGAAAATATTGAGATCCCATTTTGTCAAGGAAAAAAAGAAAAGTAGCATAATAGATCAACAAATTGAAAAAGAAAAAAAAACCAGGAAATTTCAAAACTTCTATGTCAATTATTTTTTCCAAAATAAGAATAGACCATATATTTTTATAAAAAAATATATATATATAGTGGTGGATGAACAGATGAATTAATAGTCCCTTTGGAGATATGTAGTTGCCTTCTTAGTATCCTATTCCATCCATTCATTTAAATCCGTTACTTTACTATGCAAGTCCCATCGTATGTACAAGAAGACTATCTGGCTTGGCCAATGATACTAGATGTGATGTGGGAAGTGATCTAGCATCGTCAGAAAATTAAGTATATTTTGGCTAGTTTGAAGAACCAGAAAATAAGGCTTTGCTTGATAAAAAAAGCTAGCAAAAGTAGGGTCCTAACTCCTAACTCACTAAGATCTAAGGTCACATCTTGCAGAAAATGCATTGGATTTCCACTGCAGCATCTCAAGATGACTGCATATCTTCCTAAAATCCATTTCCAAACGAAAAAGCTACCGAAACAATACACATAGCTTCACTAAGAAGGCTGCTTGATGGTGAAACACCTTCAGAGTCAAGTGAAGTGAGTAGCTAATACGAAGATTACAGCAAAAAACTTACAAGCAGCTTGCACAAATATTTATCTGAAGTAGAAAACATTCATTAAAAAAAAATTGTAAAGTGGAGCCTACATTAGAGAACATAAACAGACTCTAGGATCATGTTTGGTTGGAAAAAAGGAAACCGCATGGATATATAATCCATCTAGGAATGGAATCTTTATGGGAAAAGAATTCATTCCTTAATGAATTCCATTTTTTGTTTAAATCATTGACTCGATGGAATAATTTATACTTGGACAAAATTTTGCACTTAAATTTGATGAGTTAATTTTTTAAAAAATAAAATATCATTTTGATATTGCAATCATAAATAAATTAATTTTCAAATCATTATTTTATAGTAAGGGTCTATAATTCTATAAATAAATGTATTTACTATACTATAAAAAAACCATGAAGTCACCGGAGGTGGTCACTTCCAACAATGTCGTCATCACCAAAGGAGTACAGATCCTCCAGCAGCGAAGTTTGAGGACGCAAACCTCCATTGTTGAGAGGCTTCTCCTCTAACAAACGGGACGCAAACCTCCACTGCCAATGTCAGCAGGAGGAATGACCTCAAAGTCGCTAGAGGAGCTGTCCTCCGACATTGGAGGAGGTCTTGCCTCCTCTACCACCGACCCTTGTGTTAGCCTCTAGCAATGTCAACATCTCTGGAGGAGGTTCAATTGTTCACTGGCGATGGATGAGCCCTCAATCGCCGAAGGTGTTTTTAAATTAATAACTAGTTATTTCAATTTATTTAGTAAATTAATATTACTTTTAATTTAAATTATTTTAATAATTAATTTTAATATCATACTGAATTAGTTTTGAAAAAGGGTAAAAATGAAACTAAAACAAAGGATGAAAGGAATTAGGATTCCAATCCCTTTTGATTATTTTGGTGGAATCTTCACTTCAATGGAATCCTCATTCCATGGTATTTTTTGCAAAACAAACAATGAAATGGGGATTCCTCTTTCCTTTCCACCCTCGATTCCACCAAGCAAATATAACCTAGGTGCCTTTCTGATTCATCGTTACTTTTGGCAAATTGTTCATGATCCATGTTTTTTCAATATTGATGCACCAACTATTTAGATATATCAAAGGTTAATTTGACCAATTATTGAAACTAATAGATTAATTTCCAGCTTATATAATTCACAAGCATGTTTTAGTTTAGAAATTGTGTTATTATAATTCTAAAGTCAGTACATTGTAGTATCTACAAAGAAGAATAAGCAGTAAGGAACTAATGAGTTCTGATAAGTGATAATAATATAGGATTTGTAGATTTCTGATAACGCTTGATTACTATTGATTCAACAATGGGTAGATTTAAAGTAACCCAAGCTGCATTACCTCCATTACAACTGACATTCGTTGATATTTGATAAGTTACAGACAGAAAACTGATGATGTTATGTTTAGAATATTAAAAAAAAAACATTCTAATTCAAAATTCAAGCTTTATCATTATCAAAAACCTTGTTGGACTGTTGATATAAGTCTCCTATACTATCAATTGCTTTTTGACATAGGAAATATTTCTCTTTCTTCTTCTTTTTTTGTGCAATTTTTAACACACACTGACCACAGACAGGTAGATTATATAATCTAGATTTTTTATTTCTCAAGAGAGATCCAAGCAATGTATCCAGTAAAACTATTTTTGCCAAAACAGCCAAAACTGCAATCATCTAGTGGATATTATAGAATGATCCACAACCATTCTTTTAAGAATCAGTAAACATGCTTAAGTAATTGACACAAAAGCATTCCAGTACAATAAACACAATCTGTTAAGAGCAGGAACAAGTCATATTTGTGTACATCATGTCCTTAACAAATCAAGCATGCATAACATGCAGAATAATTCAGATCAATGCTGACAGAAAGATAAACGGTAAAAATTCAGTGATTTTTGAGGATGAGAAAAGCATACATCTTTCTGAAGGTCAGAAGTATTATCTCTATCATTTGATGAAAACGACCCATCTTCCCCTCTTTCTCGCAAAAGACGATTTTGCTTCAATGTTTCATTCATTGCTCTCACAGCCCTGGAATAGTTAAAAATATCCTTTGTTACTGCTCTGCCTTTATATTTCAACAAAGAATATAGTAGTGTTATTGTGAATGCCTTCATTATTTAAGAAATGAATAGTAATGTGCCCAGGAAACGCAAGGCCTGAACTTGATTCTCTTATTCTAAATCTAACAATATTACCACTCCATAACCTGGACAGGACTGTCTAGTTGAACTGATCAAAACCCAAATAACTGTTCATTTCAATATTATAACTTAAGTAGAATAAATGAAAAGCAAGCCAACTATGATGCTAAAACATGAAAGGTAAAACTACAGGAAAAGCCAGGTAACCACAAAATTATTATTGTTAAAGCTGATTAATTGTTTCTGAATAAGCAAATACTGAAAATGATATACCTTAAATATCAAATGTATGCCTAATTTAACTTCAGGGTTTGCAAGATGTTGAGCCACTAACTCAACTAATGCTTGCTTAAGCAAAACTTACATGTTAAAGGATTACTTTCTAAAGTGACTGAATGATACACGGCCCAAATTCAAGCCCCATTTTGCTTCCAAATAAAATCCAGGCAATATACATGCACCAAATTTCCCCTTGCATAAACTTTTCAGAAAAAAAAAAAATTATATGGGACTAATTGCTGCCCTAATGTCACAAACTCGACTGCAAGCAGAAACTTATTTGTTGTAGTTCTAAAGTATATCTTTCAAATTTCATTTTCTTTATCGGTGTGTCTACCTTTCATCTGTCTCCTAATCTCCTCTCAAAGATAGATATCTAATATATAAACCAATTCTTGTTTCTTGTTAAAGAAAATATTTAAACTTGATTCCTTCTTTCTTAAAATATCAAATCAACAAACATGGTTACAAAGTTCAAACAAAAAATGCATATAATTGTATCAAACATTATCTGTACAAAATTCAAGAAAAAGATTGCCATATTAGTATATTACCGAAATAAGTCAATTATCGTTAGAACACCTAAAAAAATTGTAACTGCTAATCAATCTACAACTTTAGAATTATAACAATAAAAAGCAGCAAAAAAAGTAATGGCAGTGCAAAATATATATAAATACAACTTTGAGGAAATAAAAATATCCAACCTTACGATATCATCACTAATCTCTGGAGTAATACTAATGCTCCTTCTTCTTAATCTACGAGCTTCTGACATTGATGCACCATCTGACCTGTAGCTACAAATGCAAAAGCTGTATTCAGTTCGGAACCCTATGTTTCTTCACAAGTATTTTTCTAATATATTTGCATGTGTCTCTGTGTGTTAAGTTTAGTATGCTCCCCATCAATCTCATGCATAAACACAACTTTAGTTAAATCCTCCTCCAAGATGGGTTGGAAGAGATGGATCTCCAAGACCTCTCACTATCATTGCAAGAGATCTAACCAACTAGGTTATCCCCTTGGGAACTATGCTCTTCACAGATTAATAGATAGAATTTTAAAAAAATTCCAAATGTACCTTGATCACACTTTGTGGCACCATATTCCACTCAAGCAAAACACCAAAATCGATAAAATCAAATTTTCCGTTTTAGAGCCAACAAAAACAAATGTATATCCATACATGACAATATAACAAATCATGAATTATTAATTTTTGACACTATCAGTCTGCAAACAAAATCATCGGGTATACCGGTTTAAATCAACCATACCAACAATTACATAGCTGAACTATCAAAAAATTGGTAACATCATGTAGAACCATACAGATTAACGCTTTAAAACAGAAGCAAGTTATGTGAATATATGACAGAGATATGTATAATGTAAAATGTCTTGGTCCTAAAGTCTCCTTTCCTTGGAAGTGAATTTGTTCAGTCATCAATAAATGATGTTTAAAAAGGAGATTTTAAAAGAGATGAAATTTCCTAGTTGGATTTCATGTGAAGGTCAGTTTCTGCTATTTAGAAAGATAAAGTTACCAAATCTCTACGTCCTGAGGTCCATGCCAACATAGAGCTTATAAGAATTCTAGAAAGTAGAAAGTGGCAGTTTCTTGGGCACTTTGAACCACCCATCACGGCCATAGACTCTTGAAGGGTTTCTAGGCACAAATGAAAATATACAATATAGCACTGATGTCGGAAGCAGAATCCCTTTAGTGAAGAATAAATAGATGGGGAATATTTGAAGTGAAGCAGCCAAATCCTATTATTTCCATCAGCAAGCAGGGTTTGGGGATTGAGATTTTTTGCTCATAATAAAATGTTCGAGTTGAATTAATCACTTTAGACCTCAACAGCATGGGAGATATAACCCCCAGTGAGACTTAATGGACAATATTTTGTGGGCATATGTAGATCAGAAAGTTCCACCTTGAGTAAGAATGTCCTATTAATGTGATAACTATAAATGACTGAGCTTGAAATTTCCAACGTAGTATAGGTATGCAAATTGTAGAATTACATAACACCTACTCCCCACCTTTTTACAACTTTAACTGGTAAAGAATTTTATCCCCACATCTTTACAACTTTAACTGGTAAAGAATTTTATCGGGATATTACAAGACTATAGCTAGATAAGACAATCAATAAAGAATTTTGAAATTTAGGCAACAAATAATTCTCTAGAAGTTTTGTTTCAAGCACATAAAAAACACTTAATAATTCTTCTTTCAAAAAAAAAAACACTCAATAATGAAAATTATGCATGTATGAAAAGGAATAATAAGAACATAGGATCAAAACTGGGTGAACCTTGATGTAGCTACATCATCAGTGTAATCTCCGATTGAATTTCTGTCTCCACTTAGCATCGATCGCCCACGTGCTCGTAATGAAGGATGCTCTGGACTGCAAAAAAAAAAA
Source organism: Dipteronia dyeriana (assembly GCA_032871835.1). NCBI lineage: Eukaryota > Viridiplantae > Streptophyta > Magnoliopsida > Sapindales > Sapindaceae > Dipteronia > Dipteronia dyeriana. Next base: position 12,778,109 of record CM065295.1, read on the forward strand.
AAAAGGAACCATTTAGAAACAATAACAAACGAATTTATAAGTATATTAGAGCTTCATAACAATTATACAAAGTTTTCTGGAGTAACTACATATACTATACATGCAAAACTTATTACACACAGATCAATTAAGGTGATGTAAAGAGCAGATGAGTATGTTGCGTGTTATTGCATCTGTGTGAGTGAGACAGAAAGGTGAAACAGATATCTTGTTCCTCAGAAAAAACAGTATACACCCATGTATATAATATAAGGAAATTCATTCCCCTTGGATGACAAAATAAAAACTTAAATAGAATTATATGTTTTAACCTTAAAAAAATGTCAAATAAACCAAAATAATGGAAACACAGATCGAAGGGAAAGGATATTAGAAAGAAGAAAGGGCCTAAGAACCCTAAAGATAAATAAACAATTCAACCTGAGACTACATTTTTCTCTGACCAATATAGAAGATGTAAGATGAATATAGGGTTGCCCCGGTCATTCCACACTTCATAGTAAGTAGTGTACTATTCCAACCACGTACTAGACCCACCCATTAGATGCTGGTTAGATGTCAATTGAACTGCACATAGTTTCATTTAACCATGTTCTAGATCCACATAAGCATCTGTCTACGATCCTAGAGAACTTATGATGGGGAATAAGATAAGGATTATTATATTAGCAATTATCATATTGTGTTTAGAATAATTATCCCATTGAGAGATTAGTTTAGGTTTTATTTATCTTTATCGGGAGTTGGTTATTATCTTTATCATTTTGTTAGCTATAAATATGCTCCTTCAGAACCTATTGTAATTAGGCTTGATGAATTAAATAAAGAATTGAATTGTTGTGTTTCCAATTCTTTTCTCCCCACTTTCTGGTTCTAAAACCAAATTCTTTCTATTTCCCTATTGATTCTACATCAATTGGTATCGGAGCCTATTTTCGTTCTTATACGCCTCCATCCATAATCCCCCCTCCTCTTAAACACGTATTTGCCCAACACCAAATACACATAAAGCACCCACAACTGTTTTCCAACCAATCAAGAGTCTTTGGTCGTCCACGCACCACCTACCAAGCACCCACGAGCCACCGAGCCGCCGTCGAAAACTGCGCATTGCCCATCATCGATGGCACCATCATATTCAGGCAACGCCGGCCGACATTTTCTCCTTTATCACTGACCTCCAGATCTGCCTCGACCAACGTAGATCTACGTTCAAAACACTAACCGCAGCCTCCTCGCCATCTCTACCGATCTCCGGCACATGACACTTACCATCGGTCCCAAACGAGTCACCGGTTGCCGCTTGCTCAGATCGGAGGTCTAGTTGCCGGTCTACAGGTGTCCAAGTGGTAGTTTTTCGACCAGGGCTCTTCTCGGTAATTTCCAATATTAAGGGTCTGGTGGAAATTTTACTAGGCTGTTGTGCAAATTACATAAGAAGCTGGGCCTTCCGACAATTACTCGTACTTCGTAGTGTTTTTGAAATTGTTCATTCTGTAGGGGCTTTTCAGCAATTATCCATAGTGGAAAATTTCACTTAAGTCCAAATTTCCATATGCTTCACACTATTTGCAACTATGTCAAAATATCCAGATTATTACCATGGTTTAGATTATTCTGATGATGAATCCGAATATATTCACTCTTACGGAGATTTCGATCCTTGTCCCATTGACGAGTCGAACCGAGTTCTCCAAGTTACGGTTCGTCATATACTTTATCCTCTTACTGAGGAAGTGTTGCATCAAGTGTTTTCTCCTTACGGATATGTGGAGAGGATCGTCGAATGTCAAAAATCAAAATCTTGTTTTCAGGACTTGATCCAGTTTCAGTTCCACCAGATTGCCTTTTTGGTGAAAAGTTCTTTTCAAGGTCAGAATATTTATGATAGTTGTCAGCCGGATAGCCGAATATCCAATACTGGCAAGATGAGCATTATACTCCCCAACATAAACAACAAGAACTCGCAGCTGCTTGTCAAAATATTCTACCCTAATATTTTGAGCAAAGAAACAACCTAGTCGAGGAAAGAAATAATGTTAAAGTGCACGATGCTTTAGAGACGGTTAATCCATCGCCACCCATTTCAAAAGTATATGAACCAAGCAGTCATGTTTGGGAAGTTCAAACGGCCAATCACTTATCCTCACTTATGGTTCAAACTCATGAAATTGTACAAACATTAGATGAAACGACATTCAATGGGGTACAAGAACACACTGATGAACTTTCTCACGTTTCTTTAGTGATTCCTACAAAAAAAATCTCTATTACTACAGCTACAATTCGTGATGTTTTGTTGACGTTAACAAATGTACCTATGGGTCTTGGGGTTGTTCATTTTATTATGTCTACAAAGAGTGGACTTTGGGTTGATGACTTGGCTGCTCGAAACAGGAACAAGATATGGTATTTTCTTGTTCGTTGGTTGCAACCCGTTTGACTCGCCAGGAGTTCGAGTTCTTCTTAGAGGAGATTGATGAGGAATTAGATAAGGATTATTATATTAGTAATTATCATATTGCGTTTAGAATAATTATCTCTTTGAGATTAGTTTAGGTTTTATTTATCTTTATCGGGAGTTTGTTGTTATCTTTATCATATTGTTAGCTATAAATAGACCCCTTTTGAGCCTATTGTAATTAGACTGGATGAATTAAATAAAGAATTGAATTGTTGTGCTTTCCAATCCCCTTTTCTTCTCTTTTCTCCCCCCTTTCTGGTTCTTCTAAAATATAATTCTTTCTATTTCCCCATTGGTTCATCAACTTACCATCATTCTTCTATTTACACCAGCTTCGCCCTTTCAGTTAGTGTTTATATGGATGCATTAAATGCCAACACAGTCACTTGCCTATAACCTTCCCAATTTTGTGTTCTATAGTTGTCAAAAGCACGCCTAGGCGCTAAGCGAGGCAGGGCGAGAGGTCAATGATCAGGCGAGCGGTTTTAACACTTAAGCGCGAAGCGTAGGGAGCTGGAAGGCGTCGACTAGGTAAGCCTCATGCAATTTTTTTTTACCGTGTCGTTTTGTGTTAAAAGAACATCAGACCAAGTCATTTTTCAAAAACAACAAAAATAAACAAACAAACAAACCCTAGACAGAGCAGAAGCCATGAACGACTGCTTCTCTCCTCCAATCTTACTCTCTGATCGGTTGATATCCTTTCATTTGAAGTGAAGACTGAAGACGAAGTTGAAGACTTGATCTTTTGTAGATCAGTCGACTGCCGACCAGCAAACCAGGTACTTTTTTTCATTGTTTTTTTTGTTTTTTTTTTTAATTCAATTTTTCTTTCCATTCTCTCCTTCTTTATCCTTCTAGTCCTCAAATATAAGTTGTTATGCTGCCGATTTTTTTATTTTTAGTTTCCCCGTTTAATCTATTAAGTATTATACTATTATCTATTAGTTTTGTTGAAAAATTGAATGAATGTAATGTCTATAACTATATATATATATATATATATATATATATAGGAATATATGTAATAATTTGCTTGACGATTAATATATGATTATATATATATATATATGATGATTGATGAATATATATGAATATATGATTAATATGATTAATAAAATGTCTACAAATTTTGGTTGAATGGTTGATGTTGGCACTTGGCAGTGTTGAACACTTGAACTGTTGATGAATTTTGCTTGTAGTCTTGGCTGTCATGACCTTTTTAATATATCATTAATCTTTTGATGCTTGTACTTTTAAATATATGACGTTTACAAATTTTGGTTGATGCTTGTACTTTTTAAATTTTAATACATGAAGTTTACAAATTTTGGTTGATTTTGGCAGAATTAATTGTATATATGATTAATCAGTTAACTTTTTGTGATTATTGGTTTCAAATTCTGAATGTCAACATCAGATGCGAGCTAAACATCAAACCTAAAGAAGGATCCCGCATGGCGCTATTTCAGTTGCTCTAGCCCTAATGACACAAATACCATAAAATGTATTTTTTGTTGAAAACGGTCGAAAGGAGGTATTTTTCGGAGCAAGCAACATTTAGCTGCATGTTCAAAGAATGTCACAGCTTGTGCCAAAGTTCCAGTACAAGTCAAAGAGGAGATCCTAAATTATTTGCAGAGAAAAAAGATAGACAAAGAACAAAAAAAAATTGACACCTAAAGATGATTTCGATTATGGCGAAGGAGATGATGATTTGCCGAAGCTTTCTAGTAATTCTACTCAAAAACGACCAAGTGGAAGTTGAAGTGGAAGCAATAATGAAAGCACCGGCCTATTTAAAAAGCCAAAACAGAAGGGTCCACTTGATTTGTACTACAACAAGACCCCTTCAATTCAAGGCAATTGAAGTTAGGTGAAAGCGATGCGGTAAAATCAGAACTAAGGGGCCATGTTTGTAAAACTTTTACTAGATGGATGTATGATGCGGTGATCCCATTCAATGTTGTGAAGTACCGTAACTTCAATGCATTTTGTGAGGCGGTTGGACAATATGGTCTGGGTGTTAAACCGCCAACTTATCATGAAGTCAGGGTTCCCTTTTTAAAGAATGGGGAGAATTTTACCCATGAAACTTTGAAGGTGCATGTAGATTAAGGGAAGACTTATGGATGTTCCATTCTGTCAGATGGTTGGAAAGACAAAAGAGAAAGGGCATTGATTAATTTCCTAGTCAATAGTCCGAGAGGAAATGTGTTTGTTGAGTCTGTTGATGCTTCAGCATATGCTAAGACTGGTGAGAAGATGTTTGATCTACTGAGTCAATTCGTGGAAAAAATTGGTATAGACAATATGGTTCAAGTTGTTACCGACAGCGCTTCAAATAATGTTTTGGCAGGTATTATATTTTTTTTTTACTTATTAGTTAAGAGTTAAGACTTATGACTTATGGATTGAGATTTGAGAAATATTTACCAACTTATATTTTTTTATATAGAGAGAGATTTCTGGATGCAAAATATCCTAACTTGTTTTGGACCATGCGTTGCACATTGTTTGGATTTGATATTAGAAGATATTTTCAAGTTGAAAAAGATGAAGCAAACATTTGAGAGGGACATTATAATTAACAGTTAGATCTACAGCCACATTAGTGTGGTAAACATGTTGAGGAAGTATACAAACATGAAGGAATTGTTGAGGCCTGCATAACAAGATTTGCAACTGCTTTTATAATATTGTACAGGATTTATAGCCAAAAGGTCAACCTCAGAAGGATGTTTACTTTTGATGAATAGGCAAAAAGCAAATGGTTTAAAGAAGCTAGGGCTAAAAGAGTTGAGGAAGTTTTGCTCATGCCTTCATTTTGGAACAATGTGGTGTTTGCCCTTAAGATAGCCGGTCCACTTATAGGTGTGCTTTGGTTGGTGGATGGTGAGAGAAAGCCTGCCATCAGTTATATTTATGAGGCTATAGATAGGGCTAAAGAAGCCATTACGAGATCTTTTGGGGGCAATGAAAGTAAATATGAAGAGATTTTCAAGTTGATTGATGCTAGATGAAATATTCAACACCATCGCCCTCTACATGGAGCCGGGTGGTTCTTGAACCCAGTATTCTTCTACAATACTAGAACTGTAGATGATAAAGTGGCAAATGGATTGTATACATGCATAGAAAGGTTGGTCCCAAATGTAGAGACTCGATGTGTGATTGATCTTGAGCTCTCCAAGTACAAGAAAGTTGAAGGACTATTTGGTAGTCTAATGGGCGTTAGAAATGAGAGGAAAGAAACTGCCAAGTATATATATTTTTAACTAAAACATGTATTCTATTTCTAAAATACTATATCACAATTCACAAATATTTATTAATGATTTTTCATTTTTAATTAACAGCTAAATGGTGGGATTCATGTGGCACTTCTACAACTGCTTTGCAAAAATTTGCTATAAAAATTCTCAGCCTCACTTGCAGTTCATCTAGGTGTGAACGTAATTGGAGTGTATTTGAAAATGCAAGTCTATGTTTTTACTTTTAAAAGTATTTTTAATTACATTTTACATTATAATATAAATATTCTTATTTTGTATGTATAATTATTGCAGCTTCATACCAAAAGAAGAAATAGACTTGCTCAAAGTCGTTTAAATGACTTGGTGTTCGTAAAAGACAATAGAGCATTGAAGCGTTGACATGATGTGCGTGACACCATTGATCCCATCTATTTGAATGAAATTGATGACGGCAACAAATGGTTGATTGTGAAGTTGAATGATGAGAATGATAGAGATGATGAACTTGTTTTTACAGAAGAAGATAATTTGACATGGAATGTTGTTGCTACAGCTGCTGGTGTTGGGGAGCCTAGTTATCAATTTGGAGCGAGAGAAGCTTCTTCGTCAAGGGTACCTCAAGTTCGACCAACGAATCAATTATTAGACGAGGAGGAAAGTGAAGAAGAGATTGAAGGGCAAGATGAGGGAGAGCAACTTCAACAAGAAGAACTTCAAGAAGGGATTGGAGGAGATGATGATTTAGAATTTGATTTCGATGCACGGTCTTGTTTTTAATAGAATTGTGATGATTTTTATTTTTATTTTTACAACTTTAAGTCTAATTTGAACTATGAATTATGACGGTAATTGCTTTTTAATTAATTATCATGTATTGTGGCCGTCGTGCGTAGTTTTTTAAAGTAGTCACTTAAAAAAATTGTGGATAAATTAGCTATACAGGTTTTCAAATAACAGGTTCGCCTCGCTTCATTCGGGCGTGCGCCTCGCCCGGCACCTGGCGCCTCAGGCGATAAAGGCCCATTTCACCTAGAGTCGCCTAACGCTTCTGACAACTATGTTTAAGATAAAACGAGTAAATCTAGCCCTAGTTTAACAAGTAGATAAACAAAATAGTAACCACCAGATAGAAGGCAAGAAAGAAATCAGCCAGCATCATGTACTAAATAACAGTAATCCTTAAGGAATTACTTGACAAAAAATTGAGTACAATAGACACATTTTCTGATGGGTTGACATGTAAGAAAAATCTAAAAATAACAGCTTACTGAAAAGTGCTTTGAGGCTTTTACCAAGTTTATAATGAAACAATATTACTTACTAAAGTTCAAAGGACCTTAACTCCATCATCTAACTCATATGTATTCTAACAAAAATATGGAATTGAGATTCATTGCACAATCAGAAAATAGTTATTAACCCAAATAAAGAAAAACAACGCAAATTCTCATGTGACCAAAACGGCAGATCTTAACCTGCAACTGCAAGTATGCAACCAGTATAAAAAGGGACAAGGTTGAGGGAGGTGGGGTTCAGGAATTACAAAAAATTCAGGATTCAAAACCAAACAAGATTTGATTACTGTGAACCAGCAAATATCATAGGAGAAATAAATATAACCTTGAACTAGCAGTCCGCTGTTCAGCAATAACCTTTCTCCGACTCCGTCTCCAAAATGTAGTTGCAATGTTAGGTTCACTATGCGATAAACTAAGGGAACCAAAAAGATTTAAAATAAAATTCAAATAAGCACCCTTTAAAATACAGTCTACATAGATTTTAAATAACACATTGCCATGTAAATATAAAAACAATTAGAATACAAGATACAGAAAATCTGTAAAAATCCTTATGGAAATACACAAAACAAACTATTACCTCAATTTCCTGTCAAAAGAGGCAGTGTGTCGAAACATCATACTACGTAATGATGGACCCGGTACATTTGAAGATGCTTCCAATTTCCGATGGAAGTGAAGACTCTCGTCTTTTTCAGCACTGTGGCAGAACGAAATAGGAAATAACAAGCAAACCAACCATATACAGCTTTGGTGAGCAAGGTTACCATGCAACACAGGTTAATGTATGATTATATACAGATTCAAAATGTGAGTTAAACACCATCTCCTGACCTGTCAGGATCCACTCTCTCTGGAAACCCATATAGAGGACTGTTTGGCTCTAGTGGTGAATCACAAGAGTCATTTTCAGCAGAATCACTCTCCCCTGCAGCTGAGATATGTGTCATAAAAATTGCCTTGGTTGACCGGGGTATGAGCTGACCCGGGAACCGCATAAGATCAACCAGCATTTCCACAGAATTCAACACAACTATCACGGACATATGTTTATCGGAGTCTACACACTCAACAGCCCCATCACTTGGCAAACCCTGGTGAAGAATGTTATTAAAATCGGCATGACATTTCAACAGTTAGATAGTAAACAATCAACTAATGTTTAGGAATGACTATTTTTTATTGAGAATCACATGGAAGTTTAAAATAATACCGTTCAATGAAAAATGAAGAAAAAGCTTACCACCATAAGCCTACTTTCTAAACCCACAGTATCTGCTAAGACTTTAAACATGATAGCTCGAGGACGGCATGAGCCGTGCCTTATCTGCCCTAGTAATTGGACACCTTGAGTATCAAACATGTGAGAAGAATCCTCTAGTGCAGCTTTTGCTGGACTTTCCACATTTGGTCGTTTATAAAATTCAGACACCTGTTCAGGAAATAGCAACTTAAACCCAAATAAAAAATAAAAATAATTAAAAGAGATCAAAGATATCCAAGTAGAAGACATTTATCCGGTTGATAGAGCAGCAAGAAAAACTATGACTGTGTAAAACTTCAAAAAAAAAAAAAATTACTCATATGCATAGCTTAGAATACAGTTTTCCTTACTCTTCTTTTGTTATAAGCTTCTAATATAGTTGATATATTTAAAGATTAATTTTCAATCTTCTTTTATTCTAAAAAAAAAAAACCTGTAATTCAAAAAGGATTAAAAGAAACTGACTAATAATCTAATATGGCGTAAGAGTCCTGTCCACTAGCGCATAACTCACAGGCAATGCACGAACTACAATCTTTTAAGGGAAAATACTATAACAAAATAAGTGTTCTCAAACTATTTTACCAATCCGGCAATCTTTTTAATCATGGCAGCTGGATTGGAGTTCAACCCTTTGACCGATGCCACAATCAACTGTTTTAGCATAGATAGCTTTTTGTCTTTCGCAGCATCTACAAGAATAATATCCGCTTTGAAACCCTCTCCCCCCAGTGCATGAAGCTCATCCAGAGTAGGAATATCATCATATAGTTCCTTGAGCCTTTTATCCTGCAGACAATTTCATGTTATCAAGTAAAATCATAATTAAGTGAAGCAAGTCATAAATCCAAGTAAATCAGTCATGTTTACATTTAAATGAGAAAATATCAGCAAAAGCTAAAACATATAATATCTATCGTCTGAATTAATTCCCCTTAAGAAAGCATTGATCAGATGGAAGTACAAATACACATGATCTCAGAGACACGTGTATTTGTACAATGAAAATAAAAAAAGGAATAGGTATTACTTCCTTTGCCTACAATGAGGAATAAAATGAAACAAAGAAGCTCAAAAAAAAAAAATCACTAGTGGCGGTCAATTTGACAATATATAATCATAGATGTATCTCTGCGTTTCAGTAGAGCAGGGCATACGTATATTGCTCAGACAGGAGTAAATAAAGTTTTGCGATTTCTGAAATGAAATTTCATTTTTCAATACAACAGGTAAGAGGGGATAATAATCTTCAACTTATTTTTTCATTATATAAATAAACAGGAAACAATTTGACAGTGTACATTTCCAATGTCTTAAAAGTCGGTGATTTTTGTGTAAACTTATGAAATGTCAGAAGTCAACTCGAAAACCACCTCATCATGTTCAGCTTAATGAAAAATATATACAAACATGTTCAGGTTCTATAAGACTGAACCCAAATCCCTGGATCATAGTTAACTTATATAATCCACCTCATTATCGGCAAGACATACAATTACAAGCACTCCATCCTCTGCGAGACAGGATACTGAACGGTGTTAAAACAAATCTCTAGGTTCTCCGTCATTAAAGGGAACCTAACAACCAAACAAGAGCACATTCTCAGCCTTGACCAAAACATTAAAACATAAGCACCTGGGGCTCCCTTTATAAGAATGCATAGCCTCGGAATAAATTACATATCGTGGAGGAAGTAACACTCTATTGCACACTACCAAAGAACCTTTGACATTGTTTTGTACTATCACCTGAAATGATCCAATTTCTTATCAAGCTTACGCAATCCCTCAACTGCTTATGTAAGAACCTTTGCACGGAAATATTTTTGCCTTACTGAATCAAGTTTTTGATCATTGCCTTTGTCATGTTTGACCACTACTCAAACTCCACCAGCTATTAGTTCCAATCCCTCAGACAACATGTATAATGACTTCTGAGCTCACAAGTGGAAAATTCCAACAAGAATCAAAACCTGAGGCACAGGTCTTTCCCGTTTTTAAGCTGCAGCATGTATATCAGAAATTTAAGTAGTTTGTTTACAGTTTACCACAACTGAGGATGGCGCATCAAGGCCTCAAACACAGAATATGGATGGAATACTGTTGTCATAGACAAAGTAAATTTTTTTAACCCAATTCAACAATTTAAGAAGCTTATAAAATGAATTTGGATGGAATGCTGTCCTTCATTGAAGTTAAGCAATTACAACACTATTTCACGGTGGTCAAGCACAACTGACTTCCCAATCACCACTTTGAACTTTTCTCCATCAACTCACACCGTAATGCCCCTCCAAGGTTGGTCTGAGGAGATTAATCACTAAACCTGATGGGGAATTAGATAAGGATTGTTATTTATCCAGATATTAGTAATTATCATATTGTGTTTAGAATAATTATCTCTCCTTCAGAGATTAATTTAGGTTTTATTTATCTTTATCAGGAGTTAGTTGTTATCTTTTTCATATTGTTCGCTTATAAATAAGCCCCGTCAGAGCTTATCCCATTTCTGTTCTTCTTTGTTTCTAAACCCTAATTCTATATATCTCTCTAATTTCTGTATTTAGTTTCTATTTCTAGTGTTCGTCCTCCATCAGTCCTTGTCACTTCCGAAACCCTAAACCACCAAATGCAACAACAAAAAATCCAAATCTGCCAAACGGTAGAACATCAAAAAAAAAAAACACCAAGTCACAGTGGTATATTTTTAAATTCAGATCATGCAAAGACCTCGTTCTGCCTTCTATTATTCCTCAATGAACCAGCCAAGTGCTGCTGCCTATTCCACGAGGCATCTTACAGACACCATTGATGAGTCAAATCGAGTTCTCATAGTTACAATCCATCACATGATTTACCCTATTACCGAGGAGGTGCTACATCAAGTATTTTCGCCTCATGGATTTATGGAAAGGATTGTTGCATTTCATAAGTACGGTTTTCAAGCCCTTATCCAATTTCAATCACATCGGAGAGCCTTTTTGGTGAAAAGTTCTCTTCAAGATCGGAATATTTATGATGGTGGTTGTTGGTTGGCCATCCAATACAGGCAAGATGAGTATTATGCTCACCAGAGTACACAACAACAAGAACTCATAGTTGTCAAAATATTCGGATATTCTTTCCGAATATTTTAAGCAAAGAAACAACCTAACTAAGGAAGAAAATGGCAAAGTGCATGAGGCTGCGGATACGGATGACCCATCACAACCCACTTCACAAGTATATGGACCAAGCGGTCATGCTCGTGAAGTTCAAGTGGCCAATCACTCATCCTCACTTGTGGTTCAAACTTCAAACACATGAAAAGGTTAACATGGTTGTCACTAAACCAATTATGCTTGTTGAGGCAATGTACAGAGGGTTAATAGATGTACCAATTGGCTCTACGATTACTCATTTTCCTATGCCTACGACAAATGGACCTTAGATTGATGAATCGGTTGCCTTAACAAGGAAGAAATTGTGGTATTTTCTCGTTTGATGGATGCAACATGTTTGACTCGACAGGAGTTGAGTTCTTCTTAGTGGAGAAGAATGATGGGGAATTAGATATGGATTATTTTTTATCTAGATATTAGTAATCATCATATTGTGTTTAGAATAATTATCTCCTTAAGAGATTAATTTAGGTTTTATTTATCTTTATTAGGAATTAGTTGTTATCTTTTTCATATTGTTAGCTATAAATAGTCCCCTAATGAGCATATTGTAATCGGACTTGATTAGTGAACTGAATATTCATTGTGTTCTTCTAGTCTCATATGTTCTTCTGAGTTTCTCCCATTTATGTTCTTCTCTATTTCTAGACCCTAATTCTATCTATTTCTCTCTAAATTCTGTATCTAGTTTCTATTTCTAGTGTTCGTCCTACATCAAAACCCCTAGCATCATTGCACGAGATCAAACCGACCAGACTATCCCCTTAAGGGATTTTAAAAAAGGATGCCACATGAGGAATTCCCAGCTTTGAGCCTTGCTCTTATGCTAGACGTTAATTAAAAATATAATAATAACTGTTAGGACTTTTTCCAGCTTTTACATTTCTCAGCACATTAAACATCCATAAACATTCATTTTTTATGCAAAGGCTTCTAGTAGGCTTGGGCTGGGTAACAAGGAAATTAAGAAAATATATTACCATTTTTTTAATTAGAAAGGAAAGACAGAATAACAAGTACATTTCAACAAATGTTGAAAGTCTAGAGTGCAAATATTTTTTATCTTCAAGGATGTGGCAATTGTATTACATTCACAAAGTAGAATCTAAGAGCAATATTTAAAGAACAGTACATGAAAAATATGTAGAAAAAAAAAAGCGTAATGGCAAACTTTTATATTCACGAACAAGTCACTTATAAATCACTTAGAACATCCAGGTTCCAGCAAACATAGAACTTTAACTAAATCCAATAGCAACAATAAACAACAGCAGTTATCAATGTTCGCAAGATAATTTTGATTCTCACCGGAATGACAGAATAGAAACCATTTGGAATTGGTTCAGAGAGCATTCCAGTGTTCCAAAGAATTTGTGATGCTGTCAGAAATGACAACCCATCTTGCTCTGAATTTCTAGGTGATTCTTTATTGCTTAAAATCTCTTCTTGAGAGCCCAAAGAAACTGATCCAAATTTTTCCATAAAATCTTGAGTCCACCATGTAGAATTTGAAGGTCCGTGCGCCATTGACCTCGAATCATCTCGTGTCTCCTCCATGTCCTTAGATATCTAACATGTAAAACCATTTCGCCCCTACTTTTACCCCATAAAAAAACCCTTTCAACTTAGAGATAAATTTTAAACAACAGTACATTGGATTACAAACTTCATGCCTTGTGACTTCTTTAAGCTGCAGGCCATCTGACCTGCCACCAAACAAAGATCAGATAGTAAAACTTGGCTTCTGAATAAAAGAAAATATACTTCTATAACAAATCAAACCTCTATACAACAGCAAGATATCCTTCCAGAATTAACAAGAAGACAGACCAGAATGCACAACCCGAGACAGTTACATCTAACAGTAACACACAATAAATATGTCCCCACGCTAACCCTAAAGAAGACAACTTTCATTAAGCTAAAAAATTATTTCAATTAGATGATCTATCATTCATTTATAACAATAACCAGTATTTATATGTCAACATGGCACAGTTTTTAAAAAAAATTCTGCAGCTCTAAAAAAAATGCAAGGCATACAAAAATTAACATTAGTAAACAGTAAAATCTCAATGGTCAATAAGAGGCAATATCAAACACTTCCTTATTATATGTCATAAATTAGATGATACAGTCCATGGGTTATCTGAGCTTTAATCAGGAAGTTTATATGTAGTGTTCTCCTTTTTGGGAAGAAAAAGTGTGAAAGCATAGAGATGTTTATTTTAATCTTATTTTAGGATATTGGAAAGTCTCATTGCTCCCTTATTTTAGGGGATCCCCTGCCAAGCAACATAATTTGATTCAAATTTGAGGGCTTTTCTATTAAAAATCCAGAAAATCTGGATCGGAGTCTTAAATAGAGATCATAAGCTGAGTGTAAACTCTATGCTCTACGAACCCTCTTTAAGCCTTAACCATGATAATGTCATCAGATCAGATATGGGAACCCTGGTACATACATGAGACACAAAACCAGAGGCATTGTAATTTCTCCATCTATTCAGCAGGTGGAACCACACACATGCAGAGATTAAAATATGCCTTACACCTCTATATGCCATCCAATAGTACCAACTTTGAAAGCAAAAAACGCATTTGTTTACTGCTTTTTTTTACACTCAGTTGTTTACTGCTTTTATATGTTCCCTTTGAAGGCAAATTTTCAACTTAAATTTGGTTTTGTTTATTGTCATATGTATGAACTGATTAAAAAATAGAGTAATATCCAATCTTTGCAAACTCACCAGTGCACTTACTAAACAGCACTTTACCGCCTTTTATCCATACCATTTATGAACATTGAAGCAAAAGTGAAAATTCATGAGAATATCTCTAGCATAAAATAAGATCACGAAAAAACATCAGCAAAGTAAAAAAAACATTATTTTCGGCACTTCATAAGGAACCCTAACTTGTATACTAAATAGAAAATAATCAACAAAAATTCCAAAGAACTTTGCTAGTGCATCCCACATTGATAATTTTCTTGTATGGCTCCAATACATCGATTGGAGCTTCCACCTAATAACTTAAGCTCGAAACAGATTTCTCTAACAATATAGTTAGCAATCGATTGCAGAATAATAAGTTAGCAACAGACAATCACGATTCATGGGATAATTTAAAGAAAGCAAATTTGGATCAAATCAAGATCTTCAAACAGAATACACATTAAAGCAAACCTAATCATACATTTCTCGACCTCGCCACTTGAAATCACCCACACATTCTCGAATTCCACTTCATCACCTCACCTTCTACTAAAGAATTTCGAAAATCAGCTATACAATCTTTAAACTAAATTCAAGACTCGAACTACAAACCAATCCAAACATCGAGCGTAATCATTCAAAACTTGTACCAATCGAATAAAGCTCAGAGAATCAAACAATAAAGGTAAAAGAGATCGAATGAAAATCAATTACAATAACAAGAAGAAGGAGAAGAAGAATTACCACCAGCAGATCCGTGCATTTGAATCGGCAAACAATAGAATTTAAATCTGAACTCTTCGTCGTATTAAAAACAGCCTCGTCTCTCTAAATCAGTCCAGAGAGAGAAACAATGGTATAAATATCTGAAACAGAAGGAGTTAAAAGGGAGAGAAAATGGGAGAGAATTCAGATATGCAACAAACAACTATTTTCCGTTATGTATTTATTTGTAAGGAAGATACAAGAGAGAGAGAGAGAGAGAGAGAGAGAGAGAGATTTGATTTTTAAGTTTTAATGTAAAGTTTTTGATTGATATAAATTTGATCGAAGAAGGAAGGAAGAAAGTGATGGGCTTTCTCTTTCTCTTTGTGTCTTCAGTTGCGAGAGAGAGAGAGAGGGGAGGGAGGGAGGTGATAAGTCACGTGCAGAGAGGGATCTGGGGACCTCTCTCCGACAGCCAGCTGGCAATGGGGGGTGGCTCACCAACATCCACACCTTCGTCCGCGTGAACCACAACTCTCCCTAGCCTTTTTTTTTTCGTTTTTTTTTAATATTACAAGAAATATTAAATAAATTCCAATACTTAACGGTCGATTTAGGAATTTATCGCAACTTGTCGAAATCAAATGGTATATCTCAACCACAACTCTTCTTTGCCCAATGATCGGAACAGGATTTGTCGAAATCGGACAAAATCAAACATTATATGTATAACTATAGTTGTGTCTAGGAGCGTAACTTTACTGGTAGATGGACAAACGAGCTAAATGACCCCCGAGTCAATAGCTCAAATCCTACCGACGGTAAAAAAACTTCAAAAAAATATTTGGTCTAGATATGTGGATAGATAAATATTGTCAAATACAAACTTGGTCAAAAAAATTGAATATAATAGTTCACGTGCAATACACCGAGAAAGGTCAAAGCAATTGAATCTAATAGTTCGCATACAATATACCGATAAATATTTATCATTGCGTACTGAGAGAATTTTTTCATATATATTTATATTGTTGGGAATTTTGAACAGATGATCGCGAAAGCGTCATGCCTAATATATGTTCATAACTCATAGCAATTAATAACGTCTAAAGTATAAAAATAGATAAAAGAAAATAAACCAATCATAACACAAGATATACGTGAAAAACATAAACCGAGTAAAAACTACGGGCGACAGGAAGACAAAGAAATTTTCACTATATGATAAATTACAAAAGTATACCTTAGGCTTATCTCTCACACCTCAACCTCAATCCACGCTTACAACGCTCACATGATCTTCACTAATAAACCCCAATATCCCATAGGTCTCCCATGAATATTACCCACAGATCTCTAACTTAATCCACTAATATTCTCTTAGATCCCTCTGTGGATATTCTCATGAGTTTCTCACCCGGATCTCTTCACTCTCTGATGTTACATGGTGTTTCTTTTTGTTCCACACAAAATAACCTAGATACAAGGTTATATTTATACTAGTTACATTGAGTTTAAGATAAAAGGAAATACTACTCCTAAACGTATAAGACTTACTTGTATCATATAAAAATTATTTTCTTTTATGACAAATCATATTGTAAAGAGTATTCATTTTCCTTTAAACACAAGAACTTCTCAAAAGAACACTGTCCTTTTTCGTCGAAGATTTTCCGTTTCACGCATGCATATGATTGACTACGATTCGGGTCACGGTTGAGCACCCGCTTCCTAAACCGTTGCAAGTCACCTGGAATGCACCGCGTTCTTCATTTCTTCAATTCTTCTGGTCATCAACCTCCCTCAAACAACATCATTCCAACTTCAAAACGTTTCTCACATCTCCATGAAGCTCCACATCAGTTGAGTCTTGTTTGGTTCAATGGGGTTCACTTGAGAATACGAGCCAAAATCTAACAATTCTCCTTTTTGACTTGAATTCTCAAGACTTTTGTCTACAGTCACGACTCTCATCACCAAGAATCAACATACCCTACCACAAGGTATAACCACTTAGGAACGAACCATCATAAGATTTTTTCTTCTTCCTTTTTTTTATATTCGTAGTTCTGATACCATGCTAAAAGTGTGGTGCAATTCTTCACGTCAGATTACCAGGGAATTTGTCAGCCGTCAACATCCTTATCCGCCATACACCTTGCATCACTTTCTAACCAATGCCTCGTGCACAATTATGGACCACTAACAGCAACATATCATTATCCATGGCTAGTGGAGAAAACCGCCAAAAGGATAAACATGTTCTTACATCACCCAACTCTGTGAAAGACCTTTTGTCCTTACATCACATACATAGTGAAAGACTTGTTACTAGAATCAGGAGTGCATTGCCAGATATGCCTCACATGGCACAAGAGACTTCGAGCATTCAATTTTTTATATATATTCAATTAACGCCTTGTGTAACCCCAGATTGGATCTACAACCACAAGCCAAAAAAAATCTCCTTCATCTATATTCTTCTTTTCATCAAACCCTATCAAGTTTGAAATCGTTTTTAAGACGTATCTCCTTTGCTAAACCATACTAGGCAACCATGAATCATCATCTCAATACCACCAAGTCCTCCATACGATCTCCCGTAATAACTTGACACCACCATCACCAACTGTGGTTATCAAATCCTCCATACGGTATCCCGTAAAAGACTTGAAATCACCATCGCCGACCAAGGCTCTGATACCAGTTGTTGGGAATATTGAACCGATGATCGTGTAAGCGTCGTGCCTAATATACGCCTATAACTCATAGTTATTAATAACGTATAAAGCAGAAAAATATATGAGATAAAATAAACCAATCATAACACAAGATATACGTGGAAAATTCAAATCGGGTAAAAAACCACGGGCCGTCAAGACGACTGAGGAAGTTTCACTATATGATAAATTATAACAAACATAAACTCTAGGATTCTCTCTCATACCTCTACCTCAAACCACGCTTACAACGCTCATATGATTCTCACCAAAAAACCCCAATATCTCGTGGTCTTCCCTGAATATCTCGTGGTCTTCCCTGAATATCACCTACGGATCTCTAACTTAATCCACCAATATTCCCTTACATCTCTCCCTATATATTTTCATAGGTCTCTCACCCGGATCTCTCCACTCACTGATCTTACATGGTGTTTCTTTTTGCTCCACACAAAATAACCTATATACAAGGTTCTATTTATACTAGTTACAGGGAGTTTAAGATAAAAAAAAATTATACTCCTAAACATACAATACTTACTTGTATTACATAAATACTATTATCTTTTATGACAATTCTTCTTGTATAGAGTATTCATTTTCCTTTAAGTACAAGAACTTCCTAAAATAACACTTTTCTTTTCCACATAAGATTTCCCTTTTCACGCATGCTTATGATTGATTACGATCCGGGTCACGGTTTCGTACCCGCATCATAAACCGTTGCAAGTCACCTAGAATGCACCACATTCTTCGTTTCTTCAGTTCTTCTGGCCTTCAGCCTCTCTCAAACAACATCATTCAAACTTTCAAACATTTCTCACGTCTCCAGTAAACGACACATCAATTGAGTCTTGTTTGGTTCAATCGGGTTCACTTGAGAATACGAGTCAAAATCTAACATATATATATATGTGTGTGTGTAACCACGACTCTCTGTCACCTTTTGATAAAAAAAATACAATAAATTATGACAAGGATGCAATCGGAACAAAGTCTAAACCTGTCAATATTAAATAGTATATATACAATCTTGATATCCCGTATCTATTCTCATAACATTGAAAAGAAAATTTTCAACACATACTTATAAAGTCCGGATGCTGGACCACAAACACCCCATCGCTAACGTCAAAGATGAAATGCACTATCATCCATATTTAGAAATGATATGTTTATATATTTATTTCCTCGGATGACGTATATTTGTTTTATAATTCTAAGCGGTACATTAACATTACACAGCACAAGAAACTGATAAAGCAGTAGCACTTTGGGCGGTACTAATTGTACAACGATGGTGTACCAATTCAAATCCCAATCAAATTGATGCACAATATGCACGTGATCTCTCTGTACATATAGTATGTACTGTGTAGATTCATAGTTAATTTATTTTTTAATAGTCCAAGACCCATTAAGGTTGATGAGTTTATTCTTTTTTATGATGTTCGAATCTTTTGGTTTAATTCATTTTCCAGACTATTTGAATCAAATTTGGGGACAATGTATAATAGCTCATTGGTTACTAGTCATTACATAAATTTACATCCAATTGAATTAAATATGAAATTCAATATATATAGTTTATTATAAAAATAATAATAGATATAAAGTAACTTCTAGATTATTATGCGAATATTAGCCAAATTAATTGGGTTGGTTTTTTTTTTTTTTTTTCATTTGAAATTGATTAATTGGGTTGTTTAAAATGATCCATCTTTGATAAAGACTTCAAGGACATTGAAGTTACCTTGATTCAATATTAAGATGGTAACCAAGAATAAATATCTAAAGATGTTATTCACTCTTTTAAGTAAAATGTGCTACTTTATTGAATACAATGAAAGTTTATATATATAGAATTATTGCTATTTTTCAAATAACATATTCAAATTAATAATTAAGTCATTCCTAGACAACTAAACAATATTTATTTTATATAAATAAAACAATGAAGTCAATAAAAAATAGTGACTTGTGATTTCAAGCATTTGAACTTTCAAAAAAGGAAGGAAAACAAAATTAAGACATTTGATTTCCATCCCCTCTTTATTCCTTTATTTTCCATTTAAAACTTAAAAGTTCTATAAAATGTGGGATTTAAAATTATTTTGTCAATATGCAAACGTGAGTGGTCCTAGTGTCCTACCCAAAATTAAATGGTAAAATGTGTCTTATTAAAAAAAAAAAAATTTGTAAAGATGTAAAATGTGTCCAAACGGCATAGAAAAGCTACATTTATCAAGTATGGAAAAAATAAAAATGATTTAAATGTGGTGATATACTGACATCGCATTTAAAGAGATATAAAAAGATTGTGTTATCTTGATTGTTCTGTCTTTATTTGGTTCAAATTGTTCAATTGAGGTCCTTTGTCATGCTTATAATATTCCATGTAAGTTTTATATTACCAAGTCAACCTGTTAATACATATCACGACAAGGACCATGCCCAACTATATCAGCCGGTGTAATACTCCAATCAACACTATTTTTATTTTGTTAATTTGTTATCATTATACATTAATAATTTGTGAAATGAAAGAAGTATACATCATTTAACTTAAAAATTGAATACAATACGTTAATATGAATGTATGAAGTGTAACATGTCATGGAGAAAGACACTCTCTTTGCAAGATGAAACCGTGCCTCTTCTTTTCCATAAACATTTGTCGTGGTGGATTAATTTGTTTTTATATTATAGTTGTCCATCAAAAACAGGCAAAACACGACTTTTCCATCGGATGAGTGCTATTGTGGTAATATAGGACTTCTTGATCCACCGTAATAAACAAATTTTCGATCATTATTATTCGTTACTTATTTTATGTATCGTTTTGACTATTTGATTTTAAAGATAATTAGATTTTATTACCAACAATCTAATTATTACCCCAATTAATCTTTTACATATACTGATGGGTCAAATTTGAATGAATTTTTGAATTAATTTTATATCCAAACTATATTTAAAATTGATAATAAAATGATTATATACGTAGGCCGGCACGGTGGAGGCAACAATTGGTCTAATATATGATGAAGACTGAAGAGTGTCTTGATCGATCCTTTATATTCTTCCAGAACGGGAGTTACAAATCTTGATAAAGTTGACGAGTCAACCGGCCACTTACGTGGTGCCTGACTCATATATATATATCTACAAGTTGCTTCTTGTGATGTTACGGTCAGATTGGCTTCAATTGGACCCTAAACATATTGCTTTAAGTAGAAAACAAACCACAAAATGATAAACAACTAAAACAAACAAGCTCTATAATCAGTTTCTTTCAACATTTTATTATGTTGACACTTTTCACACGCTTTAATTGCTAACACTCAACTTGGGTTAACGTTGAACTCAGGAGGCCTGCCCAACTAACATCGAATACGAGCTGACTCATTAAGGAGTCGTCATGGTTGGTAATTGTTATGTTTATTTTTATATTTCTTATATTATAGTCTTATAGGTGGGTGGAGCACTGGAGCTGACTCATTAAGGAATCAACATGGTTGGCAAACTTTTATATACTTCTTTTTTAACGGTCTTTCTATACTTTTCAATTTTCATTAATATATATACATTATTAATTTCACCGCTCTATGATTTAGTGGTAAATGCAGTCTATTCATCCTAATACAGTTTGAGGTTCTAGTCGACAAAAAAAAAAAAAAAAAAAAACTTTCTATAATTTATTTAAATATACAGTTGTGGTTGGTGTGTTTTGAAATGTGTCACTTTCTAACAAAAGTGTATCTAAAAGGCATTATGTAAAATATTGGAATTATTTTTATTATTCTATACATTCTAAGTGATGGGCCTAAAGACAAGCAGACAAATAAGTCAAACATATTATAAACATGAAAGCCCACTTCACCTAATTTTGAAGAACAGCATTTGCTTTGCACTCTATACAATCATCTACTAATTAAATCAGTCAAGAAATCACATCTTACTATAATTATTATGTTCAGACCGATTAAATAGCATAGGTATGTCTTTACATGAAAGCAACACATTGTGTGTAAATCAGTCAAACAAGTGCTAATTTGTTCTGGGATTAATTGTTAGATGAATCATTGTAGCATCTGTCCTCTGTAGGCATTTTGAATACACTTAGAGAAAGAGGCGTTCGTCCCATTGACACATGGAAGGACCTATAATTATATACTTGATCAATAGGGTTCAAATACAATCTCACCAACTATACGTTCCTTCAAATGACTCTAACACGTAAACTAATTGAGAATGAAAATAAAAAGGAATCAAATTTCATTAGAATGTGAATCAATTATTCGATAGGGACGTATCTTGTTGGTAGATGAACGAATTTGATATTTAGGTACATAACTCTTAAAATAATGGTTCGAATCCCATTGGTAGTTAAAAAAAATTATATATATGATTTGGATAGGTGAATAAATAGATAAATAAATATCTTAAAAAACCGATATTAATATAAAATTATGTAAGACAAAAAACTAAAAAAAAAACTACGCTTAGCACCATGCATACGGGGTAATGTTTTGTTTTCTGGATTGATTAAATACGAATTTCCTTGGTCCTCGAAGTTGCAATGCGTAATTTCTTGACTTTGTAATCGTTCACACGTCTTCCAATTACAGAAACAGTGGAAGACTTTTGGGTTCACCGACATCTCCCCCTCAATGAGGTCTGCAATTACTATATTAAAAAATATATATAACATGAAAGGTTATAAAACTTAGGCTCAGATAAATCTTTTAAAGTAGAATTTTTATAAGTAAAGTTTTTAATAGAAAAATATCTAGATAAAATATTATAAAAATGTAATAAAATAAAAAATATTCTTAAAATTTAATATAAAACTTAAAATATTTACATTTTTGTCATCATGACTCAAATATATTGATATTTAGCAAATATACATGTTTATTTATTCATTAAAAAATGATAATGTTGACAAGAGAAGAGAGCACATGCATTTTTTAAACTAACATGTATTGTGACCATTTTTGAACCTAAAATATATATTATCAAATTAAATAAATATTCTTTCCGTCAAACAACATTGAACAAAGGTATAATAACACACATATATATAAAACGAGTCTTCGGATCTCTTGTTTTAATTTCAGTAATGACTGCTATAAGATTAAATTGTTTTAAATGATTTTTTATGTAAGCTTTTTTGTAGATGATAAGTTCATCGAAATCTGTATAAGAATAAATTTTGTGAATTTTTCAAACACTAATTATATTTTTAAAAAAATTCCATTATTTTACCGATGCCTTTATATTTTTAAAAATTCAGATAAATAGTTATGGTGCTTCAAAAAAGATCAAATTTTATTCATAGATAGATTTTAATGAACTTGTCATCCATATAAAATTCATTCAAATCAATATGATTTCATAATGGTACTTACTGAAATTTAAATAATAGATTTTTCATGAGAGACCGAATGACTTACAGTATATTATATATATATATATATAAATTTATTTAAATCAATATGATTTTATGGCATTCCTTACTGAAATTAAAATAAAAGATTATTTATGAGAGACTAATAGACTTACTGTATACTATAATTATATATATATCTGTATGTTGACCTGTTGACAGTAGACTAGAGGTGTCTACAGTTCGGTTAAACCGTTCGAAACCGAACCGAAACAGTCTTCCAAAAACCGTAACTGAAATTGAACCGTAACCGTCGGTTACAAAACTGGTTCCCCCACGGTTTGGTTACGGTTATCCAATCTCAAAAACCGTCTCAAAACCGACGGTTTAGTATATTTAATTTAAAAAAAAAAACTAACCAATAGAATTGCGACACGTGGTAATTCATTTGTAAAAAAAAAAAAAAAAAAAACCAACTGTAACTGAAATCGAACCGTAACCGTCAAACCGGTAATTACGTAATCGAATCAAACCGTCCCCCTCTATTTACGATTACGGTTACGGTTATACCATTTTACAGAATCGAAACTGATGGTTCGTAACCGAAACCGAACCGTAAACACCTCCAGAATAGACTTATCATCCGATCATAAATGAGCATTAGTCTGGGGAGACATTTGAAGCAGAAACAATATATATATCAAAAACAAAACATATATACTAATTGAAATGAAAGTTTTGTCTTGTATCATTTATTTCGGTAAATTACATGCATTGCCATTATTAAATAGAAATGTGTGCTTGACTTTTCTGTTTATTGCCTTGAAAACGAGTTGGAGACTTTAGTCTTTAGACAAGTAGTTCAAAATGTCAGATCACCGTTGCATAAGTTCAGAGTCATCAGAATCCACAAATGGTAGTCCCAATCTTTTTGAGTAGTTCTCTTCCAGGTTTCCTGTGGGGCTGGCAATTCGAGTTCATGGGTCTGGTTGATCTCAACCCGATACGACCCGAATAATATTAATCCTAACCCGACACGACCCGATTAATTAAACGGATTGACCTTTTAAAACCCAACACGATACGAATAAATATACGGGTTAGACGGGTTGACCCGTAACACGTTTAATAATCTAATCGGGGTTATAATGAATCGGGTTTCAACCGTGTGACCCGTTTAACCCGAACCCGTTTAACACGATAGTGTTGTATTGATGAGACCAAACCAAACAAAATTACAAATGACTTCCATGTTTCTGTTGAATGATCATACAATGGATCAACAAGATTTACATGTTATTAACCAAGTATTACACCGTTAAGAAGATAAAAAAAAAGATTGAAGAACAAGATCAACCAAAATCCGCCGCCGTGAATTAAAGGAGTCCAGCTCGACCAAGATCCGCCGCTGTCTCTCCAAACCGGTCGCACATCAGTTGCTGCAGCTCTCCGGCATCGTCGCAGCACCGTCGCACCAACAACATGATCCCACTCAGAATTCGTCGATCATCAGTTGCCGCTGCTCCGTTTCAGTTTCGTCGATCATCAGTCGCCGCTGCTCCGCCATCGATTTCAGTCACCGCTGGTCAGATTTCTGCCGCTGGTCATCAGATTTCCGCCGTCGATCATCAGTCGCCGCTGATTGAGAGGATATCTGAATTTTAAAATAAAAGAGAGCAGTCGATCATAGTGAAATGAAGAAAAAAAAAAGAGAAAGAGTGAAAGGGAGAGGGTGAGATGTGATTTTGGTGAAGTTAGGGTTAAGGATTTGAGAGTGTTAGTGTGATGGATGCTATTGTAACCTAAGAATGCTTTTATATAGTATGACAAAAGTCATTTATAACCCTTGTAATAAAAATAATTATAAATGTATATATATGACTAAATGGGTTAAACGGGTCACCCGTGAACCCGTTTAGTCAAACCCGGCACGACCCATATAATAAACGGGTTATACGGGTTGACCCGATTATGACCCGAACCCGTTAAGAAGCCAACCCAACTCATTTAAGTACCTCGGATTCGTGTCGGGTTGACGGGTTACGGGTCGATTTTGCCGACTCTAGTTTCCCGGCTCTTATTGGTTATTGTTCTGTCTTAAGAGTTTTTTTTTTTTTTTTTTTGTGCTTTGAAAATTGAAGCATTGACCCATTAAAGAGACGGAGCTATTAATTGTTAAAAAAATGTATATTTTTTATTAAAAAATTGTAATTATTTTCCGTATATAATAAATAATCTCAAAATTCATATTTGTAAAATCGTATGAAGATGTGGTGGCACAGGATTGGGCCTTGAGCCCTAGCAAAGTCGACCGAATTCATTGCCAAAGATTCAAACCATGTTTATCACTGTTTTTTTTTTTAAAAATTAAAATATGCCAAGGTATAATTATAGCGTAGTGATAGACAATTCAAAAAATTAGATCAAATTTCAATTCAAATGATGTGATAAATGAGTTGTCATCATCACATAAAATATGAGATGATGTGGTTAATAAAAAAATCACTTAACACATCATTTTGATTGAAATTTGAACTAATTTTTTAGATTGACTAACGTTATTGATAATTATATTATATTTTATAAAAAAGGTATAATTTATATGAAGCATGAGTGCAATACCAAATAAAAAAAACCCCGAATGTATTTGAAATTTGAATGTTTTAAAAAGTAAATTATTGGTTTATTGGGTCATTAAGAGATTAACATCTATAAACATTACTCGGAATTTAACTCCATCATCTATCAACATTTTATAATTTAATTAACAAATATGAAACTCAATTTTATATCACATATGTAAAATGGGAAGCACAAAACACTTTGATAAGACACTTATAAGACCTGGTTTGGGATTGTTTTTTATACTGTTTTTTGAGCTAAAAGTGCTTCTGAAGTTGGTCTAGAGTGTTTGGTAAAATTTCTGAAAAGTGTTTTTGGTCTCTTTTAGCTTTCCCCACAACAAAAATTGGGAAGCTACAAATTGCTGCTTTTAGAAATCAGCTTCTAGAAATCAGCTTCCTAAGAAGCAGAAATGAAAACACATTCAATACTCTTATTAATGATTTTTTTTTTCAAACTTACTATTTTATCCCTTACCTTTTATAAAATTTATCACATAACAAAACACACATTTAACATTTATTATTTTATTTACAATTTACTATAACATATACTTTGGTATCTAGGTGTTGTCTATTTTAATTGTGTGATCTTATGAATCCTTTAATCAAATTCTACTAGTTTTCTTGATATATTCACAATACATGTGGCAATATATTTTATAACAAAATTTATTTATTTATTTTATAACAAGTTTATGGTCACACAAAAATAAAATAAATTATTTATTTTATAACATGTTTACTGTCAAACAAAAATAAAATAAATTATTTATTTTCAAATCATTTTAAATATTCATTTTTTTCATTTCTAATAATTTTGTCATAACACTTTTATACCAAACACATTGAAATTGTTTTTGGTTCTCACAGTACTTATAAAAATCAGTTTACTAAACACTCAATTGATTCTTCTCACAGTAAATCCAAAAGTAATTCCCCCACAACGGAATCAAAAGTAATTTTTTCCACAACACAACAATACCAAACTGAGCCTAAGATTGGTTGTGCAACACATCACCTATTAGTAAAAAAAGGCAGTGCATATGCTTTCCACACCTGATGGTCACAAGCATACGTGAAGAGTTTTCTCCCAATTGGTGGGAGTAGTTATCCAGACCATACATGTATTATTTAATAAAATTATTATTTCTAATAATTTTGTACGGTCATAACATTTTTTTACCAAACACATTGTAATTGTTTTTTGTTCTCATAGCACTTTTAAAAATCATTTACCAAACACTCGACTGATTTTTCTCATAGTAAATCCAAAAGCAATTCCCCAACAACGGAATCAAAAGTAATTTTTCCCACAGCACAACAATATCAAATTGGGCCTAAGATTGGGTGTGCAACACATCACCTATTAGTAAAAAAAGGCAGTGCATCTGCTTTCCACACTTGATGGTCACAAGCATACGTGAGGAGTTTTCTTCCAATTGGTGGGAGTAATTATCCAGACCATAAATGTATTATTTAGTAAAGTTATTATTTCTAATAATTTTGTACGATCATAACACTTTTTTACCAAACAAATTGTAATTGTTTTTTGTTTTCACAGCACTTTTAAAAATCAGTTTATCAAACACTCAACTGATTTTTCTCACAGTAAATCCAAAAGCAATTCCCCCCACAACAATATCAAAAGCAATTTTTCCCACAACACAACAATACCAAACTGGGCTTAAGATTGATTGTGCAACACATCACCTATTAGTAAAAAAAGGCAGTGCATCTGCTTTCCACACCTTATAGTCACAAGCATACGTGAAGAGTTTTCTCCCAATTGGTAGGAGTAGTTATCCAGACCATACATATATTATTTGGCCGTGCATCTTACTAGAATTGCATGGGTATTACTGTTTTACCACGTAACAATCATGAATCCATGATTACAACATGATCTAGTTGGAGTTTACAATTAAATATTAAAAAGAATCTGTTCTTATGACTTTGTTATAATTTGATTACATTACCAATTTAAAATCATGATGATTACCATTTTTGTATTGATCGCACTTTGTATTTCAGCAATTTAGAGACCACAAATGATTAATGGATGATTTGGATTTTGGAATGCAGAGGGGCATTACCGTAAATTGACTGCGAGTGAGAGAGTAGTCAAGGAGATCAAACAGCATGTACCAGTAAGCAGTCAACAGTCCACATGCATGCTAGGTGTACAGGGATGCGATTAAAGATTTGCTATTATTTAATATTTTTCAATATTTTTAGGACTTTATTTATTTATGGATGAAATTCATTTTCATCCCTCTAGTTTGACTTGATAACCAAACTGGTCCTCCATTTTTAGTATTATGGTGACAAGTTCCTCTAGTTATCAAAAATCTGTATTTTGGTCCATGTCATCCGGTTCTTTTAAGGGTTCTTTTAAGGGTTTCAAAGGTTCCGTCATTGTTGTGTGCGATTAATGGTATATTAATAATTGAAAAATAAAAATTTAAATATAATGACACCATCCATCATTATATATATATATATATATATATATATATATATAATAGACTCAGATATTTCATTTTCATTCCATCAAGCCCCCCAACCCACATTCAATCAAACCCAGACAATTAAACACATAAATTCATCAACACCAAACCAAAATCAAATCAAACCCATAACCTAGAAACATTTTGCCAAATCTCTTGAAGAAATATAGAAAAATAGGTAGCGTTCCACTGCTCCTATATCACAAAATAAAAAAAATGTATAAAAAAGGTTTTGATGAAGATTGGAAATTTTTCTCCAAAAGAAAAAAAAAACAAAAAACGCTTAGAAGAGTGGTTGAATCTAATGATTCTCTATATGAGATTCAACAAAGAAAGATATTTGATTTGATTTGAGAGAGAGGGGGATTCAATGATGAACGAGAGAGAGATGAAGAGATCTGTTGTTGCTATTGATTTGATTTTGAGATTTTTATTAGGGTTGTATTGGAGAGAGAGAGAGAGAGAGATTTTTATTGTTCTTGAGGGATTCAATGATGAACGAGAGAGAGAGATCTGTTGTTGCTCTTGATTTGATTTTGGGATTTTAATTGGGGTTGGATTGGAGGGAGATCGAGAGAGAGACATATTGTTACTCTTGATTTGATTTTGAGTTTTTTTTATTGGGGTTGGATTGGAGGGAGATCGAGAGAGAGATGTGTTATTGTTCTTGAGGGATTCGATGATGAATGAGAGAGAGATATGTTGTTATTCCTGGTTTGATTTTGGGATTTTTATTAGAGTTGGATTGGAGAGAGACCTGTTGTTTATTGGTTGGATTGGAGGATATTGTTCTTCGGAAGATGCATGATGATAGAAAAGAAGAAGAATATGAAGTTGGTAGAGAAAGAGAAGAGTGTGGTAGTACGATTTAGAGATTTTGATGAGATTGAAATGAGAGATTTTTGTTTTTTTGTTGTTCTTAGTGATTTTTTTTTCATTGTGTTGTTTTTTTTTTCAATTTTTATGATTTCAGTTTTTTATATTAATTTGTAGTGTTATTTCTGATTTTTTTAAAATTAAAAAATAGAGATAAAATTCATATCTTCTGTTTAAAACAAAAAACAGGGCCGTAGGGTCAGTCAGATTTCATTTTTAATGGAAATTGTGACAAATGACCAAACAAGACAATTCTAAAAATTGAGAGACCAGTTTGGTTTTTAGGTCAAATTTGAGGGACGAAAATAAATTTCGCCCTTTATTTAATATTAAGAATTAACAAGTATTTGTTGTGGTATTCTATTGCACTCTATTATTCAATGAATCTATTCTTTATTTCTTTTCCTATCAAAAGTCCTGACAAGCTTTCTTCCAGGTTATTTACTCACTTTTGTAATAGAATCACATTTGGTACCTCTTTCTTTAATTAGCTTCATTAAAAATTAATAATCAGTTTTTATTTAACATACAAATAAAAATGATTTAAATAACTTTAAAACAGATTTATAAATGTCAAAATCACTTCTAAATGTTGGGATATTTTAAGTTTCTACCTTTTTTTCCACGGAAAGATATTTCAAGTTCCTACTTGATTTTTATAATAAATCATTATTCAATATTATATCATATTATTTACAATGCTTAAAAAAGTGGTTCATGTTTGTTAACGGAAAATTCGTTCAGGATGAGAAATTCCTATTAACACCCTCGAGACCACTTCCAAGGAAGTAGTGGCCTGGATCGGTACCTTTGATACATGACCTGTTTAAAGGTAATCGGGAGTCTGGATTATAACAATAACAAATGAGAGCTTTTATTATTGATTACTCTGTTACATGGAATTTGCTCTCATACATTATCTAGGACGTAGGAAGGTGGTCGCTTTGTACTTGTCGAATAGTGGAAAACAATGGCAGCCGTGTTCTGAATACAGAATTTAGGCCCTCTTCTCTTATTTTCTTCTCGTCTATCTCTAATTATCTTTTTTTTTTCTCTTTTTATGTTTTTCTCTGTATATCCTCCCAACCATGCTTGGCCTTACCTATATATATGGTCCAAGTAGGTTTTAAGTTTGCAAATATCTTACCGTGATCCCATGAATCCGTTCCCTCATTATTTGGCGGGATTCGTCATTTGAATTTGAATTGTTACTGGATTCGATGATATCGTTGACAGAGATAAGTTTGTTCCCTTTTTGGAATCAAACTCTTGACTTGCATATAAATACTGGCCATTACGTGGAGATGATAATGTGTGCACTCATGTCATGATTCTTCATGGAGTTACTAGACTATGCTTCAGTTCCAGATGGATCTATGCTTTGGTTCTATTATCGGGAGCTTGGAAAGAACGTCCTGGTTGGCCTTTCAGGGAGGTAACACGGATCTGATTCGTTTTAGAGGCCCTCTTCCTCCTTGAATCACGGAGGGGGCATCGGGCTTCTTGAGAGGTTGGTAGGCTTTTCATTCAGGCTACGAATTAAGTTCGACCTCTGAAAGTCTTAACCCGGAGGGGGATTACTTTGCTTGTTGGGCTTCTTTTGAATGTTTCTTGAGCTTGGCGACCCTCCCTGGCTTTCACGAGGTGGTTGAGGAACTCGACCTCAGGAGCCGAGGTTCCCAGATAGGTGGTCTCGAGAAGCACGGGTTCCAGTGTTCGTGTGGGGGCTCACCCCGGTCGCACATAGCTTGCTTCCTGATAGTTTTGAAGCCGAACCGACCTTCCCTGCTCCAGTGGGGTAGCTTTATGGTCTACCCGGGTCTCATGACATCGACTACGGGCTTTGACTTGGGGCGGGAAAGTGAAAATTTTCTCTTTGACCCCTGACCAAATTTTACTATTAACAGAAGTCCCCTCTAACTTGAACACCGGAGGTAAAGTTGGGGTTATAGTCAGATTCTCTGTTTAATTGGGAAATTTATCCGTTATAAAATAATTAATGAGAATTTCGAACGAAATCTTCTCATTAATTACCCAATATTGAATTTGGATTAGTGTGTTCTTCGAGGAAAAAACGGTTGCGTTACGACTCTCTCCGTGGCTCGAGGTGATCTTCCCGAAGATATCGCCGACGTCATTACAGCCCTAACCTCTATTTAACCTCGGCCTTACCATCCCTTTCTTCACTCTTTCTTTCAATTTTCAAATTTTCAGATTCCTTCTCCTTTGCTACCCTCTGCCGATTTCCCTTACCTTCAAGCTCTTCTCACCTATCAATGTCGAATTCCTCTAACAACGTTGAAGCCTTGGTGGAGGGCACTGGAGGCTCTACCCTGGTTTCTCGAAAACAGATGCGAGGATTTTTGAGTGACGAGGACTCCTCCCCGGCCCGTCAACGTCGTCGCTCTGGTAGGAACATCTCAATCGATCCCGACTTCTCGAATCAACCCGATAACCCTTTAAACTTAGTTGACTAGGATTCTGATGCTGGAGAGAGGGTCAACGCCTTCGGGGAGGTTCAGGTTACGGTGGCGGGGCTTCCTCCAGCGATGCCTCTTCCTTTAAAATCTATGGTCATTCCCGATTCTACCGTTGACCCACAGTCGATTAATCGCCTTCGGGATAGATACGGCATATTTGACACCGTCTTTCTCACAGTCCCTCATAGAAATTATGATGTCTTCAGCCTACCAAAAGGTTTACTTCCTATCCACGTTGCATCCTTCGAGAGCGGGGTAAGGCTCCCTCTTTATCCTACCCTTCGGCGGGCTCTCAACGCCCTTCAACTGGCTCAACTCCAACTAATGCCCGGCTTCTGGAGGCACCTAGTCGGCTTCCTCATGCTATGGAGAGAGCAGTGCGAGCTAAGCAAGATAACTAGAGAGCCCGGGGCAGATGAGCTTGCTTTCCTTTTCCAGATTAGGAGCCTGGCTGGGGTCCCTCGAGGTCAGTTTCACGCCAAGACCAAGAACAAATTCAATTTCATAATCCCTGGGGCTTCAAGGAAGGATCCGGCCTGGAAGAAGGAATGGGTATTGACTGACAATGACTGGGGGAGCTCGATTTTTATAGGCGGGCATGAGTTCACGGTTTCGACCACTTTTAATGATAAGCCCCCATGGGACAGAGACTTCTTGCCCGCCAAATCTGAGGTGGTGCTGAAGGCCATCATTGTCAGGAACTACTTGAATATGAAGTTCCCTACTGTTGACCCTTTTGATCCCCTTCGGGTAAACCGCTATCTTTGGATATCCGACGCTACTCCTCGTAAGTATCTTGCACCATCGCGCTTTTGGGTTGTTGAATGGTTCAGTTCTGATGGTCTTAACCCCTTTCTTAACAGTGTGTTGTTGTTGCTTCAGCTTCTCGCGAAGCCCGGTAAGCTCGGACCCCTCATTCTCCTTCCAGATCATCCCCAGGAGCTTTCTCGACTGCCTCAAAAAAGGGGGGCTAATCATTATAGCTGCTGCCTAGCTTGTTCCTGCTTCATCGCATTTCCATATGAAGTCTAAGATGGTTGTTCTAGTGTCTCGGGCAGTAAAGGATCTAAACCGAGGAGGGCCCACTTCCCAAGCCACTAATACGTCCACCTCTGCCCCCTCATCAGTGGTTCCTGATTCGACTAGCGCTTCCCCAGTTACATTACCCCCTTCTATTGGTCCAGCTGCATCCCGGGTAGTTCAGATTCCGGAGGATCCCAATGCTGGTACTCCTAAGATCCCCCATTCTCGCCCCCACCAGTAGTCGAGCTCGGAGGGTCAGGATGAGGTTCTGAAGCAATTCGTTGCGTCCTGTCTGGGTGGCGGGCTTACTAGGATGACCTCAATGCCTGTGGACATCATGGTTACCAAAGGGTCTGCCTTTCTAGCAGAGGTAATCGTCGCTTTTACTTCCTCATTCAGTAGCTTGATTTGTCATTTCCTAACATGAATTCCCTTTGTAGACCTTCAAGTTTCAAGTAGCCATGGGACATCAGGTAGCTTCTCTCCACGACCGGGCAGCTAAGGCTGAGGCTGAGGCTGAGGCTGAGGCTGAGGCTGAGCGAACCATGGGATTGCTGGCGCGGGCTCAAGCCCTAGTCCAGGAGATGACCTCTAGCTAGAGGGGAATGGAAACACAACTGGCTGAGCTCCAGTGCGACCACAAGAGGTTGAAGCAGTCTTTTGATCAGGAAACTCTTCGGTCTAAGCGACGAGCTAGCCAACGGGATGACTGGAAGGGAGAGGCTCAGGTACTGGATGTCGAGAACCAAGCTCTGTAGGCCCAAGTTGCCAAGCTCCATGCCGAAGTGGAAGCCTCTTTCAGTGAAGGGTATTTCAATGCCTCCTTCCAAGTTACGGAAGTCCTCCCCCTCCCATTTGACCTCTCCAGCATCACCGACTGGGACAGGGAAGATATTATGTATCGGGCTGCAGAGATATCTCACCCCGAAAATGATGAAACAGGTCATTCTACTGGGAGAGAGCTGGGAAGCGGTCTGAAGTACCATATCTGCCTCCTCATGTTTCGACCTTCCCAGCATCAGGTCCTGGAGAATCCTTGAGAGGGGTCCAACCCAAGGAGCTAGAATGAGGCCTTA
Source organism: Dipteronia dyeriana (assembly GCA_032871835.1). Lineage (NCBI taxonomy): Eukaryota > Viridiplantae > Streptophyta > Magnoliopsida > Sapindales > Sapindaceae > Dipteronia > Dipteronia dyeriana. Next base: position 12,811,672 of record CM065295.1, read on the forward strand.
CCGAAGCCCGAGATCCTTCCATGGTGCTTTCAGGAGATGAGACAGTAGTGGCGAGATTATGCTAGAGTCAGTGGCCAAACTTCTTGATGCAGCCATACCTCCTGAGGTCATGTAGGAGGATCCCGCTGAGCATCAGGCAATCGAGGAGCATCCTCAGGAGGAAGTGGCGGAGGCGGCCGTCCGAGATGAGCGATCACCCGAATGAGGGGCAGAAGGCGAGGTTCATCCGGAAGGGGGAGAAACTGGAGGAGACCAAGAGGATGCAGAAGCTTAAGTACACCTTCTCGTAGGTTGCTCTGAATGCTCGGAAAAGGGGATGGGCATCCCATCTTTACTCATGCTCGATCATTCATCATTTTTTTTATAGCCCAAAATCAGGGGCTGGACTCCCTGTCTGCTATAGTCTTACTGGAGAATAGGTTATATTTAACATATATATCTTAAGGGTCTAAGTTTTATATTTATTTGCGGCCTATCAAATCGTAAAAATATAAGTGTACATACTTTCTATAATTGAAGTTGCATTCCATAATGGATTGATCTCGACAAATGAGCCGATTGGTAAACATAATATGTGGGGAAGATCCTATGGTAAAAAAAAGTGATAAAAGTATCACTAATAATAACTTGTTAATTTTTTTTTTTTTGGGTATATTAAAAAATAAATTTATATCATCTTTTTGATTTGAAATTTTGATGACAATAAAGACACCCAAAAATTAAAAAAGAAAGAGTGGATTGAAATCCAAAAAATACCACTTTAGGACTTTAGGTACGACTTAAATTTCAAAAATGATAGGATATTAGCAATAATTGAGAGAAGAGACAAGCTGGATGGGGTCATCATTTTCAACTTTTTCTCTAGATTTCACATTCCAACAACGTATACGTGAAAATGACATTATGACTTGTACCCCTCCCTTTTTATAAAAATGTCATAGTCACACGATCCGAAAAAACAAGTGCACATAAACAAAACAACTCCAAATAAATTAAAAAGTAACGTTATAGTTTCTCAATGATTTAATTATGATTTGGAATTTTCCATTAAAGGCGGGTAACGGGGTAAGCTTAGCTAAGCACATTTAAAGTTCCAACTCCATATCTCCAATCTCCAGAACCAAGAAAACCCGACCACCACTAGCGTACAAATAAATTTATTCTTTATCTCTCTCTCGAACACTCCTTTTTTTTTTTTTTTCTTCTCTTAATTTTTTTTTTATAGTTTCTCTGTGCATGATTATGCATTTATTCTCTACCTGAGTCTCTGTCTCTCCTTTTTGCGGTGGTAGCCTTTTTTGGAGGTCTCGTTTGATCAGTCTTTCTGTGAAAAGTAAACGGAATTTGGATTGTCTGGATCGAACGTGTTCAACAGGTAGCTTTTCTAATTCTCTCTGTTTTAACTCAATGCACTGTTTTTGGTCCTTTTTTTTTCTTGTTTTCTTTTTAATTTGATTAATGAGATATGTGAATAAGATCTGTGGTTCTAGTTCAGGTGTTTTGATTGAGGAATTTGATCTTTCTCTTTTTTGGGGATTTCTTATATTTCCGTTAGAAGAATTTTGTGCAGACATTGGAGTCTTTGGTGGTCATTTATTGATAAAACATGCTTCAATTAAGACTTGTTTTGTTTGTTTGTTTGTTGAAAGCTGTTTATTATTTATTTTTTCTTCAATTTATATGGTTTTTGTTCATAGATGGAATTGCTTGTCGATAAGAAATGGAGAAACTGGCAGGGGTTTAAGATTGTTATTGATTCTAATTGAGTGTCTAATTAAGAATTGTAGTTTCTTTTTCTGGGTGGAAGATTTTTTGATTGCTCCTTTTCCTTCTAATTATAGATTCTTGCTGATTTTGACGACAATGATGTTGATAGAACATCAATCGAGTTACTTTCATAAGTTTAGCAATCCAGAACTTGCTAGACTGTTGTTGTTATTGTCCTTACTCTCCTGTTTGGCTGCTGAAAAAACTATCGAAATCGAAATAGTACATTTCTAATTCTGGAACTTTTCAATAGTTCTCGTGTTCTCTGTTACATTGAGGTTCCTGTGTTAGTGGGTAAAAATCACTAGGAGGAGAGGTGTCCAATTACTATTGCACGAAAACAAGGACTAGACACAAAACTCCTCGGCTATATTTAACTAGTGTCGCACACTGATATGCGAATCCTGTTAGATGCTTCATAGGATTCATGGAAGAATAGAAATCATGCTCACAGCTATAATTTTAGGCTTATACTTGAGTGGAAGTGGAATTCGTAGAAATTTTAGTTGGGTTGCTTTAGACTTTAGTGCATCTCTAATCTCTTTTTATCTGAATGTAGCTCAATTGGACTGTGATTTGATTCAAAATTGGCGTTTTGCTGAAAGACGTACATGTTACTAAAGAATTTGATGGAAGACAAGCAACTGGATTTTAATCAGCCCCTTCTATCTGTAAGGCGGTTCTCATCAACAGTGGGTGCTTCTGAAGCAGAAGTTAAAAGGAAAACTAATAATTCACTTCGCAAAATACCTCGTCTTCCTTTTTACAAATCAGAGTTGAAATCAGGTCCAATTAGGAACCCTGGAACTGTTCCTTTTACGTGGGAGCAAACCCCGGGAAGACCTAAGGATGGAAGCAAATCCAAGAGTCAGGGTACTGAACGCCCTCCTGTTGCTCCAAAGCTCCCGCCTGGAAGGATTTTGAATGTTAAACAGCAAGCTTTGGACAAAGGCTCTAATAGTACAACAGGTACGTGGACACGAACAGGAAATGTCCCTGCCAATTCTCAAAGTGTATCAAATTCTGATAATAAGGAAACTAAATGTGAGAGCTCCATAGAGGAGATGGAGGAGACTGCAAGCTCTAGCACAGAGGACAGTGACGAGGCTTATGTAGATGCACTTGAGACACTTTCTCGAACTGAATCATTTTTCTTGAACTGTAGTGTAAGTGGTGTGAGCGGGTTGGATGGTGCAGACCTGAAACCGTCTGGAACATTTGCAACTGACCCACAGACTCGGGATTTCATGATGGGTCGTTTTTTGCCTGCAGCAAAGGCAATGGCATCAGAAACACCTCCATATTCAACTAGGAAGCCACCTATAGCACGTGAGCAGCCAAGACCTAGGATAATTAGTGTGGATAAGCGGCTTCCAATTAGACAACACAGTCCAAACAATGTACATTTTCCTGCTCAAGACAAGGGATTAGAAGAAAGTGACGATGAAGATGATTTTGATGGACATGAAAACTTATCATCTTCAGTTTGTGGGTTACTTCCTCGATTTTGCTTGAAAAATTCCTTCTGCCAGTTGAATCCAGTACCTGGGATGAGAGTACAGGCACAGGAACCAGCCGTTTCTGTCTGTGGAGGTGGAGGACAGGGCAGGAATTCTTATTCTAGTTCTTGCAGTGACAATCAAAATGAGGTAGCTACATTACTTTCCTCTTGGCATGCTATATTTGTTGTGTTTTTCCTATATGTCCTTTAGCAAACTGTTGTTGAATATACTTTTTGTTCTTTTAATGAAATGTTAGAGATGTTTTGTTCTTGTTTTTGGTTTTTTTTTTTAACAGAAAGTTAGAGATGCTACATATGAGCGAAGATCAAGACCCCAAACAGCAGACATCCAGGAAACTAAACTTGAGCTGAAAAGTGAATTTAATCGGAAGAATTATCATTATAAAGGTAAAAAATTGGACGGATCACCTTTATACAGTCGATTGCAGGGTAGTGTCAAGTCACCCAATGAAAGTCAAAGTTCCCAGTCAGTCTTCAACAAACCAAAAAGGTTTGTTGAGGTTTCTGAAAAATCTATGATTTCTGAGGTCAATGGTTCTGATCCGTGTTGTAAAGGCACAAAGAGTTTCCGGGAGCTATTGACATGTCAGAACACTAAATGGGAATCAGGTGCAGCGAGTCCCATTGAAAAAACTTTGTACATAGATTCCGTACATAAGGTGGAATCCCCCAAATCAAATTCATGTTTTTCAGATACAAAGCGGCTCAGTGATGACCGAGGGGATGATTTTGACAGTCCTGTTAAAATTCGGGAAATAAAAGGAACACTTCCGATTGATTCTTCATTTCAGGATATCAAGCACTTGAACTTGGTAGATGAGAAGGCAATTTTGCGACATAAAAGTCTGGAGTCTGTTGATTCCAATTTTCTCTCTTCTCCTGCACGATCTGCTCATGGCATGGAAAGTGATGCAAAAAGTAATTCCACAGAGGATCAGGACATTTGTAAAAGTTTTATCAAATTGACAAGCCCAAAAGTGTACGGCGATGAGAAGATTGATCTTGAAAGCCAACTTTGTATGAAATCAAGTAATCAAGACATTTCTCATGGCCTCATCCAGGATTCTGTATCATCAACTAGCTCAAAAACGGCTGATGCTGGAAGGATTGGCGTAAAAAGCCAACTGCATCTGGCACTCAGCAGTCCAGAAAGTTCACATGAAAACTACTCACAACTTCTTCTTCCACTACCTCTACCAAAATCCCCATCGGACTCTTGGCTGAAGCGTACTTTGCCTACTGTTTCCAAGAAGAATTCACCTTCATGGTCTTCTCTAGGCACGTGTGATTACACCACAGTTCAGGTTTCCAGCAAGACCTCCTCTGTCAATCCTATGTGGGAAACTATTGTTAAAACCTCTAATGGACATTTGCGGTTTTCTGAGGTAATTATACGACACTTCCTTTCGCTTGTTCATTTTATCTGTAAACAGATTGATTTATATTTATACTCATAACACTTCCTTTAGCTTGTTCATTTTATCCGTAAAGAGATTGATTTATATTTATACTCTTAACTTAAATTGTCTCAGGAACTACTTGCTCCTATTCCAGAAAATTAGAAATGCAGAAACTTCAAGCCCATCGACTCCTGTATATGCATCGGTTGGAATGTCCATACTCCATAGTTTTTAATGGCTGAAAATACTCTTTAATCTCCTCCTGAAGTTATCTCCTCCAACTTGCTTCTCGCTTTCTTTATATATATATATATATATAAACTCAGTATACAATGGATAATTGTAAATCTACATGCCGGTTTTCTTTCTGCAATAAGGAGTTTTTTACATTAGTCAAAGATCATGTAAATCTCCTCAATTCAATAAACTTAAAAGGTTTGTTTGCTTTTGTGTTTGTGATGTATTTTCTTTTTAAAGGGAATCTTTACAGATGTGTTATCTTTCTTTTGTGTAATAAAAGGAGAAGCAAGCTGCTATTACACGATCTGTCATGCCAACTTCAATTGAAATTATGATGGGTTCTTTCCTGGCGAAGATGATTGGTTCCTTAATTAGCTTTTGAACCTTCACTTTCTTCTTTTTGTTGAAATGCTGTGATTTTTTTATTTGGAAGATGCAGGCACATGGTCAGAATAACTCTTAATTCTTCATTCAAGGCCACTTATAATTGACTGTTATTGTACATAATTAATTTGTTTACTTTTATATATATTATAAATATAATCTTATTGAATCAAACAATTTCAAATGCAAGAATATGTCAAAAATTTGCCAACTTAGATAATGATCATGTGAATGTGATATTTTTAATTTGGGTTAACTTATGACTTATGGTTATGAGTCTCTAATAGACAACTCCCAATTGTCAACCAAACCACATTCGAATATCTGTTTGACTGTTTAATGCACAGGTTTTTGTAATTTTGTAGGCCTCTGCAATGCTTCAAAATATTGTGATCACGTTGACCTAAAATACATTGAATCTTTAAACCCAATTATTCCTAATTAGCTGTTGAAGGTTACAAGAACTTTCATATAGTAAACAACTTTAGGCACACAGTATTGAATTGAATATAAAAATTAATAGAACACAAGTAGGAAAGATGATATTGTGGCTATAAGAAGTCCTCTAATAATCATCTTGTATAGGCAGGAAAAAGAGAGGAGAAATGGCAAGAGAAATTTTGGTTCTTGCAGAAAGCAGATTGGGTGGCAATGCATGGGTTGCAGGAGTACTTTTGTTTTGCTTGGTTGTGGCGTCTCTATCTATGATATCCATGGTTATATTTGCTTGCGGTGATGATGGAACCTCCGGGAAACGTCGAAGGAGTCGATTTGGTGGAGGTGGCTGTGGTGGTCACGGAGATGGAGGCTGTGATGGAGGCGGTGGTTGTGGTGGAGGAGGAGGTGGTGGTTGAAGAAAAATGGCCAATAGCAAAAGTTAGAGGGAGACGTTCACTGTAATAGAATAGAAAGAATTAGAAAAGTGAGTGTCCATGTGTTTTTTATTTTTTATTTTCTTAAAGCTTAATTAGCTTTGTTGCATTTTTTTAAGAGATGTATTTACATGTATTATTTGAATGATCATATGTATATTTATAATCGAATATTCTTTGTGATGTTACATTGTTACCTGAATTAAAGTTGTAATTATGTTTCGATATGGATGATGTTGTGTTCTCGGTATATTCCATACTAAGAGTATGTACTTGAGAACTAAATATATTTTAGAGTTAAAAATAATTTGTGAAAAAAAAAAACTTTCATCACGTTACATGGATGACATATCTCTATTAATAATTCCTAATTAAAAAAAAATACAATTCACGTAAAATATTTAAAATATCATTGTAACATTAATATATTTAATTGTTCTTGTAAAAACTAACACACATAAAAGAATTTATTGAAGAACTATTTATTGAATTGATGAATAACAATGAACTGATAGTAGCCGAGATGAGGTAACATGATAACATCAAACCTCTAACTGATAATTGTAGTAAATATAAATCAATGATAATCCTAACTGATGATAATCGTAACTAAAGATAAATAGGAATTATATGAAGGATAAATCCAACATAATATCCAAACTGATTAATGAAAGATAATACTTGGTTTAATCCTACATAGCTCCTCTTAAACCAAGTCCTTCATAGCTCGTCATGCCCAAAGTCTTCTTAAATATCTGAAAAATGTCAACTTTGAGCGGTTTCGTGAAGATATCTACAACCTGTTCCTTTGAATGACAGAACTCTATCATGATCTTCTTGTCTTTCATCAAGTCCCATATGAAGTGAAACTTGATATCAATGTGCTTACTTCTACCGTGGTAGACTGGATTCTTGGTCAGAGAAATGGTGGACTTGTTATCGCAGTAGATCACTGTGGGGGCCTGCTGCTGATTATTTAACTCAGAAAGCATGAGAAGCAGCCACACAGCCTGTGTAGCAACACCACCAGCTGCAATGTACTCAGTTTCTGTTGTCGATAGAGCAACCACCTGTTGCTTCTTCAGAGACCAAGAAAATACTCCAGAACCAAGATGGAATGCAAATCCAGAGGTGTTTTTTCCTCTTCTCCGTATCACCTGCCTAGTCACTATATGTATATCCTACAAGCTTGACTTTGTTAGCGGAAGAGTAAAAATACCATCACCCAGTGTACCTTTCACATATCACAAGATACGCTTGCCAGCCTGCAAGTGAGATTGCCTCGGAGAATCCATGAACCTGCTAATAAGCCTAACTCCATAATAAATACCAGGCTTAGTAGAAGTTAAGTATCTCGAACTACCTACTAGCCTCCGAAAGATGGTAGCATCAACTCGCTCACCAGACCCATCATTCTCTAACTTCAACCTTTCTTCAGTTGGAGTCAGCATTGGCTTACATCCCCTCATCTTGAACTTTTTCAGCACATCACCAACATAATTCTTTTGACACACAAAAATGCCTTTATCTGTCCGAGTCACCTCAATGCCATGGAAATAGGACATCAACCCTAAATCTGTCATCTCAAAATGACTAGTCATTGCATTTTTGAACTCTGCGACAATCTTAGGATTATTGCCGGTAATGATCAGATCATCAACATATAGACACGCAATAAGAATATCTCGCTGAGAGTTGGATTTGATATATAGATTGTGCTCATAAAGACATCTCTGGAACTTATGCTAGATAACATATGTGTCAATGTGTGTGTACCACACCTTGGGTGCCTGTTTCAACCCATATATGACCTTATTTAGCTTGTAGACCTTATTTTCTTCCTCTTTCTTTACATACCCTGTAGGTTGTTGTATGTAGACTTCCTCCCCTATCTTCCCATTCAAAAATACAGATTTCACATTCATCCGAAAGATTCTCCAGTGATTCTGTGCAGTAAGAGACACAATCAAGCAAACAGTGTCAAGTTTGGAAACACGAGTAAACACCTCGAAATAATCGATCCCTGGCTTTTGCTTGTAACCTTTCGCAACCAGATGCACTTTGTAGCGTTCCACCTCACCGTTTGACTTGTATTTTGTCTTGTACACCCATTTAACACCAATGGGTTGTTTTCCATCTGGCAAAACAGTAAGCTCACATGTGTTATTCTTCTCAATCGCACGAATATTCTCCTCCATTGCTTTCAACTAACAATCATTACGAGCAACATCTTCATATGTGATAGGATCACAATTTGTAAATAATGCAAAGTTCACCAACTCTTTATATGTTAAATCATCATCATTAATGAGAACACAATCCTGTAAACGAGCTGGCAACACCTGTTCACGTTGTGGACAACGGGAAGATTCTGCTGGATGTGGATTCACCGGGGACGGTGAAGCCACTAGGGTCGGAACCATATCATCTTTAGAATGACCATCAATCTTATCCAGGTCAGCATCAATATTAAAATAGCTCCCCTTGCCGCAAGACCAGTCCCAACATTCTTGCTCATCGAAGGTAACATACTTGCTGACAATCACCTTTTCGATCACTGGATTATAAAGTTTATAACCTTTCGTTACCTGACTGTAGCCGATGAAGATGCACTTATCTGCTTTGTCATCAAGCTTCTTTCTCTAAGCATTAGGTACATGAGCATAAGCAATACACCCAAACACTCGTAAGTGTTCAATACTGGGTTTGAGTCGAGTTCAGGCTTCCTGAGGAGTCTTTCCGAGAACACTGCTGGTGGGACATCTATTCAACAGATAGAATGCACAGGCAACTGCATCACCCTAAAAACTTTTGGGCAGTTTCTTCAAGTGTAACATACACTTGACCATGTCGATGATTGTTCTGTTCTTCCTCTCGGATACACTATTCTGTTGAGGAGTATATCTTGCTGTCACCTAGTGACTGATGCCATGTTTTTGCAAGAAACCATCAAAGACAACATGTTTTGTCCCCCAATCTGTTCTCAGAGTCTTGATAGACTATCACTTTGATTCTCCACCAACGCCTTAAATCTCTTAAAGGCATCATAAGCATCTGACTTTTGCTGTAAGAAACACACCTAAGCATTCCTGTTGAAGTCATCGATAAAGGCAATAAAGTATGTATATCCTCCATTTGACGGAGTCTCCACGGAGCATAGATCTGAGTGCACTAGTTCCGAGGGCTGACTGGCTCTCAACATTTTCTTTATAGGAAATGGGTCTTTGTACTTCTTTCCCACAACACATGTCTCGCATACCCTATTAGAAGGTTCAATGACAGGCAATCTTAAGACCATCTTCCTTGAAGAAAGTAGCTTCAAACTCCCAAACTTCACGTGGCCAAACCGCATATGCCATAACCAGCTTCAATATTCGATTACAGAACTAAAGCATGGTAAAGTGTAACTGTTAATATGCAGCGAAAACAAACGGTTTGGTGACATGTTTACCTATGCTATCAATCCTTTCTGTTCATCGTTGATGGTGTATACCTCTCTATAGATCCGTATATTATACCTCTTCTCTGAAAGTTGCCACACGCTCAGCAGATTTTGATGCAGACTCGGAACAAACAGTATCTCTGAGATGGTATTCTTGGATCCGTCCTTTAAAGAGATGAAGATTTTACCCTTCCCCATTACTGGCACTTTTGAGTCATTCCCAAACTTTACTTCAGAAGTAAAGGTCTCATCCAATTCTGAGAACATCTCCTTCCTACAACCTGTGTATAGAAACCATTTGTACTTGGCATCACTACACGCTAGCAACAATGTTTCTGAATAGTCTCTATCTTTTGCAACATTTGCTTGGAAATTTCTCTCACTGGATTTGCACTCATTCTTGTACTGGCCATATTTTTTACATCCGAAACACTGAATATGAGATTTACTCTTCTGATTAGTGTTATTGCCTCTTTCATCTTTCCCATGGCTAGATCTTGAAACACCTCCCCTCTTATTTTACGAGTTCTGACTCTTCTAGCTTGCCTTAGAATTCTTCCCGGACTCATCTTTGTCTCTCTTAAGACTCAACTGGCTCTGTAAAGCTTCCTCCATCTCGATCTCAGACTTCTCATCTAGACATTGTTCATGGGCTTGAAGCGAGCCTATCAACTCATCCAACATCATCTCCTTAAGATCTTTAGACTCCTCGATGACAGTCACCTTGTATTCAAATTTCTTGGTCAATGTTCGGAGAATCTTTTCCATAAATTGAACATCTGAAATTTTCTCACCATTGGACTTAATCTGATTAACATGTGCCAGTGTCCGTGAGAAGTAATCTACCATATTCTAGGTTTTCTTCATCTGGAGAAGCTTCAACTGCCTCCGAATGGTCTGCAAGCGGACTTTCTTCACCTTTTCTACTCCTTTGTATGTGTTTATCAGAATGTCCCACTCCTGTTTTGCTGATGTTGTATGTGCAATTTTCTTAAAGATCATTGGATCCAATGACTAGTTAATGAAAAACCTCATATTCAGATCCTTCTTGGTTGTTGCAGCATTTGTTTTCCCAACAATACCCTCGGAAACAACAATCCAAAACTCCTAGTATTCAAACAATAGTTGCATTTGGACCATCCAATACTCAAAATTGGTTTTTCCATCAAATTTTGCTATTTGTGGTTGTATTATGTTATTATTATTATTATTATTGTTAAGGGTGGCTATTGTAATTTACCAAAGCATTTATATATATATATATTTATATATATATCAGCAAAACAAAACGAAGCAAAAGTCAAACACACCAAACCAGTTTCAACTTTCACTGCTTTTTAAACTCACCAAACCTCTTCACGAGACGACCTAACCAAACTTTCAACTTCTTCACAACCTTTCTCTCGTTCACGACTCTTGGTCACACTATCACTATAAGTCACGATTGTGCCAATTTTCTTGGTCAACGATGACGTACTCCGGTCAAGCAATGGACAACCAACAACCTGAACTGTTTAAACACGATCAATGATCGACGGATTTAGGTGATGGAAAAGCCAAAAATGTGAACTTTGATCACTCCGATGCAACGAAAAACTCGTCAGATCTAGTCAATGGACACCTGGGTTATGATCCCGGTCATCTTCTGAAGATTTTGGTGGTGGTGATAGTCCACTCGCGGCGGCACGTTAGACAATATTTTTCGACCGTGGGTTGTGTGGAGGTCTGTCCGGCGACGCTGACTGCTGCTCCAAACTCCTAGATCCGCCAACCACTCTTGGATTCTCAACTCTTGAATCTTACCCTACAGCCCTCCAAGCATCGAATTTGGCTTTGATACCAAATGTAAAAACTAACACACACAAAAGAATTTACTGAAGAATTGTTTATTGAATTGATGAATAACAATGAACTGATGTCAACTATTTAGAGTAGCTGGGATGAGGTAACATGATAACATTAAACCTCTAACTGATAATTATAATAAAAATAAATCAATGATAATCCTAACTAATTATAAATCAATGATAATCCTAACTAATTATAATCCTAACTAAAGATAAATAAGAATTATCTGAAGGATAAATCCAATATAATATCCACACTGATTAATGAAAGATAATACTTGGTTTAATCCTACAGTTCTAGTGAGTACCTAATAAAAATAGAATTACATAGATTTCATGTATAATTGCGAGGGTAATTACGAGATGAGGTTGTTTCCTTTTAGTTTTAGTTTCCTATAAATTTTCAAATCCTTGATTTTTGTAGGCGTTTGGATTAAAATCTAATGATTGAAAATTAACTCTGTAACTATACAATAACTGTGTAGTAGTTAAACCCATATATAGACTACATTAGGAAATAATGTATGGAATCCATAGGAAATTTAAAAAAAGTGATTAATTTCGTTTTGGAAAAAAATATGGAAGAAATTTATATTATTAATAAAATGAAGGGGCCAAGTTGCAATTATCTTATTAATAAAACAGTATCATAACAAGGATATAATGTAAAATAAAAATAAATCATTTTAAAGGTCACTTAAGAAAAATATTGAAGGTCACGTGAGAAAAATATATTAATGTACCAAAATGTAATACCGTTTAGTCTTAATAATAATAATAATAATAATAATAATAATAATAATAATAATAATAATATTGATACTAATTTTGAGAATCAAAATGGAACTTGCTTCTATTTTGTATCGCAAAAATCATATATAATCAAATTTATTTAAATTTCTTTACGATTTCTATTTCAATATGCATAATCAGAGAATTTGTAAAAAAAAGATCTTTCATCTTGTTACATGGATGTAATATCTCTTTCATTAATTCCTAATTAAAAAATATATAATCCACTTAAAATATCATTGTACCATTAATATATTTAATTTTTCTAGTGAGTACCTAATAAAATTAAAAATACATAGATTTCATGTATAGTTGGAGAGTAATTACGAGAGGAGGTTGTTTCCTTTTAGTTGTATTTTCGTATAAATTTTAAATCTTTGATTTTTTTAGACATTTGGATTAAAATCCAATGATTGAAAATTAACTCTAAAACTATACACTAACTGTGAAGTAGTTAAACCTATACATAGACTACATTAGGAAATAATGTATGGAATCAATATGAAATTAAAATACTAAAAGTGAATTATTTTGTCTTGGAAAAAAATATGGAAGAAATTTATATTATTAATAAAATGAAGGGACCCAGTTGCAATTATCATAATAATAAAAGAGAGAAAATCAAAAGTAGTCACCGAAGTTATTAGAATTTCGTTTATAACCACATACGAAATTTTATTCGTTATTAGCCACATTTTTGAGAAATTACCTCAATTTCCCATATATATAAACTTAAATGGTAAAAAAATAGTGGAAAATGTTAGGGTTTTCTTTCAATCGATAAAAGACAATTGTGGAGAGGAGAGGGAAATAGGTTCATTGTCGCAAGGTTGAGGAGGAGTGGGACGTCATCGTCGGTAGGGCTCCTCTTCGAAGTGTTCATTTTCTTCACCGAAGAGAAGAAAGCCACCTCGTGGTCGTCGGTGAAGTGTTGATCGTCGTAAGGGCCATCGTTATCGTCGCAGAGTGGAAGAGATCGGAGATCGTGGTCATCGACAGTAGCAGTGGCCGCCGATCATGGTCATCGACAATAGCAGTAGCCGCCGCGGAGTGAAGGTTTGGTTTTGCTCTTTCCAAATTCTTTTTTATTTAAATGATTTGTTGAAATTGTTAAGAACATTTGATTTGTTGGTATGGATTTGTTGTTAAGTAACTTTTGATTTCATTTTTTAGGGTTTGGTTAATCTGACAATGTCAATAAAGAAATTTCTTCTGAACATTTGAGAATGAAAATTGATTTGTTGTGATTTATTCGACAGTGAAGTGGTATAATATCGAACGATTTCATTATTTGGTTTTATGGATTCAAATTGTGGGTTTTATAGTTTTGAGGGAATTGAATTGTTTTATGTTGTGTTGAGGAATTAATTTTATTTTGTGAAGTGGTATAAACGATTTGACAGTGAACCGGTTATGGAATGGATTTTGTTGTGTTTGGAACTTGGATCTTGAAATCATACTTTCATTTTCTTACATAAACATGAAATCTTGTTTTGAATTTGTAGTACAGAACTTGAAATCATTGTTTTTCTCTTGCAAAAAAAGTTAAAATCTTTGAAAAACTTGAAATGATGCTTTAAATCTGTTGCATACAACTTAAAATGATGCTATAAATCTTTGGCATAAAACTTGAAATGACACTTTATATCTTTGACATAAAACTTGAAATGATGGTTTAAATCTGTGGCATAAAACTTGAAATGATGCTTTAACTTTTTGGTATAAAACTTGAAATGATGCATTAAATGTGTAGCATAAAACTTGAAATCCTGATTTGTTTTAGTAACAAATGATAAATTGTTGTTGGAAATGAAATCTTGTGGTCAATACACTTGGTCCGAAAAACATTTAGTAATTTTTGTAAGGTAATGCAGATGGCAAATGGTGGAGATAATTTGGCTTACATGCATGCAAAGGATAATTGGTTTGATGCTCGAGTGAACATTTACTGTAAATTGTTTCATTTGACAATTATTAGGGATGATATGGCTAGGGTTGGCATGTTAGGACGTTGGTAGCAAGGTGTTTTCAAACAGTATTTAGGTGTGAACAAAGAGTTGTTTAGTGATAAGCTTTGCCATATTTTGCTATGCAGAGAGTTACATTATCCTGGTGCGCGTCCGGACGAGATGTGGTTTCGGGTCGGGAACTATTCGGTTTGGTTTGGAAAGGAGTAGTTCCTCCTTGTCACAGGATTGAGGTTCAGACCGATGCCAGAGAGTGTTAACTCCTTACCTAAAGTTGCACCATGCAGTGTACATCACCGATACTTTGGAGGATCCCCCACTCCCCTTAAGGATATTTTAGGTAGATTAAGTGAAGATGAGTTTGACGAGTTGGAGGACATTATTAAGTTGGGATATGTGTATTTTTTGTCCCACATTATGCTTGGTCGGGAGTACCGTTGGTTTGTTCCTGATTAGTTGTGGGGTTTGGTTGAGGATATCACAGGGTTTTAGTCATTCCCTTAGGGAACTTACATTTACAGTTTTACCATATATTGGCTAGGTAAATCCCTCAACGATAGGAGCAAATGGAGGAAACAAAAAAGAAATTACAGTACACAATAAGACTTGGGTTACAATGTGTATGGATTCCCGTGGGCATTGATGGTTAGCTATCTTGTAAATTCTTTGTTTTAAATTATTTATATTTACGTGTGTACCAATCCTAATATGTTTCATTTGCTATTGTTTCAGTATTGGGCGATGGAGACCATCATGGTTCTTACCGGTTTGGTTGGAAAGCGGAGAAGAGGGAGAATGGGCCGGGGGTTCCCGCGATTGACGAGATGGTACTGCCGGAAGAAGCTATCACATTTGGGGAACAAATTCACTGATGAGGTAAGCATAACTTTTATTTTATTTTACAGTTGCATATATTCTGAACTTTATTTAATTTTCACTTACCTGCAGTTAGAAGCTTTTACAACTTTGACTCCTACGTCTAAGGAGAGGCGTTAGGAGTACTATAGGCGATTCGATCCCCTTACGGTTGTTGGACCCAATCTGTATAAGAATAGAGGGTATGATCTAGAGAATGAGGCAGGCCGTCGTGGTAGGCGAGGTTGTGCGCTAAACGCATACATAGATATAGAGATTTGTTCGAAGATAAATCATGACCCTTTCAACGGTCGACAGTCATATAACGAATCGAGGTCTTATATCGACTCCCACTTTGAACAGATGGACCTAAAGATTGAAAAATTTCATTCTGATTTCCATGGACACAGTTATACAGTACAAATCTAAACCAGCCTTTATAATACATGCACTCTGATAACATTGTGTGTATTATAAATTTGTAAATTACCTTTTTCAAGAATCTTCAATACGTAGAGATGACTTGGGTGATCTGAATGATGCGAAAGAGGTTGGAGATGACCAATATGATGCACATGAAGACAAGGTTGGTGATGACTAGCATGATGAGGTTACGGATGAGCTGCATGGTACGCAGAAGGACGAGGTTGGTGATGAGTTGAATGATGTGCAACATGACGAGGTTGCTGAAGGGTTGTATGATGAGTAGGAGGACGAGGTGGACAAGGTTGCTGCTAAACAAGATGATCCACAACAAGGCCAGGTCAACCAGACTGGTGAAGAGCAGAACAAGAGACGTAGTAAGAGGCTTAGGATAGTAGTAACAGTGGTTCGTACCCCCTACACTGCCCCTCAAATGGTGAAGGGCCTGGTGTACCTTAGACGGAGTTCCCAGAGATGAAGGAATACGACCTGTAATTTTTTTTTTGCTATAATTTAGATGGTTGTTTGGCCACCACATTTTATGTAGGGTGTTTTGTTTTGTTTGGTTGGATATTAGGTTGGATGCTAAATTTTGTTTTGTATTTCTAGTAGATATATGTAAGAGACATAGTAAGAAATTATGAACAACTTGAAACAGGTTTTGTTGTTGGAATGTAAAAATGAAACAAGTTTTGCAGTGTTATTGACAGTGTTGGGCTTTTTGAAATGGATTCTTCCAAACTTGAAATCATGCTTTAAATCGTACGCAAGATACTAATCATACTTTACATCGCAGGAACCAAACTTAAAATCATGCTTTAGATAGGTATTGCTGTGTTGACAACTAGACATTTTGAATTGGATTTGTCCAAACCTGAAATCACTCTTTAAATATAAATAGCAAACTTGAAATCGTGCTTTAAAACGCAAGAATCAAACTTGAAATCATGCTTTAGACAGGTATTGATGTGTTGACAGTTAAGACTTTTTGAATTGGATTTTTCCAAACTTGAAATGACTCTTTAAACATAAATAGAAACTTGAAATTATGCTTTAAATCACAAGATCCAAACTTGAAATCATGCTTTAAATAGCAGGGAGCCTAAACTTTAACTTGAAATTACTTGTAATATTTCTAGAATTTTCTATCAGAACATTACCGGTTATTATAATAAAAAATGAAATAAACTTACAAACTAGAGTTCATACATGAAATAAATTTACAAAATATTGTTCATACATGAAATAAGTTCATACTACAACAAAAAGTTCTTACTTCACTTAAGTTAGTAATACAACATAAACATAAATAGAAATTACAAATGATTAGTATCGCCATCAGTGGGAGTACCCATCGTAGGCAGGGAGTAGTCAACTAATGGGCATGTCTTGCGATTATGGCCAAGTACATGACATACACTACAAGCATGTTGTCTACGTGTCGACGGTGTCGATTTTGTTGGTTGCTCAATAGTTATGGATGTGTTTAACTGTCCATTATTTGGTATCCTATTGTGACTTTGTTCGCCATAATTAGAACAATTACTTCTCTGACGAACCTCTCCGACGGAAGGTATTCTTCTTTCTTTTGGTTTACCAGCTTGCCTTTTCTTATTAGGTGGAAGAACAATCGTAGAGCCCACCTCTTCGGGTACTTCCCAAACAGATTGATGAGGTACTGGATTATTGCTGGGGCATAAGCTATCTGTATCCAGAAAGTGCTTTAGTACTCGTGATAGAGGGAGTTGAAATTGGTCTTTGTAAACCTAAAAAAAAAGAAACGAAACATTGTCAAAAAACAAGCAATGACAAACCGATATGAAGTTGTCCACTGTGTATGATCGATTTGTAACGGGCAACTTCTTAGAGGCCGATGATTCGTTGAAGACGGCACTGTTCTTGATAGCAAACAATGTATTGTTTGGTTAACCATTTGATAAAAAAATCACCCCTTGGCTTTTTAATTTGGTTTATGATTTGGAGGCATTCAATGGTTTTGCATGGGGACACTATGTGTTCAAGATGACGCTGCACTAATTGAGGCATGGTTTTAGGTCGAGAAACTCGAAGAAAGGGTATGGCAATGTCAGGTACCGGTTATACGGTTTCCTGTGGGCTGTTGAGGTTAGTTCCTATTATTTTTTCTATTCTATCTATCTCTATAGCTTTAAAAAGCTTAAATTAATTATATGTAACAAAATTTGGAACATTCTTGTAATATATATTGTTAACCAAAAATTCGCTCAGGGTGAGGAATTACAGCTAACGCCCTCGAGACCACTACAACGGAGGTGATGGCCGGGGTTGGTACCTGTGATACCTAACCTGCTTAGATAAACACGAGTGTTTGTATAACAATAATAAGTGAAGACTCTAATATTGATTACTCATGAAATTCAAGGCTCTCTCTCATATACTCACTATCTCTTTAGAACGTAAGAAGGTGGCGACTGGTCGTGCCTAACAATAATAAGTGGAATCCAGTGTTCACGTGAGGGCTCGATCTGGTCGTGCCTAGCTTCTTTCCTGATAGTTTTAAAGCCCGGTGCTCCCTTTGTGCTTCTGTGGGGTAGTTTTATGGTACATCCGGGGTTTCATGAATGTCGACTTTGGGCTTTGATTTGGCTGAGAGTGGAAAATTTCTCTTTGACCCCTGACCAAATTTTACTATTAACATATATACTAATCAACAAAAAAAGAGGCTGCTGCTTGCATTAATATATGTTAACTAGTAAGGTTTCTTTTCGTCAAAACATAGAATCAGATCTATCTCTACCATATATATTGGTGATGCCTAAATTAATTAATTAGTTCCTATTATTTTTATTCTTTTATTTAACATTGGCTTATAGATTAAAAGTTATTAACTTGTATAGTTATCATAACTTGTTATTTTCAGGTATGGGCGATGGAGGTTGTGGACAACTTGATCGATGGGTTTAGCATTAGATTACAAGATACCCTGCCTAGGATGAGGCGTTGGACAATGCATAAGAGGCCGTAAAATTTTGTGCAAACGATTTTAGATCTGGAAGCTAATATTCGTAGTGAGAAGGTGGGTTATTCGCATACACACTATTTATTTATTAAATCGGTTATAACATTAGACCACTAAATATTATCACATTATTACAAGCTCATGTAAAGGAGGTTTTGGAGGTAACATATGATGATGTGCGAGCAGATTATTGGGTTCGAGTTGACTACAATATGACAGAGGGTCTGCAATTTATACCTTCGGTGGAAATGGAAATGAAGGAAAATCATGAATTGTTGGACGAAAGGGATGATGGTGACGATGGAGTTGTTTGTGATGGTGATAATGATGGTGATGGTGATGGTGATGATGGGACAGCCACCAGTAAAAGGGCATTGAAGAGGAAGACACAAAATAAGAAGAAAAAGACATCCGTGAAGAAAAAGAAGAGAAAAGCAGTCCCAATCATCAGGCTTGATCAGGAAGAAGACTATACACCTGGATATACACCTGGATATACACCTACCCCTCATGTAGACTATACACTGAGATATACATCTACCCCTCTCCCACCGCATTCCCATATGTCATCCCGACAAGAACCTCGATCTAGGGTAAGTGGACTAGAATGATAGTCGTATAATTTAATTCTTAGGGCACTGGTGTGTTTAATTCATGACAACTGGTGTGTTTTATTTTTAGGGCACTAATGTGTTTAATTATTTAAAGACAGTGTAGTGTTTAATTTGTTCGTCTGTTCAAATAACGCATTCTGTTAAATATATGTTTTCATCAACTTTTGAATGTTCATTTGTGTATTTTTTTTTGAACAACTTAATTGAATAATCATCACATTGCATGTACTTTAACTAATGAAATTCATTTCGTAAAATAAAACTACATGAACACAAAATAAGTTGATAACAACACAACAATTTTCCAATTGATAGCAGTATACAACCACCAAATTACAAGTCTTGCATAGTAAAACGTAATTGTAGTTTCCAATCCAATTACAAGCCCACAACAAGTACACAAACATCCATTTGATAGAAGCAACCATCAATTTGATTTATTTGCATGTTTTAACGTGGCTGTAAACAAAGAACCAATTTATTCCAATGGACACTAATATATAAAGTTTAGTAAAAAGAACCCAAAAGTTGTTTACTGATATGAAAATTTTATAGGGACATAACTCATTCAACATCATTGTCTGGATCCGTATGGTTTACATAATTTTATCGGTTGTGCCCGGATTTCTTACATATGGTACAATACCTACTCCTATGACCATGCTCGCCTGCAGATAGAACCCTATTCTTTCTTGGTTTACCGGTTTGAGGTCACTAGTCTGGTGGGAGAACAACTTATGCACGTACTTCTTCTAGAGTATTCCATTCGTTTTGGTGTCCAACCAGAAATATGAGACCATAATAGCTTTCCAACTAGAGGCTTGTTTTGTAGAACTCAGAACAAAAGTCAACAATTTTTTTTTTACGGTGCCTACAACGACAATCATTACAAAATAATTAAATGTAATCATGAACAAAGAATGCATATAAGTATTAGTAGAATATATACCGTATAACAGCTAATGCATGACTACAAGGCAATATCTCATTATGAAAATCTCTACAAGTACAAGTCTTCTCAGAAATGTTTACTAAGCCATCTTTCCCACCGCCCTTCACAATGAAATTAACATGATCTATTGGGCGTACCGTGTACTTATGTGATGTTTCATTTTTTTTTGGTTAATTTCACAGTAGCCTAACGGGACAGTTGTGTTGTATTTCTGGATGCGGCATCACGACGTTCATGAAACCATTTCTGTATCATATATCTAACGTACTCAACCAACGTTGTTATTGGCAACTGATGGGCATACAGTAAACAATTGCTCATGCACTCCACAATATTGAAAGACATCCCCCAATAATTCCTAATTGGACAGTAGGCACGAGACCATCCATGAGGGCCAACTCTCATCAGATATTCATAAGCTCGCATGTTTACACGGGTTAACTCTCGCATCTTTTCTAAGAACTCTGTTTGTCTATGTGCCACAGAAGCTTTATGGAACAAATTGCATACAACATGACTTTTGAATCTGTTCTTCAGGTTCATGTTCATATGAAAACCATAAAGGCCATGTGGTATTTCAGGGTACTTTTTAGCCATAGCTACCTTACTTGCAGGACTACGATCGGAAATGATGATACAATTCGTATGACATCCTATTGCCTTTTTCAACTCCTTTAAAAACCAAGTCCATGAATACTCGCATTCAACATCACCCCAACCATAAGCAAGAGGGAACACTTGATCGTTTGCATCTTGGTACGCTGCAATAAACATGACATTGCCAAACCTACCCTTCAAATGAGTTGCATCAATGCAAATTGCAGGACGTATGGCCGTTTGAAACCCGACAAGTGAAGCACTAAAAGCAATAAACAAATATTCAAATTTTTTATCAGCGATCGTCTTTATTGTTTTCACAGTACCATGATTGACACATTTCAATTCGTGGTAGTATGCAGACAACAACTGATATGAAAGATCAGGAGAACCAAAAACGTTTTGTTCAGCAAGTCCTTTTGCCCTCAATGCCTTTATATACAGCAAACTAAGTCCGTGTTCCACTTGCATAGAAGTTATGATTTCTTTTGGTTTCAGAGATCGAGCACTAGATGCAAGTTTCGGTGACAATATTTTACCAATAAGCCATGCGCTTGCCTGTCGAAGACGGTTGTGCAAGTCATCAATTGTACAACTATGGTCTTCCTCAAATTTTGAACTATCCAATAATTTCCAGCTTCCATCTTAACCGCACGGAATTGAAATTTACACTCAGGATCATTGCAACCAACTTCATATCTACCAGTGCATGACTTTTAACACAGATTTCAAAATTCTCCTTTAGTGTGTAATCCTGCAAAGCTAGCTTCAAATCTTTTTTGCTTTCGAACATCCCATCTTTGGATAAGCGATTACAGGAAATAGAGTTCTCTGTTCTAACTAGTTCGAAACTGTAATTTGAAGCTCCGGGAATAATCCAAGGTTGGGATACTGGAGTTTCGGATCGATCACTAACATTAATGTCACCATCTTTAAATGTATCTCGACTTAGACCAGTAAAAATCGGTGGAACAGACCCCTGCGACCACCATCTGTTTAATCCGAACTCATTCCATGATGATATATTGCCTCATCATTCACACTCTCACGGCTTATACTGTCACCAATGTAATCTTTCTCAAAATCCTCTAATCCATACTCATATAGGAGTTATACTCTAGAATCAAACTCTCATCCTCGTTATAAAGTTTGGACAAAACTTGGTTAATTGTTGGATCCTAAAAAGTAACAGGGTTTCTAGTCGGGGTTTGAAAAACATGATCAGTTGTTGGTACAGAACCCAAAACGTTGTTGCTTTCACCGCCGGATTGAAACTGTATTGTCAATTGTTGTACAAAACTTTGATAAATGGGCTGAACGGTAGGAACACCAAAATGACCGGGTTGTATACTAACTTCTCAACAACACTAACATACACCTCTGGAACATGTCCACCATCACACAACAACATTTCCACATTGCTATCATCTTTAATTTTCGGTCGGGCTGGCCTAAGCCTAACCCCGGTATCAACCAAAGTTCTTAACTCAATACTAAACTTTGTTAAGTCAACATTCACAACACCTTGTACAACCCTGGACAGCTCACTGTACGTTAAATTCCTATAAACTTTCACAACTTCTATTTCACCACCCTCATAAAAGTTTCCTACCCATTTGCCACCATAAGTGATTACCAATTTTTTTGGGTCCATTCATGCATTTCAACAAATCAAAATCTCATATTTAGAATACAATTTATTAAACAGGGGTCAAAAAATTATTGGCACTATTTGAGGGGTGTGTTGTGCAAATATCACCACTTTACTAATGTATGTTTAAAAGGCACCAAAAGAGTGTTTGAGACAAAAATACCCTGAAATATTTTAACAGTGAAGAAGCTGTTGTTTTCAAAGTCAGAGAGAAGCAACAGTCTAACCGACGAGAAACTAATCGACGGTGAAGTGACCGAAAGAGCTGCGATTGACAAAGGTAAGATTGGTTTTTTTTCATCGTTTTTGTTGTTGTTAACTTGCATTACATGTTAGAATTGAGTTTTGTCGATAGGAATTGTAGAAATTGGTTAAAATAAAGATGTGAAAATGGTTGTGGTTTAGGTTAGAGTTTGTAATTTGGTTGAATATCAGTCGAGGAAGATGAAATCTGGGTTTTCGAGAATTTTTTGAAGAGAATCGAGCTTATTTGTTTAGGCGAGTTTTTTTGTTGTGAAAATTAGGTTTTGGTAAATCGAGCTTTTTCGAAAAGGAATCGAGCTTTTTTGAAAAGGAATCGAGCTTTTGTGAAAAGGAATCGAGCTTTTGTGAAAAGGAATCGAGCTTTTTTAAAAAGGAATCGAGATTTTTTTTAAAAGAATCGAGCTTTTTTTGAAAAAGATCGAGCCATTTTGAAAAGGATTGAGCTTTTTTGAATAGGTTTCGAGTTTTTTTTAATAGGTTCGAGCTGTTTTAGAATTAGATCGAGCATATTTGAAAGGGATCGAGCTTTTTTGAAAGGCATCGAGCTTTTTTGAAAATGAATTGAGCTTTTTTGAAAATGAATTGAGCTTTTTTGAAAATGAATTGAGCTTTTTTTCAATTGGATCGAGCTATTTTGAAAAGGATTCGAGATTTTTTGAATATGTTTCGAGCTTTTTTGAATAGGTTCGAGCTGTATTTGAATTGGATCGAGCCTATTTGAAAGGGATAGAGCTTTTTTGAAAAGGGATCGAGCCTTTTTTTAAAAAGGATCGAGCTTTTTTTAAAAGGGATCGAGATTTATTTAAAAGGGATCGAGCTTTTTTTAAAAGGGATCGAGCTTTTTTGAAATTGATCGAGCCTTTTTGAAAAGGAATCGAGCTTTTGTGTAAAGCAATCGAGCTGTTTTGAAAGGGATCGAGCCTTTTTGAAAAGGAATCGAGCTATTTTGTAAAGCAATCGAGCTGTTTTGAAAGGTATCGAGCCTTTTTGAAAAGGAATCGAGCTTTTTTGTTAATCAATCGAGCTCTTTTGACAGGGATCGAGCTTTTAAAAAAAATTCTGTTTAATGATGTTGTATTTCTGTTACATTGCAGATGAGAATTAGGTTGAGGGATTTGCTTAAAACTCTAGAAGGATACTGGTACGAGGGCAAATTGACACGACACAACCATTTTAATGCCCTCGCCCATATAGACGACACACTGAACCGTGTCCCTGTAGAATTTACAGATGAAGACCGCCGACGGTTTATGGCGTCATGTTTCGTGTATTTCCTGACGATGCATAGGGAGATGAAGTTTTCCGGTGGTATTATCCATCAGTTACTTTTGAGGGAGCTCCATCATAACGGCCCCACAGATGAGATACGTTTCATGTTAGGAACCCAGTCAGTGAGGTTTTCGAAGGTGGAATTTTGCCTGATCACCGGATTACGGTTTGGAGTTGTACCAGAGACCATCATGTATGCAGCAGTGGAGAATGACATACATGAGTGGTACTTTCCTAGAGCCGAGGAGGTGTCACTGGAGCAGATTAGGGGTGTTGTCACCGGCACAGATTTCGTAAAGGCGTACGATGCTGTCAAGCTCTGCCTCTTATATATGCTGAACTGGATACTGATGGGGGTGGATGAGAGATTCAAGATTCCAGTTTGGCAGTTTCGGCTGGTTGAAGAGCTCGATGTGCTTGACGCGTTCCCATTGGGTGCCCACGTGTACATGTATTCTATTCACTCATTCAAGCATGCGCTTGACGGGTGTAGAGATGGGTTCGAGCGACGCTAGCAGGAAAAAGGCGCTGACGTACACAGGGTGGAAACCTACAACATATACGGTCTATCTCATGCCCTGTTGGTAAGAAGTTCGAACTAAAAATTTGTTCTTATTGTTGGTGCCCAAAATTGTATGGATACTTATCGTACTTATCTTTGATGCAGATATTTGGTTTGGAGGTGATCCCTGCTTTGGCCAAAGAGGTCGGTTTCCGAAGGGTTACTGATCTGACTCCCCGTATTTTGAAGTGGAAGTTGACCAAACAACCGAGAGGGAACAAGCTAGCAAAGATTTTCAAAGCCAGGGTATGTATTTATTTTGTTAATGTTTTTATTAGTTAGTATTTGTACAATGACATTGTTCTAACTAATATTTCAGATGTTTGCGATCAAGAAACTGGTGCCGACACCAGCTGAGAGATAGGCACCGTACTATACCTGGCTAGACGAGGGGGGGGGGGGGGGGGAGGGGGGGGGGGGAGTCTGTATATAGAAGATGACATGGATGATATGCCACCTGAGGTCCCTGATCAGACCATCTCAGGCGGGATCAGTGGTACAGACAAAACCATTGATAGTGAGGGATCTAAGCCCGCTGATGGGGGTTTGAGGCCCAGTGACAGTAAGGGATATGAGACAGACCCTCAACGATAAAGGCATAGGCATAGACGGGTTCAGTTTTCCACCCCCGGACATGGTACATCTATAGGGGATTCCCGTGGGGGGCATTGGACGTGATGGAGAGGTAAGTTGAAAACAGAGTTTAGTGTTTTTTATTAACACGTGCTGATAGTTTTTTACTAACAATGTAGACATGATTTCAGGCTCCGTGGGTAGAAATGTTGAACGATGTGCGTGAAGGCCTCCGGAAGAGTGACGAGGATCGACAATGTCAACACTTGGAGTTGTTGGATATGATCCGGAAGAGTGATGAGGATTGTCAGCAGCAACACCGATTATTACTGGATATGATCTGCAGGCTTTAAGGTTCGACCATACGTACACACCATGTGCAGCTCTATAGCTATCATGAAACCACCATTGCAGCATATTCCTAATGAACTCAGCCAGAGTCAACATAGGCAGTTGGCGTGCAAATTTTAGGCAGGAGTTTATGCATTCTGCAGCATTAGTCCTCATCACCCTATACCTTCTTTTCGGGCAGTGTACATGGGACCACTTGTGTGGACCGACATCAATTATATAATCATATGCATTCTGGTGTAAGTTTCTTAACTCTTCCGTATGCTGGTTATATTCAAACTCGGTGTATGCGTGGGCTGCTTTGTCCATTATTACGGCAACATTCTTCCTATGAAATCGCTTTTTTATATTTTCAGCAAAGTGCCAGCAACATATGGTATGTGTGGCATAAGGGAACACTTTAGAGATCCCTGCTTCAATGTTAGCATGCCTATCAGAAATGAAAACTAGCTCATCAATATGACCTAGGGAACCCTTTAAGCAATCCAAAAACCATTCCCATGAAAGGTTGTTTTCTGAGTCGCCGTACCCAAAATCAATTGGATACACCTGTTCGTTCCCATCTTGTGCTGTTGCAACAAACATTGTACCCCGGAGTCATCCCTTCAAATGGGTACCATCAACGACAATGACTAGACGTATACACGTCCGAAATCCTCTAAGTGAGGCACCAAGCGACATGAAGAAGTATAGAAATTTACCATCTTCGTCGCACTGTAAGTCAGTGATTGTGCCGGGATTTTATTGTTTCAAAACGTAACCAAATGATGGAAGCAGTTGAAAGGTTTCCTCATGCGTTCCATATGTCAGTGACAACGCATAATCGAGGGCGGCGTGTGCCTTACTGTACATGATTTGGATTCCATACATTGATTTCATGTCGGCGATTATGTACTTCGGATGCATTAGCTGACCATCTTGTTATTGAAGTCTAGGTGCAATAACTTCTCCAATTATGACTGCACTAGCTTGTCGATGCCGGCTGTGAATTTCCTCTAACGGACAAGTGTGTTCGTTGACAAAACTTCTTACTTCAAAGTATGTGCCTTCATCTCTCCTCACCGCTCTTAACTTTCACGTTCAATTTCCCATCAAACAAACTAGATGTAATGTTGTCTTATTGGACATTTTCACCTTCCACTCGAAGTTCTGCCGCATTGCAAAATGGCCTACTAGTCTCTTCAAATCCTTTTTCGTTGGAAAAAACTGGCCTTTATATATCATGGTTGTAGGTTCATCTTCAAACAAGTTCCTGCTTCCACCAATACCAAACGAGTATGATTCTGCTCATTGAATAACCCTGTTGTGGCATTATCAGAATCATCTACAGTTGTATTAGCCCTCCCCTCGGAGGTCCCAGCTATATCTGGTGCACTGGAACTAAATCTGTGTACATGTCTTACACGTCTTTCCGTTCGACAGGTTCTGTATCATCCTGATTGTCCTCTACATTTTCTACAGAATTTAAATTGCCCTCATTATCCACCTCATTATTCACCCCAACATTCAGTGCTGTATTCTCCTCATTGTTGATGTCATTGTAGATCTCATTGTATTGGTGGTTGTACTGTTTACCATTCATCTCAATATGACAACCAAATACATCATCGAATTGAGGTCCCGGTCTATTATCATGGGAGGCTACTTTCGGTGGGACAACACATATGTTTTCCCCACCATCAATCCCACTTCTTTCTGTGAACAATTGGTTGCTTCTGCCTGACGATCGAAATTGTTGGGTGTTATCAGGATGGGGGATATCTTTACCAATGACACCTCCTGCTGGCCTCTCTATTAGACTAACAAATACTTGAGGGATCACCCTATCTTCCCCTAGTATAAACTAAACGTCGTCATTGTTTCTTATAAATGTACGACATGTAGTCCCAAGAACAATTGATAGAGCCTTTAGCTCAGCATTGTATTTGTTCTCATCAAACTTCACAATGGTTTGCACGATTGACACCAGGTCGTCGTAACTCAAATTATTTGACACATACAAACCTTGGTTATCGGAACCTAAATACCTCTGATTTTCGTCTGGTAATTGCTCCCATCGGCCGTTGTAAGATATGACTATTCTCACCCTATCCATTGTCCTGTCAAAACCGACATCAAAAACCATTAATAAGGAAAAAATATTTCATATTAAATTTACAATTATAAAGGATTAAACAAGAATCAAAAGTGTAAGATATGGAGCTTTTTTTTATGATCGAGCCGTTTTTGTACATGATCTAGCTCTTTCTAACGGGACCGAGCTTTTTTTGTTCAAGACCGAGCTCTTTTTCTTCATAATCGAGCTTTTTTATATATGGCTCGAGCTTTTTTTCATATGGCTCGAGCTTTTTTCAAATATGGCTCAAGCTTTTACTTTTACGGATCGATCTTTTTTTTGAGGAATCAAGCTTTTTTGTGAGGGATCGACCTTTTTTTGTGCGGGATCGAGATTGTTTTTGTGCGGGAGTGTGCTATTTGTGTGAGGAATCGAGCTATTTGTGTGAGGAATCGAGCTATTTGTGTTTTTTTGGCAAGGATCGAGCTTTTTTTCTGATGGATCGAGCCTTTTTTCGAGGGATCGAGCTTTTCTTTTTACGTATCCAACATCTATTTTTTGGATCGAGTTTTTTTTAAATTTGATCGAGACTTTTTTTTCAAATTTTCTAGCTTTTTTTACAAATGTTTCGACCTTTTTTTAAAACATTTCCTGCTTTTATGCTCAAGATTATAAACTTGTTTGCACCACTACAACTCAACTCGACCAAATATATATACAAAAAAATATGCATACATGTTCATTCATTATTTGTAAAAAGTTTACAACTCCAGGACATCAACATAAAAAAATTGAGACAACGTGTTCATAAATATCCATACAGTGTTATATCACACAGAAATACAATAAAAAATGGAAATGAAGATCAGAAATATTAATTTACCTTCTTCTGCAATATCTGGAATGGAGCTCGTTTTTTGATGAAAAAATGGAGTAGGTGATTGATTTTCAGACAACTTTTTTGGACGACAGCCTTTAAAGAATAAAATATCAATTATTTAAGGGCAATTTCGGTAGCTCACCATAATATGTGCCTTTAAACTTAACTTATTATAACGGTGCCATCACTGCAAGTGACCAAAAAAAAGGTAACATTCCTCACCATTTCCTCTTATTAAACAAGTCACAAATTATACAAGGTGAACACAACATGACAATCCAATTAAACACATAAGGGTAAACCAGTTTAAACACACCAGACCATACCACATTAAACAAACAACGGCAAACCAATTACATACACCATGACACACTAAATTAAACACACCTGGGCATAACACATTAAACACACGATGACAAACAGATTAAACACACCATTAAAAACCATGACAAACCAATTAAACACACTATACAAACAACATTAAAAATACAATGGAACACCACATTTAACAAACCATGAAAAACAAATTAAACACACGAGGGAAAACCAATTAAACGCACTACGATAATAAATTAAACACACTAGGGATAATAAATTAAACACACCAAACGATTTCAATTAAACACACCACAGTTAATCAATTAAACACACCACAATTAAACAATAAAACACACCAAAGTTAACTATCTCCTTCAACCTTTATTCATTGTAATCTGCATATGAAACAAAAAAATAGGGTTTCTAATAAATTGCTCTAGAAGAAGGGCCTTGAGAATTTCTATTCATCATAACAACCTCACCCAAAATTCGTGAAATACAAAACCCAATCCCTAAATTTCGAACCAGAATCTATATGATATATATATATATATATATATATATATATATATATATATATATATGACTTTTTAATGAATTATAAAGATATAACAAATGCCTTTGTAGCTGTTTCGACAATGACAGCTGTTTCGACAACAAATGGAATAGATGATAACTTAAAAAAAATGAAGAGAGAGAGATGAGCAGAAACTGAAGAGATAGGGGATAAAATTTCAGAAAAAATTACTATGATGTGAGAGAGAGCAGCTGTGGAAATTGAAGAGAGAGAGACAAAAATTCAGACAAAAAAATGGGATATTGGTATGTGTGTGACAGTAGAAGAGAGAAGAGACAGTAGAAGAGAGAAGATGATTTTTCAGATAAACATGTAGAAGAGAGAGCAATATGGCATGAGATGTAGAAGAGAGAGAAGATAAATAAATTATGAATAAATAAGTAATTAAACAATTATTGAAAAAATGAGGGGTATTTCAATCTTCACAACCAAAGATTGGATAAAAACAATAAATTTATTAATGTTATGTTAAATCAATACAACATCTTAATTTTAGGCTAAAAAGGGGTATTTCCTCATATATATATAGACATGTTTGGATATGGGTGATACATCTTTTTGAACAGTTTACAAAACTAGATCAACGTGAATTGATCTGAGAAGGGGGCTATATGGTCTGGCACATATTGTGTGTAAAAGACAGAAATGTGTGCAAAACTGAGAAAGTGAAATATATTTAAGGCATTGTGTGTTGTGTTCACGTAAAGAGAATACATGTTTAGAAAATTAAAACTGAATTTTCTCCCATATTCTTCAATTAGAGTGTGGGTAATTGCTGTTAACGGGAAATTTGCTCAATATGAGAAATTTCAACTAATACCCTCGAGACTACTACCACGGAGGTGGTGGCCAGGGTCGGTACTTTTGATACCTAACAAGCTTAGATAATAATGAATGTTTGTATAACAATAGCAAGTTGAGGCTTTATTATTGATTACTTGTGATATACATGACTCTCTCTCTCATATGCTCACAATCCCTCTAGAACGTAGAAATGTGGTAACTTTTTGCTAGTCGAATAGTGGACATTACGGTGATCGTGTTCTGTTCACAAAATTTAGGCCCCATTATCTTTTCGTTTGTCGATCTCTCCCTTTGGTTCTGTCGTCTCTATTTTTTTACACTGTTTTTTTATCTATATCCTATTACCATGCTTGGCCCTATTTATATTTGGTCTAAGTAGGTTTGAATTCACAGACATCCTGCCACGATCCTATAAATCCGTTCCCTCCTTATAGAGCGGGATCCTTTATTTAAAAGTTGTTGACTATGAGTAAATAGAGGAAACGATGATACTGTTGACGAAGATAAGTTTGTTTCCTTTTTGGGATCAAACTCTTGACTTAGACGTAAATGTTGGTTATTACGTGGATATGATCCTGTGTGTACTCATGGCATGATTATTCATGGAGGTCACTGGACTAGCTGCTCGTAGTCTTCAAATAGCGAGGTAGATCTATGTTTTGGTTCTATTCTCGGAAGCTTGGAATGGACGTCCTGGTAGGCATTCTTAGAAGGTAAGACGGATCTGATTCGCTTAGAGGCTCTCTTCCTCCTCATATCACGGAGGGGACAACGGGCTTCTAGAGAGGTTGGTAGGCTTTTCGTTCAGGCTATGAATTAAGTTTGACCTCTGAAAGTTTTAACCCGGAGGGGGCTTGCTTTTTCTTGTCGGGCTTCTTTCGAATGTTTCTTGAGCTTGGCAATCCCCTGGCTTTCACGGGGTAGTTGAGGAGCCCGACCCCAGGAACTGAGGTTCCCATATAGGTGGCCTCGAGAAGCCTGAATTCCAGTGTTCGCGTGGGGGCTCGTCCTGGTCGTGCCTAGCTTCTTCCCTGATAGTTTTAAAGCCTGGCGATCCCACCGTACTTCTGTGGGGTAGTTTTATTGTACATCCGGGGTTTCATGAATGTCAACTTTGGGCCTCAATTTGGGCTTGAAGAGTGAAAAATTTCTCTTTGACCCCTAGCAAAATTTTACTGTTAACAGAAGTCCCCTCTGACTTGAACACCAGAGGTAGAGTTGGGGTTGGAGTAAGAATCCCTGTTTAATTGGATTTTTTTTTCGTTACAAGATAATTACTGAGAATCTCGAATGAAATCTTCTCATTAATTACCCAATGATGTGTCGAACTTAAATTGGTATGTTCTTCGAGGAAAACCAGCTGCGTTACGGCTCTCTCCTTGGCTGGAGATGATCTTCCCGAGGATATTGCCGACGTCATTACACCCCTAACCTCTATTTAAAATGAAACTCTTTACCCATTTCTTCACACTTTCTCTCAATTTCGAATTTATAGATTTCTTCTCTCTTGCTGCTAGCTGTCGATTTCCCTTTCTTCTCATGCCTCAAAACCTGTTCTACCATGTCGAAGGCCAGTTGTGACTCCATTGACTCCCTTGTCGAGGGCATAGAGGTCTCAAGTCTAGCCCACGGGAAAAAGGCTCGATGAGACCTTCGAGAGCTGGGTAAAGCTCCCTCTTCATCCTACCCTTCGGCTGGCTCTCAACGCCCTTCAACTGGTTCACCTCCAACTAACACCCGACTTATGGAGGCACCTAGTCGGCTTCCTCGTGCTATGGAGGGAGCAGTGCGAGCTAAGCAAGATAACCAGAGAGCCCGGGGTAAAGGAGTTTGCTTTCCTTTTTAAGATTGGGAGCCTGGCCGGGGTCCCCCGAGGTCAGTTTTACGCCAAGGCCAAGAACAAGTTTAATTTCATCATCCCTGGAGTTTCAAGGAAGGACCCGTTCTGGAAGGAAGAATGTGTATTGGCTGGTAATGATTGGGGGAGCTCAATTTTTATAGATGGGCATGAGTTTGTGATTTCGACCACTTTTAATGATAAGCCCTTATGAGACCGAGATTCCTTGCCCGCCGAACCTGAGATGGTGCTGAAGTCCATCATTGCCAAGAACTACTTGAATCTGAAATTCTCGACTGCTGACCCTTTTGATCCACGTCGGGTAAACCGCTATCTTCGGATATCTGACGCTACTCCTCGTAAGTATCTTACACCATCAAGCTTTTGGGTTGTTAAATGGTTCAGTTCTGATGGTTTTAACCCATTTTTTAACAGTTTTTGTTGTTGCTCCAGCTTTTCGCGAAGTACTGCAAGCTTGGACCCCTCCCCCTCCTTCCAGGTCGTCCTCAGGAACCTTCTTGGCTACCTCGGAGAAAAGAGGGCCAATCCTTATGGCTTTTGCTTCACCTGCTCCTGCTCCTGCTCCATCGCCTCCTCAGATGAGATCTAAGATGACTATTCTAGCATCTCGGGCAACTAAAGATCTAAATCGAGGAGGGCCCGCTCACCAGGCCACTAATACGTCCATCTCTGCTCCTCCACCAGTAGCTCCTGCTACAGTTACTGCTTCCCCAGTTACATTACCCCCTAATTACGCTGATCCAATTGCGTGGTAGTTCGGACTCTAGGGGATCCCGAAGCTGGTATTCCTGAGATTCCCTTTTCTCGCCCCCACCATCAACAGGGCTCGGTTGGCCAAGATAAGGTTTTGAAGCAGTTCGTTGCTTCATGCCCGGGTGGCGTCTCTCTAGGATGGCTTCCATGCCCGTGGATTTTTGGGTTACCAAGGGTGGCCGAGGTAGTCATTGCCTTTATTTCCTGTGATTGTGAGCTTTGATTGCTTTCTAACCTTTGTTTCATGCTTTACAGGCTTTCAAGTTCAATGTAGCAATGGGCCACCAAGTATCCTTTCTCCGGGATCGGGCAGCTAGGGCTTAAGCTGAGGCTGAGTGAGCCATGGGATTGTTGGTGCAAGCTCAATCCTTGGTCCAGGAGATGACTTCCAGCCAGAGGAAAATGGAAACACAACCAGCTGAGCTTCAGTGGGACCACGAGAGGCTGAACCGATCTTTTGACAGAGAAACTCTTCGGTCTAAAGGACGAGCCAGCCAGCGGGATGACTGGAAGAAAAAAGCGAAGGCGCTAAATGCTGAGAATCATGCTCTTTAAGCCTAAGTTGCCAGGCTTCAGGCTGAGGTGGATTCCTCCTTCAGCGAGGGATACTTCTACGCCTCTTACCAATTTGTTGAGGCCCTTCCCCCCCTTTCGACATGTCAATTATTGCTAACTGGGATAGGTAGGAGATACTGGCCAAGGTCGCTGAGATGTCTCGCCCCCTAGGTGATGATATGGATTTCTCTAAGGTGGCCGAAGTTGGGAAGCAACCAGCTGGGTCAGACCCTCATCCTCCTCCTCCTCCTCTTGTTTTCCCAACATCAAGTCCCGATGAATCCTCGAGCGGGGTTTTATCCATGGTACCAAAAAGAGATCTAGCAGAAGCTCGATGTCCCTCTAAGGTGCCTTCTAGGGAGGAGCCATTAGGAGGGGAAATTATGCCAGAGTCAATGGCCAACCTTCTTGATGCAACCATACCTCATGAGGTCATGGTGGTGGTCAATGAGGTCATGGAGGAGGATCCCGCTGAGCATCAGGCAATCGAGAGGCATCCTCAGGAAGATGTGGAGGAGGCGGCTATCCGGGATGTGCGATTACCCGAAGGAGGAGCAGAAGGTGAGGTTCATCCGGAAGGGGGAGAAACTGGAGGAGACCGAGAGGATGCAGAATCTTGAGTACACCTTCTTGTAGCTTGTTCTGAATGCCCAGAAAGGGGGGTGGGAACTCCATCTTTACTCATGCTTGATCATTATCATTTTTAAGATAGCTTCCTAAAGGCTTTCCGTGTTTAACGTATCGATGAAGAATCCAAATTGTGATCACATTATAGCAATCATCAACTATACGGCGAGCCATAAATTGTTGGAAGTTTAAAATGGCTTCACATAAACCTCAGCTCCAGGTCGCTCAAATGGGTGGCAATATAGTCAGTCGATAAGAACCATGTGTGCGGCAACTAAAAGTTGATTGTATTTCACCTCCACCGCATCAATATGATTATTTAGAAAGAACTTTGCCACGTACAATTGGCGAACAAAGAAGCAAAATCTGAGTGTCAGCCTATTTGGCTTGTGGTAGCTGTTCAGTTAGTGAAACCACTTAGCTTATCACAACCATTAGGTTCACCAAAGGTGTTCAACCATTGCAGATATTTCAAGCCACTGTTCTATTAAATACCCCGATTGGTTAGTCAGTAGAACATTAAAAAATAGAAGAAAAAATGACGTGATGTGAAAAACACTATATTCTAATAAAACCTACTTTAACAACAGCTGGGAGGGGGGGGGGGGGGGGGGGGGGGGGGGGGGCTAGGGTGTAGTACATCACAACAAAGGAGCATACGACATGATCAAAAATATTTGCAGTTGCAAAGTAGTTTTAGCAAAATCGCATATCCATTAGCTAATTTATGTGTATGAAAAAAGTGATCTAGAACAGAAGTTGGAGTACAAAACTAAAGCCAGTGGATCGGTCACCACCTTTCAGTATATGCAAAAAGTCGAAAAGCAGAAGACCATTTTAATCTTGGCGGTTCGATCTAAGGATTTCTTGCAACCACAAAATCCGGTCATTCCTTGCCGATATATATATAAAAAGAATAAGATGGATCATTGCGATTCGTGGAAGGTCCTAAAGATCGTTCACCCTACGAAATGTTTAACAATATTCGGGACATCATGTAGTGGTCTAAAATGTGTAGACCTAAAATCTTATAACTTAGAATTCGAAAGTGACAAACATTTAGGCCCTATGTAAGCCTATTTAATCAATAGGCCTAAGTAATCCAAACAAAACCAAATGTGGGCCCAATGTCATGCCATTGAGCACATGGTTATTGAGAATTTGATTTTACAATCAAGTCAGGCGTTGCACAAATCCAAAATGTCTGACATGGTCTTCATTATCCGATTCAAATGAATCAAATGGGTAATTAATGGCCTGTGATCTACGCACTCATAATGAGCCTGAACATTGGGAGGCTTCTGAATTTCACTATAAAAACCATATATCTCCTCAAAAGAAGGGGTCCGATTTCTTCTCTCTAACTTACGCCGAGGCTCCAACTCATCTCAAAGATTTCTAATATTTCTTACGACCCTCACTTCCGCATTGATAGCAGATCTACCACCCATTCGAGGTCAACTCAAGTGATCACAACAGTCAATCAATCTAACTTTTGATCGACCAAAATGAACGAAGGCATCCACCAGGGCATCGATTTATAACATTTATCAATATTTTATATCGATCCAACTTTCGTTCGATCCACTACGACTCATCGAATCCCCAAGGAATTGATTCACCAATATCAGTACCCAGCGTCGATCCCACAAGATCGATCAAAAAGTTTGACCAAATTAATCGAGCAATACAGTTTGTCATATCTTACTTCTCTTTTATTTATCAAACATTATATTGACTTACGCGTTGGAGAATTCTCTCAAGGGAATACCCCTTCCTGTGGTCCGCCGCTACTCCTTTTTGTTTTACAGGTTGCCAGTACCAACCTCGACGATCAAATAATAATTGTAGATCCGATCAACTACAGTTTGGTGCCTACCGTGGGGCCTTAACAATTTCTTTCTTGTTAGACATGAGGTGATCCAAATAGATGACTATGACAGGAGATATCGAGGCACGACTCGCGGTCCTAGCAGCACAAATGATGAAAAATGTGACCTAACTATAGGGCCTTGAAAAAGAAAATGAAGAGGTTCATGCTAAGAACTGAGAGTTACAAGTGAAGCTTGATCTGATTTCAGTTGCACAAACAATAGAACAGAACCCGATCGATGGTCGAATAATGATAATGATGAGGTAAAAGATTGTGAAACACTTTCATCACCCTTATTCTTTGAGACTCCTTACCATGCTTTTACATATTTCTCCCATCAAGTGAAGTTAAAGGAAATATCTTGTTTTTTTCCTAATTATTTGATCTTCGACAGATGAGTCAAAATTCTCTAGACTTCACGATCGAATAATGATAACAAGGAGATAAACGATTGTGAAACACTTTCTTCAGTCTTATTCATTGAGACTCTTTACTATGCTTTTAACATGATATGTTTCGAATGTAGCTTTTGCATATCTCTCATAATATTAGACTATGCATACATATGCTATCATAGTGTAATTATCTATTACAAACACATATTTTACAAAATGCATATAGTATGCTTTTTTATACAAAGCACCGTTTATAAAGAATTCATGGGTATTGTATCGTGAACAACAATTGTAGGTGATACGAGGCATGGATCTAACTATTCATGTTCAACATTAATATATATATGTATATATATTATTATTATTTGTACAAATGTTACTAACATGCTCAACACGAAGAGACATAACCTACTTAGATAGGCATCTGCACCTAAAGGAGTGTTAAAGATTGAACCCAGCCCAGTTAAACATCCATATAAACGTTAAAGATTGGACCCATTCCGGCTACCAAAAACTCAAAAGACTAAGAAAAGTGTTCAAAAAATATTGTCTTCGTTCATAGAGACAAGTCCGTAGCACTAGAGATTACCAAGGCCAAACAGGTGCTCGAAGGGCATAGTGAGGAGGCCGAAAGCTGAAGTCGCAAAGACGATACATACTCACCAACACTAACTGGATGAATAGAAGCACTGTTAGAGTGCCTTCAGGTGTTAGATACCTGATGCGATGCGCGAAAGTTGAATAGGGTAATGAAATACTTAAACTTGGGTTAATGAGAAACTCAACTAAGTTAAGTTAAGTTAATGAGATATAGAACATCCTCATTACGTGAATCTTGAGTAACAAACTACTGAGAGACGTCCCAATGACTTAGTTGCCAGATAAAAAATAAGAGTCTATACATTAGATGCTATCAAAATAGCATAAAAAGAACACTACTTGGTAAATAACGAGATTGATCTAAAAGAACCCGAGCAGACAATCCCAAAGATTTGTTAGGCAATTAAATCAAAGATGACTAGTTTGTTAAGATAACTGATCAGATTAAATACGATTAGTTGAGAAGATAACTGGTTAAATCAAATATGGTCTGTTAATAAGATAATTGATCAGAACAAATATGATCAGTTGATGAGATAACTAATTAGATCAAACATGATCACTCAATAAGATGAATGATCAGACCCAAGGTGATCAGTTCGATAAGATAACCGATCAGATCTAAAAGTGACTAATTTAGTAAAGATACTCGATCAGGTTGAGGTAATAAGATACTCAATAAAGAACTAGTTGGGAAAATCGATCATGTCCAATAAAGCGTACAAATTGACTAAGCCAATAGGCTACTCAGACTTAAGACCAGTTATGCACTTGGTTCAATTAAGTTAAGTGAGATGCTCAACTTGACGCAAAAGTCGATAATATGCCCAACAACTCACCGAGTATATCCTTTGAGTAAGTAGATCATGATGCTCAGCTCAAGTGTTTTAGAGAGTATTGTTATCGGTAAAGATTGGTCGACTGACAAGCCAACATCGTTATTGAAATATCGGTAATTAAGTATGTCACGTCACCAAAGGTCAATCAAGAGACCAACCAATACCCGACCAAATCTTCTTCGTGAGGAAGTTCGAGTGGACAAACTCAAAGACCGATAATCATTCGAAGCAAAACAGATTAGTTTAGTAAGACGACTTATCAGTCTCATATGATTAGGTTTAATAAGATATCTGGTCAGATGATCGAGTCTAATGAGATACTTTATCAGATTGAGGTAATCAGATACTCAGTGAAAAACCAGTCAAGTAAAAAAAAAAACTTGACCCAATTAAGCCATTGGATTACTCAAACTTAATGCCAGTTAATGAGATACTTGGCTAAATTAAGTTAAATGAGGTATTCAGCTTAAACAAAGAAACCAAAGATACACTCGGTAAGAGTAAAATACTTAAATATTTTTATTATTTACACGTTTATGAGTGTGGAGGTATACAAAAATTGATCAAATATATAGCCTAAAGAGAACACTGTTTGCCTAAACAAGAAAAAAAAAGATCCTGAACGGGCCAAAATCAGGACGAAGAACCAATTCGGGCTAAATGCTTTGGATGTCCTTGTATAAAAATAGTATAGAGACCGAGGTATAAGAAGATCAGTCGAAAATCAAAACTGACTTGGTGCAAATAAAGCGATGTCATCTCAATAACTGATTGGGTACGAATAAAGCACTGTCACACATTCTAAAAAAGAAAATGGGGTTAAGAATTTTCTACTTAATTGTATTTCTGTTAAGTTTAAAATGTGTAGGTGCAAAGCTTCAATGGGCAAGTGCACATAAAAATAGTCAGGAAGCTTTCAAAGGTAAGATCTGGGCTACCCGAGCCGAATGGCTTGAAGTTGGTTTGACTCGTTAAAAATCAAGTAAAAACCTCAAAAGTGGGTAGAAACTTAGATACGGTGAGTCAAGACCCCCCCATTGTCTAAAATAAACATTCGGTTGTCCTGAGTTAGAAATCCTAAATCCTTGTCTGTCAGTCGACTGAGCCTCTAAAACATTTTGCAAGAAGTGCAAAAATTAGTGAGCAATTGCAAAAGAGCCAATAATGATCGAAATCAAATACAAGTAAGTCAAAAGTTTAAATTGTATTTATATACATAAAATGTATTTTTCTTTTGCAGAAATATTAACTGAACGGTCTAAAATAAAGAGAGATTGATATATAAGATTGAACGACTAAAAAGATAAAATCGGTTAGGCGAAAAGTTAGAATTTGTTCTGCCAAAGATTCTAATCGGCCAAAGATTCTAATCGGCCAAAATTACGGTAGTTCAAAAAGATAGAATCTAGTCGTTAGAGTTTCTGGTCAGTTAAAGACAGAATCTGATCGGTGAAAAAGGATTAGTTGAGAAAAATTTCAAAGTGACAAGGAAGATCCAGACCGACCGTTTGGAATGTTCCACT
Source organism: Dipteronia dyeriana (assembly GCA_032871835.1). Lineage (NCBI taxonomy): Eukaryota > Viridiplantae > Streptophyta > Magnoliopsida > Sapindales > Sapindaceae > Dipteronia > Dipteronia dyeriana. Next base: position 12,850,672 of record CM065295.1, read on the forward strand.
AAAAAAAACTTTATCCGGGCAAAAACACAAGGGAGAAAGTTTGCTCAAACCAAGGAAAGGAAAAGAAAATTGAGCTTATGTGCATAAAACATGGTTCCTACCCTGCACATCGATATCAACTAATAAATGAAAACGATGCTAGGGGTGGATTCCAAGCAACATGAACCCTTGGAGAATAAAGCCTCAAACTTGCCATGTACATGTATTTATATGGCAATATAAGGAGTGGATTATAAGAAGCACGATCTCCATGGAATGCCAACTTACTTTCCCGAGAGCAACAACATCTATCACGTATTTCTCAGCTTGAGAGAAAATACACTACTCGAGGAAACCTCAGTCGGTTCCTCTTATGGTATTTAGCCTCAAAGTTTTCAATATGTCTTGAGTACTAAAACGCCGAAAAATCGACAAAACTTGCCTTTGAAGGATATTCAATATGCGGCGATAACAGTGTTAGGTGACAGAGTACTGTGTGATGAGAGGAAAAGATGTAATCTCTTTCATTAAGTCGTCAAGAACTCATCTAGCAGATTTGAGGTGATATATTTATAGGGATTTTTTGGTAGCATGACATATCAGCAAAGATGGTGGATAATCCGGAATATATGTCAGACCATGTCATCATAGAAGAAAAATAGTCGCTAGTGATTGGCAAGGGTTGGATGAATCGAACATGTTAAATAGACCTAATCGGGTATAGTAAACTGATAGAGTAAAATAAGTCTGGTCGGGTAAAGTCAACCAGTCAACATTCTACCATGTTACTGTTGATGTTACTAGGCGAGGCGGTTATATTGAACCAATCGACCAAGGTAGGTCTAAATCCGATCGGGTAGCAAAACTGATTGGGAAGCAAAATCGATTGGGAAAGAGGATCTGGTTGGGTTGGAAAACGGTTGGCCAAGAGACACTCAGTTAAGACAGTAACACAAATTCAACTACGACTCAATTATGAAGAGGAAGAATCTTACTCAAACAAGGAATATAGGACCACATTCCAATAAGAAAATATTATTATTCCCTACTACATATCAAAGAGTCCAGATTAAACAATAACTCTGCTCTTCTAGAAGATTACACACCAGATAGAAAATAAGTCCTAAACGAACCACTCAACTAGGATCCTACAAAGATTCTAATTCAATGCACAAGATCTTCGAAACAAGAAATGAGTTAAATATGACTTTAACAAGTAACATGTTCTAATTAAACACCACCATATTTCCTTACTTGTACAACAAGGGTTAGGGTTCTATGCAAATATAAATAGACTCATAATCTCATTTTATAAAAGAGATCTAACGATCTAAGTATTAGAGGATCTAACGATATAAGTAACAAGGGATCTAGGGTTCTATCTATCCATCTGTGTGTAAAACGCATAACAATGTCAAGAGAGAAGGAGAGATTAAGTGTGTAACCATTATATTCATAGTGGATTTCTTCTCGCCGTCATCGGTAACCGTGGATGTTTTCCCGTTTTAGTGTTTTACCACGTAAAACATGTGTTATGCTTGATTTATTCTTTATTTCCTACTTTTCTTAAATTATTATTCTCAAATACGAACAAATCGTATCACATCCACATGGAGAAAGATCCTTTGATTATTCAACCTTAGACTGGTTAAAGTTTCGACTTGACTAAGTGTTATTGTTTGGTGGTTGACTTTTCAACAATCCAAAAATCATCGTCAACAACTATATTTTCGCATTACCCACTTCCTTTGCTGACGTGTCATGCTGATAAAATAATCATATAAAAATATAATTATAGTTAAATAGTTTATATATATACTTGTTTGGAAGAGTACTGTATGCAATTAATTGATTAATATCACTAATAATTAGTTGAATTTTCTAAATTTAGGAAGGTGTATCCAATATAGAATTGGTTGGAATTTAAAAAGTATGAGTGTATTCGATTCAGATTTATATACAGTCTATAAAAATTCTAGATATATTAAATTCTAGATATATTCAATTCTGATCTATTTGACGGTTGGATGCAGCTGGTGCATGTTGTATATTTGCTTTCATGGTAACATTGTAATTGAGGATATACCATGCATCCATGCACTTAATATCCTATCGGACAAGGATCCTCTGTTGAACTTTGTCTCTATTGAACCATGCTGAGCTTTTGAGGATCCATTGTCATTTGGCTTTAATGAAAACAAGTGGTATAGATTTATTCTTTTCAAGTAACTAACCTAAACGACATAGTTATGATCAACAAAATTTCTCTTAAACTTCTTTTTGATCATATTTCCATTCCAACTCGACGTGTTCTAGGTTTTTTAACACTTGGTGTTGACGGTGGTTTTTGGATGGATCACACGTCGAATAGAATGTAAATAAAATCACATGATTGTTAATTATGAATAATTAAGAAAGCAAAAGAAACTCGAGGATTTTACGTGGTAAAACCTCAAGAACAGGGAAACGTCCACGGTTGCCGGAAACCGGAAAGGAAAGAAATTCACTATGAATAATTGATTACACACTTAGTCTCTCGTGCTCTCTAGAATCTTTATTTTTCATCCACCATTTCATGGGTGTTATTAGGGTCTATTTATACATCCTAATTCATGCTATACAAGTAAATGAAGTTGACGTGTTTGAGTCATTTTATTCTTCTTTCCTGATTCGAATTCTTCATGCATTTGGTCTCTTGCCTAATTTGGACCCTGACATCGATAGGGAAACTTGCTTCTTTATCAAAGTGTGCTTCGAGACATCTTATTGGAGTATGACTCATTCTGCATGTATTTGATAGTATCCATGTGTCGATCTACTGATCGTCTGCCAAAACTCGACCAAGCCTTATTCTTCCCGGCCAATGATTCAATCCCGACTAGAGGCTTTGACACAACCACCTCGATAGCCCCGACCGGGTGTTATGAAACTGTCTTTGGTCAGCTTAGAAAGGTTGACTTTTGGTGACTTGGCATCTCCAATTCCCATATCTTTGGGTAGTTATGTTGACTCATCATTCTTTAGATTTAACCAATAACAACACCCCCTTAAACATAGGAGGTTGGATAAACAACTGTTGCAAGTAGGATGTGTCCGGCTGCGTGTGTTTAATTCACTCTATCATTTTTTTGTCTTCTAGTCCATTAATGCCCTTTAATGCACTACAGTTATTAACCACGCATATTTCGGCTGATGAAATCATTGCACATCTTGTTCAAAATTCAAATGGAGCGTGGTTTTCGGTTCTTGTGCACCTTTCCCCATTTTCGGCTGATGACACACGTTTACCTGGTGATGTCACTTGCTTGTATATATTGTCTTGAGGCGTTTCACTTCTCTTTTTACGATTCGACCTTTTTCTTTGGTGAAAAACAATCCCTATTTTTCTTTTCCTTCGATCCCCTTGCTATTCTCAGATTTTCCATCCTTTCAAGCGTTTTTCAAGGTATGGATCCTATTCTTCGTCATCAATATTTTGAGCTTCTTCTTCGTGCCATTGAGGCTGATGATAATGAGAATATTTCTAGGGTCGAGTCCATTCTCTTGGGTCACTTTCCTGCTTCTTACCAACCTATTGCATTAAACGTGGATTATTCAATGGTTCACCCAGAGTTTGCTCTATTCCCCTATGATGTTTCTGACTTTGATTCGGTTGAAGTTTATGTAGATATGTCAAAACAGAGCAGCTCCAGATGGACCACCAGGGACTCTCTTAAGGAATCTGCACGCCTAGCGATACACTTGAAGATATCTTCACAACTTCTCAAGATGAAAGACGTACCACGGGAGCGGTAAGATTGGATGCTGAAGTTCAGCGCCGACCATCCCTGTTCTTTCAACTCTGAGATAAACGTTGTGACTGAGATCGAGTTGGCGAAGTTCGAGGACCGATTTGATCTGACCAGTGCACAAAAATTATACTGTAGCAGTGATCAGGCTGTGTGGAATCCTCCCCCCAGTGCGGTCGTTATATACGGGGTTATACTGTCCTTAGGAGTTACCTTCCCCCTTTAACCTTTTATCACTCGGTTCCTGGCATACGATGGCGTTACCCCTATCCAACTGACCCCCAATTCTTACAGGGTGTTGGTCAGTTTAGGGCACCTATGGAAAAAACTCGGGGAAAAACATCCTCCGACCCTACAAGAGATCCGTAATTTTTATACGCTGAACGATCTGACAATAGGGGAACCTTTTACCTTCAATCCACATCTTAGAGCTTGTGGATTTCTGATAGGTATAAGGGGAAACCTGTACTCTCTTCGAACAAAGATCATAAGGGTTTTATCTGGGGGTTCCCCTATTCAAATAAATACTGGAAGATCAATTGGTTCTTTGTTGGGGGTGATTGGGGTGAAGTAGTCGTTGCTGACCCCATACAAGGGTTGATACAGAACAAAGTTCCAAGGCACTTATGTAGTCTTGAGCATTGGAACATGACTTCTCCCTCGCTGTCAAAGAGCTAGGCTTATATGGTGGTCAAGGCAACTGAGACTTCTTGGGAAGAGAGGGATCATCGCGTCCTTTATGTTGAGGCATATTTGATCATGGCAGGGCTTTTTTCCTTGATCTCTGCCCTTCGTAAACGATGTAAGTCACCCTTGCTTTGTTATTAATGTAACCTGACATGCGTACCTTTCCTCTACACTGATAGATGATTACCGTGTGGCACTTATTCTTTTTAGTATATGACGTGGACATTGTCATGGGTGATCAGACAGAGAATGCTAAGCATGTCGATCGGGTCAGCAAGAAGGCTACAGTCGATCAGGTTGCTCAGGGAATGGTTCCACCCGAACATGATCTGGTGGAACATACGTATGAATCTGACCGTCATTCCTCAGATGTTCCCGCTGAACAGGTTAGGATGAGTGATCGCCATCCTCTCCGAGCTCGTGGCGATCGTCGGGGCCACTCCAAGGAAGATTCTAGGAAAAATTAAGTTGATTAAAGAAAAATGAATTCCCTCCCATACAATTGCATCAAATCCCTGAATATTCAATAACAAAAAAAATTAAGACTATGGGTTAGTATATGCTTCATCGACAGTCTGTTCATTGTGCAAATCTGAGACGGAGACGATTGAACACCTTTTTCTTCTATACCCTTTGTCATGGAACCTTTGGACTGTTTGTATGGAGTGGTGGGGTGTGGTGAGATGTTCCAATAATTCAATGAAGGTTTGGTTCCAAGGTTGGACAAGCCTATGCCCTTCCTCGAAATTTAGACGTGTGTGAGACTCTTTATTTTTTTCTCTATCTTGGACTATATGAGAGTCCAGAAACCAAATGGTTCTGTAAGCTTCTGATGTTGTTAAATTCAGTGTAGCTTGGTGGTATAAATACCATGGGAAAGGATCAAAACTTTCAATCTCTACTATGTTGTTAAATATAAAAGAAAGTTGCACTGATAGTTTTCCCATGAAAAGAAGAAACGGAAGCCCTCCGCCATTTGTTCTTGGTTTGAATTTCAACGTCGATGGTTCGACAAAAGGAAATCTAGGCGATACTTAGAGATAATTTAAAAATGGTGTTGGGCCTTTTTCTAATCACGTGGGGGCACTTGACTCCAATTTTACAAAGTTATTAGCTATTCATAAGGCTATCTCCTTTTGTGCTAACTCTGGTTGTCTAGTTGGGAAGGAAATTGATATAGTAAGCGACCGAAAAGTGGAGGTGAATTGGGTTAATTCGAAAGGTTTGGGAAGTCTAAAACATATCAAGCTTATTTACGGTATTCACAATCATTTGAATTATCTTGGTAATGTCAGGGTCATCTTCAATTCAAGAACAAGAAACAATTTGGCTGATAGTTTAGCTAAGGCGGGTATGTGTTTGATATGAGAGGTTCACTGATAGTTGGCTGATTTTTGGTTGTGATATACTTTTGGCTTCATTTAGTTGCTCTTCTCTTTGCTGTTTTGTTTGTTTTGTTTCTCATGCTCTGTTTCATTTCTTTTGTACTTTCCTGCTCTTTCGACGTTGTCTTGTTGGTTGTTTGCTTAGCCTTGTTGGTTTTCCAGCGTGCCTAGCTGATGATTAATATATGCTGTTAAAAAAAATTAAGGCTACTAACTCACAACATAACATAGAGCATTATCGTAGTCTAAGTTTTTTCACTTTATATATACTTAAAAATTGTGACAAACAACAATTGCATAAGAAACCCCACATTATTTGTAATTGAGAAATGATATTTCCATACTCAGATCCACAAACATCACCAATTTGTTTGTCTTGATTTCGATTGAAAATTTTGGCTTCTTCATTTCATAGAAAACCTTAAAAGCCTTCGGAATGAAGAAAAATATATCACCCACAAATTTTCGATTGAAGAAGACCAAGACGTTAAAGAGAGTTTACATTAAGGCGATACATCGTTTTGAGATTTTAACATATATTGTCTTAGGGTTTGGTATGATCTATCAAAACAGTAATTTTAGTTTAGTTTTAGTTTTACTTATAGTGACAGAATAATAACACAAATCCTAACCATACATTTTCATTAAACCTCATAGAAAATATTATCACATGCATCTACTGAAAATACATTGAATCTTTAAACCTAATTGTTCCTAATTATCTATTGAAGAAGGTTCCAAGAATTTTCATCGAGTAGCCAACTTGAGCTACGTAATATTGAATTGCATATAGAAATTCATAGAAAACAAGTAGGAAAGATCATCACTTGAGATACTTATTATTGCTATATAAGAAGTACTCCTCAAGATCATATTGTACATATAGGTAAGATTTTTTTTTTTGAAAAGCTCTTTATTTAAAGGCAAAAGCCAAGACAAAACACCATAACAAGCCACACAGGCGGAGAAAAAGGCATAACAAGACGAACCCGAAAGTAGAGACTAAAATGAAAAGGAAACAAACTACGACAAACAGAGAGACAAAAGATCCAGAAGAAAAAACACAAACGGAAGGAAAAAAGCCTGAAAGTAAACGAAGCAAGCTCATGGATCGCTCCAAATTATCACCTCCCTTCCATTTGAGGACCCCTGCTTTGTTAACATATCCGTAAAGTAATTGGAAGCTCTTGAGTTGAAGACTACCAAAGCTTGGTTGAGGTAACGAAGACCACACCGTATTTTGTAGATGGTTTGTACGTGCTTTAAGCTTCCAAAGCTACTGTTGTTCATCCACGAGACGACTACCTTGAAGTCACTGACAATAACGATAGGTTTAGCGGCCAAAATCTGGTCTAGTCCTACAAAGCTCACAAGCTTTTGCTATTGCATTTAACTTAGCTAGCATCTACGACACCAACTCCAACCAAAAAAAGCATAACACTTTCCCTTAGTGATTTCGAAGAACCCCTCCAATACCAGTCATTCCCGGTGAACCCCTAGCCGATCCATCTGTGTTAAGCTTTAAGGAATCAATTAGATGAGGGATCCATACCTCAGAACTAACATGATTTATTTTTCTAGTATCCACACAACACTCTTTAATATTTAACAAGATATGAGCTATGGGATCCTGTAACCCTTTGTCCAAATACATGAACTACTAACCTACACGAAATTTCACCATGTCTTCTGCTTGAAAATCGTCAACTTCAATCTTCTTAAAAATCTTGTTATTTCTCAACTCCTAAATGGTCTAGACAATTGTAAAGAACAAGGACCTCCAAGCTCTTTCATACTTCTTATGGTAGCAGAATCCAATCCACTCTCTCAACCAATCCAATAAAGACTAACCCGAACAACATTTCACCCCTCACTAATTCATTCCTCTCTGCCAAAGTCTCCACACACAGTTACAATTTAAAAATAGGGGACCAACGATTCCCACATTCGTCTGGCAGATAGGACAATTTGTGATATTATCCATTTGCATACCAAACTTTAAAAGAACATTTTTGACAAGCACCCGACCATGAAGGAGTTGCCAAATGAACAACTCAACCTTCGGAGGGCAACGTCCTTGCCAAATTCCTATGTAATCTATGTTGGGGTTTATGCCCTAAACATGTAACTTGTAAATGGATTTATGAAGTAAATAAAAAAAAGGTTCAATACATTATGTTATGTTATTTATTTTATAAACTTGTGTACATATTAACATCCTGGATTGCCGGATTTAATCTCGAACTGTGTATATGAGTGTCATATACGGATGGATACAGTAAGAGACGTGCAATCTAAAGAGTCCATAGATAACAAATAAAGCTGGGTACTTTATTTGTAGTTAATCTATAGTTACAGTCCATTCCGTAATGTATAGTGATTCTATTCTGAATCACTTATATGAGATATGAGAATGGAGACACCTTGTATGATGTGATCATATAGGACTTGGCCATGATCTATATGAATCTCACACTAAGATCCGTTTACCGATGAGATTCATATATATCAACTAATGATGGCTATATATGAGTGATCTTAATCTTGAGAGTCTTATCGGCTCATTCAGGTTAGATCGTGGTCTTTGATATACCATGGGTGAGGTCAGATGCATTTCCTGATCAATATACTCCGTATGTTGGGATTGCGGTTTGGCTTGTGGCTGGGAATGTTTGTACACAATAGTGGAATCCACTCCTTCTTGTGAGAAGTAGATGGCAGTTCCCTTAAGGGTCAATTCGGGACTTGGACAATATGAGCGCTCTCCTAATTCCGTGAGGAAATATGATTTATTGTCCATTAGAGAATCAATGGTACTTAAAGAATATATGTAATTAGAGGGGTATAACGGACACTATGACCCAGCTCTAATTATGAACTACTGTGGAGGATCATACCATATGTAATAGCTATATCAATGGACACCGAGTTGTATCGGTCTGTGTAAAAACTTCTGCAGTTGAGAGAGTGCAGCTTCGGGTTTTTAGTGGAATAACACCGGAGTCAATAATCAAAGAATATTAATTAAAGAGTTTAATTAATGATTCCGAGGATTATTGGAGCTCAAAATACTGTGGGTCCATTAGGTCCTCTTGCTAGCTGGATCGATTTAGGTACCAAGGGTCACGGTTAATTAATTGGATTGTCCAGTTAATTGTATTACGAAAGTGACACGTATTTATTCGGGAATTAATTGAATAATGAGATTATTTAATTAATGGATAATGGTGATTAAATAACTTAAATAATGAGATTATTTAATTATTTTATTAATCACTAAATGAAGGGTGCATGTTGATATTTATTTTTGAATAAAATAAGATAATATGTTTATTTTATTTTATTAAATTAAATATTTAATTTTTGAATTTAAATAGTTTGAATTCAAATAAAATCAAATAAAAGATATGAGATATTTTTTATTTAAAAGTTTTTAAATATCAAATATAGATTAAATCAAATTTTTGAATATTATATATAAGATATATATTCTTAAAAAAAAAGGTGTTGTGCCTATCACGTACAACACACTTATATATATTGACATAAAACAAAGAGAGTTTGTTTTTTTGGTTTTTGGTCAAACACATTAATAATATATATATATATATATATATATATATATATATATTTATTTATTTATTTATTTATCTGATACACTTTTTCTTTTTGGTTTTATCTCAAGGATGCAAGTGTTGTGTGGGTTTTTCTTTTTTAAAAATTTATATTTGGTATAAGTGTTGTATACCAAATATTTGAAGAAAAAGTTTGCGTGAGTTTTTCTTTTATAAAAAAATATATTTGGTGCAAGTGTTGTATACCATTATCAAGAAGAAAAAGTTTCTTCAATTTTTTTTTCTACACCCTCCATCCTAAGTTCCTGAGAATCGTGATGCACCCACACGCAGTTACCAGTCCTGGGAATAGCTAGAAAGATCAGTGGTATAGACCATGAGCATATTGAAAAGTGAAGGAGCCTCCAAACGTTGATAAGCTTATTAATCTACTTTTTTATTATTGATGACAATTTCCTGTATTTACATATATATTTTATTAGTGTAATAATTTTTATATGTATTTGTTCCGAAAATAAATACGATCCCAAGTTCACTGGTCCTTGATACAGATTACGATCTGTATAAAAAAAAAATTAAAACCTTACTTCCGCTGTGTTACCGGTGAACGGGGTTCCAACAATTTATTGCCTCCCCTGTTCTCGAGTTCTTGAAACATAATTTGAAAAACTTAACAGAATAAATACCTTTCAAATCATGAATCCACCCCACCGTATCTTGGAACTCCTCTCAAATCTTGAAACTCTCTATGAAGCCTTTGAAGCAAGCCCACTGCTCGGTTTCCTAATGGAACAAAGGCCTTCTCAGAATTATGTCCCAATCTTATGCCGATCCAATCTGTTTCCAAAATTTTTTTAACACAACCAAACTTGTCAACAACCAAAGTGTAAATTCTAAGGAAAACGGTCTTTAATGGAGTTCCTTCCACCCTAACATAAGACCAAAGTTAGGCTCTGTCTCCCTTACCAATAACAACTTCCAAACCTTCCTCCAGAATCTTCGCAGTGTTTGAACCCGGGGTAAACAAACTACTAACAACCTTAATGAAGGTTGAGCTATTGACACCATAGTTCCAATCCCAATTGAGGATGTCTATCAAAACACCGTATTTCATACAGACCACTTTCTTCCATAATGACGAGTCTTTCATACCAAACCTCTAGACCCATTTGGGTATGAGGCCTTTATTTTTATGAAAGATCGAGCCTATACCAAGACCACCTTCACTTTTGCTCTTGCACAACGAAACCCATTTGATAGAATGAATCCTCTTTTTTTCCCTTCCGTCATCCCATAAAAAGTTTCTCTAGAACCTTTTGATCTTTTGAACAAAACTAACGGGCATCTTAAAAACTGACATATAATACAATGGGATACTCGACATCACTGTTTTAATAAGAACCAGTCTTCCTCCTTTGTTAAGAAACATCTTCTTCCACGATGCAAAAAGTCTTTCTACCCGTCGAATGAGATCCGCCCAAAATAAATTCGAGTTCGAACCCAGAGGCAAACCCAAATAAGTTATAGGCAGAGAGGCTTCAACACATTTGAAGTGAGCAACCTAGGATCCGTCCCTTTTCCTAACCTTTTCGACCTTCATAATGCATGACTTATGAAGATTCAACCGTAAACCCGACACCAACTCGAAACACCTTAAAATCCTTCTAGTGTTCATTAGAAATTCCAACTTCGGTCAAAGGAAGAGAATCATATACTCCGCGAATTGTAAATGCGAGATGTGAACTGCAGCATAACGGAAATCAACCCCTTTTAGCAAGTTTAAATCAACTATTTTCCAAAATAACACGCTCAATCCTTCCACCGCCACATTAAATAAGAAAGGAGAGAGAGGATCACCTTATTGAAGCCCCCTCTCAATTCCAAATTGCCTCGTAAGGCTTCCATTAACCAAAACTGAAAGGTTTGATGATGAAACACAGTACCCCATCCATTGACACAATTCCTCCCGAAATCCATCTCCTCTAACATGCTGTCCAAGAATTTATGATCAATGCTATAGTAAGCTTTTTCAAAATCTAATTTCACCAAAAGACCACCTTTATTGCTCCTTTTCCATTGATGGATGATTTCTTCGGTGATGACAAAACTATCTAAGATTTGGTGGTTCTTCACAAAAGCTATTTGAGAATTGCCAATCACCGAACTAATGACGTCGAATCTATTGGCAAAAATTTTTACAAGGATTTTGCAAAAAGAACCGACCAAGCTTATGGTGAAAATCCTTCATTGTTACCGGTTTGATGCATTTCGGGATGAAGGCAATGAATATTCTATTAATCCCTTTAACAACAGAACTGTCCCGATGAAAATCCTTTATAAAAGCCATAAAATCACTCTTTCTCACATCCCAATTGTTCTTAATAAAGTTTAAATTGAAGCTATCCAGACCCGGAGCTTTGTTTCCATCACAATTCGACAAGGCATTCCGCACCTCTTCCAAGATAAAATTTTCCTTAAGGAAGTCTCTATCTGCAGCCAAACATTTTTTAAGGGGGAGATCCTTAATACACTGACACAACCACTGAACATTCTTGTATTGAGCATCAAAAAAGTCCGCCACCCCCTTCATGATCTCTTCCGGATTCGAGATATTTACCCTATCAAAAGCTATGTCATCAATTAAATTATTACGACGTCTTCCGCTCGCAACACTATGGTAGAACCTAGAATTCCTATCACCTTCTATCAGCCATTTGATTCTTGACTTTTGCCTCCACTCTTGTTCCTCTTCATATATAACCTTCCAGTACTCAACCAACATTTTAAGCCTTTCCTGTCTCAATAAATCTGACCACCCATCTCTAGCTGCATTACCATCTATTCTAGCCAGTCTTTCCTCTAAAGATTTGGTATTCCTTATATCCTTATCCTTAATAGCTGACCACCTATTGACAGGATTCTTGGATTCGTTCAGTTTAGACAACAAAACAAAGCTATTTGACCCACGAACTTTATAACCTCTCTATTCTTTTTTCACCGTAGACGTCAATTCCATGTCATCCAGCCACTAATTGAAAACTCAAAAGGACTCGTGCCCCATCTGGCCAAGGAAACTCCTAGAGTGATGGCACATTGATCCGAAATCATTCTTGGAACCCCTGTTTGGACAAGGTTAGGGAACCAAGCAAGGATGATTGGAGAAACTAAGAATTTGTCATGTCTCGCCCAAGAACCACCATCCCTATTATTGGACCATGTAAAAGCAGACCCCCTCAAAGGGGTATCAACAACCTTTGCTTGTAAGATAAAGTTGTTGAAAGATCTTGCCGACCAGACATTAAAAATCCCTATTTTTCTTTCGTTGGTATGAAGAACAATGTTGAAGTCTCCGAAAGAAGATTCCTACTCTGTGTATAGAAATTTATATTTTGTTATTAGTAATATTGGACAATGTAATTTGTATATATTCGAACTATATTGAATCAATTGTAAATTTACATTATACCATTTGTTTTATAAATATAAATGAATAAAATATAAATTAATAAAACTAAGTATATTTATTTATTTGGTTTAATATAATTTCAATGATAACATTTTGAAAATGTTATCAAATGGTTATAGTAACATTATAAGAAAGCTATTAATTATACCACTATAGCTTTTCTATAGAGTACATTCCTTCCCTTTTATAGCATTTCTAATGAAGAAATCATTCCTAATGCTATCATAGGTGAATAATAGCATTAGGAATGATTCCTTCTAAATGATATTATTCACCTATGATAACATTCATTACATGCTATTAGAGGTCATTTTTCTTGTAGTGACCCCATCTTAATTTGAATTTAGCTTTCCTTAAGTGGGATTTTGAGGCGGACCTCCCCCTTCCTAATTCTGCTCCTTATCCTTTAGTAGTAGTGATCTGCTTTCTAACCTTATATGTCGCATTCCTTTCCAGGAGATTGAGTTGACTTTACTCTAAATCCATAAGACTATCATGTTCTAGGCAGCTTATCGAAAACAGGTTCCTGAGAAAGATTCAAATTTCAATTGAATGACCTCAAGCCCAAAAATTTGACCACTCAAGTGTCGTTGACCGGTGCCGAACTTACTACTGACCTCACCATGAACGAGTTGTGCCCTATCTTCACTTTGACTTTGCCCGACCCCTGATTGTCAAACGGAGCAAGGACTAACATTTTCCATCTATCAAGGCTCCTTTTGAGAATTGTATTTTCATCAACCAACACAGTCTCACCCGATTGCCCTTTCAACTTCTTGAAAAAAGCTTTGCAGCAATAGTTCAAAGGGACCCCATAAACATCAATCCACCTGAGCCTGTTCAGGCACTATGAAGCCTCACTCCACTTAGCCATAGACGAGAAGCTTTCTCACCAGAAGAAACCATTCCTAATGAATCTGTCCCTATCGATTATGGATTCGAAAGTCCACACAATGCCTTTTCCTCAAAGAAAGGAAGAAGATAAGACAAATCCTCTGGTTTCTAGTTTCCGATTCACCGGTTCAACAATTGAGAATTCTTTAAGAATACCCACAACACTTCTAGACAACCAATATGTCTCCTCCCTAGTACCTATCCAAGACATCGATAGATTATTTTCATTCTGTACTGTAATTAACTCTTCATCCCAGTCTTGATTCTCCTTAACCACCTCTACGCATGATCAACTTTCGTGGAACTTGGCTCCTAAAACACCTCTCTTTTCTCGCTTAACGTCCCACTCCTTTCTAATAGCACCCCTATAGAAATCCACAGGTGTGCGTCGTCTCCTCCAGTCATAGTCTGCGTCCTTAGAAAAGATTAGCCAACCGCCGACATGCATGCCATGCACTCTTAACACCACCATTCTAGCCTCCTCTATGGTCTCAAAGCGGATGAATGCAAAACAACTCTTCTTCTGAGGTTTCTTGGCAGAGAGGAAAACGTCCCTCACCTTTCCAAATGGTTTGAAAATACCCTACAGCTTTATGGAGTCCACAGTTGGGTTAAAATTACTCATAAACACAGAGAATAGGTTTTCTCTAAAATCTTTTCTCCCGCCTTGACCGTAGCTAATGTTGAATCTGTTCTTACCCGACTTTCCCGAAAAGGAGTTTCTCCCTCTAGCACTCTCTCTCATATTTTTTTGATGAGATGTATGATTGTATAATGTATTATTTGAAAGATCTGTATATTTATATTCAAATATCCTTTGTGATATTACAATAAATTAAAGTTAGAAGTTTTAATTGAAATAGTTTTTAAAAAAGGTTAGAAGATAAAGGATCGCGGTGGAGGGTGGGTAACAGATCATCGATTCAGATTTATAAAGATCATTAGATTCCGTATCAAACGACCTTTAAGGATGTTTCCCCACCTTTGTTTGGCGAAACTACTGTGGATAAGCTGAAGTTGTCTTCAGGTGATTGGAATTTTGAGTTAGTTAGGAATTCTTCTATGGTTGATGAGGCATATGCGATTTTAAGCCTCCATCCTTGCTCTATGGAGTCAGTGTTTGAGATTTTCGGAACCGATGAATGCGGAATCGTCGTGCCTAATATATACCCATAACTCATAGCAATTAATAACATTAATAGCAGAAAAAATAGATGAGAGAAAATAAACCAATCACAACACAAGATATACGTGGAAAACCCAAATCGGATAAAAAACCACGGGCCGTCAGGACGACAGAAAATTCCACTATATGACAAATTGTTTCAACCATATATTCTAGGATTCTCTCTCACACCTAAACCCCAAACCACACTCACAAGATCCTCATTAAGAACCCCACAATATCCCCTAGGTCTCCCCTGAATATCACCCACGGATCTCTTACTTGATCCACTGATATTCCCTTAGATCCCTCCCCGGATATTCCCACGGGTCTCTCACCCGGATCTCTCTACTACTCTATGATGTTACATAGTGTTCTTTTTGCTCCACACAAAATAACCTAGATACAAGGTCTATTTATACTAGTTACAGGGAGTTTAACATAAAAGGAAATCTTACTCCTAAACGTACAAGACTCACTTGTTCCACATAAATATTATTTCCTATTTATGATAAGTCTTCTTGTTAAGGAGAAATCCTTCTCCTTCAAGTACAGGACTTTCCTATTCTTCATGAAGACAAACTTTTTCCTTTTCTGATTAGCACAAGAACTTCCAGAAGAAAACATATTTCCTATTTCCGTGCAACATTCCTAAATTGCCGCTGTTGGCCACCCACGCCCAACACCACGGACCAAAATTGTCGACCACTGCTCTAAGTACCACGGTTGGTGCATTGCCTCTGCCGGTCCACAGGAGTTCGACCGCTTCCTGTGTCGCGATCTATGCACGTGTCCGCGTTGTGGTCCAGGCTGCGGTACCTACCAGACTTCGTTTATTCAGTTCTTCTTTGTCTTCAAACCTCCCTCAAACACCATCTTTAACTTCCAAACGTTATCACACGTCTTCAGAAAGCTCCACATTAATTGAGTCTTGTTTGGTTAACATTGGGTTCACTTGAGAATACGAGCCAAAACCTAACAGTCAGTAGATACATTGATGTGGCATTATCATGATTCAAGTTCCTATACTGTCCAGAGTGGTTATTGGCTGGCTAGCTCTTTCCTCTTGAATTCGAGCTGTTCCAATTTGATTGCTATTGAGACCTAGTGGAAGTTTCTTTGGTTGCTTCGTATTCCTTCTAAGATTTAGATGTTTATGTGGACGTCTTGTAATATTTGGATTCCAACTAGAATCAACTTAGTTAGCCATGGTTTAGATTTGGAGCTAGTGTGTCCTCTTTGTACGACGAAGGGTGAATCTTCTCTACATGCACTCTGGCAGTGTTCTACTTTGAAGGATGTTTGTGCTGCTTGTGATTTGGTTGATGGGGGGTCGAGCTTGGATGCTGGTTCTTTCCTTGATTTTGTCATGTCTTGTAGATATCAGGTGCAAGTTAAAGATTTTGAGCTTTTGTGTGTCTTATGGTGGTAGAATTGGCATCATTGAAACCTGGTTGTCCATAGTCAAGTCTTGCTTTCAAGTTTGGATATTTATGAGTGGGATGTCTCTTTTCTTCAAGAATTTCGTTCTGTTTGTGAGAAAATGCCCAGTTGGGTGGTGGTGAAGGAAGTGATCAACCATTGCTGGCAGGCTCCGCCAATGGGAATTTTTAAGATAAATACGTACGCGGCGCTGAATCAACGTGATAAGGTTACAGGTTTGAGAGTGGTGATTAGAGACAGTTATGGTCCAATAATGGTTTCATCTTGTCGTCATATTGGGTCTTGTTATCATTCCCAAATTGTAGAGGCATTGGCTATCTTTGAGGGATGTCCTTTATCGGTTAACTTGGGTCTTTTACCGGCTACGGTGGACTCTGATACGTTGTCGGTGGTACAAGCGATTCGTAAGAAAGAGGCCTCCTCCTCAGAGGTTGGCGTAATTGTTAACGATGTTATTTATCTTATTAGTCAGGTTGAAATTTTTTCTGCTGATTTTGTTCTTAGGTTAGCGAATAGTGTTGCTCATGGTTTAGCCAGGCTTGCTTAATCTCACGTGGGTGAGTTTGTTTGGTCTGGAGAGAGTCTAGTTCGGGGTGATGTCCCAGCGTCTGTTTTTAATATGGTAAATGAAAGAAAATAAAATGATAGTCTAATTCAATTCTACTTATTATCAAGATTTTCCAATTTTGATCACCGATTGAGAAACATATAAGTAGTCCTTCGTAGAAATAGAAATATTGGAAGATCATCGAATACATACATGGCGGCAGAGATGTTGGTTCTTGCGGGTAGTTCAGAAGAATTGGGAGGAATTTTTTTTGTTTGCATGGTTGTTGCGTCGCTCTCAGTAATATCCATGGTCATATTCGCTTGTGGCTCATCCGATTCGAAGAAGAAACATCAGCCTGAAGGTAGAGCAGCTGGAGTAGGAGGCGGTGGTGGAGGCGGGGTTAGAGAGGCGGGAGTAGGAGGAGGAGGCGGGGTTAGAGACTTAGAGCACGAGCAGGAGGAGGTAAGAGTAGTACTGCTTCTACTTCTATTGGAGGAGATTTTAGTAGATTGAATTTATTGGGAGTAGGAGATTTTGACGAAAGAAGTGGAGGAGGAGGAGGATATTCTGAAGAAAAAAGAGATTTTGGCGGAGGAGGAGGAGGACATCATAGTGGCGGAGGCGGAGGGGATCATATTGGCGGGGAGGAGGACATCATAGTGGTGGGGCGGAGGACATCATGGTGGTGCAGGAGGCGGTGGAGGGGGACCCTATCATGGTGGCGGAGGCGGAGGACATTATGATGGTGGTGGAGGAGGAGGGTATCATGATAGTGGCGGAGGATGGGGAGGAGGAGATAGCACTTTTTAAGAAAATGGTGGTTTTACTAAGGGAGTGGCTTGAGCAGTAATGAATAAAATATAAATATATGTATTTTTTTTTTCTTTTGAAGAAAGTTTATGTATATTAATCATTGATGTTGATAAAGCTATTAACGAAATACAATTCATTAGCTCGTTAATTCAAAAAAAATTAATCGTTTGGTATAAGAGATTTAAGAATATGATTATGATTGAATAGGTTCCTTTTTTTTTTTAAGAAAAAAGAAAAACGAAATATCAAATTTTTTTTTTTTTGACAGTAATATCACAAATATTTTTGACAATTAAAACTTCTGAAAAAAGTCCAAAAACAGAATTTTGAAATAACTAAGAGTTTGTGAGCGTCCATAAAACAATGAGTAATTATTGTTAAACAATAGACGTATTTCTGTATCTGTTGAATGGTATGTAATGTAAATTACTTATATTTAATTATTCTTTGCTATATTATCCGAACTATGGTCAGAAGTTATAAATAATCGAGATAATTTCACTTTAATATTTGTGTTTTTTAAAATAATTATTAATTTATTTTTTTCTAAAATATTACAATAATTAGAGATTTAGATAAAGAAATAGACTCGAACCGACGGTGTAAATATGAAGAGAAAATTACCGGGCTAACATCATCTTATTTAAATAGCCATCAATTGAGTCTCCTATATTAATATATTATCTTAAAATTTTGATACTTTTTTTTAAAAAAAAATTGTGACCTTTTTTTTGGTTGAAAAATTGTGACTTTTTAACATTTATCTATTATTTTTCTCTCAATTCAATGATGAAAAAAATAAAAATAAATTAAAGACTAATGAAAACCCTTGGATTGGAATAAAATGGATGTATGGATGTATAGATATGGATGTTAAAACATAAAATCAAAATTTTAAATTAATATAGCATAACAATTCTCAAATTAATCCTCATTTATTATACATCAAAAAAAATCTTTACTGTTATATTTATAACTATAACATGGTCTATATTTTTTCAAATGGTGGGGATAATTTTGATATTCTCAAATAAAAAAAAATTCATTCATCTAGTTATCGATTTATGTATTCATGTGAAGTTATCGATTATTTATATATTCCTCTTCTGTTAAAATTGAGAGAACACAATAGAGACAACAAGGGAAACTATTATACATTTTCGAACTCGAATGATTTTTTCTGTGAATACGCCTGAGGGCGAAGTAAATGGCTATGACAGCGTGTATATTCAAACAAGAAAAAAAAAATCTCTTCTATGGCAAAGTTAGTAAGACGCAGTCCTAGTGCTCTAATAAGCGTTATGCGTTAATCGGATGGAGGCTCGACACCTAGCACCTAAGCCGATTAATCGGAAAATTTATTACTCTTCATCTCTCTCTCTCCATCTCTCTTAATCTTCTTTGTTCATTTTTAACTGATTAATCGTCGATTTGACCGATTAGTTACCGATTTGACCGATTAGTCCCTAGAAAGTGTGTATGTCTATGTCTATAGGAAGGGGGAAGGGGGATGAATAGGTTTTAATCGAATCAATTAGTCAACTTTTTGATTAATCAATATTCCAAATATTACCAAAAATTATAAAGCATTCAATTAAACTAAACATGCTTAAAACAATAAATGACACACTATATATACGTGGAAACCTTTCGAAAAGGGAAAAATCACGAGCTATCCTTCTAGCCACATCCGATCCTCAAATCCACTATTGTAATGATGTTTACAATCTAAGTTGACTACCAAGTCATACTTCAAGGTTACTAACTGATTAAAACTGAAAAGTGTATGTTTACTAAATGATAATATCATCATTTTATACTTCCAATATAATTAATTCCCTAATTTAGACATAATTTCGTTCGTTCGCTTAAATAAATGTGTTGTGTAGTAATCAGTGTATTTTTCTTTATATTTCAGAGGTAATTCGATCAATTCAGAATCATGGAGAAGTTAGATGGCAAAACAAACATCGTTTTCAAGTTTATAACGTTAAAAAACATTAAGAAGACCACGAAAGACACTTTTGTAATTTTGACGATTCACTGTTTATAATTGACTTTTACTGTTCACAGTTGACTTTCACTGTTCACTCACGATGGGTTACTGTTCACTCATGGATGGGTTACTGTTCACTGCCACTGTTCACTGATGACGTTGTGAAATCTGGACGGTTTTCATTCTAAATTCATCCGATGGTCAATTTTCATCCGTATTTTGTATAAATAGGGGGTCTCTCCCCCCTAATTTTCAGGTGCTGAATCCAAATCTGATATTATATTTGTAAAATTCTCTCTCTTTTATTCTCAAATTCTCAGTTTAAATAAAACAGCTATTTTCTAATTAAGTTATGTCTGGCTAATTTTATATAGTTGGGGACAAAGGTGATACTGTTGGTATGGAAAATATGATACAATTTTGGTAAGTTTATTATTTTTATGCTTTCTCCCCTCTGATCTTTGTGGAGTTTTTGACTCACTGTCGATAGACAGATATTGTCTAGCACAGTGAGTACTATTACCCATATCTATCAGAGAGTGGTTTATCCCCTCTAATATTTGTGGAGTTTTTGACTTACTGTGGACAGACAGATATTGTCTGGCACAGTGAGTACTTTTACCCACATCTAGGGATGGGCGTTGATTGGACCGGTTCGGTTTTCATAGAACTGATAAAAAACCGATAAAATCCGATTTTTTAAAAAGTGATTCGATCCAATCAAATTGACATTTGTCAACCGATAAAAAAACCAACCGAATTGGACCGGTTCGGTTCGGTTTGGTTTTTTTGGTTTGGGTCTGATGGGCCAAAATTTTAAATTTCATTTATTATATATTTAGTTCATTTTTTTGAACCTATTGGGCCAAATTTATTTACATCACAATAAAAATATATTAAAAAACTACAAAATCCAATACAAAACAGTAAACACATTTCAAAATACATGTCATCCAAATTTTTTATTGATAGCTAATACAATAGTCAATACCAAACAAAGTCAAATCACATTTTAAAATCCAATAAAACATACCTAATAATTGAAGAGTGAAGAGTGAAAGTTAGAATTAGTTTTTTTTTTTTTAATTTATAGTAGGGTACCGGTTCGGTTATCCGATTTTTGGAACTAAACCGGACAAAAACCGATCCAGCCGATTTTTTTAAAATTAGAACCGAACCGAACCGATCACCCAATCAAAACCGGTAAAAAACCAATTGGACCGGTTTGATCCACTGGATCGGTTCGGTTCATTGGTTTTTTGCCCACCCCTACCCACATCTATTAGAGAGCGGTCAGTGGAGTGGAATACCATCCCATTAATCTGGACTAAATATTTATAATTGGATCATATTCGAATTACCAACAGTGGATCCCTTAGCCCCATTATTAATTTTAATTGATTTACAATTTATAACAAGCTTAGTAATTAATCTAAATAATTAATTCTACAAGGACAAGTGAACAACCTCCTTGTGGTTTGACCCGGTCTTACCGGTTAATTTATTACATTGACACTCTTATACTTGAGAGTAAGAACACTTCTTTAGGACGTGTCAAGTTTTTGGCGCAACTGTCTGGGAGGTAAGTCCGCATTTTCTTTGTAGATGTAATTTCTTTTTAATTTTATTTTAGTTTTGCTGTTTTTTTTCTTCTAACTTTTTTTTTCTTATTTTGTATTTAATTTTGCATCACTCATCTCAATCATAAACTTCATACATTTTTTTTTTAAAAAGCACTTGTTATCTTTAATCACATTTTTGCATTTTAGTCCTCTAACTTTTTATTTGCATTTTAACTTAGATCTAGTTTGCATTTGCAAATAGGTCATTTTATTTTTCATTTTTGCATATCAGTCCCTGTAATTATCATATTTTCACTTTAGTCTATATATTTTTAATTATTTTCACTTTTACCCCAATACTTGTACATATTTGCATTACACCCCTATATTTTGCATCTTGTTATTTTTATCAATTTTTCTTTTATTTCTTTATTTTTGTGTATTTCACCTCCATGAACCCTCATTAAATTTGCATGAGACGATGGTCTCGAACATCTAGTGGTAAATTAATTAGGAAATCCCAATCACCCACATTCACCAACAACATGACTGAAAACCCACTTAGACATCCCGTAAGAAACCAAGCCGGGAACCTTTTAGATAACCTTGACAACATATCTCAACACAGCAACCATCCGCCTTATGTTGACCTTGACCAACACATTAACCCAAATCCACCTAGAACTCTTAGAGACCACATGAATCTCACACGTACTGGAGCACCTTCATGCATAGCTTTCCCACCAAATGCAACACACTTTAATTTTAAACAGGGAATCATTCAATTTTTATCCAATTTTCACGGTCTTAAATCTAAAAATTCATATTTGCATCTTGGGGAGTTTGAGGAAGTCTGTAACACTTGCACTGACCAAAATGTTAGCATGGATATAACCAAGCTTAAGTTTTTTCCTTTTTCCTTAAAAGATAAAACTAAAACTTGGTTACAAAACCTTAGGTCAGGATCAATCCAAACTTGGAATGATATGCAACAACAGTTCTTAAAGAAATTTTTCCCACCTCATAGAACAAACTCTCTTAAGAGGCAAATCACTTCATTTGCCCAAAAACCTGGGGAAACACTTTACAAATGTTAAGATAGGTTTAAAGAATTGTTAAATGTCTGTCCACATCATAGTTTTGAAACATGGAGGATAGTGTCACATTTCTAAGAGGGACTCACACCCCAAAGTTGACAAGTCATTGAAATGATGTGTAATGAGGAGTTCAGTGACAAAAATCCTGAAGAAGCACTTGAATACCTTGACCATATCGTTGAGAGTGCTCAAAATTGGGACACCATTGGTTCCTATGAGTCCATGAGCAAACAACAACCATCTCCATATAGTAGAGGCATTTACAATCTTAAGGAAGACCATGACCTTCAAGCTAGATTTGCATCCCTAGCTAGGAAAGTTGAAGCTTTAGAAAATAAAAAGAGTGAACATGTAAAATCTATACAAGAAATTGGATGCCATGTATGTGATTCTGATGATCATTTCACTCATAGTTGCCCAACTTTACCAGCCATAAAAGATTGCCTTTATGAACAAGCCAATGTTTTGCACACTTTCAACAAGCCAAATTCTGACCCATACTCACAAACCTACAATCCTGGTTGGAGAAATTATCCAAACT
Organism: Dipteronia dyeriana; assembly: GCA_032871835.1. Taxonomy (NCBI): domain Eukaryota; kingdom Viridiplantae; phylum Streptophyta; class Magnoliopsida; order Sapindales; family Sapindaceae; genus Dipteronia; species Dipteronia dyeriana. The sequence continues at coordinate 12,873,613 of CM065295.1, forward strand.
TTAATTGGAGGAACAACAATCAAGCCCAGTCTTCACAACCACCAGGTCCATCACATCCACAAACACACCAGAATTTCCAAAACCCACAAGGTTATGCACCTTATATCCCACCATCTAGGAAAAACTTTGAAGACACTTTGTACTCATTCATTGAGAAGCAAGAATCCATTAACAGCCAAACTGCACAAACATTGATAGATGTTAAAGATACTTTGGCAAAGATTGCTTGTACACTTACCACACACGAAAAAGGTAAGATCCCATCTCAACCACAACCAAATCCCAAGAGTCAATCAAGTTCCTATGATAATAACCAACGCCCAGATCAAGTCAATTCAATTATCACTCTTCGTAGTTGTAAGGTCATCGAAAAACCTATTCTTGAATCTGGTAAAAATGATGACGAGTCATTTTCCAAGGGTAAGGAAGGGGTTGATGAAACCACTATTGACAAAGAAATAATTGAATCCCCACCTACATTCCCATATCCTCAGACTCTTAAAAATTCACAGAAATCAAAGCATTCCCCAGAGATTTTTGAAATTTTCAAACAGGTAAAGATCAATATCCCTTTGTTGAACACAATCAAACAGGTACCTTCTTATGCCAAATTTTTAAAGGATATGTGCACTGTGAAAAGAAAGCATCAGGTAAGAAATAAAGCCTTTATGGCTGAACAGGTAAGTTCCATTCTTTCCAATAAAAATGTTTTGAAATATAAAGATTCTGGTTGTCCCATTATTTTCTGCACAATTGGTAACTGTAAAATTGAGCATGCTTTACTTGACCTAGGAGCTAGTGTAAATTTGATCCTATACTCATTTTATCAGCAACTTAAACTTGGTGAGTTAAAGCCGACTTCAACCACACTTTGTCTTGCTGATAGGTCAATTAAAATACCAAAAGGAATAGTGGAAGGTGTGTTAGTACAAGTCGATAAATGTATCTACCCAGTAGATTTTATTGTCTTGAAAACACAACCTGTTGTTAATGAGCACAAAGCAATTCCTGTTATATTGGGCCGACCATTTTTGGCTACTGCTAATGCCTTGATTAATTGCAGGAATGGAATAATGAGCATGTCTTTTGGAAATATGGAAATTAAGCTTAATGTTTTCAACATGTCTAATGAACCATTTGATGATGAAAATGAAGATAAAAATATAGAAATTATTGAAACAATTGTTGAAGATCATGTTCAAAATGATTTTTTTAACTCATCTGAATTTTTTTTGATCAATTCACCTGAGTCAAGCTCGCATTCACATCTTGATAATTGTTTGCAGGTTGCCGAAGAAGAAAAAGACACTTTAGATTTCGAAGAATTGGAACGGAAAGATGACGAGCCAGAAGAAAAAGCACCCATCAATGATTCTTTTCCTGATAATCTTTTATTCTCTATCACAACTTTACATTGGTATGCTGACATTGTTAATTATCTTGCAACAGGAATGATGCCACTCGATTGGAATGCACATGACAGAAAGAAATTTTTGACCGAGGTAAAACGTTTTTACTGGATGACCCGTACTTATTCAAGTATTGTCCTGATCAAATTGTTCGACGGTGTATTCTAGGCAATGAGGTAAGTAGTATCATTGAATTTAGTCATTTTGAAGCATGTGGTGGTCATTTTTCGTCAAAGAAAATGGCTGTAAAAATCTTGCAATGTGAATTTTATTGGCCAACCTTATTTAAAGATGCACATGCATTCTGTAAAACCTGTGAAAAATGTCAAAAGTTAGGATCCGTTTCCAAGCGAAACATGATGTCTTTAAACCCCATTCTTGTAATTGAAATATTTGATTGTTGGGGAATTGATTTTATGGGTCCATTTCCACCGTCATTTGGATTTTTGTACATTTTAGTTGCCATTGATTATGTGTCAAAATGGGTTGAGGCAATTCCTTGTCGAAATAATAATCACAAAACAGTGATTAAGTTTTTAAAGGAAAATCTTTTGAGTCGATTTGGAATCCTTCGAGCCATTATCAGTGATGGAGGCAAACACTTTTGTAACAAACCTTTTGAGTCTTTAATGAAGAAATATGGAGTCACACACAAAATTGCCACATCATACCACCTTCAAACAAGTGGTCAAGTTGAGTTAGCAAATAGGGAGATAAAACATATCTTGCAAAAAGCGGTTAACCCTAATCGAAAAGATTGGTCTCTTAGACTAAATGATGCACTTTGAACTTACCGCACTGCATTCAAAACATCTTTGGATATGTCTCCTTATCGTTTAGTTTATGGAAAACCTTGCCACTTGCCTGTTGAACTTGAGAAAAATGCATATTGGGCCATTAAAGCTTTCAATTCTAACATAAATGATGCTGGTGAATTGCGCAAGTTGCAAATAAATGAACTTGAAGAATTAAGAAATTATGCATATGAAGATGCAAAAATTCTTAAAGAAAAATCTTAAACCTTTCATGACAGACGAATTTTAAGAAGATCATTTGAAGCTGGTCAAAATATTTTGCTTTATAATTCTCGACTTCATTTATTTCCTAGTAAACTGAAATCAAAATGGAGTGGTCCATTTGTTGTGAAACACGTGTATCCATATGGTGCCCTTGACATTGAGAATCCTAGGAATGGTAATGTGTTTAAAGTAAATGGACAACGTGTGAAACCATTCTTAGAAAATACAGATTTTCAAAAAGACTATACCGTCCTTTTTGACCCTTGTTACAAAGGTGAGTAAACAAATCTTTTGCTTTTGACTTTATTTGTGTTTGCATTTATTATTTTTGTTTTTGTTCGCTTTTACGTTTTGAATTTTTGTAGGATTAATTTCTAGGTTCAATTTTTGCTTGGTGTGTTTTGATATATAACTCCGGTTAAGTGGCGGATGACAGTTCTCCATGACAATTCAAGTCGGTTTAATTCAATTTCCCAAATAACTGATCCCCAAAACAAGGCATGGATGAAATTTTCATAAACCTGCGAAAACATTTTCCATTGTTGCCCCAAAGTGCTCTGAAAAAGATTTACAAAGCACGTTCCGAAAGATTACGCTTACTGATGATAAACAACATTCCTATTGAAATTTGCTGGTTGATCGAAGCTAAGGTAAGTCTAGCAGGTGAGTCTACTGATTCATTTATATCTTACATGCCTGGTTTAGGAAGAAGTAACTTTGCAAAAAAAAAATTGAAGAGCTAAGAAGTTAGAGGTTACTTGTCACAAATGTGCACGTACAACTTGCAACACACGTTGTCGTTCTTTAGGAACGGTGTCTGATAATCGGGAAGATAAAATTTTATTTATTAGGCATGGTTTGCTTAAGGAGTCACTGGATAATATCCTAAAGTGGATATGTGCAAATGACAATTGAAGGATTATGGCTACAATTTCAAAAAGAACATGCACAATATAGTCTTGGGAATCTGACTTTAAAAGATCCTGTTTGCTGATTTATAAAAAAATTAGATGGGAAACATATCCCCGACCCATAGAGGGCGTTGAAGCCATTTCTGGACGTAAAACCAGAAGAAGATGTGAGCCACAATCACAACTACCAGTAAATATCCTTTTGTTTTTATTATGTTTTTATCATCTTTATCTCTGCTTCAAGTCCTCATGAGCTGATTGACCAGTTACAAGCTTTCAATTATGAGCCAGATCCTTCAACCTCCAAAATTGATTGGTCCACTGATGAAGAGAACAAGAAACGCAGAATTGATCTGAATCTCAGTTTGTGATTGTCCCATGGTTTTTATGCATTTTATTTTCCTATATTTTGTATTTCTTTTGTTGTTTTACAGGATTTTGTTATCTTTCAAGTTGTTCAGGTGATATCTTCTAAACCTTACCTCTTTCTAAAGACATTGGGGACAATGTCTCATTCTGGTTGGGGGGAGGGGATAGTTGATTCAATAACCTAAAAAAAAAAAAACTAACTTTTGACCATTTTTTTTTTGTAAAGATGACCGAGTAAGAAGATCTTTTAGATACTTCTGAGACGCATCTTTGTAGTTCTGATGCATTTTTTTCCTCTCTTCTGACTATTCAAATTTATAAACTCTCCATTGTGATATCATTGACTAATCCCTTTGTTCATTAAGTCACCTTGAGAAATTTTTCTAACTATTCTAGACACACAAGCACATTGACACGTGATTATGTGACGTAAGTTGATTATGTGACGTAAGTTGAGAGTTTACGATATTGAGTTCTGAAACATCATTCAAGGGTAACAACCGAAGGCAGTGGTCTTGTTTAAAAATTTATATTGTAATAATAATAATAAAAAAATTGTATGTTGTGACCAAAACTCTTACTTAGTAGCCGGGCCTCATGCCTCAGTAAGCATAGAGTGTTCGCTCAAAACGGTGGAGTCTGGATAAGAATAAAGTGCAGTTTCGTAGCCTCTTTAACTCGAGCAATTAAGTCCGAGGGGTACTTTAACACCTAATGCCCTAAGACCAACTGGTTTGGGAGTCATTGACCCAAAGCTCGTTATACGGGTTAAAGAGAAAGCTTAAGGGAATTGTACTAAAAAAAACATCAGTAATCCGAGTAATTAAGCTCGTAGGAGTGTTTTAACACTTAATGCCTTAAAGCCAATTGGTTTGGGAGTCATTGGCCTAAAGCTTGCTACATGGATTAAAGATGGAATGTTTGTTTCCAATTTTGTTGTATTAAAAAAAAAAAGAATAAAACTGTTGCCTAAGGAAAAAGCCTTTGTGAGATTTCGGAATGAAAATGTTGTTTGATTTCAATTGAATGTCATAGTTATTGTGTTGATCTTTATTGAGCACAAGAAAGTTTGATTGATAACTCAATTGATGACTGGTTGTCAAAGGGTGAGAAAAGAGGTATGGGAGAGTTTGTCTATTTGGTAGTTTAGAGATTTGAATTTAAGTTTTTATTATTTTCGCTTTAATTACTAGGGACTAGCAATAAGTTGATTTGGGGGGGGGGGGGGGGGGGGGGGGGTGTGATTAACACTAAAAAGTGTATGTTTACTAAGGGATAATTTTATCATTTTACACTTCCAATATGATTAATTTCCCAATTTTGACATAATTTCGTTCGTTCGCTTAAATAAATGTGTTGTGTAGTAATCAATGTATTTTTCTTTGTATTTCAGAGGTAATTCGATCAATTCAGAATTATGGAGAAGTCAGATGGCAAAACAAACATCGTTTTCAAGTTTAGAACGTCAAAAAACCTTAAGAAGACCATGAAGGGCATTTTTGTATTTTTTACTATTCACTGTTCACAGTTGACTTTCACTATTCACAGTTGACTTTTACTGTTCACTCACGATACGTTACTGTTCAGATGCTGAATCCAAATATGATATTAGATTTGTGAAATTCTCTCTTTTTTATTCGTAAATTCTCAGTTTAAATAAAATAGCTATTTTATAGTTAAATTATGTCTGGCTAATTTTATATAGCTGGGGCCAAAGGTGATACTGTTGGTATGGAAAATATGATACAATTTTGGTAAGTTTATTATTTTTATGTTTTCTCTCCTCTGATCTTTGTGGAGTTTTTGACTCACTGTAGATAGACAGATATTGTCTAGCACAGTGAGTACTTTTACCCATATTTATCAGAAAATGGTTTATCCCCTCTAATCTTTGTGGAGTTTTTGAATCACTGTAGACAGACAGATATTTTCTAGCACAGTGAGTACTTTTACCCACATCTATTAGAGAGCGGTCAGTGGAGTAGAATACAATCTCATTAATCTGGACTAAATATTTATAATTGGATCATATTCGAATTACCAACAGTGGATCCCTTAGCCCCAATATTAATTTTAATTGATTTACAATTTATAACAAGCTTAGTAATTAATCTAAATAATTAATTCTACAAGGACAAGTGAACAACCTCCTTGTGGTTCGACCCGGTCTTACCGGTTAATTTATTACTTTGACACTCTTATACTTGAGAGTATGAACACTTCTTTAGGACGTGTCACTAACCCACCACTACTACCCAACGGGCCTTAATAGTGATTCTTGATCAATGCTTGCCAACCCAACATTGGTTGCAAGACTTCACTTGTTTGAGCACTACACACCGTAGTCACAAGACTTAACCTCAATAAAGAGTCAAAACAACCTAAGTGAATATGATAAAATATTCAAGCATGCAAGTAGCGCTAGGCTACACTAAATGCTTATCTAGGAATTCAAAGAAGTCAATAAATGCAATTCCTAGATATCAATGTCTAAATGCAAGTGTAAGAAGACTTAACTAGATATAGCTATGAGAGACAATATCTAATTATCAAACAAAGGCCATTCAACAAAATTTGTCATATAACATGGCACGGAACAATTAATGCAATTAACAAATGCAATCAATTGGACCTAAACAATATCTAAATGCAAAGCATATAGATTTAGCTAGAAGGGTAAAATCGTCCTAAATTCTAGCTATCACAAAACAAAATTCTCAACTAACAACCAGCATCACAAGCATGTCATAAAAGCTTTTAAACACAAGAACATACATTTAATTTGCAATTAAAGCTAAAGCCTAGGCATACATGTCATAGTAATAAAATAATGAAGTCTAAGACATGTAGAGATTACCTAGTCATGAAACATATGAAGACTCATGCTTGAAAGATGAAGAATGATGCTAGATGTTCATGGATTGAAGGTTGGTTGAGTCAATAAGTGTTCTTGGAAGCTTCTCTTACTAAGAAATCTTTTCTTACACTAAAATATTTTTAAAGCTCTTCAAAACGAGTTGGGAAGAAGATGATATATTTATATGAAGCCCGAAATGAAACTACATTGTTTTAACAAAACTGCCCAAAAGTTGCATTGTGTGCTGGTGGTGGCACTGGTCGAGTAGTGCACAGCTTATTTTAGTGTTGGGCGCTAGTGGAGTTACACAGGGCAGTTGCGCACGACCAGCGATAGCCAACTGGGCGACCGCTGAACAAGTTGTGCTGGTGTGGTGCGCATGACGACCAACACACTACCAATGACAGTCCACTGGAGAGGCTATGCTGGTGTTGGTGTTGGTGTTGGTGTGGGCGCTGCTCGAGTGGCGCACTGAGCACTTCCTTCACACTTATACATAAATTGTGCAAGAGTAGAGAGATGAAGTGAATGCATCCTAATGCATAACATGACATGGCATTTTAATCACAAGATGCAATCAACTTAAGCAAGCAAGAAAAGATAGAAATCAAGCACACATAAGTAACAAGGAATAAATGCATGTCAATACAAATTCATGTAAGTGTGTGTGTACAATGTGTAAATGATGCACACATATAAGCAATGAAGAACATGAATGCAAGGTGAACAAAACATGCATGGAGTGTGTGTGTGTGTGTGTGTGTGTGTGTGTGCAACTAAATCTCTTCAAAGAGTTAAGCAAGTGATATACCTTATAAGCTTGAGCTTGGTCATGAACAAAGATCACCTAAACTACCCTTACATGTTAATCCCCAATTGTGGTTTGTCAATCGAAATAAGCCAATCAAAAAATAAGGAACTTACAATCTCCCCTTTTAGCTATTTCATGACAAAACCACTACTCACATTCATCCTCACAAATAAACAAAAATAAAAGACCGGCGTCAACAAATTTTTTCTACATTACAAAGAGATGCCTAATAAACTAGATCTTCAAGTCATCCATCTCTTGTAGAATCAACATCCCTACAAAACAATATAACTACACTTTCCAAGACAAGTGTATGTGAGGTAATCAAGACAAATAAACAACATAAGCAATTTGCATATAATAAAAACAAGCAACATGCAATAGCAAAAATTCCCCATAAATAGGTCAACTCCATCTCAATGAGTCAATCTCCCCTCAAGTGCAACTCTCAACCCCTCAACAATCATGCCACTCTCAACTCCTCATAAATCCACACTACTCCCCCTTTTTGTCATGAGATAGACAAAGGAGTATCTCCTTAAGGAAGCATTAGCAAAGAGAGCTTATTGCATAAGACATGCATAATCATATATGAAAATTTATGCAAATCAATTAAGAAGAGAGAATCAAGGAGTTTTATTACGTGAAAAGTTGTGTGAATGAATGCTTTGCATACAAGACAAGTTGTATTCAAGATCAAAAGCATGGTACTTGGCAAAGAAAAATAACAAGGGTTTCCAAGAGAATTCAAACCAAAATCACCCATTGTCATGGAAGAACAAGATATAGATTTTAAAATAGATTCATTTAAGAGCAATTATATCAAACTTTATAAGCAAAACAAGACATGGGCGACTATTGCGCCATTTTTGATTTTTTTTCGAGTGGAATGCCCATATGATAGTAGTCTTGTTCGACAAGTAAAGAGAGAGAGAGACTTTTGGATTGTAAAATCCTTGAAATTGATACAAGATCCATATTGATTGAAGTCTCAAAATCACTTTCACACATAAAATTTTACATTCATCATAGAGCATTCAATAATTCCATCATGCATATCAATTTAAGCATGTCAAGGATAAAATCATCATGTCATGGAGATCAATTCTAGATCATTCAAAATATACTTCCCAATCAATTCTCCTAGTCCAAAAATGCATGTTTGGTCATAAATAAGACATGGATTGCATGTAGAGTAAAGTTGCACACTTATTAAAAAAATATGTACAACCAATCATCTCAAGCAATTAATAAATGAGCATAAATATTATCAATGAGCACAATACAATGCCAATTTGCTCTCTTTGTTTGAGCTCCCCATATGGGGTCAATCAAAACAAGTCAAGAGGGGATATGAGTCCCTATAGACTTACCAAGTCCATTAGACCTAGTTGAGCCTATGAGTGAACCCTTTGCACAATGGCATGTGGGATCATCTTTTCTAATCCACTTAGGTGACACACTGTCATTCCTAGTGGTCAAGGTTATCATATTACTCCTAAGATAATTGACACTAGATCTCCTAGGCACATGCATATTGGCTCTAGCCCTTTTTCTTTCAATCATGCTCTTAGTTTTACACATGTTAATGTACTTGAAACAATTTGGTATAATATGACCATCAACACCACAAAAATGTCATGAAGGAATAAAATGAGGGGTCATACCATTCCTTTGCGAGGACAAAGGTGCTTTCCTATGTCTTCTAGTTTTTCTTTAGTAAGGTATTGGTTCTCTTCTCCTTTGTTGTTGAGTTGTAGAAGATTGCTTCCTTGGTTGAGCTTGCATGAATTGCTTCTTGGCTTGATGGCATTTGGGTTGAGGAATGCTTACCTGATATGCTCTCATTGGTTGAGCTTGAGCTTGACTCCTTGGTGCCACCTTGACTTGGACATTCTTAGAGCACTCTCCTAGTTCAATTTTCTTCCTAGGATGAAGTGGAGGAATGGGCTCTTTGAGCTTCATGCCTTTGACAAATACCATCTTGCTTGGAGTTGAGGTCTCCTTATCATCTTGAAACCCTAGACCTCTCTTGTCTCTTGTCTCTTGGCTTCTTGCCAACTCTCAACATATGGTCAAGCTTCTCTGTACTCAACGTCATCTTAACAATCAACTCTCTAGCCTCTCTAAGCTCCTCTTCCATCAAGGCTTCATTTCTCTTAGCTATCTTCACTTCTTCATTCAAGTGACTCACTTTAGTTGATAACTTGAGGTTATCTTCCTTTAGTCTTTGAACCATTTTCTCAATGAACCCTTCAAGGATCGTGCTCTCTATATTTCCATTTGTAGAGTGAAATGAGGAACTCTCATCACTAGAGTCATTACAAGTGTCACTTTTTGCCATATTGGCATCATCAACATAAATAGCTTCATTAATCACTCTCTTAGCTACTTTTTCATCACATCTTTTTTCAAGGTCACAAACTAAGGCTTTGCTGCCTTTTTCTACATCTTTCACATGGGAGGCTCCAAAAGCCATATAGTCAAGAACTTGCTTCTCTTCACTTGTGGAATCTTCTTTACTTCCACTATCACTTGATGAGGCGGCCACCACCTTTCCTTTCTTTCTCTTCAAATTAGTACATTTGGAAGAAATGTGACCGATCCCGCTACACTCATAGCATTGAATGCCTTCCTTCTAGGCTTTTCTTGTCTTGGCTCAATCTTCTTCTTCAAGTCATTCTTGTGAAGATTCACAAATTTCTTGAATCTCTTCACCATTAGAGCCAAGTTTCATCTGAGTCATCATCCTCCTTCACAATCTTGAAGGTCTTCAATGATATGCCTTTTTGCTTCTTCGGTGATGTGGATGTAAGACTCCATTTAGATTCATAAGCCAATTGCCCTCCACTCACTTCGGTTTCCTCATATGCCTTCTCTAGGATGTTCTAAGCTTCTCGTGCATTTTTGGTGATTTGGATGAGTTTGTATTGGTTCGTATCCATTGCACTAAGAAGAGCACACATTGCCTCATCGTTCCACTTCGATGCTTCAAGCTCTTGGGAACTCCATTGAGACTTCGGCTTAGACACACTACTTCCATCTTCGATGGTCATGATTAGTGGTGTGTATCCATCTTCAATCACCATCCAAACTCTATCATCTATTGCCGAAAAGAAGGACTCCATCTTCCTCTTCCACGAAGAGTAATTATCTACCCTGATCAATGGTGGTCTCACATCCGACACACCCTCTCTACTCACCCCAAAGTCACTCACAGTGTTTGGGTTATAAATGATATGCAAATGCAATGCAATAAAAAAAATGTAAACAACCAAAATGCCAAAAGCAAGACACACACAGAGCACGGATCACCTAAGTATATCTAGGCACCAGCTTTGATACCAATTAAAAATTCCCTACAAAATGTGTATGTCTATACCTAGATGGGGGGTGGGGGGGGGGGGGGGGGGGTGAACAGGTTTTAATCGAATCAATTAATCAACTTTTCGATTAATCAATATTCCAAATATTACCCCAAATTATAAAGCATTCAATTAATCTAAATATGCTTAAAACAATAAATGACACACGATATATACGTGGAAACCCTTCGACAAGGGAAAAATCACGGGTTATCCTTCTAGTCACATCAGATCCTCAAATCCACTATTGTAATGATGTTTACAACCTAAGTTGACCACCTAGTCACACTACAAGGTTACTGACCCACCACTACTACCTAAATGGCCTTAATAGTGATTCTTGATCAATGCTTGCCAACCCAACCTTGATTGCAAGACTTCACTTGCTTGAGCACTATACACCGTAGTCACAAGACTTAACCTCAATGAAGAGTCAAAACAACCTAAGTGAATATGATGAAATATTCAAACATGCAAATAGTGCTAGGATACACTAAATGCTTATCTAGGAACTCAAAGAAGTCAATAAATGCAATTTCTAGATATCAATGTCTAAATGCAAGTGTAAGAAGACTTAACTAGATATAGCTATGAGAGACTAATATCTAATTATCAATCAAATGCCATTCAACAAAAGTTGTCATATAACATGGCAAGGAATAATTTAATGCAATTAACAAATGCAATCAATTAGACCTAAACAATATCTAAATGCAAAACATATAGATTTAGCTAAAAGGGTAAAATCGTCCTAAATTCTAGCTATCACAAAACAAAATTATCAACCAACAACCAACATCACAAGCATGTCATAAAAGCTTTTAAACACAAGAACATGCATTTAATTTACAATAAAAGCTAAATCCTAGACATATATGTCATAGTATTGAAACAATGAAGTCTAAGACATGTAGAGATTACCTAGTTATGAAACATATGAAGACTCATGCTTGAATGATGAAGAATGATGCTAGATGTTCATGGATTGAAGGTTGGTTGAGTTAATAAGTGTTCTTGGGAGCTTCTCTTACTAAAAAATCTTTTCTCACACTAAAATAGGGTTTGTTAAGCTCTTCAAAACGAGTTGGGAAGAAGATGATATTTTATATGAAGCCCAAAATAAAACTACATCGTTTTAACAAAACTGTCCAAAAGTTGCATTGTGCGCTGGTGGTGGCACTGGTCGCGTAGCGCATAACCTATTTTAGTGTTGGGCGCTAGTGGAGTTGGATAGGGTAGTGGCGCACAACCAGCAATTGCCAACAGGGCGACCACTGGATGAGTTGTGCTAGTGTGATGCGCATGACGACCAGCGCACTACCAACGACAATCCACTGAAGAGACTGTGCTGGTGTTGGCGCTGCTCGAGTGGCGCACTGCCCACTTCTTTCACACTTATACACAAATTGTGCAAGAGTAGAGAGGTGAAGGGAATGCATCCTAATGCCTAACATGACATGGCATTTTGAATCACAAGATGCAATCAACTTAAGCTAGCAAGAAAAGATAGAAATTAAGCACACATGAGTAACAATGAATAAATGCATGTCAATACAAATTCATGTAAGTGTGTGTGTGCAATGTGTAAATGATGCACACATATAAGCAATAAAAAACACAAATGCAAGGTGAACAAAACATGCATGAAGTGCGTGTGTGCAACTAAATCTCTTCAAAAAGTTAAGCAAGTGATATACCTTAGAAGCTTGAGCTTAGACACGAACAAAGATCACCTAAACTACCCTTACATGTTAATCCCCAATTGTGGTTTGTCAATCGGAATAAGCTAATCAAAAAACAAGGAACTTACAGATTAATAAGGCCGATTTTACCCATTTCGCCTCAGTTTGTTGTCGACTAGCTGTATTGAACCTATTAATTGACCTAGACAGCTGATTTCTTGAACACTGGCGCAGAGAAAAAATTTCAATTAATAATTAAATATCATAGATATTGATGGAGAGAAATTTGTTTTTAAATTCAATTCTTATCTATTAGGAATGAAAATGATACATAATAGCTAGATTTTCGAAATACTATCACTAAATATATAAGACAGTGTTAACTCGTGTCCTAAAAACAAAAAATAAAACACTATAAAAGGAAAGTTGAAGTGTATTTATTGTCTTGTTTATGTATTTATTGTGATTAATGATAATAAATATAATTTGTATATATATATATATATATATATTACATTAATGCTAGTCAACCCCAAAATTTGGTCCAAATTTCAACCTAAATGATGTGACAAGTGGATTTTTTTCATTAATCACATCATCTCATGTTTTGTGTGGTGATGACAACTCACTTACTACATCATTTGGGTTGAAATTTGGGCTAAATTTTTGGGTTGCCTAGCACTACTCTTTCTTTTTTAGTGTTTTAACATGTGCCCTAAAAGCATCTCTAACTATGTTCTCTAAAATTTAGCTAATTTTTAGTTATTTTAGTTTAAAAACTATTTTAGTTAGTAACTTTTCATAGGGTCACTCTAATCATCCTCTCTATTATAGCTAATAATTAATATTTTAATATTTTTTGAATTTAAAATATAAATAAATTTATTTTGTTTCAAATTGACATCATTTTATCAATAAGAAAATTAGTTTAAAAATAATAAAATATTAGGAAAGAGAAAACAGCTAGTAAGAAATGACTCTCTACATTAGAAGAGTGTCTTGACAGTTCTCTAAAATATGGAGTGATAATAGGGAGTGGTAAGAGGTTGAAGTGCAAAAAACATCCTCACTAACTATCTTGGTTAAAGAGTTGCTTTAGGAACCATGGTAGGAGATCTAAGGGCAAAGGTTTTATATGAATGAGTCTCTTATAAGGAATCCCTTATTTTAATTTTGGTAAGGATCACCATGAAATCACATTAATTTGAATCAATTTTGATTTGGTTTGTTTTGTAGATGATAAGTTCATTGAAATCTACGTATGAAATTTTTTACAAAAAATTCAAGTACTATAACTATTTATTCTAATTTTTTTTAATATGAATATATTGGAAAAATGGGCGAAATATAGGAAAAATCAAGAAAAATAGTTTTAGTGCTTGAAAAAATTTCAAATTTTATTTATAGGTATATTTCAATGAACTTATCATCCATAAAAAAAGTAAATCAAAATTCAAAAAAAAAAACTTACATATAATTGTGTATCAATGATCTCTCCGCTCTGACGGTAGATCTCAGGAAAGCATATAATTTGCACATATGCTTCCATATGCTTGCAAAAGGAGCCAAAATTAACGTTAAAATACATTCTAAAAAATAAATAAATGTGCCATTGTATAAATACATAATGTGTCTTCCAACTCGGTATGGTTGGTTTCAAACAGTTATGTGAAGGATAAAGCTATATCAGCTATTTCTTACACAGGTCGAGCTGATATTCTCAAGTCAAGCTTAATCACTTATCTTGAAGCTTCAACTGCTAGTTTGACAAGAAGATCACAACCAAGCATTAGAAGCTCAACATAGCACAAAGCAACGGTTGAAGATGATCCAATGCATAATAGAATTTAGACACCAAATTCTGTTATGACAAAGCTGACATGGCAAGATGATAGGTTAAGCGTGAATTTAGGAAAATCTGATAGAGAGGTTCTAAAAGCTTTTCATTTGTTATATATTTCATTCAGTAGTTAGTTAATTAAAGGGCTAAGATTCTCAATCAATAAAATTCAATGTATCAGACTCTGTTTTTAACCTTCGTTGAAGCTTTTTCACAAACACCTTCTTTATATTCTTGCATTTTATTTCACTTACAAGTTCAAACCATACTCCGGCCTCATTATCTACATCCACATTGCGCTTGTATCATTGAAGAAGAATACACATTAAAATTAAGAAATAGTTATCATAGATCTAGGAAATTATTACTAAAAAATAGTATGTTATACATTTCCGTTGTGTTCTTCTTGAACCGCTAGTATGCGTTCAGCTAATCCGGATCAATTGGTTCAGTAGCAGGGTGAAATTTGTGGGCCACACTCTTAGCCCTTTTTGGCTTACATAGATCAGTGTAGGGGCTAGTTATTAGCCAACCCCGTTTGCATGTCTGCAATGGTCGTTGAATCGACAAACTGAGAGATGCTAATGATAGCCCATAGGACAATGGTGTAGTCTCTGAGGCTACAACAGGAAATAAAGTATCTGTCGATACTGGAGTGATAGCTTAGGGAATTGAGAGAGTTGGAGGAAGAGTAATGCCTGGAGCTGAAGTCGCATGCATGGACGTAATTGGAGCAGCTGTAGGAGATGAGGGAGTTGACCCATGCAGTGTATATTTTATACGAACCAATTGCTCATGTTGTTCTTCTCTTTGACTTTCACCAGTTCGGATCTCCTCCTGTAACTGCTCTACGGCATCCATGACTTCCTTAAATCGATGCTTCAAATGGTCGGGTATTGTTGAAGAAGAAAAAGACACGTTAGAGTTATAGTAAACAATTATTATCTAAAATTGGCCTCAACCAATAACAATTTATATACCTCTTGTGTCTTTGTATGACCTTTGGTGCCTTCACAATCATGCCCTGTATAGGTAGCCTCAACACCAATAGAAGTGTATCTGTAACCATCGTCTTAGAAGGATAACTACTCTGGCTAGGAGAATCATAGTCTCCCTCGTTTATCCCCATGTAGTACCGTTAACCTCTCTTTGCTTCCGTAAGGGTCAATTAAGCTTCCGTAAACATATGAAATTTTATCAAAAAAATGACATTTTAAGCTCGTCTTCGAAATCATATTCAACAAATTCCTATAGATAATTACCTTTGTGGTGAAAATCTTTAACAGTTTATCTGCATTCGGTTGCTGCGTCAACTCCCACTTTAGAATATAGGGGAAAACTCCTTCTTCCCTACAAGTGGCAAATTGTGTGGCAAGTGTTATGATAACTTCTTAAGCAAAAACCTACAACATATTACATATCCAATGAAAATATAATTGGTTTATTTGAACAAATAAATTATTGGTAGTCATCAAGTTTGAAAGGCGCACCAATAGTGTGTATGCAAACCTGTAAATGTTGTATCTATTCTTCTTTTTATGAAGTGCCTTTTTGAACGTGAAAATGAGGTCTTGTACACATGAAACCCTACGGGAACGCATTGAATACATCCAAGTCCTCAACAAGGCGCAACTGCCATATAGAGATGGAATACCTCTCATCCAATCCATTTAAAACACAATTCACCATCAACAGCAAACATAGCTTCACTGCATTGATTGGTTGTTACCATTGACCTTGTTGAATCCGAGCTTCAAGTTCGCTGAAACTCACGACATCTCGACCACCAAAGTACCTTTGGTATATGCCATTCTCCACCTTATCATATACATTTGTGTTGGGGATGGCTCTAAACTTCAGTCTAGTTATCAAACAAAACTTCACCCTCAAAAAACGGACACTCTTGTTACCCTACATGAACCTCATCTCATCGGTGGGTCCGTCGTGGTGTAACTCAACATAACAGCCGATGCACAACACCACCAAAAAACTTCAATTTGTGCTGAATGCATAGAAAATGGCCAAAACAAGAGCCACTCCACCTCTCCCACTCTTGGAATGCATCTTTTGGTAATCCGACAATTGCGTCCTCCATTAGTGTGAGAAGTCCAAAGTGGTTATGTTGGGTGATTTTTATGTTTTCCAAGGACCACTGACTCTTGTGAATTTTTAACGTGTCCCTCATATTCACCGTATGCAATTCACAATACCAATATGCATACATAATTAAAAACTAAGGTCTGAAAATTTTCCCATTAAGTATTAGAAGAAAATAGAAAAGTCTCAAAAAGTGTTTAAGAAGTCTTGGAACATGTTATCAAAGTCTCGGAAAAGAAAGCTTATAGAAAATTATACTAATGTCTCGGATAAAAAAAAGTCTTGGAGAGTGTTATATAAGGTTTGGGAGAAATGGAAATGTTAAATTTATGGAGAAAATGGAGAAATAGGGATGAGGAGCAATTCAATTTGGGGATAAAATCATCCATCCAATTTCTCCCATTTTTTCTATAAAAAAAAAAATCCTCTAAATGGGAATGGGTGAGTGGGAATTTGGATACCCAGGATAAATGACCATCCCTACCTGTTACATGTGTTGTTGGCCAACGTAGCTATGTAATATTGTCTCCTAGAACCAAGAGCTCTCTAGCCATTTCTTCAACTTATTTTCTTTCTCCAAACCTCTCATTTAGACATCAGAATTCAAAGTAGTACCCTTTAATTATAAGCTGTTTAGTAATTCAAATATTTTAAGATGTCAAAGCGTCTGAATTCTAATAATTACAAAAATGGGTACAGTCCTGTTAACTTATTAGTTATTAAGAAAAAATTGTATCATATTGATCCAAAATTGAATAGAATGACTTTGTCTTACCCAAAAACGTATCAACGTGGACGTGCCGGAGTGGTTATCGGGCATGACTAGAAATCATGTGGGCTCTGCCCGCGCAGGTTCGAATCCTGCCGTTCACGTTTTTTAATTTTTATGCATTTGAATGATTTTTTGAGAAAAATAAAAATGATGGGAAGCAAGTCAGCTACACAGATATATTGTAGATACGTCCTCCAAAAAGATATTAATTACATTCTCGCATCATAGTTTTGGCGAAATGTCTTCATCTGTTAGAATTAAAATTCTCAAACAATTTATATTAATTATATAATCTACTATTACCAGAATCTTGTGTCATGCACTGATGCAGCTGATCATATCAGAAAACACAACCTGACAAAGAAATTTCATTTAATTATTTAACATGTTTAATTTTTATGTAATTGAATAAATACACCATTTGATTAGACCAATCAAAATATAAATATCATTCTATTTAGGTTAATTGAACTAACTTACCTTTAGTTTATTATATCTATGAAGATTTCAAAATGAATAAATGATTTTCTAAATTAACACTAACAACCCTTGCCGCCAAACCAATCGGTTAATTTTAATTTAAAATTGACAATCCTTGACAATTGAAAAGTCAAATCTACCATTGCCACATCATCCAAGTATAAAATATATTTTTTTAATTAAAATTGAAAAATCAAATTTAAAAAAAAAAAAATCTATCCACAGTGGAGCTCCACCATTAAAAGAAACAAGTGATCTTTTACGATCTCCTATTTACTAGAAGAGATTTTCACCGATCTTTGAGATCGACCTCTTACAGTTCGTTGAGGAAGCTCCTTCGCTAATTGATGATGTTTCCATAAACAGCCGATATATTATCTTTTATTATTATTATTTTTTCAATTTTTAATTAAAAAAATTATTTTATGTTTGAGATGATACAACAGAGGTATATGGTTTTCCATAGGTCAATGTTAGTCAACTGTTAAAGTTAACGGATTGACTTGATGACAATGTATATTTTTTGTTTTAATTTAGAGCATCTTTTTAAAATCTTAATAGATTTAATGAAGTAAGGGTAATTTAAGTTAGTGCAATCAATTTTATTTTTATTTTTACATAAGAGAGTGTCCGGTTATCACTAATTTGTTATTACTTAGATTTTCATTTCCAACAAAGTGTTATCTTTATCTGATTATATATATATATATATATATATATATCACTCACATAACAACTACTTGATCTAGAATATTATCAAATTGAATGAGTATCATTTCCACCAAACCACAATTGAAAGTGATATGAGTTATCTTATTTTTAAAAGCGATATTGTTTATTTTATATATTATCTAATTTACATAACAATTATAATTTATAAATCAATTATCAAGTCATTTGAGATATGAAAGTATGCTTTTTTTAGCAATGTTATAAAACTCATAAAATTATTCCGGAACCAACCAAATTGATATGTCTAGTGATTTGCATTTATAATAAATTTCTAGAGATGATATAGTGAATGACATGAATATCAATCATTTTGCACATCATTTGATTTATTTTGAAACTAATATTTTGAGTTATATATATATATATTGATATAAATTCGTCAGTGCGTTGGATGTGGACCATTAGATTTACATACCTTGACTCTAAATGTATACAATTGTCAAAACTTCTTCATAAGCAATGGTCCACATGCAACCTACTGATATAACTTATATCAGTGCGTACTGACTGGAAAACCACTATATATATAATTTATTTATCGGTGACTTGACATTGATCAATTCATTTCCATTTAATGAAAGGGTTGTCAACTCTCATTAATTCCCCTTACTCTTTTCTACTATTAGATCAAGAGAAAACGAATTGATGAAAGTTGAAGTAACAAATTTTGACTAAAATTTGAAGTTGTTATAATATGATGCATACATATAAACCAAAAAGATAATTTTGAATGGAGAAAAACAACTAAATTATGATTACCTTAACTATCTTGAATCGTCAAAACTGAAAAATAAAAATCCACATGGCGTTTAAGATAAGTACTTGAAAGATCTCACTCCAATGCTCAATTGACATGGTCAGATCCAAAGTACTCATCCCAATACAATACTACACATACCCTACCTAATTGCAATTCATTTGTAAATCCCACTTTTCAGTTTTAGTAAAATCTTTATGCTTTAAACTACAAGGAGCTGTTTGTTGACTAGTAGTAGTTGACCAAGATGAAGAGGCCGGTGATGAAGAAAGAGAGAGCATTGTGTTGATTTCTTCTGTGCTTTTTTGATTATGATCATCCATTTTGCTCCATAAACTCAACTGTAAATCGAGTGACCTTTTCGCCTCTTTGTTACCACTCTCCCGTTTGACCTGTGCCTGCCATTTTTGTACCCTTTGAACAGGCATTTTCAAAGGTCCCACCTGTAATTAACAAAATAATTAGGAGGGAGATGTTATATATATAACCACTCACAAAAATTATAATTCCAAATGAAATAATATATTATGATATCAATGTTATAATTTAAACTTAAGAAATAGTTGGTCAAGTCAAGTACAAAATAAGGTTGATCTAGATGTAAAATGATGCGAATAGGGTCAAGTCCACAATTTTTTTAAAAGTGTATTTTAATTTTACCCTCATTTCAATCTTTTGTTATTTACATCTTTTTCTTGCTACTGACTTAGTCTCTGGGTAGGAGGAAATTTTTTGTATTGTACAGTCATGATCATTGTTAGAAAACAAATATAACTATAATAAGAGCATCTCCAATACAAATATGTATTTTTTAGTTTCTAAATGGTGTCATATCAATATTCTATTTATTATGGGCCCAATTTTGAAAAAAAATTAGAGAAATGTATATTCACAACTCCAATTCAATTATATAAAGTCAAATATACATCCATTTTATGACCATAAAACAATTATTACATTCTCTCTTCTATTTTATTTTACAATTAAATGAGCTTTAATATTATTGGTGGAATAAGTTAGAAATCATAGTCAACATTTCTAGGAGAGTTTCTACAATTAGAAACTCAACTCCATGATTTCTAACTTTTTGTTTGCCACATCATCTCCATATAGAAGTTAGATGATTGTATTGGAGAGAGTTTTTCTAACTTTTTAACCATCTATCATACGTGGCAATCAGTTTTCTCCAAATGCATATTTGCATTGGAGATGCTCTAATAATCTATTCATAGAAAGTGAGTTTCTAATGAGAAGGAGACTGGATAGAGCAAAACTGCTAATGGTATTGCTAAGGGATAGTCCATGTCCTAAGAAAATCAAGATTATGGAAGGTTCTTGGTCTATCACTTTATCTATCACCAGTGACCCATCACCGGTGGAGTTTGAATGGTTGTCGAAGGTTTTGGACTTAAAAACAACCTTCTGTCAAGAATAGAGACTATGTCCGATGATGATATGGAAGAAGGTGATTTTAGTTGTAGATCTAACTCTACGAATAAGGATTGTCAGTTTTCTTTTGACAAAATGGACAAAAGAAACATTGAGAAATGGGCTAATCAAGAAAGAAGAAAAGTTGTTAAGGATAGTTTCAGAGGCAACCTGGTTCAGAGGAAAGAAAAAGGGTGCAATCCTTCCTTCGAAGTGACTAAAGACAAAGGGAAGCACACCTATGTCAGGAAATTCAAAAAGAGATCTACAAACTACTCTTATTTAAATGGAAAGTTAGGCCTTAAAGTCAGGAGAGAGAATAGGTGTAGGGGCACCTCGATAGAATCCACAGATTATGAAGCAGAAGAGGGTCAACTAAAGGTATTGGGCAATTTTAAAGGTGAGTGTTCTAAGATAAAGGCCTTAAAGAATAGGCACAAGACTGTCTTGAATAAGGGCGTGCCTCATTCAAACTCATCACAATCCAGTGAATCAAACTCTCTACTAGTTTCTGTGGTGGGCTATGAGAATGGGGTCTTTAGTGACCCAATGGAAGGTCCAAGACATATGTTGGTGAGACACAAAGACAAAGATCTAGTGTCTATCTCAAACAAAAATGGAAAAATCCTCAATGTTTAATTAAAATGATCAATTCTATTGCCATTCATTGGCATACAGGGAGGTCAGATTGAGGACAAAGATCTTAGTGAAGTGTATTTGACGGTTGATCTATATGGGGATAAGGGATTTATGGCATCAGTTTCGATCACGGATTTAGAGAAGAGTCAAGGAAGAGCAAAAGCAAGATCGAGAGTAAATTCAGACAGACCATCAACTACTCACTGGAACTTGGAAGAGTAAATAACGAAGGTAATCGAAAGAGGGATGGAGCTGGGATTTGTTTTCAACACCAAAGAGCAAGATGAAGCGTCCAAAGAGGCGGAAGGGGCAGAAGCTCAAAAGGATGTCACACCGGACACCTCTTGGATTTTGGAGGAGGAAATAACAAAAGTTATTGAGTTGGGAGTGTCATTAGGATTTGACTTTAATGGCAAAGAAGCACAGATAGGAGAAGAAATTGAGAGAAGGGAAAAAGAAAATGATGCATTAATGGCAACAATAGATGGACGATGATTGCTCTGTGTTATGGTTGAGTGGGGTTTCCTTTTCTTTATGATTATTATTTCTTGGAACATAAGAGGTATGGGTAGGGGAGAGAAAAGAAAAATGGTAAGAGACTTGGTTAACAGTCACAATCCGGATTTACTCTTCATTCAAGAATCAAAGGTGAAGGTTGTTGATCATAGAACAATTGCGTCGTTAGAGGGTGCGAGGCTGTCGAAAGGTATTGGCGTGGAGGCGATTGGAGCTTCGGGGTTTGTTAACTCTTTGGAACGAAAAGGCTTTCAAAGTGGAAGTGTGCATTTCGAACCAGAGATGTATTATAGTTTCAGGTGAATAATCTAACACCAAAAAGAACTTAGTCTTCTGCAATGTCTACGCAGCCTCGTCGAAAATGGAAAAAAGAGAGCTATGGGACTTCATTTTGAAGGCTTAACAACCTTTTAGTGCTCCTTAGGTTGTGGATGGGGACTTCAATTCTGTGTTAGAACCTGCTAAGAGGGTGGGCGTGGGTTGTAGTATTGGTTCTATTCGAAATTTTAACAATTTCCTTTTACTGGCTCAAATTGTAGATATTCTGTTGCATGGTATGAAGTTCACCTGGTCTAATAATAGGATGCAAGAAGCGTGGGTGAGGTTAGATCATTTTCTCATTTCTCTGATTATCCTGTCATGGTTCCCTAACATCAATCAATCTGGTCTCCCAAGAGGTCTTTCCGATCACAACCCGGTGATGCTAGCTGATTTGAAGAAGACATGGGCCCCTTACCCATCCAGATTCGTTAACTGGTGGCTTGAGGAAAAAGATATGATGAATGAGGCTATTAGAGGTTGGCAACAGTGTGATGTAACGGGGTCTAGAGGTTTCATGCTTTTTTCCAAAGCAAAGGCAGCCAAAGTCTATTTAAAAAGGTGGCTCAAAGGAAAAAAATATCAAGTCAGTTGAATCTCAAGAGGTGGAACGTCAGCTTCGGGTTATTGAAGCAAAAACAGAGCTTGAGGGTTGGTCAGGGGTTTTAAGTCAACAAAGATCGAAGCTTATGAGAGATCTTTGGAAAAGCTTACGTCAGGAAGAACAATCTTTGAGGCAAAAATCTAGGATTGGTTGGTTTAAAAACGGAGATAAAAATATCAATTTTTTTCATAGTGTGGCCAATGGTCGAAGAAGAAGGAATTTTACTAAGAAGGTCGGCATTGATGGGATCAGGATGACAGAACCTAACAGTATATGTAGCGGTGTTTTTAGTTTTTTTTTAAGAAGCATTTCCAAAAGGAGTAGTGGACGAGACCAAAGCTATTGGGCTTGAATTGCAAGAGGTTGTCGGAGAGGAAAAGTGCAGGTTCAGAAGATGTTTTTAGTTTGGAGGAGGTAGAGTTGGCGTTGTCAAATTGTGAGGGAAATAAATCGCCTGGTCCAGATGGCTTTAACTTGAATTTTATTAAGGCTTATTGGGAGAAGATTAAAGTAGATTTTATGTCCTTTATGCAGTGTGAAAGATATCAACAGAGCTTTCATTGCCCTCATACCGAAAGTGGGCAATCCGGAGACCATCAATGAATATAGACTTGTTTGTCTGGTGGGGGCTCTTTATAAGGTGCTTGTTAAGGTCTTGGGGAACAGACTTAGAAAGGTAATAGATTCTATTATGAGGGAGACTCAGATGGCCTTTGTCATTAAGAGGTAAATAATCGATAGTTTTGTGATAGCGAAGGAAATTAATCCGTAAACCGAAGGGGGACAAGGAAGAGGGTTTGATCATCAAGTTAGACTTTGAAAAGACTTATGATATCGTGGATCACTCTTTCCTTGAGTCAATGTTGGAATGGATGAGTTTCGGTACTAGATGGAGAGGTTGGATTAAAGAATGTGTTTCTTCACCATTGTTGTCGGTTTTGGTTAATGGAAAACCAACCCCTTAGTTTGGGGTGGAAAATGGCTTAAGACAAGGAGACCCGCTATCTCTTTTCCTTTTTAACATGGTGGTGGAAGGTTTGAACGTTCTTTTGGGAAAAACTATTGAGTTGTGTTTAATCGAGTGGGAGAGATTTGATGATAACAAAGTCCATATTACTCATTTGCAATTTACGGAAGACGCCATTGCCTTTCTTAAATCAAAAAGGGAGTATGTTCTCAATGCAAGGATGGTGTTAAGATGTTTTGAATTGGTTTCGGGCTTACAAATAAATTTTCACAAGTCACGTGTGGTGAGAGTGGGGAAAGGTAGAAATTTGGAGTTGACGTCATGAGAGACGATTATGAAATGTAAGAAAGCCACACTTCTTATATCCTATTTAGGCTTCCCTTTAGGTAGAAGACCGGGTTCGAAGGATTTTTGGGATCCCTTAGTGAGCAAAATAGAAAATAGGTTGGCCCCTTGGAAAAGAAAGTTTCTTCCTAAAAGGGGTCGTTTGATTTTGATCAAAACAGTGATTTCGAGTATCCCCAACTACCTCCTTTCAGTCTTTAAAATACTGGTGAGGGTGGCTCAGAAGATTGAGAGTTTTCAAAGGAAATTCCTATGGGGTGATGGTGCTCTGAAAAAAAAATTCATGCTGTGAATTGGTTAGAGGTGCGCCAAAACAAGTGTAGGGGAGGCCTTGGCATTGGAAGGACCCTTGAAAAGAACAAAGCCATGCTTGCGAAATGGATTTAGAGGTTTGGTAGAGATGAATCGGCGTTGTGTAGGAGAGTTTTATGCTCCAAATATGGCATCCAAGAAAAGTCTATGTTGCGGAGCTGGCTTGACAACACTTCGGCTTCTTATTTTGTCAAATCAGTTGGTAGTCTTTTGAAGGAGGGTTCTAGGTCGGCTAGTGTTATTCAGACCAGTTTACAGAGGATGGTGGGTAAGGGGATAGGGTGAAATTTTGGTCCGAATTAGATGTGGATGAGAGGTCTTTGAAGATTGCATTCCCTAGATGCTACGCTTTAGCTGTTAATAAGAGAGGTGTGGTTAGTGATTTTGGTAATTGGACAGAGAAAGGTTGGAAGTGGAGTATCCAGACCAGTAGACAGTTTTTTGATTGGGAAATATATAAATGGGAGTGTTTTATTGCCTTGTTGAAATGCATTCTCATTCGTCATCTTATTTCGGATTGCTTAGCATGGTCACTGAACCCGGATGGTATGTTTTCAGTTGCGTCCTTTCATAGAGCTATTGAGAGTCCATTAGTGGCGGATGTTTCAAATCCTAAGATCATGTGGCAGGGGTGTTGTCCTCCAAAGTGGAATTTTTCCTATAGAAATTATGGAGAGGTAGGGTGCTCGTGAATGAGGTGCTCCAGAAATTTGGCATGCTTCAAATGACATACCTGAATTGTCCGTTGTGTAATGCTAGCAGTGAAACGATTGACCACCTATTTCTTTTATGCCTTTGGTCGAAGTCTTTGTGGTTGAAATGCATGGCTTGGTGGGGTGGGGGGTTAGTTTTTGTATGAATCAGAATCTTAAAGAATGGGTGGCTAGTTGGATCGACCTCTGCCCATCACCAAAGCATTTGAGAGTGTGGACATCTCTCTTTGGAGTTGTAGCTTGGTCGATATGGGAGTGAAAGAATCAATGGCTTTTTGAAGGGAAACAATCTAGCTTGGATCAGGTGGCAGATGGGGTGAAATATCAAGTTGTTTGGTGGTTCAAACACCTGGGTAATGGTTCGCAGGACTCAGTTGATGCGCTGCTGCGGAATGTGGGCGAGTTATGCGTGGAGAAGAAAAGTCCCAGAAATTCTAAAATAGATGATCGGATCCCTCCTTTGGTTGACGTTTTGAAGTTTAACGTGGATGGATCCATGAGTGACAAACCAGGTCCGACTGGCATTGGTGGGGTGTTGAGAGACTCTTACGAAAAGATTATGTGTATTTTTTCTTTCCATATTGGAATTTTGGGCTCTAACGCAACGGAAATTAGGGTCATTCACAAAGTGATTGAGCTGTGTTTTTTAAACCCCCTCTCTCCGAGGCTGGCCAATTGTGATTGTTAGTAGCTCTAAGGTGGAGGTGTCGTGGGTTTATAAAAGGGGACCTTGGAAACTTTGCTCATATTAACATCATCCAAGACATTCAGAATTTCAGGGGATCGTTTGGCAACATGCAGGTGGTCTATGAATCAAAGTTTTTCAACTCGTTTGTAGATAGTCTGGCTAAGATGGGGTCTAGCAGGTCTGGCGATTTTGTTGAATGGGGAGAGTGTTGATGTATAGTCTTTGTTGTCGTTTTGTTGGGGAGTGGTTTGTTTTTAGCTTTTCTGGTGGGGTTTCTGTGTTTGCTTCCTAGCTTTTCTCTGTTTTCAGCCTTGTTGGCCCAACTTGGGAGTGGTAGCCTATGTTTGCCCTGTTTGTTGTTTCCTGTATTTCCCAGGTTGTGGGTGTTTGCCTTAATTTGATGCCTCTTTGGCTTTATAAATTTTAACCTTTTAAAAAAAATGTGTTTTTGACTTTGAAAAAAAAAATATGTTTTCAAATATTTCATGTAAAAGACCATTGGAAAATGAAATTTGTGTTGTTCTAATATTTCATGTAAAAGAACGTGTGTATTTGAATATAATACCGTAAAACAATTTGGAACATGCCCTAATGTTTATTAGAGAGAAAGATAAAGATGTTACCTCAAGAAGAGATGGATACTCAAACTTGGAATCAAAGCTATTGATAGAAGATCCGAATATGGAACTATATGTGTTGGACTGAAGTTGATTATCGTTGATGTTAATGGCTCTGGCGATGCAAGAAGTTGTACTAGAAGCTTGTGCAGCAAAGTTATCATCCCAATTAGATATAAGTGGATTTTTTATGCTCTTTTGATTTACAATAGTTTCACATGAAGGCCATTTCTTCTCGACTTCAAGAAATCGACTGGGTCTAATTGGTCCATTAATTCTTGTTATCTCCTCCTTCATATCAACTATCTGTGAATTACTTGCCAATTTGTTCCCGTTCTGAGAGATTTTGGATCTGCTGCAACCATCGTTTAAAGCCCATGCTAGGCATCTAGAGAGAGAGAATCTATATAATCAGTATAATTAAATTGCATTTTTGTATAAATATAAATACCTTAATAAAAGAGTACTATAAGGTTTCAGGTATGAGAATCTTGAACCTAATTAATTCGTCCAGAATATCGATTTGCACTAATACAAAATGAATACAAAGTTTATTTTACACTGGTATAAATGGAGATCTCACACCCGATAATTACTATCATAAAAGATATTTTAAACATCTGAAAATAATAATAATAATCATAATAATAATAATAATAATAATAATAATAGTGCTTTGTTTATTTTTTGAGTTGCAAGTGAGTATTAACCTTGAAGAATTGGGCTTGAAGTCGTATGGATGTCTAAGAAGTAGTGGGGATGGAATTTGACTTGTGTGCGTTCTAAAATCCCCATGTCGATTGAATCTTTGGCACATTTCTAGAATGTGATGTCTTCCTCTCATGCTCCTGCTACTTTCAGATATAACTATATATACATGCACAACAAAATCTGTGAGTTCATGCACTTGCATAAAATTGAACAAGAGCAGAAATTTGAAGCCCATTACCCAAAAAAAAAAATTACCTAGGCCAGACTCATCCAGCTTCTTACTTCGGTACATCTAAAAATTAGAAAATGCAAGATTAGAGAATTGGAAATCAAATAGAAAGTTACTTAAAAAAAAAAAGAAGAGGAATATCAAGGAAATAAGGAACTAATTATTATAAATACCTGCAAATGACTCTTTACATGAGCAATGCTAAGTCCTTTCACATTCATCAGCTGAAGAACTAATTTAGGAGTTGCTCCTATTTATATATACCCAACCAACAGAAGCCAGAAAAAACCAAATTAATTAATTTTGTCAAAACAAAGTAATACATTAATTCAACAAATTAATTATAATCTTACTTTCTTGCCCACCAAGCCTTTCAACAGCATGCAAAAAAGTTAGATGGAGATCAGGAGTCCAACGTAGCCTAGGCATTTTCGATCGAACGTATTGTCTAACCATGGTGGCTCGTTCTTTATTACCTTCCATGCTCGTGGTGGTGGTACTGCTTGTATTATTACCTTCCGGAGATGATTGGTCTTTGACAAATTTTTTGTATGATAAATTAGTGGTGCTATCATTATTCTCATCATCATTTATTGCTTGTTCGTTCAAGTCAAAGGATGTGCACTTCCGATCATGAGAACTGGCTAGAGAAGAGGTTGGAGCTTGAATCTCATGATCACTTGCAGTAGTGTTACTTTCATCAGATAGCTCAATTGTCTCGGCCTTCTTGTTTTCCATGGATGGTGAGCTTTGTGTTTTCACTTCAAATACACTACTTGCAGTAGCTAGCTACTTCACTATATATAGCATATTGAAGATTTTTCTTAATGAGAAAAATTAAAGAAAAGTAGTCATAAAATGAGGATACTATACTGTGAAGATTAATGCCCTAATATATAATTTGTACGAAACTAGTGTACTTATGGGCATATATGCAAAATTAAGTGAAATATCCACCTAATTAAAGACATATCAGTGATAGAAGTTTTTTTTTTTTTAAAACCCCCCTTCTATGTTATCTTGAAAAGGGGTGTGTTAAGTAATTATTACAATATATATGGAGTATTTTCTTCTTATATTGACAAGATATATATACATCTTAGGGTTAAGATTAGATATGTAAACAAAGTACATGATGATATACAAACACACACACACACATATATATATATATATATAATAGAGCAACTAATAGATTTTGTTTAATGAAAATAAGTAGGGGAAGACTAAAATTAAATCTCAATCAAGGAAAGGAAAAGAAAAGAAATAAAAACCATAGAATTTAGTTCAAACACCTGACATTAATTATGGATGCATACATGGACATGGTATATAATAGAAATCTCCTATTTCTATATATCCAAGAAGTTTACACTTGAAAGCTAAATTTTAATGGGAAAGAAATAATTTATATTCAGGAAATAAACATAATAATTAAGTAGTTAACAGTGCTAATCTATTACCCAAATTAATCTTCTAGATACATAACAGGTGGATTCAAGCATATGAGATTCGTTGAAACATCAAACATATATATCCATGAAATCTCATATATATATATATATATATATATATTCTCGATATATCGATCCAAGCTAATTATCTCCTTGGATCCAGTATAATTTCCTACTGATCTAGAAACAGCTTAGCTATAGCAGTAGATTTAGAAAGAAGTTGATACTTGATACAAACTTACCCATCAAAGAAAAAGAGAGCTCTATCATGGATCGTTCCACAAGTAAAAAATTGGATGAATTATTGTACAAGCACACAGAGAGAGGAAGAGAGAGAAGAAGATAGCTTTTACTCACTCAAGTATTATTGTTCCCGGCCCTTTGTCATGTTGAAATATTCCAGTTTTAATTATATATCTATATGTGGAATTTTGGCTAGGAATGTGTGGAAATTAATTAAGTTCATAACATCACTCACCAAACTTCAAATATTCTTCAGATTTCAATATGCAATATTATATATATAATATATATGCAATAATGTGTATAGAAGACAATGGTCGGGCCTCATCAACTTGATCTCTTCACACTTCAATTTTATATATATAGTAATTATACCAATAATATTACGACCACCCTCTTTGACTGTTGAAAATCATGTGACTTCTTGAGCGCTCTCTCGTTAATTATTATTGTTAACTTTGACAGCTGTCTCTCTCTTTCTCTCTCTTAACAATCCATGATAATCTTTACTAGTTGACCTTTGCTGGGGACATGGAAACTTTTGTTTTGTCATAATTAATCAATTCTATATTTTTTGATATTTACTAATTACTTTATTAAATTAATCCGATCATTGATATATTTATATTGCAAGAGCTCTCTCTGTTAAAAAAAAATCAGGCCATCAACTGAACCCTTCAATGAATATATGCATAATTAAAAAAACTTATTATTTCACATATTTAAACACTAAAATTTCTGTCTTATTGTTCTTTACTTCTCTGATTGATCGTTTTCTGTGGTTTTCGTTTAATAATATATATATATATATAGATGTATAATATGTTGTTATCACCTCAATAGTTTTTGTCCTAATCTGAAAGCTTCCCTTGGTTAGATAATATATAAACAATCAACAACCCTTGAGACTTGTACTGCTTCTGGGACACCCGAGGAGCCTTTGAATTAGAGAAAATTACAAAAAAGTTGTATAAATTCGGACAAACAAGTATGAGCCTGTAACTTGACTCTAACAAAACTTAAATTTTATGATATATATATAGCGTCTTTGAATTCAAACAAACATATATTTACTTCCTAAATGTGTCGGGCATGAACATATATAATATATCGCATTTTAATGAAACTTGCTAGGTTTAAAGGTTTTGATATGATTCATAGTTATAGTGGATAGTCTAACAGTTTTATAATTACAAAACTGTTTATAACATGTGACTAATGGTGATTCTCACCCGGAACGTCCTTTCATATATATAAGTTTTTGTAGGTGTAAAGTGGTGTTTTGTAATCTGTATTAGCTAGGTTTTCCATTAGGTTCCTAGCTAGCTAGGAGTTTTGACTTCAGAGACTTCAAGAAGAGGGAAATGAGGGAATCTCATATCATCAGATTCTGATCTCGAAAAAATCCCACGTAAATAACTGAAATAAAAGACAGAGTTCATGTTCTCAACTTTTTGACTGTTCTGGTCGAAAAAAAAGAGTAAAAAAGGTTTTTTATTTATATCTCTTTGATGAACCCTAAAATAAAAAAACTAGAGAGAGAGAGAGATGTTTTTGATCAATTCCTCCCCAATTATAATGGATAAGAGATTGGCTGCATAATGGTCCCCAACATTTTTTATTTTATTTTTTATCAGAAGTGGATCTTCATGACAATTTTTTTCTTTCTTGTTTAAAATATTTGCTTGTCTTAGTATTTTCATCTCTCTCCAGAACCAGTATGTTTCTGCTTTTTTACTCCAAACAGGTTTAATTTCCAATACTAGTCAGCTATTTGAGTTTTCAGTTTGTGATTAAGTCTGAAAGTATATATATAAATTGACGATGGCTCCTAACTTTCGTTGTTATTAATTTGTATAGAGAATATATATATATATATATATATAATTAGTATTGCATGAAATGAGATAGTGTTAATTAGGTCAACAACCACGAACTAGCTAAAGGATATTAATAAAACTTGAAGAATAATTGCCAGTGAGATTCATATATATGATACAAAATACAGTACGTAGCTTTTTGTGAAATTGATTAAGTGTTTTTTTTTTAATTACTAAGATTTGTTAACGTTGATCAAATGGTAAGGATTTGAATCTTACAATGCGTATTTTATAAATATATAAATGAATATTTCTTCCCAATATTGTGATAGTACATATCTTCCTGTTTGTGGTGATAGAATATTCTCAACGGTCCCTACTTTATTCCGTATTTGATCTTAATAATAAGAGTATATATGTAATTAGAACTTAGAACTTAAATATTATGATTTATGACTAAGTCATTACTTATCATCTTAAACATTTTGGGTTGAACGACAATTTAACATGGCAAAATTATTGGAGAGAACTCAGAGAAGTATAGTATGTATAGTGTACGAAACCAAAAAATTTCCTTCTGTAGTTCTAACTTTAGTTAAAGATGCATACGTTAAAAAGGAAAAAGAAAAGGATACTGAGAAATCTTCCACTCTATTCTGTGTGATTAAAGATTCTGAGACAGATCAATCAAGTGTCTCTTGATCATTAATTTGATAATTCCTTCATGTTGTCTCTTTAGTACATTAATCCACACTTTTCCCCTACCGTCCAAGATTTACTTTCCAAGGCTTCTTGGAGAGAATTTGAAAATTTTGTCTCGACATTGAGCTGTTTATATATATCAGACTCATTAATTATTTATATATAATTTGGGAAATGCAAATCACCTTGAAAGGAATCGTTTCAAGGATCAGGTTTCTGCTAGAAGACACTCAAAATATGACTAGTTTTGCGTGAAATTTCTTTGTGTTTCGAGACAGTGTGGACCGAGAGAGAGAGAGAGAGAGAGAATGATTCTTGTGAGTAATGAAGACAAATATTCGAAGGATTAAAGTAAGTGTTTTAATGGAGGAGAGAAGGAAATTTTTTAGTGTCTGGTGTGGTTAAGAAAATAAGGAATTCTCTCCGTCCTACGTAAACCATATAAAAACAATCATGCATTTTCTATTTTCTTTTTGTTGTTTTGTGCATGGGAGTTGACATTTTTTTTTTCATTTTTTTTTTTACATTTCCCGAGCAAACAAAGAATCTTTTTCAGACCTCTTATAATATTATATCTTCTATGCCTGTTGGAGATCAAAATGTTTCAACGTTTTCACATTGCCAAATGTTTTCACTGTTTTCAGCTCAAGCTATGCGACATGAAAAGCTAGCTAGTATATATTTCTAATTTCTTACATTATTTTTGAAAAATAATACAAACGGGTTTTATTTCATATAATCATATGTGCAATTTTCTGTATAGAATTCTTTAATTATATGGGTATTATAAATTCTTATTAAAGCATAATAAAAACTAAGGAGCCAATGCGAAGAATATATAGTCGATTATTGCAAATGCATCGCAATCATCAATATTAATTGTCGACAAAAAATAAAAAAAATAAAAATTTCAAAGACTGGATGAGAAGATTGAGAATAGTAATAAAGAATTGAGTAAAATCTTGATATTCTGTAAAGTTGGCCATGCAAAGAATCTAGGTGTGGTGAGGTCTCTGTTGTGTTGGCAAAAGAGACGCCGCGAACATAGGCACCATATGCGATCTCGCCACACAGAGATCAGAGACTCTCAGTGAGAGAGAGTTATGTCTTGTAGGGCACATGCATATTATAATAATTGCTTTTGGTATGGGTTTTTTGTTCTATTTTAGCTTCGTATTTGTTTTTAATTAGTTTAAAAGCTTCCATTAATCAATCTCAAAAAGCATCCTCCGCTAAGTTACTAAACTTACAGTCTTACACAGGCACCGTCTTTGTATAGGCACCGGTAACTGACTTGTAATGTATCCCACATAAGCATTTAATTTTGTAATAACACTAAATCACTAATGCACGTAAGTTTAGCAAACACGATATTACGATATTAACATATAATACCACTTGTGAGTCCTATCGAGTTAAACTACATTAAGGTAAAGCAGTCAAAACCTGGCCGGTATAACCACTTAGGGCCTGACAGTCATAATGTACTGTCAGAAGTGAAGGTAAGGGGAGGCCTACAGGGGCCATGCTTCTCCAACCAATATTTTTTTTTCTATTTTATCTATATTAAAATATATATCAATAAAAAAAAACTATATATTATATATAAAATGTGATATATATATATATATATATATAATAGATGATAATATTATCTTTTCTGTTTATTATTTTAATTATATAAATTAACTAATAATTTTTGTTTCTATAATTTCATTGTCTCTGAAAATAGGAAACAAAATCTATCCATTTAATATTTTAATTTCCTATTATTTCATATATTATTACCTATTCGAGTGTGTATTTTTTATATTTTTTAGATTTCAATAAAACAAACTAAGTAAATATTGAACTCTTATAGCGATTGACTATATTATTTATTTTGCTAGGTTAATTATTAATATGATTTTGATAAATTTATTTTATTAGTTTATTACTTAAATTTTGTTCAAAATTACTATAAGTTAATTTTGTTTGACATGAATATTATAAAATTAAATTACAAGAATGTAAATAATTGTGAATTAAATATATTGATGGTATAATGATATTTTAATTAAGTTGATGAAATTTATATTATATGAGCTATGAACTATTAAAATATTTCTTTTCAGTTATGCATACCGTTAAGAATAGGCCTAGGTTTTGCAACAAAATAAAAGCTGTTTTCTCATACACTTTTTAATTATCTAATTGAAATGAAAATTATGAAGAAAATTATATCGATTTGGTTATAAATAATTTTGTAGTTATAAAATAGAGGTGTTACATTTTAATTAGTTAATGTCTATTTTATTTATTTATTTATATCATTACTTTTAACACCGAACGGTATCACATTTTGTTGAAAAGTATCAGATACGAGATTCTATTTTTTTCTTGTGCGGGATTTATACTGATATTATTATAAAGATCGTATGACCTACAATATTAATTTTTATCCTCCATCTCCTCCCACCACAAAAGCTAAAATTCTGACTTCGCCCCTGTGCGTTGCGTCGTTCCGGCACGTGAAGGTGTCGTGTTGTGCACGGCACGTAGACACAACCTTAATGGACCGTGTCAGCCTGGCGGGCCTTAACCGGCAGTCCCTACTTATATATGTGTGTGTGTATAAGTTTTAAGTTTTTTAAAGATTTAAATTTTAAAGTATTAAATTTATTTGTTATAATATTATTTTTAAGATTTAACTTATATATTTTCAATTGTAATTTGTATATATTATTTATTATTTTAGTCTAATAAAATAAAATATAAAAAAATAGATAAATTTATTTAATAAAATAATTCAAAGAATAAATAAAGATTAAAGATGTAAAAAATAAAAAATAAATGAAAATATGAAATGAAGAATTATTTATTTATTTAATAAAAAATGTGCAAATGTAAGTCGGATAAAAAAAAAGGTAAAGGAATGAATTTTATTTACTTATATAGATTTCAGTATTACATGATTGTTTCATTAAAAACCTTACCAAGAAAAACTCAGTAGGATAAAAACTTGGTAAGGAAAAAAGAGTGCAATCGAATTATAAGTAGTCAAGTAAATGTACTTGTATAATTAAAAATTAAAAATTAAAAAAAGAATGCAATCAATAACTCTTCAGTCTTCACTTCTAGTGCTAGACCTTGTTACTGTCGGAACCCTCATCGGCATATAAATCGGTAAAATTTTGAACAACTTCTTATGAAAATGGTGGGAAATGTCACATTTTTAAAGGTGTCAAGTCGCAGCTTTAATAAGTTAAGTTTAAAAGGCACCTATTATGGTGAACTACTGAAATTATCCTTAAATAATTAGTTTTTAATTCTGTTTGTAGTTCCATCTCCACACTTAGAACACTGATCAATTGAGTAACTCCTCTCTCTCTCTACACTAAACTTGTCTGATAATTGAAATCCCCTACAGCATTTAGAAAAAGTCAACGTCCATCAGCATAACAAGGTAATATTTTCTGAAATACTTGTTTTTTATCATGCATTTCTGAGTCTTGTAATACTTTATCCGTTCCATTTTATTTCTGAGTCGAGTTTTGTGAAGTTTTGAATCTGTGATTATTGAATCTTCGAGCGTTTGTAATCTATATCCGAGCCTTTTTGTAATTTGTCCAAGCCTTTTATTAGTAAAACCTCTGAGAATTGTTGGAAAGTCTCTAAGCCTTTTTAAACAAGGCTTCGAGACTTTGTGCCAAGTGTCCAAGCCTTTTATTAGTAAAGTCTCCGAGAATTGTTGCAAAGTATCTGAGCCTTTTAGTAAAGGCTCCTAGACTTTGTATCAAGTGTCCAAGTTTTATTAGTAAAGTCTCCGAGAATTGTTGGAAAGTCTTCGAGCTTTTTAGTAAAGGCTCTGAGACTTTGTGTCAAGTGTCCGAGAATTATTGGAAAGTCTCCGAGCCTTTTAACAAAGGCTCCGAGACTTTGTGTCAAGTGTCAAGTGTCCGAGCTTTTTATTAGAAAAGTCTCCGAGAATTGTTGGAAAGTCTCTGAGACTTTATGTAAAGTTTCTGAGCCTTTTAGTAAAGGCTCCGAGACACTGTGAAGTTGTGTCTGAACCATTTGTATAAACCTTTTCATGAGCCTACTGTTAACTGAATTCAGACATCTATGAAAAAAATTAATTAATTTTTTAATTTTAATAATGGTTAGTGATGATGAATTTGACAGGAGAATAAATCAGGTAAGAATATTAATATCTTACAACGGACGATGAGAGCAGTTACCCGATGAAAGTCAGAGGTTCGTAGAATCCGATAACCAAGAATGTATGTGTCAAAGAATATGACCTACGAAGAATTGTTGGCAATCGTGCATGCCATTGTGAAGTATGATGTAAATGATTGTAGTATTTTACTATTGTTCAATTTAAAAGAAAAGTTAGTTTACTGAGATCGGTGATTCTATTAGTTGAAACTAATTAATCTAATTAAAAGCTAATCTAAGTGAGTGAAAACTAAATGGCATAATGCTTGTTTTGAAAAAGGCGATTAATTAACTGATTTTTTTGTAAAAGTAATAAGCTAAAATAACACAAAAGCATACGAAAGAGATGAATGATGAGAGAAACGTTAGGGAATTAATGTAACCTACTTGAACCATTCAATGTAATCCACAAGTCACATTAAAGCTCTCCATTCCAACTATTAGGGCTTGTTTTAGGATAAAACATGAAGTACTTATTCCTTCCCCAAACTCACACAAGATCATGTAATGAGGAAAGATTAGGACCAATTTTTAATTAAAACTCTAAGCCTAATTAAGCATAGCAAGGTCATGCATATGAAAATTATCTCAATTTTTAAGCTTATGGTTAAGGCTTAAACGGGATGGTCACCCACATTTAATACTCAACCTCATGTATAAACTAAACCCAACACATAAATTCATTGAAGTCACAATTGAATATGAGGTAGGGAATTAGAGCAAATATTTCAATAAAAGAGACTAATAGTGAATTGAATAAAAATATTAGACTAAGGATTACATAAATTGTTCAATTGGTGACATCAATCCCCTAGTTTAGGAGTTTAGTTACACATCAAAAAAGTTAAAGAAAACATAGAAGAGTTCAAGAAGAAACCCAAGTTGGTCATTTGAGGCTCCTTGTCTTATAAGTTTCCTCTTCTTGTCTCCCAAGCTCCAAAGATGGGTAGTAGTTGTATGAATGTGAAAGTATGTGAAATTGGTGATGGGAATGTGAAAAAGGCTGTTGGGTGGATAATCTTGTGTGACTAAAGTTACATCACCATTTATATGGGATCCAAATAGGGTAAGAAATCCTCATAGGAACACGTGCCAATGTGTTGTGGCGTCGCTGAATGTCGCGTTGTCTAGGCGACACTTCGACCGTGACATTCATTCTACTTGTTTTCGCGCATCGATCGAGCGTCATCTTGAGTGACACATAATATTGGAGAGTTGTTATCGCCTCCTTTGTCGCGTCTATTCAGGCTACAAACCATGATCGCAACAGTCCGTCTTCAATTTCGCTCTTTCTCCTTCATGCGACATCAACGACACTTAGGGAGCGAGAGTTGTTGTTGATTGCTTTGTCGCGTATGTACAGGCGACAATCCACGACTCGACAATCCGTCTCTTTGTGCTTCAGCTTCTCGTTTTGAGCCATTTTGGATCCCAACTTTAATTTTTTTCACCCAATTATGCCTTTGACACTAAAAACCTGGAAAAAAAAAACTTAATCAAGCCATCAAACACTTGATTTTACCCAAGAATTGAGCAATAAGCATAGGAAAGGGAACCAAAATCTAGTGTTATCTTGGCTCGATCAATAAACAAATACAATATTGATCTACAGTCAATATCAATCGTTCCTGACATAACATGTCGGACATTTATAAGAAATAATGATGATGTTCAGTATATACTAGGAGAAGAACAAGTGATCCCCTCAAGTATGTGTTAGTCTAATTGAGAGGACAGTTGGAGATATGATAAGTAATGATATCCATACTTGTGAAAACACCAAGCAATTTAGATCTTTTAGCGGAAGCAACCAAGTTTTCACATAAAGGAGTAGGACCGAAGGTCGGGATAACATATATGTTATCCCACCAGTAGTAACCGACCATGTAGACGTAGTTTGGCCTCAAATTGAGATGAATGATGGGCAGTACAATGAGATGCACAATGACATGTACAATAAGCAGAACACTGAACCGAACCCTGGGCCGAACCATAAGGTGGATATTGTGGCTAGAGATGTCCACGGTTCGGTTAAACCATTCGAAACCGAACTGAAACCGCCCATAAAAAACCATAACCATAACCAAAACCGACAGTTACGAAACCGATTGGAAACCGATTTCGAGCCGGTTCGGTTACGGTTTAGTCTTCCCAAAAACCGACCAAAAAACCAGCAGTTAAACCGTCGGTTTTATTAAAAAAAAAACACATCCTAACCATCCCAAACCGTCGGTTACAAAACCAAACCCAAACCATGTATGACGGTTTCGGTTACCGTTTTGCCTCTCCACGGAACTGGAACCGGAGGTTTCAAACCAAAACCGAACCGTGGACGCCTCTAATTGTGGCAAATATTGTTCTGGTAGTTAATGTAGAGAACACTCTTGAAGAGTCTGTTCAAAGACGTGGAAGACAGGTATAAGGAGTTAGTTGCACTACAGCAGATATGCCTATGACTTCTGAGGTCCTGCATAATGTAACTGCGGGTGATTCTGATAATGCCACAACATGGGTTATTCCCAGAGCATATTCATACTAGTTTCATATTGTTAAAAACACGAAATTGGCAACAGAAGAACCGAAAAGCATGATTTGTAAAGATTATTTTGTTCCTACTAAAAAGGATTTGAAGAGATTAGTTTGCCTTTTTACAATGCGACAGAAGTTTGAATTGAAGGTGAAAATGTCCAATAAGACAACGTTACATCTGGATTGTTTGATTGATAACTATACGTGAAAATTAAGAGCAGTGAGAAGAGATGAAAGGTCGTACTTCTAAGCAATAAGTTTTGTCAACGAACATAGTTGTCCCTTTGAGGAGATTCACCGTCTCCACAGATGAGCTAGTGCAATTATAATTGGAGAAGTCGTTGCACCTAGACTTCAACAGCAAGATGGTCGTCTCATGCGTCTGTAGGAAAAAATCACCGATACAAAAATAATGAATGGCATCCAAATCATGTATAGTAAGGCATATCAATCCCTGCATTATGCATTGTCACTAACCTATGGAATACATGAAGAAAGCTCCAAACTAATGTCATCGTTTGGTTACGTGCTGGAACAATAAAAACCTAGCATAATCACTGACTCATAGTGAGCAGACAATGGTACATTTTTAATTTTTTTCATGTCGTTAGGTCCCTCACTTAGAGGTTTTTAGAGGTGTATGCTTCCAGTTATTGCAATTGACGGTACCCATTTAAAGGGAAGATTCGAGGGTACAATGTTTGTTGCAACTAGGGATGGGCGTGGGGGCCCATTGGGGCAGGGGAAGGTCCCCCCACCCCACCCCACCCCACCCCCACCCCCTCCCCTATTCCTAAAACCTCCCCCAACCCCCCGCCCACAAACCCTATTTGGGGGAAGTGGGGATGGGGGTGTTTGGGGGGAGGTTCCCTTGCCCCTACCCAGTCCCTCATTTCCCCCACTTTCAATCGTAATATTTTTCAATTTTAAATCTGAAATTTAGAATTTAAGATTCGAAATTCAATCATTATAATCGTTCGATTCACACTATTTCGATATCCAATTCTATAAATATTCTAAAATAAATAATTGATTTAATTTAATAAGAAATTAATACAAATAACTATAGTAATATAGTTTTACACAAATAATATATGGGAAAATGAAGAAAATGGGTAGAAAGTAAATGAGTAATAGAGTTAAAGTTATTATTTTTAAAAAAAATATAAGTGTATATATATATATATATTTATTTATATATATATAAGAGGAAATGGGGCTCCACCCCACCCTTATTAAAAGAAATAGGGGAATGGGGGTGGGGGTAGGTTCCCCCACCCCTACCCCCATTTAGATTTTAGGGGTAAAATTTGCCCCCACACCTACCCCCAAACCTCATTTAGGAGTAAAATTTGCTCCCAAATAGGGATGAGGCCCCATAGGGGGAAATGTCCATCCCTAGTTGCAACTGTACAAGATGGAAACGGACCGGTGTATCCAATTGTTTTTTTTTTTGTAGGGCGACTCAGAAAACAACATTTCAATGGATTAGTTTTTGGATTGCTTGAAAGGTGTCCTTGGTCATATAGGTGATCTGGCTTTCATTTCCGATCGACATGCAAGCATTTAAGCAAGTATTTCTAAAGTGTTCCCTTATGCAACCCATACTATATCTTGTTGTCACTTTTCTGAAAATATGAAGAAGCGATTTCACAGAAAGGATGTTACAGCCATAATGGACAAAGTAGGTAGATCGTACACTGAATTAAAATAAAATCAGCACATGGATGAGTTACGTAACCTGCACCAGAATACATTTGAGTATGTCAATGTTGTCAGTCTACATAAGTGGTCTCGCGTACACTGTTCCGAAAGAATGTCAATCCTTCCTCGTCTATGCCCTCGTATTACCGTTCAGCCCTCTCAGCTGCCATCTGCACCAATGCAGTCCTCACAAACATCTGAAATAGTTGTTAAAACAATGTAATTGTCTACGTACTAATAAGTTTAAAAATTAACACAATAGATACTTACTCTAGCTGTGAAAATCTTTACCAACTTGTCCGTCGTGGTCGCTTACTCAACTCCCATTTCAGAATACGGGGGGACAAGTCAATCTCCCTACAGATCTCAAATTGGGTGGTAAGTTCGGGGATCACCTCAAAAGCAAATATCTGCTTAAACAAAATCAACGATCAGAATCCAATACATTAATTACATAAGTCATATTAAAAAAAATACGGATTGAAATTAGAAATTCTCACCAACAGTGCGTGAGGTAGACCGTATATATTGTACGACTCCGTGTTGTGTAGCCTGACCCCCTTTGCTTGTTGGCGTTTCTCGAACCGCTCACGTCGACCATCCAACGCATGCTTGAAACCAAAAATGGACTGCCTGTATACGTGTGCACCCCACGGGAACAAATCAAAAGCGTCTAAGTCCTCAACACCATACTGAAATTTTCTCTTTCGTCTAACCCCATCAATATCTAGTTCAGTGTATACAATAGACATAGCTTCACAACATCGTACTTCTGCTCAAATCTACCAATTCGTAAAATAGCCCTCAGCTATTCATATTCCACCTCCTATCGACCATCAAAATACTGCTCTTGTATCCCGTTCTCTACCATCTCATACATCGTTGTGTCAGGAATCACACTGAACTTCAATCCGATGATGAGACAGAACTCAAACTTAGAGAACCGGCCCAAATGATGACCTAACATAAATATCATCTCATCCTCTAGGCCATCATGATGCAACTT
Source organism: Dipteronia dyeriana (assembly GCA_032871835.1). Classification (NCBI taxonomy): domain Eukaryota; kingdom Viridiplantae; phylum Streptophyta; class Magnoliopsida; order Sapindales; family Sapindaceae; genus Dipteronia; species Dipteronia dyeriana. The sequence goes on from CM065295.1 coordinate 12,914,459, forward strand.
GCGCATAAGCAGTCAATGGACAATGTCTACCAAAAACTTTATCTCCTGATGCATCCGCAGGAAATAACCTAAACAAGACTCTGTATACCGATGTCAGTCTTTGACTGCGAAATGTTCAGGTACCATGTTCAGTACAGCATCGATATCTCGAAGGTTATCGAAATGGTTGTGTTGAGTTATTTTTCCCTCGTACCATTCTCCTACTGAAGTTTTCAGTAAATCCTTCAGTTGATTACTCATCTGCATTTTCATAAAATAAAAAAAATAAGCATCTAAGTTACTAAAATGGCAGTTAAATCAAAATCTCGTGCAGGTATTTAAAAGGCTTGGGTAGTTAAATAAAAGGCTCGGGGAGTTGTCTAAAAGGCTCGGGGAGTTATCTAAAAGGCTCGGACGCCTATCTAAAAGTCTCGGATACTTAATTAAAAAGCTCAGACAATGTTTTCTAAAAAGCTCGGGCATTTATGTAAAAGTCTTGGACAATTATCTAAAAGGCTCAGACACTCTTTAAAACTCTCGGACACTATATGCAAACTCTCATACATGTACTCAAAAGACTCGGATACAACTAACAAAGTCTCCGAGATTCAAATTTGACAAAACAAATATTCTTCAAAAAAGTTCAGAGATTTTTCAAAACGCTCAGACACTTCTTTAAAAGACTTGGACACTTTAAAGAAAGTCTAAGAGATAGAAAATTAACAAAAATAAATTAATTTTCAAAAGGCTCGAAAATAACTCACACATATTAATACAAAGTCTCGGACATGTACTCAAAAGGCTCGGATATAACTAACAAAGTCTCAAAAACTATTTACAAACGTTCGGAGATTCTAATCGACAAAACTGTTATTATTCAAAAAAGCTCAGACCAAACTTTAAAAGGCTCAAAATTTTTAACAAAAGGCTCAGACATCGTCTATACACAAAAAATTTAAATCTTTTAACCCTAACCAAAATAACTCGGACAACATTTTCAAAGGCTCGAAAAGTTTTACAAAAGACTTTGATACAGTCTTAAAACTCTCGAAAATCTAGATTTTCATCATCTTATGCACAAAAATTTCAATTATCAAAACCTTAATCTACCCACAACCATACTCATATCGACAAATCAAACATAATGTACAGGTCTAAACAACACCCAACATCAAACAAACACATTAACTTATCAAGAACAAAATTGATAACTACTTACCACTATCAATTGCAATGTCGTTAGAAATGTCGACTTCAACACTGTCCTGCCACCGTCGATTTCTTCACCGTCGATTTTTCAGGCTGATACTTTTGGAACGATGCGTTTCTCTCTGTGTACTATTTCTCTAGGTTTGAAAACGAAAGAAAGAAAGTGACTTTTCAAGGGTATTTCTGTATGGTCACCTAAATTGGTGCCTTTTTAAATATGAATTATTAATGTGGTGCTATTTGCACAAGGCCCACCCCAAATAGTGTTATTTATTTTTTGAATCCATAACTTCTTGGTCTTCCATTTGATGTTGCATCTTTATTCGAACATGCTCCCACATCCGAAGGCATGTTAATACATCCACCATCTCAGGTGGCAAAAAAGTTCTTTATGGTTCAATTATACGTCCACTCGTGCTAAATGCTTGTTCTAATGAAAGAGTGGACACGGGGATAATGAGTATGTCACGTGCTAGTTGTGACAGGATCAAGTATTTGTTGTTGTAGTTCTTCCACCATAACAGCAGATCATATTCCTCCGTGTTTTTGACTAAATCAAACTAAGTTTCAAGAAACATGTTGAGTTTGGCACCTCTAGTTACAACAGCTCGTGGAGCTTGGGATGAAGAAGAAAAATTTGATAAGCCGTCGCATTTTTGGCAATTGAGAATACTCCAATTTCTATTCAACGGGAGTGTATCCCGTTTTTTTTATGGTTGCTTGTTAACGCCACTAAACCTATACTCACAAATACTAAAAACTGCAAACGACTTGGTTTGCAAGTCAGTATATTGTTCAAAAAAATCTAAGTCCAATATTGAACCAATATAATCAAGAAAAATTTCTAAACCAGATAATTTAACCCTAAGATCTATTATAACACATAATTTTATGATATGACATGCACACCGTTAGTGGAAGAAATAACTCTCACCTCGCGGGATATTGTTGTTAAAAAATAATGCAATAGAGCTAGTATTTTCCGATGCATTATCTAATGTGATAGAAATGATGTGTTGAGTTATTCCATAAGTTTGTAAAACATAAACAATGACATTATAAATATTTTCTGAGGTATGTTAAAATCTATAAGACAAAAACTAAGAATTCTTTGTTGTGACTTCCACTCAGAGTCTAAATAGTGTCTTGTGACACATAAATAGTCCTGTTTGGAACGTGCATTCTAAATATCGGAAGTTAGAACAATAGAAACATTTAGATGTTGTAATTCAGTAATAAAGTTATCTCGTTGGTCTTAAAATATTTTAACAAATCGCTCATAGTAGTGTTTCTAGAAACAGCTTTAAATTAAGGGGTATTTTGGATAAATTGTTCATAAAAAACATTGTCACCGAAATTAATCAATTGATCGGTTTGTGCAATGTATGTCATGCAATATCTAGCATACACGAATTTGTAACTCCACATCGTAACGGACCATTTAGGTTATGTTGTAGTTGTGTCTGGGTTGTAGTGTCTACGTGTTCATGTTGAGCCATGCATTTGTCCATATGCCTTTTCAAATGACCGGTTCCCAATCTAGAATGGCTATATAAAGCTTTATAAAAACTTACAGCGAGATTTTATTGTGATCGTACCATCTGGGTCTTGTACTTCTTCTTTATCAAAACACTGTCATCCAATAGATTTCATCTTCTTGTTTTGGGGAGTGATTTCGGTGCGGAGGCGGAAGGTCCCGTAGCTCCCACTGTCAGTTCGAAAAGGTCAAAATCATCAATTTTCATGTTAAAACTGTCTGGAAAAAAAAAGGATGTTAAGGATCCATTTCCAAAAATAAAAATATTAACTCATCTGTCAATAAATAATGAAACATACAATCATAAATATACTTATATGTTAAGAAAAAAATATTAAAATTAGTAACTAAGCATAAAATCATAAATATGCTAAGCAAAAATATTAAATATAAAGTAAAACACTAAATTCTAAGATTCTAAGGATAAATATTAAAAATAACATCAAAGTATAAAATTATAAACCTATAAATATACTAAACATTAAAAATTAAATATAAAGTAAAACCTAAGAATAAATATTAACATTAAAAACTAACATAAAATCATAAATATACTAAGTATAAATATTAATATAAAGTAAAACCCAAGTATAGATATTAACATTATAAACTAGACATAAATATTAAAATTAATAACTAAATATAAAATCATAAATATACAAAGGAAAAAAATATTTAAATAAAACCTAAGAATAAATATTAAAATAAATAACTAAGCATAAATATTAATTATTAAATAATAATGATGTAATTGAAATTAACTATAAACATAAAAATGTACGATTTTGAATTTTGAATTTTGGGCATAAATATATAAAATAAAATAAAATACAAAATGTTATGATTTATGAAGCATAAAAATAAAAAATTTAAAATTAAGCAAAAAGATATAATTTTATAAATTGAGCATAAAAAATTAAATTAAAAATTAAAATTAAAAATTAAGCATAAATATATTAAGTATCAATATAAAATTTAAAAACTAAGCATAATATTGAGAGAACCAAAACTAACCTCCAAAATATTATAATTTCGTTTCTAACCACATACAAAAGTTTAATTGTTAATAACCATATTTTTGAGAAATTACTTGAATGTCTTCATATAAAAATTATCCCCAAGCACACACACACTCTCTCTTTCTCTCTCTCCTATGTTCTTTATCACAGTTCATCTCTCTCTTTCTCTCTCTCTTCTCTCTTTCCCTACTCATCATTGCCGGACGTAATCACTTGGACGTGCACCGCCCGACGAAGGTGTCGCCGAGCTGCCTAGGCTGTACCAAACCAGAGGGTGCGCCACTTGGCTTCGCTCTCTTCTCTCTCCCTTTCCTCTCTCTCTCTCTCTCTCTCCTCTCTTCGCTCTCTTATTGTTAATATGGAATAATAAATATTGAAATATATCAAATTTGAGGGTTGATTGGGTTAAGGTCTGATATTTTGGATGATTTGGGACTGGATGTTGGAGTTTGGTTTAAAAAAAAAAACTTGAAAGCGTGAAATCTTCTACAAACTTGAAATGTTTTACGAAAACTTGAAATCATGCTTTAAATCTTATCCAAAAACTTGTCCACATTTCAAGTTTTTACATAAGATTCCAAGTTTTCGAACCAGTAGAACTTGAAATCTTCTGGAAAAAAAAATTGATTGAAATCATACCCAGAAACATGTCAACATTTTAAGTTTTTACATAAGATTTCAAGTTTTCGAACTAGTGAACTTGAAATCTTCTAGAAAAAATTTGAAACCTTATTAAATTCAATTCTTCACAAAACACATACAAAATTGATGCAATAAGACTAAAACCATGCTAAAATCATCCTCTAGTTGGTCGATTTGCAAGAAAAAAAATCAAAATTTGATGAGGAAGAATAAAGAGAGAAGAAGAAAGAAGACAGTAGAAAAAAAATAAAAGAAAATAGAAAAGTTGATATTGGGGGTATTTTTATAATTTATGGATATACACTGAATTTTTTTTAAAAAAAAATGGTTATTAACAATTAAATTTTTGTATGTGGTTAAAAACGAATTTTTCATGTTAGATGTGGTCAATTTCAGTAATTTCCACTAAAAAAATTAAAAATAAGATTTAAAGAAAAACAATTACCTTTGTATTTTGGTGCCTTGGTGCTTTGGTGGGGAGAGTAGAGAATAGTAAATAGAAATTAGCGAGTGTGATAGTATTAGTAGTAAGTGGTTAGTAGTGTAGAGAATAGAGAGAGAGTGAGAGTGGATAGAGAGAGGGATAATGAAATAGTGTAGAGAATGGAGATTAGAAAGAGAGTAGTGGAGAGAGAGAGAAAGTAGAGGTGTGCAAAAAAACGCCAAATTGACCATCCAAACACATAAAGTATACGAAAAAAATGGGTGGTTCGGTTAAAGGTGGTTCGATTTGGGGTTGAATGAAATAATTCATCAACCCAAATCAAACCACATATTTTAGAAAGCAAAACTAAAATATAATGGGGTGTTTGGATCTGTTTTTAAAAACTGTTTTTTGTTTTAATTTTTAAAAACAAAAAAACAACTTGAATGTTGTTTGGCTGTGCATTTTAGAAAACTATTTTTGAAACAAAAAACAACTTTTTTAAAGTTATAACTAAAAAGTTAAAAACAACTTTTTTTGTTACCATTTTCAAAACATCATTTCAAAACAACCCACATTTTTTTCTCTCCAAACAACTACTTTTATTCATTTTAAAAACAACAAACACATTTACATCGTTTTCCGATTTTAAAAACTACCTTTAAAAAACATTACTAAATACATTACATTTTTAAAAACATCAATTTTAAAATATGATTTTTATTTTTAAAAATAGTTTTCAAAAACACCATTTTAAAAATGATACCAAACATACCCTAAAATTCATCTACGTTTTCTAGTCGGTCCATATTTTATAACTTTTACAAATTATTTTATATTATTATATTTTATTTGTTTGTTTTAATACAATTCTTCTGATTGATTGATGTATTAAGGTTTCAAAAGCATAAATGATATCAAACATTTCTTTAATCAGGGTATATATATATAGTTTAAATCTAAACGGATTAACCTATCCAAATCAACCTGATCTTTTTTATTTTGGTTTGAATCGGGATGAAAAATCATATTGATTTGTTTTGGTTTGATATTGATTTTCAACCCAAACTAAACCGAAAACGCACATCCGTATGAGAATCTGTATGAAAAGTGTAATGGGTAGGGCATTTATAGAAAAATTGAAAACGTTACTAAAGATATAAAATAGAAATTATGAGAGGTGGTTGTTTCTGTAATTTAGTTTTAAAATTTTGCATTTTAAAAAAAAATAATAATAATTAAATCCATCGGTCAAACCATCGGAATTTGAAAAAAAAATTGACAGGCCCAAGGGCTGGCAGTGGGGCTAATACTCTCGGCCTTGCACAGCCTGAAGGGTCCTTGACGGGCCTTAACGGACCGGGCACACCAGGCCTAACCCCAATTGACATCTTTAATTAAGGGTATACAAACACCCGCTCATCTAATTAAGCAATACAGATCCAAAATTCGGCAGCAAACAACAGCAGAGCAAGAAAACAGGAGTTTTCGCTTGTGCTCAACTCAAGTACATGATCATATTCAACAAAATTGAGGTTGAATTTGAAATCCCCCACACCTCCCTACAGAAAATTCACTGAATAAAAAGAACTACAATGAGGCTACACACCTAAAACAACCCAGTGGTCAGAGACAAAGAAAAGAACAGGATACATCAGCTTATTGTCACTAAACAAGCCAAAATGCAAACAAGAATATAATCCGACACAAATTTCGCTCAACTTTCATTCACTATCTCACTAATAAAAGGAGAGATCAGCAAATGAAAGGACTACATTGGCGTAATAATATGTACAATCCCAATGCCTAACTTACATAGCCCCAAAATAAATTATTGCCTAGGTTATTGACAATCCATAATAAACCATTTTCCTCCCTATTTTTCATAATATGAAGAGCCAATTCCAATAGAATCATGATACACCAACAAAACAAGAATTCTCAAGTTCTAATAACAGGACCCTTGTAGATCCCTCTCCGTATCACGAAGTTGTCGGGGGGTTGAAATTCTTCTAACCAAGTAACTTCAGAGACCGTCTCTCCATTCATTTCAAGTTCGCCTTCAGTTAAATAAGGAAACAAAACACAGTATTAAGATGAATCAACATTACCGGCAGAACCATAATTTATTTGGGAAAAGAATGGGATAAAAATTTATTTAGGAAAACAATGCGATAAAATATTATTAACCGATAATTATAATTGATTGATACTGAAATATGAATATGATTACCTGGAAGATCTCTCCTGGGGGTCCTCCTGAAATAAGTGCAGTGCCGTCCATGCTCCGAAGAGTAAGGAGGGGAGAGGATATCAAATATAGCACACGGAGTAATTGCTCTGAAATAATGGATGTTCCCTCCGCTGTTGGGATAAAGAATTGTCGTCCCACAAGGTGCTGTCATCTCAGTATCTTTAACCAGTTTTGCAGGTCTTGCTGCAAACCACCAATCATGACTTAACGCAAATGGTAAAAATTAAAAGAAAAGGAATTTATAACCACCCAATTGTGGGTGTGTAGGAGGAAGTGGGTGTAAATGAATTAAATAAGTGAAATGAAAAACAAAAATACACACCACTTATTCAAGGAGTAAAAATCATCAAAACATATTTCAGTGTTCAACTTGCTCCAAAAAGAAATTTTCATTTTTCAACCAATTGAGATCAGCTACATTTTCATATCCCCTACATAATATTAAATGAGACAACATGCATAATCAATCATCAAGTCGGGGAATAATAACAACAAAAAGTGAAAAGCGAATTGTTTCTATGACTGTCCGTGTAAATGCCTTCATCTTGAACCACCGGTACAAATCCATACAACTATTTTTCCCAAAGACCATTTAGCCAGATTATTCTGCTTTTTGCAACTACTCATGGCGTTATGTTTAATTTAAAATGAATGCAATTCTTTTTATTCATTGCACATTCATAGTTGCCAATTATCCAGCTCAACGTCATGATAATTGGTTACACTAATACTGGCAATTGTCTAGCGTAAACTGCCAATAAATCACCAAGCACAATTGGTCTTTAACCTCCTCATCATGTCAGATAATCTCGTCTAAATTACTTATTAAGTGCAAATGGTCTGGAAACAGCTTCATATCATGTGCTCAAGCTATGAACAGCAGTCTCTTATATGCCACTTTCCATGTAATAGATCAACCAAACATGATAAGTCAGATAAATTTGGGTATCTTTGTCACCGAGTTCAATAATGTCTTCAATTTAAAATTAAAAAATTCACTTCTTAGTGATAGTTGGCAACGCTGAGTCTAAGACATTTCCTACAACTCTACATTATACCATTGGATATCAGACCTGCTTGTGTTTACACATAAAGTTCCAGAGCAGTAGCTATATGTTCTCTTTTTCGTTTTTCTTTTCTATTAATAAAAACAAGCAATGTTCTACTGCGACTGCCAAAGAAACGTCATTAAGAACATATTTTTTTTCAAGTACTATTCCAATTAATACCTGCCATAAAACAATGAGAAGAGATTACTTATTCCTCAACATATTGAGTCAAAAAAGAGTTTCTTTAAATCAGTAAAATCTAAAAATGAAACTAATGAGGTTCAAGCTCAACCAATTTAAAATGGATACGAAATTGCCAAGAAAAGCAAAGTCAAATGCAAAATATACTGAAGCAAACTTCAGATATTATTGTACGGAAAATTTTGCGTGTATTCAATCCAGGCAGTTATAGAAAGAAAACTATATCATTAAGATATCTAGAAGGTTACCAATAACCTAAAAAGCAGACCATCATTTAAGAAGAACTTTTCAAATGTCCATCGAGGGGTCACAACACCCTTTCCTGTTATTATTTATTTACCCTAATGCCTCAAATCATGAAAGGTAATTGTAACAAAAGATTGTCTGTCATCTCATAGCAATAATCATATTTTTATTAATTCAATCAACATTCAACCAACTCGATTTACCCTTATGAATAAGAAAAAGGTACCAAAAGCCTGATGTTTTATAAATTTAATCCCAAGCCCACTCACAAAAAGAAAGATTGACCAATGACTATTTCTTAAATAAGGCAACTGGGTTGATAGAATTCAATGTTACACGAGGGAGACTGAGAGAAAAACAAAATTCAATAAAATAATAATAATAATTGTAACAAAAAAATTAGCATGACAAGATCCTTCGAGGCAAAGATAGTAAGGGCATATCCAATTGCTTATATTCCATTATATCACTTAAACACCATGTTAACTAACATCCTAATTGATTCAATTTTTTAACACCAAGTAACAACTAACAAGGACATCATGTTCAGACCAAGGAAGTTGAATGGCAATCTTTAAAAACCAGCCAAAACAAGTTGGTAATAAACCGAATCTACACATCTTTAGTAAAAACAACCTAGACTCTTTGGATTTCAGAGCAACAGCACTCAAATGGTTTCATATTAGCCAGCCAAATCAGAGGCAGAATTACCAGCACTTGTTTATACTGTCAATCCTTTAGATCATTCCAAAGTAAACCTGTACACCTTATAACCACAAGACTCCTAATATTTCTTATGTCTTCTCCTTGGTAGTCCTTCACAGATGTTGACCACGACACCATTCAGCTTAAATTTCATTCCTTACTTTTGGTTTAAAGGTAAAGGGATGAATGGGGATGCGATTGCACTACTTTTAGTGTTAAAATTTTGCCCACTCTGTTGAATAAAAAACAATCCTAAGAAGTCTCTAGTTTTAGAATCAAGATCAGACACCCTCTACTCAATTATTTTTAATCCTTGTCAACAGCATCACATTTAAAAGAAATACAGCTTGAATTTGTAAACAGATTTTTTTGAGAAATTCTAGGAAAACCTATAATTCTCCTTCTCTCTAAAAAGCCATCAACTTACATTTTTAGGGTCATCCCCTAAAAGAGCACTGCTGATGTGTTATTTATCTCGACTCAAATAAATCAACTAAATTTGTAAACTAATTCGAAATAAATGGATAAGGTTTCTAAAGAGAGATTCACTCGTCTATATTACTCAGCCAGGTCTTGTACAACCAAAAAATCGTGAAACAGCTATACAGGGCATATATTATACTACGAAGACTTTGGAGGTCCTTCCAATAATGCGTAAAAATCATTTGCGAAGCTGTAGACTTTGGGAGGCTCATGATTAAAGTAACAGAAATAGCAGCAATAAATCACTGACGTGACAAGCATAGGTTTAGGGAAACACACTATTGAATACAGGTTTTACTGCCAATTAGAGGCTAAGCCGTTGGGACTGGAGAATGCCTTAGTCTTTGGAGAAACAATGATTGATAGAATTAATCCAAAAGAATGAGGAAACTGCATCCTAAAACTTTCATCAACCATGACCTACCGTTTAACTTAAAAAGGGTACCCATAACAAAGAAACTGCATCCTAAAACTTTCTAGTTTTTCTTTCTTTTCTGCCATTGAGTAACCTAGCTAGGATAAACAAAATACAATCCAGAGTGAGGCTAGCGTTTCCTACATAAACATTTATTAGAACAAGACTTTGTAATTAGTAAAGGTAATCAGAAACACTAAGTAATAGAATCAAATATCAACCCAATAATTAAATTAAATAATTTATAAGTCTCTAATAAATACGATATCCATGGCTTCTGACATCTACCAAGCTGTTTTTCTACTCTGGTGTCCCATATAATTGTATATTAATACAAAGTGAACTTCAATTTGTCTGCAGTCAGATGTCAAACACCTCTACTGAAGAGAATTGAAGATTACATGGAGAGATACAACATTTACACATTACCATCATGTCATCAAAAAACCGTGAACTACTCTTCCATCATCAATTAGCAGAAATTATACTGAAGAGCAACAGACTTAAAAGATGAGGTGGGTTTCGACATTTAGATAAGTAGAAAATTATCATGGTCGAAGCAATTCTATTTGACATTTGACAAAGCTAATCACTTGTCTAAAAGAATGGCCATATATATGTATTTTTTAAATGGATAAAAAGCCTAACATGCTCAACCAAAGTGGGAGAGTCAATATACCAAGAACACACCTTGTGATGTATCAGTAGGCTCCGGTAACTCAAGCCAATCATATGACTTTACATGAAATGTACCATAGACCAGCTTGCTCAAAACAGTCATTCCCGGATGATTATGGAGTGGTATGATAGAGGAAGGTGGCATGCAGAAAATTCCTATCTGGAACAAAAATAAAAAATTAAGAACCAGAGTATCTCAGTAATTCAGTTTTCAAGTCTAAAACTTTCAAATGCAGTAATGGCAAACATTGACTGTGTTCAGGATCTACTGGAATTTCACACTCATGGTATAGCACTTTACAAAATAAATATGTAACTAATGACTGAAAACTTGAAACTGTGCTTACAGAGAAACTGTCACACTCATGTAAATGTAGGTATTTGATTTGTGGAAGCGACTGATGCCTCCCATTGCGTTCCAGCACAGCAGCTGACCAATTGCGTACTAATTGTGCCTCCTGTTCAAGACCTACATCAGAAGGCTTGATTTTGTCTGAAACAAAATAATAAATGGGTTAGAAAGGGAAAAACTAATTTGATCAGAGACGATGACAAAGAGCTTAGTAACTTTGTGTAGGAAAGGGGAGTTAGAATTAAGAACCCCATAAATACATCTAATTTTCAATTTCAGATGAATTCAGATAAGGATTAAATGCATTAGGTCCTAACAGAACATAAACAAGTTTATTGACTCACCGAGCATGAAGTGTTGGATAAAGACTTGGAGCATTTACTTATTTACTATGAGACAACAATGTTCATTTTGAGTCAAAACACAAAGAGCACATCAACACCGAATAACCACCAAAAGAAGATATGTAAAGTTGGTCTCTTCCCAGACAAGTGTATTTTGTCTTGATGCATAAAAGTAGGTAATGAATTTCAACAACAAAAGCATTGTCTGGCATTGAAAAGAGCAAAGACTTCTTTTGAGTTGATAACCATAGTAAACATCAATGGAAAACTCTTTTAAAATGAGAGAAGCAGTCCATCCTCACATAGAACTTGCACCCCTGACTTCTGATCTCAATTTTGAAGTGATTCTCACGTTTTCAGCTTCCCTCTTGTCCAATAGTCTACCCTTTGTTATCTACAACACTGAGGGAGGCCATCGCTTAATTTGTTTCTATTTTTACTTCGATCAAGTTGTTCTCACTCCCCGACACATAAGTGGGTGCCATGTCAATGTATAAGTGGTGACACTCAAATAACCTACTCAAATTATAAAGTTTGATTTATCATAATCAATGTGTTTGTGTTGAAATGAAGTATATTTGCATCAGTTGCTTCACAATTCTTGTCGAGAACATACATTTTCTTTGCAAGCAGCAATTCCGCAAACTTTTTTATTAAAATCAAATTGAATATAGATACGCCTACAAAGAGCATTGCATAGTTTAAGTAAGCTCATGAATACACACACAATAAAACAACGGAAGAGTCAGTTCTTAATACCTAACATTGCACGAACTTTTTCGAGGGCTTCGTCTGAGATGCACCCATTGGGAGAAAACGAAGATCTGCAGGTATTATAAAGTCTCTGTATATAATATGGCATGGTGTTAAAGACGGTACCAACTTAACTGAACCGATATCAGTAAGCCGATAACGCCTTTGCTATAAACCCACTAACTGCAACTCCGATAGAAGATGCAATTGAATACTTTGATCTTGTTCTGCGAATCGATTTGACGGTAATAGATCTGCATGACACTTATCTCATATTCTCATCTCTCTCTGCCAATCTTAATCAACCAAACAAATAACAGAAACAAATTGTATAAATTAGATTGCATTTCTCATCCAAAATTACAAGCATAATACGGAAAAACGAATTGCCTACTGTATCAGGCCGTTTGGGAATTTAAATGCGAAAATAATAAAATAAAAAAGCAATTAGGATTCAAATTTTTTGAATATTTCACTTCGAACCACACAAATAATAGAATAAATTGGAGGGAATTTAACAATTATTCAATTTAATCTTATAAACAATCACACAAATGGCAGGGAGAATTTAAAAAACAAAAAAAAAATAGAAATCTAATTTGCAGACATAACACCTAATTCAGATTAAAAAAATATATAATAATTTAAAGGATTTTCAAGGGAACAGTAAGACAAATTAAAAATTAACAGAGAAAGATGGAGCGAATAGTAGATCCATAAAGCAACAAGAAGAGAACATATAAAATGGGATAGGTAAAATAGATGAAGCGTGAAATAACGTACCTGAGGGTGCGCGTGAAAAACGTGAGACGTCACGCGCAGAGAAAGAGAGATTGATGGCGGTGTTGTGTTTGTTAACTGGGCGAAGAAATAGAGGAGGAGGAGCCGAGGAGGAGGAAGGAGGAGATATTGGACACGTCACGGGGCCTTTTGGGCTCCGCCTCAGCTAACTTGCTGCTAGTTACTACCCGGCCGCTCTCTCTGTTTTTTATTTCTTATTTGCCCTGCATTTCATTCTATTTTACGAGTTTGTCCTCTTCTATTTTACTTTCTTTTTTTTTTTCTTTTTAACTAATTGGAGTTAAACCATATACGAAATTACAATCTGTCGCCTAAGTGTATTTTTTAGATGTTAAACCTCTCAAATTATTGGAAATCGATAGAAACTGTTGCAACCTACCTTTAAATACGGAGGAATTGTGTCCATATTAGGGATGGCAATTTGACCCGCATCCGTGGGCATCCGTCCGAACCCGACCCTGTAGAGTAGGGTGTGGATGGTGAATTTACGATCCGCGGACCCGTAAACCAGTTTAATGAAAAACCCAGTGGGTTCGAGGGCGGATGCGGGTTGAAAAAACGAACCCGCGGGTTGGACCCGCGAACCCGTATAAATAAAATACTTATATATAAATATATATAGACCTTTGAATTATTTTTAGTCGTTTTATTTTATAGTTATTATTGTTTTGTAATGTATCAAGTAGAGAATTAGAAATGAAAATTTAATTCAATTAAGTATTTAATAGGTGATTATGTGTGGAAAATTACAAATGACAAATAGCTGGTTCGCGGGTTCGTAGGTTACGGGTTTGTGGGTATCCCGTGGGTGAACCATCCACCCATGAACCAATATTGTTTCGCGGGTTCGCGAGTTCGCGGGTGAGGGTATGGGTGCAGCCATAACCCGTGGGTTAAAACCGCCCGCGAACCCGCTTACCTACGTGGATTCCAGGACGGACGTGGGTGAGGAAAATTTTCACGGGTGAGGGTTTGGATTTTACAAAACCCACCCGAACCCGACCCGCTGCCATCCCTAGCCCATACTCTATCACTTTCTACCAATTTCCAACATTTCAAGGGGTTTAACTCCTAAAAAAAATATTTATAAGATAAATTGCAACTTTAAGTATAATTAAGAGGGTCTAACGCTGATTAGTCTTTTTTTCCGAATATTAACAAGAATATTATATATGTGCCATTTATAAGAATAAGAATATTGGATGTGTGCACTGATAAAAAGATGAGGTTATTTGTGGACCGAATTCTCACACATTTTTCGTATAGATTCGATTCTATAACGTTATAAAGTTCAAAATTTACTCTGCACCGTTAAAAGATGAGATGGTCCCTTTTTTTTTTAAAGTTATCATGTTACTTTTTGTAACTTTATAGAATCGACTTCATTTAAGCATGTTAGTGTTAATAATTTGAGTTGATTTGGTGGCAACTTTGAGAAATATTTAACGGATTACTTTTGGAAAATAATTATGAAATAATCTGCTTTAAGATTTAATGAATCTTGTTAATAACCAAAATTAACTTTGATAATTTCACATAAAAACATGTTAATCCTAACATTTATATCATTTAAATATATGATTTGGATCTTCTACTAATATGATTTATTTTCTTGACCTTTTCAAAACATGTGATTGGTTGTATAAATCAATCACGTATTCATTACAATGCTTATGTATCACAAGATTAGGTAAGGTTAGGTAAAAAATCAGATCGGAATCAAAATTCTTAAACCTATTATTATTGTTTGCTATAATAATGAGTTTTTTGTAGTAATTATTTTTAAATTGTCATTTCTATTTAGAACAATGCTATTTTGTCTAAAATTTGTGTACAAATCTGGTACCCAAATGATGTGGCAATACTCTAGTCCATTCATTTAAAATGGATTAGATTTGCATAATTAAAATGAATGGACTGGAATGTAGCCACATCATTTAGACACTAAATTTAGATAAAGTAACATTACTTTTTTATTTATAGTTTATATATAAAAATATATATATATATACTGTTATTGGCCATTTTTTTTTATCAACTCCAAAAATATATACAGTAAAAGTAGATATAACCGCAAAGAATAGTACATAGTAGAAGAGCTAAAACTTAATATCTACTAATTAATATTAATTCATAGGTTGGTAATGTGAATTAAAAAATAGATGTTTCTTTGATATTTGAATTAAATATTATAAAATTATTTTTCAATTTTATTTGACATTTGAATTAAATATTGGTTTGATAATTTGATACAAATTAGAATTTAAAACATTTTAATTACCATACATTTATTTTGAAGAAAAAAAACATATCGTTTTTATTTATTATATAAATTCACGACAATTAATATTATAATTTATCAAATACATGCATACCTTTTTTGAGTTTAATAAAAGTGTTAGGAACATATTAATCAAAATGTTGTCCGATTAATTTTATATTAGATCATTTATTCAATACGACTGTCAGCGATTATTTTAAAATTTATACCAATACTTAAATTAGCTTTCAATGGTAAAGAGAGTTAAAGCCAACTTTAAGTTTGGAGGGTCAAGAAGACCGCGACAAAACAAAAATTAAAAGAAAAATGTAAAATATCAAAATATTTAAGGTAAAAAATAGATGATGTTTAACTATTTTTAAAAAATAAATATTTATGTAAAAAGTAATTATACAACTGACCATCTGAAAGTGGACGGTTATATTGATAATATCTATTTTTTTTTACCATGTTAATTTGAGATTGAATATATACGGCTATATTGGAGAAAAGTTTATTGATATAATGTCTATTAATCCGACTTATGTGATATCTTTTTTTTTTATTAGTTATTTTTATATTGGAAATGCTCTTATATCATCTTTTACACGGGTCTCTTAAATTTGTAATATATTAAAAAAAAAAACTAACTTAATTAAGTAATTAGAAGTTTTAATCATTCTTCTTCTTTTTTTTTGTCAATTTAGTGATTTTGTTTTTTCTGTTCTCTTATTTAATGCGGTTAGGTGAAAAAAGAGAGTTAGGAATGGTTACTACTTATTATCCATGTAGACAAGACACCAAGACAGAGATATTTATGGTGAGATCACACACTCACAAATCACGAAGTAAATACTAAATAGTATGTCATTAAAAGCAAACATAGAGTTGTTAAAAGAGCTCGTGTTTGGTCTGATCTAAAAGAACAAAAACTTCGTGTCTGCTCTAAGTTATGATAAACAACAATTATTTAAGAGTGAAGTGATGGACTCGAATTATATTCATCTTGAAAACAAAGTATAGTGTGTACATAAAAAGTTAGACATAATTGTAATAGTGACAAAAAAGGAACGAAAAATAAAGTGATATGTATATTACATGCGATGAGTTATCTAAGAGGAAACCCTTTTTTTTTTTTTTTTTTTTTTACAAACATAAACATGCATTGCAAAAATTATGAGTTCATCAATGAGATTTCCTATAATTATATAAACAGTTTTGAAATCAACTCTTTTACACGTAGAGTTGATAAATGTAAATGCAATTTCAATAATTTTTAGATATTATAAAGTTTGGCGGCACGTACTAAAATTAATATTCAAATTAATTTAATTTTATAATTATAATATCTAAATTATGTAATTTAGTTTAAACTTTTTTTTAGTATAGTTAAAATAAAGTTGATATGAAACAATTTATATATTTTCAAGACTAAAAAATCTAGATAAAAGTATTATAAAATATAATAACATATAGAAAATCTTCAATGGGACGGTTTCATTGCCATTTGGTGAGACCGTCCCAATAAGATTGCTCCATTTATCTTATTAGACAGTCTCACTAAATGGCAATGAGATCGTCCACATCGAAGATTTTCTCAATAACATAATGCCATAGAAAATTAAATGAATACAATAAATAATAAGTAACTTTCAACCAATCTCGCTACTAAAACACCAATTAGTCAATTACTACTAAAGCGCATTCACTTCAAAAGGTCAATAAATACCATCTCTTTCAATCGTCCTCAAATCAAAATCAACGGAAAATATACATCATTAAAATGAAATTATATGACTAAAAAACTATATTACAAATCCTTAAAAAATTTATGTAAACTCTGCATAGTATTACTTGCCCATCAAATTTGTCATTGGATTGTAAACACAATTTCTCTTTTGACAGCAACTTACTGACTTATAAGGAAAGAGACAATTTCCGATTAACAATAACCACAAATGCTCCAGCCTTGCCACAATTTAGAAGAGACATCACAAGTGATTTATCATCATTCATCTATAATTATTTCTCAAACTATGATAATAACTCAAGCATAAAACAATTTAAGGACTATTTAAGCAGAAGCAAAAGTAAGAGATCGAAAAGGGAATCATACCTGTGTTTATATATATATGTATTCTCGTTATGATCGGTGCGTACAGATATAACGTACATCAGTGCATTGCATGTGGATCATGTTGGAATATGTGAAACCAGAAACTAACAGAAACGAGTTCCAATAGGTGGCTCGACGGAGGCCACAGCGTAGACAGGAGCTCGGATCGCGGCATACACAGTTGTGGTGTCTAGATGTGACAAGTTGTGCAGACCGCGGAGCGGACATAGTGCACATACCGCGGCCTATGGAGCGGTATTCTCCAGTGGTGTCAAGCGTTGGGGGACCGCAGCGCAGACACATGCCTACACAGCGGTCCAGACAACGGTAGATGCAGATTTCGTGAGAAATAGAAAATCCTACACCTAGAAGTAATTGAAATAGGAAATAGATTTCAATTGGGATTTGGTCAACCCTATTGCTCCCATATAAATACTACAATTACGTAAAGTGCGTAGTGTGTGAGAAAATTTGCTAGAGAGAGAGCGAGCAATTGTAGAAAGATTGAAAGAGAGACAGAGAGATTATAATCAACTCTGAGAAATATCGGATTGAGTGCGGTGCGCTCCGTGGACGTAGGTAAATTGCTGAACCACGTAAATCTTTGTTGTCTTCTTTCTTCTTATTGCTTTCTATTATTTGTGTGTTGTGATTGGATTTGTGTGTATGCGAATTTTTCTCAACAACAATTGGTATCAAAGCTTCTGGTTGGGGCAGATTATTTTTTCACGCACAAATCTTGGTCTTCTCGAGGTCATCGATTTCGTCAAAGGGATGAATCAAATAAGGAAACGCACAAGATTGAGAAATTCAATGGATCAAATTTCAGCTTCTGGAAGATACATATGAAGAATTAGTTGTACCAGAAGGATATGCACTGGCCAATAAAAGAGAGACCAAAGGATATGGCCACTGAAGATTAGGAAAAGAAACGGAAACCGAAGAACATGGATGCTGATGATTTTGAACTCCTGGACCAGAAAGCATTGGGAGCAATTCATCTCAGTTTGACAAAGTAGGCCGCCTTTAACGTAAATAATCAACAGACTACCAAAGATCTAATGGATACTTTATCATACCTATACGAACAACCTTCTACATTAAGAAAAGTCTATCTTGTCAAGAAGTTATCAACCTTAAAGATGGCGGAAGGTCAGAACTTTAAAGATTTTTTGAATCAATTCAACAAAGTAAAGGATGGGTTGTGCTTTTTGTCTATGGGTTTTAATAAGAAGTTTATGACGGCGTTTCTACTCACCCAATTGCAGAAGGTTGGAAAACGACAAGTCAATTGATTTCCAACTCGTTCGGGAAAGAAAAATTGAATCTTCAGCAGGTTGTAAACATGATCATGATCGAAGAGATCAAGATGCGTGAAGAGGGATCAAGGGTGTCTACATCTTCAGCATTGAATTTGGAAAGTAGGGAAGGCATAAGCAGAAATCGAAACACGAATCAACTAGGAAGATCAAAGTCTATAGGAAAGTCCAAATCCAAGAATCAGGCTAACTATTCAAGAAACCAGCAACGAAGCAAAAAAGGATGTAGAGTGCTAGAACTGTGGTAAGAAATGCCACTTCTCGTATAAGTGTAGATCTGAGAAGAAAGATAAGGGTAAGAGTAGTGAGAATTGAGTATCGGAAGAATGAGATGACTCTTATCTGCTCGTTGGAAAGCAAGACGGAGTCCTGGGTCTTGGATTCTAGAGCGCCTTTCCATGCCACACCTCACCTCACCTCACCTCACCTCACATAGAGTTGTTCGAGAACTACATCTCTAGAAATTTAGGTAAGGTTTATCTTGGTGACGATCAAGCATACGACATTATCGGGAAGGGAGATGTGAAGATTCGGCTGTAGGGGTCAGTTTGGAAACTCAACAATATGAGGCACATACCGGACTTGAGGAAGAATTTGATCTTTATTGAGCAACTGGCATCAAATGGTTACGTGACAACTTTCACATGTGATAAGTGGAAGATCTCGAAATAAGCTATGTTAATCACCCGAGGAAGTAAGACTGGGCCGCTTTACACAACCACAGATGGTTATGGTTCAGTCGCTATGATGAAAGGTAAAGATGATCCTAACTTATGGCACCAGAGGTTTAGGCACATGAGTAGTCAGAGGGATGAAGTTTCTTCATTCGAGAGGTAAATTGCCATAGTTAAAATCTGTTGAAGTTGATTTATGTGAAAGTTGCATATTGGGATAACATAAGTGAGTGAGCTTCAAGAGGACCGGAAGAGCACCGACAAAGGAGAAACGGGAACTAGTGCACACCGATGTTTGGGGTTCAGCTTCAGTCTCATCTGTCGAGGTAAACAGTATTTCATCACGTTCATCGAAAATCATTCCATAAAGGTATAAGTCTACTTTTTACAACACAAGTCTGATGCTTTTGAGGCTTTCAAGAAATGGAAAGCCATGGTTGAGAATGAGACAAGTTTGAAGACCAAAAAGTTGCATTCAGACAATGGTGAAGAGTATGAAGACAATGAGTTCAAGAAGTTTTGCTACAATAACGGGGATAAAGCTCAATAGGATGGTTCCTAGAACCCTACAACAGAATGGCATAGCAGAATGGATGAACATGACATTAACTGAGAGAGCTAGAAGCATGAGGCTACATTCAGGGTTGCCAAAACAGTTTTGAGCAGAAGCACTCAATACATCAACGTATTTGATCAATAGAGGACCATAAAAGCCCTTGGACCTCACTATACCAGAAGAGATCTGGACTGGGAAATAGGTAAAACTTTCTCATCTTAAAGTGTTTGGGTGTGTTTCTTATGTATATGTAGGTGATCATGTGAGGAGTAAGCTAGGTGCCAACTCAATGAAATGTAACTTGGTACATTATGAAGCAGATGAATTTGGTTACAAGCTATGGGATGACCAAAACTGCAATATGATCAGAAGTAGAGATGTCATCTTTAACGAAAGGGTCATGTACAAAGATAGGAATACACAAGTGTCTAAGCTGAAAGAGCTAGAGTATTTTGGACCGGATGATGTACAGGATAGAGGGATCGTGGAACATATTAAACAAAATGATGAAGAGCAAGGTGTGCAACCCCAGGTAAAAAAACTTATCCCACTTAGAGATGTTCCAACAACACAGGTCCAAAATACATTGAGAAGATCAACTCGAACTTCTATACCAAATTGGAAGTATTTGCAATACATGATGTTGAAGGAGGCGGGAGAACCTGAATGCTATGATGATGCCTGTCAAGAAAATGCGAGCAAGTGAGAGCTTGCAATGAAGGATGAGATGAATTCGCTTGTGTTAAATCAAACTTGGGAGTTAGCCAAGTTGCCTGAAAGAAAGAAAGCCCTACAGAATAAGTAGGTGTTTCGGATAAAAAGGAACATGATGGTTCCAAGAAAAACAAGGCATGACTTGTAGTCAAGGGTTTCCAACAAATTGAAGGTATTGACTATTTTGAATTTTTTTATCTATTCTAATTTTTTTTCTCTTATTGTTAAACTAACTACAATCTGATTAGTGTTGAGTATTGTCGCAACAAAAGGATTATATCTGGAGCAGTTAGATATGAAAACTGCCTTTTCTTCATGGAGAATTGGAGGAAGAGATATACATGAAACAACTGGAGGGGTTTACGGAAGTTGGTAAGGAAGAGTTGGTATACAAGTTGACAAAAAGCTTGTATGGTTTAAAATAAGCTCCCCGACAGTGGTACAAGAAGTTTGATAGGTTCATACACGGGAATGGCAACCTGAGATGCAATGCTAACCATTGCTGCTACTTCAAAAAGGTTAAGTCTAGTTTCATAATATTGTTACTTTATGTTGATGACATGTTGGTAGTTTATGTAGATCTAAAAGAGATTAACAATTTGAAGAAACAACTCTCGAGTGAGTTCGAGATGAAGGATTTGGGTACAGCAAAGCAAATCCTTGGAATGAGGATTAGCAAAGATGAACAGGGTGGTACATTAAAGTTTTCACAAGCAGAATATTTTCAGAAAGTGTTACAGAGATTCAGCATGGGAGATGTAAAACCGGTGAGAACACCTTTGGCTAGTCATTTTAGGTTGTCCAAAGATCAGAGTCCGAAGACGGAAGAGGAGAAAGACTTCATTTCTAGAGTTCCTTACGCTTCAGCTATTGGAAGCCTAATGTATTCCATGACTTGCACAAGACCAGACATTTCCCAAGCAGTGGGAGTTGTGAGCCGATACATGTCCAATCTGGGCAAGCCTTACTGGGAGGTCTTGAAAAAGATCCTAAGATACTTGCGGGGTACGACAGAGAGATGTCTAACCTTCAGAGGAGATGAACTCAAGCAAGAAGGATATGTGGATTCAGATTTTACCGAAGAGGTGGACCATAGAAGAAGTACCACCTGATATGTGTTCACGATGGCTAGTACCAAGATAAGTTGGGTGTCCCAGTTGCAGAAGATTGTAACAATCTCTACAACTGAAGCATAGTAAGTGGCTGTGACTGAAGCAAGCAAATAGCTGATATGGTTACAAGGGTTGTTAGTTGAGTTGGAATTCGACAAGTGATGAAATTGTTGCATAGTGACAGTCAAAGTGCAATACACTTGGTCAAGATTTCGGTGTTCCATTCGAGGACCAAGCATATAGACTTGCACTATCACTTCATTCGGTCATTAATAAAAAAAGAAGTGTTGAAGTTAGTGAAAATTATGGAAACTAAGAATCCAGCTGACATGTTAACCAAGTCAGTCCCTACTAAAAAACTATAGTTGTGCGTAACCTCAGTAGGTCTTCAAGAGTGAAGACGTGGGGAATGAGCACACCGTTATTTATCCACTAAGTTATCAAGGAAGGATGAGGGATTTCTATTGAGTTTCAGTATTCAAATGGGAGATTTTTGGTATATGTGAAGCCAGAAACTAACAGAAACGAGTTTCGGTAGGTGGCACAGCAGAGACCGCGGTGTAGATAGGAGCTCGGACTGCGGTCTCCACAACGGTGGTGTCCAGGCATGACAAGCTGTGCGGATCGCGGTATACCTTGGCCTATGGAGCGGTGTTCTCTAGTGATGTCAAACATTGAGGATTGCGGCACAGACACATGCCTACACAACAGTTCAGACAACGGTAGATACGGATTTCACAATAAATAAGAAATCTTACACCTATAAGTAATTGAAAAAGGAAATAGATTCCAATTAGACTTTGGTCAACCCTAGTTCTCCCATATAAATACTACCATTATGTAAAGTTCATAGTGTGAGAAAAATTGCTAGAGAGAGCAATTGTGGAAAGACTGAAAGAGAGACAAAGATTGTAATTAACTCCGAGAAATAGTGGATTGAGTATGGTACGCTCTGTGGACCTAGGTAAATTGTTGAACCACGTAAATCTTTGGTTTCTTCTTTCTTCTTATTATTTTAGATTATTTGTGTTTATTATTGGATTTATGTGTGCGTGAATTTTTCTCAACAACAGACCACTGATTATGAAGAAACTTTAACAAGTGCCACACACTTTGAGTCAAAATATGTAAATCTAATGGTCCACATCTATCTTTCATAATGTTAGATAATGTAATCATTCTGAATTCCTATAATCATTTTTAATGTACCTCTTAGGTACACTTCATCAACAATTTGTCCTTCTATAGCTTTCTTTTGAGCACATGTATCTTCTCCTCTTTCGTATAATATCTTTGTTCTCTTCTGGTAAAAGAGAATATCAACTCTGCTTTTGATCATTGTGTTCCATAATTTTATCTACGTAGTTAAATTTAGCAACAGCTAAAAAACTAACAGTTATATTTCATACACAACATTGTACATTAAACAAGAAAATTTAACGATGGAGTTTAACAAAAATGTTATTAAAACGTAATTAATTAATAAATAAATAACTATAACATTTACTAAAGCCGTGAATTCAAACCAAAGCTTTCTAAAAAAATTAGATTCTGTTAAATACGACAAGCGTAAATTAATGTAGAATAAATATTTAATCGTGATAAATAATAAAACATTCAGATTAATATGACTAAATATTGCTATAGTAAATAACAATGCAGACATAAAAGCTTCATTTTTCAATAAATAACAAATTGATCTTCAACAAATAGAAACATCTAATATGAGTCACACCAACTTAAGCTCAAGCATAGTAGACAATACTAAATGCAGTAGAAAATAATCTAATCTAATTTTGCAGAGAAAGGAACAGAGAAAAAAATAATGGGATTAAAATATATAGAAAAATAAAATGATAGAGAGGAATAACACTTATAAATTTTATGAGAAAGAATAAATAGACAATAGTGAAGAGAATGTTTATTCACTAATGTTATAGAATACAACTTACAATGGTTTATATAACCAAATGTGTCCAACAGTAACAATTGTTACAATGAAATATTTTGAATGCTTTAATAGAGAAATATGTCCTAATTGTTGACAATTTGGATCCATGAGAAAGAGCAAATCAACTGACTGATTTTCTCCTAAGATATCTTCTTGAGTCCTGGTTTTGATTTTCTCTTTGATTTGAATCTTGAATGTAAGAACTCCCCCCTCCCTTTAAGCTCGACAGTGATGTTAAATGAATGCCAAGCTTGTAGCGAAATTTATCAAATGGTTCTCGAGACAATGCTTTAGTAAGAATATATGTTATTTGATTGGTAGTGGAGAGAAATCGAAGGTGAAGAGTTCCTGCAGTGACTTTTTCTCAGATGAAATGATAGTCAATTTCAATATGCTTGGTACAGGCATGAAACACTGGATTATGAGACATGTGTATGGCACTTTTGTTATTGTACAATATAAGATGTTGCCTCTTAAATTAGATGCCAATGTCATGGAAAAGATGTTGAAGGCATATAATTTTAGTTGTCGTAGTTGCTAAGGCACGGTATTTAGATTCTGCGCTAGAGCGTGAGACTGCTGGTTGCTTTTTGGAGGCCCAAGATATACAATTTGCACCAAGAAATATGCAGTATTCGATTGTGCTTCTTCTAGTAGTTGGACACCTAGCCCAATCTGCATCACAAAAAGCATTCAAAGTGAGTGATCTGTGAGACAAATAATGTAAACCATAAGTGATTATGCCTTTGAGATGACGCAAAATATGTTTGACTGCACGAAGATCCTTTATGGTGGGAATTTGAAAGTGTTAGCACACTAGATTGACTGCATGTGTGAGATCGGGTCTAATGAAAGTAAGGTATTGAAGAGATCCACATAGTTGACGGTATGCAATCGGGTCCGTCAATTTAATGTCATTAGGCAAGGAGTTTGATTTTTGAGCAATGGGTGTGTTGATCTTTGAGGAGTCAAGCATGTGAGCTTTTTCTAATAGATCATAAGCATATTTTGTTTGAGAGATCATAAGGCCATCGGAGAAACATTTAACTTCGAGTCCAAAAAATTAGTGAAGTTGGCCTAAGTCTTTGAGAGAAAACTCCTTGTTGAGTTGTTGGATAAGTTGAGAGATGAATGAGGGGTCATTCCCTATGACAATAACATCATCTACATAAACAAGTAAAAGAATTAGTCGAGTATTGGTGCGATATAAAGAAAAAAAAGAATCAGCTTTACTATAAAAAAATCCCATAGAAATTAGGCTATAAGATAATTTGGCAAACCAAGCATGAGGTGCTTGTTTGAGACCATGAAGAGATTTTTATAAAAACCAAACATGATCTTGATAGTCAAGATTCATAAATCCTAATGGTTTTTCCATGTAAACTTTTTCCTTTAGAACATCATGTAAAAATGTGTTTTTGACGCCCAGCTGCCTGAGAGACCATTTGAAATGAACAGAAAGAGAGAGGATGACACGAATTGTTGTAGCTTTGACAATAGGCATGAAGGTTTTGCCAAAATCAAGACTAGGAACTTGTGTGTAGCCTTTGGCAACAAAACAGGCTTTGAGGCGATCAACACTACCATCTTCTTTGAATTTTGTGATAAACCCATTTGCTTTCGATAATATTGGCATCAACGGGTAATGGAACTAGAATCCAAGTTTGATTGTGATGGAGCGCGGTAATTTCTTCATGTATAGCAACTCTTTAATTTTGTAATTTTTGAGTTGTTTTTAATGTCTTGAGCTCTGCCATAGAAACAAGAAGTGCTTCATTAGTGTTGATTGGAAGGTGGGTTGAAAGACATACATAATTTGTGAGGTATGAGGAAGGACGCTTATTGCGGATTGGTCGTTGTAGTGGAGAAGAATTATTTTCTGGTGGAGGTGATGGGGCTGTAAGGATTGAAGAAGTATTAGGTGAGGATGGAAGAGAGTTAATAAGAGAAGAACTAATAGGCAAAGTAAGAGAACTGTGTGGATAAGAATTTGGAGATGATGAAAACTCTAGATGGTGTGGTGGGCTAAGGAAAACATCTGTATTGGGAGGGTCATCATCTAGAAAAATATGACGAGGAACTTCTTGAGATGGTGTTGGTACATCAAGTTCTTGTTCCTTTTGCAGTTTTCCTAAAATCCACTCATCAAAATTAGGAAAAATATAGATAGAAAAATTTTGTGAGGATGAAGGTGTCGAAAAATCTTTAAATAAATATGGAAAATGATTTTCATTAAAAACATGGCGATATATATATATATGCGATGAGTGTGTGGATCACGGTAACGATAACCTCTATGCGATGGGGTTGTATCCTAAGAAAACACAAGGAATTGTTTTTCTTGGAAATTTATGCATACCAGAAGTTTTTAAGTAAGGAAAACATTGTGAGCCAAAATTACGTAAACTGAAATAATCAGGTTTCTTACCAAATAATTTAGAATAAGGAATTTCATTACCGGTGGAGGAGAGAGACATTCTATTTATAAGATAAACAACTGTTAAGAATGCATCGACCCAAAATTTTAGGGGGACAATGGTATGAAAGAGAAGAGTTAATCCTGTTTCGACAATGTATCGATGTTCTCGCTAAGCTAATCCATTTTGTTCAAATGTGTGAGGACAAGAAATTTGTTGTTTGATCCCACATTGAGTCAAGTGATTGGTGAAACTATTTGAAGTGAATTCGCCACCTCCATCACATTGGAAGGTTTTGATTTTCTTATAAAAATGATTCTCAACAAAAACTTGAAATTTAATAAAGCAACAGTAAAAATCAGATTTATTCTTTAAAGGATACAACCATGTGTAATGAGTAAAATCATCAATAAAAAT
Organism: Dipteronia dyeriana; assembly: GCA_032871835.1. Classification (NCBI taxonomy): domain Eukaryota; kingdom Viridiplantae; phylum Streptophyta; class Magnoliopsida; order Sapindales; family Sapindaceae; genus Dipteronia; species Dipteronia dyeriana. Next base: position 12,941,086 of record CM065295.1, read on the forward strand.
CACATAGTATTGAAATTTTTGAAAGGAAAGTGTTAGGGCAAGTCCCTATAAGTCGATGTGATTTTTTTCAAGAGGAACAATTGAAACACTATCTAATTTATTGAAGGGAAGTTTACAACGTTTCCCAAGTTGGCAACTAGTACATAAAGTATCTTTTGTCAACCATTTCGAAACATTGAGAACTTTCTAATTTTCGAGAATCTTTAAATATTTAAAATTTGGGTGCCCTAAGCGAGCATGCCATATTTCTGATGAGGCTCCTTGAGATTTGATAGTAACTAAGGCTTGAAGATTGCCTTCTCCAGGTGTGTATAGCTTTCTTTGTCTAAACCCTTTGGCCAAAATCTGTTGTTTGTGATCCTTAATAACAAAACCAACATAGTCAAATTCAAAAGTACAGGCATTATCATTAATAAGCTGGCTAACAGATAACAAATTCTTTTTAAGGTTTGGTACCACAAGAATATTTTTCAAAGCAAGTTTTCCTTGTAAGGTATTAAGTAAGGCATTACCTGTGTGTGTAATTGGTAGAGCTTGCCCATTACCAACAAAAATAGAGTCGTATCCAATATAAGGTTTTCAAAGTTTTAATTTACCTCATTGGTTTGTCATATGAGTTGTTGCTCCGGAATCAACATAAAAATTTGGATCATCATCATTGTTGATGTTTATTGCTGTCAAGACCTTCTGAGTATTTGTCTTTTCTTTAGAATAATCATACATGTAATAGCAAGCCTTTGCAGTGTGATTTGTTCGATTGTAGATTTGGCAAGCTTCCTTGTTTGCCTTTGGCTTGCTTGATTGCTCACTCCAAATTTTATTATTGATAAACTTTGGTTTAGCAGGAAAATTTAAGGATGGATTGTTGTAATCACCGTTGTTGGGTGGTTTTAGGGATAGGAATTTGAACCTCATCTTCTGAAATTTCCTTTTCCTCCGCGAAAGCCCCTTCCTCTTCCTCTTTGACAGAAAAATGCTTGATTGTGATCAATTTCTTGCTTTTCTGTGGTAAGATAAACCTACTCAAAACTTTGTAAAGACATAATGAATTAACTAAAAGTAGGATATGGAGGTTTTGATATAACAGCTATTCAAAACTCCTTGTATTTGTTTCCAATTTCTTTTGAGACTTGAAAACCTTTTTTCACGTCTGAGTGTGGCTTTCCTATTATAGCAAGTTGTCACAAATTTCTTTGAACTTTCGAATATATTCATCAAGTGACAGATTTCCTTTGGAAAATCCATATATGTTATTTTTGAGTTGAGCCTCTGCATCTTTGGTGTTGGGCAACAACTGCAAATGAATAGAACTCCAAACTGGGTATGTCGTATCCTCACCATAAATCATGCTAAGGACCTCTTCCTTCATATTTCCAAGAAGCCATGATGTAAGAAGGCCATCGTTGATGACCCATTGCTCTTAGCTTAAACTTTTCATTTTGTTTCCAGCAGAATCAACAAGTTCATCTGCTAGTTTTTTGCATCATTAATGCGCTGCTCCAAACCAAGGCATCGAATCAGTGATAATATTTGTGATTTCCATATAAGGAAGTTTGTGGTAGATAGTTTGATAGAGATCAAACTAGAACATTTGTGAAAAGATTGGATCGAGAGTGTTGGCTATAAAACCATTTTAAATTTTATGAGAAAGAACAAATAGATAATAGTGAAGAGTATGTTTATTCACTAATGTTATAAAATACAATTTACAATGGTTTGTATAACCAATTGTGTCCAACGGTAACTAATGTTACAAGAAAATATTTTGAATGCTTTAAAAGAGAAATCATGTCCTAATTAGATGGAAGAAATTATGTCCTAACTGTTGACAATTTTGATCCATTAGAAAGAGCAAATCAATGGATTGACTTGTTCCCAAGATATCTCCATGAGTCTTGGATTTGACTTTCTCCTTGATTTGAATCTTGAGTGTAAGAATTCTTTCCAAACACATCCATTTCTTTGTGAACTATTACCATTAATATTTTGAGCTTGGGAAGATGGGCATGACTCAAAATCGCATCCTCTTTAATATAAGTGTAAGCAAGATTCACTATTGAGTCACTTAACCAATTTCATTTCGTCGTTAGCAAGATTCACCAATGAGTTACTGAACCAATTTCATTTCATCGATAATTATTTATCAATTTAATTTATCAAATTAACTTATAATAATTGATGAAAGTACAATTAATTATAATCTTATTTACTATAATTTTTGCAATTATTATTTAAAGACCTATCCAATTCTATATAATAATTTTGAACCAAATTAAAGTGAATATATATATTCACATTCTTGGTCAAACTTCTCAACTATTTGAGTTTGGTTAAATTGATCATTCTAGAAACCATATAATTATAAAAAACATTTTGAAAAAAACATTTAAACGAAAGAGGTGCATAATCTAAACCTGAGCAATATGTATATATAGTTCATTTGAAAACACTCATATTAGACTATCATCTGCTGTCTTTGTTCGTACAACCCAGTCTAATAAAATACAACACCTTGTAGAATATACCCATATTCCTGAATCTGCCCAAATCAACGAAACCTCTTTACCTCTACTCAACCCATATACTGTTTTTAAACATAGCAAGTCCCTTGCCAGAAAGGTCACTTCCCTAGTCCAACACTGTTCCCTTCTTATAAAGGAATATATCCAGTCTACAGTACATTGACCTAGAGATAGGCCAACCTCTGATCGAACAATGGATCAGAGAATGTTACTCTCACTTGCATATAGGTGCAATCAGAATAGTCATTACTCTCCATGGAAGGAAATGACTGCCATTTATAGCCAGAATCACTCTTCTTAACACCATTTACAAGAAGTACAAACACGCAGTCACTGACACTTGTTTGTCGACACTTCATGCAGGTAGTATCTCAAGCACATACTACCACAACTTCAACATCCCTCTCAGGGATCAGAACCTCCACAATTGTCTCAAGGTTCAACTTCAAATTTTGGGAGCACTTATGCTGCCCAAATCTTACATGGCCACTCTACACCACCAGATAGCCTATAGGCTCCAAGATCATGCCCTTGATCTTCCTATTCCTGACCATACTAGAGACACCATATTTATTAAAGCAAAACGAGAAGAAGAGGTCCCTGCCATCATCCAAATTCCTAAGCAGTACCCCAGAGAAAAGCTCACAAAAACATGCCTTTTGATTGGATCACCAATTTTGAGACGGCCTTCCAAAACACTACCCCAGTCATAGCTTCTGACACAAAGTTCACCAGACTGCCGGATGTCTCTATTCGAACCACCTATGAGCCTATCATCGCTCCAGAAGCTACTCCTAGCACTTCTGACACTCCTTCTGTTTTTCAAGTTCTCATGATCCGTCTTGTCACCTCCGAGGATGATATCCCTATCCACAGCATTGAAGCTGACAGATCTCTAATCTATACTGATAAGATTAATGGCCACTTTATATAGGATGTTGACCTATACGTGTGTGATGCAGATTGTTAATGCAAACTCTGCTCCAAAGTCATGAGGTCTTCCTGTAAGCCTCTTTCATATACCCGTAAACCGAAAGATCCAAATAGTTCTTGGATTAGGTTACACCATGTCAAAAATAAACCTCTCCCTATTTATGACAGAGCACTCCAAATCCTCGAATCTGAAAGTCTACTGCCAAAAGAGCCAGGAAAAATTTTCTCCCCCCTTCTTACACTCATACCTTGTTTCATGGTTTCCAGTTATGACAAAGATTTCCTTCCTCTGAGACCTACCTCCAATCCTAAAAGAAATAAATTTTCCAAACCTTTTATCCAATCCACTGAAGTCCTCCCTAACGGATCATTAAAACAGCCTTCTCAGGCTGAACGGGTTCTTAACTGTCATTCCCATAACACCAGAGTACAAAATAGAGTTTTACACTCTATTGATAAGAAGATTGACCGAGTTACTCATCATGTTTCCCAACATGATCTTCATCTCTAGCATCTTGATTCTTCACTCCGCAACATGTACACAGATTTACAGTCTAGAGTTGCCCGATTAGATACAGATCTCCACCATTACATTAACCAGGGATATTTCAGTCCTGAGCTTGACAACAAGGAAAGAGAAATCAAACAACTGAAAGAGCAATTAGACCAGATGAATAGAGACCATTTCTCTAGTATATCATATGTACCGAGACCTTATCCTTATTCACCATCCCTTATATTTCCAACCCAATCTCCACTTTATGCTTTCCTGTCCAAACCACCTGATCATTCTCAAATTTTCAAGTCCACTGGAGACCTTTTTAGAAAATATCCTCCTTTGTCTCTCCCAAAATGGTCAACTAAGCCTCATCTTCCACTCGCCCTACTCGGCCTTCGAAGAAGTCTTTCCCTTCTCAGAAAAAGAAACAACCTGTGTCAGAATCCTACAAGCATGCTTTTTACACATCTCATCAGTCTACCTTTCTTTCTAAAGAGTCATCGTCTGTTGAAGCTACATCTGTACCCTCGGAGTCTCACCCCTCTTAGGAAACAGACCTTTCAACCTCGTTAAGCCAATCATTCTGGTCTAATGATCTATCAGACTCTGAGACCTTAGCATACCTTTCTCAAGTCTTTATGGCATCCCGAACAGATGCTCAACCATCTACTCAGACTGTTGACACTCTAGAATCTTCCGATGAAACTTCCCATGAAACTACACCCATTATAGAAGAACCTCCAGAACGCCAACCTCCAACTCCCACTCACACTCCCAAACCAACGAATTGTCATTGGTTCAATTTGGAAGATTATACTCCTCACCTGTGCAGACGAAAGATGTCTGAAATGAGCCAAGAGGTACATAATCTAAACCTGAGCAATATATATATATATATATATATATATACAACTATAACTCTACATCATGCGTACAAAATCCAAACACTTCTATTTCTCTTTCTAAGTCATCCCTAATGTAGCTTCTTGCCTAAATCCCATATTTTTTTTTCAAACACCACATAACACCCAAATCCATAGCTAAATCTATCGAAAATCCTAAATTCATGGCTCAATTTACTTATTTCTTATTTTGAACTAATTTTCAAGTGCTTGCATGTTTGTTTTTGAATAAATCAAACTTCCTCTTCTCTTCATCAGATCATGTTTTATATTTCTTTCTTTTTATTTTATTTCATCCACATTTGTTAACTATTATTTTCTCCTTTTCAAAATATTATCACACTTTTCTTCCCTGTTTCAGAATTATAATTTTAATTTTAAGTTTTTTTTAACTATATATGGATTTCAAGGTTTTTTCTCGTTTAATTTTTCATTTTATATCTATTTAAATTAAAATTTTAATTAATAGTTTCACTGGTGCTTGAGCCACAAATACGCCATTTGACCTTGATGAGGCTATCATTACAAGGCTTCCGCGTAGGTAAAGTACTACTTAAAAAAAGTCTCATTACATGTTGCTATAGATTTACATCTGCAAAGCATACTCTGATATCTTGCCCTGATTTAGTTTATTTTCGACATATAAGTTAATTTTGATTTTAGTGTTCTGATGATTTGTTGTTTTCCCCCATAAATTTTGCTTCTTTTTTTCTTCTTGTCTGGTGCTGTCTGTGTGGTGTGTTTTAGCGGAGTGGGGTGGAGTGATTGGTGTGTTGTATTATGTGGTGATTCTGAGATTCAAATTCTGGACTCTATGTCTCTAGATTTTATTTTGTTTCTCTGTTATCAGTCATTTTCTCTAATAAAGATTTTTTTTTGAATTATATCTATATTTTAACAAAATAATACATCATCATAAAACAACTTACCTCGATTCGAAACACAGATTTGAAAAGCTCGGTATTTCTCCTTTTTATTTTCCTATTTCTTCTTCTTTCAACCAAACTAGTACTTTTTCTATCGCTTCTTCTTTCAATCAACCTATTACTTATTTGTACTTCTTCTTTTTCCATCATTATCCTTTTCAAGTCATCAGTGCACCTAAACATAGTTTATAGGTAGACTATGTATGTGGTGATGGAGTGCAGACTGTAAGAAGATAAGAACGTTTGATTGCCACCGCTATGTCACGGGCCGCAAGTTGTCAAGCCCAGGAGCCCAACAAAGGCCACAACTATGCCAAGCTCTTGGAAGATTCTAGAGACTTCTCCACAATTCCAGCATTGGTCAAGCTTCTGGAAGTCTCTAGCAACCCAACCCTCTCTACACCATTCTTGTATTTAGCTAGATAGTTGTAGAATAATCTAGAACCTTGTAAAGGCATGTAAATACATGTAGAGTATTCTAGCTAGGTGTAGAATATTCTGGAGACTTAATCTCCACTATTAGACTAGATTAATCTAGAACATTCCTTAAAGAGGTGGCTCACCTATAAATAGCCAACCCCCTCTCATTTGTAAATCATCCTAGAAACTCAAGTATTCTAGTATATAAAGCATTGTAAAGCTTCCTTCATAGCAATACAATCTTTGTTTCCATTCAAGCTCTTCTACTCTTTTCTCTCAAATCTCTCTTGTAAGGCTTACTTAGCAACATTCTCATAGAATTTGCCTAAGTGCCGCACAGGTGTGCTGCGCAAACTCTAAGCCCGTGACAGCTAGCTCCTATTTTCATGTGTTAATTTTTAATTAATTTTGTTTATTAATATGGGTCCCACATAAAATTTGTTATTTGCCCTCTAAACAATTACAGAAAGATACATTTTTTATTTTGAAGACAACCTCAGTTGTAAACAGAAAATGACATTGTTATCCTCGTTAATTAGTTATTCTATATAAGTTTTATGTAATTTTTGATCATGTAAAGGAGTTTGTTGTCTTTTTATTGTTATAAAATTAGAAAAAAATAATTTTAAATTTATAAATTACTTTTTCACCATGTTACCAAATAAACTATTCATAATTAATTTAAAAATACTAACAAGAGTAAAGGTATATAAGTGATTAACACTGAAAAGTGTATATTTACTAAGGGATAATATCATCATTTTACACTTCCAATATGATTAATTTCCCAATTTAGACATATTTTCGTTGGCTCGCTTAAATAAATGTGTTGTGAAGTAATCCATGTATTTTTCTTTGTATTTCAGAGGTAATTCGGTCAATTCAAAATTATGGAGAAGTTAGATGGCAAAACAAACATCATTTTCAAGTTCAGAACGTCAAAAACCTTAGGAAGGCCACGAAGAGCATTTTTGTAATTTTGACTATTCACTGTTCACATTTGACTTTCACTGTTTATAGTTGACTTTCAATGTTCACTGATGATGTGGCACATTCCTATTGGACCGAACTGCGAGTGCACCGTACACTCGACTACAGAGAATCACATTCTAGAAGTCGGTGCACTGTTTATAGTTCACTTTCTAGAAGATTATTGACCAATGACATGACACATTTCTATTTGCCTGAATTGTGAGTGCACCGTACACGTGCTGTAGGGATTCATATTCTAGAAGCCGGTGCACTGTTCAATGTTGACTTTCATTGACGCGGTTACTATTCACTATTCACTATTCATTGATGACGTGGCGAATCTGGACGTTTCATTCTAAATTCATCCGATGGTCAATTTTCATTTGTATTTGTATAAATAGGGGACCTCTCCCCCCTAATTTGCACATCCAAAATCCAAATATGATATTAGATTTGTGAAATTCTCACTCTTTTGTTCTCAAATTCTCAATTTAAATAAAATAGTTATTTCTAGTTAACTTATGTCTAGCTAATTTTATATAGCTGGGGTCAAAGGTGATACTGTTGGCATGAAAAATATGATCCAATTTTGATAAGTTTATTATTTTTATGCTTTCTCCCCTCTGATTTTTGTGGAGTTTTTGACTTACTGTAGACAGACGGATATTGTCTAGCACAGTGAGTATTTTTACCTATATCTATCATAGAGTGATTTATCCCCTCTGATTTTTGTGGAGTTTTGACTCACTGTAGACAGACAGAAGTTTTCTAGCACAATGGATACTTTTACCCACATCTATCAGAGAGTGGTCAGTAGAGTGAAATACCCTCCCATTAATCTGGACTAAATATTAATAATTGGATCATATTCGAATTACCAGCAGTAGATCCCTTAGCCCCAGTTTTAATTTTAATTGATTTACATTTTATATCAAGTTTAGTAATTAATCTAGATAACTAATTCTACAAGGACAAGTGAACAACCTCCATATGGTTCGACTCGATCTTACCGGTTAATTTATTACTTTGACACTCTTATACTTGGGAGTAGGAATACTTATTTAGGACGTGTCAAGTTTTTGGCGTTGTTGCCAGGGAGGTAAGTCCGTATTTTCTTTATAGAAATAATTTCTTTTTAATTTTATTTTTGCTTTGCTATATATATTTTTTTCACTAATCTTCCTTTTTCTCATTTTGTATTCAGTTTTGCATTTTAGCCTAGATCTAGTTTGTATTTGCATATAGGTCATTTTACTTTTTACTTTTGCAGATCAGTCCCCTATCTCTCATATTTTCACTTTAGTCCCTAAATTTATAGTTATTTACATTTCACCCCAACACTTGTGTATATTTGCATTTACACCCTTAGAATTTTTACATGTTATTTTTATCACTTTTTATTTTCTTCATTTTTGTGTATTTCACCTTCATGAACCCTCATTAAATTTGCATGAGACGTTGGTCTCGAACATCTAGTGATAGGTTAATTAGAAGATCACAATCACCCACATTCACTAACAATATGACTGAAAACCCACTTAGACAACCAGCAGGAAACCAAGTTAAAAACCTTTTAGACAACCTTGACAACATATCTCAACACAGCAGCCATTTGCCTTATGTTGACCTTGACCAGCACATTAACCCAAATCCACCTAGAACTCTTAGAGACTACATGAACCACACGTACTGGAGCACCTTCATGTATAGCTTTCCCACCAAATGTTGCACACTTTAATTTTAAATCGGGAATCATTCAACTTTTACCCAATTTTCACGGTCTCGAATCTGAAAAGCCATATTTGCATCTTAGAGGGTTTTAGGAAGTCTGTAACAGCTGCACTGACCAAAATGTTAGCATGTATATAATCAGACTTAAGTTTTTCCTTTTTTCTTTGAAAGATAAAACTAAAACTTGGTTACAAAACCTTAGGTCAGGATCAATCCGAACTTGGAATGACATGCAACAACAATTCTTAAAGAAATTTTTTCCACCTCATAGAACAAACTCTCTTATGAGGAAAATCACTTCATTTACCCAAAAACATAGGGAAACACTTTACCAATGTTGGGATAGGTTCAAAGAGTTGTTAATGTCTGTTCACATCACGGTTTTGAAACATGGAGGATAGTTTCATATTTCTACGAGGGACTCACACCCAAAAGTAGACAAGTCATTAAGATGATGTATAATGGGGAGTTTAGGGACAAAAATCTCGAAGAAGCACTTGACTATCTTGGCCACATCGCTGAAAATGCTCAAAATTGGGACACAATTGGTTCCTATGAGTCCATGAGAAAACCACAATCATCTCCATCTAGTGGAGGCATTTACAATCTTAAGAAAGAACATGACCTTCAAGCTAGATTTGCATTCCTAGTTAAGAAAATTGAAGATTTAGAAACTAAAAAGAGTGAACATGTAAAATATGTACAAGAAATTACATGTCATGTATGTGATTCTGATGATCATATCACTCATAGTTGCCCAACTTTACCAGCTTTAAAAGATTGCCTTCATGAACAAGCCAATGCTTTGCACGTTTTCAACAAGCCAAATTCCAACCCATACTCACAAACCTACAATCCTGGTTGGAGAAATCATCCAAACTTTGGTTGGAGAAACAACAGTCAAGCTCAGTCTTCACAACCACCAGGTCCATCACATCCACAAACACACCAGAATTTTCAAAACCCTCAAGGTTATGCGTCTTATGTCCCACCATCTAGGAAAAACCTTAAAGAAACTTTGCACTCATTCATTGAGAAACAAGAATCCATTAACAGCCAAACTGCATAAACCTTGGCAGATGTTAAAGATACTTTGGCAAAGATTGCTTCTACACTCACCATAGACAAAAAAGGTATGTTTCCATCTCAACCACAACCAAATCCCAAGAGTCATTCAAGTTCCTATGATAATAACCAATGCCCAGATCAAGTCAAATTAATTATCACTCTTCGTAGTGGTAACGTCATCAAAAAACCTATTCTTGAATATGGTAAAAATGATGATGATTCATTTTCCAAGGGTAAGGAAGGGGTTGATGAAACCACTATTGATGAAGAAATAATTGAATCCCCACCTACACTCCCATATCCTAAGACTCTTAAGAAATCATAAAAATCGAAGCATCCCCCAGAGATTTTTGAAATTTTCAAACAAGTAAAGATCGATATCCTTTTATTGGACGTAATCAAACAGGTACCTTCCTATGCCAAATTTTTAAAGGATCTATGCACTGTGAAAAGGAAACATCAGGTAAGAAAGAAAGCCTTTATGGCTGAACAGGTAAGTTTCATTCTTTCCAATAAAAATGTTTTGAAATATAAAGATCCTGGTTGTCCCATTATTTCCTGCATAATTGGTAACTGTAAAATTGAGCATGTTTTACTTGACCTAGGTGCTAGTGTAAATTTGTTCCCATACTCATTTTATCAAAGACTTAAACTTGGTGAGTTAAAACCGGCTTCAACCACACTTTGTCTTGCTGATAGGTCAATTAAAATACCAAAAGGAATAGTGGAAGATGTGTTAGTACAAGTCGATAAATTTATCTACCCGGTAGATTTTATTGTCTTGTAAACACAACCTGTTGTTAATGAGCACAAATCAATTCCTGTTATATTGGGTCGTCCATTTTTAACTACTACAAATGCCTTAATTAATTGCATGAATGGAATAATGAACATGTCTTTTGGAAATATGGAAATTAAGCTTAATGTTTTCAACATGTCTAAGGAACCATTTGATGATGAAAATGAAGATGAAGATGAAGATGTAGACATTATTAAAACCATTGTTGAAGATCATGTTTAAAAGTATTATTTTAACTCATCTGAAGTTTGTTTGATCAATTCACCTGAGTCTTGCACGCATTCACATCTTGATAATTGTTTGCAGGTTACCGAAGGAGAATGAGACACTTCAGATTTTGAAGAATTGGAACAGAAAGATGACGAGCTAGAAGAAAAAACATATCAACTGGATTTAAAGCCCTTACCAGAAGGACTCAAATATGCATACCTTAGAGACGAGCAGACCTACCCAGTGGTAATCTCTTCTAACCTCACAGAAGAGCAAAAAGGTAAGTTGCTACATGTTTTAAAGAAAAATAAGAATGCAATCGGTTGGACTTTGTAAGTTTTGAAAGGTATTAACCCATTGATTTGTTCACATCGAATAAATTTAGAGGAAAATGCTAAAACATATCGACAACCACAAAGAAGACTAAATCCATACATGAAAGAAGTTGTCTAGACCGAAGACATTATATTACTTGACATGGGAATTATCTACCCTATCTCTGATAGTAAGTGGGTGAGTCCTACACAAGTTGTGCCAAAAAAATCTGGAATCACTGTTGTTAAAAATGAAAAGGGTGAGTTAATTCCAACTCGTGTTCCATCTAGTTGGCACGTGTTCCATCTAGTTGGTGCATGTGCATTGATTATAGAAAATAAATGATGCCACTAGAAAATATTATTTTCCCCTTCCATTCCTTGACCAGATTTTAGAAAGAGTAGCATGGCATCCCTACTACTGCTTTCTTGATGGGTATTATGGGTACTATCACATTCCCATTGCATTAGAAGACCAAGAAAATACCACATTCACATGTCCTTTTGGAACCTTTACATTTAGAAGAATGTCATTTGGTTTATGTAATGTGAAACAAATATTATGGTGTAATATTAATCTAGAGGGGTGTGAATAGATTTTAATTAACTTTTACCTAAAATTTCGTTAAGAGTCAATGGTACATTTCCTAGATTCATAAGCTAGAAGCCTCTCAATCACTTCATTAGGCTTTATGTCCTTGTACCCATTATTCTCTTCCAAAGCCGTCACCTTAGACTCAAATCTATCGGGTAGAGATCTCATAATCTTCTGATTGATCTTCCTATCCGAATAAGGATCACTAAGTTGATGACTTTGGTTCACAATGTCCATCAACCTCACTTCAAAGTCGTTGAAGCACTCGTTCTCATCCATCTTGAGCAATTCAAATTGCGTTTGGAGAACTTGAAGCTTTGATTCTTTAACCACCTCGGTTCCCTCATGTGCAACTTCTATGATGTCTCATCCTTAGCTATCCTAGTATTTTGAACCAACTTGTACCGGTTCTTATCCATTGCACATAGGATGGCATGCATTGCCTTCCTATTCCACTTTGAAGCCTCAAACTCTTGTGCATTCCACTGAGCCTTTGGTTTGAGTACATCATCTCCTCCATCTGCAGGAGTCATCATCGGTGGAGTGTAGCCATCTTCAACTGCCATCCATATCTCTGTCATGAATTTGGCATATGTACTACTCCATCTTGCCTTTCCAAGAGGCATAATTCAATCCGGTGAGGAGTGGAGGTCTAGTGTTGGAAGCTCCCTCATTGCCACCATTTCCACTCATTGTGTTTATGAATTAATGATATGAATGCAAGTGTATGAATGGTCAACACAAACACACAAAATGCAACACACACCAATATGAGCAAGGATCACTTATATATGTCTAGGAACCTGCTCTGATACCAATTGAAACAAATATTATGGTGTGTAATATTAATCTAGAGAGGGGGTGAATAGATTTTAATTAACTTTTATCCAAATTTTCGTAAGGAGTCAAATTGACGAAAATGCCCCTAATTAGTCACAATAATATCACAAGTGTAATAAGTGCGGAAATAATAAAAACACTTGAAATATAAGTGGAAACCCTCAAAATGGGAAAAACCACGGACTGATGAGTGCGCCACACTAGAACCTCGAATCCACTAATGGCAAGGAATTACAACCTAATCCCGGTTTAATCCACCACCACTACCTAATCCCGGTATAAATGAACCTAGTCCATCTTGATTGTGCTTTAAGCTATCTACTCCCGAAAGCAACACAAGTCTTACTTCTCAATGAAGAGATAAAGTGTCCTAAGTGAATATATGATGATATTCAATGAACAAACAAGGCTAGGAAACCCTATACGCTTATCTAGGATAATGAGATGACAATTAATGCAATCCTAGATATCAAGTGCCAAATGACATGTTCAAATAGCTTAGCTAAACATAGATCAATCAATCCTATGAAGCTATCACAATACAACACTCAATCATGTCATCACAACAATCTCTAATTTGTATCTAGAAATATTCTAAGAGAATACAATTAATTAAAGAGATGGTTTAGCAAGCAAAAACACTTAACTTGTAAGAAGATAGTGAAGAGCTTACCAAACAAGATATGATGAAGCAACCCTATCCATAGATGCACTCTAGATCAACTTAGATGATGCAAGATGAAGTTTTGATGCATATGGGAATGCTTTGAGTGATTAAAAATGAGTTCTTGAAAGTGTTTTTCCTTTGAAATGTGTTCTAAGGAAAATATATGATATTTTGAACTCTTACACGACCTTAAGACAATAAGATATATATATATATATATATAAGATCCAAACAAAGTGATATCGTTTTGGGAAAAAACGTTCTAGCTTCTTCTTTGTGCACTGGTGAGGTGCGTTGGTAGAGTAGCGCACCACCAGCGCACTGCCTAAAAATTTCAATAGGCGCTGATCGAGTGGCGCACGTCAGTGGCACAACACAAGCGTAAAACCACTGGAATGTTTACACTGGTGGGGATGCGCTAGTCGAGTAGCGCACCACCAGCACAGGCCCACTTCTTGCATCTTTGCGCGGGTGCAGCAGCGCAACCCAGTGGCACAACACTAGCGATAGTCCACTGTGAATGTTGCGCTGGTGAGGTTCTCTAGTCGAGTAGCGCACAACCAGCTCAATTCCTACTTCAACACTCAAACAACCATACAAGCAACAAGTACAAGAGTGATGAAAATGCATCTTATTTTAATGCCTAGCATGACATAAAACTTTCATAGCAAGATGCAAATAGATCAACAAGAGTCATTTAAACTAAAATACAAACAAGAAAACACTCAACATATAAGATCAAGAGTTATGCAAGAATATGAGAGTGTGTGCAACTATCTATTCAAAGTAAGTAAGCATAAGAATTTTACCTTTGGTGCTTCTCCTCTTGAGGTCTTGAGAGCCTAAGCTACCCTTACATAAACCCCAACAATGTGGTTGTTCACGAAATAAGTCAATCAACAAATGAGGACTTTTCATAATGCTCCAGCCACATTTCAACGATGCATGCTAAGCATTTTTAGTGACATGATTGAACATTGTTTAGAGATCTTTATGGATGATTTAACTGTGTTTGGGAATTCTTTTGATAAATGTCTGAATAACTTGGAAAGAGTCTTGAAACGTTGCATAGAAAAAGGACTTGTGCTTAAATGGGAAAAGTGTCATTATATGACCACATCTGGAATTGTTTTGGGTCATGTTGTGTCATCTAAAGGAATCGAGTTTGATAAGGCAAAAATTGAAGTCATTTCAAAGTTACCACCACCACAAATAGTCAAAGATATGCGGTCATTTTTAGGGCATGCGGGATTTTATAGAGATTTATTAAAGATTTCAGTGTCATATCTAAACCACTTTGTAACCTCTTATTAAAATATGCAAAGTTTGAATGGACACAAGAGTGTAAGGAGTCCTTTAAAAAGATAATTGACTTTTTAACACCTGCTCTTATCAAGCAATCCCCTGATTGGTCCTTGCCTTTTGAATTGATGTGTGATGCGAATGATTTTGCTGTTGGAGCTGTCTTAGGACAGAGAAGAGAAGGTAAGCCTTTTGTGATTTATTGCACAAGTAAAACTTTGAATTCTGCACAAATGAATTACATCACCACTGAGAAAGAATTACTTGCTGTGATATTTGCATTTGATAAATTTCGGTCATACTTGATTGGCGTTTCAACCATTGTTTTTACTGATCACGTCGTTTTGAAGTATGTAATGTCTGAACAGGATGCAAAGCCAAGATTTATTCGTTGGATTTTGTTGCTACAAGAATTCAATCTTACAATCAAGGACAAAAAGGGTGCTGAAAATATCGTTGCAGACCATTTATCATGACTCACCGCTGAGTCATCATTTGATAAAGCATCCATCAATGATTCTTTTCCTGATGATCTTTTATTCTCTATCACAACTTTGCCTTGGTATGATGACATTGTTAATTATCTTGCAACAGGAATGATGCCACTCGATTGGAATGCACAGAACAAAAAGAAATTTTTGACCGAGGTAAAACGTTTTTACTGGGATGACCCGTACTTATTCAAATATTGTCCTAATCTAATTGTTCGACAGTGTATTCCAGGAAATGAGGTAAGTAGTGTCATTGAATTTTATCATTCTAAAGCATATGGTGGTCATTTTCGTCAAAGAAAATGGCTTCAAAAATCTTGCAGTGTGGATTTTATTGGCCCATCTGTTTAAAGACGCACATGCATTCTGTAAAACTTATGAAAATTTTCAAAAGTTAGGATCTATTTCCAAGCGAAATATGATACCATTAAACCCCATTCTTGTCATTAAAATACTTGATTGTTGGGGAATTGATTTTATGGGTCCATTTCTACTGTCATTTGGATTTTTGTGCATTTTGGTTGCCGTTGATTATGTGTCAAAATAGGTTGAGGTAATTCCTTGTCGAAATAATGATCACAAAATAGTGATTAAGTTTTTAAAGGAAAATCTTTTGAGTCGATTTGGAATCTCTCGAGCCATTATTAGTGATGGAGGCAAACACTTTTGTAACAAACCTTTTGAGTCTTTAATGAAGAAATATGGAGTCACACACAAAATTGCCACACCATACCACCCTCAAACAAGTGGTCAAGTTAAGTTAGCAAATAGGGAGATAAAACATATCTTGTAAAAAACGGTTAACCCTAATCGAAAAGATTGGTCTCTTAAACTAAATGATGCACTTTGGGCTTATCGCACTGCATTCAAAACATCTTTGGGTATGCCTCCTTATCGTTTAGTTTATGAAAAACCTTGCCACTTACCTGTTGAACTTGAGAAAAAAGCATATTGGACCATTAAAGCTTTCAATTCTAACCTAAATGATGCTGGTGTTGCGCAAGTTACAAATAAATGAACTTGAAGAATTAAGAATTGATGCATATGAAAATATAAAAATTCTTAAAGAAAAATCTAAAATCTTTCATGACAGAAGAATTTTAAGAAGATCATTTGAAGTTGGTTAAAAGGTTTTGCTTTATAATTCTCGACTTCATTTATTTCCTGGCAAATTGAAATCAAAATGGAGTGGTCCATTTGTTGTGAAACACGTGTATCCATGTGGTGCCATTGACATTGAGAATCCTATGAATGGTAATGTGTTAAAAGTAAATGGACAACGTGTGAAACCATTATTAGAAAATACAGATTTTCAAAAAGACTATACCGTCCTTTTTGACCCTTGTTACAAAGGTGAGCAAACAAATCTTTTGTTTTGACTTTATTTGTGTTTGCAATTATTATTTTTGTTTTTGTACCGCTTTTACGTTCTGAATTTTTGTAGGATTAATTTTTAGGTTCAATTTTAGCTTGGTGTGATAGCTATATAACCCCGGTTAAGTGGTGGATAACGGTACTCCGTGACAATTCAAGTCGATTTAATTCAGTTTCCCAAATAACTGATCGCCAAAACAAGGCATGGACGAAATTTTCAAAAACCTACGAAAACATTTTCCATCGTTGCCCCAAAATGCTCTGAAAAATATTTACAAAACAAGTTCCGAAAGATTACGCTTACTGATGATAAACAACATTCCTGTTGAAATTCACTGGTTGATCGAAGCTAAGGTACGTCTAACAGGTGAGTCTGCTGATTCATTCATATCCTACGTGTCTGGTTTTGGAATAAGTAACCTCGCAAGAAAATGAAGAGCTAAGAAGTTAGGTGTTACTTGTCAGAAATGTGCACGTACAACTTGCAACACACGTTGTCGTTCTTTAGGAATGGTGTCTAATAATCGGGAAGATAAAATTTTATTCATTAGGCATGGTTTGCGTAGGGAGACATTGGATAATATCCTAACGACTCTTGATGCACATCCTAGTGGATATGTGCTAATAGCAATTGACCGATTATGGCCACAATTTCAAAAATAACATGCACAATATAGTCTTGGGAATCTGACTTTAAAAGACCATGTTTGTCAATCTATAAGAAAATTGGATGGGAAGCACATCCCCGACCCATAGAGGGCATTGAAGCCGTTTCTGGTCGTAAAACCAGAGGAAGATGTGAGCCACAATCATAACTACCAGTAAATATCCTTTTGTTTTTATTATCTTTTTCCTTCCGCATTTAATATCTTTTGTAATTATTGTTGTTTAGTTTTGATTTTTGAACCATTTGGATCTAATATCATTTACAAATACGCCGCTCTATACATATAGGTGTATCATTGTGTTACCTTTTCGAGGTCTATAAATACAAGCATTTGTTTTCCTTTTTTTTGCTTCAAAGCACTCATAAACATTCAAAAGAAAAATTCAGAGAGTGCATTAATGGCGTCACTTTCAACTAAACGATTCACAAACATTTGTGTGTTTGGTGGCACTAATTATGGGAAATATAGAGAGTTTGTTGAGGCTGCAACTCATCTTGGTAAGGTTTTGGCTAAGCGAAAAATACACCTAGTGTATAGAGGAGGTAACTTGGGATTAATGGGGTGTGTTTATGAGCTGCACGAGACGAAGGTAGTCAAGTTCTGAGTATTATCCCAAAACCTATGGCCGCAACAGACATCATTGGAAAGACAAACGACAAAGAGCTAGTTGTTTCAGGTATGCCGGAAAGATTGACTGCTATGTTACATCATGTTGATGCATTTATAGCTTTGCCAGGTGGTTTTGGAACCTTAGAAGAAATCTTTACAATGGCATCCTGGGCGTAACTACACATCCATGAGAAACCCATCGATTTGTTGAATGTTAATAAATTTTATGATGGTTTGCTTTCATTTCTTGATCATGTTCAGAAAAATTATTACATTCCACCTTCAATCCGAAAAATCCTTATCTCTGCTTCAAGTCCTCATGAGTTGATTGACCAGTTACAAGCTTTTAATTATGAGTCAGATCCCTCAACCTCCAAAATAGATTGGTCCATTAATGAAGAGAACAAGAAATGCAGAATTGATCTGAATCTCAATTTGTAATTGTCCCATGGTTTGTATGCATTTTATTTTCCTTTATTTTGTATTTCTTTTGTTGTTTTGCAGGATTTTGTTGTCTTTCAAGTTGTTCAGGTGATATCTTCTAAACCTTAACTCTTTCTAAAGACATTGGGGACAATGTCTCGTTCTGGGGGGGATAGTTGATTCAATAACTTTTGTTTTAAAAAAAAAAAAACTGATTTCTGACCATTTTTTTTGTAAAGATAGCCGAGTAAGGAGATCTTTAAAATACTTCTGAGACACATCTTTGTAATTCTGATGCATTTTTTTTCCTCTCTTCTGACTATTCAAATTTATAAACTCTCCATTGTGATATCATTGACTAATCCTTTTGTTCATTAAGTCGTCTTGAGAAATTTTTCGAACTATTCTGGATACACTCACACATTGACACGTGATTATGTGCAGTAAGTTGAGATTTTACGATATTTAGTTCTGAAACATCATTCAAGGGTAACAACCGAAGGCAGTGGTCTTGTTTAAATATATATATATAGTAATAATAATAATAATAATTTTGTGTGTTTTGACCAAAACTCTTACTTAGTAGTCGAGCCTTATGCCTCAGTAAGCATAGAGTGTTCGTGCAAAATAGTGGAGTCTGGATAAGAATAAAGTGCAGTTTCGTAGCCTCTTTAACTCGAGCAATTAAGTCAAAGGGGTGCTTCAACACCTAATGCCCTAAGACCAACTGGTTTGGAAGTCATTGACCCAAAGCTCGTTACACGGGTTAAAGAGAAAGCTTAAGGGAATTGTATTTAAAAAAAAATAACATCCGCAATCCAAGTAATTAAGCCCGTAGGAGTGTTTCAACACTTAATGCCCTAAAGCCAACTGGTTTGGGAGTCATTGGCCTAAAGCTCGCTACATGGATTAAAGATAGAATTTTTGTTTCCAATTTTGTTATATTAAAAAAAAAAGAATAAAACTGTTACCTAAGAAAAAAGCTCTGATGAGATTTCGGATTGAAAATGTTGTTTGATTTCAATTGAATCTCAAAGTTATCGTGTTGATCTTTATTGAGCACAAAAAAGTTTGATTGATAACTCGATTGATGACTGGTTGTCAAAGGGTGAGAAAAGAGGTATGAGAGAGTTTGTCTATTTGGTAGTTTAGATATTTGAATTTGAGTTTTTACTATTTTCGCTTTAATTGCTAGGGACTAGCAATAAGCTGGTTGGGAGGTGTGATTAACACTGAAAAGTGTATGTATATTTATATTAATAATATATATATATATATAATATATTTAATATAAATATTATATATATATATATTAATAATATATAATATATTTATATTAAATATATTATATTATATATATTATTATAATATATATATATATATATATATATATATATATCATATATATTATGTGTTTTAATATAATAATAATAAAAAAAAAATGTTTAATATATACTATATAATATATTATTATATAATATATAATATTATATATGTAATTATAATATATAATTTATTGGACATAATTGTAATTGTTTGAAAATTTAAAGGGTAAATTGGTCTTTTGACATTTGTCCCATGTCATGGGACAAGTTGTTCTAGGGTCTTGGGTCGGACAAGTTTTTGTTATTTTTGTCCCACCTTGTCCCACCTTGTCCCAACCTGTCCCAACCTGTCCCATGCTAAGGATGCGCAAAACGTGGGACAAGAACAAACTGTCCCACGTTGTCCTATCTTGTCCCGCATACCAAACGCACCCTAAGGGATAATATCATCATTTTACACTTCCAATATGATTAATTCCCCGATTTAGACATATTTTCGTTCGCTCGCTTAAATAAATGTGTTGTGAAGTAATTCGTGTATTTTTCTTTGTATTTCAGAGGTAATTCGGTCAATTCAGAATTATGGAGAAGTCAGATGGCAAAACAAACATATATGGACAGAAGTTGTCTAGCACAATGGATATTTTTACCCACATCTATCAGAGAGTGGTCAGTGAAGTGAAATACCCTCTCATTAATTTGGACTAAATATTAATAATTGAATCATATTCGAATTACCAATAGTAGTTCCCTTAGCCCCGGTTTTAATTTTAATTCATTTACATTTTATAACAAGCTTAGTAATTAATCTAGATAACTAATTCTACAATGACAAGTGAACAACCTCCATGTGGTTCGACTCGGTCTTACCCGTTAATTTATTACTTTGACACTCTTATACTTCTATACTTGGGAGTATGAACACTTATTTAGGACGTGTCAAGTTTTTGGCTAATTTTATATAGCTGTGGCCAAAGGTGATACTGTCGACATGAAAAATATGATCCAATTTTGGTAAGTTTATTATTTTTATGTTTTCTCCCCTATGATCTTTGTGGAGTTTTTGACTCACTGTAGACAGACAGATATTGTCTAGCAAAGTGGGTACTTTTACCCATATCTATCAGAGAGTGGTTTCTTCCCTCTGATTTTTGTGGAGTTTCTACTCACTGTAGACAGACAGAAGTTGTCCAGCACAATGGATATTTTTACCCACATCTATGAGAGAGTGGTCAGTGGAGTGAAATACTCTCATTAATCTAGACTAAATATTAATAATTTGATCATATTCGGATTACCAACAGTAGATCCTTTAGCCCCAGTTTTAATTTTAATTGATTTACATTTTATAACAGGCTTAGTAATTAATCTAGATAATTAATTCTAGAAGGACAAGTGAACAACCTCCCTGTGGTTCGACTCGGTCTTACCGGTTAATTTATTACTTTGACGCTCTTATACTTGGGAGTAGGAACACTTCTTTAGGACGTGCCAATAAGTCTTTTCACTATATAAAAATTATCACAACAAAATAGAAATACAAAAATGTAATTTTCCAAAATAATCCCGAATTAATCCCAAAACCCTAGTGTTTCGGTTTGGGTATATAATAGCTCTAATGTTCTGTTCAGGTGACCGAAATACAAAAATTGAGCAACCGAATTCCTATTCTTCTTCTCTATTTTCTTGGTAAGTTTATATTCGGTTTGAGTTCACTGGTAGTGGTGTGCTTAGGCCTACCACTGTTGAACCATTGTATCTTGGGAGACAATCGCCTAATACACATACGGTGTTGTCCGACGAAATTATCTTAAGGACACCGTGTGAAACACGGGCATCGGTGCTTTCTGATTTCCAGATACCAGCTAGGTTTGTTTTGGAATTACGATTTACAATCTTAAGACAAATTTCATGTTTTCCATCAATTTTTTTTATAAAACGTTTTCTTATTCAAACTTTCTGGTATCAGAGTTCTGGTTTAGATCGTAACGAACTTGATTAATCATTGGTTCAGTTTCCAACTGTGAAAATCGGGTTCTTTGGAACACTTATTTCAATTTTGTATATATACGCTACCTGTGGAAATCGGGTTATTTGGAACATTGATTTCAATTTTGATAAATAACATTAATCTGTGGAAATTGGGTCTATTATTAGACACTGATTTCAAAATCGATTGCGATTTTAATTGGGTAATCAAGGTTGCAATATCAGACACTGATTGTGATTTCCATCGTGAAATCTGATTTGATATCAACTGATATCCGTGCTATTATTTCTGATTTGATACTAAAACAATTTTGTTTTTGTTTCAGATATTATGACAAACAAATTTAATGTGAACTCCAGTGTTCCACTAGAAACTCCGGAAGTTAATCCAAGTATGGGATTAGATACTTCGATTGTGAACTCCTTGCTTGTGGACCAGGTTCCTGTAGTATTGCCTATTGTGGCTACAAAGACTCCGGCCATCAACTCCTTCGTGAGAAATATGTCTGATCCGGTGATGAGCCAGTATATGAGTCAAGGGAATGTTCCTATGGTAAATTCCTACATGAATTCGGTACCTTTATCGATGAATCATATGGAGAAGCCTGATAAATTCAGTAGACCGAATTTTAAACGATGGCATCAAAAGATGCTGTTTTATCTGACCACACTGAACCTTGGCAGGTTCTTAACTGAAGATGCTCATAAACCTAATAATGGTGAAGAGCGAGATGTTCAGGTATGGAATGTTATTGATGTAAGGAATCACTGGGATTTTCTGTGCCGTAATTACATACTGAACGGGCTGTCAGATTCGTTATATAGCGTCTATTCTTCAAAGAAAACAACCAAAGAACTGTGGGAATCATTAGACCAGAAATACAAAACTGAGGACGTTAGTTCCAAGAAGTTCATTATGGACCGGTTTCTTGATTACAAGATGGGGGAATCCAAGACAGTTATGAGTCAAGTCCAAGAGCTACAGGTGATTCTGCATGAAATACATGCCGAATGGATGACCTTGAGTGAAACTTTACAGGTGGCTACAATCACTGAGAAGCTTCCTCCTTCATGAAAAGTGTTCAAAAACTATCTCAAACACAAGCGAAAGGAGATGAAGATCGAGGATCGTAGTCTTAAGTTTCGTATTCAGGAAAATCACATGATATATGACAAGAAAGATGTCAATGCGCCTGAAGTGAAGATCAATGTGGTTGAACATGGGCAAAGTTTTAAACTGAAGAAGAACAAGCCTAGGAAAGGATCCAAATTGGGTCCTAAGGGAGGAGTCTCTAAGAAGCCAAAATTCCAAGGGAAGTTCTTCAACTGTGACAAGCTAGGTCACAAATCTTCTGAGTGTAGGTTACTAAAGAAGAAAAGTAACCATGAGGCAAACGTGGTTGCTGGGATCTCAAAAGATGTATCCGAGATCAATCTCTCTGCAGTTGTGACAGAAGAAAACCTGGTTGGGTCAAACCCAAGGGAGTGGTGGTTGGATACTGGGGTCACTTGCCATATATGCTCTGACAATGAGAAGTTCAACACATTTGAAGAAATGAAGAATGAAGAAAAGTTATTCATGGGCAACTCAACCACATCTAACGTGAAGGGACGTGGTCAAGTCTTTCTCAAGATAACCTCTAGCATAACCCTAAGCTTGAACAATGTGTTGTATGTACTTGATATCCGCAAGAACTTAGTGTCCGGTTTGTTGCTCAATCAGCATGGGTTCAAGATAGTGATTGAATCAGACAAAGTGGTTTTAACCAAGTAGGGAACTTAAGTGGGTAGGGGATATGTAACTGAAGGGCTTTTTAAGCTTAATGTTTCTACTGTCAAAAGAACAATCAATAAAGATAATTCTTCAGTTTATTTGCTTGAGTCTTCCAATCTATTGTATGGTAGACTATGACACGTTAATTATGATACTTTGTATAGATTAATTAACTTAAATCATATTCTCACATTTAATATTGATCTTAAACATAAGTGTGAAGTTTGCGTTGAAGCAAAACTAACAAGGTCATCATTTCAAACTATTGAAAGGAAATCTGAACCTCTTGATGTAATTCACATAGATATATGCGATTTAAAATTTGTTCAAACAAGAGGTAACAACAAATATTTCGTCACATTTATATATGATAGCACCAAATACTGCTATGTATATTTGTTGAAAAACAAGGATGAAGCTATATAGAAGTTTAGTCTCTATAAAACTGAAGTTGAGAATCAACTCAACAAGAAAATCAAGGTACTGAGAAGTGACCGGGGTGGTGAATATATAGCACCGTTTGGTGAATTCTGTGCACAACACGGAATCATACATCAAACCACTGCACCATATTCCCCTCAGCAAAACGTTATTGTAGAATGTAAAAATCGTACCTTGAAAGAGATGATGAATGCAATACTGATAAGTTCGGGAGTGCCTCAGAACATGTGGGGTGACCCTATATTGTCTAGCAATTACTTTTTAAATAAGGTACCCCGAAAGAAAGAAGACAAGACCCCATATGAACTATGGAAAGGAAGAAAGCCTTCTTATAAATTCTTACGAATGTGGGGGTATCTTGCCAAAGTAGCCGTACCTATACCTAAGAAGGTGAAAATAGGTCCGAAAACAGTTGACTGCATTTTCATTGGATATGCACAAAACAGTAGTGCTCATCGATTCTTGGTCTATAAATCTGACATATCAGATATACACAAAAACAGGATAATGGAATATAGAAATGCAATGTTCTTTGAACATGTATTTCCATGTAAATCCAATGATGAAGTAAGTTCGTCAAAACGAACACATGTGGATAGTTGTGAAGACCAAGAACAAGGAAATGAAGTAGATGATAAACCTAGACATAGCAAAAGAGCAAGGACGGAAACATCTTTTGGTCCAGATTTTATGACATATTTTCTAAAAGGTGAACCTCGAACTTTCAAATAAGCGGTAAGCTCTTCAGAAGGACTCTTGTGAAAAGAGGCAATTAAGAGCGAAATTGATTCCATCCTTCAAAATCATACTTAGAAATTAGTGGATCTTCATTTGGGATGTAAACCGCTAAGATCCAAATGAATTTTCAAAAGAAAAATGAATGTAGATGGATCACTTGATAAGTATAAGGTCAGACTTGTAATTAAAGGTTACAACCAACGAGAAGGCCTAGACTACTTTGATACATATTCTTCTGTGACGAGAATAACCTTCATTAGAATGATACTTGCAATCGCAGCTTTGTGAAATCTTGAAGTACATCAAATGGATGTGAAAACGGCTTTTTTAAATGGAGATTTAGATGAAGAAATTTACATGGAACAACCTGAGGGTTTTTCTGCTCCAGGACAAGTAAATAAAGTCTATAAATTGGTGAAGTCTTTATATGGTTTAAAGCAAGCACCAAAACAGTGGCATGAGAAATTTGACAATGCTATGATGTCAAATGGATTTAAGATCAATGAATGTGACAAATGTGTTTATGTCAAGGACACAGAAAAAGGCTATGTCATTGTGTGCTTTTATATAAATGACATGGTCATTGTTGGTAGTGATGATATAATGATCAAATCTATCAAGGATATGTTGAAATCAAGATTTGATATGAAAGATATATGACCGGCTGATGTAATGCTGGGAATGAAAATCTCAAAGACATCTAATGGACTCATACTAAGTCAATCACACTATATTGACATGATTCTTGAGAAATTCAACAAAAATGATTCTGGAATTTCCAGAACACCAGTAGATACAAATATACATCTATCCAAGAATAAGGGTGAGAGCATCTCTCAACTAGAATATTCTCGAGTGATAGGAAATCTGATGTACTTAACAAGTTGTATAAGACCAGACATAGTGAATGCAGTCAGCAAATTAAATAGATATACGAGTAATCCAGGAACCGATCACTGGAAAGAAATAGTAAGAGTACTGAAGTACTTACGATTCACTCGTAATCATGGACTGCATTATACCAGATATTCAGCTGCCCTAGAAGGATACACTGATGCTAACTAGATATCTGATATGAAGGATTCAAAATCCACTAAAGGATATGTGTTCACACTATGTGGTGTGGCGGTATCTTGGAAATCCTTCAAACAAACATGTATATCCAGATCCACCATGGAATCTGAGTTTATAGTATTAGATAAATGTGGTAAGGAGGTTGAATGGCTATGCCAATTCTTAGAAGATATTCCAATATGGCCAAAGCCTAGGCCGGCGATTTGCATTCACTATGATAGTCAATCAGCAATAGGAAGAGCACAGAGTAATATGTATAATGAGAAGTCTAGAAATATACGTCAAAGACATAATACCATTAGACAACTAATCTTAACTGGGGTTATCACTATTGACTATATAAGGTCAAAAGATAACATTGCGGATCCGCTAACTAAAGGGTTAAACAGAGAACTAGTTGAGACATCATCAAGAGGAATGAGACTAAAGCCCATTAGATAAAAAGTCGATACAATGGACACCCAACCTAGTTGACTGGAGATCCGAGATCTAGGTTCAATGGGACAACCAAGTTGTAAGACTCAGTTGGATCACTGTGAGGTTACCCTCAAACCCATTCCTATGATGAAATAGTGATGCCCGTAGGGAAAAGGTTAAACTATGTTTTTAATGATTCTTATACGTCGAAATGCCTAGCTATGGAAATTCGAGTAGAGTAAAGCGGGTTACTCTTAATTAAGAAATCACCTATGTGAGAGAGAAGTATGGCCGCTTCTAAAATAGAATAGTGAAGGGCTATATTCTCCAGAGACTCTCACAGAACCAGACGCATGTTCATTGCCAAAACGAACATAAAAATGAGAACTAAATCGGGTCTGGAAGATACCTGTGTAAGGTGTGTGATCGTTTACACAAAACGGCAGAACAGTTCAAGGATATCACATCTACTGATCAGCCAGTAAAGTAAGCATACATTTACAAGGGAAGGTTCAAGGGTAACACCTACCTATCCTATGCAGGTTTCGACTGTTTGAACTTACCAAACATCTGCTTTGTGTCTCCCGGGTCAATTTCATTTATGTGGGGGATTGTTGGAAAATTTTGTGACAAACTCTCATTTTGAGAGCACAAATTGAGTATGATAAATTCCATAAAAATGGAAGATAAAGTGAATTCAAATTCGCCTCCATGAGAACTTCGTAATGGTATACTCAAATTCAAAAAATGGTTAATGGGTGAATGAGAAATTGAGTCTCAAAGTGGACTCATTGTGTAGGGATTAAAATGAATCCCACATTTCTTAGGGAAATCATTTATATGTAGTTTATAAGTGAATGTGTGATATGAGTTATCAAAACGTGTGGCATAGAGGCTCTCTCTCGCGCGCACAGGGGGGTGCAAATCATGAACCTCGAACCTTCGAAGGCACGACTCGTGTATGGGCGCGACCTGAGGACACGAATGGCGCTCCGATTGGACCGTGATAGTCCAGTTGACCTTTTGCCACTTCCTTAAGTCAACGTTTTTTTATTGTGATGAATAAGGAAAGCTTTAATTGTTTGGATTCTGATTTTTTACTTGATCACTAAGAATACATAATCAGTTATAATTAAAATTAAATCTCTTTGGAGAATATTATCTAATTAAATTATTTCCTTATTAAATCAAAAACGTAATTTTCCAAAATAATCCCGAATTAATCTCAAAACTCTAGTGTTTCGGTTTGAGTATATAATAGCTCTAATATTCTGTTCAGGCGACCAAAATACAAAAATTGAGCAGCTGAATTCCTATTCTTCTTTTCTGTTTTCTTAGTAAGTTTATATTCGGTTTGAGCTCGCTGGTAGTGGTGTGCTTAGGCCTACCACTGTTGAATCATTGTATATTGGGAGACAATCGGCTAATACACATATGGTGTTGTCCGGTGAAATTGTCTTAAGAACACCGTGTGAAACACGAACCTCGGTTCTAGAATTATTTTTAACATGATTTTCTTGTATCGTTGCTTTTTGATTTTCATATACCAGTCAGATTTATTTTGAAATTACGATTTACGGACTTGTGTGTAGAATTTATTCGTACCCAGAAAATAATAAAAACTAGTTTTTCATTTTATGGGTCAATTGGATTGGACGACGGCTTGAAAAATTGAAATCAATCATGCGGTTCATACTGGTGGCCAATTCTACGGGCCACGTGTCCACTCTATATTGTCACGGGTTAATTTACAGTAAGATAAGGTCATCGTTAGTATCCTTACGTTTTAAATTCTATTTTTATTTTGATACTATTTATTCGAGTCATTGGATATAAGATAGTTTGATAAATATATAAAGTCAAATCAAGGCGTTTAAATCCAATAGTTTAAATATAAAAAATTGGTATATGTCATATCAGTTCAAACTAATAATATAATAATTATATATTTATATTGTTTTTTTATAAATTTATCTATTATTAATAGGAATCCAACCGATAATTTAGAAATTATTTGTTCATATCAAACTCATATATCTGCTAATTGAATTACATCCCTAAAGTCACATTTCAAATTCTCTTTATTTAAGAAGACGATTAAAATCCAGAAACCTCATTAGGATACAAAGGATCTAAAGCCTTCACAAACCAAAAAAATCATTTGTGCAATAATTTTGAACTTTTAATGGGTGACACTCAGTCTCAGCCCTCAGGTGCCACTATCATCGTGACCAAAATATTTTACCTTCTAAATCATAACCAGAATTTTCTCTCACGTCCCATTCATTATCGTGACCAAAATATTTTACCTTTTAAATTATAACCAGAATTTTCTTTCACGTCCCATACATTTCGGAAAAAATCTTTATTATGACGGTTTTATTATTACGTGGTGACCGTTTTAATAAAATTATACTATTTATCTTAAAAATATAAATTTATGTTATTAAATTATAATTTAAAGCAAGCTAATTGAACCATATAATTAAATGGCAACAAGACCATCCAATAGAAGAAATTCCTTTGTAATAAAGCCCCATTGTCTCGACAGTCGACCCTTCACATATCCAAGTTCGAATATCGATCGAAACCCACAAAAACACCTTCTCATCGGTCCAATCCAACAATGGCAAAACCCCAAGCAGCAGAACCAATCTGGCCGGAGCTTCTTGGCAGCGACAACTGGTTAGGCCTTCTCGACCCTCTCGACCTCTCCCTCCGCAACCTAATCCTCCGCTGCGGCGACTTCTGCCAGGTCACTTACGACTCCTTCGACAACGAACCCAATTCCAAGTACTGCGGCAGCTGCCGATACGGCAAAGTCACTCTGTTCCAGCGAGTCATGCTCGAATCGGCCTCCGATTACCAGGTGGTCTCTTATCTCTACGGCACGGCGCGCGTGAGCCTCCCGGAGGCGTTTCTCCTCCACTCGCAGTCGCGTGAGTCATGGGACCGTGAATCCAACTGGATCGGCTACATCGCCGTCACGTCAGACGAGAAGTCGAAATCCCTTGGCCGCCGCGAAATCTTCGTCGTCTGGCGTGGGACCACCAGAAACTACGAGTGGGTCGACCTTCTCGGCGCCGAGCTAGAGTCACTCGAACCCCTGTTGAAGAAAAACGTGGAAGACACCACCACGAAACAGAGTAACACCAACAGCAGCAGCAGTGACAGTGACGATGAGGAGAAAATGCCCAAAGCGATGCTTGGATGGGTCACGATTTACACCTCCGACGACCCCAAATCGCCTTTCACGAAACTGAGCGCGAGGACCCAACTCCAAACGAAGATCAAAGAGCTAATCACAGAGCGCTATCGAGAGGAGAAACTGAGTATAACCATAACAGGTCACAGTTTGGGTGCGAGTTTATCAGTTTTATGTGGTTTTGATTTGGTAGAAAATGGAGTCACTGACATTCCAGTCTCGGCAATCGTTTTCGGCTGTCCACAAGTAGGAAACAAAGCTCTCAAACAGAGAATCGAGAGCTATTCAAACCTCAAGATTCTACACGTGCGAAATACCATCGATTTGATCCCTCACTATCCGGGAAGATTGTTGGGGTATGTATACGTAGGAACAGAGCTGGTGATTGATACGAGGAAGTCGACGAGCTTGAAAGAGTCGATAAACCCGAGTGACTGGCACAATTTGCAGGCGATGTTGCATGTGGTGGCTGGTTGGAATGGAGAGGAAGGAGAGTTCAAGCTTAGAGTGAAGAGGAGTGTGGCTCTGGTTAACAAGTCTTGTGATTTCTTGAAGGTTGAATTGTCGGTGCCTGGTTCGTGGTGGGTTGATAAGAACAAAGGGATGATCAGAGATGATGATGGTGACTGGTTTCTTGCTAAACCGATTGATCAAGACCTTCCGGTTCATGAGTTTTGAGGTGCTCTCAGTCGTGTTGTGGAGTTGTGTGAATCACAATATTTATCTAATCACCTTTCTACGTTTTTTTTAAGCTTTTTAATATCAGTAGGTTTCAATCCATCCTTTTAAAAGTTATTTATTTAAACTTTAATTTCGTTCATTTATAATGGAATAACACTAGATATTAAAGAATAATGTCATAGTTTAATGGTTAACTAATTATTATTTTTTATTTAAGTAATAATAGATTTTTTATTTTTATTTTTTAATTCTTTCTAAATAATATTGATACGTATTAATATTTTATAAATCATATGATAAATTATACCGATCATTTAGAAGAATTTTTTTTTTAAAAAAAAAACCCTATAATTAGTCTTTTTATTTAAATATGAAATAAAATACAAGGCATTGGGCATAGCTGATATAGGAGAGAAACCAGAAAATAACAAGAAGGCATTGGGCATCTTTTTTAGGTAGGCCCACAAATAAGGGGTTCGTTGGTCGTAAATTGTAACAAATTTTTGTTATTCATTTAATTTTCAATCAAACAGTATAAACTCACACCGCACAACTTATATTAGTACAACTCTGTCCAAATATAAATTTTATAAAATTAGATGTGGTTTTGTATAGTTGAATATATCGTGGCTATAATAATAACTTAATTAGTGTGGGTCCGTTTTATATGCGATGATGGTGAAACGAACCCAATGAGAAAGTGATCATCTATACTTTTTATTCCCCAATTAGACGATGACACCCGGATAAGTTCCATTATTTCCCTCAGTCAAACGATCCAAAAAATTCATCTCCTCTACCTTTTCACTTAAGAAATTTCATCTACTGCTCCACCATTTCACTGTTTTGATAATGGAAGACATTTAATGGTAAGTTACCATTATTTTTTTATGTATGATAAACTAAAAAAATTAGAAAAAAAAAAGGAAATATAAAAAATTAAATCTAGGATTACACAGTTTGGTTCCATGAAATTTGCAATTTAATGCTGCACTGTAGATATTTTTTTTAGTAAACATGCTTTTAATAGAAGAGTTGTTATGGTGTTGCCTATTGAGTAAAGGTATAAAAATGGACTGGTCCGGTCCATTAGGGACGGCCTGGCCAGTCCATTTCTGGAAACAGGCCGAGTCGGGCTGGCCCGGCCTGTTTCCAGAGAAGCAGGCCCGGCACGGCACGCCGGCCTGCCTCAGGCGGGCCTTGCCTGCGTGCCGTGCCAGGCCGGCCCGTCGGGCCCCTCTGGCGGGCCGACAGGGCCAGGCCTAACGGGCCTGGTCCGGCGGGTTAGTTTTTTGGTCCAATTTTTTTTTCAAATTACTTTTTTTTTGGATTTAGGGTATAGGGTTTAGGATTTATAGTTTATGGTTAAGGGTTTAGAATTTAAAATTAATGAAGTGAACGAACAATTATTAGGATTTGAAATGAATAAAGAGAACGAACAATTTTTTAATTATTTATTTATTTTTCACTTATGGAATTCAGTAATACATATCTACATGATTGCCTCATTAAAAACCTTACCAAGAAAAACCCAGTGGGATAAAAACTTGGTAAGGGAAAAAGAGTGCAACCGTTTTACAACTTACAAGTAAATAATAAATACATATGTAAAAGTATAACCTAGTTCTGGCCCTGGCCACGGCCACTACCTAAAGGGTCATCAATATATAGATTGTCGAAATTTAGATTAAGTTCTTTATCTACAGTTAGATTTTGTAACCTTTTTTTAGCATGCTCCCAATCCCGAAGGCATGTTAATACCTCCACCATCTCTGGAGACAAACAGCTTCTTCTTGGTTCAATTATGCGTCCACTGGTGCTGAAAGCTTGTTCTGAAGACACCGTTGACACTGGAATAACCAGTACGTCACGTGCTAAGTGTGACAGAACTGGATACCTGTACGTATAGGTCTTCCACAATAACAACAAATCAAACTCTTCCTTGTCTTCAACAGCATCGAACCGTGCTTCAAGGTACCTAATAAGTTCGGTATAAGAAGATGGGCTAGATCTTTGCCCTGAAGAAGTACTTGCTGATTTGTCTTTTTTTCTTCGTTTCAGAAGGCTCCAACTTGTTTGCTTCGGCTCTGTCTCCGGTCGTGTTGATTGGGGGATGTCAATGTTGCAAAACCTGGTCTCATAAATATGAAAAATCTCGAACAACTTGGTTCGAATGTCAGTAATTTGTTCTGAATAATCTATTGACAAATTAATACCAATAAACTCAAGCAAAACTTCTAAACCAGATAATTTAACCCTGGAATCTATTATAGCACTTAAGGCATAAAGTAAGGGAATGTTAGCCCAATATTTTTTCAACTTTGTCTCCATGACAACAACTGCAGCGCCTAGATGTTCATCTTCTCTATAACTGTTTAACGGTTCAGACATTTCCACTATCTGATGGATTGCCTGGGAAGATGTGGGGTAATATACCCCGGAAAGAGTTACAGTGGCATTGTAAAAAATCTTTAAAAATTGAACAAAAATCTTTGCCACATACGAATCGTCTGTGGAAAGTAATTTTGGACTAAGTTGTCCTGTTTCGGTCAATTTCATGTTATAAAAACATGTAATGGTTGTATCATATTCCAAACAATTTTGCAACATTAAATAAGTAGAGTTCCACCTTACCGGCATATCAGTTTGGAATCGTTGGGGTTTGAGACCGTTTAATTTACAATGTCTCTTGAATTCACTGAATCTAGGATTAGAACTGCAAATCCAAGAAATGGCATCTCTGATGCGATCTATTTGGTCGCTTACCTGCTTTAAACCAGCCTGTACAACTAAATTTATAATATGGCATGCACACCGTTGATGGAAGAAATAACCTCCATCTTGCGGGATATTTCTTGCAACAAACAATGCAATAGAGCTAGTATTTGCAGATGCATTATCAAATGTGATTGAAAGAATGCGATGCGTGATTTCATAAGTTTCTAAAACTTCCATTATGACATTAAAAATGTTTTCTGCGGTATGTGCAAAATCCATAGGACGAAAACCAAAAATTCTTTTTGTTATCCTCCAATCAGAATCTAAATAGTGTCCCGTGACACATAAATAGTCCTGTTTGGAACATGCATTCCAAATATTAGAAGTTAATGCAACAGAGACACTTAAATGCTGTATTTCAGCAACTAAGTCATCCCTTTCGGTTTCAAACAATCGTATCAAATCATTTCTAGTGGTGGTTCTAGAAACAGGTTCATATTGGGGGTTATATGCAGATGTGATTAATTCTTTATAAAATGGACTCTCACCAATATTGATCGGTTGATCAGTTTGTGCAATGTATCGTGCCAAGCACTCTCTAGCGTGCATGGCGTCGAACTGCCAAGTCGTAACGGACCTGTCTGGGTGCCGTTGAAGCTGTGTCTGGGTTATAGTATCTACCTGTCCATGTGCAGGCATACATTTGTGCATATGCCGTCTCAAATGTCCGGTTCCCCCCGTACTTGTAGCATAATTCTTATGGCAAAACTTACATTTAGCTCTGAGGCTAGACGCCCCGTTTGGGAGTGTCATTTGGACTATGTTGAAACATTGCCACACATCTGATGTTAATTTTCTGGGACGTGATGTTGGTCTAACGCCGGAACCAGAAGGTCCCGCTTGAGTATGGGTCGGTTCTGAAATAACAAATTCATCGTTGAGCATATTCAAACCGTCCGAAAATAAGGCTGCTGGTTAGGATCCATTATCTGAATAAAAATATGAGCACGATAGTAGTTAATAGTCAAATTAAAAATCAATATTTACTAACAGTAATCTTAATTTACTAACAATAATTACTATAACTAATACGACACTTACAATAATTTATTTACTTAAAAAACAAATTAAATAAACAAAAAAAAATCATAATCTACTAACATAAAATTTTAAATTCACTAGTTCACTACTACAAATAAAATTGATAAATTTACTAACATAATATACTAACATAAAATTGATGATTTGAACCACTACTCTTAAATTTACTATCATAATCTACAAATGAAAAATTTTAATTTATGAAAAAAACAATATCAAACGTAATTACTACACTTAACATTCATCATTTACTTATTACAAAAAGTAATTTCAGTAATACAAATTAACTTTCTAAATTTATTAATAACAAATATTAAAATTACTACTAAACTTACAAATCTTAATAAACTAAACAAATAATATTAACATTAAAGCCCAAAATTTGATAAACTAACTAACTAAATAGATAATGTTTTCATTAAGTAACTCAAATCTAAACATAAACATATAAATTTACTATAAGAATATGTTAGACCAAAAGTAATAACAAAATTGTACCTTTAAAATTTGGTGTGTTGGTGGAAAACGTAGAGAATTTTGTAGAGAGAGTAATAACCAAAATGAATGAAAAAGTTTAGAGAATTGGAGAATATATTAGAGATTGAGATTTGAGAGAATGAGATATTGAAAGAATGATAAAGAGAGTTAATGGAAAAAGAAATGGATGGAAGTATTTATAGATAAATTTGATTTGTGGGTCAAAATATAATTTAAAAGATAGTAGGGGGGTTTTGGTAATTTTAATTTTCTCCAACGGCTAGAAATCAATTCCAGCCGTTGGAGGTTTTTAAAAAAAAAAATAAAAAAAAATTGGCCGAACGGACCGGCTGATCGGTCCACCGGGCCGGCCTGCCGGGCCTCCTCCCAGTGGCCCGGCACGAGGCCTGGCCCTTTTCCTTCACGGGCCGTTCCAATAACGGCCCGTGAACTTCATGGGCCGGCCGGCCCATTTTTACACCACGACTATTGAGTGTGTGTGTGAGAGAGACAGAGATCTATGATTGTAACTAATAAATAAAAAATTATATTTAAAAAAACTCCTACACAAAATCAATATGAATTCATGTCAATTTACAATTTTTTTTTACCGTAGTAATGTAGTATAGTGTTGTGATTTTCATCAGAGTAATTAACAGTTCATACACATAAAGCAAAAATCAACTGCGAAGTATATATATAGTTATTTAAAAAAATGTGGAGATATTTTAGTAAGAACATATGAATTCTCTTTTCAATCAGGAAAGAAAACTTGATTCCTAAGATGAGTGAATCAAGTTCTCTTTCAATTAGAAACTGAATTCAAGATATGTGTGTGGGGTTAACAGAACTTAATTTCTAAAAAAAATAGTGAACACATGAATTCGAAAATCAAGAACTTAATTCCCTTTCCCATATAGGATTCATAATTAGTAAACACGTCATTCATTTAAGAACTTAATTCATGATGTGTGTGAGGAGTACATGGAACTTAATTCCCCACAAATTTAATAAACATAGGAATTTGAAAATGAGGAACTTAATTCCCTTTTCCAACTAAGATTCCTGATTAGTAAACATACTATTAGTTATAAATTTAGGATCTATAATAATTTTGTGATTTAGTTCCCGGAAGTATCTTTTTGTCAATTTTGTGATTAGGTTTCCTACTGCATCTAATTTTAGACATTTTTTTTAGTCAAATTTAGGATCTTATTATTCATTATTATTCTTTTGATATATTTTTAAAATTATTGGATTTTTGATATGTTCATGATGAATTCAAAGGTGATAAATAATTGAAAGTGGGAATGCAAGTGCACTTGGAAGATGAAGCTTATAACTTATGCAATACATATGCTTTGAGAAAGGGATTTAGCATCCAGAAAGGGCATATTCGAAGAGATAAATCAAACAATATTCAACAACACAATTTCTTTTTCTCAAAAGTGAGATTTCTCACGGATTAAGACGTATGTCAACATAAAAAGATAATAAGGTTAGATACAAAAACGGGTTGTCAAGCTGTAATATGATTCACTGTAGAGCATGCATTATGGAGTATTACTCATATCAACTTTGATCATAACCATGAAATGGCTAAACCCGAACAAAGACAATTTTTAAGATCAGGTCGAAAAGTTTCTAAGAGTTTTAGGACACTCATGAGTTCTATGGTTGATGCTAGTATCGGGGCCACAAAATCATATTTCTTTTTAGCAAATGAAGAGAGTAGTACTGAAAATGTTAGGGTTCACTAAAAAAAGGCAGTAAATTATTTTCAAATGCGAAAGGATGAAATGTACGTAAACAAGGTGAGGATCCTAATTTTTTTTATTCAATTCAAGTAGATCAATATAACCAAATGACAAACTTGTTTTAGAGAGATAGTATATCAAAGTTGGATTATGAATGTTTTGGTGACGTTGTATATTTTGACATTACATTTCGAACAAATAAGTATAATTTGATTTGCGCTCCTATAATGGGAGTTAATCATCATTGCAAAAATGTGTTGTTTGGTTGTACATTTCTACTAGATGAGGCCACTGAATCATTTGTTTGGTTGTTTGAGTCATTTTTAGAGTCAATGGGAAATCAACAACCTAAAATTATATTTCGTGATAAAGACAAAGCAATGGAAAATGCAATTAAGATTGTTTTAAAAGAGACATGCCATCAATTGTGCACTTGGCACATTGCTAGGAATACGTCTCAACGTCTTGCTAGTCTTTACGGTAAGCCTCAAGAAAAAAATTAATAAATGCTTTGATGGGTGTGAGAATGAAAAAGATTCATAGGATTGTATTTTGAACCGATGATCACAGAATCGTCATGTCTAATATACGTCCATAACTCATAGGAATTAATAACGTCTATAACAAAAAAATAGATGAGAGAAAATAAACAAATCCCAAATCGAATGAAAAATCATCGGCCGTCAGGACAACAGAGAAAATTCAACTATATGATAATTTATTATATCCATATACTATAGAATTCTTTCTCACACCTCAAACCCAAACCACTGAGCCTTACCAAGTCCCCAAGCTCACAAATCAAGCTTTACATCAAGACTCTCAGCTCAAAACGCTCACAAGATCCTCACCAAGAACCCCAATATCCCCACCAAGAACCCACAATATCCTTTAGGTCTCCCCTGAATATCAATCATGGATCTCATACTTGATCCACTGATATTTCCTTAGATCCCTCCCTAGATATTCCCTAAGGTTTCTCACCCGGATCTCTCCACTCTCTGATGTTACATGGTGTTTATTAACTCCACACAAAATAACCTAGATACAAGATTCTATTTATACTAGTTACATGGAGTTTAAGATAAAAGGAAATCCTACTCTTAAACGTACAAGAATTACTTGTTTCACATAAATCCTCACTTCCCAGACCCTTCCCCCATCCCCCCAATTTTCCCATTTAGGGAAAATGAGGATAGGGAATTTTGGGGGGAGGTATATCCATCCCCATCCTCAGTTTCCCATTTTCCACATTTTTCCCCGTTTCCCCGTTTTCCTATTTTTCCATTTAACTAAAAATTACAAATTAAACTAAAAATAAAAAAATAAACATTTCATTACAAATACAAAATAAAATCCATTAATGCATTACAAATACAAATATATATTATAATTATAATTTTATATGTTTGAGGGAAATGGAAAAATGGGTATGAGGGATCTCATCCCTATCCCCATTTCAATATGATTGTGGGGAAAATGGGGAGGAGTCCCCCCATCCCCATCCCCATCCCCATCCTCATTTCAAATTGGGGATGATTTTCATCCCCCCTCCCAATTTTTCTATTTTTTTCTATAAAAAAAAAAATCTCCAAATAAGGGTGGGGACGCGGGGAATTAGGGTCCCAGGGAAAAATGTACATCTCTACCTAGAATGCACCACGTTCTTCGTTTCTTCGGTTATTTTGGTATTCAACCTCCCACAAACAACACCATTCCAACTTTCAAACGTTTCACACGTCTTCTAGAAATTCCATATCGGTTGAGTCTCGTTTGATTCATATTAGGTTCACATTGGGTTCATTTGAGAATACGAGTCAAATCCTAACAGGTATGATCAAACAATTCAATCGTTAAGGTCATTCATGGCTTGAAAAGTTGTACTCCTCGTCTCATCTAGAGAAAAATGGTGTTCAACTTTTAGTTTGGATACTTTTTCTGCATCTATTGTATCCACCCAACGGAGTGAGAGTACAAATAATGTTTTCTATCAAATTTCCATAAAAACAATGGATCTCATCATTAAATTTGTGCACCATTATGAAACAAAAACAAAAGAGATGAGATTAGCAGAGTTGGAAGAAGATTATCGTTGTAAAAATGGTGCACCTTATATTGAGGTTAGTAGTGGAATTTTAATCCATCGAGCTCATATGTACAAAAAAAAATGTTTAGGTTTTTTCAATTGTTACCTTACATTAGTTAGGTATCATATATCATATATCATATATAATATAATAATAATAGATTTTTTTTTCTACTTTTGATGTGGTTGCATGTGTGGCAATTATAAATGTTATTAATTTTTTTTATTTAAAAAAAATATAATATCATATATAAGCATAAAATAATAGATTTTTTTTTCTACTTTTGTTGTGGATGCGACACGTGACAATCATAAATTTTATTATTTTTTAAATATAAATAACATATATAAGCATATAATAATAGATTTTTTTCTACTTTTGATATTGTTGTGACATGTGACAATTATATCATATATAAGCATATAATAACAGACTTCTTTCTACTTTTGATGTGGTTGCGACACACGATAATCATAAATATTTTTAATTTTTCAATTTTTTTAAATGTATAATATTATATATTATATATATAATAGTATTTTTTTTACTTTTGACGTTGTTACGACACGTGTCATTTATTAAATATTATTATTATTTATATTATGTATAATAATAGTATATAATATATAATATACAAGTTTCTAAAATCATATAATATATATAAATAAAAATAGATACTTTTCATGTGGTAGTGACATCCGGTATTATTTAATGTTATTATTAAATATTAATTTTAATAATCATATATAGCTACTTCTCGTGTGGGAGTGACATGTGTTTTTCTTTAAGTATTTATATATCATATAATCAAAAAGAATAATGCTAAATATCCCAAATAAAATCTCACATTTTTCATCTCAACACATGTGGTATGTGAGGTATCAAATTGTGAATGGATACACATTAATGATGTTTTATCTCACCTACCATGTATATATATATATATATATATATATACTCACCATTTGACATTTCAAGTGCAACGTGTATTGAGATGAAAAAAATGAGATTTTAGATGAGTTATGTAACATACTGAATCAAAAAGAATAATACTAAATATCTCACATTTTTTTTCATAACACATGTGGTATGTGAGGTGTTAAATTGTGAATGGATTACATTAATGATGTTTTATCTCACAAACCACATGTATCTATTTACCATTTGACATTTCAAATGTCACTTGTATTTGGATGAAAAAAGTGGGATTTTAGGTGGGATATGTAGCATTACTGAATCAAAAAGAATAATGTTAAATATCCCATTTAAAATCCTACATTTTTCATCCCAACACATGTGGTATGTATGGTGTCAAATTGTGAATGAATATATATTAATGATATTTTATCTCACCTATCACATGTTTTTACTCACCATTTAACATTTCAAGTGCGACGTGCATGAGATGAAAACAATGGGATTTTAGGTTAGATATGTAGCATTACTGAACCAAAAAAAGTTCTTTTCATCTCCTATAATCACCATTCACTTTTTGTAACCGATAATCATATTTTAATTGTATATTACTGATATTTTAAGTTACACCTTAAAAAACTTTATATACATTAAATAAAAATAACTACATTTCATGAGGGAGTGACATTATTGGTCTCTTAATGATTATTATCATGATTATTGGTCTCTTAATGATTATAATTATCATGATCAATAATACCTAGGCCCTGCCCTAGGTGCCTAGGGTCCCCGATCCGTAAGAGTCTAAAAAAAATGATTTTAGATTTAACCCTCATATGAACTTAAACTAACTAATAATGAGTTTTAAAAAGCCAACTGAATATCTATTTTTTTCAAACTAATAAACTCATAAATGAGTTCAAAATAGGTCTACCAAACATATTTCTTTTTAAGAGCCCATAAATTATAAAACTTAATTATTAGAGTGTGTTGAATACTTGAATCTTAATCCCATCAATAATTATCTTTTATATATTAAAAAAAATGGTATAACACTTATTATATTGATATTTACAAGTATTTATTAGAGAAAAAATATAATAAACATACATAAAGTATCGAGGGTCTCATTTTTTGTACTTCGCTTCGGGCCTTGAAAATCTCAAGACCAACCCTGATAATACCAAATACTCATCATATTTTTTTTAATATACGTGCATTATTCCTCTCTTAGTGGTTATTATCATGATTAATAATAAAACATCATAATCACATCATATTCGCTTTTAAATTAAACTTTAGATTTAGACAATCAAACCACATAATCATAATTTATCAATCACAATCTTTACCCAAAACCCTTCTCTCTCCTTCAATTTTCTCTATAAAAACCAACAAAAAATCTCACATTTTCTCCATCTCATTCAATTGGCTCTCACATACAAATTCAAAACACCCAAATGGTGGAAAATTTGATTGCATTCGGTGATGATAAAATGTGTAGGTGGTGAGAAAATTATTTCTACTGCTTTTGTTGTTGTTGATAATTTAATTTTATTATTTTGTTGAATCATTTTAATCTTATTGTTTTTTTTTTGTCAATTCACGATGATTCAAAAAGTCGTACACCATTCTTATGTATCATTTTCTTATCAAAACGAAGCATCTCTATCTAGACATGTCACCGGTTTCGGTTCCGGTTCTGGAGGAACCAGAATCGGAACTGAACCCGGAACAGGAACAAGAACAATAACAAGAACAAGAACATGAACAGGAACGAGAACCAGAACCAGAACTGGAACCGATCTTTACCGGTTTCGGAACCGACGGTTCCAGTTCCGACGGTTATGTTTTTTTTTTTTCATTTTTCGTTCACTAAAAAATATTATATATATAAAATTGTAAATGCATGTTATTGGGTCACCTGAATTTTTTTTTTAACTAAAATAAATGACAAATTAAAAAAATTTAAATAAAACTAAAAAAACGTAAAATTGGTCTTGCACTTAATTTTTACCACGATTAAGTTGCCTATGTATCCTCTTGGGGTTTAGACTTTAGATGAATCAAATATCACGTAGTTCTTTTACCTTTTATTGCATGTTGGATGATGACGTGGAGTCGTGGACTAAACGTTGTTCTGATCATCCGTTCCACATCCAGCGTCCAGTTGGTCATCTTTAAAGAAATCGTAGGGTTCCTCCTGATCGATTTCTTGTTGTCTATATTTTGCATTCTTCTAATCATCTACACAAGCCTGTATTTGAATTGATTTTGGACTTAACAGCAAACGTCTAGAGTCCAAAATATTCCCATCAGCGCTGAACTGTTGTTCAACCGCCACCATAGAAACTGGTGTAGAAAGAATTTGTTTGTCTATCATAGCCAAGATTGGAAAGTACATTCAATGCACATTCCACCAGTGTAGGATATCAATTTTTTTTTATCTTAAGTGTCTTCTATAAACTCAAAAAGGTACCTAGATAAGATTCAAGCTCGGAATGCGTGTTGGAGCTTGATGAAGAAGAACCTCGTAATGTTTTAGTTTTTTTGGATAACAAATTATACCCTAAACTCATAAATCCAGAGGACGATGAGGACCGAGATACATTTTGAGTTTGTGGAACATTTGTAATCAATGATATGCCATAAACTCTAAGATATTCATCATATAACTTATACAATAATGCATTAACTCTATCACAACACTTATCAACATCATACTCTGTTTTTAAACCTCATTCATAATAAACAGATAGATAACCAGACAAACTTTCTAATCTACAATGTGGATCAAAACACATGGAAACTAAATAAAGACTTGGAAACTTTTTATAATATTCTAACCATTTAGCCTTTATAGCAGTAATGGACTCCACCAATTGTGGGTCGGTTTCACAATGAGCTAAGGCGCCGGTAATATTAAGACTATCAATAATAAATAAATTAGTTGTAGGATAATAAACTCAAGATAAATTGTTAATAGAAGTGTTAAAGACTTTTAGCAAACCACGAACATTGTTACGAACATCCCAATGACTTAGATAAAAATTAATGTGACTAACATAAAATTGAATAAAACTAACTAATAAATCTCTATAATCATAACTTCTAGCAAGCAATCTATATGTAGAATTCCATTGTGTTGGAACATCACGAGGAAATCTAATTATACGCCTTCCATTTCGTTTACAATATGTTGCCTATGATTTCATTGCAGAAGGATGTCTCTACAAATAATATAGGTTAATATGTTGAATAAACGGTTGAAGAGTTTCTAATCCTTTTTGAAATCATAAATCTAACACATGGCATGCACATCGTTGGTGAAAAATTTACCACCAAGGTGAGGTTTGCATAACTCAATTAAAGCAGGAATAACAACAGTATAGTTAGAAGCATTATCAAAACCGATAACAAAAGTTTTGATTTCAATATTATACTCTGTAAAAATAATTTTAAGATGTCTAAAAATATTAGTAGCAGTGTGTGTCTCATCAAAAACTCTCAATGCAAGAATTCTTTTTTGGAGAGTCCATGCATTATCCATATAATGATAAGTGACACTTAAGTATGAATGCATTCTCCAATGGTCACTCCATATGTCGGCACATACGGAAACACGACCATTATATTTTTAAAATATTTTCCTAACTTTCTTTTTTCTCTGTCATAAATATTTTCAAGTGTTTCTGTGAACGTGACTCTTGAAACACGACATACAACGAGATTTAATACTCGTTTACAATAATTAATAAAACCAACCTTTTCACCAAAATCAAATGGTAAGTATTTTGCTGCAACCATTCTAGCTAATTATTCTCTATTATTTTCATCACTATATTTAAATAATTGTTGGTTAAGGGTAGAGTACCTGGCAATTTGGGATAGTGAACTTGATCTGACCTCTGCTTCTGGATGATTGTTCGTTATATGCTTCCGATATGTGCTATATCCTCCAGATTTGTGCCACTTAAATATTCTTTTACAGTAATTGCAAACCACTTTAATGGTTTCATCGTCTTGCGTAACTTTCTTCATATGAAGTACGAAGAGATCAGATTTGACCTTATTCGATACATTCTCTTCAGAAGGTGGATGAAATTCAAAATCTGTAGGCTGTTCAGGCATATTTTCTGACTGGCTTGTAATATTGAGGATGGAATCGGGTCGATCGAGATCGAGTTCATAAATTATTAGAGGGGGGTGAGAGTGATGGGGTTTAGGCCTAAGTCTTCTGCATATACTTGGCGTTGCAGATACTCGTGATAGACCTTGTCATCAGAACCGAGATTATCGGTCATACGACCCTTACCTTTCATCAAAATTGAACATCTAGGGCGATCACGACTTCCACTTGCCATTTTAAAAATTGAATTGTAAAATTCCTTGAACGAAAAATGTAAAAAAATTGATAAAAGTGAATGGTTGGAAATAAATTTGGTAGAGAATTGGAAACTTAGTAGTTAGTAATTGCAAATAAAATAAATTAAAAAAATACAAATAAATTAAATTGGTAACTTAGTAAATAGTAATTGGAAAAAAAAATTGGAAACTTAATTGCAAATAAAATAAATTGGAAGCTTAGTTGCAAATAAAATAAATTGGAAATAAAATAAATTACAAATAAATGAAATTGGAAACTTAGTAATTGCAAATTAAATACAAATAAAATAAATTTATAACTTAGTAATTGAGATTTGAGAGAGAATTGAAAACTTGGAGAGTTGGAGAATTGAGACTTGAGAGAGAAATGAGAATTAGAGAGAATTGAGAGGAAATTGGAGTGGTGAGAAATGAAGGTAGGGGGTATTTATATATATATTTTTTAAAATGTGAACGTTGGATGCCCAATGGCCTGCTGACGTCAGCAATCCATTTGGCCAAATGGTCAGCTGACTTTAGCTGTCTGTTGGGACTAATAGTCAGCTGATGTCAGCAGTCCGTTGGGGCCCAACAGACTGCTGACCTGAAGTATTTTGAATTATTATTATTGGAACCAATATTGCCGACGCCACCACTATTAGATTTTTTTTTAAAAAAAGTACTTTTATATTGATTATTATTGTGAAGTATTTTGGTTTCTTTAGCATGTTTGTTTTGGTCATTATGCTGGAAGCCGACCACCTACCATCCTAGATACTTCTTTAACCCTATTTGTGGTATAGAAATCTGCTTGGTAGTTTTTGGATCATTCAACAACACTTCCCCAATCCTGCATACCGCTGCCATGAAGCACCTGGTTTCTCAAAAAACCATATCCTCCAAAAGACAATACACAACAGAGACAACTCATCATTCTCAAGCCTAACGACACACATACTGAAGAGGTCATTGAAATCAAGATTTTTAGCAGAGCTACAATCCCGTAAGACCCCATACCTGGACTGAATTTTCTTTAATTTTTTACATCCCCATAGCACATGTGTTGTTGTTTCGTAAGAGTTCGCACACAAAAGGCATAATCCATCTGCATGGATTTTCCTTCTTGCAAGACTCACCATAGTTGGCAGCCAATCATGGCATGTCTTCCATATAAAAACTTTTATTTTCGTTGGAAGATTTATCCTCCAA
This sequence comes from Dipteronia dyeriana, assembly GCA_032871835.1. Taxonomy (NCBI): domain Eukaryota; kingdom Viridiplantae; phylum Streptophyta; class Magnoliopsida; order Sapindales; family Sapindaceae; genus Dipteronia; species Dipteronia dyeriana. The sequence continues at coordinate 12,985,624 of CM065295.1, forward strand.
ATTCTTTTCCAATCAAAACCATTCCCCATCGATATCAAGCAGATAATCGAACACTCAATATTCATCCCAACTTTGTAACCACTTTTTACCGTATATTCACCATCATGAGTATAATGGCAACAAAACGTGTCATCCCTGAACCTATAACTAGTTGAAATAGAAAGGACAATATCTGCATCCTCCTTCCAAAGAATCTTTCTACAGAGTCTCATCCCACCTATCCGAGACAGAACAAAGCTGACTAACCAGAAATCTTCTTCACAAAGATTGGGAGTGAGCACTTTGAAGGATGTTGGATGAGGTATCCATCTATCATCAAATATCAAAACTGTGGAACCAGCGCCAATCTGCCAATGTGACTCCATGTCAAACACTTCACACGCCTAACAAATTCCTTGCAAGACCATCAAACCTCCACCGGACATCATAGCTCTCATTAAAGAGTTAGAAGTATAGTAACAACTCTTGATTACCGAGCAACAAACGAATTTGGGTTTTATTTTTCCAACCTCCAGCCCTGCTTTGCCAACATCACATGGTTGAACACAATAGGATTTTGGTATCCCAACCCTCTATCCTTCTTATCTTTACATATTCTTGCCCTGGAAGCCCAATGCAACTTCTTGTTTGACTCCGTACTACCTAGGGGTGTCAATATGGGTCACGACACGACACGAACCCATTTATTACGGGTTTGGGTTGAGGTTAAACGGGTCGTGTCAATAAACGAGTCAACCCGTTTAACCCGTTTAATAATTTTGTCTTGTCCGGGTTCAGCTTAACGGGTCACTGGTTGACACAATTAGTAAGGGTAAAATTGTAAATTTAATAAGAAGGGACATATCTGTAAATTATTGATATACTACATAAAGTAAAAAAGTTGTCAAACCCTAAAGTCTTAGTGTCTCACACGACTCTCTCACTCTCACTTTCTCTTTTTTCTCAGTCTCTCTCAGACTCTCAGTCGCTGCCGCTTCTCGCCTTCGCTTCTCTTCTCGCTGCAGCTTCTCTTCTCTTCTCACTGACCTCCGGCCCTCCACCGATCTGTGACTCTCTCCGTCTATGGCCGCATCACTGGTAAGAGTCGACCTCTTCTGTTTATTCATTTTTTATTTGCTTTTTTTTAAAAAAAAGTTTTGTTTTGAACTCTGATTTGTGTTCCAGACTTGTTGTCTAAATTTTGTGCAATAAAAATGGAACATATATGATTTAAAGAACTCTATTCATCATTTTTCCCAGTCTCTCGCTACTTCTCTTAAGCTTGATTTGTGTTCCTTGCTGTTGAAACCGTCTACGGCAGCATCACTGTTCCAGACTTGTTCCTTGCTGTTTTAAAGGCTATTTAAAATTGGCCTTTAAATGATTTATGATTTGTGTTCCAGAACTCTATATATGTTTTAAATACATTTAAGTAGCTGCTATATATGTTTATGTACGTGTTTTTCCTCTTTTTTTTTGTCCAGGTAATATGTTTGTTCTGTTATGTCTTTGTATGCAAATGTATTTTTATGGATTGTACAAAAATTGTAATAGTAATAGTAAAAAATTGTACCCTACATCGGTTTGTTTGTTATGGTGATCAACTTATAATTGATGTAATGAGATGTTGGGTGGGATTTGATCTTGTTTTCAATAATGATTTTGATTGAATCTTGGAAATTTGTTTTTCAAAGCATTGGTTGCTTGGGGGCTGCTACTGAAGTAAGTAGATAACAAATAATCTAAATTGGGTTGCTTTGTTTTTATAATTTATTTCGATAAGGAATCGGTTGTCAGGTACTCAAGTTATGTCAAGGTGGATGATTTGCCACCAGATTTCGAAAAGCTAAAGGCCGTGTCTGAAATGTTTAAGGAGGATGAGATTAGTGCTCTTTTGGGAGAATCTTATAAAGATATGAATGTCTGCATGATTGCAGGAGATTAGGAGAGTCTTCATTTATAATTGTTTATTTATTTGTAAATTAAACATTGTACGGATGGAAACGTTTATTTAAGGTCTTTTATTTTCTCTCCTTTGAACATTAATATTTAAAACATATTCTTGATTTTTTTTTATCTATTTTGGTTGATTGAGTTATATATTATTAATAATAGCTTTGTGCCTTTGTAAATGATTAAATTCAAAAGTCATTTACTGACACATTGTGAATGGATGGTCCTTTCAAATTTTGTATGGGCAATAATACATGACATATATGATATTTCTCTTTTTTGACAGCGGGTTATGGTTATGAACTAATGATTAATGGAAGTGGATAAGCAATTTTTTGGGTTTGTTAATTGGCAGATATATTCTTAATTGTTATTCACATTTTGCAGATCAAATATCTATGGATTCCAATGAAGTTGATAACAATAATTTTGCCATCGACTCAGAGAGTATGGAAGAGGAGAATGATGGTGATACACAAGTGAAAAATACCGGTGGTGATACTAGTAAAGAGAAGAAAGTTGTACAGAGCAAGCCTTCCCGCAAAAGGAAGGAGACTTCAAAGGTTTGGAACGTTTTTGTAAAGCTACCACGAGGTAAAGATGGCAGGTTACGGTGCAAATGCAAGGGTTGTAGTAAGACATATCTTTGCGAAAGTATTCATGGCACAGGTAATATGATACGACACATGTCATCTTGCACTAAGCTTGTACATCATGATTTAAAACAAATGCTATTGAATAAAGGTAGTCAAGGTGATATGGTAGTGACTAATCGTAGGGATCCTCAAGTAGTTCGGGATATAATATCTGCTGCCATTGTTTCACATGATTTACCTTTTAAATTTGTAGAGTGGTCATGGATTAGAAGACTTATTGAATACTTGTGTGATGATGTCACTTTGGTGTCTAGGAACACTGCGAAAGCTGATGTGTTAAGGTTGTTTTCTAGAGAAAAACAAAAGATAAAAACAGTGCTAGAAAATACTCCTGGTAGGATTTGTTTGACAAGTGATTTGTGGACTTCTATAAATACCGATGAGTTTTTATGTCTCACAACACATTTTCTTGATGGAAATTGGATTTTACAAAAGAGAGTGCTAAATTTTTGTATAATGTTACCACCACATGATAGAGTGTCCTTAGCTCACAAGATATATACATTGTTATGTGAATGGGGAATTGAAAAGAATATATTTTCGATTACTTTGGATAATGCTTCATCCAATAAATCGTTTATTGATATTTTGAAAACTCAATTAAACTTAAAGAAGCCACTTGTAAGTGATGGAGATTTTTTACACATTCGTTGTTGTGCCCATATTATTAATTTGATTGTTCAAGATGGCTTGAAGGAAATAGATGATGTTGTCCTTAAAATTCGTGATTGTATTAGATATATTAGAGGATCACAAGTGAGAAAGCAAACGTTTTTAGGTTGTTGTAAGCAAGTTTCTTTGGAGTCTAAGATGGGTTTGAAGCAAGATGTTCCAACTAGGTGGAATTCAACTTTTCTTATGCTTCAAAGTGCTATTTATTATCGTCATGCTTGGTGTTCTTTAGAGTTGAGTGATAATAATTTCAAGCATTGCCCTAGTCCGAGTGAGTGGGAGAAAGTGTAGAAAATTTTCATTTTTTTACAATATTTCTATGATCTTACTTGTGTTTTCTCGAGAACAAAGTACCTAACTTCAAATCTGTTTTTCCCTAAGGTGTTCTCAACTTATATGTTTTTGAAGCAAAACATGGAAAATAGTGATGTGCTCTTGAAAAAGATGGTCATTCAAATGTATAGTAAATACCACAAGTATTGGGGTCAGTTTAGTATTATCTTGGCAATAGCTTTGATTTTAGATCCTCTCTATAAGATGATGTTTGTGGAGTTTGCTTACAAGAAGGTTTATGACATTGATTCATCGGAGCTAGACATTGTTCGAAGCAAGTTGTTATCATTGTTCAATGAGTACACATTCACCTCAATGAGTACAAGGGGATCTAGTTCAACATCATTACCTAGTTCTAGTAGAGGTGGTGACATCATGACCAATACGGGCGGTGACATCTTCGGTACAAACATTATGCGGGTAATTTTTGACTTTTTTTATTTTTCAGCTATTATTTTTCTGGTTTTCAGCTGTTATTTTTCTATTTTACAGCTGATATTTTTTCTGTTTTACAGTTGTTATTTTCCTATTTTGTTTTATAATTTCAGTTAACTATATATACAGGAGTATGAAGCTTACATCCAACAAGAATATTCTACTGTTTGCAACCAAAAATCACAGTTGGAGCTATACTTGGATGAACCAAAACTTGAAATGTCATCGAACTTGGATGTTTTGGACTTTTGGAAGGTCAATATGATCCGTTATCCCGATCTTTCAGTCATGGCCCGTGATATTTTGAGCATCCCGGTATCTACAGTGGCATCCGAATCGGCATTTAGTATTGGTGGTAGAGTCCTTGATCGGTTTCGTAGTTTACTAAAACCGGATGTAGTGGAGGCAATAGTTTGCACTAGAGATTGGATGCAAGGAGAAAATGGTAAGCTTTTTATTACTTAGTGTTTACTTGATTAATATTTAAGTATAATAACATTAATATTCATATTATGTAGTGAGTGAAAGTCTTGAAGTGGATGAAGTTGCTGAAGATATTTTGAAATTAACTCTTGAGAACAGTCCAGGTCCATCTATCGAAAGTGCAACATCTCAATTTGGCGATTAGTGATAAAATGGTAAAATCATATACACTAGTTTGTTAAAAGTATTTTTGTTATTTCTTAAACTTCCAAGTTATTATCTAATGTATTAAATTTATCTTGTAGGTTTATGGTCAATAATTTAGCAAGAAGTTTAACATCAAGTTATCAAGGCATCAAGAAGAATTAATTGTTATGTTTGTTAAATGTTTTGGTTTTTGAATATTAGATACCTTTTATTTTATTTTGAACTTGTGGACTTAATTATGGACTTGTATTTGTAGACTTCATTATGGATTTATATAGTTTTGAAATTCGGTTTTGAGGAATATTGTTCTTTGTATTCATTTGATTATCATTTGTATTTTGTGGTATTGGTTTGTAAATTGGTTTTATTTGATTGATTATTTTATTGTTAATGCATTTTAGTGAAATTAATATTAACAGGTTAAATGGGTCATGTAAACAGGTCAATTAAACGGGTCATTTGACACGACCCACCGAACCCGTTAATTAAACGGGTTATCCGTGTCGTGTTCGTGTTGACTCATTTTAATTCGTGTCGTGCTTGGGTCGAAAGGGTCTGACCCGTTTAATAATCGTGTCGTGTTCGGGTTGACCCAAAAATAATCGTGTCGTGTCCGGGTTGACCCAAACACGACCCGTCAACCCGTATTGACACCCCTAGTACTACCCACCAAAATTGATTACATAGATTGTGAATCTCACCAAGCAAACCTTTTTGACAATTTGAAAAGGCACATCAAGTACGTATGGACTACCTAAAAAACCACCCTTATTAGGATATCTTTGCCTCCAACAAAGAGAAGCTTACTTCTTTATCCTTTAATTTTGCTCCAAATGCGATCCTTAATACTAATGAAAATGCTTCCTTATTTTTTCCATCGAAACTTGGGAGTCCAAGATAGTGCTCATGACAGTTCACCATATGAACAACAATCAGTGAAGCCAATCGTTCACCCTTAGATGTGGAGACATACTTGCTCACACAAATACCTGACTTTTTGAAGTTTATTAATTGCCCAGAAGCCCTGGAATACACATCGAGAATTCTTATTTCCATGCAATCTTTGGATTTAGCACCTAAAAATAGAAGACTATCATCAACGAAGAATAAGTGAATGATGGTTGGTCCAGACCTGTTGCACCAAAAGCCAGTGAAAATACAGCTAAAGCATATCTTAACTAATCTAGATGGGGGTTGGGGTGTGAATGAGTTATTAACATTTTTTCAATTAGTAAATATTAATCACAACTAGTCCAATACAAGCATACTAAACTAGAATATACAAATATGGTGACAAATGGTCACCTTGTCGAAGTCCTCTCTTCGAAATCACTTTACCGCACACAATACCATTTATTAGAAAAGAGAAAGACACTGTCATGATACAACCCATCACTCACTTCACCTAGGCTTATAAAATTCTCATTCTCATTATAACTTTAACTAGAAACCCCAACTCAAAACGATCATATGCTTTTGACATATCAAGTTTCAAAGCAATTGATCATTTCTTGCATTTCCTTTTCTAAAGAGCATGCAAACACTTAAAGCCAATGATTGTGTTATATGTGATTAAGTGGCCTAGAACAAAAGCACTTTGAGTTTTCAAAACCACCTCCCTAAGCATAACAGTAGTTGCTTAGTCAAATCATTTGCCATAATTTTATAAACAACATTGTAGAGACTTATTGGTCGAAAATCGGTTATACGCCCTGGAGACTTATTCTTTGGAATTAAACAAACCAACGTCTCATTAACTCCTCTCACTGACTCCCCCTCATTTAAACACTTTAGACAGGTCTCCGTAACACTTCCACCAACCGTTGCACAATACTTTTGATAAAATAGAGCTAGAAAGCAATCTAGCCCATGAGATTTTGTTGGACCCATGTTTACGATTGCTTTACGAATCCTTCCATTGTGAAGGGGGAGTCTAACAAAGCACTCGAGCATATTGAAAACTGAAGATGTAGACAATCCAGAACCTTGTTCATGTCCCTTTCAGGAGCCACTGTTGCACCAAAAAGCATAGAAAAAATACCGTATCATAACCCCTTCTATCCCCTAAGAATCCTCGCACCAGTTCCCTCTCTCACCAAACAGCCCTCAAATCATGTTTCTTGCTCTCCGTGTAGAACCTTTCAGATGATATAAGCTACTATTGTGATCTCTTCCTTTGAACCATTGGACTTTTGATCTTTGTCTTCAATACTCCTCGTCTTCACCTATTAGCTCATCTAGCTTATTTTCTAACTGTCTGATAATCCCCCACGATATGTTTTGAATAGGTGAAGAAACCCTTTTTATCTCCTTCCTAACTTTGTCAATCTCTAATTGCATCTCTCTCTTATTGCTAGTGTTTCACCTCACCAAATGTTTCTTACAATTTGTAATAACACCCAACAACTTATCAACAGAACCCGAGCCACGAGAAAGTTCCCACCCTATACGTACAATTTGCTCGCATTCTTCACTTTCAGTCTAGCAAGATTCAAAGTGAAACCGCCTCTTTCTGAGGTTTCTACTCGATCGCAATTAAGCAGCAGCATACCAAATTTCCACAACCAAGGGCCGGTGATCAGAGCTACTATAGTCTGGATGTCGAATAGAAAGTTTGAAAACATGAGATGTCATTTTAGACATCTTACCCCGTGATCCAGTCTCTTCAGAACCATACAATTTCCATCACACTTATTACACCAAGTAAACATAGGACCTTGGAATCCCATATCATATAGTTCACACCAATCTAATGGGCTCCTAAAATCCTTAATCAGTCTTCGTTGCCTTGGCCGCCCCTATTTTCCTTACTGTCAAATAAGATCTCATTGAAATCACCTACACAAAGCCATGTCAACTAGGACATCCCCTACAACCTTATCTGTAAGATCCAAGCATGCCAACGGTGTTCCTGGATTGGACTGTCATAGAACCTTGTCAGACGCCACAACTTTGACCCATGTGAGGTAATTCTCATATCATTATGGAATTTTGATAAGGACATCAAACAACATCAACTTTGTTAGACCATAAGTTCTAAAGATAAGCCATAAATTCTTATTAATTAGTTATCTATATACAAATATCTTTACATATATATTATAATATTTGATAAGTTCAAAAGTAAAAAACATAAATTCTTATCAATTAGATTTTTTTTAATATGTTATGAATTAGTTATCTATAATATATATATATATATATTATAATAATTAGTAAGTTCAAAAGTCCGACCATAAGCCTTTCTTTTTTATAAGTTTTATTTTAAGTATTGTTCATTAGTTATTTATAATTTTTTTAAGATCTACTTAATGTGACCCGTGTACAAGGTTCTTTGAAGGAGTTTCAATTATTTTTAAGATTCAATAAGTATTACATGATAATCTAAATAATAGAAATATTTCAGATTTTACTCAATAAATCCATTTGACAGAAGTCTATACAAAATATTAATCATATCATAGCAAATTTGGAATAGATTGTGCATTTTTTAGTACAGAAACTTATTTTAAATAATTTCTTAACAAAGCAATTGCATCGAAAATGTCATTGAAAGGTTGGAATCCTATCGAAATCTTTGATATTTCTATAAACACAGGGTTCCCCATATATCAATTAAAACCGATATTTACTACCTTGTCCATAATATGTCATCATCTACCAAACTAATCGATGCTCAAAAAACAGATTCCTAAAATGAAGTATCAATCTCTAAAAGTTAAAATGCTTCGGTATGTATATATATATATAAACTGAGTTTTACCTGATAATGGTCATTATCATCATCTATAAAGTGAATAAGCTGGCTAGAGGTTTTCTCGTCTTTGATTCCATATCGATACAGAGACAACTTGAATGATTCTTCTTTGTAAATAATAATAAAACAAAACAATTATTAAAAAAAGGCTGAGAGAGAGAGAAAGCGGCAATGATTGAAACAATAAGAAACCCATCTAGCTCTTTGACTTACAATCTGCGAAGGGAAGATTTTTAGGGTTAGAGTGTAGTGCGTCGTCGATAGAGCAGAAAAATAGAGCCACGAACGACAGATTTTGTTGGCTTAGGTTTTTCAGTCATGAACGGCTACAAATTTTGTTACGAATAGAGGAATAGAGGAATAGATGAACTGATGCTTAGGTTTTAGTTCTTTAAAAATATTGTCAGGTGTCAGCATCTAATTTGTGAATAAAAAGTAAGGAATTGTTTTTTAAATATGTGACAAATGTCACTCCCTTATTGAGTTCGTCTCACCAACATCACATATGAGACAGACACATGAAAGATTTTCTCTAAAATTAGAAAGGCGACAAATTGTTTTGTATAGTTGTATATAGGGATAATGACCCCATTACCCATCTATTTGGATCACCACTATTAAAATGACCATTAATTTTGGCGGACATTGTTACATTAATGGTTATTCCATCTATTTCCGTCCAATGAATGACATTTTGATAAATAAGGGGATGACATTACTTTATTTTAGATGTTTTTTGGAAATCAATTTTTTCATTTGTTTTTTTAAACAAATAATTATATTTAGTATGTGTATATACGTATAACATATCTCAAACATATAGTTTTTTTTTTTAGAAAATTAAGACTACAAAATCTAAAAATTTAAAAAATATGTTTGAGATAAGTTGGAAAGAAATATATATATATTATGTTTGAGATATGTTATATGTATATACACACTAAATATAATTATTTATTTCAAGAAATAAAAGAAAAAATTGATTTCCAAAAGACATCTAAAATAAATTAATGTCATCAATTTGTTTACCAAAATGTCACTTATTGGATGTAAATGAATGAAATGACTATTATTGTAACAGTATTCGTAAAAAAAGATAATTTTAAAACCAATTCTCTCTCTAATGACTATTTTGATAATGGTGACCTAAATTGACGGTTGTCGGGTAATTATCCTTTGTATATATCGAGGCTATCATAATAGAGATGGAATTAAGATGAAATTCAATAAATGTCAAAAAATATTTAGTTGTCATTCAAAAAGACAAGTACAATAGCCAACCAATACCGATCTATGATCCACTCTACACGACACTCGATACTACCTTATAGTTTGAATCAATTGTCTTACTGCTTTTTACCCATTTCTTGTCTGTTATATAATTTGTAAGGATCTCAATTTTATGATTGGATTATTTCATGATAAACTACACCACATTAGAGATGATTGTGTATTGGGTAGCTTAGGACCTCATTGGCAAGCTTCCAAGCATCTCTATGACTTCAAGAGCAAAATGTTTATTCACTTGACTTGTCTCTTGAAGAGTTTAGGTGCACACACACCTCATGCATGTTTAGTTGTTCTTGCATTTGTGTTGGTATTGTTTATATGTGTGCATCTCCCTACAATCACACTTGCACTTCATTCTTAGTTTTAAGTGTGGTTGTTGTGTGTTTAATTCGTATTCTGTAGTTTGATCTGATACGTCCACACTTACACCATTGTGTGCTTGTTTTAGAGCGTTGAGTGACCATTTGAAAAGGTTCCACTTTTCTCTTAATTTGGTCTTTGGTCACATGGTTTTAATCCATGAGTTTAGGCATTCTTATTAAAGTCCAAATCTGACATTTGGTCACTCAAATGACCATAACTATTTCTATAGACATCCAAATCATATTTTGTAAATTGAAGTAGAACGTAGACTTCCATACCTTTCCAACGGTATTTATACGAAAGGTTTGGATTTCGTTTGGTCATGTTTTGGGTCGCTTGAAGATCAAGATGTTGTGTCGTCGCATTTTTTCCCGAGAGCATAGCGACCTCAAGACGACCTCACTTCCAGGTCGCCCTAAGGTCGCTTCTGACGCCCAGAAATCAATTTTTCTCTTCCAAAACATCGTATTTTGATTTAGATCATTTATATACTTCATCTTCTTCCCCATTTCGACCTAGAACTTAGAATTTTCAGATCTTAGTGAGAGAAAGAGTTCCCCTTAGTGAGAGAAAACACCAAACTTGCTTCTTTAACTCTCAAAACCCAAACACCCATAATTCTTGCATGAAACAAACATCATCTAACTTCATCTAGGATCTTTTTTTTGCATGGGTCTTCATCAACACATGTAACTTGGTAAGTAGAACACCATTTTCATCATTCTTGTGTTCCATCTTAACAAGATATCTCTTTTATGACTTGTATGCCTCTAGATTAGGATTTATATTACAAGTAGAGATTGTTGTTGATCTTTGGGTTGTTGTATTGTGATAGGTAACATATATGTCATATTTGTCTCTAACTAATTAGGTCATATTAATTGCATTTTGATGATTGCATTAATGGTCATGCCATGCTTATTGACAACATATGTTGAAATGACTTTATTTGATAACTAGATTTTAGTTTTGCATATTCACATCTAGTTAAGTCTTTATGAGCATTCATTTAGACATTGATATCTAGGAATTGTACTTAGTGACATTCTTAAATTCCTAGATAAGCATTTAGTGTTTTGCCTACCATTATTTGCATTTAGAATATTTTTACATATTCACATTGGTTGTTGATCTCTTCGTGAGAATTAAGTCTTGTGACTACTGGTGTGTAGTGAACAAGCAATTAAAGTCTTGCAACCAAATGTGGGTTGGCAACCAATTGGTCGGGTGCCATTATAAAAGGCCCAAGGGGGTAGAGTAGGAGGCGTTCACGTTAGAGGAGTGTATTAGGGGATATCACTAGGGATTAAACCAAGAGTGGTGAGTGGCAGTGGCCATAGCCTGAGGTTGTCGAGAGTGAGAGTCCGATAATCACTTGAGGGTGTAACATTTGCTCATATAGTGGATTTCTACGATCGAGTGTAATGCACTTAACAGCCGTGGTTTTTTATCCGTTTGGAGAGTTTTTCACATATACATCTTGTGTCATTTATATTTATGCATCTTTACATTTGATGTTATATGTTTGTTTTATTGGATGAATATTGAATATTGACTAATCAAGAAAAATGGTAATTGACTTGATTATAACCTATTCAGACCCGCTCTAGGTATAGACACACACCCGTTATAAGGGATTTTTCATAATTTAATATAACTTGAGTATCAGAGAGTATTTTGTTGACACCATTACAGTTGCTCAAGCTTCCATCAATCGTTTCCGTTGTTTTTTTTTTTTTACATGTGGTGGGGACCTATCCGGAAATTCAGTTATAGGATCTATCAACTACAATATACAAATAAAAAGACCTTTATTTCCTCCCATATCTTAATTTTTATCAATTAGTGTAACATTTGATTTAGCATATTACTATCCTCGGAAGAATATTGAATTAATGAACCGTTGTGTTTGTATGATATACTAAAAGTTCTTTTGCATGGCATTGCATGCCTATTTGTGTGAATTTATCTGATATCTCATGCAAAACATGCTTATATATTATAAAGGCGATAAGTGGGAAATCGAACGTAGTTAGAGAACAAATATGTATTTTATTTACTTAAGGTCTCGTCTTGCAACTGTTTTTCAGTTTGTTTTTGTTTTTATTTTTTAAAAATGATTTCGAAAACGCGTTCGTTAGCTGTTTTTCATTTTATTTCCGAAAAAAAAATGAAAAACAAACAAGTGTTAAAAGTGAAAGATTTGAAAAATACAAAATACTTGTTTTTTATTTTTGTTTTTGTTTTTCACCTTTTTATGTAAAAAGAAAGCATTTTTTTTAAAACTATTAATGTATTGTTATGCGTTTGATATGGTTAGAACAAGACGAGACAAGATTTTCAAATGACCAAAGTGCCCCTCTTATATATATATATATAATTATTCTAACTAGTATATATATATATATATATTATTATATATATATGAAATAATATATTTTATGTATATTATAATATATATCATATATTAGAATATTAATATATATTATATATTATAATTATATATAAATAATATATAAAATATTATATATTATAATATTTACTATACTATAATATATTATATATTATTATATATAATAAGAAAATATTATATATCATTTATATAATATTATATATTTATATAGGATATACTGTAATATATTATTTAAATATATAAAATAATATATATAATAATATAATATATTATTATAATATAAATTATAATATATGTAATAATATTTAATATATATATATATTAATATAATATATAGAGTTATAATTTTATTATAATATATATATATATATATATTGAAATTATTTATTTATAATTTAAGAGTTTAGTTTTGATTAATTCTTTTTTTTTGATATGTTTTTTTGAATTGATTTTTAATGTGTTACTTTTGTTTAATTTAAAAATTACAATATAAAAATTATATTGGTTAATTATGTAATCAATTTTTTTTATAGTTGTAATAATATTAAACAAAATGTCAAAATTGAAGTTTCAATTTTTGATAGTTTTCAGTTAATCTACCAGACGCGTTTTTTCCGGTTTCATTTTTAAAATACAGCTTTCAGTATATGCTACCATACGTGTTTTCATAATTCGAAATTGAAACCAGAAAGACTGTTTTCATTTTCATTTTTATTTTCAAAAAACAATAACTGAAAAATACTTACAGTACGGGCCCTAAATGGTTAAACCTCATTTATTCTTAAATTGAACTAATAAAAGATCAAATTGATCATAGTTATTAAAATTTAAAAATAAAGATAATATTTTTATAAAAAAACTATTAAGGTAAATTAATTGAACATAACATTTTCAATGGAATAAAATTAAAAACTAATTTTAAAATGGAAAAAAAAAACAGTTTTTAAATTATCTTCATTTTTTTTTTTTGCTATTTTAAAATTTTAAACTTTAATAAAAAATTGTTTATAAATTTTAAACTATTTGTACTGGCTTTTACTTGTACAATTATCAGCATTTTTAAATTTTAATAATGAGGCAATTTGACGAGATGAGATTGATCAAGTTATAAATCCCTTACACCTATACCATGATGCTATGAATTTGAGTTATCCCTTAAAAAATACCTTAAATTTATATAATACTTTTAAAAAAATTATAAACAATTTGGTCTCTTTATCGGTACAATTTTAAATGCAAAGGATGCGTGATAATTTTAATCCATACTTGTTCTCTAAGAGTGTGTTTGGTACGCGGGATATGACAAGACAACGTGGGACAGTTTGTTCTTATCCCACATTTGGTGCGTCCTTAACATGGGACAGGACGGGACAAGGTGGGATAAAAATCATAAAAACTTGTCCCACCCAAGACCCTAAGACAACTTGTCCTGTGACATGGGACAAGTGTCAAAGAGATCAATTTACCTTTTAAATTTTCAAACAATTACAATCATATCCAATAAATTATATATATTATAATTACATATATAATATTATATATTATATAATAATATATTATATTATATAATAATATAATATAGTGTGTGTATATATATATATATACATATATATATGATATATTAAACATTATATATATATATATATATTACAACATATAATATATATGAAATTATATATAATATATATAAATATATAAAAATTAATATTTATTATTAATATATATATTATTATATATAATATATATATAATATTTATATTACATATATATTTTATAATATATATATATATATATATATATATATATAATATATATATACATATATTAATAATAGATATTAATATATATATATATATATATATATTATATTTATATTCAATATATTATTTTTTTAATATATATATATATTATAATATTATATATAATAATATATATATATATATAACTTAATATGTATTATTAATATATATATATATATATATATATATATATATATTATGTAAAATATATATATGTAATATAAATATAATATATATTATTATTATTATTATTATTATTATATATAATATATTCTATATTATATTTTATTATTAAATATTATATACTCTGGTTTTCGGTTCTTTCTGTGAGATGGTAGTGGAGCTCTAACCCCTGTGGTATCAGAGCACAGGGGTTAGAGCTCCACTACCATCTCACAGAAAGAACCAAAAACCAGAGTTTTTCCCTACTGGCGGCCATCCTTTGGCCTTAACAGGGTACTTTTCCGGTCAGATACTAACAGAGATGGATGGAGATCAACAAGCCAAACTAGTCAGTACGGGGCTTTGTTAAACCTGAGTTCATCCTAGCCAGCAACATTCTGGTTCTGGATGTGTCCAGGGTGTCCAGTCAATATACCAAACTAGTATACAGGATCTGTTCTGATATGCAGGATCCTCATAAGAGGCAAGCATAGAGCATACTAGGACCTTGAAGAATCATAGTCTCAAACACAGAGCTATCTGAAGATTAGGGGGAAGAAAGTTTAGAAAGCCATAAACACAAAACACAATCTTTATTGAAATTTTCTAGTCCCCTTTTCACAGAGGCTGGTCCTCCTATATATAGAGGAAGGAGACCTTACACGATTGATCAAGCCTTTCTACAAGCGATAAGGATCAGGCTGACAAAAGCTATTTCACAAAGGATAAGAGGAGGCCAACCGGTGGCCGACATAAAGAGGAAAACATAATAATGCAAAAGATAACGAGACAGCTGGAAAGCGAGATAATAATAGAACAGGTGGCACAGTTACGGGCTGCTCAGGTTGCAAGTGGAGTGGTACTCATCATCTGAGTTGAGGGC
Organism: Dipteronia dyeriana; assembly: GCA_032871835.1. Taxonomy (NCBI): domain Eukaryota; kingdom Viridiplantae; phylum Streptophyta; class Magnoliopsida; order Sapindales; family Sapindaceae; genus Dipteronia; species Dipteronia dyeriana. Next base: position 13,000,949 of record CM065295.1, read on the forward strand.
CCCACAGATAAAACAGGGCCACGTGTCAGCTGGATCTTGAGAGTCTTGGAGGAACGAATCAGGAAGAGGGTGTAGGCTCCTTGTGGGGTCTCTCGGGACATCAGGGAGGATAAAGATGACATCCGTGTTGTCATTATTGACGTCACAAAGGAAGTTGAGGAGGGGTATTTGGATGTTGGTCCGGTACAGCCTTTCGTAGTCGTATGAAGTATCCCATTCGTAGCAGATGTTGGGGGTCCAAAGGAGATTCGTATGTGGGTTATAGCTGTAGGGCCTGCTGAAGATCCAAATGCAGCATACTTTGGAGGCCTGGTCAGGGTCCATCTTCCAGAGATGGTATTGGCCCATGAGCTCGGTGAGCTCAGTCCGCCAGACAGGCAGGGGCTTGAACCATTGTAGAAAAGTCCTGAGATTAACAGAGGTAGGGTCTTGGACAAAACCGTACAGTGCTTGGAGAGGGAAAACCATGGCGTGGCGATGGAGAACAGATAAACACCATAAGAACCATAACATTTGGTCGGAATAGTAGTAGAATGGAGGTGATATAAAAGGGTCAAGAAAAGGCTTATTGAGGTTGGTTATCTGGTGGTGACAGCCTTGACTGTTGATCTGGGAGAGATGTTGTGGTAAGTACAGGTTGGCAAATGCTTGGATTTGTTGGATGGTGGGAGTTTTCTCTGGAGAAAGAGTGGCTATGAACTCTAGAGGGAAGGTAGGTGATATCTGGGGGGTTTGAGGAGCTGTGGACGAGGAGGCACGGGGAGACATCATGTAGACCAAGGGGATAGGGCCGGTGCGGGAGAGAAGGTTGACAGGTTGTGGTCGTGAGAGCATATCTGGAATAATGTTGTGATGACCTTTTATATGCTTGACCTAAAAGTCGTACCTGGCGAACCAGTCCTTGAGTCTTAGGAGCTGGGGATTTGGTGGGAGCTTATTGCGGAATTCAAGAACTTTAGGGAATGACGAATTGTCCATTTCAACGGTAAACTTGGTGGTTCTGAGGTGGAAGTCAAACTTGGAGACTCCATTTTTTACAGCAAGGATTTCTTTATAAATAGTGTGATAATGTTTCTGGGATTCTTTGAACTGTCCGCTGGCATGGCCACAGTAGTGACGCTTTCCCTGGGTTTCTTCAATGAGGATGGCACCCCAGAAGTGGTCGCTGGCATCTGTTTGTAGGATGAGGTGACCAGATAAGGGAATGCGTAAGGGTGGAGGTTTCTGTGCAGCACGCTTGAGGTGGGAGACTGCTTCAGTGTGGAGAGTATTCCATTGAGGGGGATTCTTTTTGAGGAGCTTGGAAAAGCAGGTGGTAAAACGACCGGCTTGTGGGATGAAATCCCTGACATAGTTGATAATACCAAGGAATTGTTGGAGCTGCTTCAGTGAGAGGTTGGAGTCTGGGAAGGTCAGAAGTTGGCTTGCAAGGTGAGGTCCAGGGGCATAAGTCCCATCTTTGATTTGCATGCCAAGAAATTCAATTTCAGTGACACCTATCGAGCTCTTTTTATCAGATAGCATGATCCCATACTCATCAAGGATCTGGTGGAATCTTGTCAGGAGACCATTGTGTGATTGCTTGTCTGATGAGAATAGCAGGATATCATCAATGTACAGTAAGGCCGTACTGAGCAGAGGTTGAAAGATCCTGGTGACAGCCTTTTGGAATAGGGAAGGGGCTGTTTTAAGTCCAAAAGGAAGTACGGTCCATTGGTAATGGGCATTGGGGAGGCTGAAGGCCGTCTTGGGTCTGTCATGTGATTGTATTCCGATTTGCCAGAAGACCCCCTTTAAGTCGAACTTGGAGAAAATTGTGGCTCCGGGTATCTGGGAGAACAAGGTATTAGCTCTGGGGACCGGGAATTTGTCATCTTGGAGGAAAAGGTTGAGAGGCTTGTAATCAATGACGAGCCGTTTCTTTCCTCTGACTTGCTCGGACCTTTTTTCAACGTAGAAGGCCTGGCAGGCCCAAGGGGATGAAGTGGGCTCTATAAGGCCTTGGCTGAGGAGCGAGTCACACTCTTCTGTGGCCAGGGATAGGTCAGTAGGGGACATCCCTGTGTGGGTAGCCTTAGTGGGGTTGGCATCTTCATTGAGTTTGAAAGGAAGCTCTATGAAGAAGTCAGGGTTCTTCCATAGCGGGTGCGGGTGTTTGAAGTCTGTATGGCTGGTGGTGCAAAAGAGCTGGAGTTTCTCTTGTATTTTTTGGAAATCTGGATTGATGACCGAAAGGGGGAAGATTTTTGGGATATCAATGAAAGGTTTGAACTCTCTTTTGAACCGAATACCCTGAGGCAAAATCCTGATGGATTTGGATTGACTGTAAATATCCCATCCGATGAGGATATCTTTATCTGGAAGAGGTGTGCCAATAACGTGTGTCCAGAGAGTGAAAGAAGGAAAAAACTGTAACCCAATCTTATGCTTGGATATTAAGTGGGTGGTGAAAAGTTGTCCGTCTGCTGCTAGGAACTGGTTGTTTTCTTCTTTCCAGGCTTCTGCTGGGAGGACACTGGGGTTCATCATGGAGGAGTGGGCTCCTGTGTCAAAATAGGCAATGACTGGGATTGGTTTGGAATACTTTGTAGGCAGGATTTGGATTTTGATTTGTGGGCCAGAATTCTCTTTATTGGCGGCTTGGTAGACTTCTGATGGGTAGTCACGGTCTGGGAGGCTTGATTGTTCCGAGGAACTAGAGTCATCTGAGTCTAGCATCATGAAAGAGGTTAGCTGATTGACATCTTCTTGTTCTGAAAAATAAGATTCAATGTCAGCATCTGAGGGAATTTATTCTGCAACCTGCCTCAGTTGTCGGATGAGTTTGGCCGACTTTGTTCTCTTGTTGGGACATTGTTTGGCATAGTGTCCTTCTTGTCCGCAAGCAAAACACTTGTTGGACTTGTTCCAAGATCTCCTAGCCTTCTTCCTGTAGTATTTGTATTTTCTGGAGCGTGAAAACTCTTTGGGGTTTTGGGTCTTGTGTGTCCTTTTTCTGTAGGGTCTGTTTGCCTTGCAGTTGCAATGCTCATTGGAGTTGCATTTGAGGTGGTAATCTGGAGGGAATTTACAGTGCCTGTTGTACTTCTTTCCTTCTTTAATCATTTTTGAGAAGACCCGTTGAGTAGCACAGAGTTTTTCTAAGGCAGTATGAGTGAACATGTGGATTTCTCCTAAGGTGATCTCTCTGAGGCCTTTCCCTGAGAACTCAATCAATCTTTGGAGTTCTCCTTGGAGTTCTGAGGGAAGCGAATTCAGGTACACTTGCCTTAGGGTCTCATCATTGACACCACCGAGAGCATGATACCTGAAAGACATGCGTCTGTAGTGATAGTCAATATCTTCTTTATTCAATGAGCACACTGTCATTTCGAAGAATTCTTGTCTGGTCTGTTTATAGAACTGGGAAACGTCTCCGAGGAATTCTCTAAAGATTATCCCTGTTGCTATAGAAACAGATCCACACCTGACCAGTTGTAATTGTCTGTATTCTCCGAGGGCTTGGTACCAGTCTCTGAGAGATCCGGTGAACCTAGAGACAAATTCTCTCAGTATGGATTCTGTGTTGTCACCTCCTTTTGCAATTTGGAGGTCGAGCCAAGCGCTCATCTCTGACATTCTTTTTCTCCATTGTCTAGGAACGACTTCGTCAAAGTTGAACCAGGGACCGTTGGTAGGTTTTGTTGGAGGAGTGTGTGTTTGTGCTCTATCCCTTTGGTTAGGTGGTTCGTCAGCCACTGGGGGAGGTGCTTCAGTGGTTTCTGCTGAAGACTCTGACGATGTATCCATGGTCTGTGTGGATGGTTGTGGATCGGCCCTTGTGGCCAGGTAAATTCGTGTGGGATCATCTAGGTCTGAAAAGTTTGAAGAATCTGGTGTCTGATCAGAGTGGTAAGTTTCCCATGATGAGGTGGAGGAAGGTTCTGTTGTTTCAGTCCCTGTGGAGGAGGTACTTGGAGAGTAGGGTTGGCGGGAAGATGTGTAGAAGGCTTGCTTTTGGTGGCTTGGTGGTGAGCGTTTGTGGGAAGAATGTGTCTTCTTTTTCTGTGAGGTTTTCCTGTCTCTACTTGTTGATGGTTTTTTGGTCGGTAAAGGTGGGTACTTCCGGAAGAGGTCTCCGGTTGATTTGAAAAACTGAGAATGGTCAGGAGGTCTTAAAGGGGGTGGTGGTGACTGGGTTGGAAATATCAAGGACGGGGAGTAAGGATGAGGGTTTGGAAGGTAGGGTGTACTGATAAAGTGGTCCCTTGTTATTTGGTCTAACTGGTCCTTGAGACGTCTGATTTCCCTTTCTTTGTTGTCAAAATCAGGGCCGAAGTATCCCTGCTGATATACTGGTGCAGGTCAACATCCAACCTAGAAACTCTTGATTGCAGGTCTGTATACATGTTCCAGAGCGTGGAATCAAGATGTTGTAACTGGTTGTCTTGTTGAGAGACGTGGTGGGAGACCTTGTCAATCTTCTGGTCGATAGAGTGAAGTACTCTATTTTGAACTGTTGCATTGCGGGTGTGCCAGTTGAGGACCTGTTCAGCCTGAGAGGGCTGTTTGTGGGATCCATCAGGTAAGACTTCTGTTGACTGGATGAAAGGTCTGGAGAATAGGTTCCTTTCAGGATTCGATGAGGAATCCAGGGGAGGGAAGTCTTTATCATAACTAGAGGCCATGAAGCACTGGATCGGAGTTGGGGCAGTTGGATGCAATTTTGTTGGTTTATCTAGAAGTAAACCTTATTTTCTTAGGATTTGAAGTGCCCTATCATAAATGGAAAGAGGTTTGTTTTTTATTGGTCGTAGACCAATCCAAGGGCTGTGAGGGCCTTTAGGCCTTCTGAACGGGGAAGCAGGTTTACAGGATGTCCTTTCAGATTTGTGGCAAGTCCTGCATTCGCAGTCAGCATCACACATGTCTGGGTCTACGTCCCAGATGAAATGCCCGTTGACTTTGTCTGTGTAGACTGGAGTTCCATCAGTCTCAAAATGATGGATGTGAATTTCTTGTTCTGTTGTGACCGGTCGGATTGCCAGGATTTGAAAAACGGGAGGAGCACTGGGTGCTGCCTCAGTGGCAGGAGCGCTTGCTTCTGAAGTGCCAATCTGTTCGTATGTAGTTTGGATTGAACCGTCCGCTAACTTCGTGAACTTGGTTTCAGTTGCCACCACTGGCGTGGTGTTTTGAAAAGCCTTCTCATAGTTGGTGATCCAGTTTAAGGGCATGATCTCTGTGAGCTTTTCTCTGGGCAATTGTTTAGGAATCTGGATGATAGTAGGGACCTCATCTTCTCTCTCAGCCTTGATGAAGATGGTATCTCCAGAATGTCCAGGGATGGGAAGATCAAGAGCATGATCTTGGAGTCTGTATGCAATTTGATGATGGAGGGTTGCCATATAGGAATTTGGCATCATAGGGGCTCCTATGATCTGTAGTTGGACTTTGAGGAAGTTATGTAGATTCAGATCTTTGAGAGGGATGTTGAAGTTTGGGTAATAGGTGAGTGAGATACTTCCTGCATGTAAAGTAGAGAGGCATGTGCCAATGACTGCATGTTCATATTGTTTGTAAATTGTATTGAGGAGGGCAATTCGTGCCGTGACTGGTAATCCTTTTCTGCCATGCAAGGTAAGGATTATCCTGATCGCTCCAATGTGCAGGTGAGTGTATCCTTCTCTGATCCACTGTTCAATAAGTGGTTGACCAATTTCTAGGTCAACATATTGTTCAGTAGACGAAGCAGGAATTAGACAATTGTCCAGAGCAGTGGATTGGACATACTCCTTGATTGGGGGAGAGCGGTGTTGGACCAAGGCTGTAACTCGTCTGGAGAGTGACCGGCTTCGTTTAAAGATGGTATAGGGATTTAACAGAGGAAGAGTTGTCTCAGTAATCTGGGTAGATTCTGGGATGTGGGTGTATTCAACAAGGTGTTGGATCTTGTTTGTTTGAGTTTGCCTAATAGAAACAGTAGAGGAAAGTCTGGAGGGAATGTTTTCAGTGTTGTTGTTTGACATGGTTTGAGAGTTCCTTTTCTTCTTCTAGCTTATGCCTAATCTTACAATTCTTCACGTCTGAAGAAACAGAACCAGGCTCTGATACCACAGGGGTTAGAGCTCCACTACCATCTCATATAGAAAATATATACTAATATTTAATATTATATATCATATTATTATATATAATACATGTAATATTATATATTAACATATAATAATATCAAATAATATATATATATATATATATAATGTAATAATAGATCATTATATATAATATTATTTAATATTATTACATATTAATATATATATATATATAATATTATAGTCTATGTTGTTATATATATAAGAGGGGTACTCTGGTCATTTGAATATCTTGTTTCGTTCTGTCCCAACCATACCAAACGTATAACAGTACAGTTTATAGTTTTGTCTAGACCTTCTAAACACAACATAGAACAATATGTCTAGTCCTGTTCTGTCCAGTCTAGTCCCACCTTGTCATGTCCCATCTCCGTACCAAACGCACCAATTAATGAATTTATTTCAATTGTCAGGAATTTCAATATTCAACACTATATAGTATATTAAAAAAAAAAAACCAAAACTAGATATCCAAAATATTAGAATTTTGTTTCTAACCACATACGAAAGTTTAATTATTAATAACTATATTTTTGAGAAATTACTTAAATGTCCTCATATAAAAACTATCTCAAACACATACACCCTGTCTTTCTCTCTCTCCTCTCTTCTGTCTCCCCGCTCATCTCTCTCTTTTTGACTTTGATCTCTTATCTCTTCCTTTCCTCTCTCTCTCTCTCTCTCTCCCCTCTCTCCTCTCTTCGCTCTCTTATTGTTAAAAACATATTTAGGGAATAATAAATGTTGAAATGTATCAATTTTGAGGGTTGATCAGGTTGAAGTATGATATTTTGGATGATTTGAGACTAGATGTTGGAGTTTGATTTGAAAAAAATAATAATTTAAAAGCGTGAAATCTTCAACAAACTTAAAATTATACTTGAAATCTTACCCAGAAACTTGACAACATTTCAAGTTTTTACATAAGATTTTAAATTTTTGAACCAATGAAACTTGAAATCTTATAGAAAAAACTTGATTGAAATCTTATTCAGAAACTTGTCAACATTTTATGTTTTGACCTTAGATTTCAATTTTTCGAACCAATGAAGGAAAAAAACGTGAAACTTTATTTCATTCGATTCTTCATAAAAATACACAAAAGTGATGCAATAATGTTAAAATCATGTTAAAGTAACTCTTTCGAACTCAATTAATTCATAAATGGAAGGTATTTACACAATTTAAACCGATTTAGATCAAATCGGAAAAGTTTTTCCTTACTCATTTCTTCAAACCTTCAAACATACAAATCTTCAAATCTTCAAAGGCGATTCCATGATTCCGTGCTTTTGTCCTCTAACAATTGTACGATTGTATTCGATTTACAGGAAATAAAGAGAAGAAGGAAGAAGAGCGCACAAAGAAGAAGATAGTAAAAAAAAAACAAATTAGAAAAACAATTTTAGGGTTATTTTAGCAATTTATGAATATATACTTATTTTTTTAAAAAAATAGTTGTTAATAATTAAAGTTTTGTATACGATTAAAGACGAAATTCCCATATTAGATTCGGTCATTTTTAGCGATTTACACTTTGTGCATAAGTAAATAAATAAAAAAACACTGAAGGTGCATCACCAATCGGGTCAACATGTATTCGCAGCCCAAATGTCTGATTGGCTAGACCGGTTCCCATTTAAATTTAGCATAGAATTCGCCCCGACTCCGTAAATTTTCTTTTGCTGACGTGGAATTTAGCATAGAATGGTTTTCGATTCACTCCATTAGTTCAGAGCCCCCAATCTCCGACGGAGGGCCGTTGATTCCCAGTGGTTCGCTCCAAATCAGACGGCGAAAAATCGTCTCTGCTAAATCCTGAAGGCAGCACACGAAAAGATCTTTGGAATCACCATTATCGGCACATCCTCCTTTTGGCGATCTTGTGATCGGTTTCATTTTTGAGGTAATACGAACTTGCGATGGCAAATAGTTTTTTTTTTTTCCCTATCCTTACTGTTAGGCAGCTCTACAGATTAAAATTGAATTATATTTTGCATATTTTTTTTCTTAGTTGTCTATTTAGCTGAAGACCAGTGACTGTAAAAAATGGCTCTGGCTGATGTGATCAAATGTGGTATTGATTCCATTAAACAAGTAAGTTCGTTTTCCACAATGATTTTTTTCTCTATCTCTTGGCAATGTTATACTCATTTAAAAAAAGAGTAGAAAATGTTGTTAATTATGTAACTTGATTCTACATTGTGTGTCATTTGGAATTTAATCTCTTTCTTTAGGTTTTCATTGGGCTGATGGATATTCTTTTGAATTCGGTTCCATCCATGTAGTTGCTGCTATGCTGTATATATATAGTTTTTCGGGTTATAGTAGTAGTGCAATTGATTTTCAGTTTTATTTATTTATTTTCTCACAAATCTTATAGATGTCGGAGCACATTGAAGGTGCTATTCTTTATCTGGACTCTGGATGTACAGAGAGTTTCCAATATATGGGAGCATTTCCTGTATTACTAGACCTTGGAGCACGTGCTGTTTGCAGCTTGGAAAATATGTCTTCTCTTGATGCGGTAAGCTGATCATGTCACATTTTGATGGACATCATTAAATTTAAATGCTTCTCGCTGGCTTTCATGTGCACAATAAATTAATTTGCTAGTTCCTCCATCTGCTAACTAATTATGTTGGATATTACCTGATACTATAGCAATGTTACAATGTCTGCAACCGCAAGCATGTTGAATTTTCCATATGGATTCTTTCCACAGGTTGTTGATTGGAACTCAAATTTTGATCCTACAAGGAAAATTGTGGTCATGACATCTCGTCTACTAAGTGATGCACATCGATATATTGTACGATGCTTGAGCACACATCATGGTGTTCGTCGTTGTGCAATATTTACATCTATCTCAGAGGTGCTTCTTTCACAACTGTGTTTGTATTCATGAGGGTTTATTGACGTCTCTCTCGCTCTCTCTTTATCATAGTTAAATTCATTTTGTTTCGGTCATTTAATTGTTATGCAAATTATGGGCCTAATCACTTAGTTGATCTTCATCCTAGAGGGTTTTTTTTTTGGTTATTTTTCATTCAAGGATAAGAAAAAAAATGTGGCATACATTTGTTTCCTTGATTTTATTAATCAAATTTGTTTTGTTTTCTGTACAACTTTAAAGTTGTAATGCCTTAAAAGTGATGTCTATTTTGTGATGAAGTTAGAAAATCGATCTGACCAAAATGAAGTTATAAAACCAAAGATTTCAGAAAGGCTGTTTGTACTCAAATATTGATAAAATAAAAACTAAAAGTATTCAAGAAAGTGTAGTTGACATGTCAACAATAAGATGAGGGAAAATGATAAAATGGTTAGCTATGAAGGGAGAGCATAAGCCAGGAAGGGTGTCTGCTTCAAGTTGCAGATGTGGATGGGGAGGAAATAAGACGTGAGAGAAGATATGAGTGTGAAGGGAGTTAGAGAAAATGTGGCTCTAATCCAGGTAGAATGGCATGGAAGGATTTCTTTGATTGATCCTACAAATGTTCTAAGAGTATCTAAACAGGGTATGTAAAATCTTATTAGTGCATGCAGCAATTTACATCCTCTGTACTGTTTGGTTGGTAGCAAAAAAAAGGATGGCGTATCTTTGATGATCATAACTTTAAGTGGATAATTGTTTATGTTTATTAAATGTTGTATTGTGACTGTGACATTCTATGGTGATAAGTTGTGTGAGGTTACACGTTTTCATTGTGATGTTAGAGTTTTTATCTGCAATAAATCTTACTGTAGCAACATTGGAGAACTTAGCCAACTATAGTTAATTGGATTTTCTTCCACTATTCCCTTGTTGTGTGTGAATCTTATTGGAAGCTTTTCTCATTGTAGATAGCTCATTCAGCATATCCTGATTCACCTCTGGGACCGGACGCATTCCATGAATATGAAACATTGCTTCTCCAAGATTATGAAGAGCTTGTTAAAAAATGTGAGACAAAATCTAGACAGTCAGAAGTTGGCAACTTCAAGGAAAAATTGACAAATGAAGATGACGGATGGTCACGGCTCACGTCTAGTGAAAAGGACAATCCTCACCTTGAAGCTACTTCAAGTGGAAAGGATTTCTGTGAAGATAATCCATTAGGACCTTTGGAAGATGTAGGGCAAACATTGGTTGTTTCTGTGCATCACTTCCCCATGATTTTGTGTCCTTTTTCACCTAGAGTCTTTGTCTTACCTTCAGAGGGATCAGTTGCTGAAGCATGCTTATCATTTGAACATGAGGATTCCCTTAGTCCTGGGTTGCCTTCAATAAGTACCGGATCGTTCTCCGATGGTGATGATGTTCCCCCTGCAGCAACTCTCACAGCAAATTTTCTTTACCATCTTGCTTCCAAGGTAGTAGATTGGTTAAAATTAAACATATTTCCTTTTTTTTTTTTCTTTTTCTATGCGTTAAGAGTTTTTTTATATTCTTCCTCAAGTTTCTAATAAATTCATCCTCCCATATGGTCTAAGTTCTTTTAATCACCTAAGTATTTTTTTTCCAAAATTTTTACCTTGGAACCAAAGATGTTGAATAGGTTACTATGAAACTACCTGAGATAATATTCATGCCTTCTCAAACACTTTCTAGAAATAAAAATTTATTTTTCCGATAAAATACAAATGATCAAAATACATTGAGAGTCATTTTCCAATGAAAGCTTGAGATTGAAGAGAGTCCCACAAGTACAGCTATTTAAAGGCAGATTGGTCAATTATAGTTATAGAGAATGCTATGTCTGATTTTATGGCTATGGTACTTGTAAAGCAGTTCAGCAGAAGAAAACTTGTAGAATATCTGAAATATGGGGATAATGACAACGATATTGCAGAATTATGTACCATCAGAAATAACTTTTTATATGTGCTCTTGTATTTTTACCAAGTTGGTTGCTGATTATTGTACTTCTTCACTCTACTGGTTTCATTTCTAAAACATGTAGATGGACTTGAAGATGGAAATATTTTCCCTTGGTGATTTGTCAAAAACTGTTGGGAAGATTTTGACAGACATGTCAAGCCTGTATGATGTAGGTCGTCGTAAACGATCAGCTGGGTTATTACTTGTTGATCGGACATTTGATCTTCTTACTCCATGTTGTCATGGAGACTCGCTTGTTGATCGTATGTTTTCATCTTTGCCCCGTAGGAAGAGAACAACATCATATAACCACATGAAAGGGTCACAAACCCAATCCAAACTTGGGCTTTCTAGTGTTAAAAGGTCACCTGTTGATGTTCAAATACCACTTGCAAAACTGTTAAGTGAAGAAGATTCCAAAGTAGATGAATCTTTTCTTTCAAAAAATATCGAAGCTTTTCTTTGTGGATGGGATACTTACAACACTTCTTCCCAAATTGTACATTTGGTTGATCTCAGCAAGAAAGTCCATAATGAAAAGTCTCTTTCCTCCGAGATTCAGCTACTTAGTGGGTCGTTTGTCTCCTCAGAAAATTTTCGTGGAACACCATATATGGAGGCTATACTGGATAGAAGAACAAAAGACGGGGCCGTATTGATAAAGAAGTGGCTTCAGGAAACTCTGCGCCAGGAAAATTTAAATGTTAATGTGAGAACTCGTCCTGGTTCTGCTACAAAATCAGAGTTACAACCCATGGTCAAAGCACTGGCTGAAAGCCAGTCATCTTTAATGAGAAATAGAGGAATTATTCAGATAGCAGCAGCTACAATAGCCGCCCTTGACGAGTCACATAGTACCAAATGGGATACATTCATCGGTGCAGAGAAGATGTTGCATGTCAGTGCTGGAGATACAAGCCAGAGTCTTGCTGCTCAAATTCAAGATCTTATCAATAAGAGTACTTTGGCAAGCTCACACGGACAGAAGTATGGGAAAATGGAGCCCTCAGGAGGACTACTCTCAATAAAAGATGCTCTGCTCCTTATGATAACTGGATATATATTGGCAGGTCATCATTTCCCAACATCAGGGTCTGGTGGCCCGTTTTCCTGGCAAGAGGAGCAATTCCTGAAAGATGCTATTATGGATGCACTTATTGATAACCCATCAGAAGTAAAATTGAAGTTTCTCCATGGTCTAACAGAAGAGCTTGAGGCCAACATAAACAGAATCAAATCCGAGGAATCCAAAGAAACGTCTTCGAATCAGTTGGACATTGATGACTTTGATGATGATCAGTGGGGTACGTGGGGCGAAGAAGATGCAGATGATAATAAGAAGCAAGTGTACAATGACATGCAACTGAAGTTGGAATTGCGGGATAGGGTGGATAACCTTTTCAAATTCCTCCACAAGGTATCTGGTCTGAAGGGAAGGAATATACCCATGCGAGAAAGGGCATTTGGTTTGGAAAGTAACTTTGATGGCGATTACTACTCAAGTAAGGGTTTACTTTATAAGCTTCTAACTAAACTGTTGGGCAAGAATGACGTGCCCGGGTTGGAGTACCATTCCTCTACAGTGGGGCGACTTTTCAAGAGTGGCTTTGGAAGATTTGGCCTTGGACAGGTATGTTCTAACCACCCTTCTAATTTTACACAAATTCTGTTTCTGTAGTCCTAAAATGCTGATTTGCTTCTAAAATATTACAGGCAAAACCTAGCCTTGCTGACCAAAATGTCATTCTAGTTTTTGTTGTCGGGGGCATCAATGGTCTTGAGGTTTGACTCTCTTGTTTATTGTTTACTCGAGATGAATTTCAATTCTTTTTTTCAGAACCATGGCAATTTATCTTCCAGAAATATAAACTTGACACATTGTTCTCTTTATATATCGCTAGGTACGCGAAGCTTTGGAGGCATTATCTGAAAGCGGAAGGCCTGATATAGAGTTAATTCTTGGCGGAACAACACTTCTAACCCCTGCTGACATGTTTGATTTACTTTTGGGGGACTCTAGTAACATTTGAATTCGCTTCTGGCATTTTTCTTTTTCTTTCTTTCCATCTGGTAAAGAGAGAATATGTAAAAGCAAGGTTAATTGTTGTTGTGTTGTTTCTTGTTTGCCCAAATATCATTGTTATTTTAGAGCAAAATTGTACTACCCTTAGCTGCCATGGATAAGTTATTAAAATAACAATCAAAAGAAGTTATTATATGCTGCAAATGTGTCTCTACAGTAAACAATTTTGGCCTTCATTTTTGCTTTCAACAACCTGGACATTGCTAGGTTTATACATTGTTAATCCGAATGAGCTTTTTTCACTGTCACCTATTTTGCCATGTTGAGCTGTGTGGTTCATCACGATTATTGTTTATTTTACTTTCTTTTTTTCCTTCGTTTTTTCATTTAGTTTTTAAATTAATAGTTATATTATCATTTTTTTTTACTGTAAATGGTTATATGAAAAATTATGTTCTTACTTACATATTATGGGTTAATGTTGTATTAAATATAATTTATAATATCAACTTTTTTTAAGTTATCCCATTTTCAACAATAATTTAACAAGCCTTTTTTTTCTTTAGTAAGTTTGAGATTAATTCGAAGAACATACTGTAAATTACGAATGTCAATTAAGTTTGAAATTTAATTATATACAAATCAAGCATTTGATGTTTGAAATTGAAGTAAATTCATATGTATCTAACAGTTTTTTTTGCAATAAAATCATCCTACATATTTTTAGCACCCATTTTTTTAGAGCAACAGTTGATTTTTCACTAAAAAAAATATTTACAGTACTATAAAAAATATATATAATTAAGAAGAATTAGATTTAAAATCATATAAAAATAAAAATTATATTATCAAAATTTGGAAACAAAAAAGCTTGTTTTATTAATGAGAATCGTCTTTTGCTTAAACCCAGAAAAACCCCACCTTTTGAGTGATAGCGCAATCAAATGGGAGGGTTGAGGCTTCTCTTTTCTCAGATTAGTCGCCATGGCCTGAGCAAGACCAGACACCTCTCTTCTCCATTCATAACCTTGCAGAGATCTCTCTGCTCCTCGACTGCTCCCCAAAACGACGAATCCTCCTCACCAAACCGCATCGAAGTCGTATCATACCAGGCCAAGCCCAAAGACAAATCAGATGCTCCAAATGAGAACGAACAGCAATCGCCGCCGCCACAATCGGAACCGCAAGCCGGAAGACCACTCCGTGATTCGCCGGCTCAGGAGGCTCCAACGGCTTGGACACGGGAGGACATCCGGTACGTTAAGGATTCTCCGTCCATAACTCCAGTCTCGTACCCGAAACGTGTAGCAGCTCCTCTTCCGGCGGACAGGGCGGCAGGCGAAGGAGAGATGGAGAGTGAAGAGACGGAGAAAGAGAGGAGGAAGATAGAATCGGAGAATCGCATATTAAGTCGGAAAATGTTTAGGTCTGCGGAGGAGGAAAGGATGGTCGTACCCTTCCCGTTGCTCATCAAAGCCGATAGTAAGAAGAAGGAAAGCAAACCAGTTCTTGATTTGATGGACGCCATTAAACAAGTCAAGGTCAGTAATGTGACATCGCGTGCTTTCGCTTTCCTAATTATGAAATTGAAAATTTCTCCATTGTATTAGCTAATTTTCTGTTAAATGATCATCAGGCCAATGCCAAAGCCAAATTCGATGAGACTATCGAAGCTCATGTGCGATTGGCTATTCCTCCGCGCAAAACTGAGCTGGTATGAGCTCATTAGCATCATTTCTTTTTGCAATGAAGGATATAAAGTGAAATTTTGCAATCTCACTCTGTCTACTTTGAATTGCAGATAGTTCGTGGTACCATGAATCTACCTCACGGTGCTAAGAAGGTACAGCTTTAAAGGTTATGTTAAAGTTGTGAGGATGTATTATTTTAGAAATTTGTTATTTATTTGGTTCCTCTGATAGTAAAAGTGAGTTTTCAGGCTGTGAGGGTGGCTTATTTTGCTGAAGGGGCAGATGCAGATGAAGCTAGATCTGCTGGAGCTGATGTTGTTGGTGGTTTAGAGCTTATCGAGGAAATTGCAAGTAATGTACCAATCTTTACTCCTGTGAAGATGATGTATTGCTCTTCTGTCTGTGATTTTAATTAAAATAAAATTAATCAGTAGATGCATTACTTAAAGTTATGCTTGTTGATTTCACTCTTTCATGTTAATTGTCTTCATTAATTAAAATATTGCTCATATAAGCTTAGACTGGAAAACTGCCGTTTATTTCAGCAGCATGACTGAATCCCGAGTCACTTGAACTTCATTACTTGATTCTCATTGTTGTGGTTCAGGAAGTAACTTTTGTAAAATTTAATACATTTTTTTTTTGGCCTTAAAACCTGGGTTTGTGCCTGTGCAGGTAGTGGAAAGATTGATATTGACAAGTGTTTCGCAACGCGTCAACTCATGCCTCGTCTTTTTAAGGTTTTCAAATTTGAAAGGTCTTGTAAATTGTGTGATTCAACAAATTGATGGTTTTCTTATTCCAGAGGATATCCCTTTTTTTATTCACTTTCTGCAGATATCAAAGATTCTTAATCATCGTGGTTTGATGCCAAATCCTAAAGTGAGTATATCATCTATTGTATCCTGATTTATGTGCAGTGATTTAAAATGCCCTCATATACAGTGGTACTAATATCTAAGTATAGCAAGGTACAGTGACCAATGACATTGCTAGGGCGGTACATGAAGCAAAACAGGGTCATGTTAAATTTAAAATGGACAATACATCCAATGTGCATGTGGGACTTGGAAAGGTAATATCGTCTTCCAGTATGACACCGACAGAAATATACATGTGCTGAAAGTAATTTATTAGCTCTATACCGTTCTCATATGATTACAGTATTGTCTACAGGTGAGTTTGAAGGAGGAGCTCCTACGTGAGAATGTTGGTGCCTTTGTAAATGCTCTTCTGTTGGCGAAGCCTGCAGGCTTGAAGAAGAGTAAGTAGCATCTAATCTTTTTCAATATATATCTTGTCCAACTTGATGTTCATGGACTATCATGAGATTAGGTTTTTTCATTATTATATTTTTAGCCTTCATGGAAAGGCTTTTTGTACTCTTCCAATTCATTTGAGCTTCTGTCCCATTTTGGTTCTTTATCGATTAGTTTACATATCAAAAGATTGAAAAAGAAAAGGAAAGAATTTAGGTGAAAATTCAGTACACATTAGGACATCACATCTGATAAGGAAATGAGTTGATCTTGAAGTCATTGGAAAGAGTTGTGATTTGGATTTTGGAAAGTGCAAAAAAGAAGACTGATGATAAATTCATCTTATTATTCTTTTTAAAAAATATTTTTTAAGGAGTGGCCGGTGTAAATGCTCTATCTTTGCAATTGTTAAGAAAAGTAGATGTTTTTGCAAGCTGTAGACAAGTCCATTCAGCATATCCTTGTAAAATGGGTTTTCAATTCATTTTTTATTTTATGACTCTTGAGTTAGGTATCTCAAGCTCACTGAACAACTTTCTTACTATAATGTTATTATCTTACTTGAAGAAAATTTACCGGAGATTTAGTGGACCTAGCACCATTATAGGAGTGCCCTTGCCTTTTGACATGGGCAGGCGAGCCAACCCAATTCTACATGGGTCTGAAAGCATGCATACATGTTTCTGTCTGGCGCACTTTTCTTGAAGCAAGTCTTGCCCTTGGAAATGCCAAATCTGATCTTAATAATATTTGAAAGAACTAAGGTGTCCTTGAAAAGGGTAAAACAAAGACTATAAATAAGATGATATGAATCCCAGATGAATATAAGAAGAGGATGAAAGCCACAGAACTTGTTGCTCTTTCCACAATGAATAATGTTCAGTGGGCAGTGCCATGGTCTATTCTTCTACTTCAAAAGCCTCTTAATGATGTTATAACATTTGCTTCCAGCCATGAGGCAAATGAGGGTAGAAGTGCCCTCCAAGATTATCATACAGGACCTAACTATAGTTTCATGAGCTATATCCGAAATTATTGACCGATCCTAGTTCGGTTCTCTTTTAGACTTCCATGACCATGAGAAACCTGTAGACATTAAAAATTGGCCTTGTATTCACTTAAAATGTACGACCTTAAAAATTCTATTCAAATTACGGAAAAAGGAAATCAGTTTGATTTATCAAATAAAATTATGAATTTGATGCTTGAAAAACAAATCAATACTATTATCATCATTTATGTGTGTGATTGCGTACTAGTCTCTTATTTATTGGGATTATTGTGTCAGCACTTTATGTCCTTGTCTAGAAAACATAGAAACTTGTTGATCGAATTGGTTGTTTAATTTAGTACAGTTGTGTTTCTGGTGTTGCATGCTTGTGAAAGTCTTTAAGGATGACAGGAGGTCAGCAAATTGTAATGGAAATGTTTCCTCACGTAGAGTATAAAATTTATTGCATGGAATCTGTTGCTTTAAATGTTTCCTCACATAGAGGAATTTTTCAGGACTTTAAATATGACAAATACTTACCACTTCTTTCTTGCAGCTTCTAAATTTGCTGGCTATGTGAACGCCTTCCATATATGTAGTACGGTAAGCTCATATCTTTTTCTAGGTTAAGGTATATCTGGATCATTATTGATTTATTATTCCTTTTACAAAGGCTGATAATGAACGGAATGGTATATCTTGATTTGTTGAGTAGCTGAGACTTCCAGGACAAACTGTCTATGCACAACTTTCTCGTGCATGCTGCATATATTGGAACATCTTTGTTTTCTATCACTTTTAAGTATTATCAATTGGGTGGTCTTAGCATGTGCCCACTGGTTAGTGGTGGTAGGTGGAGCCTTCATTTAATGTTCAGTTTTACTTTGTCTTGTTTTAAGTAAATCGTTTTCTATTCTAAAAGATTATAAATTTATAATCCCCCGTAACTTACCACTCTATTCGGACAAATTCTTCTGCAACCGATAAAAGCTGAAAAGAAGCTTTATAACCACCAAAAACCCAGCATGTTTCACCTTTAGCCTTGAAAACCAAGTACTGTAGTATCGATTGCTTGCCAAGTTAAACCGAATACAAAATTGTTACAATTGAAGCCATTATTCGTTGGCCTTGTTATTTATAGATGTTAGTATGTTACAAAATATTTACTATCACAATTTTTCAAGGAAGAACTCGCATCCTTTAAGAAAATGGTGTAAGATGCTAACTCATCTATTTGTGTAAATTGTTACGAATTGTATCACATTTTTGTCCAATAAGTAGTGAATATTTAAAAGTAGCCCTTCATTTTTTTTTACTATATTAATTCTGAGTTGAAAAAATTTTGTGCATAATGCATGTACACTTGTGTGGAACAAAAAATTTGTAAAGATCCCAGTTTCATAAGTTTTTGGTGGACATGGCTGCTAAAGTTTTTGTTTGGATTGAGTGGTAAGTTATTGGGCATTGTGGTATTTTAGAATAAAAAAAATAATATTCATAAAACAAAACAAACACTAAGGAAAGTAAAAGTGAACATTATATGAAGGCTTCAACATACCCCCATTAACCGACCTTAACGTGTGCCATTAGGTTGAGCCACCCAAATTTATCAATTAGGGATTTAATCTTTAGATGTGCCTTAAAAGGAATAAAGGAATTTAGGCTTTTAGATTTAATTTGGATTTTAAACAAAAAATGTTTGAGAACTTGAAGAACTGTGAAGAAATATGCAATTAGGAATGTTGTGAATAATGATTGAGCCAATAGTTGTGAATAGTAACTGGAGCTTTGTGTTGAAGAGTGTCTTTGGGTTGGTCAAAATTTAAAAGAACCAGAAGGAATTCAATTTCAAAAAGCTATGAAATACCTTATTATTCTCATCAATAGTCCGTAGTGAAAGAAAGTTACACCCTTCTTTCATATCCTCAAAAGCCTAACATCTACACATTATCTACTATTAACCAAATAACCCTTCAAAACAAGTCATATATCATTAAATTTAATTGTTGCCAAAATATTAGTTTACAGACCTTGCCCTTGGATACCAGTGACCTCTTTGGACAAAGTTCAGATTAAACTGAACTACTTGTCATCTACAAGTTCAAATGCTAAATGTCCTAAGTTTCCAGTTTGTGGTTGTTTTTGTGCATGAGGTTGGGACTTGGGGTGGAATGGGGAGTGTGATAAGCATGTTGTGTTTGATAGGATACACATCAGTATGAGCTTCTCATTTAAATATGCACTTGTATTAGACATTATACCAACTGAATGTTGTGATTTTGATTCATGTAGGGGAAATCAGACCAAATATTTTGTGGAAATTTATCAATACAATTTTAAGAAACCCAATACATTTGGTTAAATAATTGTTTATTTCCAACCGTTCCATTGGTTACACTTGCAGATGGGTCCGGCATACCCTGTTTCGATACAGTCATTATCCAGAGCTTTAGAACAGTACAACAAGGCACACCTTGCTTGATTGTTAGAGATAAATGCTAAAAGGTTTTCTCTTCCTTGCATTAGGGTCTCCCTCGACAAACTAGATCTCGGTATGCATCAAATTACTTGAATTATGGGCAGGATCGGTATGTGAACGTCGTTCTAGTTTCACTTACATTCTGTTGTATTTGTCGATGAACTAAACATCTATAGGTTTTACTTTTGGCGATATGGGTCTGCCTTGGAGCTCTTTCCGCCAAAATTTTTGCTTACCTTTTCAATGCTCTCTGTAAGCATAGTGTAGGTGAAGTTTTTTTTTTCTTAGAATAAATTATTTGTATCTTTATATATTCTCTTGGATTGCTACTTTGAAGCCATTTTTCACCCAAATGTTGAAAGGAATTGAATTTTGATCTGTGTTTCAACTTCCTAGCGTGGGACTTCTGTTGGTAGGAAGTTCGATTTCAAAAGCAGTTGCTATCTATCTAATCGGCCTGTACCGTGTTAGAGTATGAAAATTTGTAGAGAAAGCGCTTAAAATAATATTTAGGTTATGGTGGGATGCTTTTTCAAGAACAAAACAATAGTTTTATTTTATTTTACTTTTTTTAACGATCAGACAATGTTTAAATTCGTTATTAATATTTATAAGCTTTTGATAGTATTGGAGTTGATTATTTTTTTTTTCTCAAAGCTAAAACATCAAAACATTTTGAGAAAATTATAAAGAGGTCATGATAAGTATCACTTTGTTTTTTTTTTTTTTTAAGTTTATTCAGTAATGTCAATATATATATTGACATAACTGTATTTTTTTTTTTTATAAAAAAAAAGTTATAGATTATTAGATTGGGTTAATGGCACCGATGTCCCCTATACTTATAGTACAATTGTACGGTGTCATCTATTTTTTTTTTTTTTTCGGGCACTTAATCAGTGAAACAGACGTCATTGGTAAATTATATTTATATATCCTGAATATATGAATAATTGTATTAAAGTTGAAAAAATATAATAATATCATACAAATATCCTTTGACTAATATCTAAAAAAATAAAAATAAAAATATTAATAACATTAACTATTTTTTTTAATAATAATAATAAGCTTTGAAAATAATAATAATAATAATATTAATGAACTTTTAAAAATAAAAATTATAATATATTAATAATAATAATAAAGAAAAATTAAATAAAAAATATATGGAACCTAGATTTCCAAATTCCAATTAAACAATTAAACTATCCATATTTTTAATTTATTTTTTCTTTATTATTATTGTTAATATATTATAATATATGGAAACCAGATTTTCAAATTCCAATTAAATAATTAAACTACTTATAATTCCAATTAAACAAAAATTAATTACACTACCCATATTTTTAATTTATTTTTTCTTTATCATTATTGTTAATATATTATAATATATGAAAACTAGATTTTCAAATTTTAATTAAACAATTAAACTATCCATAATTCTAATTAAACAAAAATTAATTAAACTACCCACAGTAAAGAAAAAATAAATTAAACTACCCATCGTCTGGTGGCCACTACCAGATCCGGAAATTTGAAATTCCAGATTCCAGATTATCCACCGTATCTCTTTATAAAAATAAAACAAAAAAAATGTAATATAAACTACACAACATCAATCTCTAAGACCCAGATTCTAGAAATCAACATCATCAAAATCACCGGCACCAAACCAATCAAACCCTAACTTTAATCTCTTTCTCTCTTTTTCACTCTCATCGGCTCTCTCCCCCCCTCTCTCACAAGTTTCGATTCGGTTGCCACTGAGTCGACTCAAAATGTTATAGTTCTTGATGGGTGTATTGTTTCTCTACCTTCTCGTCATGAGCTTCGAAATCCCACTTGTTTTCAGAAAGGGGTCTGGGTCGAACGACGACGACGACGACGGGTCTATGATGGGTTCTTCACCGACGCATTGTGTAAGCATGTACTGATTGAGAAGGAAGCAGAACACTTGGTGGCGATGAGTCGGCCTTCAAGAGGAAGTTCATCACCACGCACCATCGGGAATTCTCTCGGTCACCGGAGCGGCAGTGGCGAATGTGAGAGTTCAAGAGAGTGTTGGATCTGTTCTTCAACGAGAGCATGTTCTATGACATGAATTGGGTGATGGGGTTGAGTTGTGTTTTAGGTTTGGTGGGATGGTGGTTGTTGATGGGGTTTAGTTTTTGGGTTTGCTATGTGGGTTCTGATTTTCTACGTGAAATCAGATGAGATCGAAATGGTAAGTTTGTTTTTCAATTTGTCATCTGATTTTAATTTAGTGTTGATGAATTTTTGTGATTCATTTCAGTCTTGGGTATTGTGGTTTATGGGTGTTTCATTTTGGTTCGGTGTTGATGAATTTCCGGGTGTTTCAGTTTGATGGTTCGGTGTTGATGAATTTCTGTGTTTAAATTTGTCTGTGGTCATTAGAATCTTCATCTACTGGTACCTGATGGTGGTGGTTAGGTTTGGGTTTAATGTTGGTGTTCATGATGTTGGTGATGGATTGAATACGAGTTTAATTGAATATGGGTTCATGATAATAATAATAATTTATTATTATTATTATTTATTTATTTAAAAATAATTAATGTTATTAATATTTTTATTTTGATTTTTTGGGACATAGTCAATCAGATCAAAAGGTATTTATATAATATTGTTATATTTTTTTAATTTTAATATAACTATTCATACGTTCAAGATATATAAATATAATTTACCGTTAATATCCGTTTAACTTCTATATGTTTTTATACATTTATAAAAATTCAGGAATTAAATAACAAAAAATATATTTAAAATGCACTATACAAGTGCACTGTAAATATAGAGGCATCGTGATGCGGATTAACCCTATTAGATTTTGTGTTTATGTTTAGTTGGTAGGGTTGTTTGGTGTAATAATAAGTGTATTATTGCACTCCACGTGTTAAAAGGGCTAGAGAGATCTGATTTTTTATAGCGACAGTGGGGAGCAACGCCTTGGAGACATTGGGGTTTGGGCTTGTTTTGTCTCGTTTGCATTTATTCAAACCTGAAAAATGGTAAGCAGTCTTTACTGCTACTTGTCGTGCCCAATCGAAGCTGCCAAACGTGCTGGCCCCCTCCCAATTTTGCACTTCGGCCCCTTTTATTTCTACTTTTCTTTTTTAGTTTCTCACCTCATCTCTTTAATTGATTTCATTTCAGCCATAAATTTTTCAATAAAACATTTTCTTTCGTATCTAATTCCTCATATAATCAGTTTAATAATATTTTTATAGTTTTAGTTTATATGTCCAAGAATCATGTGTTGCTATCAGTCTATCACGATACAGTTGTAATGTATTTTAATTTCTAAAAAAAATTCAACTTTTTTTTTGTACAATCAAATATTAATACCTTTTTAATAGAAACTAGAAAATATCTAATCTATTTTCAAAACAAAGAAACTTTCAAATCCTCAAAAAAATCATTATATATATATATCAATTAAGAAATACTTTATAATCAATTATTTACTATCAAACAATATAGTTGAATTGAATAAATATTATTTATCTTATTGATAAATTGTAATTATATTTAATATTATAAAGTTACACATTTTTTTAAAAGGATTATAATGTTATACATGTTGATTTAATTTGAATATACTTTTATTTTATGTAATTCAATTTAGTATCATTGAGTTTATAACTTGACCCATATTTATGTAATATATACATATATTTAAAAAACTTGACCCATGTTTACCATCCATTCATATTGACATGCTTAATAATTATCAACAAAAATCCCAAGAAAAATATTTATACCAATATAAGTTGATAAATATTTTAAAAGAAAGAAAAACAAGTGTATCCCATAATAATAATAAATAAGAAGAGTTACATAACGACAATAACATAAAGTATAAGCACTTGAGTGTAAAATCACGAGTCTGCCACTTCAACTATTCTCATTTCTCCGCGCCACAAAACGGACAACCAAGTACTGTCTCTCTCTCACACACGCACACAACATGTCAAAGTTCTCGAGAGTTTCTTCAAAACCCTCTTTGTTCTTTCTCTCCTTCCCATTCTCATTAACCAGACGGGATTTCTAGGGTTAGGTTTTGTTCGAAGTGGAAACCGAGAATGGATAACGACATGGAGTATAGAAGAAAAGAGCGCACTGTGTTGGTTGTTATTGTGGTTCTGGCTTCAGTAGCCATCTCTTCTTTGCTCGTCGCTTTTAGCTATTACTGCTATATTCGTAACAAGGTCTCTAGGCGCTTAAACGACTGCAAAAGTATGTCACTTTTTTATCATTTTTGTTTTAAAATTTTAATTTCTACTCGCATTTTATCAACAAAAAAAAAAAAAAAAAAAACTTTTTCAAAGGTTGTTGTTCTGTTTTTCATTTGAGTATAGTAAACTACGAAATGGGAAATTTCAACTTTTTCAATACAGGACCTTACAGAGAATTTTTAGAGGTTATTGCTTTTATGATCCCCAGATAATGAAATTAAAAAGGAAAAAAAAAAAAATATCTGCATTGAAGCAAGTTCTTTTGTTTGGTTTCTTAAGATTTTGAGATTAGAGATTTAAATTGAAAGTTGAAGTATAATTACTTTGTGTTGTTACAAAGCAATTTGTCTAAACAAAGCCGAAAAGATGGTGTTCTGTGGTCCAAAGATGAGTCCACTACGGTTTTTAGCTTTTTCTTAGCAGTTAGCATATTAATGTCATAATGTGTCATT
This sequence comes from Dipteronia dyeriana, assembly GCA_032871835.1. Classification (NCBI taxonomy): domain Eukaryota; kingdom Viridiplantae; phylum Streptophyta; class Magnoliopsida; order Sapindales; family Sapindaceae; genus Dipteronia; species Dipteronia dyeriana. Next base: position 13,025,104 of record CM065295.1, read on the forward strand.
TGGCTTTGAAGGAGTTGATCGTGAGTACAGATGTGACTCGGGAAATTTTCAAGTCACTACTGATAAAGGACTTCAGGTGTTCACTTTCAAGCAGCTGCATTCGGCAACTGGTGGTTTCAGCAAGTCCAATGTGGTTGGGCATGGTGGGTTCGGGCTAGTGTATCGTGGAGTGCTTAGTGATGGGAGGAAAGTTGCAATTAAGTTGATGGATCAAGCTGGAAAGCAGGGAGAAGATGAATTTAAAGTGGAGGTTTGATCTCTCAATTCGCATTTCTTTCTATTTTTGGTTCATTATACTTCTAATTCTCTGCAATTGAATGGAGCACTACTATATGTGATGTTTTTTTTGGGTTTCTGACTTGGGGATTGCTGGAAATTGCATTCTGATCAGTTGGTAACATTTCATCACAGGTGGATTTGCTTAGTCGGCTGAGATCACCATATTTGTTGGCTTTGCTTGGATATTGTTCAGATAACAGTCGTAAATTGCTTGTTTACGAGTTCATGGCCAATGGTGGCTTGCAGGAACATTTATATCCTGGTAGTGGTAATTTATTTCTTTACTATGATATTTTCAACATTTAACTGAGACTCACAGAATAAACATCAGGAATGTACTAATCATGTGTGTGTTACTTCATATTGAATTAGTATGAGAAGCAGGTCTGTTAATGTAATATGAGAGATGTCCCTTTAGTAGTTATCTGATCTCAATGTTATTATTATTATTTTTTTTGTGTGAAGGAGTCTCAGTGTTATTTTTATCCTCCTATTGAAATATGTATGGATTTTATATGTTGGGAGAAAAAAAAAAAACTCACTCGGGGCTTATTTGCTATTATTTGTAAAACTAGTTTTTTTTTTACCACATGATATTCTAGCAGTGGTATTTGAAAACAGAATGAGATGTACAAAATTTATTTTTCAAAAATTATTGTTTAGTTTTGTTATGGAATCTTAGCATTTATATCCTATGAAACTTTTAAATCTATGTTCGAGCAACTTGGAGAGAATTCAAAAGCGTTTGCTTTTTCTTTATTCAGTGGTGGTTTTGACAATTTTATTTTATTTCTTGTATTCTTGTTGTTTCTGTCTGCTTTAGCTGCATCAATTGTATATTTAGATAGATCTACTTTGTTGATTGGCCATGTTAGTGGACAACTTGTTCACTCTCTTTCGCACATTCTAGTTTTGCAACGTTTCCTTGCAACTGAAAGAGAAAAAGTAATGTATGAGCACTAATGGCAGTGAGATGATAGTTTTTGAAACGAAAGTGGTCTGCCTGGTGTTATGCCAGGTTTAGAAGGTAAGAGAAATATGCTTACTTTCTTAATACACCTACCTGCTGTATCGATTAGGTATAGAGCTCCATTCTCAAAGGTGACTAGGGCATCATATAAATGAACGGCAAATAATCTCAAGATTTATTATTGAATTATAAATGGGTTGAATCGTTAACTTACAGGCAGAGTAATCAGCATTACCTTACATACAAGTCTTTTAATTTAATTAGAAGTGCTCGACTTATGACCCTTGGCATAATCTACGGATTGTATTTTTTGTTCTACTTTTCAAGCAATTATTTTAATACTGGTTTTCCTGTCTCTGCTCAAAAAATACATATCTACTACATTTTCTATCTTCAACCTTTTATATGAGGTGAATAACATTATGTAGGTGTCTTAATTTCAACTTTGTTTAGAACTAGATATTTGTGTTATGATCTGATTGGAGTTTCCAATACGTGGGCTCACTGCTGCTCGAGCTGATCCGAATTATAAGATCTGATTCAAGTTTATTTGGATTATCCTGGCAATTGTTTCTATCTCTTGTATGCTAGACTTTTTAAGTGGCGATCTCTCTCCAAAGCTTGAGAGAGTAGGTAGTAACAGATTAAGCTGTGCTGGGTGTATACGGTTTTTGATATGATAGAACATTATCATTTGAGAATAATTTCTTATTTTATGACTCTTTGTTACTGTTTTACCCAATAAAAGTGCAGTATGTGATTGAATTGTGTTAGACAGTTGCTTTGCAGTTGAAATTTACCGGAGCTAAAAACATGCAGGTTCTAACTCAGTGGCCCTAAAATTGGACTGGGAAACTCGTCTCAGAATTGCACTTGAAGCTGCTAAGGGTTTGGAATATCTGCACGAACATGTTAGTCCACCAGTCATTCACAGAGATTTTAAGAGCAGCAACATTCTCTTGGACAAAAACTTCCACGCCAAAGTTTCTGATTTTGGATTGGCCAAGCTTGGATCGGAAAAGGCCGGTGGGCATGTTTCGACTCGAGTTTTGGGCACCCAGGGATATGTTGCCCCCGAGTATGAACCAACAAACTCTTAGCTCGAATCTTATGAAATGTCGTCACTAGTGTGGGTTCTTTATTAATTCTGAACACGGTCCACTAATATTCATATTAGAATCCGTGTGAAATATAACTCGATTCATGAACAAGTATGTTTAATGTACAGGTATGCATTAACTGGTCATCTGACAACAAAATCAGATGTATACAGCTATGGGGTTGTTCTTCTGGAGTTACTTACCGGAAGAGTTCCCGTTGATACAAAGAGACCACCTGGAGAAGGAGTTCTTGTATCTTGGGTATGTTTGTTTCTTCTTTTCTTCATTAATTTGACAATGCTACATCCAGTAGATGATGAATTTTTCAATCTCTTACTATAAATTTTATTTTATGCTATGCCGCTCCTCTCGAATCCTTTTCGTTTTCTAATTCCTTTCTATGTCCTCCACAAAAGGCATTGCCCTGGTTGACAGATAGAGAGAAGCTTATACAGATTATGGATCCAGCATTGGACGGTCAATATCTAATGAAAGAGGTTATTCAGGTGGCCGCCATTGCTGCAATGTGCGTACAACCTGAGGCCGATTACAGGCCTCTGATGGCCGATGTAGTGCAGTCACTTGTCCCGCTTGTCAGATATAACAGGTCAGCGCCAAAAACAGGGAGCTCCCCAAGCTTCCATGGCACCCCAAACTCATCAGTGTTACAGGATCCCAGTAGAGCTAGTGGCTGAAAAATTAATGAAGCAAGTCATATTTTATCTTGCTGTGCCAACTTTAGTTAACTTAGATGTTCATCAATTTTATTTTATTTTATTTTATTTTTCCTTTTTAGGGCTTTCCATGATCTTTAAGACATCTTTTTTGAGAAGTAACACTAGCACTGTAATATATCTGATAATTCTACTGGAAGATAAAACTGGGTGTTAGAAATATTAGCTCATCTCCCACCACATCTATCTATATAAGTTCCAAATGAGAATATTCGTCCGGATTTCGATTATAAAAGCTTTTCACTCCCATCGAACTCTCTATTTTTATCTGTCTTTATTTCTATTTCTACCTTAAAATAACTTTTATATATATATATTTTAATTTTCAAATAACTCATCTTTGATAAATTATTGTTCAATTAAATTTTAACAAATATTATTTAAATAACATTTGTAACTTTTTTTTTTTTTTGTAAAAGTATAACGTTTTTACTAGTGTATGAATTTATTATATTAATTTTTTATTTTAGTTTTATCATTTAAATTTATACTAACTCAAGTGATAGGATGGACCAACAAAGTACAATATTAAAGTCACTCAACTAACTAAAGTAGAATACTTTTTTACTTTAGAGTTAGGGTTTTCTTTTTTAATGGCACTCTTTTTAGGAAAGTAACGTAGTTAATTTTTATGGAAATAACTTCGAATAATGGAATCCGTCAAAGTTGCCCCTAATATATACACATGAGCTTTGCATTTCGGGGATTTTTTTTATTAATTACTTTTGACTGTTTGACAGGGAGAGAGACCCATTTTATTATAATTGATAGCGACGAGATGAATCGAAGAAGGACGACGATGATGAATTTCAATTTGTCTGTGAAATCGAAGAAAGTCGATGAATAGACATGTTTGGTCTAACATTATATGTTGATTTGAGTTTGATTTGTTGTTGGAAGTGCATGACTGTTATTAAGAGCTACAATTTTAGTTTATAAGGTTTGATTTCTAGGTTAGGGTATTTTTTTTTTCTTTTCTACGGTTAGGGTTTGGGATCAGTGTGGTGGAGAAGATGAACAGTAAACCTAAATTCACATAAATAGTTTCTGAGACTTAATATGTTGCTATTCGAGACTTGATCATTTTTGTTTAAAAAGACAAGATAGGTGTATTATGACAGTTATTAGTTTTTCCATTTATTTCATAGATGTTTGACATTATATAATTGTTGTGTAACATTTAGTCTTTCATTAAGTCTCGGATAACATTTAATAAGTCTCGAGTAACATTAAATAAGTATGGGGTAACAATTGATATGTCTCGAGTAACCTTAAATAAGTAATTGATTATCGAGGAGAGAAATTGTCCTTCCAATGAGGTTGACTAACATTTGGATTGACTATTTTTAAAAGTTTATAAGTTCAAGATAAAGACCAAATGGATGGAGTGAGAGAGAGAAAGCGTGTTTTTTCCAACAAAAAGACAAAAGAAGAAGAAAGAAAAAATGGATGGAATATTTTTTTTTTTGACGTTTGTGAGGTCAAAATAAAGAATAAATAGATAGTGAGGGAGAGAGAGAGAAATTGCATCTTTTTTTCCAACAAGAAAAAAGAAGAAATAGGAAAGGTTGATAAAGTTAAATTCAAGGGCATTTTTGTTTAACTCTACACTTTGGTGCTAAAAAACATAAAAATATAATTAGCATGATATTCCCTCAAAAACAAACTCATTTGATGCTACTTCCCCCTATTCATAAAAACTTGTCACTCCCATCACATTATCTATCCTCATCTCTATTTTTATTTTACTTCTATCTTTAAATAACTTAAGGTTTGTCCTACAACTGTTTTTCAGTCTGTTTTCGTTTTTATTTTCCACAAACAATTCACATTCGTTAACCATTTTTCATTTTTTTTTAAAATAAAAACAAATGAAAAACAAAGCCAATGTTAAATGTGAAAATTTTAAAAAGTACTAAATACATGTTTTCTTTGTTTTTGTTTTTGTTTTTCATTTTTTTTTTCTTCTTCTTCACGTTTTCTTCTTCACTTCAGATGTTAGCATCAAATCTCACCACTACCGGTAAATATTAACATTTTGTATAAAAAATGTTTAATATTTTAAATTTTAATTTAATAAAAAATATGATTCAAATGATAATTAAGGAAGAGGAAGAGGAAGAGGAAGAGGAAGAAGAAGAGAAAGAAGAAGAAGAAGAAGAAGAAGAAGAGGAAGAAGAAGAGGAAGAAAAAGAAGAAGAAGTGAAGAAATTTTCACTTTGTTTTTTCTTCTTCTTCACTTCTTCTTCTTCACTTCTTCTTCTTCTTCTTCTTCTTCTTCCTCTTCTTCCTCTTCCTCTTCCTCTTCCTCTTCCTCTTCCTCTTCTTCCTCTTCTTTTTCTTTTTCTTCTTCCTCTTCTTCCTCTTCCTCTTCCTCTTCCTCTTCCTCTTCCTCTTCTTCCTCTTCTTCCTCTTCCTCTTCCTCTTCCTCTTCCTCTTCCTCTTCCTCCTCCCCTCCTCCTCCTCCTCCTCCTCCTCCTCCTCTTCCTCTTCCTCTTCCTCTTCCTCTTCCTCTTCTTCCTCTTCTTCCTCTTCCTCCTCTTCCTCTTCCTCTTCCTCTTCCTCTTCCTCTTCCTCCTCCCCTCCTCCCCCTCCTCCTCTTCCTCTTCCTCTTCCTCCTCCTCTTCTTTTTCTTCTATGGAATTTTATGTCTAGAGTTAATGAAAATGTATGTGTGATACAGATGTTAGCATCAAATCTCACCACTACCGGTAAATATTAACATTTTGTATAAAAAATGTTTAATATTTTAAATTTTAATTTAATAAAAAATATGATTCAAATGATAATTAATGATAATTATTTGGGATGAATTATTGATACTTTTTGAAATTTTTCGGATAACCTACCAGACGCGTTTTTAATATTTATTTTTTTGGATTTTTTTTTTTTGCATGTGCTACCAGATGAGTTTTTTTATATTTCGAAATTGAAACAAAAAACAATGTTTTTTTTTTCAAAAAACAGTCATTGAAACACGTTTATAGGACGGCCTCTTATATATATATATATATTCAAATAACTTATCTTCAATAAATTATTGTTCAGCTAAATTTTATTTAAATAACATTTGTATTTTTTGTTGTTGTAAAAGTATAACGTTTTTACTGGTGTATGAATTTGTTATATTAAATTTTTTATTTTAGCTTTATCGATCACTTAAAATTTAAACCAACTCAAGTGATAGGGTGGACCAACAAGTAGACTATTAATCTCAAATTCAACTAACTAAAGTATAATATTTTTTACTTTAGTTTTATCCCAACGAATTCTTTTGAAGAAAGAAAATGAAAATTCTTGGAAAACAATCACAATTCCCAAATACAAGGTGAATCATTTTTGGATGGATATGAAAGGCCCGTCCTGTAGCTATTTTTCAGTCCATTTTCGTTTATATTTTTCAAAAACGATTTCGAAAACGCATTCGTTCACCGTTTTTCATTTTGTTTTTCATTTTTTTTATAAAAAAAATCTTTTTTTTTTAAACTATTAATTGTACTGTTTATGCATTTGATATGACTAGGACAAGACGAGACAATATTTTCAAATGACCAAAGTACCCCTCTTATATATATATATGTATATATATTCCAGAATAATTTATTTCTAACTAGAACTAAAAACATTCATACAATAATATATATATATATATATATATATATATATTATAATATTATATATTATATACATAAAACATATGATATATTTATAATATAGTTTATATATATATTATAACATATAATATTATCTAATATTATAATATAAATTATAGTATATGTAATAATATTTAATATATTATTATAATATGTATATATTATATATACAATTAATTTTTTATTATATATATATATATATATATATATTTATAATTTAATAGTTTAGTTTTGATTAATTCATTTTTTGATATGTTTTTTTGAATTAATTTTTTATGTGTTACTTTTGTTCAATTTAAAAATTATAACACAAAAGTTATATTGGTTAATTATTTAATCAATTTTTGATAGTTTTCAATTAACCTACTAGACGCGTTTTTCCCGTTTTCATTTTCAAAATACAGCTTTCAGTATATGCTACCAAACGCGTTTTCAGTATTCGAAACTGAAACCAAAAACACTGTTTTCATTTTCATTTTTATTTTCGAAAAACAGTAACTGAAAAACACTTATAGGACGGGTCCAAAGTTATTTGGATAACCTTCCAGAATATTAATGTCTTCGTCCATTATCTAATGTTATGTTGTTATTATTATTATTTTTTCCTTTTGCTATCCTTATTTTAATATGTTTATGTTATTGGAATTTTCATTTGTTGACGGTGATTTTTGGATTACGTAGAATTAATCATACGTCTAACAGGTGAATGCAAATTGATGATCAAGTTATGAATTTAAAAGAGAAAAAATGAGAAAACAAAACAAAGGTTTACGTGGTAAAAACCCAAGGCGGGGAAACATCCACGGTTGCCGGCGACGGCGAGGAGAAAGCACTATGATAAATTTATTACACACCCAATCTCTCATTTCTAGCGTATTTCTCTCTTTCTCTTGTTCTTGTATCTTTTCTGTGTTGATATCTATGTTTCCGTCCCTATTTTACAGTGAGATTATGGGTCTATTTATATATGCATAGAACCCTAATTTGTGTTACACAAGTAAGAAAGTTGACGTATTAGAGTCGTTTTATTCTTCTTTCCTGTTCCGCATTCTTCACATATTAGACCTCTTGATTGGTTTGGATTATGATATCTATAAGGAAATTTGTTTCCCTATCAGAATATGCTCGGAGACACCTTGTTAGAGTAAGACTTGATCTCTATGTATTTGAATCGTGATTGCATTGAATCTGATAATGTCCAAGTGTCGCTTCAAACCAGGCCTTATTTTCCCTGACCAGTGATTCGATCCCGACCGGAGGGTTTGACCCGACCATCTCGATAATCCCAACTGAGTCATCTTTATCTGATCAATCTAATCACTTCTGTTGAGTTATATCTTACCTTATCGTTAGGTAACCCCGACCGAGTATTTTGAAACCATCTTTAGTCAACTTAGGTTGGTTCAGTAAAATTGACTTTTGGTGACGTAGCATCTTTGACTCCCGTATCTTTGGACAATTATGCTGACTTATCATTTTTCAGATTTTACCAATAACAATACCCCATTAAACACACGGGGTCAGATAAAAATTGTTGCAAGCAAGACACGTTTGGCTGCGTGTGTTTAATTTACTTTATCATTTTCGTCGTGTAGTTCATTAATGCCCATTTAATACGATACAATTATCAACCACGCACGTTTCGGCTAACGAAATCATTGCGTATCCTTTTCAAATTTCAAACGACACGTGGTTTTCGGATTTCGTCCACCTTCCCCCACTTTCGGCTGATGATGCATAAATATTCGATGATGTCACTTACTTGTATATATTGTTTGAATTGTTTCACTTTTATTTCTATGATTTGATATTTCCCTTTAGCAAAAAAAACTTAACTTTCTTTTTCTTCGAAACCCTGGCTCTTCTCTAATCTCTCATCATTTTAAAAAATAAAAACGCTTCATTCGTCATCATTTCTTCTTCGTTGCTACTCAATGTATGGACCTTGCCCTTCGCCACCAATATTTTAAACTTCTTCTACATGCCGTTGAAGCTAGTGATGATGAGAACGTTGCTAGGCTCAAGTCCATTCTCTAGGATCATCTTCCTTCTTCTTATCAACCTACCGCATTAAACATGGATTATTCTATGCTCACCCAGAGTTTTCCCCCTTCTCTTATGATCTATCTAACTCTGATTCGGTTGATATTTATGTAGATATGTTGAAACAAAGCATCTCCAAGCGGACCACCAGAGCCTCTCCCAAAAAGTCTACACGCGCAACGATCGACTTGAAGATACCCTCCCAAGTTCTCAAGATAAAGGATGTACCACAGGAACATCAAGCTCGGGTGCTAAGGTTCAGTGCCGACCATCCCTGCTCATTTGATTCAGAGATAAACGTAGCGACTAAAGTTGAGTTGGCAAAATTTAAAGACCGGTTTGATCTGACCAACGCGTAAAAGTTATGTTATAGCGGCGATCGGGCTTTGTAGAATCCTCTCCCAGGTGCGGTCGCTATATACGGGGCCATGATGACCTCAGGGGTTACTATTCCCCATCAACCTTTTATTGCTCGATTTCTAGCGGATACGGGCATTGCTCCTGCCTAACTGACCCCCAATTCTTACCTGGTATTGATCAGTTTGGGGCACCTATGGAAAAAGCTTGGGGTCAAGCAACCCCCGACCCCCCAAGAGATACACAATTTCTACAAGCTGAGTCGATCTGATATTGAGGGAACTTTTTATCTTCAATCAACATCCTAGAGCTTGCGGGTTCCTTAGGGATGCAAAGAAAAACATGTGCCTCATTCGGACAAGGATCACAAGTGGTTTATTCGGGGATTTCCTTCCTCGAACAAGTACTGCAAGAACAGTTAGTTCTTCGTTGGAGGCGACTGGGGTAAAACAGTTGTCGCTAACTATGAGTAGGGGCTGACACGGAATAGAGTTCCAAGGCACTTTTACATTCCCGAGCTTTGGAACAGAACTCCTCTTTCCCTAACAAAAAGCTAGGCTGACATGGTTGGTAAGGCGGCCGAGACTTCCTGGGAAATGAGGGATTGTCGTTCCCTATATTTTGAGGTGGATATGATCGATGCAGGGATTTTTCCTATGGTCTTTGCTCGTCGTCGACGATGTAAGTCATCATTGCTTACCTAATGTGCGTGCCTTCCCTCTATACCGATTGCTGATTATCGTGTGACATTTTTCCTTTTAGTATATGACGTGGACATTGTCACGGGGGATCAGGCTAAGTAAGCCAAGAACGTCGACCGGGTCAATAGGAAAGCTGCGGCCGATCAAGTTGCTCAGGGAATTGCTCCACCCGAACATGATTTGGTGGAACATACGTATGAATCCGACCGCCATTCCTCAGATTTTCCCCCTGAACAGGTCAGTACGAGTGATCACCATCCTCTCTGAGCTCGAAGCGATCGCCGAGGCCATTCTAAAGAATGGGCTGGTCGGGTGTGGTCTAGTTCTAAAGCATCTGACTAAGGAAGACGTGGTCGAGATAGGACTGAACGGGAGCGTCGGGGAATGGATGATTTACGAAGGAAGAAATCTCATGAGGTGGATATGGCAGACAAGGCCCTAAGCCATAAGGTGGCTATTACTGTTGAAGGGTCATCCACTCCCGATGCCCTTTGTATGAGAGCGAGTCTCACATCCGGAGCTGATCCGACGTTGCCTACTCTAGTGGTTAATCCAATCATTTTGGAGAAGGAGGATCAGAAGGATCTAAGAGAAAAGGCGATCAGTCCCCCCCGAAAAAACTAAGGTTGTGGAACAGACACTTCTGATTAACATTGAAAAGTGTATATTTACTAAGGGATAATATCATTATTTTACACTTCTAATATGATTAATTCCCCAATTTAGATATATTTTCGTTCGCTCGCTTAAATAAATATGTTGTGTAGTAATCAATTTATTTTTCTTTGTATTTCAGAGGTTATATGGTTAATTCAGAATTATGGAGAAGTCAGATGGTAAAACAAACATCATTTTCAAGTTCAGAACGTGAAAAACCATAGGAAGGCCACGAAGTGAATTTTTATAATTTTTATTATTCACTGTTTATAATTGACTTTCAATGTCCACTGATGATGTGGCACATTCCTATTAGACCGAAATGAGAGTGCACCGTACACACGACTGCCGGGAATCACATTCTAGAAGACCGTTGACTTTGTCTGTTGATTGATGATGTGGCACATTTATATTGGTCCGAATTGTGAGTGCATCGTACGCGTGCCGCATGGAATCATATTCTAAAAACCGGTGCACTGTTCACTGTTGACTTTCACTGACGTGGTTACTATTCACTATTCATTGATGACGTGGCAAAATCAGGACGCTCCATTCTAAATTCTTCCGATGGTCAATTTTCATCCATATCCCCCCCGCCCCCCAATATGGACGTCCTGAATCCAAATCTAACCTTAGGTTTGTGAAATTCTCTCTCTAATGTTCTCAAATTCTCAGTTTAAATAAAATAACTATTTTTTAGTTAAATTATGTCTGGCTAATTTTATATAGCTAGGGTCAAAGGTAATACTATTGGTGTGGAAAATATGATCCAATTTTGGTAAATTTATTATTATTTTTTGCTTTCTCCCCTCTGATCTTTGTGGAGTTTTTGACTCACTATAGACAGACAGATATTGTCTAGCACAGTGGGTACTTTTACCCATATCTATCAGAGAGTGGTTTATCTCCTCTGATCTTTGTAGAGTTTTAACTCACTGTAGACAGATAGAAGTTGTCTAGCACAGTGGGTACTTTTACCCACATCTATCAGAGAGTGGTCAGTGGAGCGGAATACTCTCCCATTAATCTGGACTAAATATTAATAATTGGATCATATTCGGATTACCAACAGTAGATCCCTTAGCCCCTGTTTTAATTTTAATTGATTTACAGTTTTATAACAACCTTAATAATTAAACTTGATAATTAATTCTACAAGGACAAATGAACAACCTCCCTATGGTTCGACCCGGTCTTACCGGTTAATTTATTACTTTGACACTCTTATACTTGGGAGTAGGAACACTTCTATAGAATGTGTCAAGTTTTTGGCGCCGTTGCTGGGGAGGTAAGTCCGCATTTTCTTTGTAGAGGTAATTTCTTTAATTTTTTTTATTTTAGTTTTGCTATTTTTTTTCTCTAATCTTCTTTGTTCTCATATTGTATTCAGTTTTACATTTTAGCATAGATCTAGTTTGTATTTGCATATAGGTAATTTTACTTTTCACTTTTGCAGATCAGTCCCCTATCTCTCATATTTTCACTTTAGTCCCTAAATTTATAGGTATTTACATTTTCACCCCAACACTTGTGTATATTTATATTTACACCCTTAGAATTTTTACATGTTATGTTTATCACGTTTTCTTTTATTTTCTTTATTTTTATGTATTTCACCTCTATGAACCCTCATTAAATTTGCATGAGACATTGGTCTCGAACATCTAGTGGTAGATCAATTAGGAGATCACAATCACCCACATTCACCAACAACATGACTGAAATCCTACTTACACATCCAACATGAAACCAAGCTGAGAACCTTTTAGATAACCTTGACAACATATAACAATCATCCACCTTATGTTGACCTTGACCAACACATTAACCCAAATCCACCTAGAACTCTTAGAGACTACATGAACCCCATACGCACCGGAGCACCTTCATGCATAGCTTTCTCACCAAATGTAGCACATTTTAATTTAAACCAGGAATCATTCAACTTTTATCCAATTTTCACGGTCTTGAATCTGAAAACCCATATTTACATCTTAGGGAGTTTAATGAAGTCTATAGCATTTGCACTGACCAAAATGTTAGCATGGATATAATCAGGCTTAAGTTTTTCCATTTTTCCTTAAAGATAAAGCAAAAACTTGGTTACAAAACCTTAGGTCAGAATCTATCCGAACTTGGAATGATATGCAACAACAGTTCTTAAAGAAATTTTTCCCACCTCATAGAACAAACTCTCTTAAGAGGCAAATCAATTCGTTTACCTAAAAACATGGGGAAATACTTTACCAATGTTGTGATAGGTTCAAAGAGTTGTTAAATGTCTGTCCATATCACGGTTTTGAAACATGGAGGATAGTGTCATATTTCTACCAGGGACTCACACTTCAAAGTAGACAAGTCATTGAGATGATGTGTAATGTAGAGTTCAGGGAAAAAAATCCCGAAGAAGCACTTAACTATCTTGGCCACGTCCCTGAAAATGCTCAAAATTGGGACACCATTGGTTCCTAAGAGTCCATGAGCAAACCACAACCATCTCCATCTCCATCTAGTGGAGGCATTTACAATCTTAGGGAAGACCATGACCTTCAAGCTATATTTGCATTCCTAGCTAGGAAAGTTGAAGCTTTAGAAACTACAAAGAGTGAACATGTAAAATCTGTACAAGAAATTACATGCCATGTATGTGATTTTGATGATCATGTCATTCATAGTTGCCCAACTTTACCAGCCTTAAAAGATTGCCTTCATGAACAAGCCAATGCTTTACACATTTTCAACAAGCCAATTTCTAACCCATACTCACAAACTTACAATCATGGTTAGAGAAGTCACTCAAACTTTAGTTGGAGGAACAACAATCAAGCCCAGTATTCACAACCACCAGGTCCATCACATCCACAAACACACCATAATTTCCAAAACCCTCAAGGTTATTCGCCTTATATCCCACCATCTAGGGAAAACCTTGAAGACACTTTGCACTCATTCATTGAAAAACAAGAAGCCATTAACAACCAAACTGCACAAACCTTGACAGATGCTAAAGATACTTTGGCAAAGATTGCTTCTACACTCACCACACACGAAAAAGGTAAGTTTCCACCTCAACCACAACCAAATCCCAAGAGTCAGTCAAGTTCTTATGACAATAACCAATGCACAGATCAAGTCAAATCAATTATTACTCTTTGTAGTGGTAAGTTCATCGAAAAACCTATTATTGAATCTGGTAAAAATGATGATGAGTCATTTTCCAAGGATGAGGAAGAGGTTGATGAAACCACTGTTGATGAAGAAATAATTAAATCCCCACCTACACTCACATTTCCTCAAACTGGTAAAAATTCACAGAAATCAAATCATCCCCTAGAGATTTTTGCAATTTTCAAACAGGTAAAGATTAATATTTCTTTGTTGGACGCGATCAAACAGGTACCTTCATATGCCAAAATTTTGAAGGATCTGTATATTGTGAAAAGGAAGCATTGGGTAAGAAAGAAAGTTTTTATGGCTGAACAGGCTGTCGAAGAAGAAGGAGATACTCCAGATTTTGAAGAATTAGAACAGAAAGGTGACGAGCCAGAAGAAAAACACCTCAACAGGATTTGACCCTTACCAGAAGGACTCAAACCCAGTGGTAATCTCTTCTAACCTCATTGAAGAGCATGTTTTCCAAATAAATGATTTCCCAAAACATGAATTAAATTTTCACAAACCTGCGAAACCATTTTTCCACCGTTGCCCCAAAATGCTCTGAAAAGGATTTACAAAGCACGGTTCGAAAGATTACGTTTGCTGATGATGTACAACATTCCTGCTGATATTCACTGGTTGATTGAAGTTAAGGTACGTCTAGCATGTGAGTCTGCTGATTCATTTATATCTAGTAACCTTGCAAGAAAATGAAGAGCTAAGAAGTTAGGCGTTACTTGCCACAAATATGCACGTACAACTTGCAACACATGCTGTCTTTATTTAGGAATGATGTCTAATAATCGGGAAGATACAATTTTATTCATTAGGCATGGTTTGTGTAGGGAGTCATTGGATAATATCCTAACGACTCTTGATTCACATCCTAGTGGATATGTGCAAATGACAATTGACAGATTATGACCACAAGTTTAAAAAGAACATGCATAATATAATCTTGGGAATCTGACTTTATAAGACCATGTTTGTCAATTTATAAGAAAATTGGATAGGAAGGCTATCCCTGACCTATAGAGGGCGTTGAAGCTGTTACTGGATATAAAACCAAAGGAAGATGTGAGCCATAATCACAACTACCAGTAAATATCCTTTTTTTCCTTCCGTATTTAATGTCTTTTGTAATTATTGTTGTTTACTTTTGATTTTTAAACCATGTGGATATAATATCATTGACAAATGCGCCACCCTATACATATAGGTGTATCATTGTGTTACCTTTTCAAGATCTATAAATACAAGCATTTGTTTTTTTTTTTGCTTCAAATCACTCATAAACATTAAAGAGAAAAATTTAGAGAGTGCATTAATGACGTCACCTTCAACTAAACGATTCACAAATATTTGTGTGTTTTGAGGCACTAATTATAAGAAATACAAAGAGTTTATGGAGGCTGTAACTCATCTTGGTAAGGTTTTGGCTGAGCGGAAAATACACCTAGTGTATGAAGGAGGTAACTTGGGATTAATAGGGTGTGCTTCACGAGTTGCACGAGACAGAGGTAGTCAAGTTCTGGGTATTGTCCCAAAACCTATGGCCGCAACAAACACCGTCAGAAAGATAAATGGCGAAGAGCTAGTTGTTGAAGGTATGCTTGAAAGACTGACCACAATGCTACATCATGCTGATGCATTTATAGTTTTACCAGGTGGTTTTGGAACCTTAGAAGAAATCTTTACAATGGCATCCTGGGCGTAACTACACATCCATGAGAAACCCATCGGTTTGTTGAATGTTAATAAATTTTATAATGGTTTGCTTTCATTTCTATGCTCAGAAAAATTATTACATTTCACCTTCAATCCGAAAAATCTTTATCTATACTTCAAGTCTTCATGAGCTGATTGACCAGTTACAAGCTTTTAATTATGAGCCAGATCCCTCAACCTCCAAAATAGAATGGTCCACTGATGAAGACTACAAGAAACGCAGAATTGATCTGAATCTCAGTTTGTAATCGTCCCATGTTTTTTTATACATTTTATTTTCCTTTATTTTGTATTACTTTTGTTGTTTTTACATGATTTTGTTATCTTTCAAGTTGTTCAGGTGATATCTTCTAAACCTTACCTCTTTCTAAAGACATTGGGGACAATGTATCGTTTTGGTTGGGGGGAGGGGATATTTGATTTAATAACTTTTGTTTTTCAAAAAAAAAAAAAAACTAACTTCTGACCATTTTTTTGTGTAAAGATGGCCGAGTAAGGAGATATTTTAAATACTTCTGAGATGCATCTTTGTAGTTCGAATGCATTTTTTCCTCTCTTCAGACTATTCACATTTAAGAACTCTCCGTTGTGATGTCATTGACTAATCCTTTTGTTCATTCAGTCATCTTGGGAAAATTTTCAAACTATTATGGACACACGTGCATATTGACACGTGATTATGTGCAATAAGTTGAGATTTTACGATATTTAGTTCTGAAACATCATTCAAGGGTAACAACCAAAGACAGTGGTCTTGTTTAAAAATATATAGTAATAATAATAATAATAGTAATAATAATAGTAATAATTTTATGTGTTTTGACCAAAACTCGTACTTAGTAGCCGGCCTTATGCCCTAGTAAGCATAGTGTGTTTGCGTAAAACGGTGGAGCCATAATAAGAGTAAAGTACAGTTTCGTAGCCTCATTAACTCGAGCAATTAAGTCCGAGGGTGCTTCAACACCTAATGTCCTAAGACCAATTGGTTTGGGAGTCATTGACTCAAAGCTTGTTACACGAGTTAAAGAGAAAGCTTAAGGGAATTGTACTTAAAAAGAAACATTTGCAATCCGAGTAATTAAGCCCGTATGAGTGTTTCAACACTTAATGCCCTAAAGTCAACTGGTTTGGGAGTCATTGTCTTAAAGCTCGCTATATGGATTAAAGATGGAATGTTTGTTTTCAATTTTGTTATGTTTTCAATTTTGTTATATTTTCAAGTTTAAAAAAAAGAAGAAAAAAAGAGTAGAAGATGAGAATAAAACTGTTGCCTAAGAAAGAAGCTCTGATGAGATTTCGAAATGAAAATGTTGTATGATTTCAATTGAATCTCATAGTTATTGTGTTGATCTTTATTGAGCTCAAAAAAGTTTGATTGATATCTCTATTGATGATTGGTTGTCAGAGGATGAGAAAAGAGGTCTGGGAGAGTTTGTATATTTGTTAGTTTTTTAGATTCGAATTTGAGTTTTTATTATTTTCGCTTTAGTTGCTAGGGAATAGCAATAATCTGGTTCGGGGGTGTGATTAACATTGAAAAGTTTATGTTTACTAAGGGATAATATCATCATTTTACACTTCCAATATGATTAATTCCCCAATTTAGACATATTTTCGTTCGCTTGCTTAAATAAATGTGTTGTGTAGTAATCAGTATATTTTTCTTTGTATTTCAGTGGTCATATGTTCAATTCAGAATTATGGAGAAGTCAGATGGCAAAACAAACATCATTTTCAGGTTCAGAATGTCAGAAAACCTTACGAAAGGCATTTTTGTAATTTTTACTATTCACTGTTCACAATTGACTTTCAATGTCCATTGATGACGTGACACATTCCTATTGGACCGAAATGCGAGTGCACCGTACACATGACTGCGGGGAATCATATTCTAGAAGCCGATGCACTGTTCACTGTTGACTTTCAGGGATGCGGTTACTATTCACTATTCACTGATGACGTGGTGAAATCTGGATGATCAATTTTCGTTCGTATTTTGTATAATTAGGGGACCTCCCCCCCCCCCCCCCCCCCCGAATATGGATGTCTTGAATCCAAATCTGACCTTAGATTTGTGAAATTCTCTCTCTAATGCACTGTTCACTGTTGACATTCACGGATGCGGTTGCTATTCGCTATTCACTATTCACTATTCACTGATGACATGGCGAAATCTGGATGCTCAATTCTAAATTCATCTGATGGTCAATTTTCATATGTATTTTTTTATAATTATGGGGATACTGTTGGTATAAAAAATATGATCCAATTTTGGTAAGTTTATTATTTTTTTTTTGCTTTCTCCCTTCTGATATTTGTGGAGGTTTTGACTCACTGTAGACAGACAGATATTGTCTAGCATAGTGGGTACTTTTACCCATATCTATCAGAGAGCGGTTTCTCTCCTCTGATCCTTGTGGAGTTTTGAATCACTGTAGACAGATAGAAGTTGTCTAGCACAGCAGGTACTTTTACCCATATTTATCAGAGAGTGGTCAGTGGAGCGGAATACCCCCATTAATCTGGACTAAATATTAATAATTGGATCATATTCGGATTACCAACAGTGGATCATTTAGCCCTAGTTTTAGTTTTAATTGATAACAAGCTTAATAATTATACTCGATAATTAATTATACAAGGACAAGGGAACAACCTCCATGTGGTTCGACCCGGTCTTACCGGTTAATTTATTACTTTAACAATCTTATACTTGGGAGTATGAACACTTCTTTAGAACGTGTTAACTTCCTTTCACTGAGTCTTCCCAGGTTCAGGCAATCCTACCCTTTCAACGCCCTTGGAAGGATCCTATGCAATTCACCGTTAGGCGTCAGATCATTTTTTCTGACTTCCTTGAGCTAACTGAGGAACTGGCTCTTCACATTTTTTTTGGAGTCAGAGGTAGGAGCTGTTGTACCGTTGGAGGAGGGTATTGAGGTGAATGAGCCCATTGGTGCCCCCTTTTACTACAGCTATTGGGTCGCTCCCTCCAGAGCGTGCCAATGAAAGTTAAATCTCTAATAATGTAGGCCCTCAGGTTACTGCACTCGCTAACCTTCTTGGGAAGGGTGTTGGAAATTTAGAGACCCCAACTATTGCAGATCGAACCACCCCTTCCTCTTCTCGGGATCAGTCCGCTTCAGCCGTTCCTCTTGATGCTCCCACCGCTGAGCTTTCTCATTTCCCTTCGTCTAACAGTTATCAGGCTGACCCTCTTTCCATGCTCTGCTCAATGTCATCGGGAGTTGGATATATTGGTGAATGGTATTGGACGGCGGCTAAGGATGCTGTGGATTTTGAGCCGGTCCGTTTGATATTTAACAACAACGTTTTTGTAAATCAATACACCTTTGTTGTTTTTCTTCCTTCCCTTCTATCTGTCTAATTTGATTTTCGTTGGTCCCTTACACGCAATGGATGAATTAACTCGGGACCTATTTGAAAAGAGTAGACAAGCCGTGGAGATTTCGTAGTTGAAGGGAGCGCTCGTTGAGAAGGACGGGGCCCTAAAGTCTTTTATCGCTAGTGCTTCAATGCTAGCCAGTATGTGGAGAAGCTGAAGGCAATTGCATCGACTGGGATGGCTATGAGAAAAACGATTAAAAATATCCAGAGTAGGGCAACTACATCTGGCCAAGCCCTAAGGGATCTCACTACAAAGACATTGAGCTGGAGAAGAGGGTTGCTAGGGTCAAGCTACAGAGCGCTGAACTTGAATCAAGGGCTATCTTGGCTAAGACGGCAGAGAAGAAGGCTCGGGCGGAGACACTGGTTGCCTAAGTTTCCCTTACTTCAGTTCAACAGAGGACATTGGAGGCATAACAAGCATCTGAGGAAGCCCGACTCCACTACGAGCATTTAACCAAGGACTTAGAGTAGCAACAGATAAGTATGTAAGTGCTTTCCCATAAGGCCAGGTCAAATTTCGAGGTTTAAAATGTTTATCAGTACAGGAGGTCCCCTACTTTCAATGATACGCTGCTGAGGGAGTTTGAGAGAGGTCTGGCAACTGCAATGATGTTCTTTAGTGTGAAGGAAAGGTCTTCCAAAGAGGCTAGCTCGAAGTGGGACTGAACAACATTTAAACATCAGAAAGAATCCTTAGTGGCCATCAGGAGTCAACAGATTAGGTGGAAGGCCTATTGTAAATCCATCGGAAAAGATCCCCACCCCATGCATCTCGAACTCCATTCGAAAGTATCTCTTGTGTCTTTCCATACTAGTCAGAAAAGTGGCGCCCTGACTAAAGGGGTTGACGTTGGTCCTTCGGTCGATGTAGATTATTCTCCCTTCTTGTCTACTGATCTTGACGATGATATCTCCTGGCCAGATTTTGGAGACTTTGGTGAAGGATAAGATGATGATGTCCCTCCTTCCGGCTCTTGAGGTTCCTCAGCTGCTGGGAACAACTGATGCATCTTGGCTCTTATAACCATTTCGTGTGTATTGCATTTGTAATTTTTGATATTATGGCAATCAATGCATATCTTCCTCTTATTACTTGTTTTCAGGATATGTTTGGTTTTCTGTGTGTGGTTTCTTATGCTTGCGTTTACTTATACTTTTAGTGCAATCTGGGTTATGTATGCCGACCCATGCCAGGTTGATCGTTATGAGTTAGGCTGAGCAAAACCACTTATATCCCAATCGTATGGACTAGATAAACCACTCGTCTAAGGCCGTGTCGCCACGTAATTATTGACTCATTGCCTCACTTTTGGTGGTTAAATGCCCTTGGAGGATTAAACCATATCATGTAATGATCTCGAGTCCACCTCGGGTAAACCCCATATGTTTTGTCGTTGCACTATTTTTCCCGATCGTCTTCTTGTCTATCTTTCTGTTGAGCAGTGTTCATTTACAAATCAATTGTGCAGTTTTTATTTATAGACTCTTGTCTTTTATCTACCAACTAGGTCGTTGGGACGTCTCCCAACAGTTTGGTGGTCAAGATTCATTACGATAAGGCGTAGCTTGTCCTACCAACTTTATAAGCATCTATGACCGTATTTGCCTTATCTTATAGGTAGTATTTACGCCTTATCCAACTTTTGGCTCATCCCATCGGGTTTGTTTGCCCGAAGGTTCCCTAATAGTGCTTCATACGCACCCAGTTAGTTTTGGTGAGTGTGCATTGTCTCGGCGACATATGCTTTTGGCACCCTCATTGGGCTACTCGGGATCCCTTATCAGCTTTGACCGATATCTTAAGGTATCCTGTGAATGCTCTTATGAGCAAATACTTGGTTCTAAACACTGTGTTGGATTGTTTATTACAGCTTCCTTAAGGGGTTTTTATTGATTTTTCAAAAAGTATAACAATTCAAAGCTGAAGCTATGGAAATAAAAGATAACAAAAGTAAGAATCTCCTCATTGGTAGAAGATCTTTAAATACTGTGCATTGCATGGCCTGGGCAGCTCGGTTCCCTCAGGTCGGGAAAGGCAATATGCTCTATGTCCTGCTATCCTGACCATTTGGTATGGTCCTTCCCATTTGTCAGCTAATGATCTTACGAAGTTGTCTTTTGTATTAAGTGTCACCCTCCTCAGGACTAGGTCTCCGAGCTGGAATCTTCTAACCTTGACATGAGAATTGTAGTACCTTGCTACCCTCTGTTGGTAGGTGACATTTCTTACTCTGGACATGTCTCTTCTTTTCTCCAACACATCCAAGTCTCGTTTTATTATCTCCATATTTCCTTCGGGATCGAAGAGCTGTACTCTAAGGGACTTGTGAATTATCTTAACAGAAATAACTGCTTCCATCCCAAATGCCAACGAGCAGGGCGTTTCCCCTATTGAAGTTCTTTATGTAATCCAATAAGCTTATAAGACTTCGTACAATTTATTTTCCCAGTTTCCCTTCTTTCCTTCTAGCTTCGCCTTCAGAGTATGCTTGATTATTTTGTTCACCGCCTCTGTTTGGCCATTGGTCTGAGGGTGAGCTGGCTTAGCATAATAGTTATTTATCCCAAAGTCTTGACACATATTTATGAAATTATCACTATCAAATTAAGTCCCATTATCTGTGATTATAGTTTCGAGGATTCCAAACCGATAGATGATAGTTTTCTTCACAAAACTTGTGGTGTTAGCCTCGGTGATATGTACCAGTGCTTCCGCTTAGAACCACTTTATGAAGTAGTCAACGACTACTATGGCATGCTTCCCTCCTTTTTTAGTTAGTGTAGGCATTGGGCCAATCAGATCTATTCCCCACATGGCGAACAACTATGTTGATGTCAAACTCTTCAACTGCTCGGGTGGCTTCCGAATGTCGTTAGATACCTTTTGACAACTTCTGCACTGACTTGCAACACCTTATGCATCTTTAAACAGAGTCGGCCAATAAAAGCCCTACCTGAGATTTATGTGCCAAGCTTTTGCCACCCGAGTGATTCCCACAGACTCCTCTGTGAATACTTTCTAATATTTTTCTTCCTCTGATCGGGTCTACGCATTTCTGAAGGGCTTTGAAAAATCATTTTCTGTATAACTCCCCTTCTACTATTGAATATCTTGTGGCTCTATATCTGAGGCATTTCGCCTCAGCTTTCTCTGTCGGGAGCACTCCATTCTCTAGGTATTCTCTGACCGGGGTCATCCATGTAACTTGTCCCCCTTCGATCAATTCTACCTCTGACGCTTCAGCTTGGTTTTCGCTCTTGATACTTGGCTTTTACAGGTGGACGATAGGGACTGTTTTTGACCATACACGGGTAGCTGATGCTAATTTTGACAACGCGTCTGCCTTTTCATTTTTCTTTATCTGGATCTGGGTGATCCTGTACGCTTTGAACCTTTCAAGGAGTGTCTTGGCTAAACTTAAATACACAGTCATGTTGTTGTCCTTGGCTTGGTATTCATTCAGAACTTGATTGACCACCACTTGTGAGTCACTAAATATTACCAATTCATCTGCCCCCAGTGCCTGCACACCCTAAGGCTTGCCAGAAATGCCTCATATTATGACATATTGTTAGTGGCTTTGAAGTCAAACCACAAGGCACATTCCACTTGGTCACCTTTTGGCGTGGATATAAATATACCTGCCCCGCTGCCGTGCGTGTTTGACGATCCATCTACATGCAGCTTCCAAGCAAACAAATCTCTATCTCTTTAACATTATGATCACTTCGTTGTTTGGTTCAGCGAATTCTGTGACCAAATCTACTACAACTTGTCCTTTGATCACCGATCTTAGCGAATACATTATGTCAAACTCTCTTAGTTCCACCGCCTATTCAATCAGCCTTTCCGACACTTTGTGTTTTGATAAAATCTGTTTCAGTCAACAGTCGGTGTATACTTTAATTTTGTGAGCATGAAAAAACGGTCTCAGCTTTCTTGCTGCTGTCACCAGAGCCAAAGCCATCTATTCAGATGGAGAGTACCTTGTTTTCGTAGGCAACAAGGCTTTGTTGGTGTAGTATAAAGGCTTCTGGGTTCCTTCTTCCATTCTGACCAGTACTGACCCCGTTGCTACGTCTGTTACGGACAGGTAGAGGTAAAAAACTTCCTCTTCAAGTGGCTTAGATAGTATCAATGATTTTCCCAAGTACTCCTTGATTTTTCTGAATGATTTCTCGCACTCATCATTCCATTCCATTCCATCCCTTAGCCTTGCTTAATTGCTTTGAAAAAGGGTAAGCATTTGTTTATTGACTTACATATGAACCGACTCAGCGAAGCTAATCAACCTGTCAATCTTTGGATTTCCTTCAATGTCCCGAGAGACCTCATTTCTTCTAAGGCTCTTATTTTCTCTGGGTTTACTTCAATCCCTCTCTGGTGGACTTGAATTCCTAAGAACCTGCCAGATGGCACTCCAAACACACACTTCTTTGGATTTAGCTTCATCATATACTTTCATAGCACCTCGAACGTCTCCCTTATATCAGTGGGGTGATCTCCTGATGTTACACTTTTGGTTAACATGTCATCCACATATACCTCTATATTCTTACAGATCTGTCGAGCTAACATTTTATTCACCAACCTTTGGTAAGTTGCCCCGACGTTCTTAAACCCAAATGACATGACCTTATAATTGTACAATCCTTGTTCAATTGTGAATGAGGTATTGTCCTCATCTAGCTCGAACATTCTGATTTGATTATAGCCTGAATAAGCGTCCATGAAACTTAAAAGCTCATGACCTACTGTCGCATCTACTAGTTGGTCGATTCGAGGTAAGAGGAAGCTGTCTTTCGGGCATGCTTTGTTTAGGTCTGTGAAGTCGACACACATCCTCCATTGGTCATTTTTCTTTTTCACCAGAACTACATTGGCAACCCAGTCGGGGTACTTTACCTCCCGGAAGGATCCTGCAACTAATAGTTTGTCCTCTTCTTCCTTGATCGCCTTGCTTCTTTTTTGGTTAAAACACCTTTTCTTCTGGATGACCGGCTTTTGATCGGGGTTCACGGCTAAGTAATGTGAAATTGTCTTTGGATCAATTACCTGTATGTCAGCGTGTTCCCAAACGAACACGTCTTTGTATTCCCTTAGAAGTCCAATCATTACGCTTTGAACACCCCCTGTTAGTTGGGATCCGAGCCTAACGGTCTTCTTGGGTCATCGTCACTGATGGCAACATCCATGGTAAACTTCTGCGGGCCTTTTTCACTCTCTGGCATTGTTTCTCTCAGATCTAGGTCGAATCGGGTTAGAGTCTCGACCTTTGCTTCAGTTGGATCCATCTTTTGGCCTTCATCTTCCCTGATAACATCCACTTGCATTACCTCCGATTTTGCCTTCTCCCTATACACAGCGAGATTTGCTTACCTGGCCCATTCCTTTGAACTTTTCATGACCCACTCCGGCTTCGGTCAGGAATTTTACCATAATTGTGTAAGTTGTAGTCACAACTTTTATTTTGTTGAGGAAAGGCCGGCCTAGGAGAGCGTTATACGGCCAGTTCTCAACATCCACTACCACGAAGTCTAGCATCACTGTCTTTGTACAAGGAAAGCTTCCATCCTCGACTGGTTATTTAAAGGTTCCCAACACCCTAACCTAGGTTCCTCCGAAACCTCTCAACGATACCTTCAATGGCTGGAGATCACTCCTCTACAGTTCGAGTTGATCAAACGCCTCTATGCTCAAGATGTCTACCGAGCTACCATTATCGAACAATATTCTTCTTACTTGCCTATGCCCGATACGAGCTGACACAACAATCATATCATTTGGTCTAACCTCTGACTCTTGATGTCCGCTTCAGTGAAAACTATCGAACCCCATCATTGTTTTATTTTCTTTCGATCAGGACCAATGTGATCCACCGCTTCATCTTTTTGGTTATTAATGGTTTCCCTAACTTCAGACATCCTTTCTCAGCTACTGCTTCCAGTATTGGGGTCACTAAAGATGGTATTGATCGTCCCGTTATCTGAATCTTTCCTCGGGCTCCCATAACTCTTATTCGATCCTCTATTCTAGCATCCTTCTACCGATCTTCACCACATATGAGGATCACATCTTTAAGATGACCCTCCCGAATTAGCTTCTCA
Organism: Dipteronia dyeriana; assembly: GCA_032871835.1. Classification (NCBI taxonomy): domain Eukaryota; kingdom Viridiplantae; phylum Streptophyta; class Magnoliopsida; order Sapindales; family Sapindaceae; genus Dipteronia; species Dipteronia dyeriana. The sequence goes on from CM065295.1 coordinate 13,050,001, forward strand.
ATGTAATCCCTCAACTGGTAACACCTGGAAGTTTCGTGGCTGTTTTCCTGGTGGAACCTACAGTACTTTGTAGTATCCCTTCTGATGAAGCTAGACTGCCTCGGGGGTTTTTTATATAAGTTTTTATCTTCTATCACATTCAGAATTTCCTCATGCTTTTTGGCTAACGGTGTATAATTGGTGTACTGGCGCCTTGAGTTCTTTCTGGTTCTATGGGTATCTTTTCGACTGCCTTTCCCTTTCTCCTGTTGTTCTTCTGGTCATTTTTGCCATTGTTTTTCAAGCCACTTTCTTGGTTCTTTTAACTGTGACCAAGACGACCTCCATATATAAATTCTTCCCCATGGGCAATCTATTCTTCTTCTGCCATGGCGTACCCCCCAACATGATCTACCATGCTTTCATATGTGGTGGGTCTTCGCTGCATCAGGCTTAAGGTTAGGTGACTGTGTTGCAAGCTATTTATGAATGCGGAAACCACCGCATCATGGTTAAGGTTCTGAACCTCTGATACCTCCTACGAGAACCTGGTTAGGTAATCTTTTAGCTTTTCATCCTTCATTTGACTCAAGGTAGAAAGAGCTGACACCGATTTTCTCCTCTGAATATTCCCCATAAATTGTCTGGTGAGCCCTCGTTTCAACCCCTCGAAAATCCTGATGGACCATAATGATAATCCTCCGAACCACCTGGATCCCTGATCCTCTAATGTCTGAGGGAACACACGACACATGAGAGCGTCTCATAATCATACTGAGCCATGACACTCAAGTATCTCCTGACGGGTTTCTATGGATCGGTATTGGCTTTGAACTGCTCCATATGCGACATCTTAAATTTCTTTGAAAAGCAAGTCCGCCTTATGGCATCAACGAAAGAGTTCCCAAGACTCCCGACCATAGGGTTATCTTGATTTTGTTTTTTCTCCAAAGCTTCTATCCTCCTGAGAATGACTTCGCGCTCTCTTTCGGGTTCACCATGCCTTTCTAACCTATGGTGCACTGTGATCCCATATGGGTCCCTTTGCCATCTGGGAGTGTGCTAGTCATCACTTAAATTCGATCGGGGCTTCTTACTTCGTCCATCATACCTGTCTTCTTTCTCAGGATAGAGTCTTACACCGTCATACGCCGTGGTATCCTCACGTGAGCTTGACTCCTCATGTTTGCTTCTTCTGCGTAAAAGCCCTCTTTTGTCCCGTTTCTCTACTCTATTTCTTCCAGAATTTTAAGGCTTGCTTGGAGTAGTTGCCACGATCTCTGAACACACCTTGGGTCCTTGAGCTACCACGGGTGTAGAGAGCTGGTACGGTGAATTCAGGTTCGCGGTTGCGGTTAACTAATTCCCTATCTAGGGGACATCATCAATGACTCTCCGTAGGGATTCTTGAATTTACATGAATGCATATAGAGATATCCTTGTAGTCTGGCCTGTGGTTGTGACAGCGTCCTGCCTGCTTGACGGTGGAGTTCTTGAGGGTGGATCTACTCCCGGTACGTCGGCATCCATAACGTTAGCTTCCCTTGGGACATCGGTGTTGCATGGGGACAAACTTTTATCAGCACTGGAAACCATGATTTCACTTCGTATGATTAAACCTCCGGTTGATCACAAGGTCGGAGGTTCACCCCCTCCTTCTAGCATCAGTTGTTGACGGTGATTTTTGGATTACGTAGAATTAATCACACTTCTAACAGGTGAATGCAAATTGATGATCAAGTTATGAATTTGAAAGAGAAAAGTGAGAAAACAAGACACATGTTTATACGGTAAAACCCCAAGACAGGAAAACATCCACGGTTGCCGGTGACGGCGAGGAGAAATCACTATGATAAAACGATTACACACTCAATCTCTCATTTCTAGTGTATCTCTCTCTTTCTCTTGTTCTTGTATCTTTTCTATATGTTGATATCTATGTTTTCGTCCCTCTTTTACAATGAGATTATGAGTCTATTTATACATGCATAAAACCCTAATTCGTGTTACACAAGTAAGAAAGTTGACGTATTAGAGTCGTTTTATTCTTCTTTCCTGTCCGCATTCTTCACACGTTAGACCTCTTGCCTGATTTGGATTTTGATATCTATAAGGAAATTTGTTTCCCCATCAGAATATGCTAGGAGACACCTTGTTAGAGTAAGACTTGATCTCTATGTATTTGAATCGTGATTGCATTGAATCTGATAATGTCCACATGTCACATGAACCGATGATCTACCAAACCCGACCAGGTCTTATTTTCCACGACCAGAGGGTTTGACCCGACCATCTCGATAATCCCGACTGAGTCATCTTTATCTGATCAATCTAATCAATTCTGTTGAGTTATATCTTACCTTATCGTTAAGTAACCCTACTGAGTATTATAAAACCATCTTTGGTCAACTTAGGTTGGTTCAGTAAAGTTGACTTTCGGTGACGTAGCATCTGTGACTCTCGCATCTTTGGACAGTTATACTGATTTATCATTCTTTAGAATTTATCAATAACATCATTTGAAAGTTTTAATATCACTATGTTTTGGTCTTTATTTTATTACTAACTTATAATTATTAATCTATAAATAATATAAAGTATGGTAAGAATAAGTATTGATAAATAAAAGTAATTAATAAATATTCAACATTAGTCTCATTTTAAAGGTTGAGACCTTTCTAATGTTATAATTTTTATGTTAATAAAATTTATAAATTAAATAGATAATTACCCTAGTGGTCATCAATTGGATCATCATTATCAAAATGGTCATTGGATGAGAAATTGGTTTCAAAATGATCATTTGTAACGAACATTGTTACACTAATAGTTATTCCGTCAAATTCCATTAAGGGGGTGTTTATTTTTTCATCTTAATTATTAAAATATCTTATTTTAAGTGAGTAAAATAATACCACTTAATATTTAAAACACTCTTATTTGTTTGTTTTGTATTTAAGAGTATCCCACTTATATATTAAGTGGTTTTGATTTTATTATTCTATCACTATTTTAACAAATCATTTAACTTTTAAGATTTTTTTTTTATTTTGATATAAAAAGTTTATTTGTTTTTATTTATCAATTTGAATATTATAAATTATTAAAAAAAGTGTATATTACTGAACAAAAAAACAACATCAGAGAGGCATCATCTCTTCACACCAAACAACCATCCCTTCGCCACCGCCACCGCCACCGCCACAGCCACCGCTGCCGCCGTGTACCGACATCCCATCGTCCTGAGTCAGCCATCACGACCTATCAAGAAAGATTCGCTGGTCGTCGATGACCAAACCCCCGTAATCAAATCACGGATTTGTTCGCTTAATCGCGAACGAAACTCGATTTGGTTTCCGATTAGTTTGGAGATCCAATTCGTTGCAATCCACTGTTTCTCAAGTTGTCGCCACCATCGCTGTGTTCGTCGAAGTCAACCTTACCTTATCGACTCCTCCTCGCTGATGATCTACTCTCGCCGGAGACTCACGCGATGAAAACGAAGCTTTTTCGTCAGATTAAGCGCCACCACTCTCCATCTTTAGATATGAAACGACGGTGCTCCGTTAGAGGCAAGGAGGAGGCCTCAGACAAATCTCAGGGAGGCGGCGCCGGCGCCGGCACCTCCTCCTAGGTCAATTTAAGGTTTGGTTAGTATTAGGGTTAGAGTTAGAGTTGTTAGGAAATTGGGGATTTTTTTCAATTGAAGGTTATTTTGGTAATAGATTAATTGTATAAGGTTAAATATGGAATTAACTGTGAAAATATTAACTATAACTTATTATATAAGTTAAAAGCCAAAATATTTTACTTTTTCTATCAGATATATATATCTTAAAATAAGATATAAATTAATAAAACAAACAAATTTATTTCTCCTAATTTAAGTGATAAGAGCTAATAATACTTAGGTCCTGATTGATTTTTTCAGTTAATACTTAATGACACTTAATGTGCTCTATTAAGTTATTTTTTTATTTTTTTTAAGTGATAAAACCACTTAAAGAACCCTTAAAACCACTTTAGAGAAGTGGAAAAAATTTCACTTTTCACTTAGCAAAACTCCACTGAAATTTAATACAATTTTTTACTTCCAAAACTATCCTCACCAATCTAATTAATTTTCAATTTTGTTTCCTGTCAAACCACTATTCATAATAATATTTTTTTACCTTCTCACCGTAAACAACTACAGCATCATAAAACCTAATTGTTTCAAAACTCAAACAAGAGACTGGCTTTCCTACCATATTTCGGTTTTCAGTAAGGGGTCGTTTTTTTTCTCCTAATTTTATAATTAGTTTTATTAATTTTATTTTAAAATTCGATTTCATCTAAATAATATTAATAATATAAATTTAAAATATTATCAATAACTAAATAATTTTGTTTTATAATTATTAAATTATTTGTTATAGTTATCCTTAATATATTAAAATGTAAATATATAACAAATAGTTAGAAGGGCATATATGTAAATGTATTAATTTTCAGATATGTATAACTTAAAAAAAAAAACAGCTTACCACTTCCATTCAGTTTTAAGTGAAAAAACAACCATGTTTTTTAGTTTTCAATCTTCAGTCATTATTCAGTCTTCAGTAGCATTCAATATTATTCAGTTTTCAGATAAAAAATTAAACGAGGTCTTATAATGGAAAAAACAAATACCCCTAAGTTTACCATTAAATAGGTGGATATTTTGATAACTTTATCTATCGGTAACAAATTAACAATCAAACTATTGAATGCAGTTAAAAATAAAACTCGATAAAATTGCAAAGTATATTTGACCATTTGCTATTTTGCTCATACTTTCAAATTTCTTGACTAATAATGGTTATCGATTCTTATCGGTAGCTGTACATTGCCACGGTGGGATCTCTCAATTATTAGAGCTTGGTGTTGTACTGTTGTTTGCTAGGGAAGAGTCACAGATGTTGCAATAGGTTACAGCACATTTTCTCCCCCAAAATTTCTTAGAGATCAGATTTCAGTAGATTTTGTAACCTAAAACTCTAAAAGGGAAAAAAATATTATTTGCGACGACATAAAAAAAAAAAATTACATTAAACGAGTGTTTAACTGATGAATCCAATTTTTTAATTTCGGTTTTGGACTAAATTTATCGATTCGACCTTGGATTAGATGAGGAATTTTTGGATTTTTATAAAACCATTTTTATAATTTTATAGAAAGTTACTAAAATATCCATCTATTTAACAGTAAACTTAACGGAATTTGACGGAATGACCATTGATGTAACGGTGTTCGCTAAAATTAGTCATCTTGAAACCAATTTTCCATCTAATTTCCATTTTCCATTTTGATAGCGGTGATCCAAATTGATGATCATCAGGTAATTATCTCTAAATAAAAACTTATTACATATTAATTGAATTTAATTAAAAAAGTAAAAGGATATAAATGTTGGAAAGTAAATTTGGAGTATCAATTTCGGAAACTCTAATTTTTGTTTTTATTGAATATTATAATAATTCAGGGTTTGATGGAGAGGGGAGAGACTCGAACAAGCAACTCCATGGTGTGGGTGTGAGGAGATTTACCACCGACCAACCTCATATCGTATATTTTTTCTTGGAATCAAAATTTTGGAGTATGATGGGAGCAGCCAATACTATATTTTGGAGTGACTTGCATACTTAAAATTGTTGACATGACAACAATATCAAAATACTTATTTCTTATGTGAAATAAATATAGATTTAATAGATAATCAATTCAAAATTTGATTTCCAATGCTTCTATTTAAAAGAATTTTAATGTATATCCTTATTAAAAATAGATAAAAAATTAATGTTAATTTTAATTATTTATTGAGTCAACTGTAAAAATGGTTAAACAACAAGGCCGTGAAAGTATAGATGGTCTTGTTGATAATGTTTAATTATTATTTTACCATATCAAAATGAGATTGAATATAAACAACTGTATTAGAGATATATTTTTTAATAGACCGTCTATTAATTTGATATTTTTTTTATATGCCAACATGCAGATGTCTTTGTACTGTTTTAGAGTAGGATGAGAGATGTTTTTACACTATTTTTAATTAAATTAAAATTGATTTTATGTTATGACGGTGGAGCTAAAGAATAAAAATCATGTGTCTGGTCAAACTACAAATTGTTCTTCCTCTCAAAAAGTTATATTTGTTCTCGTGTGCAGAGCTGTATGCCTGTATGCATAGCGTTCATTTTTTTAAAATATTATTTTTAAACGCGTTTAAGATGCAAATATAAATGGATCATTCTATGCAATATAACGGTTTGTTTTGGTATGTAATTTTTTTTTAACATAAACGATGGTCTTATACATTTGGAGAAATTGAATACCGTATAAGATAGTTGAATAAGGTAGAAAAAACTCTCTAATATAATTATCTAACTTGATTATGGAAGTGATGTGGTAATTTTTTTAGAGAGAATATGAGGTTGAATTTATAATTCTGGAAACTCTTTTAGAATTGCTTACTAGAATTTCTAACTTTAAAATAAAAGAAAAGAGAGAATTAGATAAATGATTGATAAAAAATAGATATATGTTTGATTTAAAATATAAATGTGGATAGCGCGAAGGCTATGACAGTTTATAAGGGCCTATGTTTTGATAGAGATTTTGGTCTTGATAACCTTATCGTGGAGACGGACTCAGAAACGGTAATCAACCACATTGTGAAGGGGGGTAATTCTGAGTCTATGTATGGTGATGTTTTGGACTCTATTGTGGCTTTGGCTTCAGCTTTAAAGAAGTTGTCTTTCCATTACATTTCGAATCAGGCGATTAGGGTCACCTGGGTCCTTGATAAAATTGGTATGAATACCTATGATAAGGCGGTGTGGTTTGAAACTACGCCAATGTCTATTAGCTCTCTGCTGAAGGAAGAAAGAGTTTTTAATTTTTGTTTTGGCTGAGGTTTTGTTTTCCCTGCTTTCTGCCTTGTTTTCCCTGCTCTATTGTCTTGTTTTGTTCTTTGTTTGTGTTGCTAGGGTTGTCTGGCCTCCTGTTTCGGGGTTTATTATATATATATATAAGAGGAGAGAGATTAAATAAATGTTTTAAGATGAATGGTAAAAAATAGATACATATTTGATTTTACAAAATTACATTGGAGATGAGAATATGCGTTTCTTAATTTTTTTGATAAAATTGATCCATATTCAATATATATATGTTGATGTGTCACCGGTTAGAAATTCAAAAATGCATATTTGTATAAGATCCTCTTAGACTTCTAAAATCCAGATTAAGGAATTAATAAATATAAAGATTATTCTGAGTAATTTATATAATTTACAAAATAAGGTTTTTTTTTGAAAGAAAGTTACAAAATATGGTTGAAACATACATTTAGGCTATTTAGCAAACTTGGAGATGATTGAATCTGGCTTGCTGTTTAAACGATTAAACTCATTAAAGTAATTGTAAAGGATATATAACTCTTTGTTTTCTTTGGTTATTTGGGTTCACGAGAAAATCTTTATGAAAAGAATAAGCATAAACAAGTCCTATAAGCATGGCCAATCTTGCCATGTTTGTCTTAATAGTACATGTAAATGGTAATGAATTTATTTTATTAATTCAGTTTAATATAAATCGAAATTAAAATAGCATAACTTGTTAAGTAAAAGTTTCTTATTTTTGTAGTTATTTTGGTTGAAGTATTACAAGAAGAAGGATTGCAATAACTTCTAACATCGAACAATCTAGTTCGTGGTCTCGTGGATGATAAATATGTCCTAAATTTTTTAAAATTAGCAATAATTTTTTGACATTTAGCAAAATTGTCCTTATTTGAGGGGTTGAGTTGCAAATATACTCTGAGCCGAAAAAGATTACCAAAAGTACCATAAATGACCTAATTGACATTTGTGAAAAAATACAACACAATTGAAAGAGAAATTTCCTAAATTACTTGCCCTAAACCTGAAACCTCAACCAACTAGAAGCTTGCTGAACCCAAATTATTTGTTTAGTGAGGATTTATGTTAAATTTAAATTCAAAAACTCAATGAACCCTAACATTTAGTTATAAGGTCTTAAGATATTTTGTCTTAATAAATTTTCAATTTTAGGGATGGATTATTAGTAGAATTTAAGAAAAAAGAGAGAGAGGAAATTTCGAGTAAATGGGGAAATTTTGTGGTTCCAGATGGGATGACCCGAAACACAAAAGTTTGTGCCTTTTTGTTTTTTTTTGTTTTTTTTTGTTTTTGCCTCATAACTCCTAACGATTCATTTAATAATTTGATAAATAGTAAGTAAATATGATGTAAATAAAACATAAATAATAAAAATATCTACATATGCACTTTTTTTATATATACCATCCGCTACATCGTCGACTCTAACAGAAGCATTACAGAGAGCTAAATGAGCTTCTTTACAATCAAATCACGGTAGATGGAGATATTTATTTAAATTTATACTTAAAAAGATAAGACAGAAGTATGTATATAGATATGAACCAAGCATATCTTATCTGTATAAACCCAAATCCATTTTGAGTCAACTAAAAAAATCCATATTGAGAAGCAGTGAATGGTGATATCTAGCTACCCGTTTAATGCAATCAACGTCTGGAATTTTGGATTATTATATAATATCATGTGAACATTAATAATTAAAATTTAAATTGCTCGACTGTTTAATGGAGACAACACAACTATTATTGTCTATCTACGTCATTGTTATTTGTTAACTACTGCTAAATCAACTTTCTTTGACTTTAATGCCCTGTTTAAATTTCAAACGAATTGAATATATAAATAAATAATTTTTGTCTAAAATTAAATTAACAAATTAATTAATGATGGCCGGCCCTCGGGTATGACTTGTGACTCACAAGCCACAACCAGCCAAAAAGAGTTGCCACTCATGTCTATATGTGAGTATGTAACCATTAAATCGAATAAACAAAAATTTTAAATAATTACAATGAAAGATAGATCAAAGAAGAAAAAAAAGGTGCATATTCAAATTATTTATCAAAAAATAGGATCTTAATTTATATCTAACCAATTAAATTTTATCATGTAGATATATTTTTTTTAAAATAATAATTAAATATATATAGTCTAATTTAGTTAGTTAGATATAAATTGGGATACTATTTTTTAACATGTGATTTGAATTAAAAAAAAAATACACTCACCGAGGGTACATTTGGTACGAAGACGGGACATGACACTGTGAGACGGGATAAAAGATGACAATTGTTTTATATTGTGTTTGGAATGTCTGAAACAAAATTATTAATTGTACTGTTATACGTTTGATATGGGTAAGACGGAGGGGACACGAGGTTCAAATGACCAGAATACCCTTTATATATATACATAGTAATAATAATAGTAATAATAATAATAATAATAATAATAATAATAATAATTTACTTTCAACTCGAATTCAAAGTATTTATATAATATAAATATTATATATTATTATTTATATATGTATTATATTAATATATACCTATATAATATATTATATATATAGTGGTTTTCCAGTCTGTGCACTGATATATTGACAAGTGCATACACTTGGGGTAAAAGTATGTAAATCTAATAATCCACATCCAACGTACTGACGAATTTAGATCGGTGAGTACTGGATTGAAAATTATATTATGTATTTATATATTATTAATATATATATTCTTATTAAATAGGTTTGTATTTATCTCGTGTCCCCTCCGGTGACCAGCTGGAATAGGGGGTTTTTTGAGGGATTCTAGAGGAAGGGTGCTATGCCTATTTTCAAAACACTTGGGGGCAGTGGACTCCAACACGGCAGAGATCAGTGCGATCCATAGAGCAACGGAAATTTGTGCATTGACTCCGGATCTAATTGGGAGATTCACAACCCTAGATCGACTGAAATTTGTTTAAGCTCCATAAGTCGGTTCTCATTCACAACCCTAGATCGACTAATTCCTTTGTGGACATGCTTGCTAAAAATGGTTCTAACAAGGGAGGGGATTTCTTTGTCATGGGGGATTGTCGATGAAGCAGAGGTATTGTTCTAGGCGGTTCTGTTGCCCCTGGCCTGTTTTTTATTTTTGTCAGTCTTGGTTTTCTTTGTGAGGTGCATTAGCTACTGGGTGGTTCTTGGGAGCTGTCTTTTGTAAGCGTGTTTTGTGTGTTTTATCTTTGTATTGGGGCTTGTCTTGGCTTGAATATATGAATTGATTTTGGTTCAAAAAAAAATTAGACAACCTTCTCCTAGGATTTTGGATGGGATAAAATTTGGTGTTTTATATCCCAACTTATATCGTACAGTCCATGTTAAAGACGTGTCAAACATGGGATAATTAGAGAAAATTGTCCCATATTGTTCTGTCATGTTCCACCTACCAAACGTATCCTAATTTTGTTTTCACTCTCCGTAAGTATCTTATAGAATAATTCAGATTCTCAGTGGTGAACTTTTTTGATTTTGTCAACACTTTCTTCAAGTAGAAGGAAAATATCAAAATAATAATATATTTATCATAGCCTTTTAACTTTTTAAAACGAACTAATTTTAACAAAAATACCATAAAACTTAAATGTTCAAAGTTTGAGAAAAAAAAAACACAGATGTGATGGGGCTGACTATATCGTTTATATCTCTTTCATTTACGTCATAAGTTGTGAGTTCGAGTCATATCTCGTTGACTCGCTCCACAAACCCTAAATTAATTGTATAGTAACAGCTAAAAAAAGAATTTTATAATTTTCAAACATAATTGATATCATAATTTTAATACATCTCCACTCTATACATAATTCGAATGCAAAACTTTTGATACGAAATCCTTACCAGTTAAGTATTTGCGTAAATCATTTTACGTATCTCATGTTAATAGAATTTGAATTCAAAATTTTGGATACCATAATTAAAAAAACCTTACTAGTTAAGTTACTCAGTAGTATTGGCGTAAATCAATTTACTTCCCCGATGTGAATAGAATTTGAATTCAAAACTTTTGGATATGATAATACAAGAACCTTAAAATCTGTTAAATAGTATTGGGATGAACCATATTACTTGTTTGAAGTGAATAGTGTGCAGTGCTTAAGTTAGCTAGAATTGGTGTAACTTAATTTTGTGACGTGAAGTTAAGTTAGTACTTAGTCGTATTGGCTTAAATCATTTTACTACATTTTGGTGATACATATATGCACGATACAAACAAGTTGATGAGGTAAAAGTGGTCAGTTGAAGAATGTTAATTTGTTATTTTGTATAATGAGTCAACTTTGCTTTTTAGTTGTCCGGCACCCAGTCACCCACTCTATCATTTTGTTCCGGTTTCATAGTTGTTCTCTTCAACTCCACGAGCTGAAAACGCGGTATTACTGGCAGCAAACTTTGAATCTTCAAACACACACACATAACAATACAAGTTCTCTCTCTCTCTCTCTCTCCATGCAGCACGTTGACGTTGCTTTGTCCTCCTGTTCATCAATCATCACTAATCCACTGCCAATCTATTATATATACATCACTTGCTTCAACTACATGACTCGCACCCACAAAGCTCAAGAGATCGTATAATCAATTGAGTATAGCTTTTTTTTTCTTTCTCTCTATAGATAATGGCCTCCAGTTCTGCTACTACTAGCCAGTTTTTCCTTGTAGTTTCAATCATATCTCTTCTAGCTTGCAACTCTGCCAATGGGCAGCTCTCTCCAAACTTCTATGCTACAACTTGCAGAAATCTTCAAACCATCGTGCGCAATGTTATGATCCAAGCTGTCACTAAAGAAAATCGTATGGGTGCCTCCATTCTTCGTATGTTCTTCCACGATTGCTTCGTGCAAGTACGATCCCAATGCCACCGTCTTGTGTCTCTCCTTCCACTTCTGTTCATTACTCATTAGAGTCAAAATAATCAAACTTTTTACCATTCATTTCCATATTTTACTCCAGTAATTGTCTATTCTTTCTTACAGTTTCCTTACACATATACACATATTAGATAGATATATGCACCGGTCCTGTAGTAATTATCACGGATATCTAGCTACTGAAATCTTTAATGAAAAGTAAAATTTTATATATAAATATATATACCTATCTATCATAAGTTAGGGTGGCAATAATCCTAGATATGATTTGAAGAATTATTGTGTCATTATGAGTTTGAAATAGATATGGTGCCATGTGGTATGTGGCCCGTGTCATTTTATCTGTTAGTTGAAATATTCGTTGAACAAGTTATACAGGTCACTGTCACCTGTGGAATCACTATCATTACACATTAAATATTGTTTGCGTGGGCGTGTGGCTAGCAAGCTTCCTTAATTTTGTGTGATTGATGATGATCATGCATGAGTAATACTGATGAGAATTACGTGTTGGTAAATAGGGTTGCGATGGATCAATACTGCTCGACGACACAGCTAGCTTCACGGGAGAAAAGAATGCAGTACCAAACAGGAACTCTGTAAGGGGTTACGAAGTCATCGATGCCATTAAAACTCGCGTTGAAGCTGCCTGCAACAACACCGTTTCTTGTGCAGACATCCTAGCACTTGCTGCCCGAGATGGAGTTGTCTTGGTTTGTTTTTTTTTTTCCTTTTCATTCATTTATTAATTTCTTTATTTCAGCTTAATTTAATTTATTAATTTCTCTTATACCATCCATGCATGGAAATTCTTTTAACTTTGATGTCCTCATAATGAGCTAGCAGGGTCAATCATAGCTCTATGACGGCCTTTTGATTTAATAACCAAGAACAGTTTTTTTTTTTAATTAAAAAGAAGGAAAAAAAATCATTTTTGATTGAAAAATACCGTTTGGATTTGATTTAATACACTGCTATTTTGGATCAAACCAATCATAAAAACCCAAAGTCAACCGTAATTATTCTAACTCAAATAAAACAATTATAATTTTATAATAATATTTTTATTTAAAAGGTCAAATAAAGTAACAAATTAAGTTGACTGCTTTCTAAAGGAAACTAATCCCTGGACCGTGATCAGTGGTGGACTAATAGAGTCTTGAGATCTCAGCATTGCCAGAGATTCTTTTGTCATAAACTGTTGCAACTTTTTCTCAGTTTTTTTATTTTTATTTTTATTTTTATTTTTGGTCCGGACTGAACCACGTTTTTCAACATATGTTTTGGCCCTTTTTGCTTTTGGTATCACGGGGACAAATAAAATATGGGATCAACAACTCACTTTTTGCTAGCCAGATCTCGGATATATGTATTTATTATTTATATAGATAGTGATGAATAAACTCTGTTTTTCATACAAGATTTCAAATCTAATTACAGGACTTGGAGTCTCGGATCCTTCTTTATTTATATATCAGTAACGTTATTTTATCTAAATTTGATATTCAAATCTAATATTTAAATGATATAATAATACTTCAATTTATTCATTTAAATCATGTAAATCTAATCAAATTTCTGAAATGAAATATTGTCATATCATTTAGGTGAGTGTTGCCATATCATTTGAACATGAAAGTTGAATATAAAATTGAGACAAAATAACATTATTCTTTTTATAAATAATTATAAATCTGTTTTGTATGGTTATAAATCGGTTTCATAATATTACTATTCGGAAGTCTTTGATAATTTAATAGGAGTGTAATATTTAATAATTTTTAAATTTAAATTTAATTTTTTTAGCAAAAACAAAAAAAATTGAAAACATATAATTAGACTCAAGTAGAAAAAAAAATTGAACAAGATAATGTTCGTTAGTGATTTGCCCCACATATCAAACCATGTCGTGGGTTGATTCTTTTTCTAAAATACCGAATTATTATAATATTAAAAAAATTGGATTTGAAAATGTGATAGTATTTTAATGATTTTTTTTTTTTAATTTCCGTTTTGTTCTTCAGCTTGGAGGAAAATCATGGCAAGTACCACTTGGTCGGAGAGATTCAAGAACCGCCAGCCTCAGCAGCGCCAACAGCGACCTTCCGTCACCATTCGCCGATCTCCCAACCCTCATCCGAATGTTCGCCGCCAAAGGTCTGAATGACCGCGACATGACGATTCTCTCCGGCGGCCACTCGATAGGGGTCTCGCAGTGCTTTCTTTTCCGCACACGCATCTACAACGAAACCAACATCAACCCGGCTTTCGCCGCCGTCAGAAGAGCCAACTGCCCGTTTTCCGGCGGCGACACCAACCTGGGTCCTCTTGACAGCACCCCGAGAAGGTTCGACAACAACTATTATCAGAACCTGGTGACGCTACGCGGGCTTCTTCACTCAGACCAGGTGCTGTTCAATAACGGATCACAGGATGCGACTGTGAGGACTTACAGCACCAACCCTGCTGCTTTTCTCAGAGATTTTGGTGCTGCGATGGTGAAAATGGGAAATATCAGTCCACTCACCGGTACCAACGGAGAGATTCGAAGGAGTTGCAGAGTTATCAACTCATAATTGCATTTCTTTTATGATTTTATAAAATATATAATTTCAAGTGGAAAGATTACTTCGATGAAGACTAAATATTGAAGAATCTCTCTTGTGTCTCGTGATATTCTCGTCTTATATTATTGCTAAGTGTTTATATGAAAAATAACTAATAAGTGGCATATTTTAATGAATGTTTGTCAGCTATTCAATAATTTTATATGTTTGTGCTTTATTGGTTTTATCTGGTAATTATAAAACATTAAAATATGACATTAATTTATAAGATAAGGTTGAATTAGTGTATGTCCCCTCACACCTAGTTATAATATTTTGAATTATAAAATGACTTTAAGGTCTAATCCTCATAAAACTTAAAAAAAAAAAAAAAAATTCAATCTAGGTCGATAGACGGTGTCAAAAAAATTTATAATAATTTAAAAACTATATATAATATTAATTTAAATAAAATTTTGGATATTGAAAAGCAAAAACATAAAGAGATAAATAGCCTCAGGCATTATCCTCATCACACACATATATTAGAGTAGGAAGATATAAAATAAAATGCAAATAACAAAATATAGCAGACTAAGAAACATGAAGGGAATAATCAAAATACTTACAAAGTAAAAGCAATATGTCTGACAACACTGGAGATACTCAAAATAAGTTGCACAATTTTATTTGAAAGTTCAGAAATTTTACAAGAGGAAGAAGGATTACGAAACTTTGAAACAAAATCTTAAAACTGAACCTGTTTTTTCTTAATAGATTACAAATACTTATATAGAGTAGAGAACAAACTTTAGTTACATTAACCATAATGGTTAACTAACCATAGTCAACTGGAATTATCCAAATAATTTTATCTTTTCTGCCGACAAGGAAGAGTGGGTGATGAGTCATGTAGGTGATGAGACATTGATGCTTTGTCTGGATAAGTAATCCACGAGATAGTGGGTGATAAGTCACTGAGATGATAATAATGTTGAGTGGCTAACAACTGTTTGGTGAAAAACAAAAGGTTAAAGTCCCTTGGGAGGTGAGGATTCATGTCCAAAATAAGTGTTGGGGTCACTAGTATCAAAATTATCTTCATCTTTCTCTTCCTTCTTATCTTGATTGTCGGATTTTGAATCCACTTGGGACATATTTGTCATAGTTCTTTTCATTTCTTCTGCTATCTTTAAGAGCTCATCAGGGGGTACTGGCAACAACAATTCTGGCTTGATTTTGTGATTTAGCCATAAGAAATTGGGATTCATCAGGAGATTTATTACAAAATGTAGGATTATCAGAGAACCACTTTGAGACTCTGTCTTTCCCATGTTATGCAAGATTCATGCCACTCCACTATTTGATCTTTGTCTGTCTTCCAAAATATGGAATATTGACATTTCCAATAAGTTTATCGGTAATAGCATATTCTAATATGAGAATCCATATTAGGTTGAAATGTACAAAAAAGAGTAATAAGTCAGGAATGAAATCCCATTCGTCTAGTTTGGCCAGGTAAGCTACCCAATAACCATAGCCTTCTTTAACAAGCTGGGGAAGAAAATCAATAGTAAATTCATATTTGTCCCACCATTCAAGAAACTAGAATGGAATCTGAAGTGGAAAGCTTTTGTCAAAATAAATAAACCAGAATAGGGAATTGCCAGGATTTTAGCCATATAAAAACTTTGTCCAAGCATCAATATAATGCCAATAAGAAAATTCAGATACATAGAAGATTTTGGAAAATTTTCTCTTTATGTTAGGATTACCACCCATTGGTCTAAAGTAATAATTTGCAAAGTTTAATTTTTCTGAAGATCAATTTTTCTTTGTCAATTTTGTCAAAAACATATGATATAAAAATAGAGTCAGTGTCAACTAAAATAAATTCATAGAATATATGTCTTTTTAATGTCTTCTGGAACCCTGCAAAACAAGGGATCAATAAGAGTATCCACAAGTTTTTTAGGGTCTTTGAAATAGTGGTCTAATAATAGTGGTGTCTCCATTGAAAAGAATCTGTCGAAAAAGGGTTTGATGACATAAGAATAAGTCTAGTGATTGATTTTTGGAAGGGTAGGGGAGATAGCTTGATAGCTTGGGCTAGTAGTGGCTAATTTTTCTTGTTTATTAGAGTTTGAGTTTATATGGGAAGAAGTGATAGTTTTAAAGAAATTGCTATCAGCTTGAAGAAGAGAAAAGCCATTAAATAACTTTGGCTGACTTTGTGAGTTATGACTAGATGATGGTCCAATAATGGGATGGATTTGTGTAATGGGCTGAACTTGTGGATAATTGGGATGAGAGATTAGTGATAAGGCGTACTTGTCTTTGTGGCTTGATTTTGGGGGAGTGTTATAAGTCATGGATAAGTCGTAACTTTGGCCTGGAGATAAATTTGGCCTAGTGCTTCGGCCACCTCTGCCTCCTCTATTGCTACTCATGATTTTTTCCTTGTAAAAATTCTCTGGTCAAAAAATATGGAAGACTATTGTCAGATCCTTTGATATATTCAATAGTAAAATCAAAAGCAGATAATAATGCTTGCCACTTAGCAAAAATTTGTTTGGAGGCGAGATTTTTGACATCTTTTTTCAGAATGTATTTAGTAGACTGACAATCTACATTTAAAACAAATTTTTGGTTGATAAGATCGTCTTGTAATTTTTGTTTGGTCAAAAAATGGCAAAAATTTCATTTTTGACTTTAGAGTATTTTTGCTGGGTATCGTTCCAAGATCCTGAAACGTACCTAACCAGACACTCTTTGTTATTAATGACCAGTTTTAGAATACCTCTATATCCTAACTCAGAAGTGCATGTTTCAACTATTTTTGGAGCACTGAGATGACAAATAAACATACAAGGTAATTTCTTGGCATGTTGTTTTACATGTTGGACTGCAGAAGTGTGTTCCTCCGTCCAAGGTAAAGAGTTTGTCTTTAGTCTTTGGAAAATGAGTTTGTAAGTAAAACGTAGTTCTTTGTAAAAAATTGCAATATAGTTTAAACATCCCAAAAATCTTTGTAATTGTTTTTTGTTTTTGATTTCATCAAGAAATTTGTCAGTAAATTCAAAGCTTCTTTGGATGGGAAGAATAGTTTCTCTTTTTATGTTATGCCCTAAAAACCTAATATGTGTTTGGAATAAATTGATTTTTGGTGCAGAAATGACCAAACCATGAAATTTTATAGTTTTGAGAAATGTTTCGATATGTTTCCAATGCTGGTCAATATTTTTGGAAAATACTAAAACATCATCAATGTATACGATCGAAAATTCAGTAAAATGGTTGAAAATCTCATTCATAATACACTGGAATTCACTAGGAGCATTTTGTAAACCAAAGGGCATAACATTCCATTTGTATTGTCCAAAAGGAACAGTGAATGCTGTTTTGTAACGGTCTTTTTAACAATTTAGATTTGTCAAAATCCTGATTTCATATCGAACTTAAAAAACATAATAGAAGTATAACATCTTTTTAATAAGTCTCATTTGTTGGGAATTGGATATCTTATCCATTGGAGTGAATCATTTAGTGATTTATAATTAATCACAAGCCTGTGAACTTCTCTTTCTATTTCAGCATTCTTTTGAACATAAAAAACATGACAACTCCAAGGTGATTTAGAAGGTCTAATAAGTTGTTTTTGTAATAAGTCTTGGAACCATTTCGCAGACATTTAGATGGGCCTAGCTTTTGTAGGAATTCCTTTTTCATTGAAATCTTAGTTATAAGGAAGGGTAACAATATGTTTTTTTCTATTCCAAAAGGCATTGGGAATAGAAGAACATATTTCCATTTCTAATTTGTTTTTAAAATTGCTAATATTTTCTTGGAGGCAAGATTCCTCTAGTTGTCTTTCTTGTCTTTTAAAATCTAAATCTTCTTTAAGAAAAGAAAGTTGGGTTTGTTTTTGGTTGAGATTGGCTATACAGTTTTTGAGGACACCTGGGTTGTCTTTATGAATGCATTTTTTTTCAAAATATTCAAATCTTTTACAAGGATAGAAAAAATGAAAAGGAAAATAATTTATTTTCCTAAATATTCAGTAACAAGTCCTTCACTGGTGACTTTAAAAGGTGATATTAAATATACAAATGGTAATCCCAATATTACATTTTGGGATAAGGTTTTTATCATAAGGAAGTCATTGGCGTAACATATCCATTCATTACAAACCCTAGCATTGGTGAGATTATACTGGATCTCTAATTGTTGTCGGTTTGCCCCGTATAATGATTCAGTGATCAATTCAAGGTATTTTGTAGGTACCAATGTTTCCTTTATACAATTGAGGTCAACTCCAGTTTCTACTAAAGCATTGATTCTAAGATTGTAATATTAAGAAAGTCTAATGTCTATCTCAATGTACCATTTCTGGATTCTGACTTCTCTTGCAATATTTATTTGACTAGGATGGCTAAGGTTTGCAATTAACTCTTGGTCAGGTTGGGCTGTGTCAGAATCGTTAGAGCTATTGAAGCTAGGTTCTTTAGAAATATGAGAATGTTTAGAAATATGAGAATGGTCTTTTTGGTATTTTTTTTTGTGTTGGTTTGGAGTTGTATATTTTGGATATTTTTCTTTATAATTTTTATTTCTTCTTTAATGTTTTGGATTTCTTTTTGAATGTTAGAAGTACTAACTTTCCTTGTTTTGGAGGTTTGAAAATGTCCTAAGACATTTTCATCAAAATCGGGTGTTTGAAATGGGACATTTTTTAAAGGTTTGATATTTTCAGAGGATGATATAGAGCTACTGGATGATGTTTCTTTTAAATTTTTTTGTTGTAATTATCTGATATGCTTAGATTTTTAGACATGATCTTCTATATTGTCATTCATGCTGATGATGAGGGAATAATCATGTTGGTCAATGACATTGATTTCTTTGCAAACACAATGATGTATGTCAGGATTTGTTCCAGAAGAGGAGCTAGAAGATGTTTTATCAGAAGAGACTCCTAAAACTAGTATAAAGAAGTTTGTCGAAACCAAATTATTCACACCAAGAACCAAGCTCCTTTTTGGTGGTAAGTTTTTGTTTTTTAAGCTGACTTTTAAGCCTGATATCATTGCATAAATGTAAGGCGACTATATTAATAGTGGCCATGATTTCTCCATAAGTCTAAGTGTTAAGATCTATTTGGGACCGATCAGATACGCCCATTTGTTCCACCATTTTATCTCTGGCTTTGGTTGAGAAGAGTTTTGATAATCCTGATATTAATTTTTCTTTCCAATAAAAATTAGCATTATCAGTTCGTTGGAGAACTTTAGTAAAGAATATGTCTTTGTACCATTTGAAATCACTAAGTTTTTTACACTTAAGATTTTGAAGTTTCAAAAATTCTTTTCCTTGAAGTCTATTAGGGTTTCCTACAAAGTGTATCAATATGGTGTAACATAAGACATCAATTCCATCTGGTTAGGATGTGATAGTGGTTGTGGATGTAGAAGGTATAAATGATGTAAGATCAGTAGCCGTTCTAGTTGGAGTAGTTGTGGTGATTTCTTTGGTATTGTTTATGATAGTAGTTCTAACAGTTATGCTTAAGGTATGAGACCACCAATCAAATAATTGGCCTTCGAATCCTGTGGCTAGAGAAGTAACAGCATTGGCATGGGTCATATTTGTTGGGGTTTATGCCATAAATATGTAATTTGTAAATGGATTTATGAAATAAATAAAAGAAAAAGTTCAATTCATTCATGTTGTGTTGTTTATTTTATAACTTGTGCATATATTTAACATCCAAGATTGCCGGATGTAATCTCGAACTGTGTATATGAGTGTCATATACATATGGATACAGTAAGAGACGTGCAATCTAAAGAGTCCATAGATAGCAAATGAAGCTGGATACTTTATTTGTGGTTAATCTATAGCTGCGGTTCATTCTGTAATGTACGATGATTCTATCCTAAATTATTCATATGAGATATGGGAATGGAGGCACCTTGTATGATGTGATCATATAAGACTGGGTCATGATCTATATGAATCTCTCACCAAGATCCGTTTACCGATGAGATTCATATATATCAACTAACGATGGCTATATGTGGGTGATCTTAATCCTGAGTGTCTTATCGACTCTTTCAGGTTAGATCATGGTCTTTGATATACCATGGGTGAGGTCGGATGTTGTTCCTGATCAATATGCTCCGTATGTTGGGATTACGGTTTGACTTGTGGCTGAGAATGTTTGTACACAATAGTGAAATCCACTCCTTCTTGTGAGAAATAGATAGTAGTTCCCTTAAGGGTTGATTCGGGGCTTAGACAATATGAGCGCTCTCCTAATTCTGTAAGGAAATATGATTTATTGT
The DNA here is from genome assembly GCA_032871835.1 of Dipteronia dyeriana. Classification (NCBI taxonomy): domain Eukaryota; kingdom Viridiplantae; phylum Streptophyta; class Magnoliopsida; order Sapindales; family Sapindaceae; genus Dipteronia; species Dipteronia dyeriana. Next base: position 13,070,725 of record CM065295.1, read on the forward strand.
TCATTATAGAATCAACAGTACTTAAAGGATATATGTAATTAGAGGGGTATAATGGACATTATGACCTAGCTCTAATTATGAACTACTGAGGAGGATCACACCATGTGTAATAGCTTTATCAATGGACACCGAGTTGTATCGGTCTGTGTAAAAACGTCTACAGTTGAGAGAGTGCAGCTTAGGGTTTTTAGTGGAATAACACCGGAGTTAATAGTCAATGAATATTAATTAAAGAGTTTAATTAATGATTCCGAGAATTATTGGATCTCAAAATACTGTAGGTCCATTATGTCCCCTTGCTAGCCCGATCGTTTTAGGTAACAAGAGTCACGGTTAATTAATTGAATTATCCAATTAATTGTCTTACAAAAGTGACACGTATATATTCAAAAATTAATTGAATAATAAGATTATTTAATTAATGAATGTCAATAGTTAAATTAATTAAATAATTAGATTATTTAATTATATTGATAATTGTGAATTATTAATTAACTATTAATTGGAGGGTGTTAGTTGATATATGGATTTAGGTGAAGATAAAATATTATGATTATTTTATTTTACTAAATCATTTATCTAAGTATTTGAATTTAAGTTTAAATTTAAAATACTTATTATCATTTTTAATATATTAGATATATTTGAAAAAGATAATTAAAAAATATATATCAATTATAACACAAGAGATTGTATTGGATGTAAATTGGTGTGTGTATATATATATATATATATATATATATATATATATATAAGTGTTTGTATAGGATACAAACAAAGATATATGTATGTGATATATAAGTTTTATAAATTAATATATATATAAGCGCATGTGGTGGCGTGAGTAGTGAGTGTGGCGTGATATATATATTTTGATAGAAAAGTGAGCATAGGAGTGATTTTGTTTTTTGAGAAAAAAAAAATTGTTTTTTTACACATGCAAAAGAAAAGAAAAAGAAAAGGTGAAAGCATATTTTTAATCAGGTGTTTCATGCTTGATCTGTTATCAAAACAAAAATTGCGTGAGAAATAAAAATATATATATTAGATATATATTATGATTTTAAGAATTGAACCACATCAGTCGATATAAATTTTGCATGAGATGTAATTTATGTGTGTATGAAACACATATAAGAAAGAGTTTCTTCAATTCTCTCTATATCCTCCATTCAATTTCTTGAGACCGTGACGCGCCCACATGCAGTTACCAGTTCCGGGAGATAGCGAGGAAGATCGAGTGGTTCAGACAGGAGCACATCGTAAAGAGAAGGAGTCTCCAAACGTTGGTAAGATTGGTTCAGACAGGAGCATATCGAAAAGTGAAGGAGCCTCCAAATGTTGGTAAGATTTTCTTCTTCTGATTTTTGGTTGATTATAATTTTCTGTGTTTACATATTGTATGTACTAGTTCCAAAAAATAATTACGATCCCAAGTTCATTGGTCCTAGATACAGATTATGATCTGTATTAAAAAATTTAAAACTTAGTTCCGTTACGTAACCGGTGAACGGGGTTTCAGCAATTGGTATCAGAGCCAATTTATTTTTCGGAACAAGAAATTGTTTTCGATGCCCCTGTATGTATGAATGTTTAGGCACCGTCTTTATGATTGTATGAATGTTTATAATTAAATTGTTTAATTTAAACATGGTTGATCGTTAATTTTTATGGTACTATGAATTTAGGGTTTATGTGTTGTATAATTATTATTATTATTATTATTATATTTTTTATTTTACTATTATTGTATTGTAAAAAAAAAAAATTATAACTTGTAAACGAAGAACTGGAAACGCGCGCGACGTCGGTAACGTTCACGGCGGCGTACTGTTCACCAAACACTGTTCACGACCGAAACTATTCATGGCGTAATGTTCATCGAACACTGTTCACGACCGGCACTGTTCACCTGGTACTGTTCACGCATGGTTCCGTTGGCAAGTGTTGCCTAGTGTGTTCCGTGCAGATTTCCCTTTTCGGATTCATGGGATGAATCGGAGTGACCTGAAGAGACTAGAAGATATCTGAAGTTACTAGAAGACCAAGGAATGCCTTGGGATTTTTTTTGTAATTTTAGATTCCAATTTTTTAGGTTAAATAATCCACAGTACTCGGTCAATTCATGTATGCTTTATATTATGTGATGATATAAGCATTGTCATGCATACATATGTCATTTAGATTAGATGTGCCTACACAAATATATTTGATATGTCATACATGAATCATAGCCTGATATTTTTTTTATATTTTTTTAATGTGTTTAAAATGGGTAATATACATAATTGGCTATGAATAATGAGATTAGTTTTTAATGGTTAGAAAACTTGGTAATTCTCATTAATATTAATCTAGTTATTAAAGAGTTTAATAAGTTAGATTAATAGGGTCATTTATTGTAATTAGGATTAATATGATTAATTACCTAATAATAAATGAACAGAATAAAGTTTTAGAGTTTTAATAGTTAAAATTTGGTAAACACTAATATAATAATCTGACCTTAGTAAATAGTTTACAAAAGCTTAGATTATTCACTAATAGATTAGATTTTTAATTGTTAAAAATCATTAATAATTTATTAGTTAATTAGAATTTGTTTTTAATTAGTTAATGCGTTAGATAACTTGATTAAAGTTAGTCGTTTAATCCTGTAGAATCTAGGTGCATTAACGGTTAATAGAAAACCCTAATTTTAAAATAGTGAGTGGGAGAGGGATATATGACATATATATCCCGCAATCTCCATCATTAGTTCAACGCCGTGAGATCCGAGTGGGGCCTCGTGACGGCTTTGCTTTCGTCCTCCCTAAGGAGGGTTTCCACAAAGGTCAATACCAAGGTTGACTTCCTAACGGATAGGATTTCTGAGGGTATTTCGGGATTGACCGACCCTAAGGCGGCAATTCTCGAGTTAAGCTCGTGAGATCTGAAATGGTGGGTTACACTCACGAAGGTTTTGATTAAGTTTGTTAATTAAAAACCTGACTGAATGAACGATGGTTGAACGATATGGAATAAGAGTTATTCTAGAATATCATTTGATTGAGAATGTCTCGGTCCAACATGCAAAGACTTGACCGACCCTAAGGCGGCACTTCTTTGTGGTATGTTGGATTGTCGTGGTATAGTAACTAGTTTTAGGGTCGTTCTAGTTCGTTAAACATGTGCATGCATCATGTTTAAATTTATGCCAAAGCACTCGCACTTGTTTTAAATAAATGATTGAATGAATGTTTTATTTATTTTAGCAATAATGTCTTCTGCATTACTTCAAATTCTCGTAAACGACATATTAACTAGTGATAACTACACTAAGTGGAAACTTAACATTAATACAATATTGGTCACCAAAAACCTCAAGTTTGTGCTTACCGAGGAATGTCCTCCAGCGCCTACTGCCAATGCCACACGAACTGTTCGAGAGGCATACCGGCGAAGGGTAAGCATAAACCTAAGAAAGCCTAAAGCAAGAAAAAGTTCAAGAAAAGTAAACATGATTTACTTGTTCTTGAGTCGTGTTTAGTAGAAGATTATTCTTCACCATGGATAGTTGATTCGGGGGCCATTAACCATGTTTGTTCTTCTTTACAATGGACTGATTCTTGGACACAGCTAGAGGAGCAAGCATTCTCAATGCGTGTGGGGTCAAGGGATGTCGTGTCGGCACGAGCAGTGGGCGTAATTAGATTACATTTTTGTAATAATTATATATTGTTGGACAATGTATTTTATATTCCTGGATTTACACGGAATTTGATTTCTGTTTCTAAGTTGTTAGAACAAAAATATTTTGTTTCTTTTAATAATAAGTCTGTTATTATTAGAAAGAATGGTCTTAATATTTGTTCAGGAATTAATGAAAACAATTTGTATGTGTTAAGACCGTTAATACATACTACTCTACTCAACACCAAAAAGTTTAAGGTTGAAAAACCAAAAACTAAACGACATAATATTTCTCCAGATAATGACACGTATCTCTGGCATCTAAGGCTTTGTCATATCAACCTTGACCGGATAGTCAGACTAGTAAAAAGCGGACCTTTAAGTGAGTTAAAGGTTGGCATCTTACCTGTCTGTGAATCTTATTTGGAAGGTAAGATGACTAAGAGACCTTTTACTGGAAAGTGGCTTAGAGCTAAAGAACCGCTAGAGCTTATATATACAGACGTCTGCGGACCGATGAATGTTAACGCTAGAGGTGGTTATGAGTATTATGTCACATTTATAGATGACTACTCAAGATACAGATATGTCTACCTAATGCAACGGAAGTCGAAAACATTTGAAATGTTCAAAGAATTTCGAGCTGAAGTTGAGAATCAATTAGGTAGGACTATCAAGTCACTGCGATCAGATCGTGGAGGTGAGTACCTTGACCAAGAGTTTGAAGACTTTATGGTCGAGCATGGGATAGTTTCCCAACTCACAGCTCCCGGTACATCTCAGCAAAATGGTGTAGCGGAGAAGAGAAATAGAACCCTAATGGAAATGGTGAGATCTATGATTAGTTTCTCATCATTACCAAATTCCTTATGGGGATATGCGTTACAAACAGCGGCATACATTTTGAATGTGGTGTCATCCAAATCTGTTCCTAAGACTCCTTTAGAGTTGTGGAATGGTCGTAAAGCTAGTTTACGACATTTCTGCATATGGGGGTGTCTAGCACAAGTGTTGAAGAACAGAACTGGAAAGCTAGACTCCAAGTCTGTGGCCTTTCTGTTTGTAGGATACTCCAATGAGACTAGAGGTGGACACTTCTATAGTCCCGAAGATAACAAAGTATTTGTATTGACAAATGCAACGTTTCTTGAGCCCAGTTATATAAGTGACCATAAACCTCGTTCTAAGATTGTATTGAATGAGTTAGAACCTGGTGAGACTAGTGCTTCATCAACAAGAGTTTTTGATCCACAAACATCTGAGAGTCAGATGGTTCTTGATCAGGATATACTACCACCTAGACGTAGTGAGAGGGTTGTGAGACAACTTGAACGCTATTTAGGTATAGGTGAGGGACAAGGTGTTGTCTCTGCTGATGGTGTTGATGATCCATTGACATTTAAGAATGCAATAGAAGATCCTGATAAAGAGGAATGGCTTAAAGCCATGAATCTCGAGATGGAGTCCCTGTACTCTAACTTAGTCTGGGATCTTGTAGACTTACAGGATGGGGTAAAACCCATAGGGTGTAAGTGGATCTACAAGAGAAAGAGAGGAGTAGACGGGAAGGTAGAAACCTTCAAGGCAAGGCTAGTGGCCAAGGGTTATACCTATAAAGATGAGGTCGATTATGAAGAGACCTTCACGCCAATACCCCTGTTTAAGTCTATTATGATTCTCTTATCCATTGCTGCCTATTTTGATTATGAAATTTGGCAACTGGACGTCAAGACTGCATTCTTGAATGGAAATCTCGATGAGAGCATCTATATGATGCAACCAGAGGGATTCGCGTCTCCAGATCATGAGCCAAAGGTTTGCAAGCTGCAAAGGTCCATCTATGAGCTTAAGCAAGCATCTAGATCTTGGTACATCAGGTTTGATGATGTGATCAAAACCTATGGCTTCGAGCAGAATGTCGATGAGCCTTGTGTCTACAAGCGCATCATTGATAAGAAAATAGTTTTCTTGGTCATATACGTAGACGATATCCTACTCATTGGGAATGATGTGGGAGAATTGTCTGATGTAAAGGGCTGACTGGCTAGCCAATTTCAAATGAAAGATTTGGGAGAGGAGAGTTATGTTCTTGGGATCCAGCTTATAAGGGATCGTAAGAACTAACTCATAGCACTGTCTCAAGCATCATATATCGACAAGATTCTTGTGTGATTTTCGATGTAAAACTCCAAGAAAGGTAATTTACCTTCTAGGCATGGAGTTAACTTGTCTAAGGAACAGTGTCCCAAGACACCTCAAGAAGTTGAGGATATGAGACGTGTACCCTATGCATCGGGAGTAGGTAGTCTCATGTATGTCATGTTATGCACGAGACCGAACATCTGCTATGCAGTGGGAGTAGTCAATAGATACCAGTCCAACCCAGGATTGGATCATTGGGTTGCTGTCAAGACAATTCTCAAGTATCTTCGGAGAACGAGAGACTATATGCAAGTGTATTCCGGGCATGATTTGATCTTGTTAGGATACACGGATTCTGATTTTCAGTCAGATAGGGATTCTAGGAAATCTACGTCTGGATCAGTGTTCACCCTCGATGGTGGAGCCATTGTGTGGAGAAGTATCAAGCAATCTTACATTGCTTACTCCACCATGGAAGCCGAATATGTAGCTGCTAAAGAGGCTGTTTGGCTCCGTAAGTTCTTGAGTGATCTAGAAGTTGTTCCAGATTTGAATATGCCCATCACACTTTATTGTGATAACAGTGGTGTTGTGGCTAATTCCAAAGAACCAAGAAGCCACAAAAGAGGGAAGCATATAGAGAGAAAGTATCGTCTCATTAGAGAGATAATGCAGAGAGGAGATGTGATCGTCACTAAGATAGCATCACAAGACAATCATACTGATCCATTTACGAAGACCTTACCGGCTAAAGTGTTTTTAGGTCACCTATATGGTCTAGGGTTACGAGACATGCCTCACATGCTTTAGTGCAAGTGGGAGATTGTTGGGGTTTATGCCCTAAAGATGTAATTGGTAAATGGATTTATGAAATAAATAAAAGAAAAAGTTCAATTCATTCATGTTGTGTTGTTTATTTTATAACTTGTGCATATATTTAACATCCAAGATTGCCGAATGTAATCTCGAACTGTGTATATGAGTGTCATATACAGATGGATACAGTAAGAGACGTGCAATCTAAAGAGTCCATAGATAGTAAATAAAGCTGGGTACTTTATTTGTGGTTAATCTATAGCTGCGGTTCATTCCGTAATGTACGATGATTCTATCCTAAATTATTCATATGAGATATGGGAATGGAAGCACCTTGTATGATGTGATCATATAGGACTGGGTCATGATCTATATGAATCTCTCACCAAGATCCGTTTACCGATGAGATTCATATATATCAACTAACGATGGCTATATGTGGGTGATCTTAATCCTGAGTGTCTTTTCGACTCTTTCAGGTTAAATCGTGGTTTTTGATATACCATGTGTGAGGTCGGATGTTGTTCCCGATCAATATGCTCCGTATGTTGGGATTACGGTTTGGCTTGTGGCTAGGAAGGTTTGTACACAATAGTGGAATCCACTCCTTCTTGTGAGAAGTAAATGGTAGTTCCCTTAAGGGTTGATTCGGGGCTTGGACAATATGAGCGCTCTCCTAATTCTGTAAGGAAATATGATTTATTGTTCATTATATAATCAACGGTACTTAAAGGATATATGTAATTAGAGGGGTATAACGGACATTATGACCTAGCTCTAATTATAAACTACTGTGGAGGATCACACCATGTGTAATAGCTATATCAATGGACACCGAGTTGTATCGGTATGTGTAAAAACGTCTACAGTTGAGAGAGTGCAACTTCGGATTTTTAGTGGAATAACACCGGAGTTAATAATCAAGGAATATTAATTAAAGAGTTTAATTAATGATTCCGAGAATTATTGGAGATCAAAATACTGTGGGTCCATTAGGTCCCCTTGCTAGCCCGATCGATTTAGGTAACAAGAGTCACGGTTAATTAATTGGATTGTCCAATTAATTGTCTTACAAAAGTGACAAGTATATATTCGGAAATTAATTGAATAATGAGATTATTTAATTAATGAATGTCAATAGTTAAATTAATTAAATAATTAGATTATTTAATTATATTGATAATTATAAATTATTAATTAACTATTAATTGGAGGGTGTTAGTTGATATATGAATTTAGGTGTTGATAAAATAATAGGATTATTTTATTTTACTAAACCATTTATCTAAGTATTTGAATTTAAGTTTAAATTTAAAATACTTATTATCACTTTTAATATATTAGATATATTTAAAAAGGATAATTAAAAGATATATATCAATTATAACACAAGAGATTGTATTGGATGTAAATTGGTGTGTGCATATATATAAGTGTTTATATAGGATATAAACAAAGATATATGTATTTGATATATAAGTTTTATAAATTTATATATATATATATATATACACATATAAGCGCATGTGGTGGCGTGAGTAGTGAGTGTGGCGTGATATATATATTTTGATAGAAAAGTGAGCAGAGGCGTGATTTTGTTTTTTGAGAAAAAAAAAATAGTTTTTTTATACATGTAAAAGAAAAAAAAAAGTGAAGGCATATTTTTAATCAGGTGCTCCATGCTTGATCTGTTATCAAAATAAAAATTGCGTGAGAAATAAAAATATATATTATGATTTTAAGAATTGAACCACATCAGTCGATATAAATTTTGCATGAGATGTAATTTATGTGTGCATGAAACATATATAAGAAAGAGTTTCATCAATTCTCTCTATATTCTCCATTCAAGTTCTTGAGACCGTGACGTGCCCACACGTATTTACCAGTTACGGGAGATAGCGAGGAAGATCGAGTGGTTCAGACAGGAGCACATCGTAAACTGAAGGAGTCTCCAAACGTTAGTAAGATTGGTTCAGGCAGGAGCATATCGAAAAGTGAAAGAGCCTCCAAACGTTGGTAAGATTTTCTTCTTCTGATTTTTATTGATTACAATTTCCTGTGTTTACATATTGTATGTACTAGTTCCGAAAAATAATTACGATCCCAATTTCATTGGTCCTAGATACAGATTATGATCTGTATTAAAAAATTTAAAACCTAGTTCCGCTGCGTAACCGCTGAACGGGGTTCCACCAATATTTTGTTTTTTAATGTAAATATATCCAATAGTATGCATTTGTCTGAGAACAGTAACAATTTGATATTCTGATAAGCCATCAATGTTAAATTGATAACACACGTTTCCCGTGTAAGCTCTGTAAGAGACAGTTTCTTCATCTTGGAGATCAGGGGGTGTAGGTCTAGGGTAATAAGGTTTTTTGTTTTGATAAAATCTAGTGTAATTATGATTGTCTGCCTTGTCAGTTAAGGTTAACCTTTGGACCATATTGTTAAAATCTTCTTCGCTAGAGGAAGATGTAAGGGTGGTTTTCTCTAAAGTTTGGACTTCTGGTTTAGGTAAGTTTTGAAGTCTTTCTTCTAAGGCTTTCATCAAATCTTTTTCGTCTAATAAATGATTAAAAAAAAATTCGATACTAGTAGGATCAGGAATTAGGAGGATTCCTGAGTCGTATTCAGGTAGTTTAGATTTTAGCTTTCTATCAGTCTTTTCTTCGGGAACATAAACTTGAGGGTTTTCTTTGGAGGATGGAGAAGTTGCGGGTCTAGTCATGTTGCGATAAATTTTCTCTAATTGTTCTCCTATAAAATTTAGAAAAAGATTGGTATAATTGTTTTTTTCTCATAACGATACCAATTTGTTGTGAGGAAGAGGGGATGCTAGGTGAAAGTGGCTCATCGAATATAATAAAAGGGGTACATTTAGTAGTATTGTTGTTATTGTCAGGATCTTCATTCTGCAATTTAATTTCAAAACGTCTTGGAGGAGGATGAACTTGTCTTTCTTTTCCTCTTCGTGTCTTATAGGTTTTGATGTTGGATTGGTTAATAACAAGACATTGTTGTTCCAGATTTTTTCTGTTGGTATACCATTCAAAAAATGGTATTTCTTCGTTGAGTTTTTGAGGTTTTGAATCCATCTATCGTGGAATTGTTTCCTTTTCTTTTCGTTGTAATTTTTCTCATATTTTTCTCTCATTCCTTGATTACGAGGGGAAAAATAATCAGTCATTAGGAGATTGTAATCAATATGGATATCTTTGTCTATAACATTAATGGATCTTATCTGAGGTTCTGGTTCAAGAATTTCAGTTAGAACTTGAGAAGGGCTGTGAATGGGTTGAGCCACTTGTTCTGGTGTTTTATGTATGCTAGTAATATGAGTAGGGATTTCAATATTAGTAGGTCTTCTGCGTATGGGGATAAGATTTATGGGTTATGAGGTTTCATTAGAACTTGGTTTGTATTGGTCTGTCAAATTGGGTGTTCGATTTTTCTTAGGGACAAGACTAGGTATTTGCTGCTCAATGTTTAGTCTGGATAAGCTAGATAAAGAGTTCCTAGCTGTTTGAAAATCATCCATGGTTCTAGAATTGTCATGTTCTCTACTAGAAACTCTTCTTTTAAAGGATATCTTAAGGGTTCCATCTAGTTCTTTAACACAGTCATGAAGGTTTCTCATAGGTGGTTTATAACTGGGTTGATCAACATTTTCTTTAACCCAATCATCAGGAAAATTAATATTCTCCCATTTGATAGGTACAAGAACAAGACGTTAACATAAGGGGAAGCATTGAAGCAAATAGTTTGTCCTGCTGGAATAGTAGGGGGTATAAAGCTAAGTATAAGTTCAGATGTTAGGACACGATAATGAACTCTATAGACAAGTTTATAAGAGCTTGATCTTTCTAAAAATTTATAGTTAAGGGTTTGTATATCGATCACAAGACATTTTCCTTTATGTTCATCAGTATTTAATGCGATAGTGAAATTGGGGTAAGATTGGAAATATATGGGGCCATAGATAAGAGTTGTTTCAGCCATTCCAAGAATGGATTCTTTATAGTCTGTTATTCTTCTGTCACGTAAAACAATTAACAAGGAATTGTCAAGGCCTATTTTTGATAGAGGTTTGATGCCGACTTGGACACATCCTATATGCATATCATTATAACCAATTTTATTATAATGAGTCAAACTGTTTTTATTTAATAAATTAGTGGAAAAAGTATTATTCTGGAATTTAACATTTTTTTCTTTAGTCTTTTGTCCAAGAAAAGTTCTCTCTCTCTCTCTCTATATATATATATATATAGTGGTTCTCTCATAAGGGATCCTTTATTTTAATTTTGATAAGGACTACCATGAAATCACATTCGTTTTTATGAATTTTGATCTGATTTTTTTTTGTGTGGATGATATTTTCAATGAAATCTACCTATGAATACAATTTGAGAATTTTTCAAGCACCAAAATTATTTATTCCGATTTTGTTAAATATAAAAGCATCGGAAAAATGAAAAAATATAGGAAAATTCAAGAAAAATAGTTGTAATACTTGAAAAATTCTCAATTTTTTTTCATAAGTAGATTTCATTGAACATATCATACACAAAAAAAATCAGATCAAAATTCATAAAAATGGATGTGATTTTATAGTGATCCTTACCGAAATTAAAATAAATTTCTTATGAAAGAACCGGTGTATATATATATAAGACTATTATGATTCACACTTTAAACACCTTTTTGTAAAAACTTTATGGAATTTATTGAATCTTGATGTGATTTTTTTGTATGAATGATAAAAAGAATGAAATACATTTGTGGAAAAAAAATGAAAATTTTTTATGTACACAAACTAAATTTTCCTGACTTCTTTGAAGATAAAACATTTTAAAATTGATAAATATCAGAAAAAATAAAGTTCTTGATTCCAAAAAAATTTCAAATTGTTGCTAAATGTGTATTATTTTTCTTAGTTTTCATAAAAAAAAAATCTAATAAAAATACATTCAATTACATACAATTTCATCAAAGTACTAATTTTCATATAATAATTATTTTCATAATTATACGGATTATTTATAGTATCTAAATTCATATTATATTCAATCTTCAGTTTGGATATTCAGGAAACTTGAAATGCAAAGATAAAGCTTGATGTTAAAATTGCAGATATTTTATGAAACCATACATTAATTATTAGAAAGAACCTCCCACAATTCTCACTTCTCCTTCTTTGTTTAATATTTGATCGGTACATTTATTATCGGAAATAAAATGGAAATAAATTAAATTCCATTAGAAAAAGAATTCCAACAGAAATTTAATTATTGATTTCTGTTTAGCATTCACGAAACTTCAATACCAGCCGTTTTTAACAATATGGGGTGGGTGCATAAGCGAAATTTGAGGGGTACGAATATCGTCCTCGTGAATAATTCATGAAAAGACTGGCCTTTCAAAGTGGGCCTATTATCAGACCCATTGTCTTTGTCTTCAACATGATATTCCCATACAGGTCTACAAAATGCATGGTTTTCCCAGTTCCCAGTTCCCACAACTTTGTTTTTCTAATATTTTTGGATAACAACTTCGGTTTATGTTATTAATTATTATACAGGATCTATACAAATACAAAAGAAATAATTAATATTTAATTAATAACTATCTAAAGGATGTTTGTCGATTTACATTCAGAAATGACTACCGGTCATTAAAAATTGGGATCATGATCCTATACTGTGTTGATCCTTTTTCTTATTTAAAACGTATAAAAATAAGATTATATATATAAAAATAATAAAAATAAAATAAATTACGGTCATTTGATTACATATCTCATCAGATCTATAGAAATATGATAAATATCAGCTAAAGATCAACCGGATCCAAATTCTAAAAATTGACATGCATTTCAGCTACTATTAAAGTTTAACCGTTAATTTGACATTTCAAATGGTAATATTGTCTTTTTCTCCATGTGCCCTCATTTTGATGAAATCAAGAATTAAAAAAATAATAATAAAAGAAGATGGTTCTCAAGTTCTCATCCATCACATAGATATATTCTTATTTGTTTACTATTGTTCTCGTGTTGAGCTGTTTGCATTGCATTCAATTCTTTTTAATTTTTAACAAAAAGAGAAAAAAAAAAAAAGATCAAGAGACCAGCCGATTTCATGATGAGATTGACCAGGATTTTCAAGAGGATCCTCTGAATAATTATGATGCTGATTTGGGGAATCAGAACTCCATTGTTGCAGCCTCCAAACAACTGGAATGGTCGATGGACCAGCCTGCGGAGGAGAAAGCTTCCGGTATGGGAAATTCAGTACCTGAAACGGTTGCTGCAGAGGAGGTTTCTAAGGAACCGGAGTCTTTTCTTCGGCGATCGTCGGGGAATATATCAGGTTTTCAAACTGATCATAAGGGATTTTCCAAAGATTGCACTGGGATTCAAAATAAGAAGAAAGGTCAGTGGTTTGCTGTTGCTGTGGATGAGGTGGCTGACATTGTAAAAAAAGAATTCACTAGGCAACAACCTTCTGGATTTGGTGGGACACGATCCGATTTTTCCAAGACCAAAAAGTAAACTGCTAAAGACTCATACAACCTTCCTATGCAACCTCATGTTGACTTGGGATCCAAACGCAAAATTTCGGATGATATTACTGAGCATCGTATTGATAAGAAGTTTAAAGCTGTTGTAAGCGGGTCAGAGGTGATTTCTTCTATCCCTTCTCTTTCTGGTGGTCTTTCAACTGGATACAGACGCGGGTTCTGCTTTATGCCGTGCCATTCGTTCCTATTCCCTAAGTATTGTGTTTCTTATTTGCAATAAGAAGGTGGATTTGATCAAGTCTAAGACGGGTTTTTTGTAATTGTTCTTGCGTTAATAAGAAAGGAGGAGTGGTGGTTTATTATTGCTTTGAGATGCAGATGCGGATGTAAGAATTCAGTCTTTTTCCCCTTGGCCATATAGACGCTTGATTCTCAAGCTTGGCGTTTTACAGGTTTCTAAGGCAATCCTAAAACTCATATTCGTCGGTTCTCTTGGGATCTTCTCTGTAAATTAAATTCCATTACTTCCCTTCCTTGGATTTGTGCAGGCGATTTCAATGAAATTGTGTCTGACAATGAAAAGTGTGGAGGGAATGACAGGTCTTTGAGCTCTTTGTTGAATTCTGAAGAGGTAAAAGCAGACTATAATTTGTCTGATTTTGGTTTCTTTGGTCCGCCATTTACCTGAACAAATAAACATCGTGGTATTGGAAACATCCAACAGAGATTGGATAATGAGAGATGAAAGGAGTTATTATTTTGGAAGGAAGGTTGAGTTATTATCCGAATAAAAGACGTACTAGACGGTTCTTTTTTGAGCCACATTGGATTAAAGAACCTGAGTTGCGTACTGTGTCGTGGAATCTGTTTGGAATTCTCCTATTTCTACTCTGATGGAAGGAATCTCCCACCACGCCTCTTCATTGACTTCCCGGAGCAAGCAAAAATTTGGGTCTGTGCATAGGGGAATTGCTCGTACACGTGAGATGATCTTAATTAAAGCTACAATTGTTGCCTCAAACATATTCAGTTTGTGAGCGCATCTCTGCTCTGGAAACTGAGTTGGAAAATTGTTCAACCGTGAAGAAGCTTATTGACACCAGCTATCCCTAGCCGATTGGTTGTGTGCAGGTGATCGCAACACTAAAATTTTCCATTCAAGAGCTATCAATCAACTAGGAAGAATGAGATTCATTCAATTGTGGGTGAAGATGGTTTCGTAGCTGAAGACTTAGATAGCATCTTTCACGTTGTTAATAACTTTTTTTCTAAATTGTTTACCTCTTCTACTTCTTCTCTCGATGATATCGCAGCTGCTACTAGATACCTAGAAAGAAAAATTTCTCAAATATGTGCCCTACTAAAGCCTCCTGTCCAGATGGTTTTCATGCAATTTTTATCAACGTCATTGGAAAATTGTTGGTGGTCTTGCTTTTGGTGCTTGTTTGTCTGAGTTAAATGATGGGCAATTTATGACATCTTGATACAGCAGAGATTATCTAACATATTGTTGCAGATTTTCAGATTTTAAAAATATTCTTATAATTAAAACTAATTATTTTATATTTAATTAAGTGTTTTTATTCTTTTTTTTTATTAGAATTTATTTTTAGTTCTTATTTTAGTCTTCTAGTTTATTTCGGAAACTATGTTATGTTTTCCCTATTTTTCCTTTTTAGTCTTTTGGTTTATTTGAAAAAAATTTCGTTTATGAATTTTCTTGCTAGTTAAGTTTTGTAATTCTATTTAAAAAGATTGTATTAGGGTTTGAAAGACAGTTGTTGAATTAATATTTTTTTTAGAGTTTTCTCTAATTATTTCCCAACTTCGGTACCATGCGTGGGTCAACGATCTTGAAGCCTATTTTTCTAGCATCCGTGCGTGGATCAACATATCAATAGTAGGGTTTGTTTCCGATATTTGTACGTGAATCAACGGATTCAAATCGGTCATCCTCCATCTTTTATCGATTGTTGTTATGAGTTGATTTTGCCGTTGCATCAATTGGTATCAGAGCCACCGAGTCTATCTTTGTGCTAAGCTCATCGGTTCACAAACCATAACTGTCATATGTGAATTTTATCGTACGTACACGTCATCAACAAAGAGGATAAATTGTCAGGTGGACATCTGAATAGACATTTAGAAAATATCCTACAAGACATCACCGAAGAAGAGAAAACCCTAGTAAGCAGATGTTGAACAAAACCTACTCAAGGTCAATCAACGTTATATACTACTCGGGATCAGTTAAATGACACTCGGGGCTGGTTAAATAACATTTATACTCGGGAACGAATGATGTTACTCCGGACCAGCGGGTATTGTCCTTAATCGGGACGAACATGAAGAAAACTGAATAAAAGCCCAGCTCATAGCTCACGTGGATCAAGTCATTAAAATGCACGAAGATATCCATATCAAAAAGGAATCCCAATAAGAACAGAATATTAAATATGAAAGGTTCCCAATCAGGCAACAACTTTATTTCTTCAAAAAGACTATGCTCTTATAAGGAAATAAGTCCTAATTGGATAACATTGTTAGAGTCCCATTCAATCTCAAAACAAGACTCCGAAACAGGAAAGAAGACAATCAGCTTCAAGCAAGTAAATAATTGTAATTAAATACAAAGATCTTCTATTACTTGTACAAAGCAGATTAGGGTTCTATAAACATATAAATAGACCCATAATCTCGCCAAAAAAGATATACAACAATCATAGAAAAATACAGAGAGAAAAAAAAGAGATCGAGAGCTTGTAATATTATAATTTCATAGTGGATTTTGACTTGGTTGATCATTCAACCACCCGTGGACGTTTCTCCGGTCATCGGAGTTTTACCACAACCCGCTTCTGTTTATTTTCTCATTCTCTTTCTCTTTGAAATCACAACTGAAATTCAATTCTTGTTGGCTTTTCTCATACGTCAAGAAATCAACATCAACAATAACCATTTGCCTTCCTGGCTTCTATCTTTTCACCTTCCATATTTCCTCGTACCAAAAAAAAAAACAAAAAAAAAACATGAAACCCCAAACACAATTAGCTTTCTACCATCCAGTGTTTTATGATGATACATATGTATCAACGGAGGTTTTTGTTGATTTTGATAAACCACCGATATATGATGAAGATGTGTTTGAGAAAGTACCATATGAGAACAATTCATATTTAATTGGTTGTTTTATGAGCCACATATTCCTCACCATAAAAAAAATTCAATTTACCTTTTGTTGCATGATTTGATGATTCAAGAATTTGTGTCCATCTGTTGGAGTGATTGGATGGAAGTTGTGAAGAAGATTGGGAAATATGCAGTTCGTTGTAGACGATTTTGTGTATTGACACTATATATTCATGAAATTCTAGCAACCAAAATTCGAGAACGAATTTTCTCCAACCTTGAGAGAATGATGCAGGAGAGATTATATAAGATATTGTTGAAGATTTTAGATTTATCTGATGACGATTCTGACAGTCCATTCACCAGGGAAATCTTACAGACCCCATTCCCAGAAAGGTTCAGGATGCTGCACGTGGAGCAGTTCAAGAAAGACAGAGACCCTAAAGAACATGTCAGATGCTATAAAAGTGATATGGCCCAGTATGCCCATAGCGATCCCTTACTATGCCTCAATTTTCCACAAACTCTAAGAGACATGGGGTCAAGATGGTTCAGGAGATTGCCCCCAGCAAGCATCAGAAGTTTCAGTGAACTGAGCAGGAGTTTTTCAAGACAATTTCTGAGCAATGTTCACAGAAAAAAATAAGTGGCTCACATTTCTCAAATAAAACAAGGGAAAGATGAGTCGCTGAAGAAATACATGGGAAGGTTTGGCCAAGCAGTATCAAAAATCGGCAGTGCAAATGATGAAGCAATAATTGCAACATTCATCAACAACCTACAGAATGGACGGTTGTCTTTTGACTTAAGAAGAGCCCGTCTGACCAGATATGCAGATATGATGGACATGGCAGGAGGATATGCACTAGCCGAGGAAGAAGAGTTAGCCACTGGAGGATGTTATATGCCTGAAGGAAAACCCGAACAAAATGGCGCCGAGTCCAAGGTGCAGAACCAAAAGAGAAAACAAAAAAGAATCAGTAAGGAAAAAAGCAAGGACGGGGGAAACAGGCGTAATGCCGAACAGACCACGAAAAAATACTGAGACAGATACACCAACTACACCCCTCTTCGAAAAAAGCAGGAGGAAATCCTGGCCATTCTGGAAACAAATATTTTTGTACAAGAGCCACGCCGTCAATCTCAGTTTACTCTGTGAGATACAACCAAATACTGCAGGTTCCATAAGGAAACAGGTCATGAGACTTCCAAGTGTTACCAGCTCAGAAATTACATAGAAACCCTCATTCGGGAAGGACATCTACAGGATGTAATCTTGAAAAAGGATGAGAAATCAGAAACAAAGAAAGAGATCGGGGCCGATCACAGCTCTGGTTGAAATCAAAGGGTCAGTCTAGAGGCTAATCAAGTAATACATACAATCTTTTGAGGACCATCTACTAGGAGAAGTAACCGAGAGCGAACACAGGAAATCAGAGAAGCAGTAGAAGCAAGAAATAACTTTGACATAAACTCGGTGGATCCAGATCCGAAAAGGGTAAAGAAAGGATGGGACCCAATAACATTCACAGAAGCAGACTCATATGGGGTCGATGTTTGACCAAATGACGCTCTGGTCATAAGTGCCCGGATTGGTCACCGAGAAGTTAGAAGAATCTTGATAGATAATGGAAGTTCGGCAGACATTCTCAATGTAGCCATCTATGATCAACTCAGGTTAGACCGAAATGATCTGTAACCTTTCCCTACCCCACTCAGAGGATTCAGAGGAATTGAGGTCAGTTCACTCAGAATGGTAAAGCTACCTGTGAAGATTGGAGTGGCACCTTGCTAGAGAACTGTATTGCTCGACTTCGTGGTGGTAGACTTGGACAATTGGCCATATAATGCATTATTGGGATGGCCATTCCTAAATAAAACTAAGTCCGTAACAACCACGTATGCCTTAATGATCAAGTTCCCGACCGAACAGAGGGTCGGTGTAGTTAAGGGATCCCAAGAGATAACCCGAAGAGCTAACCTGTCAGTATACAAAGACAAGAATGATGAGCAGGTTTGCACTATAACACAGTCGGATCAGAACAAAGAGCCACTATCATTCGAATTCGATCCAAGGGAAGAGCCGAATGAATCCAAAACTGAGCTGATCGAAGAAATCATCTTGAAAGAAGATGAACCAGACAAAAAGATCAAGATCGGGGCCAACCTGGAAGGAAGAGTCAAACAAAGCCTCATTGATCTACTTAAAGAATACAGAGATGTGTTCGCTTGGAGTCATGAAGACATGGTCGGGATAGATGCCCGAATAATATCTCACCATCTCACAGTAGACCCGAATGTAAAACCGGTGATACAAAATAGAAGATCATTCAATCTCGAGAGAGGTCATGCAATCAAACAGGAAGTAGAGAAGTTACTCGTTGTAGGATCGATTAGAGAGGTCATTTACCCTCAATGGGTAGCTAATGTAGTCCTCGTCCAAAAGAAGAATGGACAATGAAGGATGTGAGTAGATTTTACAGATCTGAACAAGGCATGCCTGAAAGATAGTTTTCCACTTTCGAGGATAGATCAGATGGTGGACGCTATATCAGGCCATGAATTGCTCAGTTTCATGGATGCCTACTACGGATATAACCAAATCCGGATGAACAAGGCTGACGAAGAAAATATAGTGTTCACAACTGATCAGGTTTATACTGTTACACAGTAATGCCCTTCGGGCTAAAAAATACAGGGGCAACATATCAAAGGCTGGTCAACAAAATCTTCGCACGGTAAATTGGAAGGAACATGGAAGTATACATTGATGACATGTTGACCAAGAGCATCACGGCAGACAAGCATACTTCAGACCTGCGAGAGACATTTGATGTCTTGAGGAGATACCAAATGAAGCTAAATTTAAACAAGTGTTTATTCGAAATTCCTGCGAGAAGATTCCTAGGTTTTCAAATCCACCAAAGAGGAATCGAAGTCAACCCTGAGAAGATCCAAGCCCTGCAGAAAATGATTTCACTAAGGACCCTCAAAGAAGTACAACGCCTAACAGGATGCTTAGCTTCCTTGGGTAGATTCATCTCAAAGGCCACGGACAGATGCACACCCTTTTTCAAAATAATTAAAAAAGGGAAAGGACTCGAATGGAATGAAGAGTGTGAGCAGGCATTCTTAAAAATTAAAAAATACCTAGGGCAGGCTCCCATCTTTTCAAAACCTTAGATGGGAGAGACACTCCATTTGTACTTATCAATTACAGAACTAGCAGTCAGTTCAGTCCTAGTTAGAACAAGAGATGGAGTACAGAAGCCAGTATACTATACCAGCAATGCACTTCTACCAGTTGAGACCAGATATTCACAGGCAGAGAAAATGACCCTAGCATTGGTTTCAGCAGCAAGGAAGATAAGACCATATTTTCAGGCTCCTACAATCTAGGTACTTACTGACTGCCCATTAAAACAAATTCTACAGAAGCTAAAGATTTTAGGAAGACTGACCAAATGGGCTTTCGAGCTGAGTGGATTCGATATCCATTACGTCCCCAGTACATCCTTTAAAGGGCAAACAGTGATAAATTTTATAGCAGAGTTCACAGACCCAAACCTGAAAGCAAAAAGGATGTTGAGAAAAAATTTCCCATGGAAATTGTATATTGATGGCTCTTCAAACACTCATGGCAACGGGGCAGGGATAGTAGTATGCACTCCTGAAGGAGATAATGTCGAATGTGCCATGAGGTTTGACTTCAAAGCAACCAACAACCAAGCCGAGTACGAGGCGCTACTGGCTGGACTCTAAGTCTGCATAGCTCTCGGGGCAGATGAATTCGAGATATTCAACGATTCACAGATAGTCGTCAACCAAGTCCTGGACGAGTACCAAGCCAAGGATGAAGGCATGATGACTTACCGTGACATTGCAAAACAGCTCCTCCAGAAATTCAATGAAGATAAGATTGCCCAGATCCCCATGGAGGAAAATGAAAAGGCAGACGCATTGTCCAAATTAGCGTCAGCAACAACCACAATCAGGCCAAAGACTATTCCGGTTACACATTTCCTCAACCTGAGCAGAGTTGAACCAAGAAACTTAGAAATTTTAGAAATCCGAACACCGCCAAGCGGTTGGATGACTCAGATAAAAAGGTTCCTGGAAGAAGGCGTGCTCCCGAAAGATCCCTTACAAGCAAAACGTATCAGGTATAGATCAACAAGGTACACATTGGTTGGAGAAGAACTATACAGAAGGGGGTATTCCCAAACACTCCAAAGATGTGTGTCAGAAGAGGACGCATATCGGATATTACAGGAAATCCATGGAGGAGTTTGCGGAAACCACACTGGGGGTAAAAGTTTGGCACACAAGGTACTAAAGCAAGGCTATTATTGGCCTACTCTGTTCTCAGATGCACAACAATGTTCGGAAAGTTGCAATACTTGCCAAAGGATTGCTAATGACATCCGATAACACCCTATGCAGCTCATAAACCTCACATCCTCATAGCCATTTTCCATGTGGGGTTTGGGTTTAATCGGCTCAATGCTAGTTGGGGCAAGGGGTGGAGCGAAGTATGCCATAGTAGTCGTTGACTATTTCACGAAGTGGGTAGAAGCTGAAGCATTGGTGCATATCACATAAGCAAACACCACAAATTTCATAAAAAAGAATATACTTTATAGGTTAGGAGTCCCAAACACTATAATCACTGACAATGGCACCCTATTTGATAACTTGAAATTCAGACAGCTGTGCAAAGAGTACCAGATTGCCAATTACTATACCACACCTGCCCACCCTCAAACAAATGGGCAGGTCGAAGCAGTGAACAAGATCATCAAGCACACATTCAAAGCAAAGCTAGATGCCAAGAAAGGAAGCTAGGTTGAAAAGCTTCCCGAAGTATTATGGGCATACCGGACAACAACAAGAACTTCAACAGGAGAGACTCCATTCACTTTAGCGTTTGGAACAAAAGTTGTTATCCCCATAGAAACGTCATATGCATCACTCCGAGTCAAGCTATATGATGAAGATCAGAATGTTGATATAATATTACAAAGTCTAGATGAGCTAGAAGAGAAAAGGGAGAAATCCCGAATACGAAATATAGCATATCCGTAAAGAGTAGCTCGCCACTATAACTCTCATGTTCGGGTCAGGAAATTCCAGCTAGGAGACCTGGTACTCAGAAAGGTGTCATTAAACATAAAAAATAAAACTGCAGGTTCCCTGGCTAATAAGTGGGAAGGCCCATACAAAGTCGAAGGAGTAGCTGGCCATAAAGCATATTGGATTGCACGACCCAATAGAGGGGTTTTACCCCGACCATGCAATGCCCAATATCTGAAGATTTTCTATCCTTAATTTTTTTTTATTCTTTTTTTAGTCAGGACAATTTTAGTTAGGTTAAATATTAGTTGTGGAATTTAAAACTTTATTGATTTTACAGT
The DNA here is from genome assembly GCA_032871835.1 of Dipteronia dyeriana. Taxonomy (NCBI): domain Eukaryota; kingdom Viridiplantae; phylum Streptophyta; class Magnoliopsida; order Sapindales; family Sapindaceae; genus Dipteronia; species Dipteronia dyeriana. The sequence continues at coordinate 13,092,426 of CM065295.1, forward strand.
TATGAATAAAAAATCAAACTCGAAAAACATCAAACTCGGGATTTTCGAAAGAAAGCATATGATAATAAGAACATATGGAAGACAAGCATGATAATAAGAACATGCAAATAGAATACTCGGGACTATTAATTCCCGAATGGGCGGAGAAGCTCGAAGAAGCATGCCAGCTGAGCAAGGTCAAATGACCTTAGCAAAAAGGCAAACCCGATGCACCAGCTCGGGACGCTATTGAGAAAAATTCTGGTGAAATGTGTAGATGTGTTAAGCGATTCAAAAAGCTTAACGATTCGGCAAACCCTTGTGCATAAAAACTGGGGAGACGTTCTCGGTAATGCGTAAGGACTCGAACATATGATCATGGTGAGCCTTGATGTAATGTTCGGGTAGCAACCATGTATGAAACACAAGTATAAACCTACTTGCCTGTTTTAAGATGACTCGTTTAATAATACTAGCCAGTTTAATAAGATACTTGGCATTAAAATTATTCGGGTGACAACCGGTTTAATAAGATACTCGGTTAAGTTGCCCGAACATCAAAATTGGCCAGTTTAATAAGATACTTGGCATGAAGATTGCAACAGCCGGTTTAATAAGATACTTGTCATTATTCGGGTGACAACCGGTTTAATAAGATACTCGGTTAAATCACCCGAATGTCAGAAATAGCTGGTTTAATAAGATACTCAGCAACCTTAAAAAGTCAAGTTGAAAAAAATTCGCGAGCAATGAAATCAAACCACAAGGTTCAGAAAAGCTACTCGGAATTTTATTGATTTTTCAAAAGAATGGTTTCAAAGTTCTTTCACAAAAGAATTGTTACAAAGATTTTTTTACAAAGAATTGTTAAATCTACAAAAAATCCTATCTACAAAAATCAGGATTTAGAGGATTTAGAGCTCTTGCCAATACTCGGGTCAGACACCATCTCATATTCATGAAGCAGACTTTCATTAGAAGGCCAATCAATTGTGTTGACCGAATCATCCATCCATTGGTTGTAATCTACTCCTGGGATCGGCCCAACATCAGGCACCACACCTTCTACAACTGACTCCTGATTAGAGAAAAATGTCGAGAGGGAGTGCTAGGATGGAACCTCCAAATGCATAGAATGGGGCTCTTTGCCTCGGCTACGGCAGTAAGCTCTCCACTCCTTTATCTGAGTCTAAAGAGATTCCAAGGATCGATCTACATGTTGTTTGATCGACAACTCCCAGTTGGTTTGTGCCATCTCAGTCGCCCTATTCTTAACTTTGAAAAACTCGCCAGCTGAAACTAGCCCTCACTGAAACTCCCGAAGGAGAAGGGCATCATAGGCAAGGGATCTTTTAAAATGATCAACCCTTTGGACTTCAAGTTCCAGCCTAGCCTCTTTAGATAGGGATTCGAATATCAGAGCTTGACGTTCAAGTCCTCGATCTTCTATTCATATGCTGACTTGGACTGTTCCGCTTCCTGCTCGGCCTTGAACATTGATTCTTGGGCAGAAGACAATAAGTTTTGAAGTGATGTAGCCTTCTCTTCTGCCAAAGAAGCCCTCTCTTCGGCCTCCATCTGCTTTTCCAGACAGTGGTCGATAAAAACTTAGGCAGAACCAACCTCTTGCTGATAAGCCGATTCGACCCGAGCACGGCTATCCTCACTTTCCTTCAACTTAGCCTTAAGACACTATTTTTTTATCAACTTGATATTGTTGCGTCTGAACCAGCTCAGCAAACTCGTCCACCATAAAAAAAAAGTTAAAATTAAAAATCTGGAGTACAAACAACATTTGAAGTTAAAGGATAACACACATAAGATGCACCGTTAAAGACGTTCTGAAGATAGTCTGACAGGGAGCCATCCCAAAAATAACTCGGCGGTCTTCCCCGATGAAAGCCCGACCAGATGACATCTTCCGCAATATATCCTAGGGAGAAGGATGTGAAGGAACCCCCGAGGGTTCAGCCTCTAGATCTTCGACCTCGGGGGGAGGGGAACCTCTATTATTCTCTGAAGCCTCCGCATCCGCCGACGCTCCAACATCAACACTCGGGGTAATCTCAGCCACAATATCTTTATCGTTGGAGTCGATGAATGAGGCCATCTGAGGGACTTTGTAAGGGAGAGTTGGAGAGCTGATTGCCTTCCGTTTCTCAACCCGGGAACGGTGGAAGCTGAGATCAGCTGCAGGATCTTCCTGAGCATTATCCAGGAAGGACTCAAAAAAGCCAAGACTTGAAGGTGCTTGGCTCGCAGAGGTGTTACCTCCATCACTGGCATCTGACTGCATAACAGGTCCTTCACCAAGACCCTCACTCTGCTTATCCCCATCATCGGGCAGATGAGTATCATCGGGCTACTCGGACCGCTAGTCTCCTCAACGGTCGGCTGAACAGCGTCCTTAAGGACGTATTCGGGGATTTGCTCCTTAGCAACATCAGTTTCCTCATCAAACTCACGAGGGGTGATACCATCATGGCTCTGACGGGAAGCTTCTTTTCGGCTCTCTTGAAGAATCGACTTCACTTGGTAAACCTGAAGATAGCAGACGATGTCCGTATCATACACTTAGAAGAAAAGAGGAACCGTGTCGGAATACAAAAAGCAAAAAATAACAATAAAAAGAAAGGTTATAAAAATCACTTACATCGCCTGCTGTAGCTCAAAATCTGTTTGAAGAAGCCGAGCTCAATCATCTTTGCTTCACTAAAAAGAAAAGTCTTGCTCCTCTTCTCCAAAGTGCGAACTGCTGCGTAAGTCTGGTCAGCTCAGTATCGTTATAGATAATTTTATTCTTGTTCCATGTCTCAGGGGAACAGAAGAAACGGGGGACTTTTAACACCGCCCGTGTATCCCCAGATCCGAGGGGGACTTCAAGCCCGAGACTCCCTCTAGTGAAAAATCAACTGTTTTTACAAAACTTGTTAGATGTAGGAAACCCCCATACAAAACCCCTCTTTTTGGGGTCATCAGAGATATCAACTCCCCGATTCACCTTTGTCCCCTCGGGGACCCAGCAGTCTGGCGAATTAGACATGAGGAAGTAAGTCCCTGTTCTACCAGACTGCCTCAGTGTGAAAAAGTGTCTGATTTCACTCGGGGAAGGCGGCGACAAGTTCATCTGGTTGTACATGTTCCACATGCACATTAAAATTTTATAGTTGTTCAGGGCCAGTTGAGTCGGAGCAACCCCTGCTTCAGCCAGAAACCATGTAATGAATGGCTGAAGAGGGAGAATGACACCGCAGCAGAGCATGGATCCATAGATCGCCACCATGCCTGGGGGAGGATTCCACGTGGCTCTATCACCCGATGGAATCAGAGTGACCGAATTGGGCAGATCAAATCGGGCACGATACTTTTCTATCTCATCTAGCTCGACCACATTCGGCTCGGAGTCAAACCAACTCGGGAGGTCAGCAGAGAAAGTGAGACGAGACGCCCTGAACGTCTCTTCGACATCGTTCTTGTTGACAGTTTGCTCCCTAATCCGAACGCTGCCCGAGTTGTGCTTGTGAACTTCACCTACTTTGATGTTTTCCCATCCTTCGAAGAGGTACCCCGTGATAAAAAATGTCAGAATCAAAACTAGATAAAGAACTGGATACAGAAAATTGAACGTCAGGGTGAAGTCCAGAAACGTCGACTTCTAAAAATGAAGGCTCATCAGCAGGGATTTCCCCCAGTAATCTTCTAATGCAGGAAACCAACTGAAAATCCCCACGAACTGATGCATCAAGAGCAATATTAAAAAGTTAATGACAGGATGACGGGTCCATTAAAACAAACCTTGAATAAAGAATTGGTGCAAAATCTTCTACGGAGAGGTGGCGATTTTATACGCAAAGAAATCTAGGTTTGAGAAATTTTTTATGCTGGAAATTTTTAAGAATGAACCAACGCTGTCTCTCAGTGAAAACCCTAGGATCTCAAGGAGGGAAAAAAATGATGATGATGCAGGCGACGTATGGGGAAACACGTAGGTCGTTTCTCATAAATGATATCGAAAAACGAAGAGGCAAGGGACACGTGTCAAAAAGAGAACTGGCTTTCCCGGTCAGAACTCCAAAACGTCGACATCATTAAAGATCTCGCGTGAGGAGGCAAATCGAATTTACAGGGTCACCATTAAGACACATAATTATGACAAGACATTTACTCGGGCATTGAAAAGATATTGGAAAACTAATTAAAATACTTTTGCCTGAAATAAAACCCTGTTCAGCAAAAATATTTAAGGGGGTATTGTCATATGTGAATTTTATCGTACGTACACGTCATCAACAAAGAGGATAAATTGCCAGGTGGACATCCGAATAAGCATTCAGAAAATATCCAACAAGACATCACCAAAGAAGAGAAAACCCGAGTAAGCAGATGTTAAACAAAATCTACTCAGGGTCAATCAACATTATATACCACTCGGGATCAGTTAAATGACACTCGGGGCTGGTTAAATAACATTTCTACTCGGGAACGAATGATGTTACTCGGGACCAGCGGGTATTGTCCTTACTCGGGACGAACATGAAGAAAACTGAATAAAAGCCCAGCGCATAGCTCACGTGGATCAAGTCATTAAAATGAACGAAGATATCCATATAAAAAAGGAATCCCAATAAGAACAGAATATTAAACAGGAAAGGTTCCCAATCAGGCAACAACTTTATTTCTTCAAAAAGACTATGATTTTATAAGGAAATAAGTCCTAATTGGATAACATTATTAGAGTCTCATTCAATCTCAATACAAGACTCCGAAACAGGAAAGAAGACAATCAGCTTCAAGCAAGTAAATAATTGTAATTAAATAAAAAGATCTTATATTACTTGTACAAAGCAGATTAGGGTTCTATAAACATATAAATAGACCCATAATCTCGCCAAAAAAGATATACAACAATCATAGAAAAATACAAAGAGAAAAAAAAGAGATCGAGAGCTTGTAATATTATAATTTCATAGTGGATTTTGGCTTGGTTGATCATTCAACCACCCGTGGACGTTTCTCTGGTCATCGGAGTTTTACCACGTAAAAACCTCGCGTCTGTTTATTTTCTCATTCTCTTTCTCTTTGAAATCACAGCTGAAATCCAATCATTGTTGGCTTTTCTCATACGTCTAGAAATCAACGTCAACAATAACCATTTGCCTTCCTGGCTTCTATCTTTTCACCTTCCATATTTCCTCATAATATTAAAAAAAAAAAATATGACACCCCAAACACAATTAGCTTTCTACCATCCAGTGTTTTATGATGATATATATGTATCAGTGGAGGTTTTTGTCGATTTTGATAAACCACCGATATATGATGAAGATGTGTTTGAGAAAGTACCATATGAGAACAATTCATATTTAATGGGTTGTTTTTATGAGCCACATTCCTCACCATAAAAAAAATTCAGTTTACCTTTTGTTGCATGATTTGATGATTCAAGAATTTGTATCCATCTGTTGGAGTGATTGGATGAACGTCGTGATGAAGATTGGGAAATGTGCAGTTCGTTGTAGACGATTTCGTGTATTGACACTACATATTCATGAAATTCTAGCAACCAAAATTCGAGAACGAATTTTCTCCAACCTGGAGAGAATGATGCAGAAGAGATTATCTAAGATATTGTTGAATATTTTAGATTTTAAAATATTCTTATAATTAAAACTAATTATTTTATTTCCATTTATTTTACATTTAATTAGGTGTTTTTATTCCTTTTTTTATTAGAATTTGTTTTTAGTCCTTATTTTAGTCTTCTATTTTATTTGGGAAACTATGTTATGTTTTCCTTATTTTTCCTTTTTAGTCTTTTAGTTTATTTGAGAAATTTCCCTTTTGTGGATTTTTTTGTTAGTCAATTTTTGTAATTTTATTTAAGTAGATTGTATTAGGGTTTGAAAGACAGTTGTTGAATTAATAAAAATTTTAGAGTTTTCTCTAATTATCTCTCAATTTCGGTACCCTGTGTGGGTCAACGATCTTGAAGCCTATTTTTCTGGCATTCGTGGACGGATCAACATATCAATAGTAGGGTTTGTTTCTAGTATTCGTACGCGAATCAATGGATTCAAATCGGTCATCCTCCATCTTTTATCGATTGTTGTTATGTGTTGATTTTGTCCGCTGCATCACATCTATAACTTCAACTCACAAGGTTTTAATTCTGAATAATAACATGCCAATTTCTGTTGCAGATTACCGCCCAATTAGTCTTTGCAACGTGGTTTACAAAGTGATTTTAAAAGCTCTTACAAATCGGTTGAAGACATTTTCTTCCATCGCTAATTAATCATTGAGCGATGGAAGAAAAATTTCTCAAGAAACTCAAGCTCTTCTTGACACTAAATTCACGGAAGGTGAAATTCGTCGTGTTCTCTTTGATATGTGCCCTACTAAAGCCCTATGTCCGGATGGTTTTCATGCAATTTTTATCAACATCACTGGAATATTGTTGGTGGTGTTATTTCTGGTGCTTGTTTGTTTGTGTTAAATGATGGTCAATCTATGACATCTATAAATTCAACTTACATGATTTTAATTCTAAAGAATAACATGCCAATTTCAGTTGTAGATTATCGCCTAATTAGTCTTTGCAACGTGGTTTACAAAGTGATTTCAAAAGCTCTTACAAATCGGTTGAAGACCTTTTCTTCCATTGTTAATTAATCACTGAGCGTCAAAGTGCTTTTGTTCCTAATCGTTTGATCACTGATAATATCATAGTTGCTTAACACCATTCACAAGAAAAATGTGGTAAAAATGGTTTTATGACTTTAAAACTTGACATGAGTAAAGCATATGATATGGTTGAAATGAGTTTTCTCTTTACTGTTATGCAAAGACTGGAAATTTTAGAGCGTTGGATTTCTCTGGTTTTCGAGTGTTAGAGTTCTGTTTCTTGTTTCTTATTCTTTTATAATAAACGGTTCACCAATGGGCTCCGTTCTTTCGAAACGTGGTATCGGACATGGATGTCCTTTGTCTATGTATTTTTTTTTATGCTCTGAAATTTTCTCTTCTATGATTTTAGCTGTAGAATATGTGGGAAACTTTAAAGGTGTTAAGTTTTATAGTCACTGTCCTTCGGTGAGCCATATGTTGTTTGTTGATGATAGAATAGTGCTTTGTGAAGCTTCAGATGAGGGTTGTGATTTTCTCTTACAGATATTTGATCTTTATGAAAAAGCTTCTGGCCAGAAAATAAACTATGAGAAGTCTGCAATCACTTTTAGTCGAAGTTGTACTTTTGCTATTCGTACCGGTATTATTGAAAAAATGAGAATCTTTAATGCTAAATCTCATGACAAGTATTTGGGTTTCCTAACTATGGTCAGTAGAAATAAACGTAGAACTTTTACGGATATCAAAGCTCTTGTGAAGAAAAGATTAGGGAATGACGAGATTTTTTTTTCTTCTATGAGGAAAGGGGTCCTCCGTATTAGGAAAGATTCATCTAGTGATTATAACTCCAAAAAATCAGCCAACAAATCATCTTCTCAATCATAGGAATGATATGTCTTGTATAAGAATCTGCCTTATATGATGCAAAGTCTGTTTGTTCTCCTTGGATTATGGTTTGACATTTTTTATTTCCATGTATATCATATATCAAGTCTCTGTATATATATATATATATATATATATATATATATGCTTGAATGAATACAATAAATACAGCTTCTCATATCAACATTGTGTCATATTATGGTATCAGAGCACCAATAAGACTCTAACGAGTTTTTTTTTAATGGCTGATGATATGTCTGATTCATCTCAAAATCCCACCATCATCACCACTAATACTATACCCACCCAAACTACCAAATTGATTTCCATCAACGCAGCCACTCAACTCCCACTCAAACTTACAAGTAGCAACTACCCATCATGGAGAGCACAGTTTCAAGCTCTCCTCTATGGTTATGATTTGATCGATTATAGTGATGTATCCCACAAATGTCAACCTGCTACTATCCGTTCTAAGAATTAAGATTCCCCCAATCCAGATTATAAATTCTGGAAGAGACAAGATAGTCTCCTTCTCCATGCCATGTTGACCTCTGTAACTGAGTCGATTATCCCTCTAATTGCTTCCATCGAGTCATCTTATGAAGCGTGGACACGACTCACACACTTGTATTCAAATAAGTCCAGAACTCGCATCATGCATCTTAAAGAGTGCCTCTCACAGATCACCAAGGACGACAAGTCTATTGCAGAGTATATGCAATCACTTAAAAGCGTGGCAGATGAATTAGCCGTCGCTGGTGTACCTCTCAATAATGATGATCTTGTCATTCATGTTCTTAATAATCTCGGTTCCGACTATAAAGAAATAAATGTTGCAGTTCGTGCCAGAGACACCCCAATTTCATTTGAGGAGCTCTATGACAAACTCTCTGACCGTGAAACCTATTTGAAACGAGAAACTGCCCGAAAAGAGAATTCAGTGATTACTGCCCAGTTTTCTCAACGTAACACCAATAACAACAGATTCAAAAGAGGCGACTTCAAGAAGGGCAACAATCATGGCAACAACCAAAATCGAAATGATGGCAATATTCGCTACAACCCTCAATCAAACAACCACAATCGCAATCACAATAACGGCAATCGTTACAACTCTCATCATCAAAACCAATCATTATTTTCCAACAATCAACAAAGAACTATTTGTCAAATATGTAACAAAGGTGGCCATAATGCCAAATATTGTCGTAATCGATACCAACAGCATCATGAGCCCCAAGCCAACTTTATTGCCTCTAGAAGTTCTACTCCCAACAGTTGGATTGTCGATTCAGGCGCTTCTCATAACATCACTCAGACCTCCAGAACTTATCAATCCACTCTGAATATGATGGTGGGGACAATATCTTGATAGGTGATGGTACCGGTATTTCAGTCACTCATTCGGGGACTTCTAAACTTGATACTGTATCACCTACATTTACACTCAATAATGTCTTTTATGCACTTGCTATTAAGAAATATTTATTGTATGTTTCTTATTTTTGCAAACATAACAATACCTCAATTGATTTTTTCCTTCTTCTTTTATGGTAAAGGATCTGAGCACGGGGGCATCGCTAGTCACGGTTCGGACCAGGGGCAACGTATATGAATGACCATCGTCATCACCATATCATACTCCACAAGCCATGGTAACAACCAAAATCCCTCTACATGATTAGCACAAACGTCTTGGTCATCCCTCCATTCGTATACTACAAAACTAGTGTCTCAGAAGTCTCTTCCTATTTCCAATTCATTGTCTTTCAGTTGTAATTCTTGTCTTTGCAATAAAAGTCACAAGATGTCATTTGGAGTGTCCACAATCACTAGCAGAGGTCCATTAGATGTTCTCTATATAGATGTTTGGGGACCTGCTCCTATCACTTAGATAGACAATTTTCGTTATTATATTGTCTTTGTCGACCACTATACTAAATATATGTGGCTTTACTCAATGAAATTGAAATCCGATGTATCCATAATTTTCTCTCACTTCAAAGTAATTGTTGAAAAATATTTTAAAGCCTCTATTACCACAATATACTCTGATGGTGGAGGTGAATATCAAGAACTCCATCCCACACTCAAAAAATTTGGTATTCAACATCTTGTCTCCCCTCCTTATACCCCGAAAATTATAGGCACAACTGAACGTCGCCATCTTCACATTGTTGAAACCGGTCTCACTTTATTACACTAGGCCTCATTACCGTTTCATTTTTGGACTTTTGCATTTCAAACTGCATCCTATTTAATAAATCGTTTCCCCACTCCAGTCCTTAACAACACCATACCATTTGAAAAATTATTTTCACATCCTCCGAATTATTTAAGGCTTCGTGTGTTCGGATGTCTATGTTACCCTTGGTTTCGGCCTTACACAAGTCACAAAATGGAACCCAGATATCATATGTGCATGTTTTTAGGATACTCCACTGCCCATAACTCACATAGATGTTATGATCCTTCCACTACAAAATTTTTTATTTCACGTCATGTCCAATTTGTAGAAACAAACTTCCCATTTGCCACTCAAGACATACATATTCCTCGTGTCACCAAGTCCCAAATAAATCAGTGGGCATTAATTAATCCACCAACTCATTATGTGGTTCCTATTGTAAGTACCTCATCTTCAATGTCAAATAGAAATTCTTACCCCACCACACATGATTCCATTCCTATATTAGCTCCAACACATTCAACAGGAGATGACTCAGCTCCTATGCAACCTGAATATACTACCACTGTGACACCATTTCATACACGTGGTCAAGGCTCCACCGAGGCAAGTGATGCTCCTGAGAATCAGGTATACTCATTAAGTCAACTGATTACTTCATCTCAATCTTCTAACCCTCCATCACCACCTCTTCGCACTCATCCTATGATAACCCGCTCCCACAATAACATATTTAAAACCAAACAAATAAATCATACCACCTCTCATGCTCTACCTGAATCTGTTGAACCCACCACCATTACACAAGCTCTCAAAAGTCCTTATTGGCATCATGCCAGGAGTGATGAATTTATTGCCCTCACTCGTAACTCCATATGGGAACTGGTACTACTTCACCCGTCACATAATATCATTGGGTGTAAATGGATATTTCGTATCAAGAGAAATCTGAATGGCACAATCTCTCGTTACAAAGCAAGATTAGTTGCCAAAGGATTTTACCAACGACCCGGTATTGATTTTCATTCCACTTTCAGTCCAGTTGTGAACCCCACCACTATACGTCTTGTTCTAATAATTGCAGTGACTTGGCCTATTCGGCAACTATATATCAATAATTCCTTCCTTTAAGACACTCTCTATGATGATGTCTACATGCAGCAACCCCATGGCTTTATTAATGCTCATTTTCCAAATCATGTATGCAAATTAAAAACAGCAATTTATGGTCTCCGTCAGGCACCTTGGGCATGGTACAATGAACTCAAGACATTTCTCTTGGCCTTTGGGTTCATGAATTTAAAATCCGACATATCTCTTTTTATATATTCTCATGGCAATGTTAAACTATTTATTTTGGTTTATGTTGATGATCTGGTGCTCAAAGGGAATTACCCTAAGTCTCTCACTCAATTCATTACATCATTGGTCTCTCGATTCTCATTGAAGGATTTGGGATATTTGAATTATTTCCTGGGTGTGGAAGCCATTTCTACCAAAAATGGCCTTCTCTTATCCTAACATAGATATATTCAAGAGCTCTTGGAAAAAACCAAAATGAATGAAGCCAAAGAAGCTACAACCCCAATGTCAAACTCAGAACCACTTCGACTCCTTGACGGCAACACCCCTTTTGATGCAAAACTTTATAGACGGGTTATTTGAGCCTTGCAATATCTATCTTTAACAAGGCTAGATATATCATTTGCCGTAAATCGATTATCTCAATTTATGCATCAGCCATCAATCATACACTGGACAGCAACGAAACATGTTCTTCGATATCTTAAAGGTACGATTTGCCATGGGTCACTTATAGGACGACACACCTCATTGTCCTTGCATGCCTTTGCGGATGCTGATTGAGCAAGAAATCCTAACAATCGAGCCTCCACTTCAATTTATGTTATCTTTCTTGAAGCTAATCCTATTAGCTGGAGTTCGGAGAAGCAAAAGACGGTGACCTGATTGTCAACTAAAACTGAGTATCGTGCTGTTGCCACCATTATAGTTGAGCTGAATTGGGTTCAGAATCTCTTCCATGCTCATCATCTACCATGCTCATCATCTACCATGCTCATCATCTCCCACCATCTATTGCAACAACATGGGTGCCACATACTTATGCGCCAATCCGGAGTTTCACTCTCGAATGAAACATATTGCAATTGACTTCCACTTTGTTAGAGACCAAGTGACCAAGCAACAACTACGAGTCTCACATGTTCATTTGGTTGATCATCTTGTAGATTCCTTAACTAAGGCCCTCCCACGTCAATCGCTCCACTCGCATCGTTCCAAGCTTGGAGTTCTAGATGAACCCCAATCTTACAGGGGCATATTAGGAAAGATTCATCTAGTGATTATAACTCCTAAAAATCAACCAACAAATCATCTTCTCAATCATAAGAATGATATGTCTTGTATAAGAATCTGCCTTATATGATGCATAGTCTGTTTTTTTCTTCTTGGATTATGGTTTGACATTTTTTATTTCCATGTATATCATATATCAAGTCTTTGTATATATATATATGCTAGAATGAATACAATCAATACAGCTTCTTATATCAACATTGTGTCATATTACTCCGTAAAGCTGTTACTTAGTCAATTCCTACGTTTACAATGAGTGTGTTTTTCCTTCCCACTACTCTATGTAGGGTGCTCAGTTCTATGTTGGCTCAGTTTTGGTGGGGCTCCACGTCTACAGCTCGGAAGGTGCACTTAATTACTTGGAATAAGCTCTGTAAACCGAAGAGCAAAGGGGTTTGGGGTTCAAGGACTTAACTTTTTTTAATCAGGGTCTCTTTGCAAAGTAAGCATGGGGATTGTTGTATTCCACCTCTTCCCTGACATATTTCATTTTTAAGGGGAAATATTTCCCACATTCAGATTTTTTGGAAACCAATTTGGGTTCGTCGCCTTCTTTTATTTGGCAAAGCATTATTTGGGGTCAGCAATTGTTAGTCAAATACCTTAGATTTCTCAAACCCGTGCCTTCATAGGCAACCATCTTTCTTATCGACCGTATATTCGAATACTGATGTAGATTTGAGGGGTGGAATGTTAGGGCTATCTCCCAACACCTGTTATTAGTTGATAAAGAAATTATTCTCTGAATTCCTATCTCTCGCAGACCTTGTGTTGACAAATTGATATGGCACTATGACAATAGAGGCGCATATTCTGTTAAAAGTGGCTACAAACTTGCCATTTGTTCTCCTTCATTGGTGTGTTCGAGTTCTCCAATTACTAATTTATGGTGGAAAATTATTTGGCACCTCGCAGTTCAATCAAAGGTTTGTATTTTCTTGTGGCATACCTACCTTAATGCTCTACCAACAATGGAAAACCTTGTTTGAAGGTAAGTTTCTGCGGTTTCTTCGTGTCCACATTGCGGTGAGGAAAATGAATCTCTTTTTCATGCTTTGTTTACATGTGAACACGATGAAGCAGTTTGGGTTGCAGTTTCTTCAGCTATTCATTCACAAGTTCAAATGGTTCTTGTTCGTCTAAAAGAAGTGATTGGTTGTGAGGTCTTCCCTCTTGTCTGTATGTTGGCTTGGAGTATTTGGTCCGAGAGGAATTTTTGTATTTTTTAGGGTCATATAGAATCCTAATGGTGTGGTTCGGCTGGCCAATGATCTTCTCGAGGAGTTTAATAAGGTTCACAAAATATTGGTTTTGCAACAATATCTTGTTACCTCCTCCGGCCACCTCAGTAGCTCGTTCCACCTCCTTTTAAACTAAAGCTCAATATGGACGTCATTTTTGGTCCCAATGGCAGTTATTCTATTGGTGTTGAGGCTTTTATCCGTTATCATTTCGGGAGTGTCCTTGCTGTTTTTGTCCTCCCTCGTATTGGTTCTTTTGGACCTGATATTGGTGAAATTTTTGCTGCTAGAGAAGCTTTGTTTCAGGCCAAGTAACTTGGCTTTTTAATTGACATTTAGAGAGCGATTCTAAGGTGGCGATTCCTAGCATCAGTGACAATAATCCTTTGGCTAATGTTGGCCCGCTAGTTGAGGAGATTCACATTATTTTCAAAGCTTTGGCTTGTTATTCTTGTTGTTTTGCACCCAGAGAAGATAACCGTGTTGCCCATGTGTTAGCACAGACAACTATTAACTCTTTACAGAACAAAATATGGTTGCATGTTTACCCATCTTTTGTTTGTAATCTTGTTTTAACTGATGCTTTTCAATAAAGTTTGGGTTTTACCCAGGTTTAAAAAAAGAAGTAAATTTAGCATTACAAGTTGTAATAATAATGACAATTAAAACAATTACAGAGGATATGTGTTATAATTCTTTGTTTTATTTGGTTAAATACTTAAATGGGTTCTCCTAGCCCCTAGGCATAGAAAACCAAATCACCCCACACATAACAATATTATTAATGCTATTGATTATTTATTTATTTTGAATAAATTTGAGATTTTAGGAAGGTGATACAACTCATTCTTTATTGATAACCAGTTTTTATTTTTGAAATAATAACTAGTTTTTATTTTAATTCATGAGGTTTTACGAATGCAACATCTTATAAGCATAAAGGCCATGTTTGTCTTTATAATACTTGTTAAAGAAAAATATATTATATATAAAAAATTGATTTCATTTGTTTTTTTTTTCAAAAAATAAATTGATACCAATCAAGTCAAACCCGAAATTCAACTCCCATTAGAGGGGAGTGATTTCCTTATATTTCATGATTTAATAGACAAAGATCAGACTTGAACCCACTTGAACCCCTATTATAAAAGTGAATGAGAAAATTAAAAAATTATCGTACTTACTACTGTTGATATAAGATTAAAAATTGTAGCATTTTTTGGTTTTTCGGTAACACCCAATTACAATTCTTTTAATAATAATGATAAGAGTAATGTTAAGCTACCGAAATGAAGTTACATGTAAGTTATTGAAATGATAAATCATGAGAATGTGGATGATGTGTTATTAACAATTTACATACCATATCATTTAGACAAATTTGTTTGCATAATCTATCATTATCTCTAGTGTAAACCATTTTATGTTCAAATCATCCATACAATAATGAAATTTAGTTAAATAAGAAAATTAAGGTATGTTTATGAAAAAAAAAATCATCAAAGTCAGGGTGAAACTAGCTTTAGAAAATTTGGAGGCTCTGGAATGCCAATTAATTTTTTTTATAAAATTTTATAAAATTATAACATAAAAATTTAAAAAAATAACTTTTTTTTTATAATTTGGGCCAGGGGGCAATTTAGGGGTGGAAATGGACTGGTTTTTATTTTTTTATTTTAAAGAAAGTTTGGATTGGTTTTAACTATACCCAACTCATGCCATTATTAAACCGGGTTAGATTTTTATGATACAAACCAAATCAATTATAAGGTAAAATCAAACCAAACAAAACCAATACAAATTGATTTGGTTTGGTTTGGTTTATAGAAAATAATTATAATAATATTATATTTAACTTAAGTGCAGAACAGTCAACAATTATCACTTAAATAAAAAACTAGATGATCGTTTGAGCCTAATCATATAATACGAAAAATAAAAATAATCATGTAATTATGCAATGCGTTTTGGTACGAAACATATATATATATATATATATATATATATATATATATATATATATATATATATATATATATATATGTATTTGAAAATCAAACTTTATTCCAAAAAAACCATACGCAAACAACGTAAAAGGACAACACCAACAACCTCAACAACATAACAAATAGACGAACAGGGGGACCCGAAAGAGACCACAACAAACACAACATCAGGTCATACACTACCTAAGCATATCCCATCACCCGAAGCTCCATTTGTTGCCAATAAATCAATGTAGGAACTGGTGTCTCTAGAACTATATTCAACACACGCGTGACCCAATCTCCCTAGAAAGCTACGAATATCAAGAATCACTTGTGTTTCCAGTTTCGCAAGTCACTACTATTAATCTATGAAATAACCACCTTGGAGTTCCTCTAAAAAATAATTCTTTTGCATTCCATCTCAGGTCTGAACGCAGTGAGATGACAAGCTCTAACAATGTTAATAGTAAAATTTGGTTAGGGACTAAAGAAGAATTTTCCACTTCTCAGCCTTCTTGCAAGGGTCCAAATTCTGGCTTATATGACAGGGTATCAAGGTCCCTGAGGTCGAGCTACCACACTATCCTACAGGAGCAAGGCGAGGCCGCCCATACCATTTGAGCATCTCGCAAGTGTCCAGGCTTACCAAATAAAGCCTAACGAGACCCTGTCAAGCTCTTTATGCCAGGATAAAGCCCGAAGCTAGGTCGACGTGAAAGTACCTAGGTCCCCCGACATCAAGGTATCTCATGACACTCTTCTAGAGCTTACTACTATCTCTAATTTCACTAGAAGACCTTTAAGGTGCCAAACTTGTCTTGCAAAGGCCCTTCTGCCTCGTCGATGAATAATCTCGACCTGTCCGAGCATAAAAGGAAGAAGCCTGTAAAGCCCCATCGTCACCAAAAGCGTCAAGGTCCACTGTAGATCATGACCTGGTTAAAATCAAGTAGCAAGACCAATACTCGAGCATACCTCTTCACCCTTCGAAAAGCAAGCCAAGATCGCTTGTTTATAGCGAACACCTTACCAGGGCTTGCCAGCCAAGCCCGTTACCCCGCTAGGAAGTCTGCATAATTAGGTCAAGCTCCATGATAAAGATCGACGTAGCTAAACCAAGCTCCCAACTACAAGGTTGGAACCCTATGGGATATTTCACCCCTAAAATGGTTAGCACAAACTCCATAGGGTCCCCGGAGGACCCCGCCAGTGTACTGGATCTTAAGGTACCTCGCCCTCAAGGAATATCAAATGTCACCACAGGTAACCTTCAGAAGTACCTCTCCAAAGTGACATGCAGAACTAGAGCTCTCCTCTCGGCAACGTAGGAAGAGAGGGTTGACTTTCATGACATTTAAAGTACCATTAATTAGGTCAGCCGTATTAATGGAGGTAGTCAACCCTATTAATGATATGATCAGCGCCATAAATAAGAGAATATTCAACTCTTTAATGGCCACCATTAGTGAAAGAATCCAAAGAGGAAACAAATACCTTTACCTCCAAGATATCCTCCATATCTTATTCTTTGGGGTCAACTACAACAGAAAATCCCGCTTATCAAGGAAAGAAGAGTCCGAAGAGGAAACAAACACATCTCCTCCGAGATATTAGCCACGATACGATCAACTACATTAAATGAAGAATCGTGTTCAATAAGGATCGAAGAACACACAATGGAGATCACACATATCATTTCCAATCCCAAAAACGACCAGCTCTAGGAATGTCTAGATGCTTCGTTTAAAGTTCTCTCGACATCATCAATGTATGTGTTACCTTTACCTAGAATATACCGGTATCGGTCTACATTCGACCAATATTGTAAGCTCTCTGAAGTGACTATGTTGTATTATTTCATCATTCTTGTAAGCTCCCCGGAGCATTCTTTGATATATACATAAGGAAGGGTATTCCTCCTTCCTCCGGATACTGCCTTGGGATTTTTCAGCATGTGATCATTCGTGATGCTTTTTCCCTTGGTTAGTCCACCTTCCTCTACAAAAGACTTGTGTTTCTCTTATTTGTGTCCTTTGTAATGCATGCGTATATGAGTGCAAGCTAGATTCTTACCTCGCTGGACCTAGTGCTCTTATCCTCCCATCTACATGCCAAAGTTGCATATCAAGATGAGGAGAAACCACCCAGACCAGCTTGAAGGAAGTCGATGAGCTCTCCAGCATCATCTCTATGGAAGAAATCGAGCTCTCCGACACTGGAGCTAGATAAGCCCCCCTCCTTACTTGCTATCTAGGTCGGGGAATTACAAGAAGGAATCGGGCTCCAGAATCTGGCTCTAGGTACCATGACGGGCTCCGACCCCGATCGAGGACCAGGACCAGAACCAAGATCAACCCCTTTATACCAGTAAGGGAACCTCGAGCTCCCTTCGTATCCTACCTACCACGAAGCCCGACGAGAGGGATGACTCGTCTCCTACCTACCACGAAGCCCGACGGATGGGTTGACTCCTCTCCTACCTACCGCGAAGCCTGACGAGTGGGATGACTCCTCTCCTACCTACCACTCCATACTCCATACTCCATATTCATACAAGATCAGGTTAGGTATCAACGATACCGACCCCGGCCACCACTTTCGTGGTAGTGGTCTTGAGGAAGTTAATAGGGATTTCTCATCTTAAACAAATTTCCCGTTAACACTTTCTGGCACCGTCTGTGGGAAATTTCCACACTTCTTTTTGAAAGCCTTCATGTCTCTACATGAATATCATTATACTATGGAGGTAAAAGATTCATTGTCCATGGAATATCATTTATTACTTACGATGTCCTTTCTCCATACCTGTCTGTATCGCATACGCATTGAATGTGGTGCCCATTTTGTCATTTAACGAGTTTTGTTTGTCGTGGAACGAGCATGGTACGTGAGATGCATGGTGGAACCGGCCTACTACACCATCCCAATGAAGCAATGTTGCTCAGTTATTGGTAAAGCCCCTCTATAGTAGCTCCGTGTCTGGAGGGATTTTCCACAACAAACATGCCCCGGTACCGTTATAGCTCCAGTGCAGCAGAGCCGCACGTATCTAGCTCCACTATAGCTGATTTGCTTCGAAACCTCTAGAGCTCCTATGCAGTAGAGTTACACATCTCATGTTTCTTTACCGAGGATCTGCTCTGTACCGACATATATCCTCTACATGAAATCCTTTACACGGCCTCGCACTTGGAAGACTCCTCCACAACTAGACAACTCCAATATATGGAGAGCTCTTGTACAGTAGTGTTGTACTTCTCCTGCTCTTTTACAGTGGATTCGCTCAACCACCAGTGTATCACCTATCCAGCAGATCCACTGGGCTTCGACCTGTTCATATGGATCCCCTTATGCCTCCGGGTCCGCCCTTCATAAGCTTCTAGTTAGCGGTAGCAGGTCAACTCATGAATCCGAGAAGCCAATTCAACTGTGTAGCCTTTAGAGCAGCATCACCAGTAGAGGCTTAGTGGCTCCTCACTTCTTATACCAGGACGGTCAACGACCAAGTAAGCCACTGAATTCTCGGTTCATTCCAGAAGGGTTCAGGGCTTTCTCTCAGTTACTGGGGTCTTTTAAAATCCCAAGCATGCTTCTAGACCAGTACCAGACCGTTGGCTTCACTCCATGTTTACCGGGCCATTCACCGCCCTAGCAAGCCACCGAAGCCCGATCTGATCGAGGAGAGCTCAGAGGTTTCCCACTCTTGGTAAGGCCTCCTACATGCCTAAGCAAACCTCTGGAGTAGCTGCCTCACTGTAAGGCCAAGTGGCTTCTCACTTCTTATACAGGGCCAGTCAACGCCCAATTGATCCACTGAGCTCCTGTTTAGTTCTAGCATGGTCCAGAGCCTCATTTCAACTGCAGGGGACTCCAAAGATCCTAAGCATGCTTCTGGACCAGTACTAGACCGGTGGTTTCATGTTTACCTGGCCATTCATTGCCTTAGTAAGCCACCGAAGCCCGATCTAATCATGGAGAGCCCAGAGGTTTCCCACTATTGGTAAGGCCTCCTACATGCCTAAGCTAACCTCTGGAGCAGCGGCCTCACTGTAAGGCCAAGTGGCTCCTCACTTCTTATACAGGGCTGGTCAACGCCCAATTGAGCCACTGAGCTCTTGTTTCGTTCCAGCATGGTCCAAAGCCTCATTTCAATTGCAGGGGACTCCAAAGATCCCAAGCATGCTTCTGGACCAGTACCAGACTGGTGGCTTCATGTTTACCGGGTCATTCACAGCCCTAGCAAGCCACCAAAGACCGATCTGATCGAGGAGGTCTCAGAAGCTTCCCATATTTGGTAAGGCCACCTACGTGCCTAAGCAAGCTTCTAGAGCAGTAGCACCGCTATAAGACCGGTGGCTTCACTCTATATGTACCAAGTCATTCATCACCCTAACAAGCCACAAAAGTTCGATCTGATCGAGGAGAGCCCAGAGGTTTCCCACTCTTGGTAAGGCCTTACATGCCTAAGCTAACCTCTGGAGCAGCAGCCTCACTGTAAGGCCAAGTGGCTCCTCAATTCTTATACAGGGCCGGTCAACGCCCAATTGAGCCACTGAGCTCCTGTTTTGTTCCAGCATGGTCCAGAGCCTCATTTCAATTGCAGGGGACTCCAAATATCCCAAGCATGCTTATGGACCAGTACCAGATCGGTGGATTCATATTTACCGGGTGATTCATCACCCTAGCAAGCCACCGAAGTCCGATCTGATCTAGGAGATCCCAGAGGTTTCCCATTCTTGGTAAGGCCTCCTACATGCCTAAGCT
Organism: Dipteronia dyeriana; assembly: GCA_032871835.1. Lineage (NCBI taxonomy): Eukaryota > Viridiplantae > Streptophyta > Magnoliopsida > Sapindales > Sapindaceae > Dipteronia > Dipteronia dyeriana. The sequence continues at coordinate 13,112,477 of CM065295.1, forward strand.
AACCTCTGGAGCAGTAGCCTCACTGTAAGGCCAAGTGGCTTCTCACTTCTTATACCGGGCCGGTCAACGCCCAAGTGAGCCACTAAATTCTTGGTTCATTCCAAAAGGGTCCAGATCTTTCTCTCAGTTGTTGGGGGCTCCTTGAAATCCCGAGTATGCCTTTGGACTGGTATCAGACAGGTAGCCCATCTCCATTCATATAGGGTCATCCAATGCTCAAATGAGTCACCACTCATCTCGGAGGGGTCCAAAGTCTTCTCTCCATCGCGGGAAACTTCTAGAATCCTGAACATGTCTCCAGACAGTTACTAGGCCGGTGTCTCCTCTCCACTTGTATGGGGCCATTCATCGCCCTAGCGAGCTACCTTGGTCCTGATCTACCTCTCTTAGCCAGCTTCCACCACCTTGGTTGGATCAACTTCAATCAGCATTGACCTCTCTTACCTCTCTTACCTCTCCTACCTCTCCTACCTTGGTAACACCAATCTGGACCTCTACTTTGACAGATTCAGATAGAAAGGTAGGCAGACTTGAAGCCCCTCATGCATTTACAACAACAGAGGACTTCAAGGAAGTTCCTACCTCAACACGACTAGACATGAAAGCAGAAATGGGAACCAAGTCCTCCTCATCATCAGCGCATCATCATCTCAATAGTTTTTGGCTTCAGTTAGAGTTGACCCAGGTAACTCTCAACTTTCTCTGTGATCTATTCAAGGTATCCATCTTCCAATGATGATCAGGTTAGATGGAATAAGAGCTCGAGCTACCTAGCAAGCAACACAGAAGCGCCCTTCAGCAAATGAAGCATCCATCTTCGCTTTCTAGGTAGCCGCGCTGCCATGTAGAATTTAAACCACTCCGTCAAGAGTTTACCTCCTCCTTCGGAACAATCCTCGCATGGCATGACGCATGGACCTGAGTCTTTCCACATCATATGCATGTTGGATCTACTCCCGGGTTACCTGTACATTAACCATGGTTGCCTCAATTCTGGTCATGTCTTCATTCAGAACAACTGCGCCCATCACTAAAGTGGTCAGCTCCTTCTCCATTTGTTTTGACGTCCCCTGAGGGAGAAGTTTTCTCCATCCGAAACATCTAATTCTGGATCAATCGAGGTTCACCTACCATATAAACAACCACCTCAGTTGTGGTCTTTATTTAAGGGAGAAGCTCCCTCTTCGGATTGATCATCTACTGCACCATGGGATTTCGAGCCAGGGTCTACTTCAGCAACCTAAGACTTGCCAGCTACAATGGGAACATGCACAACCATCTCAGCAGCTTTCGTCTTAACCTCATCCCTTTTTCGTCTATCAATGACTCTTAAGTCAAAGGTGTGAAGTAGAGCCAGCTCTACCTGGAAGGTTGTGAAGAAGTAACCATCCTCATTGGCTTGCATGAGCTCGACCTTAGCAAACACCAGCTTGCTCTCGAAGATTATCATACCGATGGCTCATCTCCACTTGCACTAGGCCTTCCAATGCCCTAGTGAGTCATCGAGGTCTCGATCCGTTCGGGGAGCACCCAAAGGTCCAGATTCATTCACAGTGGGGTCTCGAGCTCCATTATGATTGTTAAAGACTCTCATCTACTCCAAGCGGACTTCCAAACCGGTTACATCACTTGGGGACTAGAAGCTTAATATTTTCTCAGTACTCAAGTGAAAAGGGCATTGACCCTAGCGTGAGACAATTTCCTATAGTTTGCAATAAAAAGCATCTTTTGAGGAGAGCCATTCTACTATCTACACTCATAATGCAGATCATCTCAAGAGATTCTACTCGTTAAAAAAAAACTCCTAGAGCGAGACTGGTTATCAATCGATACCACCCTGTATTGATACAACTTAGTATCAGCTCGCCATGAGTTTACATCTCTTTCGATTTCTGTATCCGTAATAGATCTCATGTGATCACCATCACCAGGAAAGCTACACCGCACTCCCGATGCCCTAGACCGAATCAAATCATTCCAGGAGGATCACCATTACCAAGAGAGCTACACCGCATTCCTGATGCCCTGGACCGGATCGAATCCCTCTACGAGGATCACCTTGACTAGAAGAGCTAGATAGCGATCCTAATGCCCTGGACTAGATTAATCTCTCCAAGAGGATCGCCATAGTATTTTGACAGTGATCTCCTCATGACAAGAGGCAGGTCGGGGAAGCAACCTCACTACATTTGTTGCATCGACCGGGCACCACCCCCCTCTAAGAAGGGTCTGAGTGTAAGAGTATAGTTGCCATCCAGATCTCGAGGCCATGGATTGATCGGGGAAGCTCCCTCATCACCCCTAATGCCCTGGTAAGGTGACCTCCCCCAAGAAAAATCAGAGTGTAAGAGTATAGTTACCATCCAGATCAAAATACCAGGATAAAGCTAGATAACGCTCTTGTTGCCTTGGTCCGGCTACCCCGCCAAGAAGGGTCTGAGTGTAAGAGCATAGTTTCCATCAAGATCTCGAGACCATGGATTGATCGGGGAAGCTCCCTCATCACCCCTGATGCCTTGGTCAGGTGACCTTCCTCAAGAAGGATCCGAGTATAAGAGTATAATTTCCATCCGGATCAAAATACCAGGATATAGCTAGATAGAGCTCCTGATACCTTGGTCGAGCTACGACCCCAAGGAAGGGTCTTTGTTTAAGAGCATAATTGCCATCCGGATCAAAATATAAGGATATAGCTAGATAGCGCTCATGATGCCTTGGTCGGGCTACGACTCCTAAGAAGGGTCTGAGTGTAAGAGCACAGTTGCCATCCTGATCAAAATACCAGGATATAGCTAAATAGCGCTCCTGATGCCTTGGTCGGGATACGACCCCCAAGAAGGGTCTGAGTGTAAGAGAATAATTGTCATCCAAATCAAAATATCAGGATATAGCTAGATATCGCTCATGATGCCTTGGTTGGGCTACGACCCCCAAGAAGGGTCTAAGTGTAAGAGTATAGTTGTCATCCAGATCAAAATACCAGAATATAGCTAGATAGCGCTCATGATGCCTTAGTCGGGCTACGGCCCCCAAGAATGGTCTGAGTGTAAGAGCATAGTTGTCATTCAGATAAAAATACCAGGATATAGCAAGATAGCGCTTCTGATACCTTGGTCGGGCTATGACCTTAAAGAAGGGTCTAAGTGTAGGAGCATAGTTTCCATCCAGATCAAAATACAAGGATATAACTAGATATCGTTCATGATGCCTTGGTCAGACTACGACCCGCAAGTAGGGTCTGAGTGTAAGTTCATAGTTGCCATCCAGATCAAAATACCAGAATATATCTAGATAGCGCTCCTGATACCTTGGTCGGGCTAAGACCCCCAAGAAGGGTCTGAGTGTAGGAGCATAGTTGCCATCCGGATCAAAATACCAGGATATAACTAGATAGCTCTCATGATGCCTTGGTCGGGTTACGACCCCTAAAAAGGATCTGAGTGTAAGAACATAGTTGCCATCCGGATCAAAATACCAGGGTATAGCTAGATAGCGCTCATGATGCCTTAGTCGGGCTACGACCCCCAAGAATGGTCTGAGTGTAAGAGCATAGTTGTCATTCAGATAAAAATACCAGGATATAGCAAGATAGCGCTTCTGATACCTTGGTCGGGCTATGACCTTAAAGAAGGGTCTAAGTGTAGGAGCATAGTTTCCATCCAGATCAAAATACAAGGATATAACTAGATATCGTTCATGATGCCTTGGTCAGACTACGACCCCTAAGTAGGGTCTGAGTGTAAGTTCATAGTTGTCATCCAGATCAAAATACTAGAATATAGCTAGATAGCGCTCCTGATACCTTGGTCGGGCTAAGACCCCCAAGAAGGGTCTGAGTGTAGGAGCATAGTTGCCATCCAGATCAAAATACCAGGATATAACTAGATAGCTCTCATGATGCCTTGGTCGGGTTACGACCCCTAAAAAGGATCTGAATGTAAGAGCATAATTGTCATCCGGATCAAAATACCAGGATATAGCTAGATAACGCTCCAGATAACTTGGTCAAGGTTACGACCCCAAGAAGGGTCTGAGTGTAAGAGCATAATTTCCATCCGGATCAAAATACCAGGATATAGCTAGATAGCGCTTCTGATGCCTTGGTCGGACTACGACCCCCAAGAAGGATCTGAATGTAAGAGCATAATTTCCATCCGGATCAAAATACCAGGATATAGCTCGATATCGCTCTTGATGCCTTGGACGGGCTATGACCCCCAAGAAGGGTCTGAGTGTAAGAGCATAGTTGCCATCTAGATCAAAATATCAGGATATAGCTAGATAGCGCTCATGATGCCTTAGTCGGGCTACTACCCCCATGAAGGGTCTGAGTGTAAGAGCATAGTTTTCATTCTGATCAAAATACCATTATATAGCTAGATAACGCTCATGATACCTTGGTCGGGCTATGACCGTCAAGAAGGGTATGAGTGTAGGAGCATAGTTGCCATCTGGATCAAAATACCAGGATATAACTAGATAGCGCTCTTGGTGCCTTGGTCGGGCTACGACCCCCAAAAAGGGTCTGAGTGTAAGAGCATAGTTGCCATCCGGATCAAAATACCAGGATATAGCTAGATATCGCTCATGATGCCTTAGATGGGCTACGACCCCCAAGAAGGGTCTGAATGTAAGAGCATAATTGCCATCCGGATCAAAATACTAGGATATAGCTAGATAGCGCTCATGATGCCTTAGTCGGGCTACGACTCCCAAGAAGGGTCTGAGTATAAGAGCATAGTTGCCATTCCGATCAAAATACCAGGATATAGCTAAATAGCAATCCTGATACCTTGGTCGGGCTATGACCTCCAAGAAGGGTCTGAGTGTAAAAGCATAGTTGCCATCCGAATCAAAATACCAGGATATAGCTAGATAGCGCTCCTGATGCCTTGGTCAGGGCTACGACCCCCAAGAAGGGTCTGAGTGTAAGAGTATAGTTGTCATCCGAATCAAAATAACAGGATATAGCTAGATAGCGCTCCTGATGCCTTGGTCGGACTGCGACCCCCAAGAAGGGTCTGAGTGTAAGAGCATAGTAGTAATACGGATCAAAATACCAGGATATAGCTAGATAGCGCTCCTGATACCTTGGTCGGGCTATTACCCCAAGAAGAGTCTGAGTGTTAGAGCATAGCTGCCATCCGGATCAAAATAACAGGATATAGCTAGATAGCACTCCTGATGCCTTGGTCGGACTACGACCCCCAAGAAGGGTCTGAGTGTAGAAGCATAATTGCCATCCGGATCAAAATACCAGGATATAGCAAGATATCGTTCATGATGCCTTGGTCAGACTACGACCCCCAAGTAGGGTATGAGTGTAAGATCATAGTTGCCATCCAGATCAAAGAAGAAGAATGTTCAGGTCATGGATGTGTTTTTGTTAAGGCTGCTGATTTTGGAATTGCAGATCTTAACTCCTTGTGTATGGTGTCATGGGCGATTTGGGAGTGCCGCAATTCTCTTTTGAACTGTGGTACTGCCAGGGATCCTGAGTCTGTGGTTATTTGGGCAGCTGACTTACTAGAGGAGTTTACGAATTCTTAGCTTGTTTTCTCCCCTCACATTCCGGTAACCATTTACAACTCCTCTACTGCTTGGGTTGCCCCTCATCCAGGCCTTCTCAAGCTCAATACAGGTGTAGCAATTCAAAATCAATCTTCGTCTATAGGAACTGGGGCTGTTATCAGAGATGACAAAGGCAGGGTGATTGTGGCACGTTCTATCTAGCTTTTCGGCCACTTTACAGGGGAAGTTGGCCATTTTCTGGCTTTGCGGGAGGGTCTCATGCTTGCTAAGGTGTATAATCTCCATGTTTCTTTTGCTGAGATATCCTCCGTAACTTTAATCTCCTCTCTATTCTCCCATGTTCCTTCTTTTGATGATGTAAAATTTATTGTCAATAACATTATGGCCTCATTAGTGGAAATTGGTGTCTGTAAGTGCCAAGCCATCCCTCTTTCGGAGAACTCCTTGGCACATAGCCTAGCTTTTACTGCCTTCTCCTCTGTTCAGGAGATTTTATGGCTAGATTCCATCCCTTCGTCTTTGTTTCCTGGTGTGTAATGTTTCCTTTCTTCAATAAAAAAAATAAATAAAATAACGGTTAATCAAATATCTTTGACTTTAATCCCCCATTTCAATTTCAAAAGTGACTTTAATATATTTTTATTCTAATTAATTTAACAATGATAACCCTCCGCATAACTAGCCAAATAGAGGTGCCACTCAAAGTATATATCTAACCATTATATACGTAAACAACAAATTTAAATAATTGCAATAACAGATAGAACAAAGAAAAAAAAACAAAAAAAAACAAAAAAAACACTCACTAACATCATTTTCAGTATCGGCTAAATATGAATGAATTTTGTCAACACTTTCTTCAAGTGACAATAAAAAAGATTAAAATATTAATACTTAGCATAGCCTTATCTTATCAGAACTAATTTAAAAAAAAATATCATCAAACTCTAGATATTTCTTTTCAAAAAAAAAATCTAAATATTCATTAAAGTTTAGGACATAATTGATATTTATTATATTCACATTACAATAAATAAATCTAAAGCATTCTTGAGGTGAGGATTTGAATTTTGTTTACATGCAAAAAACCTTATCAATTAAATTAGTTAGTTTTTAGGCCTCATTTGGCATGTGCACGCTGTATTGTATTGTGTTGAATTGTATTTGATTGAATTGGATTGAATTGAATTGAATTGAATTGGACTACATTATTCTTATACAATTCTTTATTCGGTGATACTTCGTATTATATTATAATAAATTATATAAGATTAAGATGTGACTTTTCTTTCTAAATATTTTATTTAACTAATAAATTAAATTATTCTTAGAATAAAAATACATATTATAAATATTTTACATCATATTATATTTTTTTTAAATAATAATTAAAATTTATGCTATGTAAACTATTATTCATATAACAAATTTCAATAACACTTGACAATTTTTTTTAATATTTTATTTAACATATATAATTTTAACTTGTATATTATTAAAATACATTTTATTTAAATATATTAATATAATATTTATTTTATTTTATTTTAAATTGAATATTAAAATAAAATTAATTATTTTGTATTATATTTAACATTATTATCAATATTATTATTATTATTATATATTATATATTTTTATTATATATTATATTATAAAAATTTAGTATTATTTTTAATTTATTATTATTATTATAAAAACAACACCAGCTCTTTGTATTGTCAACCTATTACAACATTCATTATATTAAAGCAATTAAAATATTTTTAACTAAAACAATACAATACTTAATGTAAAACAAACCAAATATTATATTTTGTTATTCTAATATATTTTAAACTCAGACAAGGATCCTCTGATGAGCTTCCTCTGATGAGCTTCTTTCCTGTTGAACGGTATTGAGCTTTAAAAGATCAGTTGACAAGTCTCCTTCTTAGAACTGGATGGTCAAGATATATTCTTATCTTGTTTTTTTTTCTTCTCTTTTATCTGTTTTAAATATGTTTTAAATATCTAACGATATTGTTTATAACCCAAAATTCAATTAATCCCAAACTGTTAAAAAAACAGTGTCGTTTAACTCCAAAAACCGTGAGCAATTTTCGTCATCTTCATTGATTTCCCCTCACATTCTCAACATGAAGAAGACTTGCTAGAAACCATGAAAATCCATTTGAAGGAAATCTCCAAAAAATTATCAGGAAATCAATTATCGTTACAGGGAAGTTGACTCTCTATTGGATCTCGATTTTAATTGTTTGATTTTGTTTGAAGTATGAACATATAAGTTACTGTGGGATCTACCGGAGATTTCATAATATATAATGGTTGATTCAAATTTTATATGGTCGATTTGGACTTCAATTCTTCTTGTTTTTTTCAAAAAAAAAAATCTGCTGAAGTTATAGGCTGAGAAGAAACAAGACAACCTTTTGAATTATTGAAGTCCAAATCGAAAAAGGGGAGCCCGAATCAACCAACAAATCCAAACTCCTCTATCACCACAAATCAACTCACTTCGTCTCTCTCATCTCAATACACTATTTTGTATCTCTGTTTTTTTTTTAATAAAGAAACTAGTATTATCTCTCTCAAATCCAAATTCATATTATTCAATTGATTTAAGATTTATATCTAGTAATAGTTAATGTTTTGTTCGAAATCCATTAAATTTAAAATCTTTGCATTTCTTCTAGGATTTGTGAATTTTCAAAAGCTTTGTTGGAATTATATTTTTGATTACCAGACTTTTCCAGATTATATCGCTGGAAAATGTATAAAGTTTGAACCCTTTGAAATGATGTGTGGGATATAAAACGGTGTCGTTGGTATTTTAAACAGGAAAAAAAAAAGATAAAGTAAATCTTGACCATCCAATTTAAAAAAAAAACATTTGTTAATTGATCATTCAAAACTCAATATAGTTCAACAGGGAAGGAGCTTATCAGAGGATCTTGTCCTTTAAACTCATAATACAATATTACAACCACCAACCAACCCAACGTAAATCCTTTTACTTCGTTTGGGTGACACATCGAATCAACTTGGCTTTTGTATTAGTAGTGCCCGCGGCATGCACGATATTATTTAGTTTCAGTTTCAGAGATTCTTCTTCTTCAACTCCACGTGAGTACGAGCTGGACAATGCGGCATTGTTAGTAGTAGACTTTGAATCTTATTCAAACACTGATCAGGCAATCACACACAAGCTAATCTTTTTGTCTATCTGTTCATGCACGTTGACGACGTAGCATTGCTTCTTCATTTGTACTATACATAGATCACTCTGCTCAACCATATGATTCACACCCACACAGCTAATGAGTTAGCTAGCTTATATAATCAATTCTGATTAGCACGTTGACGACGCTTCTTCATTTTTACTATATATAGATCACTCTCCTCAACCATATGATTCACACCCACACAGCTAAAGAGTTAGCTAGCTTATATAATCAATTCTGATTAGCTCTCCCTCTCTCTCTCTCTCTCTCACTCTCTCTCTCTCTCTCTCTCTCTCTCTCTCTCTCTATATATATATATATATATATGTATATATCCCAATGCCAGCATATTTTTAAGTGTGTTTTTTTATTTTTTTTAATTTGGTTTGTTTAACTTTGTGTGTGATCGATCGATGATCATGAGTCGCACTTATGAGAGTGATTGGTTTATTGGTAAATATATAGGGTTGCGATGGATCGATACTGCTAGTGCTGGATGACACAAGGAGCTTCGCGGGAGAAAAGAATGCTGTCCAAACAGGAACTCTGCAAGGGGTTTCGAAGTCATCGACGCCATTAAAACTCGCGTCGAAGCTGCCTGCAAAAACACTGTTTCCTGTGCAGACATCCTAGCACTTGCTGCCCGAGATGGAGTTGTCTTGGTTTGTTTTTGTTTTTTTGTTTATCATTTTTTTTATTGTTACATTTATTTTTGAAAGTTTTACCTTTTAATTTCTATTTCAGATTAGTTTTCTGTTAATTTTTTGTATTTTTTGATGAAACTTACAGATCTGGAATTAAGGAAAACAAGCAAATAAAATATATTCAGATGTCTTTCAAGATAAGAACCAAAATAATGTAAAGGAAGATGACAAAATCTATGCTGAAGTTTTATCCTTCAAGAGAATTCAGGAAGGTGTCAGATTTGGGTATTGCCAGCTGTCTTCACAACTAGGCAATTAGCAGCTAACTTTGAATCTTCAAACACACACACGCAACAATACAATACAAGTTCTCTCTCTCTCTCTTTCTCTCCATGCAGCACGTTGACGTAGCTTTGTACTCTTATTCATCGATCATCACTACTTCACTACCAATCTACTATATATACATCACTTGCTTCAACTACATGAATCACACCCACAAAGCTCAAGAGCTCGTATAATCAATTTGGTAAAGCCTTTTCTTTTTTCTCTCTCAATGGCCCCCACTACTACCAGTAGCCAGTTTTTCCTTGTACTTTCAATCATATCTCTTCTGGCTTGCAACTCTGCCAATGGGAAGCTCTCTCCAAACTTCTATGCTACAACTTGCAGCAATCTTCAAACCATGGTCCGCGATGTTATGAGGCAAACTGTTACTAGAGAACCACGCATGGGTGCCTCTATTCTTCGCTTGTTCTTCCACGATTGCTTCGTGCAAGTACGATCCAGTGCCACCATCTTCTGTTTCTCCTGCCACTTCTGTTTATTAGAGTCAAACCAATCGAACTTTTCAGTTTAACCATTCATTGCCATATTTTACACACATGTCATATATATATGCACCGATCCAGTAGTAATTATCACCGATATCTACCGAAATCTTTAACGAAAAAAAATTGCGGATTACCCTACTTGATAAAATTTTATAAAAAAATATATACCTATCTATCACAAGTTAGGGTGGCAATAATTCTAGATTTGATTTGAAGCATTATAGTGTCATATATGTTACCTGTGGAATCACTATCATTACACATTAAATATTGTTTGTTGGCGTGTGGCTAGCTAGCTTCCTTATATTTGTGCGATCGATGATGATCATGCATGAGTAGTACAGTTGAGAATTTGGTATTGGTAAATAGGGTTGCGATGGATCAATACTGCTGGACGACACAGATATCTTTACTGGAGAAAAGAATGCACAACCAAACATCAACTCTGCAAGGGGTTACGAAGTCATCGACGCCATTAAAACTCGCGTCGAAGCTGACTGCAACGACACTGTTTCATGTGCAGACATCCTAGCTCTTGCTGCCCGAGATGGAGTTGTCTTGGTTTGTTTGTTTGTTTTTCTTTTATCATTATTATTATAATATTTTAATTTCTATATCTCAGTTTAATTTAATTTATTTATTTCTCTTATATCTTGCATACGGGGAAATTCTTTTAACTCATGATGTCCTTATAATGAGCTAGCAGGGTAGGCGGTCACCCATATATAGCTTCATGACGGCCTTTTTGATTTAATAACCAATAACAGTTTTTTTTTTCCTTAAAAAGAAGGAAAAAAAAATACATTTTTTATTGAAAATTGCAGTTTGGATTTGAATTAATACACTACCGTTTTGGATCAAACCAATCATAAAAACCCAAAGTTAACTGAAAATATTCTTAACTCAAATAAAACAATTATAATTTTATCATGCATGCTGAAGAAGTATTTTAAAAAATAAAATAAATAACGAAGTTGACTACTTTCTATAAGAAAATAACCCGTGGTGGAGTCTTGAGATCAGATTTTGATTCTTTTGTCATCAACTTTTTGTCAACTTTTATTTTTATTTTGTCTGTAATGAACCACGTTTTTCAACATATGTTTTGGCCCTTTCTGCTTTTGGTATTCACGGAGTATCAATTTTGGGCCTCTCTGTGTAGAAATCTAATAATTAAATTTATCATTTTTTTATTAATCTGGGACGGATGTACTTTTGCACAGACACAGGGCCGGTCCTATCCTCGTGACGGGGACAACTAAAATAAGGGATCGACAACTCATGGATGTATTTATATATAAAGAAATGAATAAACTCACTGTTTTTCTTGCGAGATAATTATGAATCGATTTTTGTATCGTTATAAACCGGTTTCATAAAAATACTATTAGGAAATCTTTGATAATATAATAAAAGTGTAATAGTTAATATTTTTTAAAGTTAAATTCAATTGTTACTTTTTGTTTAAATCGAAAATTTTGAAAATATATTGTTATACTCATGTAACAAAATATATATTTTTTGAAATTGAGTAGAGATTTTCTCCTCCCCTCCTTTCTATAAATTCCGAATTTTTATAATATTTTAAAAAATAATTGGATGATAATATTTTAATGATTTTTTTCCCTTTGTTCTTCAGCTTGGAGGACCATCATGGCATGTACCACTTGGTCGGAGAGATTCAAGAACAGCCAGCCTCAGCGACGCCGACAGCGACCTTCCGTCACCATTCGCCGACCTCCCAACCCTCATCTCCATGTTCGCCGCCAAGGGCCTGACCGCCCAGGACATGACGGTCCTCTCCGGTGGCCACACGATAGGGTTTTCACAGTGCTCCCTTTTCCGCACCCGCATCTACAACGAAAACAACATTGACCCGGCTTTTGCAACCGCCAGAAGAGCCAACTGCCCGTTTTCCGGCGGCGACACTAACCTGGGTCCTTTTGACACTACCCCGAACAGGTTCGACAACAACTATTATCAGAACCTAGTAGTGCAACGCGGGCTTCTTCACTCGGACCAGGTACTGTTCAATAACGGATCACAGGATGCGACTGTGAGGACTTACAGCACGAACGTTGCTGCTTTTTTCAGAGATTTTGCTGCTGCGATGGTGAAGATGGGAAATATCGGTCCACTCACCGGTACCAACGGAGAGATTCGAAAGAGTTGCGGAGTTATCAACTCATGATTGCATTCCTTTCGTGAGTTTATAAAATATATAATTTCAAGTGGACAGATTTCTGACTCTGTGAGTGTGTCCCATCCTCTCGTCTTATTATATGAAAAGTTATAAATAAGTGGCATATTTTCAGTTATTAAATGATTATATATGTTTGTGATTTATTTATTTTATTTTCTAATTATGAATCATTAAAATATGATATGAATTTGATAATATAAGGTTGATATAGTGTATGTGTACCACGATCTTGTAATATTTACACAAAACATTTCTCATTCTTTGTTTCAGAAAAAAAAAAAAAAATCAGCAACAATCCATTGTAATCATACACCTCAATGCAAACTGACAAGACCCACCCCGACTCCTCTCTTGAGTACGAGAGAGACATTGTTGTCTGAACTTTTACTAGCATGATAAAAGAACTTTCTACTAAGATTTCCATAGAAAATACTTGCTTTTAAACATAAATAAAATGTAAGAAGAATATTGGAGAGTGCAAAATGTACATAATTGCAATTCCTTTTCATATTTTTGTTCGTTACAAAAAGTTTGTCAAAACTGATCAATCGGACCAAGAACTGACAACTTTAAAAACTAACACATCAGTCCGTCCTGACCAGAAATCTGAGCAGGCCGAGTAAGAAACCCGAGTAGGCCGAGTAGACCGAATAGGCCATGTGGACCAAGTAGGTCAAGTGGGCCAAGTAGGTCAAGTGGGCCGAACAGACCGAGTAGAAATCCGACCACGTTCTGACCATACCTACCGTCCCGACCATACCTACCGTCCCGACCATGCCTACCGTCCCGACCATGCCGACCTCATATTTCTAAATATGTACATGAAAATTTAAAATGCATGACTTTTATGCTTCATGATGTCATCGAGTGGCCCACCTCAAAACTTCTGAGTCCGCACAACCGAGCAGCTACCTGGATAAATATTTAAGAGTGAAAGGATGAGCGCTAACGCCCATTAAGTGAATGAAAGCTTTTAAAAACATTTTTCTAAACCACTTTACAATAAGCATTCATTAATATATAGTATAAGATAATATATCTACTTTCGTACTGAATAAACTGAATGCATCTCTTTTCTGAACAAGAGTAAGATACTTTATAAAATCTTAATCTGCACCAAATTCGTACTCAGGGATATCCTCAATACGTAAGCCGATTTACTTCGGACAAACGCAGAGTCATGAATAACTTCTGGTCATACCCGTGCAGAGCGACTCAATTACTCTTTCTCTGGTCATGCTCGGGCAGAGCGACTCTATTTCTCTTTCTCTAGTCATGCACTTGCAGAGCGACTCATGACATACACATGTGTAGAACGGCCCCAAAAACCAACCATAATCATAACTGGGAAAGGGTACATACATGGTGCTTTTATAGAAATCATAATCTCTTTTGATAATTCATAAAAATAATATACTGATTCTGAATGCTAATATAAGCATAAAATATATACTTTCGGTTCTCTGTATCATCACCATCAATCATAAAAAGCAATAAAAAGCTTAAAATGATTTGCAGCAATTAAAGCTTAAAATGATTTGCAGCAATTAAAGCTTAAAATGATTTGCAGCAATTAAAGCATAAAACTGTAAACTTGAGTTAAAAACAAAACTGAAACTTAATTCACTCACAACTTAGAAGTCAAGCTTAATTCGGGCCGAGTATGCTAGGTTCCCTTACTTCGTCTTCTTTCCCTAACAATCATAAGATCCAATTAGGAGCTGGATATCAAAGAATAATCAACTGAAAACTATAATCACGAGAGAGAGCTTCACTGACTTCTCAATCTCTTTCCTTTCTTCTGTTGGATTCTATTACTTTCTAGCTCTCAACGTTTATCCTCCAATATATATACTTATGGAAGGACACAACTGAAGTTGTGAGCTAATTAACTAAGCTCACAGCTGTCTGTTAGCCATGCAATTCACTTACGCTTACTCACCTGATGCCTTTTCTGCTTCACGCTTATCCAATTTTTTTTTTTTCAAATTGGGCCTTTCAATTGGGCCTGAAAGACATGGGTGTTACAATTCACCCCTCCATATAAGAATTTCGTCCTCGAAATTTACTTACTTAGCCGAAACAGATGGGGATACTGAGTCCGCATCTGATCTTCATGTTCCCAAGTCGCCTCTTCCACTGCATGATTTCTCCATAACACTTTTACAAGAGGAATAACCTTTGTACGTAATACTTGTTCCCTTCTATCTAGAATCTCAATAGGTTCCTCTTCATAAGTTAAATCTTCTCTTAACTTCACTAGTTGCTTGGTTAAAACATGCGTAGGGTCGACTATATATTTTTGAAGCATAGAAATATGAAATACATCATGAATTCTTGAAAGCTCGGAAGGTAAAGCTAAACGGTATGCCACTGCTCCCACTCGGGCAATGATCTCATACGGACCCATGTATCGCAGACTTAACTTACCACATCTTCCAAATCAAAGTATACCTTTCCAAGGTAAAATTCGTAGGAACACATAGTCACCTACTTTAAATTCGAGTTCCCTTCTCCGCTTATCTGTAGGGCTTTTCTGTCTATCTTGAACAACCTTTAATCTGTGTCTGATTATTTTAATCTTTTCTGTTGTGACTTGAACAAGTTCTGGACCTAACAATTTTCTCTCACCTACTTCATCCTAACACACCGGTGTTCTGCATTTTCTCATATACAGAGCTTCATAAGGTGTCATTTCAATGCTAGCCTGATAACTGTTATTGTAGGCAAATTCTATCAAAGGTATATGTACATCCCAACTACCTTTAAAATCCATCACACAAGCTCGAAGCATATCCTCTAATGTCTGAATAGTACGTTCCGATTCACCGTCAGTCTGCGGGTGAAAAACAGTACTAAAATGCAATCTAGTTCCAAAAGCTTCTTGTAAACTGGGCCAAAATCTAGATGTAAACCGAGGATCTCTATCTGACACTATGGATACTGGTGCGCCATGAAGACGAACTATTTCATCAACATAAATTCTGGCTAATCTGTCAAGAGAGTAAGCAATACCGATTGGCAGAAATTGTGCAGACTTTGTAAGTCGATCAACGATCACCCATACACTGTCGTGACCACTCTGACTACTAGGGAGTCCTACCACAAAATCCATGGTAATATGTTCCTATTTCAATTCAGGAATAGGAAGTGTTTGTGAAAGTCCTACTGGTTTCTGATGTTCTGTCTTGACTTGCTGACAAATCAAACATTTAGAGACGAATTTTGCTCTCTCTTTTCATACCTTGCCACCAGTAATGCTCTTTCAAAGTACGATACAGCTTAGTACTTCCTGGATGCATTGCATAAGCTGAAGAGTGAGCTTCCTCTAAAATTTCATTCTTGAGTTCCTTAATGTTTGGTACACACAGTCTGTTACCTAGAACCAATATACCATCACTTCTCACTACAAATTCAGCTCGTAAGCTTTTCTGCACTTCTCCCTTTAATTTAACTAAATAAGAATCTTGAGGTTGCAATTCCCATATACGATCAATCAAAATAGGTCTAACCTGAAAGGTAGCTAGTAATACTCCACAATCTCATGTTTCTAGCTTAACTCTCAACATTCTTAGTTCAACTAATAATGGAAGCTGAAGAGGATTCACCTTCCATTTCATCCTCAAATGAGCCATAGAACTAGAAGACTTTCTACTGAGTTCATCTGCCACCACATTTGCCTTACCAGGATGATATTCAATCGTACAGTCATAATCTTTAATCAACTCAATCCATCTTCTTTGTCTCAAATTCAATTCTTTTTTAGTGAAAAGATATTGTAAGCTTTTATGATCTGTATAAATCTGACAAGTGACTCCATATAAGTAATGCCTCCAAATTTTCAATGCAAACACCACTGCAGCAAGCTTTAGATCATGGGTTGGGTAATTTTGTTCATGCTTCTTTAATTGTCTTGATGCATAAGCTATCACTTTTTCATGTTGCATCAAAACGCAACCCAAACCATGTTTAGATGCATCACTATAAACAACAAATCCATCACTTCCGGTTGGAAGAGCAAGTATTGGACCAGAAGTCAATCTCTCATTGAGTTCTTGAAAACTCTTTTCACAAGCTTCTAACCACTCAAACTTCACATCCTTCTGAGTTAATCTTGTTAATGGTGAAGCTATTTTAGAAAATCCCTCTACAAATCTTCGATAGTAACTTGCTAAACCCAAGAAACTTCTAATTTCTGTCACACTGATTGGTCGTTCCCAATTCACTATAGCTTCAACCTTTTGAGGATCAACATAAATACCATCACCAGAAATCACATGGCCCAAAAATGTAACTCTATCGAGCCAGAATTGACACTTGCTAAATTTGGCATGAAGTTGATTCTCTCTCAGGACTTGTAGAATAATCTCTAAATGCTCTGTATGCTCCACATCATCCTTAGAATAAATCAAAATGTCATCAATGAACACGATAACAAATTTGTCTAGATAAGGATGAAATACCCTGTTCATCAAATCCATAAAAGCTGCTGGAGCATTTGTTAATCCAAATGGCATAACTAGAAACTCATAATGCCCATAACGAGTTCTGAAAGCAGTCTTTGGTACATCATAGTTCCTAATCCTCAATTGATGATAACCTGTTCATAAATCTATCTTGGAGAACACCTTTGCTCCCTGAAGCTGATCGAATAAGTCATCAATACGTGGGAGTGGGTATTTATTATGCACCGTTACTTTATTCAATTACCGGTAATCGATGTATAAACGTAATGTTCCATCTTTCTTCTTAACAAACAGAATTGGCGCTCCCCATGGTGACACACTAGGTTTAATAAAATTCTTGTTCACCAATTCTTCTAATTGAATCGTCCACTCTTTCAATTCAGTTGGAGCCATTCTATAAGGTGGAATAGAAATTGGAGTTGTGCCTGAGACCAAATCTATCACAAATTCAATGTCTCTATCTGGTGGTAATCCATGAAGATCTTCAGGAAATACATCTCAAAATTTTCTTACCACCGATATATCTTCTAATTTTACCTCACTATCCCGAGTATCAATCATATAAGCCAAATAAGCTGAAAATTGTTTCCTGAACAACCGTCGGACAGTAATAGCAGAAGTAACACAAGAAGGAAGAATCCGATGTTCACCATAGAAAATAACATCCGACTCTCCTTGAAGTGTAAATTTTATCTCTTTTCGAAAACAATCTACTCTAGCATGGTGTACAGCTAGCCAATCCATTCCTAAAATAGCATCAAAATCATGTATATCAAGCGGAATCAAATCAACATGTAGTTCATGCTTACCGACTATGACCTTACTATTTCTATATATATTCTCGGCCAATAAAGATTCACCAGTAGATGTAGCCACTACCATACTAGAATCTAATGATCTTAATTCTACATCCGTATACACCATAAAAGATCGAGATACAAAAGAATGAGTAGATCCATGATCAATGAGAACATGAGCATCGTGGCCAAAAATTGTTAACATACATGTAACGACATCTGGAGTGGTCTCGGCATCTTGCTGAGTCATGGCAAAAACCCTTGCCTGAGTACGAGGTCTACCCGACTGACCTCTCTGTTGGTTGCCTCCAACCCCTGCTGTGCTAACTTGGGTTTTCCCTGTAGTTGTAGATCCTCCTACTCGGGATCCCTTTTGTCCTTGAATCTGACCAGCGCCACTTTGCATTGGTTGAAAACCTATCTTTCTTTCTTCATTGCCTTCCTGAACTAACTCGGGGCAATCTCTTTTTAAATGTTCAGGCTGCCCACATTGATAACAACCTGATCTCCCCAAATAACACTCACCATCATGGTGCTTTCCGCAAGTCGAACATAAAGGACGCCAACCTCTACCCATACTAACACTCTGTTGCCGACTACCCATTGGTTGTTGGACTGAGGCTTGGCTAGAACCAGGTCCACGATTCGGTTGATAGTTACTAGTTTGGCTTGAAAAACTGCCTATTGCCTTAGGCATTTTACCGTAAGAGCTTCCTACTGACCAGTTACTACGCTTTTGTTTCTGTTGTTCAAATCTGCAAGAGTCATTAAGGCCTCTCTCAACTCTCAATACAGTTTCAAACAACTTACCAAACTCAACATGCCCAGAAGTAGTAACTATTGTCTTAATTTTCGATCGAAGTCCATCTTCAAATTTTCTGCACTTATTTTCTTCATCAGCGACTACATACATAGCAACCCTCGAAAGTTATGTAAATTTCTTCTCATACTCTTCTACTGTCATAGATCCCTATACTAGTTTGAAAAATTCAGCTCTTTTCAAATCTTGATAGAAACGGGGATAATAATGATCATTAAATTGCTTCTTAAAATCCTCCCAAGTAATTCCTTCTTAAAATCCTTAATCATATGCTTTTTCCTTTAGCAAAAACGTAGCAAAAGAAACCTTCTATTCATCGGTGCACCTTATAACTTCGAATACACGTTCTAGCTCATTCAACCAAGAACTAGCACTATCTGGATCACCTGTTCCATCAAAGTTCGTAGCTCCCAGCTTTCGTACACGCTTAATTGAATTTTCAGGCACTCACGTTTGGTACCGGACTATCGCAATCAACAGTTCTGCAATCCTATCCATTGGTTCTTCCCTAGGTTCCGGTACATGAGGTTGAGCTATAGGTGGTTGAGGGTGTGATTCTATCTCATTTTCACCTTGGTTACCACTCCTCTCTCCAAGGTCAGCTACCGGTCTTGTGCGTGGGCGGCCAACTCGACGCATGATGCTGTTACAAAATCAAAGTTATGATTAAATGCCTGAAACTAAATGCAAACAATCATTCTATGGTCTAAGGAATTATAAACCATGCTCTGATACCAAGTTAACATAACCAACCTCGACTCCTCTCTTGAGTACGAGGGAGACCCTGTGGGCTGAACTTTTACTAGCATGATAAAAGAACTTTCTACTAAGATTTCCATAGAAAATACTTGCTTTTAAACATAAATAAAATGTAAGAAGAATATTGGAGAGTGCAAAATATACATAATTGCAATTCCTTTTCATATTTTCGTTAGTTACAAAAAGTTTGTCAAAAATGACCAATCGGACCAAGAACTGACTACTTTAAAAACTAACATATCAGTCCGAGTAAGAAACCCGAGTAGGCCGAGTAAGAAACCCGAGTAGGCCGAGTAAACCGAATAGGCTATGTGGGCCAAGTAAGTCAAGTGGGCCGAGTAGACCGAATAGACCGAGTAGAAATCCGACCACGTTCTGACCATGCCTACTGTCCCGACCATACCGACCTCATATTTCTAAATATGTACATGAAAATTTAAAATGCATGACTTTTATGCTTCATGATGTCATCGAGTGGCCCACCTTAAAACTTCTGAGTCCGCACAACCGAGCAGCTACCTGGATAAATATTGAAGAGTGAAAGGATGAGCGCTAACACCCATTGAGTGAATGAAAGCTTTTAAAAACATTTTTCTAAACCACTTTACAATAAGCATTCAGTAATATATAGTATAAGATAATATATATACTTTCGTACTGAAGAAACTGAATAAACTGAATGTATCTCTTTTCTGAACAAGAGTAAGATACTTTATAAAATCTTAATCTGCACCAAATTCGTACCCAAGGATATCCTCAATACGTAAGCCGATTTACTTCGGACAAACGCGGAGTCATGAATAAGTTCTGGTCATTCCCGTGCAGAGCGACTCAATTACTCTTTCTCTGGTCATGCTCGGGCAGAGCGACTCTCTAGTCATATAAGTGCAGAGCGACTCTATTTCTCTTTCTCTTTCTCTGGTCATGCACTTGCAGAGCGACTCATGACATTCACATGTGTAGATTGGACCCAAAAGCCAACCATAATCATAACTGGAGAAGGATACATACATGGTGCTTTTATAGAAATAATAATCTCTTATTGATAATTCATAAAAATAATATACTGATTCTGAATGCTAATATAAGCATAAAATATATACTTTCGGTTCTCTGTATCATCACCATCAATCATAAAAAGCAATAAAAATCTTATAATGATTTGCAGCAATTAAAGCATAAAACTGTAAACTTGAGTTAAAAACAAAACTGAAACTTAATTCACTTACAACTTAGAAGTCAAGCTTAATTTGGGCCGAGTATGCTAGGTTCCCTTACTTCGTCTTCTTTCCCTAACAATCACAAGATTCAATTAGGAGCTGGATATCAAAGAAGAATCAACTGAAATCTATAATCACGAGAGAGAGCTTTACTGACTTCTTCTTCTCTTTACTTTCTTCTCTTTCCTTTCTTCTGTTGGATTCTACTGCTTTCTAGCTCTCAACGTTTATCCTCTAATATATATACTTATGGAAGGACACATCTGAAGTTGTGAGCTAATTAACTAAGCTCACAGCTGCCTGTCAGCCTTGCAATTCACTTAGGCTTACTCACCTGATGCCTTTTCTGCTTCACGCTTATCCAATTTTTTTTTTTTTTCAAATTGGACCTTTCAATAGGGCCTGAAAGACATGGGTGTTACACAAACAGGAATGAAATGCAATTTGCAGTGAGATTTCTTTAGGTTGTACTAGCTAGTGTTTAGAATTTACAGAGAGAGAGGATATTTCGGTTCAACTTTTTTCAAAGTATCCAATTGGGTTTTTATAAATAAATAAATAAATAAATAAATAAATTATGGGGATGAAAAAGCAGTTAATGGCGATCTAGCTTTCATGAGTTATGACTTACAACTAAACTATCATTACTAGCTATCCAAATTATATTTCGAATTTTTTTTTTTTTTTTTTAAATCATTCTCATCATTTTCTAAAAAAAAAAAACCACTCTCATCACCTCAGAATCAAATAAATTTTAATGATTTTGAAAAATATTTTAGGATTTGTAAAAAGCAAAAAATATATATGTTTTTTTTACAATGTTTATCTATCCACCTATCTAAAGTTACAAATTTGGTATTTTTTTTAAGGGTCAAACTATGTTAACTCATTTTTTTTTTACTCAATTTTTTGACTTCAATATCTTGACCACCTATTTGTTCATGTGCTATTTAATCCAATGGTTGAGATATTGAAGTAAAAAGATTGAGTCGGAAATTCGAGTTGATATAACCTAACCTTTTTTTAAAGCTTTTGTCATTGGTAGTATTCGAGCTGCTGACTTGGGAGTAATTTGTATAAGCCCAAGCTCATCCATCTATCTACTAAGCTTAGTAATTTTAATTTGGATAAAATAGTCATATAATAAAAAATAAATAAATGAAATGCAAAAAGATATTTAGTGGATTGTTAATAGTATCATATATATATGGGGTAAATTTAAAAATATCCATAAAATTAGCAAATTTATTGTTTTTACCTAAAAATACTATTTTTATTGTTTTTATCAAAACTTCTACTATTGGGAAAAAATTACCTTTCGGTCAAAATGAATTATAAAAAACAAAACAAAAGAAACAAAATATAATCCAAATGAATTAATAAACAGATGAAACAAAAAAAACAAAAGTAAAACGAAGGGTATGGTTACATTGTTGGGAGATTAAATCCCAATAACGTTATTAAGATGTTAATACAAGATTCTTCCACTACTTGGTTGACATGTGGTAGCAAAACACTTTATAAAAAATGAAGTAGCTGGTTATAACCAGTTAACAGTTACTATCAAATTATTTTATTATAAAAATGTAGTAATCTAATCTAATTTAATTTAAATATTTGTGTTAAATAATTTTAAATGATAATTAGATAAGGATTATGAATATCATCACAATAATCTTCTGGGATTTAAATAAACATGTGATAATTTTTATTATTTGAATTTATATTTAATTTAATATAAAATTTATAATATAACAAATTTAAATCAGTCAAAATAGATTTTTTTTTATTTTAAACTATTAATATTTTTAGAAAATAAATAAATATTTTAAAATATTTTTTTTAATTTTAAAATATTTTTGACGTACTATATTTTGAAATTAATGTTTATTTGATTTAATTTTATAAAATATTTGTAACATAATAATTTTTGAATTAAAATTTCATTTTAAATATTTATAATTATTTTTATTATTTTTTATAAAATAAATTACATGTAACATAATTTTTGTATAATGTAATAAAATTTGGATAAAAAGTTATAATTTCGATGTATGTGATAATAATTTCAATTTTGTAACAAATTTTAAGTTATATGCAACATTAAAGTCGTAGCTCGTAACAACTTTACCGTAATATGTAATAACTCGGTTTACATGGGTAACAATATATATATTTTGTAACAAGTTTAACGTAGAAAGTTGTAGTTAAAATGTTTATGGTAACAATTTCACATTGGTTTGATGTGTAACGATAAAGTTGTAAGTTGTAAGTTGTAACAATGTTGTCGTATCATATAACAACTCATTTTATATAGGTGACGCAACGGGGTATGGCGAAAATAAGAATGATCACTTTGTCGAATCCTGAGACACAGTCAGACGAACCTTGACGCAGCAACCGGTAATTACCCAAGCATGAACCGCCATGCAGGGGTCATCATTCCCTAATTTTCGTTAGAAAATGGTGCTCTCGAATCCTCAAAGAGCATGTCGAATCCACGACAGATAAATGTTCCAAATGAACGATTTTATTAAAATCAATCAATGGTTAAAAAGTTATAATAATTGGAAATAATAAGACTATTCATAATAAAATAATCTTAATACGACTCGAATACGACATTAGTTTAAAAAACTAAAACAAGAAATAATCAAAACTAATCAGAATCTTTTAAGATTCATGACTCCTAACTTGACTGAAAAACAAAGATCAAATCTTACCCAAAGCGTAAGTTTGATTTATTTTCAAAACCTAAATTTAATTTCTAATCAAACTAAAATAAATAATTTTACTAAACAAGAAAAGACCCAAATTAACAAAATAAGAAAATAAATAAATTGTTCGACATGGGTCGTGATTCCTTCATCTTTGTCCTACATCAATAGGTAACAAAATATTTGTACTATGTAACAAGTTTTACATACAAAATTTTAATTAAGATGTACGTGGTAACGATTTAAATTTGTAACAAACCTATCGTGATGTGTAATAATAAATTCATAGCTCGTAACAACTTTGACGTAACAAGTAATAACTCGATTTATATAGGTAACAAAATATGTGTTTTGTAACGAGTTTCGCGTAGAAAGTTGTAGTTTAAATATTTGTGATAACAATTTCACGTTGGTTTGATGTGTAACGAAAAAGTTATAAGTTGTAACAACGTTGTCGTATCAACGTTGTCGTATCATGTAACAACTCATTTTATATGGATAACAAAATATTCATATTATGTAACAAGTTTTACATACAAAATTTTAATTAAGATATACGTGGTAACGATTTAATGTTGTAACAAACCTATCATGATGTGTAACAATAAATTCATAACTCGTAGCAGCTTTGGCGTAGCATGTAACAATTCAATTTATATGGGTAACAAAATATACGTGTTTTGTAACAAGTTTCACGTAGAAAATTGTAGTTAAAATATTTGTGGTAACAATTTCACGTTGGTTTGATGTGTAACGAAAAAATTATAAGTTGTAACAACATGTCGTATCATGTAACAACTCATTTTATATGGGTAACAAAATATTCATACTATGTAACAAGTTTTACATATAAATTTTTAATTAAGACGTACCAAATATTCATAAAAAAAAAATGTTGTAACAAACCTATGATGATATGTAACAATAAATTCATAGCTCATAACAACTTTGACATATCATGAAACAATTCAATTTATATAAGTAACAAAATATGTGTGTTTTGTAATAAGTTTCACGTAGAAAGTTGTAGCTAAAATATTTGTGGTAACAATTTTACGTTGGTTTGATCTGTAACGATAAAGTTATAGGTTGTAATAACGGTTTTTTTAATAGCAAATTTATTAAGAAAAGCCAAGAAGGCTGAGAACCAAAACTGGATCCAAGAGCCGAAGCTACACAAAAAATAGTATCTAAGAAAAATCAAGCACAACGCTCACTACAACACTGAATATAGTAGAGCAATGATTGCAAACAAAACAGGGAAAAGAAAATCGGTCAGAACTGTCTCCCTGAGCCACTGCATAAGCCAACCACAAAGGAATTTGCACTACAACCCATTTTATATGGTTAACAAAATATCCATACTATGTAACAAGTTTTACATAAAAAAATTGTAATTAAGATGTATGTGGTAACGATTTAACGATTTAACGCTGTAATAAATATGATGTGAAATGTAATTATTAAAATATAAATGTACAAACTTTACGGTAGAATGTTAACAACTCATTTTATTATATATATATATATTCATACTATGTAAAATGTTTTATGTATAATTATAAATATATTCTTTATAATAACAATTTCACATTGTATAAAACGCTGCTATTATGTTTTTATTTTAAGTAAAACAATAATTATAGGTTTCGATTAATATTATAAATTTATAATGTAATTTTCTTTAATAAAAAATGTAAAATAAAATCATTTATTTACTTTGTCAAATTAAATAATTATATATATATTTACCTTATTTCAATTAAATAGTTTCATATTGCTACAAATATATGAGGTTAATAGAGCCCTCTTGAAATTGTTATTATCAATGCTATTGTTAGTAATGCATAAATATGAAATAAATAACTTATAACTAATTAATATAATTCGTTAATTATAGTTATTAATTCTTTATTTTTGTTCAATATGTTATTTTTAATATGTATATTATTTATTGTATGTCGTGAATTTATATATCACATTATTGTTTTAAGAAATTATTAATAAATTTTTATTTAAATTCATATATTATTCTATTATATATATTATTGTAATATTTTTACTATGTCATATGGATGAAATTATAGTTATAGATCATTTCCACAGATGATATATCTTATTTTGTGTTAATTGAATGTTTAGTTAACTGCAATTGAAATTATTACTATTAATACTATTGTTAATGTAGGACTTCCTAAACTTTAATATAATATTTTTACATTATTTCCACTAAAATCATTATTTTTAAGAGTAATACCATTGTTATTATGATATCAGTGACTAACTATGAATTAACTATAAATTAAGATTATTTAATATAATTTCTTATAATAGACATATGATTTTATCGTCTAGTCATAAAAAACTATAAATTATAATCATTTAACGTAAATTCTATCATTCTACTAATTAATTCTTTATTACTTGTTCATTCATGTATTTTTACAGTTTGCATTTAAAATAATTTTGACAAAATTATAAAATTTAATTAAGGTTAGACTAGCCCAAACCTCAAAGGTCCAAGCCTATCATGACGTTTAATAAGTTCATATGTATATGCTAGCTTAGTTTTTTTTTTAAAAAAATATATTGCACTATTACATAAATATTGGTTTTTCGAGGAGGGGGACGACTCGAATCCACAACCTCGTGGTGCGGCTATAAGGGGTTTTACCACCAGACTAACCTTATCTCGTCTATACTAAGTTTAATTAGAGGGGCATATTGTTCATCAAATGGATATATCTTTATTACTTATAAAATATTGTATTTCATTTTCTTCTTTCCATGTGGAATTGCTTCTTATGAAGTTTGAATCAAACATCTCTAACATGAATTGTTAATACACATAATTTCCACATATGGTATGATTTCTTACTTCTTGTATTGAAATTGTTAATACACATTATTACCTCATATCGTATAACATCTTATTTCTTTATTGAAATTTTCGATAAACATTATTTCCACATATGGTATGATATTTGTTTCTTGTATTGGAGGGGTGATTGTATCACTGCAATTGCAATTATTAATATCAGCAATGCTTAGTTATGAATTAATTATAATTCATACTTATGTAATGTAATTTCTTATAATAGATGTATAATTGTCTAACTGCAATTGAAATTGTTATTATTAACATCATAGTAAATGTGACAATATTGTCCAACTATGAATAATTTAATGAATTATACTTTAATAATATTGTGACAATGGTATCTAACAAAAAATGATTTAATATGACAAGACAGGGTTGGTCCAGTGGTTTAATAATATTGTTATTATTAATATCATTATAATTGTAACTGAACCGACAGTAATATTAGTGTTTAACTATGAATTAAACATAAATTATATTTATTTAATGTAATTCCTCGTAATAGAAGAATGATTGTATCACTCCAATAGAAATTTTTATTATCAATATCATTGTTATAGTGATATCAGAGTCTAACTACGAATTAACCATAAATTAAAATTAGTTAATGAAAATTATTTCATTGTATTTATGAATTCTTTATTTGTTCATTATTGTATTTTTAATATCTATATAACTTATTGTATGAGATGAACTTGCATACTGTGTTGTTTTTTATAAAGTATCGCTAAAATTCTTTATTCTAATCTATACATTAATATAATATTTTTAGGTTCAATATATATTGTCTCTCATAAGGGATATATTGTCTTCATTTCGACAATAACCACCTTGAAATCATATCGATTTGAATGAATTTTGACCTGAATTTTTTGGGTGGATGATAAATTCATTGAAATCTACTTATGAATAAAATTTGAGAATTTTTCAAGTACTAAAATTATTTTTCTTGAATATTACTATATTTAGTCTATTTTCGGATGCCTTTATATGTAAATGAATATTTGTTGCTTTTAATTGTTGATCTTTACGGTAAATATTTTTAGTTTATCCCATAAAAAGTGAACATCAATTAGATTGTGAAAATTGACGATAAGGTTGGTCCGGTAGTAAACCCCTGACACATGCACCACGAGGTTGTAGATTCAAGTTCTCATCCTTCTCAAAAAATCCCAAATATATGTAATAGTGTAATTCTTCAAAATAAAAATTAAAAATTAGATTGTGTAAATTAACTTTCGTAGTTGTCAAAGCAATTAACTCTTGATTTTCTTTTTTCTTTTTTTTTATTTTTTTAAAAAACAAGCTATATAACTCTGGATAAAACTAGGGGTGGGCATAAAAACCGGAACCGAATTGAACCGAACTGAAAAAATGTGTTTTGTTCGGTTCATAGCTTTTGTTCGGTTCAAACCGATTTGAAATTTAAAAACTGAATTGAATTCGGTTCGGTTTTTGTTTTAGACATAACAAAACCGAACCGAACCGAATAAACCGAATTGTCTTAATTAATTATTTTGTAAGGTTCAATTTTATTATGGATTGTTTGTTGATGATGTTTTATTTTTGGACTACATTATATACTACATTTTTTTACTTCTGTTTATAGAAGTGATGATGATTTTATATTCTGATTGAGTATGTTGACCGAATATTATTGAAATTTTATATTTGGATTCAAAATTGGATTGTATTTTGTTTAAATTACGTTTACATATTAT
Source organism: Dipteronia dyeriana (assembly GCA_032871835.1). Lineage (NCBI taxonomy): Eukaryota > Viridiplantae > Streptophyta > Magnoliopsida > Sapindales > Sapindaceae > Dipteronia > Dipteronia dyeriana. The sequence goes on from CM065295.1 coordinate 13,140,294, forward strand.
GTTATCTTAAAAAAGTTTAAGCCTAAATACAAAAAATGCAACTTAAAAACCTAAAAAAAATTAAAAAAACATATTAATAAACCTTTAAAGCCTAATAGGCCCAAAACCAAATTGAACTGAACCGAACCGAGATAATGGTGTTCGGTTCAATTCGGTTTTCAGGTTCAAACGGTTCAAACCGATTCACATTTTTAAAAACCGAATATATATCGGTTCAATATGGTTTTGACCAAAACCGAATCGAACCGAACAATGCCCACCCTTAGATAAAACTCTAAAACAGTTATATAAAAAAAAATCTAAAGCAGTAGAACCTGAAACATAACCGTATATACTTATATGTGTAGCAACACCAATTTTCTGCAAAGAGATTTGTCTCGTAAACTTCACATCTTTTTCTTATCGAATTGAAAACATAAAACAATTTTTCTAGAAGAGACAAACACCCAACAGAGATAAATCAGGTAATCACTACTATTTTATTTGTGAAAAATTTAAAGTGTTTGAACTATGACTTTTGTTTGGAGGTCTTCCTTTCGCGTTCTATTTAGCATTGGTAGGGACTTGCTTGCACGAGGTTGTGCTGTTTTCCCTGTCAACCAAGACTAGAAGAAGAAAAAACCCTAAACTCACATCAAATCACATTGAATAATGCTAAAAAAAAATTATATGGAATATAATAAAACAACAAAATAAATAAATAAATAAAATGTAAATTCAGACTATTTAATATTTTGATATACATAATTTGTTTTATATACAATACATCAGTTTCTTTCCCTATTATTGTATATTTTTTCTAAGTTTTTAATCACCATGACCTGAAGTAGAAAAAACCTAAATGTCTCATCAAATCACATTGAATTCTACTAAAAAAAACACATGAAATACATTAAAACAACAAAATAAATAAATTAAACATTGCAAATTGGAATATTTAAGGTTTTGATATACATCTGTTTTTTTAAAGTAAAATACATCAATTTTTTTATATATTTTATTGTATATTTTTTCTTAGTTTTGAAACAACCAAAAACAGAAGAAGGAAAAACCATAAACTTCACATTGAATACTGCTCTAAAAAAATACATAAAATACAGTAAAACAAATAAATTAATTAATTAAACAATGTAAATTTGGACTAATTAATGTTTTGATATACATTATTTTTTTTAAGTACAATACTCAATTTTTTCCTCTATTATCACATTTATTTTTTCTTAGTTTTGAAACAACCAATACCAGAAGAAGAAAAAACCCTAAACATCACATCAAATCATATTGATTACTGCTAAAAAAATTACATAGAATACAGTAAAACAATAAAATAAATAAATTAAATAATGTAAATTAGGACTGTTTAAGGTTTTGATATACATCAGTTTTTCTTAAATACAATATATCAGTTTTTTTCTCTATTATTATATATTTTTTCATAATTTTGAAACTACCAAGGTTAGAAGAAAAAAAAAATCCTTAATCTCACATCAGATATCATTGAATATTGTTTCAAAAAAAAACATGGAATACAATAAAATAGCAAAATAAATAAATTAAACAATACAAAACTTAAAGTTCAAAAAACCATCACATGATTTTCATTAAGAGATGTACAAAGTACCTCTTTTTGAAGCCACATGGTGTCAGACAAAAACAATGAATATTCTCTAATAAATTAATAAGCAAACACTACATTCAAGACTCTTTTTAGGATTCTAGAGTGGATGAAGATAAATGAAAGCAAATTTGGTTTAAGGTTTTTTTAGGATTAAAAAACAAAGGACGAAGATGAAAGAATTGGGAAGTTCAGGGTTTGATTAATTTCATGATTTTTTTTTTCTTTATCATGATGTTAATTTAATAACTGTTTAATTCTTTTTTTTTAATATTCCATTATTAGCTGTATACTTTCTTATCTTTTGCAATTATTAATTTTTTGAAAAAAAAAAAGAATATGATTGAAAAGGTTTCAAGTTTTTACTGTAATAAACAACATTAATTTTAATTTTTAATAATATTCATTGGATTTATTTTTATCAAATTCAATGGTTTTTATTAAGTCCAATAACGTTATTGGATCAGTAAGGTAGTATGTCCCATGAGAAACAAGTAAAAAATTTTATGTTTCAGTGTTTGAAACAAATAATAAAGAGAGACTAGAATAATGTTTGAAACAAACAACAAAGAAAGAGCAGAGTTGTAAAAATGGACCGGCCTGGCCAAGTCCGTTTTCGGAAACTGACCGGGCTGGCCCGGCATGCAACGCTGTGCGTGCCGGACCAGGCCCGACCCGTTTCTAAAAACTGAGGCCCGGTACGGAATGCCGGCCTGCCTCAGGCGGGCCGTGCCAGGCCAGTCCTCAGGCCTAGTCCGGCAGGCTTGGTGTGTTTGGTCAAAAATAATTTTTCAAATTACGTTTGTTAGGATTTAAGGTTTAGGGTTTAGGGTTTAGGGTTTAGGGTTTAGGGTTTAGGATTTGAAATGAATAAAGAAAACAAACCATTTTTAGGATTTGAAATGAATAAAGAAAACAAACAATTTTTTATTTATTTAATTATTTTTCACTTATAGAATTCAGTATTACATATTTACATGATTGTCTCATTAAAAACCTTACCAAGAAAAACCAGATAATTTAACCATAGGATCTACTATAACACTTAAGGCATAAAATAGAGGAATGTTAGCCCAATATTTTTTCAACTTTGTCTCCATGACAACAACTGCAGCGCCTAGATGTTCATCTTCTCTATAACTGTTTAACACTTCAGACATTTTCACTATCTGATGGATTGCCTGGGAAGATGTGGGGTAATAGACCCCAAAAAGAGTTACAGTAGCATTGTAAAAAATCTTTAAAAATTGAACAAAAATCTTTGTCACATACCAATCGTCTGTGGTAAGTGTTTTTGCGACCGTTTGACCTGTTTCGGCCAATTTCATGTTATAAAAACATGTAATGGTTGTATCATATTCTAAACAATTTTCCAACATTAAATAAGTAGAGTTCCACCTTCCCGGCATATCAGTTTGGAATCCTCAGGGTTTGAGACCGTTTAATTTACAATGTCTCTTGAATTCACTAAATCTAGGATTAGAGCTGCAAATCCAAGAAATGGCATCTCTGATGCGATCTATTTGGTCGCTTACCTGCTTTAAACCAGCCTGTACAACAAAATTTATAATATGACATGCACACCGTTGATGGAAGAAATATCCTCCATCTTGCGGGATATTTCTTACAACAAACAATGCAATAGAGCTAGTATTTGCAGATGGATTATCTAATATGATCGAAAGGATACGATGCATGATTTTATATGTTTCTAAAACAAAATTAATGACATTAAAAATGTTTTCTGCGGTATGTGCAAAATCCATAGGACGAAAACCAATAATTATTTTTGTTATCCTCCAGTCGGAATATAAATAGTGTCCCGTGACATATAAATAGTCATGTTTGGAATATGCATTCCAAATATCAGAAGTTAATGCAACAGAGACACTTAAATGCTGTATTTTAGCAATTAAGTCATCCCTTTGGGTTTCAAACAATCTTATCAAATCATTTATAGTGGTGGTTCTATAAACAAGTTCATAGGGGGTTATATGCAGATGTGATTAATTCTTTATAAAATGGACTCTCACCAATACTGATCGGTTGATTAGTTTGCTCAATGTATCGTGCCAAGCACTCTCTAGCGTGCATGACGTCGAACTGCCACTTCGTAACGAACCCGTCTGGGTTCCGTTGTAGTTGTGTCTGGGTTGTAGTGTCTACCTGTCTATGTGCAGGCATACATTTGTACATATATCGTCTCAAATGTCTGGTTCCCTTCGTACTTGTAGCATAATCCTTATGACAAAACTTACATTTAGCTCTGGACCGAGATGTCCCGTCTGGGAGTGTCATTTGAACTATGTTGAAACACTGCCACAAATCTGATGTTAATTTTCTGGGACGTGATGTTGGTGTAACGGTGGAACCAGAAGGTCCCGCTTGAGTATGGGTCGGCTCTGAAATATCAAAATCATCGTTGAGCATATTTAAACCGTCAGGAAAATAAGGCTGCTGGTTAGGATCCATTATCTGAAGTAAAAATATGAGCACTATAGTCATTAATAGTCAAATTAAAAATCAATATTTACTAACAATAATCTTAATTTACTAACAATAATTAATAAAAATAATACGACAGTTACAATTATTATTTTACTTCAAAAAAAACAAAAAAACAAAAAAATCCTAATCTACTAACAAAAAATATTAAATTCACTACTACAAATAAAATTGATAAATTTACTAACAACACATATGAAATGAAATACTATACATAAAAATCTTAATATACTAATAAAACCTATTAAAATTAACCACTACACTTAAAATTCATAATGATCCATAAAAATATATTATCATAAACAACTACACACAAAATTAATAATCTACTAACAAAAAATATTAAATTCACTACTGCAAATGAAATTGATAAATTTACTAACAACAAATATTAAATTAAATACTACACATAAAAATCTTAATTTACTAATAAAACTTATTCAAATTAACTATTACGCTTAAAATTCATAATATACTCACCAAAAATATTAAAATAAACAACTACACTAAAAAAATCATAATTTATGAAAAAAATATTAAACTTAACTACTACACTTAACATTCATAATTTACTTATTACAAAAATTAAATTCAGTAATACAAATTAACTTTCTAAATTTACTAATAGCAAATATGAAAATTACTACTAAACTTAAAAATCTTAATATACTAAACAAATAATATTAACATAATAACATTAAAGCCCAAAAATTGATAAACTAACTAACTAACTAAATAAAAATGTTTTCATTTAGTAACTACAGTCTAAACATAAACATATAAATTTACTATGAAAAAATGTTTGAGCAAAAGTAATAACAAAATTGTATCTTTAAAATTTGGCGTGTTGGTGGAAAATGTAAAGAATTTTGTAGAAAGAGTAATAATGAAATTGAATGAAAAAGTGTAGAGAAATGGAGAATATAGAGATTGAGATTTGGGAGAATGAGAGATTGAAAGAATGATAGAGAGAGTGAATGGAAAATGAAATGGATGGAAGTATTTATAGAAAAATTTGATTTGTGGGTCAAAATATAATTTGAAAGATTTGAGGGAGTGTTTTTGTAAATTTTTTAGGCTCCAACGGCTGGAATTCAAAATCCAGTTGTTGGTTGACGTCACTGATGACGCCAGCCAACGACTGGATTTTGAATTCCAGCCGTTGGAGGGATTTAAAAAAAAAACTAAGTAACCGGTTGATGTCCTGGACCGGCACGCCGGTCCAGAGGCCTGGCACGCCAGACCTTGTACCCCCGGCCTGCCACGGATCCGGCCTCACCCTGGTCTGCTTCCTTCACGGGCCGTGCCAAGCACGGCCCATTCGATTCATGGACCGGTCCATTATTACACCGCCAAGAAAGAGAGAACAGATTCCAGATGACCAGGTCTCGACAACGATCAAAACCCGACGACGACGACAGTGAAAATGAGCAAGACCCGACCCGACCGTGAAAGAGAGACGACCCCGAGCAAAAGACGAGTGAGAGATGAACGACTGTGGCCACCGGGGAGAGACGAGAGGCGACCGGCTTTGATTCGAATCACTGGGGTGTTCCACGGCAGTGTGGAAGAAACGAAAAGGTTTGCACTTACTCTTAACATTTGATTTTAAGGTCTAATTGTATTTATGTTTTTGGTTGGATTTGAGCATTTGAGATGGAGCTGATTTTGATTTCGAATTTGATTGTGATTTGGATTTCGTTTTTGATTTCAGTTAATTTTGATTTCTCTTGTTCACGTTTTTGGGTGGATCTCCAAATTGTTAGATATCAATCTCATTTGTAATAGGGTTCTTACTTATAAATGATACATTACTATATGCATTCGTTCCGTGGATCACCGTTTTTCATTCTCAACTTGGTAGAGACTAGAGAGAAATCCTTCACAAATTCTCTTTTGGTTAGCACTCCATAAGGGCGATCGATTTTTGGATCATTTACCTGATGAAATAATTTTAAATTTAAGATTTTATGTGAACACCGACTCAATTAAAGATTTACCGCCTAATAATTGGTACATAATATCATAAAAAAGTTATAGAAAATCTTATAAAATCTTTCGATTTACTCACTAATAGCTCAAAAACAAAAACAAAATTCTTTAGGGTACTAGTGCCACACCAAAAAAAAAGTTACAACTGACTTGTTGCATCTTTGTAAGAGCTTTCTCCAATCCATGAGCTTTTGCACACAAATGCTTCTTACAAACTCGATCCAAAACTTTATTGTGTATTGTGATGATGTCACCGTTTTTATAATTTAAGTTTAAAATACATATATTATGGTGAATTATCCAAGTTGCCCATAAACTTTAATTTTTAAAATGCAACTTTCCGAACTCGTCTGTATCTCCCCAAAAAAGTTGTTTGAAAAACTTGTCTCTCTCTCAAAAAAAGTTCTCTCTCTCCAGATTCTGCACAAGAAGGTAACAAATATTTATGATCTAGTGTATTCTATTTTCTGTTTTCATGCACTTCAGATATTTTGCATGCATTTTTTTATGGGTTAACAATGTATCAATTTCTTATGATATGTTGTCTTAGTCTTTGTAAGAACATTTATGAACATTTAATAGATCCAAGCTTTTTTTATGTGTGACTGAGAATATTTAAAGAAGAATCGAGCTTATTTTTTATTTGACTGAGCTTTTATATATTTTGAAAAAAGCTCAATTATTTGAAAAGAACGCTCGATAATATGGATAATATTCTCGATCCCTTGAAAAAGTTCTCGATCCCTTAAAAAAGTTCTCGATCCTTTGAATAAAGTTTTCGAACCCTTACAAAACAGTTCTCGATCCATTTGAAAAAAGCTCTATCCCTTAGAAAATGTTCTCGATCCCTTTCAAAAAAGTTCGATCCCTAAGAAAATGTTCTCGATCCCTTACACTTAAGAAATATTTTTAATTCTTAATAATTGTAAAAGTAATTTATTTTTTTAATTTGTTAAAAATGGTTTGTGATTATGATTTTCACAGGACAATAGATCGGGTGAGAATAGTCATATCTTACAACGATCGATGAGAGAAATTACATGATGGAAGTCAAAGGTTTTTTGGTTCCAATAACCAAGGAATGTATGTGTCAAAGAATATGACTTACGAAGAGCTGGTGTCGATCGTGCAAACTGTTGTGAAGTACGATGTGAACAAATACATTGCTAATATACAATCTATATCAATCGTTCCCGGGACAACATGTCGCACATTTATAAGAAACGACGATGATGTTTTGTTTATGCTACGGGAAGATAGGGTGCCCTCAAGTATGTGTTAGTCTAATTGAGAGGGCAGCATGAGATGTGATAGCTGAAGATATCCCTCCTCGTGAAAACACCCAACAATTTGATCGTTTAGTGGAAGCAATCAGTTGTTCACTGAAAGAAGTGAGATAAAAGGGCAACAAAATATGTGTGGTGTCCCACCAGAAGTAGCCGACCATGGTGATATAGCTGGACCTCAATTGGACGATGTCTTTGGTTGTCAAATTGAGATGAATGCTGGGCAGTACAACCACCAATACAATGAGATGTACAATGACATGAATAATGAGCGGAATAATGAACCGAATATTGGGTCAATTCATAAGGTGGCTAATGAGGCAAATTTGCATCCGGTAGATAATGTAGCAAACAATGAGGAAGATGATGAACCTGTCCAAACGGAAAGATGTGTATACAAATGTGTATGCAAATTTAGTTCCAGTGCAGCCTCTAAAGTTCGGCCTAATGTAACTCCAACTGATTATGAGAATGCCACAATATGGGTTATTCCAGGAGCATAATCATACTCATTTGGTATGGGTGGAATCATGAACTTGGTAGAAGATGAACCTGCAAGCATGATATATAAAGGATAATCTTTTTCTACTAAAAAGGATTTGAAGAGATTGGTTGGGCATTTTACAATGCGGCATAACTTCGAGTGGAAGGTGAAAAGGTCGAATAAGACAACGATACATCTAGTTTTTTTGATGGACAATTGTATGTGGAAGTTAAGAGCGGTGGGGAGATATGAAGCGACATACTTCTAAGTAAGAAGTTTTTTCAACGAACACACTTGTCCGTTGGAAGAGATTCACCGCTGCCATCGACAAGCTAGTGCAGTCATAATTGGAGAAGTGGTTGCACCTAGATTGCAACAACATGATGGTCGAATAATGCATCCGAAGGACATAATCACCGACATGAAAACAATGTATGGCATCCAAATCATGTACAGTAAGGCACATCAAGCCTCGATTATACGTTGTCACTGACCTATGGAACGCATGAGGAAACCTTCCAACTGTTGCCATCATTCGGTTACGTGTTGGAATAACAAAATTCAGGAACAATCACTGACTTACAGTGCGATGAAGATGGTAAATTCCTCTACTTTTTCATGTCGTTGGATGCATCACTTAGAGGATTCTGGAGGTGTATGCATCCAGTTATTGCCGTTGATGGTACCCATTTAAAGGAAAGATTCGGGGGTATAATGTTTGTTGCAACTGCACAAGATGGGAATGGATAGGTTTATCAAATTGCTTTTGGGTACGGTGACTCAGAAAACAACCTATCATGGGAGTGGTTTTTAGATTGCTTGAAAGGTGTCATTGACCATATAGATGATTTTGTATTCATTTATGATCGACATGCAAGCATTGAAGCAGGGATTTCTAAAGTGTTCCCTTATGCCACCCATACCATATGTTGCTGGCACTTTTCTGAAAATATTAAGAAGCAATATCATAGAAAAGATGTTGTCACAATAATGGACAAAACAACCCGATCGTACACCGAGTTGCAAAATAACCGGCACATGGAAAAGTTACAGAACTTGCACCCGAATGTATATGATTATGTAATTGATGCCGGTCCACACAAGTGGTCATGTGTACACTGCCTCGACAGAAGGTCCAGGGTGATGACAACAAATGTTACAGAATGCATAAACTCATGCTTAAAATTTGCACGACAACTGCTTATGTTGACTCTGACAGAGTTCATTAGGAATATGCTACAACGTTTGTTTCACGATCGTCATAGGGATGCACAGCCATGCATCATCAGTTGACCGATGTAACACATCTTTTGATCTTAAAACGTGTGGATAAGTGCAATTTTATGACCGTAAATCCAGTTGACTAAAACATATTCTCTGTGAAGCAGTCTGAAAAACAGTGGACCGTTGACTTAGCCAGGAAGACCTGCACATGCAACAAATTTCAAATAGACCATCTTCCATGTTCTCACGCTCTAGTTGCCGCAAGGTACATCATACGTTTTAGTGTATGGTTAATATTACTGCAACATGAATCTTATCGTTTCAATTGTTTTTATAGAGACTGAAACATGGATTCCACATCCCCTATGTGCGGACTACTACAAGAGACAAACACTTATTGATGTGTACTCGGTTCCTATTATACCGGTTGGACATCCTTCCAATTGGGTTGTGCCATCTGACATCGTTGAGATGGTGGTTTTGAATCCAATCTCTAAGAGACAAGTAGGCCGCCCGAGAGGTTGACATATCTCATCTTCGGAGAGGACAACTACACAAAACTGTTGAAGATGTGGACGACCAGGGCATAATTCTAGGAGATGTTCTAACTCAGCTTTGATTAATAAATGTTTAAGCAGAGTTGTTCATGAGGAATACATGCGCAAGTGTAGCATATGTCATACAGTTGGCCACAACAGACAGACGTGCCTTACCAGAGACTCCACCGTGGAATGATTTGAGGCGTTATGATGATAACATTATGATAATTTGTACTCATTTGTACTCGTATAAATTGTTCATTAACTGAAATTCAATTTTAATTAAATAGGATTTCCAATTTGTGTTATACTTGTGATTTATGACAGTTGAAAAGGAAACAAAAATTAAAATAAAATGTAATTTCATTGTAAACATTTTTATACAAAAAAATAGGTACATATACAAAAATAGTTAATTTTAATATTTTGTATTAGTATATTATGAATTTCAAATGTAGTGGTTAATTTTAATATGTTTTGTTAGTAAATTAAGATTTTTAAGTATAGTATTAAATTTAATATTTGCTGTTAGAAAATTTATCAATTTAATTTATATTAGTGAATTTAATATTTTTTGTTAGTAAATTATGAATTGTAAGTGTAGTAGTTAATTTTTATATTTTGTGTTAATATATTATGAATTTTAAGTGTAGTAGTTAATTTTAATATGTTTTGTTAGTAAATTAAGATTTTTAAGTGTAGTATTAAATTTAATATTTGTTGTTAGTAAATTTATCAATTTAATTTGTATTAGTGAATTTAATATTTTTTGTTAGTAAATTATGAATTTTAATATGTTTTGTTAGTAATTTTAATCTGCAAATACTAGCTCTATTGCATTGTTTGTTGTAAGAAATATCTCGCATGATGGAGGTTATTTCTTCCATTAATGGTGTACATGTCATATTATAAATTTAGTTGTACAGACTGATTTAAAGCAGGTAAGCGACCGAATAGATCGCATCAAATATGTCATTTCTTGGATTTACAGTTCTAATCCTAGATTCAATGAATTCAAGAGAAAATGTAAAATAAATAGTCTCAAACCCCGACGATTTCAAACCGATGTGCCGGTATGGTGGAACTCTACTTACTTAATGCTGGGAAATTGTGTGGATTATGATACAACAATTACATATTTTTATAATATGAAATTGGCCGAAAATAGTCGTCCTGAAGCAAAAGCACTTACCTCGGACGATTGGTACATGACAAGGGTTTTTGTTTAATTTTTAAAGATTTTTTACAATGTCATTGTAACTCTTTCCGGGGTTTATTGTCCCACATCTTCCTAAACAGTCCATCAGATAGTGGAAATGTCTAAAGTGTTAAACAATTATAGAGAATATAAACATCTAAGCCCTGCAGTTATTGCCATGGAGACCATGTTGAAAAAAATATTGGACTAACATTCCTTTACTTTATGCCTTAAGTCTTATCGTAGATCATAGGGTTAAATTTTCTGGTTTAAAAGTTTTGCTTGAATTTATTGGTACTAATTTATCAATAGATTATTCAGAACAAATTAATGATATTCGAACCAAGTTGTTCAAGATTTTTCGTATTTATGATAGCAGGCTTGACAACATTGACACCGCCCAATCAATACAACTGGAGACAGAGCCGAAACAAACAAGTTGGAGTCTTCTCAAACGATGAAAAAAGGACAAATCAACAAGTACTTTTTCAGGATAAAGATCTGACCCATCTTCTTGTACCGAACCGATTAGGTACCTTGAATCACAGTTCGATGCTGTCGAAGAGAAGGACGAGTTTGATTTGTTGTTATGGTGGAAAACCTATACCTACAGGTATCCGGTTCTGTCACACCTAGCACGTGACGTACTGGTTATCTCTGTGTCTATGGTATCTTCAGAAAAAGCATTTAACACCAGTGGACGCATAATTGAACCAAGAAGAAGTTGTTTGTCTCCAGAGATGGTGGAGTTATTAACATGCCTTCAGGATTAGGAGCATGCTAAAAAAAGGTTGCAAAACCAAACTGTAGATAATGAACTTATTCTAAATTTCAACAATCTATATGTTGATGACCCTTTCGGTAGTGGCCAGGGCCAGAACTAGGTTATACATACTTTCACTGGATTCAGGTTGTTTACGAAAATTGAAAATAGGTTTTCTCTAAAGTCTTTTCTCCCTACAATCCTTGAAGAACCAGAGCTTCTCACGCTACCTTTCTCTCTTATCTTTTTCTTTGCGTCGTGTTGAGAAACTTAATGTTCAGTCATAGGGATTAGAATTTTAAAAGTAGGTTAGGTTTAGTTTTTATCATTTTATTTGATAAATATATATATACTATTACCATAATGAATATGATATGATTTGATATGGTATATTTCCTATGTGGTCTATTTCCTATATAGTCTATTTTCTTTATGTTAAAGTTCTCATATGGTCTATTTCCTTGTAGATTTAGTTTATGATTTGATTCTCTTGAATAGATTATAAATAGGTGTCATATTGACATATTGTACATATTAATTATTCTGAGTAATACACAATTCATTCTTAGTTGATTTGAGAAATACATAATTGCATACTCAGTTTCTATCATGGTATCAGAGTTATTATTAATATTATTAGGCTAATTGGTACAGATACACCCCCTCCCCCCAGAATTTACCCCGATTTGTATGTTGCCCCCTGAATTAATTTTTTAGGCACTAAACCCCCCTGAACTATCGGAAATTGGCAAAAGTAGATGAAAACCAAACGTCATCCACTGTTCTGTCATAGTAAATTACACTAAGCACCTTTATTATATACATTATTGCATAAAATCGAAAAAATATAATAATATGACATAAATACCCCTATTACCAAATTTTTAAAAATCATATTTTAAAAATAAAAATTCAAAATTTAAAATTGAAAGATTGGTTAAATAATAATAAAATTATGAACTTTTTGATAAAGAAAAATAAATAAATTGATAAATGAAAAAATTAAATTGATTTTTATATATTATCTTTTTATATATTTAAATATCCCTAAATATAAAACCAGATAAATATATAAATTATTTAATACGAAATATCATTTAAACTATCTTTTTTTATTTAAATATCTCTAAATATTACTTATTCGTTTACAATAACAAGGTTATTAATAATGTAAATTAAATAATAATAATAATAATAAAATAATACATAATAATGATAATAATGATAATAATTTAAATACCCTATATATTTTTTTCGCCATTATCATTTTTATTTAATTATCCCTAAATATCACTTGTTCAATTACAATAACAAGGGTATTGATAATGTCAAAAACAAAAATAAAAAATGAAATGATAATAATAATGGTGATAATAATTAAAAATTGTTTTCTTTATTATTATTATTATTATTATTATTATTATTATTATAATTATTATTATTATTATTATTATTATTATTATTATTATTTTATTATTTTATTATTTTATTAGTATTATTATATTATTTTTATTTTTTAATTATTATCACCATTATTAATATCGTTTCATTTTTTTTTGACATTATCAATACCCTTGTTATTGTAATTGAATAAGTGATATTTAAGAAATATTTAAATAAATATGATAATGGCGAAAAAAAAATATAGGGTATTTAAATTATTATCATTCTTATCATTCTTATTTATTATTTATTTTATTATTATTATTATTATTATTATTATTATTATTTAATTTGTTATTTTTGTTTTTTACATTATTAATAACCTTGTTATTGTAATTGAACAAGTGATATTTAGGGATACTTAAATAAAAATGATAATGGCGAAAAAAATAGGGTATTTAAATTATTATCATTATTATCATTCTTATTTATTATTATTATTATTATTATTATTTATTATTATTATTATTTAATTTTTAATTTTTAATTTTTTATATTATTAATAACCTTGTTATTGTAAACAAACAAGTAATATTTAGAGATATTTAAATAAAAAAGGTAGTTTAAATGATATTTCATATTAAATAATTTATATATTCATCTGAGTTTTATATTTAGGGATATTTAAATATATAAAAAAGAAAATTGAAAAAAATCAATTTAATTTTTTCATTTCTCTATTTATTTATTTTTCTTTATCAAAAAGTTCAGAATTTTATTATTATTTAACCAATCTTTCAATTTTAAATTTTAAATTTTTATTTTTAAAATATGATTTTTAAAAATTTGGTGAGAGGGGTATTTATATCATATTATTATATTTTTTTCGATTTGATACAATTATGTATATAATAAGGGTGCTTAGTGTAATTTACCATGACAGAACAATGGATGACGTTAGGTTTTCATCAACTTTTACCAATTTCCGCTAGTTTAGGGGGTTTAGTGTTTAAAAAATTAATTCAGGGGGTAACATATGAATCAGGGTATAGTCTTGAGGGTATCTGTGCCAATTATTATTATTATTATTATTATTATTATTATTATTATTATTATTATTATTCTCTTATGGTGTATTTTCGATATGGTCTATTTCCTAGATAGTCTATTTTCTATATGTTATAGTTTTTTATATGATCTATTTCCTTTATGGTAGATTTGGTTCTTGATTTGATTCTCTTATTTAGATTATTATAATATGTCTCATATTTTTACATATTAATTATTCATAGTAATATACAACTCATTCTCGGTTATTTAGATAAATACATAATTTTTTAGTCGGTTTCTATTATATATATATATATACACACACACACATACTTGGTTGCATGCACTTGTCAAAACATATTTTAAATCCAAATGATCCACATGTAAGAAGCTGATATATTTTATATCAATTCAAACTGACAATAGAAAGAATATATATATATACTAAAATTTTCATATAAGTGCGTACTGATGGAATTATATAAGGACATTGAATATGAGTTATTCATTTTACATATTTTGACTTGACATGTATACACTTATTAAAAATCTTTTATAAATGAGTGACTCACATTCAATGTTATTATATAATTTTATCGGTGTACTGATAGAAAAAGGTATATATATATATATATATATATATATACTAGTAGGAGAGGCACGTGCATTATAATATTAAATCTTATATATAATTGTCAACAAGACAATTAATAATATATATTATATATAAATATATTTATCTAGTCACAAAGAAAAGTTCAATCTATATCTAACAAAACATTTAAAGAGAAATTTACATTGTAACGTCAATGTATAGATACAATAGCAACTATATCTTATAATAACAACGTTACCAATTATCAGTCGTAGATGATGCATCATCGTCGTCAGATTTTTGTTTTAAAATAACTTCGTATTGTTTAATTTTGGCTTTCAAAACTTTATTCTCTTTAAGTATCTAATCACATCCTTCACTGATTCTGTGATAACACCATTTATAGTATTGGTAAATCGAGAAGTTAACATCACAAACTTCAAACTTGTAATGCTTTTGTAGATAATCAATTGTTTCTTTAGCGGCATCCTGTTCATACTCCATTTTGTGCTTTAAAAGTTTACCCTAAAACACTTCAGTATTGTGTTCCGAGTCAATATTAAGATCGATCTCAATGTATGCTTTAAATAATTATGGACAATTAACTTCAAATCCATAACTATATCTGTCTATTTTTAATTTTTCAACGATATTTTCAAGTAAGCTTTTATAACATATATCGACACACAAAAATTCCTTATTGATTAATCTACACATACACAAAGGTAATCATATTACAAGATTATAATATATAAACTAAATAACTTCATATTTTAATTTAAAAACTCTTTTCTCTTCTTTAGATATGACTCTTCTTCTCTAGTTCTCTTTATGGGTGTTAATAATGTCAAAACAATAAAAAAAATAGAAATAGAAATAATAAAATCAAATAATAATAATAATAATAATAATATAATAATGGTAATAATAATCATAGTATAAAAAAATAATAACAATAATATATAAAACAAAATAAAAAGCTAGACATGTTAGGTTGTTCAAATAAAACATAACTTAATATTATTAAAAAAAAACAATTTCACATAAAAGAAGAAGACGACATATTCTGAAATTAGTTAACAAAAACAATAAAAGTACGGTGGTTTAAATAACTAACCTCGTATAGTATCTACAATTTTTTACTAAAGTCAACACTTGTTTTATCTATAAACAAATAACACATTAGATAGCATTGTAATAAAGTCAGATAAATTGTACAAAATTATTAAACGGTCTCACCAAGTGGCAATGAGGCCGTCCTATTAAAGATTTTCTCCGAACATATATAATAGTCCAAGAACCACTCAACATGATCAATAATATAATGTTAAAAAATGTAAATAAAACATATAAAATTAAATTAAATCGTTAGTATAAAATAATAAAATATAGTAGTAGAGAAAGTTTGAGATGTAATGGAATCCCTAAAAGAAAAAAATATTCCATCTTAAGTACTTTCGAAATCGGTGACACCGTCCCATTGAAGATTTTCTTAAAACATATATAATAGTCCAACAACCATTCAAAATCAACAATGATATAATGTTATAATAAAAAAAGTAAAAATCGATGGAGACGTACTTCATACATATATATTTATATATAGATATGCTATTGTCATCTCGAACTGATATAAAATATATCAGTTTTTAATATATGGGTCATAGGGTTTAAAAGATAGTTTGATAAGTGTATACGACTAAATCAAAACATTTAAATTCAATGATCCACATATAAGGAACGGATATATCCTATATCTTATCGAACTGGTAATAGAAATTATATATATATATATCCACAAGTCATTTCCGTTTTAGAGATAAATTCAAACAACTAAATTGAATTGAATCAATGTTTTCTTTCTTATTATAGTGGAAAAATCATTTGATAAATTAATGGAGTCATCCCAACATACCAATTTTATCCCAACATACCAATTTTGTCAAAACCTAACACTGAAGCACGTGCATATGTTGTACATGTTCATGTTCTATGAGGCTTCCATGCACATGTAAATCTAAAGTCAACTACTTGTTACTTTAAATTGACTCATTAATCCAATAACATGTTCATGGAAATTATTATCACCATGAAAATATATATTATATCTATCAATTTTATGGCCACCTTAATTTCTTTTTTTTTTCCTCCTTAAATTTTGTGATGATGTTAGCCCAACATAATGTTCTTAGAAGCCCAAGTCAGAAGCCCACATATTCTTATGATTTGATCTACTGCCCCAGCTGGCCCAATAAAACTGTTTCATGAAGTGATGTCGTTTTGGTGATTTCAGATGGATTCAGATAATGAGATAAGGCACGCGAGACAATCCTATGTGGTAAAAGTTGATTGGCTGGCTAGATTTCACAAATGACTTAACATATGATACTATATAAAGAAATAGGAGGGAGAAAGTTATGAAGCGAATTCATTCGTTTTCAAATTAGGGATTTATTCATTCTTTCTATCGTTTTTTTCTCTCTAGAACAAGTCTGTGCACTGAGTGTGTTCTTGGTGCGATCTGTGATTCTTGCTTGTATCTGTGTGAGATTCTTTTGTATAAAAGTGAGATCGGAGTATATTGTGTATTTTTGTGAGAAGATTGACACGTTAAAAAGGGAAAAGAAAAAAAGAAAATAAAGGACAAATGGGGAAATAAATCAAAAGATTTTAACTGAACTGGAAAAGGATACAAAGAGAAATAGGGCAATTTCCAAAACTTTAACCGCTTTTATATATATATATATAGAGGATATATATATATATTATAAGTATGTAACCAATGGCGGGGAGTTCCTTGTTTAATGCATTCAACTTCTGGACTGGAACCCTGGATTATGATATAATAATAATATAATCTAAACATTAATGAAATGGCTGGTTGACTGAGGACATGACTATACTCTCTCTCTCTCTGTCTCGATATATATAGATGCTGTATATGTCATTCTTATCATTGTTAATGTGAACAGCTTAATCAAATATCTTTGACTTTAATGCACCATTTCAATTTCAAACGTGTATATATATTATAATATACTTTTATTATTAATAATTTAACAATAATAGCCCTCCGGATACGACTTGTGTGTCACAAGTCATAACCAGCCAAATAGAGGTGACACTCAAAGTCTATATCTAATTATTATATACGTAACCAACAAATTTAAATAATTACGATGACAGATAGATTAAAGAAAAAGAAAAGATACACTCACTAACATCATTTTCAGCTAAAGATAAGTGAATTTGTCAACACTTTCTTCAAGTGACAATAGAAAAAAGATTAACATATTAATACTTAGCATAGCTTTATCTTGTGAGAAGTAACTCTAAGAAAATATCATCAAACTCTTGATATTTCTTTTTAAAAAATAATCTAACTCTAAATATCTAAAGTTTAGGACATAATTGATAGTTATTATATTTACATTACACTAATAAATCTATTTTCTGTTTACATGCAAGAAACCTTATCAATTAAATTAACTACTATTTAGACATGTTTGGTATATTATAATGTTATATTATATTGTACTAGATTATATCGGATTATATTGAATTAAATTGTATTATATTGTCCGGAATTATTCTTAAACATTTATTTGGTTGATATTTTGTATTATATTGTATTAATTTATATAATGATATTGTGCCTTTTGTTTCTAAACAATATTTTGTAAAATAATAAATTAAAATATTTTTAGATTAAAAAAACATATTATAAATATATTTTTGTTGTTATATATTTTTAAAAAATAATTATTAATATTTTTCACTTTGCAAATTATTATTCAAGTAACAAATTTCAATAATACCTAACAATTGTTTGTAACATTTTATTTAACTTATATAATTTTAACATCTATACTATTAGAATTCATTTAATTTAATTTAATTTAATTTAACTTTAATTTTAAAATATAATTAATTAATTTTGTATTATATTTAACATTTTTACCATCAAAATTATTATTATTAGTAATATTATTTAAATTTATTAATAATAATATATATTATAATTATTACTACTACTATTATTACTGTGGTTAAACTTTATTGTTATTATTATTATTGTTATTGTTATTAATTTTCTCTAATGCAATCCTAACTTTCTGTATTATCTAATAGATTTATAAATCATCAATTTATTATTTATTAGACCAATATAATTAAAATGTATTAATTAATACAATACAATTCAAGGTGTTACAAAACAAACTAAACATTATATTTTATTAATCTTACATATTTTAAACTCATAACGCTATAAAATCCATCAAACAATCGTTAGGTTTGACTCGTATTCTCAAATGAACCCAGTATGAATCAAACGAGACTCAACTGATGTGAAACTTCCTGGAGACGTGGAACAACGTTTGGAAGCTGAAGATGGTGTTTGAGGGAGGTTTGAAGACCGAAGAAGAACCGAAGAAATGGATTTCAAGAGGAACATCAACGTGGACCGCGGTGCGGACAAGTTGCATATACCGCGGCACATGAAGCAATCAATTCCAGGAGATCAAGCGCGGTACAGACCCCACGACATAAACAAGAGGCGTAGACCGCAGTTTACTGAGCGGTCATTTCCAGGAGTATTCCACGGTGTAGGAAGCGGGGTGCACACCGCGAGCCAGACCGCGGAAAAAGCATATTTTGCTGAGATCAAGAATGTTGCATGAAAAAAGAAATGTTTTCTTCTAGAAGTTTTTATGCTTATTGGAAAAGAAAAAAATAGTTTTTTTTCATGAAGAATAAAAAAGTCACGTACTTGAAGGAAAATGATTTTTCTTTAACAAGAAGATTTGTCATAAGCAGGAAATACCAATGTTCTAGTAGGCGCTAGGCGCTAGTTGTACGGTGGACCAGCGCCTAGCACCTAGACGCCATCTAGACACCGCCTAGGCATCAAGTTTTTTTTTTTTTCTTTTTTCCCTCCCTTTAAGCAAATCGCAACCCGATTAAATCTAACAAAGTGAATAAAGATCCACATAAAATCATTAGAATTGTCAAGAAAATGATAATTTTACAGATTTAACAAACAAAAATACAAAATGAAACAAAACAAAACACTGGAATGGTGGTTTCAATTGGAATGTGGTTTCAATTATTAGTCAAACTGAAACTGTTTATGGTGGTTTCAATTGGAATATATGTTTGGGAAATGAAAATATCAGGTTTACTAACTAAAACACTGAAAACAGTGTTGTTTTAAGAAGTAAAATAAACTAAAAAATAAAAAACGCATAAGCTGATTAATCGGCTTGCCTAGGCGGGTTAGGCGCCTGACCGCCTAGGAAGGCCGATTAAAGGAAAATCGAGACGGCGGCCTAGACCGGATACTAGAACACTGGGGAATACTATTTATGTGGAATATTATTTATGTGGAATAAGTAATTCTTATATGTATAGAAGTAGAATTTCTTTTTGTCTTAAACTCCTTGTAACTAATATAAATAGAACCTTGTATTTAAGTTATTGTGTGTGGAGCAAAAAGAACACCATATAATATTCGAGAGAGTGGGTGAAATCCGGGCGAGACTCTAAGGAATATCCGTGAAGGGATCTAAGGGAATATCAGTGGATCAAGTTAGAGATCCGTTGGTGATATTCAATGGAGACATAGTGGATATTTGGGGGTTGGGGTTGAGGTGTGAGAGAGAATTCTGAAGTATATGTTTGTAATAATTTATCATATAATAGAATTTTCTCTGTCGTCCTAACGGTCTGTGTTTTTCACCCGATTTAAGGTTTTTCCACATATATAATGTGTTATGAACGGTAGATTTTCTATCATCTATTTTTTTTACTTTAGTCGTTATTAATTGCCATAAGTTATGGACGTAGGTTAGACACGACGATTTCACGATCATCTGTTCAAATCCCCAACAACAATCGGTAACTTAAATCTTTTACTTCGCAATCTTTTACTTCGCTTGGGTGATACAGTGAGTCAACTTGGCTTTTTAATTAGTAGTGCGCGGGGCATGCACGATATTATTTAGTTTCATTTTCAGAGATTGTTCTTCTTCAACTTCACGTGAGTACAAGCTGGACAACGCGGCATTGTTAGTAGTAAACTTTGAATCTTATTCAAACACTGATCACGCAATCACACACAAGCTAATCTTTTCGTCTATCTGTTCATGCACGTTGACGACGTAGCATTGCTTCTTCATTTGTACTATATATAGATCACTCTGCTCAACTATACGATTCACACCCACAAAGCTAAAGAGTCAGCTAGCTCATATAATCAATTCTGATTAGCTCAAAAGTACTCTCTTTTTCTCTTTATAGATAAAGATGGCCTCCACTACTACTTGTAGCCAGTTTTTCCTTGTAGTCTCAATCATATCCCTTGTATCTTGCAGCTCTGCCAATGGGCAGCTCTCTACAAACTTCTACGCTACAACTTGCAGTAATCTTTCAAACATCGTCCGTGATGTTATGAATCAAACTGTCACTAAAGAAACGCGGATGGGTGCCTCCATTCTCCGCTTGTTCTTCCACGATTGCTTCGTGCAAGTATGATATATATATATCCCATCGTCACCATATTTTTTAGTGTTTTTTCTTTAAAAAAAAATTGGTTTGTTTAATTTTGTGTGATCGATCGATGATCATGAGTAGTAATTGTGAGAGTAACTGGTTTATTGGTAAACATATAGGGTTGCGATGGATCGATACTGCTGGATGACATAGGGAGCTTCAAGGGAGAAAAGACGGCTGGTCCAAACATGAACTCTGCAAGGGGTTTCGAAGTCATCGACACCATTAAAACTCGCGTTGAAGCTGCCTGCAAAAACACTGTTTCTTGTGCCGACATCCTTGCACTTGCTGCCCGAGATGGAGTTGTCTTGGTTTGTTTTGTTTTAATTTTTTCTTTATTATTATTACATTTTAATTTATTTAATTTTTGAAAGTATTAACTTTTAATTTCTATTTCAGATTAGTTTTGTTAATTTGCATCATACCATGCAGGCATGGAAATTATCTTAAGTCTTGATATATTATATTTGAACCAAGCGATATCCTTATAACGAGGTCAACCAAGAACAATTTTCTGTTTTATTTTTCTAAAAAAGAAGAATTAAACCATTTTTGATTGAAGTTGCAATTTGGATTTGATTTGTGTCTGAAATTCTCTACGTTTTCTTTAAACAGAAATGGACTCTGAAATATACTATTGTTTTGGATCAAACCAATCATAAAAACCGAAAGTCAAATCTAGTTCACCTTTTATATAGATGTCACTAATAATATAGTTGACTATTTAGATTTCCTTAACTAGTTCATTTATGCTTTATAATCAATCATGCATGCATGCATATATAACTCTTTTTTTTTTTTTTTTTAAGAGCATGCATATATAACTATTTTTTTTTTTTTTTGAGAACGCATGCATATATATAACTCTGTGCATATATAAAGATGAAGATCGAAGTATTTAAAAAATAAAATAACAAAGTTGACTGTTTTCTAAAAGAAACTAATCACGGATATGTGGAGATCTCGTCATTGCCAACTGTTACAACTTACAACATTTTCTCAGTTTATTTATTTATTCAATTTTTGTCTGGAATGAAACCACGTTTTCCAACATGTATTTCGGCCCTTTTTACTTTTGGTCATCACAACACACGGAGACATGGACATATATAAAATAAGGGATCAATGGCATCTTACCGTATTTCGTGCGAGATTTCGAATATATAGATTCTTATGGGTATTTTATAGATATAATTATGAATCAACTCTTAGATTTTTATGAGAGATCTCGAATATATATATATATATTATAAATCAGTTTTATATGGTTTTATATTAATTTCATAATATTACGATGTGGCATTTACCGTCTCATCTGGACAATCTTTGATAATATAATAAGTACTGTGTAATATTTAATATTTTTAAGTTAAATTCAATTTTTAAAAAAAAATTGAAAATTTTGAAATTATAAAGTTGAAAATATATTGTTAGACTCATTTAAAAAAAGATTTGGATTCCAAAATTTGATAATATTTTTAATGATTTTTGGTTTGTTCTTCTTCAGCTTGGAGGACAGTCATGGCAAGTACCACTTGGTCGGAGAGATTCAAGAACCGCCAACTTCAACAAAGCCAACAGCGACCTTCCGGGGCCGTCCTCCAACCTCGCAACCCTCATCTCCATGTTCAACGCCAAGAACCTGACCGCCCAGGACATGACGGTACTCTCCGGTGGCCACGCTATAGGGTTCTCGCGGTGCACCTTTTTCCGCAACCGCATCTACACTGAAACCAACATCGACTTGGATTTCGCCAATGCCAGAAAAGCCAACTGCCCGAGATCCGGCGGCGACAACAACCTGGGTCCTTTTGACGATACCCCGAACAAGTTCGACAACAACTATTATCGGAACCTAGTAGCGCGACGCGGGCTTCTTCACTCGGACCAGGTGCTGTTCAATAACGGATCACAGGATGCGACTGTGAGGACTTACAGCACCAACGCTGCTGCTTTCCTCAAAGACTTCGGTGCTGCGATGGTGAAGATGGGAAATATCGGTCCACTCACTGGAACCAAAGGAGAGATTCGAAGGAGTTGCAGAGTTATCAACAGCTGATTGAATTTCTTTATGATGAATTTAATTATAATGCAACTCATTGAATAATAATAATAATTTCTAGTGGAGAGATAATTAATTTCTTCAGTGAAGACCGGGGAGACTCTCCTGTGTTACTTATATCTCATTTTCTCCGTTTGTAGTTGCATTTTTCATGCAAAGCTATATTGATCGATGTTAAGTGTTTATATGAAATTAATAAATTAAGTGGTAATTTTAATTCCTGTCATTTTTTTTTCAATTTATTAAATTATATGGTTCAGAATTATCTAATTTTTTATTTATTAATTATGAATCATAAATATATGATACTAATTTAAATAAAAGTTCGGATAATAAAAAGTCAGTGTATGTATCAAAAACATAAGGAGACAATAGTGTCTAATAAATAAGATGAAACCAGAATTTTAGATTTAGGGGACCAAGATAAAAAGAAATTCAAATTTGTACAAGATAAATATATTAATATTTAAAAACTAAAATTATTTAAAAAAAAAACAAATGTAATACCGATTAGTCTCATAAATTAATAAATAAAATAAACATAAGTTTTATGAATCAAAATGCCGCTCTTTAAAATCCAAAAAATATCATTTATAATCGAATATATACTCATATTAATTAGTTCTTGTAATTGAGAATCAATTGCAACATAAATTGTATACATACCTAATAATTCTGTTTAATTGTAAAATTATCTTATTGACGGTGAGTTCGATCTCATAACGAGCATTAATATCTGGAACATCTATGTTGCATGTCTCACAAAATGAACTTAGTACTTTAGTAAATAATCTATCACATGCATCCAGTATTTTTAAGTGACCATGGTTAATAATCTTCATGATATCTATTCATTAGATAGATTAATAAATAGGTACATATGAATAATTTCTTCTGAAAAAAATTATGGTCATGGGCTCATAACTGTTGATGCTGCCTCGCATAGTCATATCAAATTTTCTTATATATATTGGTTGGATCAGACTTTAAAATGTAATAATTATGTTTATAATTTATTTTTAAAAAAAAGTAATGCGATAGGTCAAAGATATGTTTACATTGTAAACATATTAAGCCAATTTTATACATGAAAAAATTGTTGAAAATATTTTGGTCAGGGGGCCATGGCCCCTGTCGGCCCCCTGCCTATATCCTCCCTAGCGCGTCAATTATTCTCAACATTATATAAGGTCCATGGTAAAGCGTTTGAGAGAAGATTATGAAAATGATTGTGTTTCATTGATATGGTTTTCCTTTATATATACAAGATGATAAGTGAATATGCAAGGAAAGAAATGAATGAGTATTATTACATAAATTTCAATGGACAAAGAATTCCTATAATTGTGGTGTTGCAAATACTGTGAAGGATTGGAGGCATGGATGTTGGAGAGATGATTTGCTTTCCTAATATGCCTTTGCAAGATGGAATTTCCTTATGAAAGGCCAATCTTGGAGCAAAAATCAGTGAAGCGTGATTTGGGTAGTGACTTGGTTAAAATATCTACAAGTTGGTCATGTGTTGAAACGTGAGCCACCTGAAGCTTTCCATTTGATACTTGATCACGAAGGAAGTGATAATCAATCGCAATATGTTTCATGTGCTAGTAAACGACAGGGTTGGCGCAAAGTTACGTGGCACCCAAGTTGTCACAGAGAAAGCCAAGGATTGTTGGGAAGAGAGAGGCCAAGTTCAGCGAGCAAGTTCTATAGCCAAGAGATTATTCACTAGCTGGTGTGGGTTTTATCGGTTAGTAAGTGAATAATAATTTGAAAGAAAAATTATAATATGTAAAAAATAACAAAAAAAAATATAAACAAAATTGCTTGGGCACGGTCACTATGAGAGACTAAGGTTAGAATCGAGACTCTGTGACTTTAGAGAGATGCTGCTTGAATGGATGAGAGTATGAGATTGAGACTTTGAGAGAGAGAGAGAGACAAAGAGAGAGAGATGCGGCAGGCGGTAACAACATTTGGTTGAGACAAAAGATTTAAGCAATAAAGATGAATAGATGATTGATGAATTGAAACCCTGGAACTAGAAAAAGGGTTCGTGGGCAATGGGCATTAGAGAAACTGAATTTGGGCTTGTGAAACTAAAAAAAAGTAAATGAATTGGGCAATGGGCATTAGAGAAACCGTGGGCCATTTTCTCTTTGTTAGTATTTTTGGACTTATTTTAAAACAAATATTTGGTCCCACTGAATTATTTACAGCACAATATACTGATTCGGCTCTTTTTTTTTTAAAAAAAAAAACTCTACACCCTAGATAGAACTATACAATAAACTAATTTTGGAAACTCTTAGAAATCGGGCGCCCTAGGCGATAGCCTCGTGGGCCTATGCCCAGGGCCGACCATGTTGATTGAATTTCTTTATGATGAATTTAATTATAATGCAACTCAATGAATAAAAATAATAATTTCAAGCAGAGAGATAAGGATTTTACTTGGGCGTTGACAAATACTTACCCACCAATTGAAGTGTAATACCTGACCTTTTTTCTTTTACTTTTTACATTTATCTCCTTGCATTCTTTACAAATCGAGCCACTTGTTACCCTTCAATTGGTGGGTGTAAGCCACATGTTACACTTCAATTGGTGTGTCAGTATTTTAGGTGCTGACCAATCAGCATCTAAGCATTATCCAAGAGATAATTAATTTCTTCTGTAAAGACTGAAGACTCTCCTGTGTTACTTATGTCTCATTTTCTCGTATGTAGTTGCATTTTTCATACAAAGCTATATTGATGTTAAATGGCCGTTTGGTATGAGGTAATCAGAATAATCTAACTCCTGAAAAGGTAAACGTAGTAATGTGATTCCTGGGAAACCTATATATATATGGTTGTGCATGAGAATATTTTTTCAGACTCCTAGGGATGTTAGATAATTATGTTTGGTTTCACATGAAAATATTATATTATATTATATTATATTATATATATATATATATATATATATATATTTAAATAATTTAGATAATATATATTATATATAGTTAAATATATAATATTATATATATTAACATATTATATATGTTTTTATATTTTTATATTATAATATTGATTATATATATATATATATAATCAAGTTGGGAGCCCTAAACAGTCTCTAACCGTTTACCGTTTTCCCCTTTTATAGCTGCATTAACTCATCAACGGCCTAAACAGGGTACTCACACGCCAATAAACCAGTGGCAGCCAGGGACCATAAGCCAAGATTTCTGCATCCTTTCTATTGTGCAGGATCCTTTACCAGAGGCAAGCACATAGCATACTTAGATCATTATGAAATGTTAATCATTATTTAGAGATTAGTATTGAAGATTAGGAAGAGAGAATTTAGAAGGTCTTGAGAACTATGTAAACACACTGGATTTTATTATGGAAATGTTTTTCATACCTATATTTATAGGAGAGAATAACGGGTGAGCATAGGCTTACAACAAGACACATTTGAGAGATTCTTATCACATTGTTCTACAGGTTGCAGACAACAAACTTCTTACAAAGATAATATTTATTACAAAGGACAAATAGTAAAACATTAATTACCGACAAACATAGTTGGATGATACTATTGTTTTGGATTTGCTCGGGAAAAGGAGTAATAGACTAGCACTGAGATTGCAATTGGCGTGATCTTCATCATCAGAATTGAGTGCTCCACATATAAGACAAGGCCATGTGTTAATTTCCATTGGATCTTGCGAATAAGGTCGACAAGCATCTTGAAATGTGTGCCAGCTCAGAGTGGGGTCTCTAGGGACTTCTAAAACAATGAAGAGTTCGTCTATAGTAATTCCGTTGACATCACAAAGAAAATTGAGAAAGATACTTGGGGATTGTTGGGATATAACCGTGCAACATCACAATTTGTGTGCCACTCATAATTGATGTTAGTTGTCCAGAGAAGCATTTTGTGGGGTCATATTGATATGGTATATGGATGATCCATATGCATAATACCTTAGGAGCCATCTCTGAATCTAACTTCCATAAATTATATTGTCACATGAGCTTGTTGAACTCATTTCTCCAATTTATAAAAGTCAAACCATTACAGAAAAGTCCATAGAAGAGAACTTTGATGAGCTGGTTCCTTTAGATGTGTATAGAGGCTTGTAGTGGAAAGACAATAGCATGATTGTGAATAATAGATAAACACCATAAAAACCACTTAACTTGTGAGGTATAATTGAAAAACGGAAGCAGATGAAATGGATCAATGAAGGGTCTAGTTGGGTTAACAAGCATGTGGTTATGACACAAACTTTGAATTTGAGAAAGAAAAACCATAAGGTGTGTTTTGGAAAAGGTTTGGATTTGGGTTAGAGAGGGTGATTGACCAGGAGAAAATATGTCAATAAGTTCTAGTGGATAAGTTTTTTCAATGAGGGCTGGGAGGTTCAATGGTGAGGGTGAAGAAGAGAATGTGGCCATGAAGATGGGAGGAATTTGGCTTGCCAGTGTGATAAGGTTAACTGTTTGTGGTCTGGAGAGCATGTTTGCTATTATATTAATATGCCCCTTCACATGTTTAACAGTAAAATCATACATGGAAAACCAATCCTTCAAACTCAATAATTATGGATTAGGAGGAATCTTTTTACGAAAATCTAGGATTTTTGGAAAGATGAGTTGTCCATCTGAACTATGAAGTATCGAGTTCTAAGATGGAAATCAAACTTTTGGATCCCATATTTGACCGTTAGAATTTTTTTGTAAATAGTATGATAATGTTTTTGGGCAACTTTAAATTGTCCGCTAGCGTGACAACAATATCTTTACTTACCTTCTTTTTCTTCGATAAGGATGGCTCCCCAGTAATCATCACTTGTACCTGCTTGAAGGATGAGTTGGAATGTGGATGGAATAGTGAAAGGTGGTGGCCTCTGTGCCACATTCTTTAGAGTAGCAACGACTTCTGTATGGTGAGGAGTCCACGACAGTGGATTTTTCTTCAAGAGGGCTGATAAGACTGAAGTACTATGGCTCACATGAGTAGGGGTGTGCGTTTTCGGGTTGGGTTGGGTTGAAATTTTTCCAACCCAACCCAACCCAACTCAACCCAACCCAATAATGTCGGGTTAGGTTGGGTTGGGTTGATCGGGTTGTTCATTACAACTAAAAAATAATCAATTACATATAACTAAGTGAAAATGTTAAAGATTCCGTACAATATCAATACTAATAATATTATCTTCAAATAACACAAGCATCTCATATGTATTTTTTTTAAAAGGAGCAAAATTTTTGAAAGTTTAAAACAAGCCAAAGCAAGCCAAACTACCCAAGAATAGAGACAATCAGAATTCAGAAAAGAAAAGAGAACACATGGAGGAACCAACAAGGCAACAACACAAAGTGGTTGAATAGATGTCAATCTTACAGTGAGGAAGTTCATTAGGTTTAAGCTTTGCAGTGTTCCGTCCAAGAAATTTGCAGAACGCAATGGACCTTACTCCTTCTAACCATGTAGACAACAACTTTACTCTTTCCTAAAAATAAATATCAATACAAACATAAGTAAAAGTTTCAATCAGTTATGAATAAAATAAAGGAAACGTTAATTACTCAAATTTCAAATCATTATTTGAGACACAAAAGAAAAACTCAATTTAACGTGATACAATGATTCTCCGCAGTTGATCATCTTTCAAATTATATATATCATCACATCAAAAAGTTAACGAATGAATTTAAAAGAATAAAAATAAAAACTGTAGGTACAACATTGTTGTCGATTCAATTGATTTTGACTTCATTTGACTCAAACCAAACAGAAATAATTATGCGTTTAGCTTTTGGTTGCAGAGAAAATATAGTGAAAATATTAAATCAAAAATTTAAAATCTACATCATCTACTTCAAAACCAACATGAATATTAAGAAAATAGTAATAATTCAGACAACTGGTAGCTTATTTTTAGTTAAATTTCAAGCAAAATTTGAACAAGCGATGGAGCATGACGAATACAACTGGTTGACTCGATTGACTTGACATATTTACTATCACTTTCGAAAACAAAAACAAAAACGACATCTAGTAGTGGAAAGTAGAAACTACGAATTCCAATTTCTATCAGTCTTTATCAAATTTTCTCAGTAATGAAACGGAAAAAGGAAGCGATGTAAATAGAGTAGTGGACTGTTACTTCACGCGTTTTGGTTTCATCTGAGGATAGCTTGTGAAAGCGCCCAAAACAAAGCACCCACAACAAAGCCCTGAGAAACATCAACTCACTTACCCACCAAACAAAATGCCCAAAACAACTTCTAGAAAAGCAAAACAAAGTGTCAAAACCATACAAAAACAGATCACCCTTCACCCAAGCAAAACCAATAAAACATCATTCAATTCCACAAAATCCCCCATCTTACAACTATATGTAATTATGTATTGATCAAGTGTAAAATACATAGAATAAAAAATCAAACATTCAAACCTGAAAAGAGATAATGCCTGAAAGAACTTGGAAGTGAGAAAGGCAGAAAGCAGTGCCGGCATGAAGAACAGAAAAGCGGCGTCGGTGAGAGGAAACAACGTCCAATGGCGAATTGAGGGTGGCTGATCGACTAAGAGAAAATGAGAAAGTTGGGGACTTGGGGCTGCGTTGAAACTGATTCAGAGCAAAGAGAGAATCAGAGAAATGAGAAAAAACCTCTAATTTTTTTTATATATGAATGAATGTCGGGTCGGATCACGGGTTCACATTAAACTCTAACCCGACCCAAGAAAATATCGGGTTGCTAATTTATAACCCAAACCTGCTTATTTTTAACTATCAACCCGACCCAACCTGTCATTTTCAGGTCGGGTCGGGTTGGGTCAGTCGAGTCGGGTCAAAAATGCCCACCCTTACATATGAGGGATAAAATCTCTGATGAAATTAATTATCCCATGGAATTTTTATTTGCTTTTGGGTCAGATTAGAATCAGGAAAATCTAGCAATTGTTTTGCTAGATGTGGTCCTGATTGATATTGTCCATGTGGGATGTACATTCCGAGAAAGTCTGAACGTCTTACCATGCTTTTTTTTTCAGAGAGCATGATGCCATACTGATAGATCAGGTCATGGAATCGTGGAAGAAGATTATTGTGAGAGTTTATGTTTGGTGAAAACAGAAGAATGTCATCAATATAAAGTAAGGTTGAATGAAGGATATGATGGAAGATTTTAGTGATAGCCTTTTGGAATAATGATAGGGAATGCAGAAAGTAGTTTGTATCTTTCCTCAAGATGAATACGTATTTGCCAAAAGGCTACTTTGAGATCAAACTTGGAGAAGATAGAGGTTCTAGGGAGTTGAGAAAA
Organism: Dipteronia dyeriana; assembly: GCA_032871835.1. Taxonomy (NCBI): domain Eukaryota; kingdom Viridiplantae; phylum Streptophyta; class Magnoliopsida; order Sapindales; family Sapindaceae; genus Dipteronia; species Dipteronia dyeriana. Next base: position 13,170,870 of record CM065295.1, read on the forward strand.
CAGGGTGTTGGTTCGGGGGACAAGGAACTTGTCATCTAGAAGGAAATGATTAAGGGGTTTATAGTCAATGACTAGCAGTTTCTTCCCCCTCATTTGTTCTGAACGCTTTTCAACATGAAACGCTTCACATTCCCATGGTGAAGAAGTCGGTTCAAGTAAACCTTGACGAAGGAGCTCGACACATTCCTCATTGGCCAGTTTAAGATATGAAGGTGTCATTCCACAGTGAGAGGCTTTTGTAGGATTGATATCTTCATTAAGCTTAAAAGGTAGCTTAATAAAGAAATATGGATTTTTCTACAGAGGTCTTGGGTGTCTAAAATCAGCATGACTGTCTATATAGAATTGTAACAATTTTACCTGAATTCGATGGAAAGAGGGTTGAATTTCAGATAATAGGAAAAATTTTGGTATGCAGAAAAAGGGTTTGAAATCTCTTTTATACTTAATCCCAAAGGGGAGAATTATGAGAGATTTACACTGACAATAGACATCCCAACCGATTAAGGTATCCTTGTCCGGTAATGGTGTTACTATGATATGAATCCATAAAATGCAAGATGGAAATATCTTAATACCAATCTTATTTTTGGAAATTAGATTAGTAGCAAATATTTGACCATCTGCCACTTTAAAATATCGGACATGGGATTTCCAATATTCTGGAGGAAGGATCTTGGTATTCATCGTGGTATTGTGGGAACCAATATCAATGTAGGCAATGGCATTAACTATTTTGGAGTAATTTTCTGGAAGAATTTGAATAGGAGCATGAGGGCCTGATAGGGGTTTGAGTTGAAAGGTCTGATAAGACTCTAGGACTGTATCAGTGTCTGATTCTTCAGAAAACTCTGATGTGGACTCAATGTCTGAGTCAGGTAGCATAAAAACAGTATTGCCATCCATATTCTCTTGTTCCGAGAATAAGGATTCCATGTCAGCATCAGAGAGAAGGGATTCTCCAAGAATCTGTTCAAGTTGGTGAACCAGCTTAGCTGACTTGGCCGTAATATTGGGACACTTCTTCGTATAATATCCTTTCTTTCCATATATGAAATACTTTTGAGACTTGTTCCAGGCACTTTGGCTTCCTTTCTGCAGTATTTGAACTTTTTATTCTTCTTGTGCTTAAAAGAATGTTGGAAGTGTTTTTTCTTCTTAGGCTTACATGCACATATCAGAAGATTTGCACTTGATCTGAAGATTAGGTTGCCTGCACTATTTTTCATATTTCTTGTCTTTTTTAAACCTTTTGGAAAATACCCTTTGTGTTGCACAGAGCTTGCAATGAAAATATGTGAATTTCTCCCAAAGTAATTTCTCTGTAAGCTCTGCCTGAAGTATCAATTTTCCTTTGTAATTTGTTTTGGAGTTCATCAGAAAGAGAATTTACATATACCTGTTGAAGGCTGTCATCACTGATACCTCTAAAGGCATGATCTTGTAGCATGTAGGCAATTTGGTGGTGAAGGGTAGCCATGTAAGAATTTGGTTGCATAGGAGAACCCAAAATCTGGAGTGGTACCTTGAAACAATTGTGAAGATTCTGATCTCTGTGAGGGATGTTAAAATTGGGGAAATAAATGAGTGATAAGTTGCCTACATGAAGAGTGGTCAAGCTGACTACATGTTCATACTGTTTGTAGATAGTATTGAGCAGAGCAACTCTGACAGTTATTGGTAAACGTTTTTATAAGTGAGTGATATGCTGCCAACATCAAAAGTGGTCAAGCAAGTGCCAATAACCTCATGCTTATACTGTTTGTAGATAGTATTGAGCAGTGCAACTCTGGTAGTTAGTGGCATACCTTTTCTGCCATGTAAGGTAAGGATGAGACGAATTGTACCAATATGTAAATGGGAATATCCTTCACGAATTCATTGATCTATCATCAGTTGTGTTTGTCGGTTGTAATAATTAAAGTTTTACTATTTGTCCTTTGCATTAAATATTATCTTTGTAAAAAACCTGCTGTCTGCCACGTGTAAGACAATGTGATAAGAATCTCTCAATAGTGTCTTGTTGTGGTTCTATGCTTACCCGTTGTCCTCTCTATAAATATAGGACAGCTCTGTCATTGTAAAATCAGTAAAACATTTCCATAATAAAATCCAGTGTGTTTACATAGTTCTCATGACCTTCTAAATTCTCTCTTCCTAATCTTCAATATTAATCTCTAAATAATGATTAACAGATCATAATGATCTAAGTATGATTTATGCTTGCCTTTGGTAGAGGATCCTGCACAACAGCAAGGATGCTAAAATCTTGACTTATGGTCCCTAGCTGTCTCTGATTTATTGGTGTATGAGTACCTTGTTTAGACCGTTGATGAGTTAAGGCTGCTGTAAAAGTGGAAAACGGTAAACAGTTAGAGATTGTTCAGGGGTCCTAGCCTTTAGTCATGGTATCTGAGCCTCCAGTTATTTTCTGATAGGCTAAGAAATCTCTAAGCCTGGAGTCCAGGCTAAGAGTTGAAGTGTTTTGATTTAAATAGAGAAAATATTAAAGAAAGGAAATCAAACGATCATGGCTAACACTACAAACACCATAGCAAATACTCCATCATCTTCTTCTACTGCTTTAACTCCTATAAGATTTTCTTCTTCTGTTTCTCTCCCATCATCTGTAAAAAAAAATCTAGTCTAATAAAATTCAAAACCTTGTTGAATATACATATATCCCGGAGTCCGCCCAAATTGATGGAACTGCCCTACCTCTCATGAATCCTTACACGGATTTCAAGAGAAAAAAACCCTTGCCAAAAAAATAAATGTTCCCATCCAAAATAGACCTCCTCCTGTTAAGGAATATATCCAATCAACAACTCTAGACAACTGTCTAGTCCCGGCCACTGAAGCTGAATAGTATGTTGATCTACAGATAGATCAGCAGATGATAGATCGATCGATTCGTGAAGGATATTCCTATCTACATATTGGTGCATTTAGTCTCATCCTCACCTTACATGGCTGAAAAGGTTTACCAATAACTGTCAGAGTTTCTCTGCTCAATACTATCTACAAACAGTATGAGCATATGGTTATTGGCACTTACTTGACCACTCTTCATGCAGGTAGCATATCACTCACTTATTACCCCAATTTTAACATCCCTATCAGAGATCAGAATCTTCACAGTTGTTTCAAGGTACAACTCCAGATTATGGGTGAGCATGCAACCAAATTTTTATATGGCTGCCCTTCACCACCAAATTTCCTATATGCTACAAGATCATGCCCTTGATATGCTTATTCCTAGCCATACTGGAGATACTATTTTCATCCCTGTAGAAAGAGAGGATGAAATTCCTACAATCTTATAGATCCTCAAACAATTTCCCAGAGATTAGCTCAAAGATGTTATGCCATTTAAGTGGATAGCCAACTACGAAAAGGCCTTCCGGAACACCACTCCAGTCATTGCTTCAGATATAAAATATGTCAAACAACAAGATGGTTCCATAAAAACTATTTTTGAAACTATCGAACAATCAGAGGCTTCTTTTAGCACTTCTTTGGTGTTACAATCACTCATGATACAACCAGTCACTTTTGAGGATGACATTCCAATCAATAGTTTCCAAGTTGATGGGTCTCTTATCTATACAAATAAGATTAATGGCCATTTCATATGAGATGTTTATCCCAATATGTGTGATGCAGTTAAAGGTTCCCAAATCGACATGCAAGCCTTTTCACAGACCTTACAAGCTTGATGATCCAAACAGTCCTTGGAAAGGATTGCACCCTATCAAAACCAAACCTTTTCCTATATATGACAGAGCCCTGCAAATCCTACAAGAAGAAGGGCTTTTGCCCATGGAACCAAAAACAATTGCCTATGTATATTTATATATTATTATTATAGATATATTATTTATATATTATTACATATTACATATTATAGTTTAGTGTATATATTATATATTTTATTTAATTCATATATTCCATGTAATTTATATTAATTACTTTTTAAATTTAAGTTAGGTCTCACGATGGGAATCGAATGGAGGGTAATGTGATTCCCATGACAATCACTTTCCTAGGAATAAAAAAACACAGACCTAATAACAAACATGAGAATATTATCCAATTCTTATTCCCATACAAATATTACCCCATACCAAATGGTCACTAAGTGTAAATATGAAATTAATAAATTAAGTGGTAATTTTATTTAATTAATGTCATTTTATTATAATTTATTAAATTATATGGTTGGGATTTACCTAATTCTTTATTTATTAATTATGAATCATAAATCCTCTTCACCACCAACTCAACATCAGACTCCAAAATGCAGCGGGTTAAGCCATAACAGTGGCTTAATACTTACAAGCATTACTAGCTTGCTGGATCGTCCGGTGATCCCGAGCATCAGTCACATACCTAAAGAGACCAATCGTGTCGCCTTCGAGTTGGCAAAAAATGCTATGAGTATTAACGAAGACATATACTGGATCAAAGACTTTCCTGGGTGTATTGAGTCTTTGGTTGAGGCTGAGAAGCCAAGATAGTCTTTGCTTTTCCTTTGTGTTTTGTGTTTGTTTCTGTTGTCTGCTTTGCCAAAAAAAATATGAATCATAAATACATGATATTAATTTAAATAAAAGTTTGGATAATAAAAAGTCAGTGTATGTAGCAAAAACATAAGGAGACAATAGCGTCATGATTCCCAACATCATTATTATTATTATTATTATTATTATTATTATTATTATTATTGACCAGCAAGAAAACAAAGGCAAAAGCACAAAGCGACACAAACCGAAAAGAAGTCCACGCCTGAGGCCAAAGCATAAGACGAAAGCAAGACAATCATAGTAAAAAATGAAAACAACACGAGACAAAGCGGGACAAAATGATAGCTGCGACCCACGATCTTAAGAAACTAGCCCTTACAACAAGTAGCGGAAGAGAGCCAGCAGGATACCAAGGCACCACGGCCTCCAAAGACATAGAGCCCTGCCAAAATTAGTGAAAATCCCACACCAGTTTGTTTTCACTGAGCATGACCCCTTCTTAGCAAGTCTATCTACGAAGGAGTTAGAAGATCTGGGGTTAAAACTGACCCCACTAATCTTTTTCGACTGTAACCAACCCCAGATGTCGTAGATAAGATTCACATGATTCACACTGCCAACACCTTTGATATCGTTTACTCATGAGGTGGCCACTTTTGAATCGCTGACAATCACTATATCCGTATTTGATAGAGCAAGGCAAAAGGCACACAACTCACATTATGTTGATAGCTAAATTCTCAGCAAAAATTTAGTCATGAATACCCACAAACGAAGGGAAAAGGTTCAGAACATGACCTTTATCATTACGAAGAATGCCTCCAGACCCTGTTAGACCCATTTTCCCTCTTGCAAAACCGTCAACGTTGAATTTCAGGACACCAAAAGAAGAGGGGACCCATGACTCCTTTCTAGCTTTAGTAGACTCCACCCAGCTCTTCTCAAATCAATCTCCCATATCTATTTTGACTTCCCATCCAAACACAGCTCTTCTCAAATTAATCTCCCATATCTATTTTTTGCTTCATCCCACCTACCATACTTATAAGGTACAAACCATTATGGCCCAATAAAGGCCCAAATTTGAGAGGCCCGGTTTATGGAAAGAAAAAGAGATAAACGTTAAAGAAAAAAAAAAGAACAGGTGATTAAGCATCTGTAGTCTGTCATGTTGATAGGTATTTGTGTGCTTGGGCAACTTTAGATGTGTCTATCCACATCTATATTTATATATATTTTTTTAAAAGAGATATAAGGAGATCAAAGCTAGAAAGAACTAGAATCCAATGGAAGAAAAAAGAAGTGGAAAATAGAATAAGAAAAGGAAATAGGGAAAGAAGCCAGTGGGTTCTATTATGATGTTTTCATATTTTAGGTTGAATACTTCTTTGATTTCACAGATTCTAATTGGATTCTTGTGTAATCGTTAGGGGAAGAAGAGGAAGCAGAGGAACATAGCTACTTTGTTCGTATTAAAGTTTAAAGTTTAAGTCGTGAGTGAAAAAGTTTCTAGTTTTATTCTTAACTCAAACGTTTTTCAGTTTTGTGATTCAAATTGTTTGCTTGTAAATCATTTTTAAGTGTTTAGTTTCTTTCGATAGTTTATTTCGATTATACAGAGGATTAAAAGTATTTGTATATGCTTGTGATTAGTAAATTGGAGATATTTTAATATATGTTGAGAAGAGATTATAATTGATTTTATAAATGCACCATATATGTACCCTTCCCCATATATTGTTATTATTTATTTTTGGGGCCGTTCTACACATATGTATATTAGATGAGTCATTCTGCACGTGTATGACAGATGTTACCCCCAGCTTTACGTATGTGTGAAGTAATTCGACGTACATATTACAGATTTTCCCTGGGTACTAATTTGGTGTAGATTGAGATTTTATAAATTATACTGTATTTGATCAAAAAGATCTGTATATTAATTTATTAAATTCAATTATTGATATATTAACTTTAACAACTCAATTTTTTTATGTTTATGAAATTATTGGTATGTTATAATGATATCAAGTATGTATTTTTTTGAAGTATATTGAGAAATACTGTTTGGAACAAAAAATATGTGTTTTAAAAAGGTTTTTCATTCACTCACCGTGCATTAGTGCTCACCCTTTTAATTTTAAAACATTTTTTCAGGTAGCTGCTCGGTTTGTATGGACTATTCATTTTTAAGGTGAGCCACTCGATGACATCATAAAGTAGAAGAATCATGCATTTATTATATCGCATGTACTGTATATATTTTATGATATATGGTCGGTTTTGAACTGGTCGGATTTTGGACTGGTTGGTTTTAGGCTGGTCGGTTTTTAGGATGGTCGGTTTGTTTGTCGGCTGGTCAGTAATTTCCAGGCGCTTTTGTTATGCACATTAATATGTTAAAAAAAAACACTAGCAATTATGCAATTGTCATATAATTTTTTTTTGTATTAAGTAAGTGTTTTCTATAACGTTTTAGTAGCAATTCTTGTATTCATATATACAAATGAGCATATCACAGGACATCCCTCATACTCAAGAGAAGGGTTGATATGGGTCTTATCAACTTGGTATCAGAGCCAAGGCTTATGATTCTTTATACCATTGTGTAATTGTTTGCATTTAGTTTTAAGCATTTAAGCATAACTTTCATTTTGTAACACATTATGCGTTTAGTTGGCCGCCATGCACGAGACCAGTAGCAAACCTGGGAGAGAATTCAACACTTGAGAGAGATGATGGTAAAGATGAAATAAGGTAGAATCATATCCTCACCCATATATACCTCAGCCACAGGTACCAGAACATAGAGAGGAACCAAAGGATAGAATCGTAGAACTTTTGACTACCATTGTTCAGTACCAAGTGTGGGTGCCAAAGAATACTATTGAGCGTGCATATAAGGTGGGAGCAACAATTTTTGATGGAACTAGGGTCCACATAGTGCTAGTTATTGGTTGAATGAACTGGAACGTATATTTGGAGTTATGAGGTACACATATGAACAGAAGGTCTATTTTGCTACATTTTTTACCGAAGGAAAAAGCATATGATTAGTGGACATCAGTGCAACGAAGAACTCTTGAAGGGATTACTTGGGATGACTTTAAATGGCAGTTTCATGATCATTAATATCCTCATTTCTATCAAGATTTGAAAAGAACTGAATTCTTCAAATTGGTGCAGAGATCTATGATAGTCGAAGAATATAAGAAGAAATTTACTGAACTTTTAAGGACTGCTCCATATGTACTCATTGAAGAAGTAAATAAGTGTAGAAAATTTGAAGATGGACTTCGATCATAAATTAAAATGATAGTGACTACTTCAAGGCATACTGAGTTTGGTAAGTTATTTGAAGCTGCAGTAAGAGTGGAGAGAGACCTTAACAATTCTCGTAGATTCTAACAACAGAAACAAAAGCATAGAAACTAGTCACCAGAAGGCCTTTATAACAAAATGCCCAAGACAACATGTGATTTTTCAGGACAGACTAGTAACTATTAACAGAGCCGTGGACTTGGTTCTAGTTAAGAATCAGTCAAAAAACTAATGAGTGGTCGTCAACAAAATGCTGATATGGGTAGAGGTAGATGTCCTCTATGTCAGACATGTGGAAATAACCATGAGGGTGAGTGTCATTGGAGCATATCAGGTTGTTATCAATGAGTGCAGGCTAGACACCTTAAAGGGGATTGCCTTGAGTTAGTCCAGAGAGGCAGTGGAGAGAAAACGTTAGTTTTTCAACCACTACAAAGTGGAGCTGGTTAGATTCAAGGACAGAATGGACCTCAAGCAGGAGGATATATGACTATAGGGAAAACTAAAGCTAGTGTAATAGGGGTTGGAAGCAACCAGTATAGAGGTCAGCCGGGGAGACCTCGTACTGAAGCAAGAGTCTTTTCCTTGACTCGATAAGATGCAGAGACCACCCCAAATGTTGTTATAGTTATGTTAACTATCTTTAGCCACGATACTCATGCTCTCATTGATTATGGATCCACTCATTTCTTTGTATCTTGACCTTTTACGGTGTATGCAGATACAAAACTAAGACCACTACATTGTAGTATGGTTGTGGCTACACCTACCGGGAAATCTATATTGGCTGAGAGTGTATATAGAGATAGCAAGGTTATAGTTGGTAAGCATGAGCGACATATTCACTTGATTCTGTTTTATATATGTGACTTTGATGTTATTCTAGGAATGGATTGGCTTGCTACACATCATGCCACGATGGATTGTTTTCACAAAGAAGTAAGATTTACACTACAAAGAGAGTCGGATATTATTTTCTTTAGGGAACATCAGATTCTTCCTTCATGTGTTATATCTTATATTATTGTTAGATAGTTGCTCAAGAAAGAATGCCTATCTTATTTGGCTTATGTAATTGATACTAGAGATAATGAGGTGAAGTTTTAAGATATATTTATGGCAAGAAAATTTCCAAATGTATTTCTTAAAGATCTTCATGGGTTACCACTTGACAGAGATATTAAGTTTGTGATAGATTTGGCTCCAGACACAGCTCTAATTTATATTCCACCTTATAGAATGACTCCAACCGAATTGAAAGCGTAGAAGATTCATTTAGAAGAATTGGTAGACAAAAGTTTTATTAAACCAAGTGTATCACTATGGGCAGTGCTCATTTTATTTGTTAAGAAGAAAGATAGAACTTTACGTTTATGCATCGATTACCGACAATTGAATACTGCTACGGTGCATAATAAATATCCACTTTCATATACTGATGATTTTTTTGATCAGCTTCAGTGTGCAAAGGTGTTCTCTAAGATAGATTTGAGATCAGGTTATCATTAGCTGAAGATTAGAAACTGTGATGTACCTAAACCTGATTTCAAAACCATTATGGGCATTATAAGTTTCTAGTTATGCCTTTTGGACTAACTAATGCTCCAGTAGCTTTCATAGGTTTGATGAATAAGATATTCCATTCTTATCTAGACAAATTTGTTATTGCATTCATTAATGACATTTTGATTTATTCTAGAAATGAGGTGGAGCATGCAGAGCATTTGAAGATTATTCAATAAGTCCTGAGAGATAATCAAGTTTATGCCAAATTTAGCAAATGTTAATTCTGGCATGATATAGTTACATTTTTGGGTCATGTGACTGTAATTTTATTGATCCTCAAAAGATTGAAGCTATAGAACAGCTGCACTGAGCCGAAAATGTCAAATCTGTCGATGAACTTTATAATTTCCTGGTCAGTCACCACGTTTACCTCATAATCGAAGGCACATGGTTAGGTAGTGGAGAATCTCAACAAATGTGCTTGGTGCCTTTTGAGGACATCCGATAACTTTAACAGTTGAGAAGAGATCTGTAAGTCAATCAGTGGAGAGTTCTTAGCAGTAGCCTTGCTACCCCAACTAGTACATATTGTCTTCGACATCTCTGGGCATGTATCAACAGATAAAATGTTTGGGTTAGAATGGGAAGGATGAAATTCAGGATGAGCAATTGAATAATTAACGCTAAGAGCTATAGCTTGAGTTGGAGGGGTGAATGCGTGAGGACAGCCTTATAATATAAACTCAATCCTATCAGCATTTTCTTTATCACCCATCTCAACAGCCCGAACAAGCATCTCAACAGTAATAGGATCCATACCTAAATTATTTGAGTGGCTGAGAATGACGTGAATGTTGATGCTAGTAGAATCAAAGATCTAGTAAGAAGCGAGTGATTTTGAAAAATATTTGAGTAGCGAGGAACTTAAAAAAGAAATTTGGATGAGAATGAAGAGGAAAAGCTAGGGTTACAGTTTTTGAAAGAGAAGTGTTAAAAATATTTTTTGACAGGGGTCCAAAGAGAAAACTTTGGGTTGACTCCTGATAGAACCTAGATCGGGACCATCCTGGTTCCTCGATACCTAGTAACATTGATGCTATGATCTATAGAGTATCAATGCTACAATATGCCATTTCTCTAGTATCATAGAGTACCAGTATCGCGACACTAGTTACCTGATATCCAAATACCGCGATACCTTTCCTGGACCGATCCAATAAGCATATCCCAATTGTCCAGTATGGACAACGATAACGAGAAGGCTCCAACATGCTAAGTAGAAAATTGCCCTCGTGAAGAGTGGACCGGTACACCAGGGAACCTAGAACAGTACCGCATCTAAAAGAATGAAGCCTGTGTTTGTCTCCAACCAAACGGGAAAGAAAGCTAACCTCTCCAGCCATTTAGAAATGCCATGAATGAAAATAGTTAACCTTATCAAAGTTTGTTGATATGGAAGCTGTTACTTGGATTCAAGGGACAATTCCCCCGCTTACACACAACCTTCATCAACGCCAAAATAGGGTTTCCGATGATTGATTATGAGTTGACCAAATTTTCAGGGACTAACAGTATGAATTGGAAACCATAAATATAACAAAAATTGTCAAAAAAAAGGGAGATCGAAGAATTGACAAAGAAATAAATATAGACACCATCGCTTACTATGGAAGTTCGACTTATCAACTTGCATGAGTTCGCCATCGCCTATGGTGTAGAGAGAGAGATAATCCAACCATCATTGTATTAGGAAAAGTTGTATTATCAATAAAAGAATCTCCAGTGTTTTTTTCCACCTACTGCACTTCATTTTTATACATATAAAATCCCAGTACCTAGGGGTACCAATTTTACTGCGGTCTCCCAAGTTACAGTTTGAGGGTGTTGATCGGAAATCTACACAACGATTTTTCGGTTGACAAGAAGAATTACAAATGAAGTCTATGAAAGAGAGAAAATAAAGAGTTTTCAAAAATATATATAGAAAAATGTTACGTCATCTTGTATCTGAAAAATGAGTGTGAAATTGGGGGTTGGTGCACGGAATCTGAAGATCACACGCCCACTAGCTCCGTGATGGGCAACGTTTAAGGGACAAACAATCCACCACTATTTCATCATCATGTCCCATCAATTAGGCAAATCGAATGTTATGGCTGAAAATAAATACTTAACTGTTAAGCATGAAATCTGTAGGGAAAAATCGGTTCAAAATGAGGCGGAAGCGTAAAACTAGGGTTTGAAATATTTTTAAAAAAATCTCTTTAAAAGAAAGAACCTTAACCCTAGATTAATTGGCATATAATTAAAGTATCATACTTTTTTCTCGTGACGATTGAACTATCGCCGAATTGAATCCGCAATATCTTTCAATCCAATCACCAACGTGAATCACCTAGGAGTGTGGGCTCCCTTTCTTTAAATTGTATACCTGAGGATGGAAATAAACAAATTCTCTTTCTTTTGTTAGTCATAATAATCCTCCAAGAGAAAACCTAAGAACGTTCAATCACTTGTGAATTAGCAATCTATTTGATTGAAACTCGTGTGAACCCATTTCGATTTTTGTACACAAATTTTTTTTGATGTAAAGGATACTAGTGCACTATCGAAAACAAAAACGTTCCCCTTTTCTCTTCTCCTTGGCCGAATTCAATACACAATATCGATGAGTTGGCCGAATTTTGTCTAGAGCAAAAACTAATTTTTTCTCTCTCAAAATTCTATCACTTGGTCGAATTCTCTCTCATAAAACCCTAGCCTTGGCCGAAATTTCACTTAGAAATTAGTCTCGGTCGAAATTTATATGGAGATATATATAGGTTATCAAATCCTTTTCTAAAGAGGATTTACTTGGTGGGTAAGAATCCTTTCTCTATGTGGATTTACTTGGTGACCAAAAATCCTTTTCAAAGAAGAATTCTTTTCCACATCAAGACTCCTAATCCAACTTAAATAGTGTATTTATTCAATAACCAATTATTGAATATAATTAAATTGTGACTAAATTAAAACTTCATAATTTGACCAATTGTCAACTAGAGTTTTAATAAAAATCAGATACTTTCTAATTTGACTAGATAAATAAATTCATATTCATTATCTACTTATCAAAAATAGTGATTGATACTTATCATATTACCAACAATAATATGACTCTAGGAGACCATCTCCTGCTAGGAAAAAGATTTTGACTTTTAATTAAATAATAAATTAATTAACAAATTAATTAATTTTTATTTAATTAAATAATAAAATAAAAAATAATATAATAAGCTAATATATACCACACATGGGCATATATATTGTTTTTCTTATTTTATTAAATCCATTGGTAGTTAATAAAATGTCCACATGAGAACAAGACTCATTCTTACTAAAAGAAACAAGTCCACATGCCATATTACAATTCTAAATGGATCCATAAATTGGTATGGTAGAATATAACAAGTGATCAATGCAAGTTCGTATGAATTCAGGATCTTGACAGGCTATCTAAATTTAAGCTCCAATAGACATAACCTAATCACAATCAACAAATGATTCACTTAGGTCCGATCTATTAATTTTAGTTCATTCCACTAAAGAACTAAAATGGAACTCTTAAATAAAGATAGCATAAGTTAATATTGCTCATTCATACCCTAGACAATCGTAATGGAGATAATGTATCCCCGTGAAGAATATTAGGAATCGCCAAGAGCTCATAGACCGCCTATAGCTCTCCAAGTTACCATATTTACTCCTATGACCACATTTTGAACTTGGATATTTTGACTTGTCCAGAAGTCATATTTCAATAGACACTGTTGAAAACTTAACGTTAAGATTTAATATCCAATACCTCAAAACATCCATATGATGATTTTCAACTCTCATTTAATAAATGGAGCCACAATGTCTATATCTATAAATGAAGTCCTCTATCGATTAACAAATGAATACCACCAAACTATCGATGATAGAATATGTTATATAATCGTACTCATTGATAACACTTGCAACCATAAGTCCATCATTTATCTCAGGATTGAGATAGACTCTCTGATTGTTTTCAAGTGAAAACTTTTATCCATTGACGGTCCCAGATAAAGTATTTCACTGTGATCCTATTCAATGCACCTAGTGCACTAGATTCTTTTGTCCATAGACACCACACTTTGGTGATTTTAGACTCATCATAACACATTTGATCTCACTCAAATGTTAGCAAAAGAATCTACAACATTGACAAGATAAAGGCGCCTAACCTTTATCTTAAGTTGTGAATATTATTCAAGACTAACTAAAGAATTGTGTCTACCTCATAAATATCCAGATGTATGAACAATTCTTCTTTTCTCATAGTCTTTTGACCTTATGATTATTTACTTTTGACAATTATAATAAATAAACTATAAATGCTATAAGATTTGTTAAACTAGAAATCACTTTTATTAATATGAAAAGATTATCAAATGCATTATACACTCTTGCTATCGAGCGTAATCCCAACAAAATCAACACTAATGAACTACAAGACAAATAAAAGTGAAATTAAACATACCTTACCAAGCGAGTTCTCTTTATTAAACGAGATACTCGGTTCAAATGTTGAAGGGGGTATTGTTAATGGTGAAATTTGGAAGGCTGACAAATCAGCATGATCACCGGGATTCATGGAGATTAGAGATGCCATATCACCGAAAGGCAACTAGACTAAACCAATCTGAGTTGATCAAAGAAGGCTTCAAAACACCTGGTCATGGCTAAGTAAAAGATATAATGGAGAGTGAAAAAAGATGAGAGGGAATTTTAGAGAGAGAAGCTCTGGTTTTAGAGGAAATAAGGAAAGAATGGATTTTAGGAAAAGTTTGGTGTCAGTTTTTATGGACAATCTGAATCCCATAGTGGATGTTAAAGGATTATAGGGCATTTTCAAAGCCTTCAGCCTTGTAAGAGATGTTTACTTATCCCTCAAAATCTAGTCTATGAGGATTTGTTTTGCTTTTATCCGCTTTTCGACCATAGGAGAAGTTAAAAGGGTTGTTAGATTGAACAATGGAATGCATCTGTATGGGTAGTATGTGTCCTCTAAGGTCGCATCCTCAGACTGGAGGAATTGAATAATGAGTCCAGATAGACACTCTATTAAGAGTTATTATGATTTCGATGTCAGAAGAGAAAGTGTGAAGAATGGTGGAACTAAAAAGAGTACTCAACCGGAGAGATCATTCATGGATGTGGTAAATGAAAGTCAATGGGGTTTTCTTCCAACGAAAGAGTGACTGTGAAGTGAGATTTGGAGGTGCATGATGATAGGTGGTTAGATTTGTGTGCGGTTGGGATTTTTAAATCATTTTCAGATGTATTAGCATTGAACGATGGGCTTAACAAAAGAGGGATCATGAACTCATCTCTCTTTCTAGGCGATAAGAGTGTTTTGTGAACCTTTAAGTCTACTTTAGACAAAGAAGCATTCATCAAATGTAAAGCATTATAGGATGGCTACTTTTCATCTGTTGGCAACTGGTCTTCGGCGGTGACTCCCCAATCAAGGTTAGCTTGGGTGGACTTTTGGGGAGTCCTTCTACACTACTCGAACAAAGCTTTCTTTATGAGGATGACTTGGGCAATGGGTAAACCTTTAATGGTTAAAGAGGATTCATTAAAAAGAGTTATGCTGGACAGAGGAAGGATTTTAGTTCTTATTCCGATAGGCCACAAATGTCCAAAGAAAATCAAACTGATTACCGAAAATCGGTAATGGTTGATACGAGTTACGGAGAAGCAAGCTTCGATTAGTGTAGCTTGGATTTCGAGGAGTTTAAGGCTATCATAGGCTGTATTTGTAGCCTTGTCGAATCACAATCCAAAAGTGGAGAATTTTCAAAAACTAGCAGAGGATGAACATGTGCTGGATTCTTGAAGTGGCAAGAAAAGTAAGATAGGAAATGTGGCAGGTAAAAGGCTTATATCCAATCCTAGCTCTTATAATAGGTGGTAGAGGATCACATGTGGTGCAGGCATTGAAGAAATCTGAGAAGGTTAATGAATTGTCTCTGTTAGACAAAGGTAACTAAGAATCCTCTGATCGAAATTTGGTTAAGTGTTCAAATGGTGATACGACCAAAAGAGTTTCTAACAAGGGCAAATGAGTTTTGATTCGAAAACAAACACTACAAGAAAATTGGCCTATAGGGACAACAATTTATTGGGACGAATTTTTTTCGTTGAAAACAGAACATTTATTGGACAATAACATATTCGTCCGTAAAAATTTCAAACATAAGGAAACCTTTAGGGATGAAACAATTCGTTCCAATAGAACGTCTATTGGGACGAAAAAAATATTCGTCTCTAAGAAGTGCAAAACTAACGAGATTTTTAGGGACAAAAATAATTTGTCCCAATAGGATGTGTATTGAGACGAAATAAATCATTTGTCCCAGTAGAAAGTCTATTAGGACGAAAATTATTCTTTCCTAAAATGTTTGACATCTTTTTTTTGGAAAGAAAAAAAAAAGAAATTATAGAGGTTATTTTATTAAGAAAAAAAATAATATTTATTGTTAATAGTGATTTATCGGGATTATATTTTTCATTTTTATCTTTATTTTTTAAGTTTTTCATAAGAAACAAAGATCACAATTAAATTTGCTGCAATTTTTATATTAATTACTGTAGATTAATTCAAAAAATTATAAAAAATTATACATATACTTTTATAAATTTAATAAATAAAAATCTAAAATACAAAACTACTTTTTAGAAAAGTTGTTGCACATTTATCCTTCCCTTTGTGATAGGAATTCAAATATTACATTTATCGGTTAAGTTAAAAAATGTAAAGAAAGTAGCTCTATTCCGTGTACGCTTAACTATAGACCATTTCATCTGACAATAAATGATTTGAGAAAAATAGTTTAATTAAATGCTACAATAAACATTTTTTTAACAAGAAAAGAAATTATTGGAATTAATATACAATAAAAATTAAATAACATATAGAGGTTCTATATAAATAGTATGCTTTAATTAATAAATTCTAAACAATAGCAAAGTGGATATGCTTTGCTTTAGTTTCAAGTGAGTGATTTGACGCTAAACATTAAATGAGGCTCGATTGTGATGGGAGGGTTGTGATGAGAGTGAGATGGGGTTGGGTAGGTAGTGGGATGATAGGGTTCGAAACAAACAAGTTTTTATTTCCAAATTTCGTCCCTATAGATATTTTAT
Source organism: Dipteronia dyeriana (assembly GCA_032871835.1). Taxonomy (NCBI): domain Eukaryota; kingdom Viridiplantae; phylum Streptophyta; class Magnoliopsida; order Sapindales; family Sapindaceae; genus Dipteronia; species Dipteronia dyeriana. Next base: position 13,187,441 of record CM065295.1, read on the forward strand.
AGGGACGAAAAGAAAAATCGTCCCTATATTATTGTCTCTATAGGTAGTATTTCGGATAAATTTTAATTTTCGTCCCAAGAAACCCATTATGACCCACCTTAGGCTACGTAATTTGGGATGAATTTACTCATTAAATCGTAAAGAGAATTTCTATTGAAGTGGGAGTTTCAATCCTGATTCATTCTTGTAACCATTGATCTAACAATTTAATAAAATATTATCTAATAAATGTTTTTTAATAGCCATTTGTATATCAGACAAAATAATTATAAAGATAACTGGAATCAATTTAAATTATCTAGTAATATTTTTTTAAAAAAAATTCAATACAAATTTAATTTAGAAACTTATTTACATTATATATAAATAGTTTTGCATTATTTATCAAAGTTGAAGTTGTGTAGTGTAATGGATTGAGATCTACACCATCGACTGTAAAAAGTCAAAAAATAATCGTCCCATTAGAAATTAAAATTTTATAATAAGTTTATCATTTTTTTTAAATACAACTACTGTCGGGACCTGACGAGATTAATTAGACTCTACAAGTACAACCTTGAATATTACTCCCACTATCGGGAAGATGTTACATTTGGACTACAACTCTCACAACCGAAGAAAGGGTTGCTCCCACAAATCGAGAGAAAACTTTCCATACATACTTGTAAAATGTGTATGGTGAGATTCGAACCTCTGACCACTAGGTGTGAAAAGGATATGCACAACCATCACTGAATTTAAAATTTTGATTAGTGCAAAAAAAATTAAATTTATCAAACAATTGTTTTTTCTAATAAGACTTTGATTTAAAATCATCAATGAAAATTTAACAACTTAATAGGTTATATAATTTTTTTTTGCAAAGAATAACAAATTGACATACTTGGTCTGGTGGTAAAGCGTGCCCACCATTCACATCATTGATCATGGGTTTAACACCCACCAAATAAATGGTGGAAGGGATTAAATTGTTGGGGTGTGCTAGTGTGTGGCGATGTGTAGGGTGGTATTGTGTCCCTTTAAATCGTCACAATAGAATATCTATTTGGACGATTTATTCCGTCCCCTTAAAAAATCTATAGAGACAAAATAAATCGTCCCAATAGTGTATCTGTTGGGACGAAACCTAACTTTCGTCCCAAAATAACTAATTTTTTAATGTATTTTTTGTTTCGTCCCAATACGTACTCTATAGGGACGAATTTAAATTTTCGTCCCAAAGAAGATATTGCGACCCACCTGAGACGGTGGATTTTGGGATGAATTTTATACGTCCCAACAGGTCTATAGGGACGAATTTCAAGCTATTAGGATGAAATTTTTTATCCCAGTAGGCTTTTTTTTTGTAGTGTGAAATCCAGACCTATTTCCTCTTTTGTCCCCAATGCCAAGATTATCCTGGAAAAAAGAAAAGGGCAGATAAGGTCAAGGAGAATTGAGTTTTTTATAGCAGTTCTTCTTCTGAAGATAAGGGTAGGGAGGGGTTATTTTTTGTATTTTCCTAATTTCAATGGTCAAGCCTCTAATGTGAAATCAAACCTTCTCATGGGTGGGAAGTTAATAGTGGACTTAGGTTGCGGGCAGGAGGGTCCTAAGGAAGGATTTAAAATTGGGCCTAGCAAGTCAGACCCAATTTTAAAACAAGCTAATGACAAGGTTACAATCCAAAAAAACAATGTTCTTATTGCATTAAACTCAGCCCACTGTGTTGAAAAAGAAACTTTATCTAACTCTGGTGGTAAATTTTCATAGACTTTGAGAAGTCATGAGTGAGAGTAGGTGTCGTCATTGCTTGAGATTGAGGATGGTGAGATAGCTCTCAGACTGTTATTCATATTCAATATGTAAAAAAGAATCCTAGAGAGGTGCCGAGAAGTCATGGTATGAAAATGAGAAACCATGTTAGTAAGAATTCTTAGGGGTTTGAGGCTATCAAGAAGGTGGCTTTTATTGGAGATAGAAGGAAGGAGGATTGGAAACTTGAGGTGGAGATGGCCAAGGTGATAATGAAAGGCGTGGAGCTAGGTCGGATCAAGACATGGAAAAAAGTCACTGTAAAACAAAAATTCCGCTGATGAAGCTAAGAAAAATGACCAAGAATTGGGGAGAAACTCTGAGTCATGGGATTTGGATGTTGAAGTAGCCAAGGTCATTGAAATTGGGTTAGCTCTTGGGTTCAATTTCACAGATGAGGAAGAGATTGTTTCTGAAGAGATTTCTTAGAAGGAATCAGAGGACTTGGAGAAGGTTATAACGAAGAATGGTAAATAGCTCTCTCCCTTCGGTGTGGTTTGGTTTCTTTCTTTTAGATTTTATCAATATCCTGGAACATAAGAGGGTTGGGAAGGCAGGAGAAAAAAAAAGGTGGTTAGAGACTTGGTTAAGAGAGTAAACCCCACATTTATGTTTATTCAGGAATCTAAACTTAGCAAGTTTGACAATAGGTTGATAAAATCTCTTGGTGGGCATTTGCTAATGGGAGGTATGTGAGTTGAGGCAATCGGTTCGATAGGGGGTCTAATTTCAATTTAGAATGGTGAGCTTTTTTCGGTTAAAGCTTGCATTTACAATGATTGTTGTATTATATTGGCTGGGGAATTGTCTCTTCTCAGGTAGGAAGTGGTGTTTTGTAATGTGTATGCACCGAATAGAGAAAACGAAATGAGAGTATTGTGGGATTTCATCTTACAAGCTCAAACTTCGTTGAAGTGGCCTTGGTATTTATGAGGTGATTTCAATACCATCATTAATCCTAGCGAGAGAAAGGGTGGGATTTGTAATCCTGGTTCTATGAGAAGTTGTAGAAATTTCTTAGCTTCAGAGAAGGTGGTAGATTTCCCTCTTCATGGTTCGTCATTCACATGGACTAGCAATAGGGAAGTGGGATCGTGGTCAAGATTTGACCGATTGGTATGTTCCTCTTTACTTCTTTCATGGTTTCCAAAGTAAGTTCAAAGAAACCTTAATAAGAGCGCATCAGATCATCATTGTCATTAGGGAACTGAAGGAGGATTGTGGTCCAAACTTTTTCACTTCTTTAATGGATGGCTTCTTGACAATGAATTGTTGGCCTTGAGTTGGTCGAACTGTAGTCCTGAAGAGCCAAAAGGTTCGTTTCTTCTAGCTAAGGTGAAAGCAGTGAAGCTTCATGGCAATAATTGGTTAAAGGGGAGGACAACGAAGGGTAAGGAGATCAAGGTGTTCGAAGAGGAGCTAGCGGAGGTGGAAAAAAAAAAAGCTTTGGCTCAAGGTTGGTCATCTTCTGAGGCAAGACAAATCATGTGTTATTGCAAAATTTTGGAAGAAAATTACACTGGAAGAACAGAAGTGGAGACAAACTTCTAGAGTAAAATGGTTAAAGTAGGGGGTAGAAATTTGAAGTTCTTCTATTTTTGCTCAAATGTGAGAAGAAAGAATAATTATATTCGGGATCTTCTTAGCAATGGGAGCATTTGCAGAGGCATGTCACAAGTTAGAGAAAATTTCGTCTTCTTTTTTAAAGATCATTACAAGCAGGTGGAATGGAAGAGATCGAGCCTTCAAGGGTTTAGACTCAAGGTGATTTCAGAAGAGGACAAAATAGGTTTGGAAGCTGAGTTCAATATATAAGAGGTTTATGCTACTTTGAGTGATAGCGATAGCAACAAAGCCCCAGGTCTAGATGGCCTGAATTTGAATTTTGTAAAAGTAAATTGGGATATTATCAAAGGCAATTTCATGAGCTTTGTTTGAGAGTTTTATAGGGATGCTTGAGTGGTTAAGAAGTTGAATTTTACTTTTATAGCCCTTATTATGAATGTTTTCAAGCTAGAATCCTTAAAAGACTATAGACCTATTAGCTTGATGGGTTCGATGTACAAGATATCACTTAAAAAAGGTGTTTAATTCAGTGATAGACCCAACACAAATGGCTTTCATAAAAGATCATCAAATAGTTGACAGTTTCGTGATAGCGAAGGAGGTGATTCACTCTTGGAAAAAAAGTAAAGATGGTGGCTTACTGCTGAAGCTAGATTCGAGAAAGTTTACGACAATGTTGACCATGAGTTCTTGGAATCCATGATGTCTGATATGGGTTTTGGGTTAAGATGGCATAATTGGATTATATGGTATATATCTTTGCCTATTCTATTTGTTTTGGTGAATGTGAGCCCGATGAATCAGTTTGAGGTGGAAAGAAGCTTATGTCAAGTAGATCAGCTCTCACATTTTTTTATTCAATTTGGTAGTGGAAGGCTTAAGTTGCCTTCTGTCTAAAGCAATTGATCTGTAGCTCTTTAAAGGGGCAACTTTTGACAATGGTAAAGTTCACATCTCTCATTTACATTTCACTGACGATACTTTACTGTTCCTTGAACCTAAACTGAAATACCTTCTCAATGTCAATAAACACTTAAGGTGTTTTGAGGTAGCTTCGGAATGAAAATCAACTTCCATAAGTCATGTTTGGTGAAGGTGGGGAGAAAATATAGGTCGACTGACAAGTGGCCTAAGTAATTTTGGTGCTTCAAGTCTTTGTTATCGATAATGTATCTTGGGCTTCCTCTAGATGACAATCCTAAGAGGAAGGATTTTTGGAATCCGGTCATCACTAAAGTGGGGACAATTGTTATCATTAAAGCCATATTGTTATCACTTAAAGTGTGGCTAAGAAGATTGAGGCTCCAGAAAGGCTTCTTTTGGGGTGACAGTGTTGTGAAAATGAAGAATCACTCTATTGATTGGGTCTCAGTTTGAAAAGCAAAAGCTAGGGTGGTCTTGGTATTCGCAGAATTCTCAATAAAGGATTAAGCTTATTGGATAAGTGAGTTTGGAGATTTGGAAGAAAGGATTCCTCGTTAGGGAATAAAGTTTTATAAGTCAAGTCTTGCACCGTTATTAGTGCTTTACAGTGGGATTGACAAGCTTCAAACTTGACCTCTTCTTTCGTTAAGGGCGTGGGGAAGCTTTTTATTGAAGAAGGATGTTCCAGCAAAGTTCTTAATGAAGGCCTCATTGTGGTGAGTGGCAATAGAGAGAGAGTTCGGCTCTGGACTGAGCTTAATCATGACTTCATTCCATTGAAAATTGCTTTTCCTAGAATTTATGCCTTGGCATATAATAAGGAAAGAGCTACAAATGAGTTTGGCATGTGGGATTGGTCCAACTGGGTATGGGAAGTAAATCTCAGAAGATCAGTCTTCAATTGAGAATGTGACCAGTGGAATGCTTTATGTTTGGTTCTCAAGTTAGTAACATTGAGGAGGCTGGTTAATGACGATTTGGTGTGGTCTTTATGTCCCAATGGGTTATTTAAAGTAGGTATTTCAGGAGATGTTTAGAGGATGAGGCTGTTGAGACAAATATCGCCTATAAGCTTGTGTGGAAAGGAATTTGCCCTCCTAAGGTAGAACTTTTCACATGGCAGCTGTGTAGAGGCAGGGTTTTGGTGTGTGGAGTCCTTAATCATTTTAGTCTTGATCATAGGTTCTCTTGATCGAGCCATGACAATACTAGATTTTGGTCCCTTTTTCCTATGTTTCTTGTTCGCTTCTATGGAAAATTCGAGTGTTTAATGGCTCGAAAGAAATTTTTATAGGTTTCTCAGTTAAGCATGGGCATTTTGGTTAAAGAGAGAAGAATTTAGGATATAAGCGTAAATTAGAGAATTGGAACTTTGAAGAAGAAGTATCACGGTTACAGTGTTGTCTTATCCACCGAGATAAACTTGGCGACATCAATTCTTGCTTCTTGAGTATCGCTGTTGTTGCGAGGAGGAAATTGGTGCGACATTTGAAGAAAGCATTGTCGCGGTCGAAGTGTCATCTTAGCCAAACGTGACAAACCAAGCGACAACAGTTCTCGCGGTGAAAGTGTTATCTTGCCTCACCGTAGAAAACACCCTCGTGACAGCCCGTAGACATGATTTTCTAGAAGGAATTTTGCTCTATTTGGAACCCATATAAATACCACTGTTTGTTTTTATGACATAAGCAATCAACCACATGAGGATTCCACACCCAACAGCCTTTCATACAATTACATCATCCATTTTTACATATTCCTTTTTCTACCATTCAACCATCCAACTTTGGAAGATTTGTTGGCAAAAAGAAGAAGGATTCCAAGTATAGGGAGCTTACATGAACATTATGGGTTTTCTCTAAAACTTTTCTATGCATTTCTTTTCTCCATTCAGGTGTTACTAAACCTTTAGCTAGGGGTTGGTGTAACCATATTGGACTACTCTATGAAAATAATTAGTCTTCTTCTCTGATTCAATTCGATTTTTGTCTCAATTATTTCTTTAATTGTTCTACTCTCTTACTTATGTATTATTGTGACCTCAATGGATATTGGTTTGTGATTTAGTCTATGTAAGAGGTTGGGGCCGAGATATGGATGACCATTCCATTTGAGCCTAGACCACAAGCCTTATAATTGAAAAAGTTGGTGTATGCATGACCATGTTATATTGCCTTGGCTTAGAGTTTATGTCAAATAGGGGTATTGACCATTGCTTGTTACATGACAAAGTGTAGGTATAGAGAAAGACCAACGACTTAATGGATTTATCTTAAACAAGCATTAAAATTGAATTGAGGTGCTTAATGAGACAAAGTGAGTGCATTGAGGTGTCCGAGAAAGGTTGCATCGATTCCCTAGTGTTTTTCTTCCATATATCCATCCTTGTGTATGTTGTTGCATTTATTTTAGTTTAATTACAAGTTGCAATTTAGTTAAATTCAAAAAACAATTGTTTCAATCAAATCAAGAATTATACAATTTAATTTTTATGCACTTAGAGTAGGTTTTACTTAGGTTAATTAGCATTCAACCGATAGAATCACCGATCCCAGTGAATGAACTTCCTTTTAAATTGAATAGAGATATTTACTGCATCACCTGTATGGACTGCTCTAATGTCAAGACAGAATCAATGATCATTAGTTCTTGCATTGCCTGTGGTTTTGGAGTCTATGGACCAGGTGCATGAGCTGGTGGGGAAGTGAAATCTTGTTGTAATCCCATGTTGAATGATTGGTGGCGTGGATGGTCAGGGTTGTGTCTCTCGTTGAATAAGGAAAGAGTTCGGAGTACTTTGTTTCTTGCTCTGGTATAGACTATTTGGAAGGTTAGAAACATGGTGGTATTTGAAAATAAGGAAGCCGATCTTCTGTCAGTCGTTGATATGGTAACATTCAGAGTGGCATGGTGGTTGAAGTGCCACGACCGAGGGTTCAGGGACGACATTACATTGATCCTATTAGATGTTCAATAGAGATATTTGGATACCGTTTCAACATTATAGAAAAACTCGATGGTTTGGAAAGCCTCAATAAGTTTTACCCTCTTTTTCAATTCTGGCGGTTCGGTGAAAGGAATTTCTGGTATGTTAGGGATTGGAGGAGTGCTCAGAGATTCCAGTGGCACAAGTCTATGTTTATTCTCGGCACCTGTGGATATAAGGGATTCGATTTCGGCTAGAATTTTGTCCATTCAAAGAGCGTGTCAAGCTTGAATCATCATCAACCGCAGAGTCACTATTATTTTTGAATCCAAAGTCGCTGACGAGTGGGTTAATTGTGATAATTTTGGCATGTAAAGCATGTGGACTGGTTACATGTCATCCAGAATCATATAAAGAGTTTGAAAGGTCTTGATATCAAGTTCTTTCCCAAAGGTTTGAATTTCTATGCAGATGGCTTGGCAAAGCTATTAGGTTTTTGGTTTATGTTGGCATTAATTCCATATTAAAACAATGTTTCACTTGTATTGATTTAATTGTCTTAGGTTGTTGATGATTCAAGCTTTAAAGAAAATATGGCAACTACTCAAGCAAGTTCAATTCTTCTTAGAGAAATGCGCTTCATTATTTGATAAAGGTATATTTAAGACCTCATTTCTCTTACAAGGCTTAGGCACACACACATATTGCGTCCATATAAGTCCCTACATCATTGTACTCATTTTGTATAACACATTCACACACTTGATATTGAATGCTCATGTATTTGTACTAAATTGACTAGTTTTAGAAACTGCATGTTTGTGAACTATGTTCAAGTAATAAGCATTCTTGTGCGATATGTGTTTGTATGTTTATATATTTGTATAACATGGGTCTTGAACTTGATTTTTATATTATATTGGTCCTTATTGAGTTTTGTTCATTACGGTTACTCATACACTTGATTTCGAGTTCCGAGTCAAGGGTCACAAAACTTTTCAGTCATGTTGCATGCATTGTCATCGCTTTTGAATATCGAGTCGAATTTATAATTACTGGTTAAAGTTTCATTGACGTCCATGTGCGTGAGAGAGTCCCGGTTCGTAATCTGAAAACAGATTAGAATTTAGAGTTTGGAGGCCGGAGAACGGTTGAAGAACGCAGAAGGAGGACAAAGGAGTGAGGTGATGGCCGAAAGCCATAAAGTCCTATCTTTCCAAGATGGCACATGGCCATCTCGGGCAAGAGGCCTTGCTGCCCCCAAGATGCCCACGTGCCATCTCGGGGAGGCAGTAGGCTTGGCGCTATTTTGGTCTTTTTGTTCCATTCGTTCCCTCTCCTTTAAATATCTCTTCCCTATCATATTTTCATTTTTCAGAAGAAAAAAAATTGAAAACTCTAAGTGCAGAAAAAAATTCTCTCAACTTTCTCATATGCAAAACACCACATCTTTTTCGTTTGAACTCCGATACAAACGGTTCTAGTTGGATATTATTCGTATTTCATTTCTCTATCATTTTCAAGAAGGTTGAGGTCATTTATTTAAGTTTTTCGTGGTTCTCCATAAAAAACTGGACTGCACTTTTCCTCCAAAGGTATTGAAAATTTATCATGTTTTGATCTTCAAAGTTTTTCAATTACCTTGGGTTTTCTTATTATATATAGGTGTGTTTAATATGTATAGTTTGATTAGAGTTTTAAACTCTAGAAAAGCTAGATTGAGCATGATTAAAATCTCACATGTTGAGTTAGGTTTTTTTATTAAGCCTATGTTTTCACATGTTTGTGTTTTGTATTGTGCCAGCTATTCATCTAAGACTATTTTCGACTTTGATTGATTGATTTTTGGAAAGAAATAGTCTCTACATGTGTTAGGTCTTTCCAATTGAATATATTTCATAATAACACATTTGATTGAGTGTTTAGAGCTATTTTGGCTTTTAATTGAATTTTGTGATTGAAATATGCTCTAGGTTGTAGCTAGAACTTTGATTGATATTATCTATGATTCTAGCATATTTTTGTGTATGTTACCAAAACCTTGATTATGTGCTTAGTGTGCATACTTTGGATTCAAGTTTGGTTATATGAATGAATCTAGGATTTTAATGTGTTTGTGGTGTTTCACATAATTCTAGAATATTATTCATGTTTAGTAACTAGAGGACAATTGTTTATGATCTTTCCTGTATATGTATAGTTCCCATAGGATATGTTTGATCATCATATTTTATGTTTAGTGCTTGATTGTATTTATGCATTCATTGATCATATTTAGGAAGTCCTTGTAAAGGGCATGAAGTCTTGGCTAAGACATGTGAACCAGATAGCAAAGCAAGAAGTTTTGATTAGGATATGTGGTCCGGATAATCAAGCATGGGAGAATTTCTAGAAGCATGGGTGCCTTGAATAGAAAGTAGACTTTATTATTGGTGGACCAGGGATATTAAGATGTGATGTAGTCCAATAGAGGGTGAGTCATTTGTTGATCACTCTTGAGTTATTTCCAACTTCATAATGGTGATGGTTAGAGTGGATTCCAATAGAGAGTGAGTCATTTTTTGATCACTTTTGAGAAATTTTTAATCTACCAATAGGGATTGGGTAGATGTAGAGTCCAATAGAGAGTGTGTCATTTGTTGCTCACTTTTGAGGAATTTCTTATCTACTTTCCAAAAATAAAAGTTCCTGATGGTTGTATTCAACCCGTGGATGTTTCCTCTACAGAGGTTTTACCATGTAAAAATTTAATGTGTCAATTCTTCCTATCCTTCTCTTATATTTGTATGTGTATGTTTGTATCTTGTTTTACAATCTTAATTTCTAGATACTATTGATAAACAAGAATGTTGTAATGTGTGAAATGCAAGCACTTCATATGATCAAAGTTATAAATATCGTTGTACTTGTACATAGATTTATTTGTATATAATCATCTTTGATTAAGTACTTGTACATATTGAACAATATTGTGAATACAAGTATACTTTAATTTAGTACATTTGTCTATAGTATTTTTGTAAGTGTTTGAACTTTGTATCTTTTGATATTCCATTTCAAGTTGTAAAGTTTCACTTAGTGAATTTACATTGTAAAATTCAAACTACAACTTATGAAGTGTGCTTGGCATAGAATATATTTGTTTATAAGATACATTGTTTCTTGTTATATATTTTGTAGACTAAGGGTGTTGAATTGAGCATACATGTGTTAATTGTTTTCTCATAACAATCTTGTTAAATGTTAATTTGTATGCTCACCAAGGTTTTGTCAAAAGTCTCAAAAGAGTTTTAAAAAATAGAGTGATAACCTATTCACCACCTCTATATGTTGTTTAGTTTAACCTTGTTGGTATTTTCAAAAGTTGGGTTAGATTTCGAGCAACGAAGAACTTGAATGGGGTGTCTTTTGATTGCTTGTGGGTTTCTCTGTGCCCCTTTTCTTTTGATTTTGTTTAGGGTGCCAGCGTCTTTGGCATTTTAGTCTTTTTGTCTTTTCTTGTCTTGGGTGCTCTGTTTTCTCATCCTGTTTTCTATTCTGCTATTTTGTTTGTTCTTTGTGTTTGCCCTGTGTTGGTTTGTGCTCCTTTTCCTGCTCTGTTTTTTAATAAAGACCGCAGTTTAAAAAAAAAAAACAATACTTGGTCAGGATTACCTAGATGGTCTGATGGAAATAACTCAACTAAGGCGATTAGATTGACTAAGTGAAGTTGACCCAGTCAGGATAATTAAGATGGTCCGGTCAAGACCTCCGATCAGGATCTGGTAACTGATCGTGGAGAATGAGGTTTGGTCGGGTCTGGTAAATGGTCGGTTGAACGACATGTGGAAAACTTTGAATTCAATACACTCACGATTCAAATGCACAAAGAAAGAGTTTTACTCAAATAATGTGTCTCGAAGCAAACTCTGATAAGGAAACAAACTTCCTTAGAATATTAGAATCCAAATTAGGCTAGAGATCTAATGCGTTCAGAACATAAGCAGTTCAGAACATGAAAAAAGATTAAAACGACTCCAACACGTCAGAGTCTCATAAAATCACAACAACTTTCCTTACTTGCACATCATGAATTAGGGTTCTATGCACATATAAATAAACCCTAAAATAACATTGTAAGGGTTGCGAACTCAACAATACATGAGAGTGAGAGAGCTTGAGCGTGTAACTATTTTGCTATAGTTGATTTTCCTTCTCGCCGTCACTGGCAACCGTGAACGTTGCTCCAACCTGGGGTTTTACCTCATAAAATATGTGTTTGCATGCTCCTTTTCTCCTTTCTACTCATATCATTACTAACAATTTACATAAACTTGTTAGATGCATGATCGACATTACGTAATCCCAAAAATCACGGTGAACAAAGATCATGTATAAAATTAAAAATATTTTTCATATGAATATATCATAATTATTTTTTATTACTAAAAACATTTTTTAAAATTATTTAGAAAATAAATTATTAACTTATCTGTTTATAATATAATTTAATTTACTATAAAAAATTCAATGCAAATAAGTTAAATCTAGGATCCAAAAATCAAATGAATCGCCTAATACAAGCTGATATCATCCACCATTCCACCATCCACCATCCACCTTTGGTGTATTAGATAATGTGCCTCTACGTCTCTACCATATTAGATTAGTTACATTTTAATCTTACCAATTTCTTATCCAACGTAATGCGGGATTCCAAACCCATCCCTGTATCACTGGTTTGGGATGCTAAATCTAACACAGATCATAAGGTCATTTTAATATATAAGATATTTTTTTTCACACGTTCGTTATTCTTTTTTAAGATGATTAAAATCTGTAACATCATGATACATGTATAAAGGATTTACTATCAGATCAACCTTAACACATCACGTGGTTGGCACTTGACACCTCTAAAGATATACATTTATAAATATTACTTTCTCATATGAGCATTTAAATTTCAATATTCCATGTCATTGGTTTGGGATGTTAAATCTAAGCCCATCTCCGATGCATGTCTTATTGTCAATGTCAAATTTAGCACAAAAAAATGTAAAATGCTATATTTGACACAACAATTTATCATTGTGCTCTAATGCACAGTGGTATCTAACATGCTATTTTTATTATTTTATTAATTAGAATTATAAAAGTTAACATTTATCATGAATGCATTAATTAAAATGCTGAAGAATGGTTGGATGAAATAGATTTTGAATTAAAATATTGTTAACGTAAATTAAATTTAAATTATTTTAAATATTTAAAATATATATATAGTGGTATTTTGTAATTAAAAAATATGTATTTATTATTGTGCCTAATTTGTCATATGTCTGTGTGCCAAATTTGTTACACAATATAGTATATGTCAAATTTGACATAGTATTTGATACTGTATTGGGGAAAGACTTTTGGATTCTATGTTAAATTTTAGCATTAGCATACTAATTTGATATTGCATTGGAGATGCTCTAAGGGATCAATGATAAAAATGTATTTTCAATATATAAAATATTTTTTCATATGATTGGCATTTGACACCTCTAAAGATATTCAATTAAAGATATTTTTACTTTTTCAACAATAATGAGCATTTAAATTTCAATATTCCATATTTAGTATAATAGCTAATATCAAATATATTATTTAATGCAGAATCTAAAATATAAATGAATTTTGACTCAAAATTTTGTTTAAAAACACAAAGAGCATCAAAACCTATGAACTATTACGATAATTAGTGCTCGAGTACAAATGTCTTCGTTTCCTCTAGTGGTCCTATTTGCCTATTTCTTAGTTTTAGCTGCTCAGGAGTTGAAGGTGGACAAAAAGTTTCAAGGCTATTGTAAAAGGTAAGACAATCCTCCATTCTGATCTAAAAAATTAGGTATTGGAAAATTACAATAATAATAATTTCTCCTAATTAAGATATCTCTTATTACCTAATAGAAATACCAGACGTTAATTTTTTGTTGTTGTTTTTTTTTTAAACTTAATTATGATCATTTCTCTAAATGAAGCATTTACAATTTATATAAAGTATAACAATATAACATCTACAAATTATATATATAATTATGACATACCCTGTATTTTCCAGTAAGGACTAATATTCAATAAATCCAATTAATTGTTGTAGACCCCGATCAATTGATTTCCTCTAGGATCTCTACATTTAACAGTGGACTATGGTTTCAGAGGAAAACATCGGAAATACCCCAGCACTTTATTTATTAAAGCTTTTTTAAACATTATTTAGAAAAGTTATAATTTCCCTTTAGTTGTAAAATAACCTATTTTAAAGTATTTAATAATAATTTTAAAAATAAACTAATAATAAAAATATTTAATCGATATATAATATAAATCAAACTTTAATAAAAAGGGAGGTTACAACGGCAAGCTCCTCTAACGTATAGGAGGCGACTAGTGGCCTCCCAAATTTGGGAGGAGGCTACAAGTTTCCTCCTTCACACAAAATGGAGAATCCTATGAGCTCCTCCACTCTCACTGGAGGGGGCAACAGCCTCCTCCATTTACAATGAAGGAAATATCGCTCTTCCTCCCAATTGTACAGGGAGGATGCGGTGCGATAAGCCACCTCCCAGGTATAGCAGGTCGCGACCGCAATGATTCATCGTGAAAATGTTGGTGGAATGGTATTGTTGAGATCACTTGTGGTGCACCTCTGATAGAGAATTTCGAGTACAAACACAATGAAAGGAGAAGCTTTTCTTATATTTATCTCTATTGATTTCTCACACCACTCCACACATTTTCAATACAATCTTCATCCCTTTATATAGGAAAATGAGATGAGCGAAACTACAAACAAAATAAATGCAAAACAATGAAGTCAAATTTGTGGTTTGGAAGCAGCTGGGAGTTGGAGGTGGTTGGAGCCATATCAATGGCCGGTTTCTAGAAGTGGGCGGCAAGGTGGTTGGCTGAGGTCAAGTTTATTTTTCAACAGAAAAAAGGCATCATGCCTCCTCCATCACAGAGACGGATGAGACTTGCAGCCTTTTCCATTTTACACAATGAAGGAGGTGCGCCGTCTCTTCTGGAAGGAGTTTCCTCCTCCCAGATCTAGGTGGAGGTTGCGAGCTTCCTCCCACTGGGAAGGCCATCGGCTGCTTCCTTCTTGTTAAAGGAAGCATCCGAAGGTGGCGTCCACATTTTTGAAATTTTTTTTTTTAAAAAAATTAGATAAATTATACTTTACAAGCAAATAACAGGTTTTTTCCTTAGAAATCCAGTCAATCGTTAATTCTAACGGACTTTGACTAATGGCTTGAGGGGCTGCAACAATTAATGAGAATTGTTGAATATTAGACCCCGTCCTGCAGCTGTTTTTAGTCCGTTTTCGTTCTTATTTTTCAAAAACAATTTCGAAAACGTGTTCGTTAACCGTTTTTCATTTTATCATTTTATTTTCGAAAAAAAAAACGAAAAACAAAACCTGTGCTAAAAGTGAAAGATTTAAAAAACACAAAATACTTGTTTTTCGTTTTTCGTTTTTCATTTTGTTTTTCACTTTTTTTTTATATAAAAAAAAATCTTAAACTATTAATTATACTGTTATGCGTTTGATATAACTAGGACAAGACGGAACAAGATTTTTAAATTACCAAAGTACCCCTCTTATATATATATTATAATTATAATTACATATATATATATATATTATAATATTATATATATAATATATTTTATGTATATTATAATATTAAACTATTTATAATATTATAATATGAATATTAGTGAATTAATATATAATATTTTAAAATAATAATATATAATATATATCATATATTAATATTCTATAATATTATATATTATTGATATATATAATAAGTATTAATATTATGATATATATATATATATATATATATATTTATATAATAATATATTATAATATATATATATATATATATATATAATATCAAATATTATATATTTACATAGGATATAATGTCATATATTATGTATTATTATATATAAAATGTAATATAAAAAATATAATAATATTTCATATTTAAAAATATAATAATTTTTAATATTTAAAATAATATATATTATTATAATATAAATTTAATAATATATACAATTATATTTTTATTATATAATATATATATATATATATATTATAATTATTTATTTATAATTTAAGAGTTTAGTTTTGATTAATTCATTTTTTTGATATGTTTTTTTGAATTAATTTTTGATGTATTACTTTTGTTTAATTTAAAAATTACAATACAAAAATTATATTGGTTAATTATTTAATCAATTTGTTTAAAGTTGTAATAATACTAAACAAAATACTAAAATTGATATTTCAATTTTTGATACTTTTCGGTTAACCTACCAAACGCGTTTTTTCCGTTTTCATTTTTAAAATACAACTTTCAGTATTTACTACAAGACTCATTTTTAGAAATCGAAAATGAAACCAAAAGTACTGTTTTCATTTTCATTTTTATTTTCGAAAAACAACAACTGAAAAACACTTACAGGACGGGCTCTTAAACTATTTTTTTTTTCAAGAACCCACTTTTTTTTCAAAAACCCTTTCCTTCTTCCTTCTTCCTTCTTCCTTCTTCCTTCTTCCTTCTCTATTTATTTGATGATTTTACCGTATAATAACTCATTCATATAACTATTATACTGAAATTGTTCAATTGTGCAGCCCAAACACAATGATGAATATGAGTGTGAGGATATTTACAAACAACCAGCATTCGACAACGTATTATCAAAGAATCACGAAATCCATGTATATAATTCAATTCATTTGAGGTAATTATTATCTTTCTTTAGTCATATTATACTTCATTTCATCTAAACATCAACACCTAATTAAATATCTTGTAGATGAACCCGAGTTCTTTACCAAAATTCGAAAGCAATAACGAGTTATTATTTCATAGACATCGTAGTTTTCAACTTGAAAATACAGATAGTTATCCAGAGGGAATGGTACATATTCAAAGAAGTCGAGTTAACAACAATACAGATTTAAAATCTATATCCAAATTGCATCTCGGAAATATTCATCCACTTATTAGTACAGCACTGGGGAAACTGTAAGTATAATTAACCTGATATGACAAATCTTTTATTTTCATAAAATTTGATAATGTAGATTATCTTGAAACGATATATTTCAATTTTGTTTTGAATTTATACCTTGAATAGTTTTGTGTTGGGTTTGATTAAATTAAAATTATTACAAACTTTAATTAAAATAAAATTTTGTTAATTAATTTTAAAATAATTTACACCAAAAAATACTTTAAAATAAAATAAATCAAATTTTCAAAAATTTTAGTTTTTCTATAAATGAATACAAAAAGAATGTATTAAATACGGTAATGTTTAGCTTGTAATGAAGAAAAAAAATGATAGAAGTAATTGTTTGTTGAGTATGTTAACGTTCTTATTTAATCAAATGATATATTTTTGTAATAATTGTAAATACTATTTAGTTTGTAGTGTTTCATACAAAATTAAATAAACCGGGTGGAAGGTGGACTTCCAACTGAACTCAACAACATACAATATGGCTGGGCAGTAAGTCATTTTTTTTTTTTTGCTAAAATTACTCAGATTTTTTTTTATTTGTTTATATTTACAATTTAAATTTGGTCCCAAAATTATATTTTAATCTTTATTTTCTATTTTGTATATAAAATACCTTACTATAATTCTACTTTTTTATATGATAAATAAATTGTTCTTAAAGAAAGTAAACAAATTCTCAAAATTAATTATATCTTCTTTTAACATTTATAAGCAAAAATAATAATAATAATAATAATAATAATAATAATATTTAATATTTCAGGTGAATCCACACCCTTACGGTGACAACCACAAACATGTGACTGCATATTGGATAGTAAGAACTAGTTTCTTGTTCTCATTACTTATGTCATTGTTTATTTTTCAATTATAATATGAATTTTTATTGTAAAAAAGCTAGATGGATCTAAAAAAAAATGGGTTGTTACAATAAGATGTACCCTGGTTTTGTACAAGTTCATCATTCAGAGCGTTTGGGTCTACCTTACCATGACAAATATGTTATTGGTGGAAAGATATTTGTAACTCAACCTATGATATATAAGGTAACATTCTGACATAATTAATAAAATCAAATGAATGTGATTAGGTTAGGTATGTAAATAATAGCATCAGAAAGTATTCTTTTACTTAAATGCCCATTATCATATTTATCATAAATATTAACACTTTTTATATAAAAAAGTGACCTATATATTATTATTTAATCCATACAAACTTATGATAATTTTTTATAGGACCCAGAAATAGGTACTTGGTGGCTTTTTAGCGATAGTAATTTTTAAATGGGATATTAGCCAAAAGAAATTCTTCCTCACCTAAGCAAGGTAGCAACATTTGTCCAATATGGTGGATGAACATATAATTCTCCGGATGGATTGAGTCCATCAATGGGAACCGGACGTTTTCCAAGTAGAGATATTCATGTGTCATATTTTCTTTCACAACTTCAGACTGTGAATAAATTTAACAAGTTAGTTGATATTGAATGAGAAAGCATGCAAAAGGTTGTTGATAATACAAGTTGTTATGATGTCATACATTGGGGCAATTGATATGGTACTCTCGCCCAAACTTTTTCATTTGGGGGACCTGGTGGAATGTATGGTATTTGATGTGTTATTATATGAGAAATAAAATATCATTTAAAGAATTATTATTTGAAATTTTAAATTTATCGGTTCGTAAAAGTTTTAGAGTGGTGTTAGGTCTAATAATGCTTACGTTTTTTAAATTCATTGGGGCAATCGATATGGTATTCTGGCTCAAACTTTTTCATTTGGGGGACCCGACGGAATGTATGGTATTTGATGTGTTATTGTATGAGAAATAAAATTTCATTTAAAGAATTATTATCTGAAATTTTTAATTTATCGATTCGTAAAAGTTGTAGAGTGGTGCTATCGGTAACCATTGATGGTCTAATAATGCTTACGTTTTTAAAGCTCAAAAAATTATTTGATGTATTTCAAATTAAACTGTCCTTTTTATTTATATCCAAGCTTAACTCCCCCATAAATGCTCTCCCTATATATTTCCAAAAAATAAAATGCTACGATTAAATTCTATTAAAAGTTAAAACATCACATCCACAAATAACACGTTAATCTAAAAAACAATAATCTATTTTTTAAACAATTTAAACCTAAATTTTATTTGTAAAATTTATTGTATACTACTCATATGATTGAAGAAACAAATAATATCATCACAAAAGTAAGATTTTTTTCCCTAACTAACACAATATAATAAATAAATTTTTATTTTCTTTTTTTTATCTTCCCTAAATGATAAACGACATAAGGGAAAAAAAAATATAGAAAATAGGTGCTCGATGTGAGTAAAAGAAATAGAGAAAAAAGGTACAGAACTTTATATATATATCATAAATTTAGTTATAACTTCTCCAGTGCATTGGATACAAACCATTAGATTTATATACTTTGATTCAAAGTGTATGCACTTGTCAAAATTTCTCCGTAATCAGTTGTCCATGTGCAATGCACTGATATAAGTTATATCAGTGCGTATTGATAGGAAAATCACTATATATATATATATATATATATTTGTATGTATGTATGAATGTATAACATCTTTAACAATTATGTATTTATAGTAATTAAAGAATCTACAACTTTTATATATATATATATATATATATATATATATATATATATATATATATGAATGTTTGTATGTATGTATAACATCTTTAACAATTATGTATTTATAGTAATTAAAGAATCTACAACTTTAACAAGGTGAATGCGTCCAACCTTTATCTTAAGTTGTGAATATTGTTCAAGACTAACTAAAAAATTGTGTCTACCTCATTTATATCCATATATATGAACAATTTTTCATTTCTCATAATCTTTTTTCCTTATGATTACTTACTTTTGACAATTATAATAATTAAACTATAAATGCTATAAAATTTGTTAAACTAGAAATCACTTTATTAATATGAAAAGATCGTCAAATATATTATTACACTCTTGCTATTGAGTATAATCTCAACAATCTCTCACTTAGCAAATGTGTCATATCTCTTATCCACATGTTCTCCAAGTGCCCATCACCCTCTTTTGTGGTAGAGCCTTTATGAAGGGATCTACTAGATTTTAGTCTCAATTATTGCTTTAATTGCACTACTCTCTTACTCATGTTTTATTATGACCTCAATGGATATGGGTTTGTGATTTAGTCTACGTAAGAGGTATGGGCTTAGATGTGGATGACCATTCCATTTGAGACTAGACCACAAGCTTAGTAATTGAAAAAGTTGGTATATGCATGATCGTGCTATATTAACGTGGCTTAGAGTTTATGTTAAATAGGAGTATTGACCATTCCTTGTTACATGACCATGTGTAAGTAAAGGGAAAGACCAACGAATTAATGGATTTATCTTAAACAAGCCCTAAAATTGGATTGAAGTGCTTAATGAGACTAAGAGAGTGCATTGAGTGGTCTAAGAACGGTTGCATTGATTCCCTAATGTTTTTCTCCCATATATCCATCCTTGTGTGTGTTGTTGTGCTTATTTTAGTTTAAGTACAGACTGTAATTTAGTTACATTCAAAACTCAATTTTTTCCATTAAGTCAAGCATTATGCAATTTAACTTTTACACACTTATAGTAGATTTTACTTCAACATATAGAATCACCGATCCCAATGAACGAATTTTCTTTTAAATAGAATAGAGATATTTACTGCATCACATGTATGGACTGCCCTCTTTGGAATGTCAAGACAGAATCAATGGATCACTTGTTCTTGCATTGCCCGTGGTCTTGGAGTCTATGGACCAGGTGCATGAGTTGGTGGGGAGTGAAATCTTGTTTTAATCCCATGTTGAATGATTAGTGGAGTGGATGGTTAGGCTTGTATCGTTTGTTGAATAAGAAAAGAGTTTAGAGTACTTTGTTTCTTGCTCTGGTACGGACTATTTGGGAGGTTAGAAACAAGGTGGTGTTTGAAAATGAGGAAGTTAATCTTCTATCAGTCGTGGTTATGGTAAAGTTCAGAGAGACATAGTGATTTAATACCATGGTTGGGGTCCAGCGATGACATTACATCGATCCTATTAGATGTTCAACAGAGATATGTGGATATCGATTCAACATCATAGAAAATCTTGAAGGTTTGGAAGCCCTCAATAAGTGATGCCCTCTTTTTCAATTTTGACGGTTTGGCGAAAGGAAATCCCGGTATGGTAGGGAATGGAGGGATGCTTAGAGATTCCAGTGGCACAAGTTTATGTTTATTCTCGGCACTTATGTGTATAAGGGATTCGATCGGCTGTAATTTTATCCATTCAAAGAGCATGTCAACTTGTATCCTCCAATAAGAGTCTTCATAACTGCAGAGTCGCTATTATTTATAATTCCAAAGTCGCTGACGAGTGGATTAGTTGTGATAATTTTGGAAGTGTAAAGCATGTGGATTGGTTGTATGACATCCAGAATCATATGAAGAGTTTGAAAGGTCTTGGTGTCAAGTTCTTACTTAGAGGTTTGAATTTCTATGCGGATGGCTTGGCAAAGCTGTTACGTTTTTGGTTTGTATGGGCAATAATTCCATATCAAAACAATGTTTCACTTGTATTGATTTAGTTGTCTTAGATTGATGATGATTCAAGCATGAAAGAAGATATGACAACTACTCAAACAAGTCCAAGTCTTCAAAGAGAAATTCGCTTTATTATTTAACAAATGTATATTTAAGACCTCATTTCTCTTACAAGACTTAGGCACACACACACATTGCATCCATGTGTGTCCCTGCATTATTTTTCTCATTTTGTATAATACATTCACACACTTGATATTGAATGCTCATGCATTTGTGCTAAATTGACTAGTTTTGAAAATTGCATGTTTGTGAACTATGTTCATGTAATAAGCTTTCTTGTGTGATATATGTTTGTATGTTTATATGTTTGTATAACATGGTTATTGGACTTGAATTTGGTATTATATTGTTCCTTATTGATTGCCGGTCATTTCGATTACTCATACTTTTGATTTTGAGTTCCGAGTTAAGAGTTAAGAGTTACGAAACTTTCCAGTCATATTGCATACATTGTCTTCGTTTTTTAATATCGAGTCGAATTTATAATTTCTAGTCAAAGTTTCATAGAAGTCCATGTGTGTGAGAGAGTACCGATTCGCAATCCAAAAACAGATTTGTATTTACAGTTTGAAGGCCGGAGAACACAGAAGGAATGCAAGGGAGTGAGGTGGCAACACACCATCTCGGGAAGGCAGTAGGCTTGGGGCTATTTTGGTCTTTTTGTTCCTTTCTTTCCCTCTCCTATAAATATCTCTTTCGTCTCATATTTTCATTTTTCGAAACACTACAAGAAAAATAGGTTTTAGGGACGAAATTTATTCGTCCTATTAGAACATCTATTGGGACCTAAAAACAAATTCGTCCCTAAAAATTTCAAACCTGAAGAAAACTATTTGGACGAAAAAAATCGTCCAATAGAACGTCTATTGGGATGAAACAAATTATCCGTCCCTAAAAAAGAACAAATCTGACAAGACTTTTAGGGATGAAAAATATTTGTCCCAATAGAATGTCTATTGGGATGGAAAAAAAAAATTGTCCTTAAAAAGTGTAAAAATATCAAGACTTTTAGGGACGAAAATAATTTGTCCCAATAGAATGTGTATTGGGACAAAATAAATTATTCGTCCCAATATGATGTTTATTGGGACGAAATTATTCATCCCTAAAAGTTTGATATTTTTTTTTTTGAAAAAAAAAAAAGAATTTATAGACTTTGAGAATTATTAAAACAAAAATAATATTTGTTGTTGATAATGATTTATCGGGATTATATTTTAATTTTTTATCTTTATTTTTTTTAAAAGTTTTTCCTAAGAGACATAATTAAATTTGTTTTATTTTTTTATATTAATTACTATAGATTAATTCAAAAATTATGAAAAATTATATATATATATATATATACTTATATATATTATAAATATTATAATAAGAATCTAAAATGCAAAACCACTTTCAAGAAAAGTTGTTGTATATTTATCATTTTCTTTTGTGCTAGGAATTCAAATCTTACATTTGTCCATTAATTTGAAAAAAGTAAAGAAAGTCTCTATATTCCATGCAACCCACTTTCTAGAAAAAATGTTATATATGTTTCCTTCCATTTTGTGATAGAAATTTAAATCTTACATTTGTCTATTAAATTGAAAAATATAAAGAAAGTTTCTATATTCTATGTACGATTAAGGATAGACCATTTGATATGACAGTATATGTTTTTTAAAAATAGTTTAATTGTACATTATCTCTTAGTGCAGTTGGTAGTGTACCTTCATTCCATATTGTAATAGTTCTTGTGATATATATTTTTTTAAAATAGTTTAATTAAATGTTACAATAAACATTTTTAATATCAATTTATTTATAATATAAAAATAAAATTTAAATTATTGGAATTCATTTATAATAAAAATTTAATAACATATAGAGCTTATATATAAATAATATGATACATCCTAAGCACTAGTGAAGTGGATAAGCTTTTCAAATGGAGGGTGGGAGGTCGTTGGAGAGCCAAACTTTAAATGTTTGAGTGGGTCGGATCGATGGGTTGATGTGGGTATTAGGTCAATATGATTATTAATTTTTTTATTTTTTTAAATCAAATTTTTTCCCTATAGATAGTTTGTAGGGACGAAATATTTCATCCCTACAAGATATCTATTTCGTCCCTATAGGTTATCAAAAGGGACGAAACGAAAAGTTTCGTCCCTAAAAACTATCTATAGGGATGAAACAAAATGTGTTCCTATAGGTAGTCTTTAAGGACGAAGTTTAATTTTTGTCCCAAAGAAGCTATTGCGACCCACCTGAGACGACGAATTTATTTCGTCCCAATAGGTCTATAGGGACGATTGTTTGGTTATTGGGACGAAAAAAAAGCATCTCAATAGCCCTTTTTTTGTAGTGAAAGAAGAAAATTTAAAAACTCTAAGTGTAGAAAATTTTCTCTCAACTTTCTCATCTCCCAAACACTATATCTTTTTTGTTTGAACTCTGATTCGAACGATTCAAGTTAGAGATTGTTCGTATTTCATTTCTCTATCTTTTTCAAGAAGGTTGAGGGTATTTATTCAGGTATTTCTTATGGTTCTCCATAAAAAACGAGACTGCACTTTCCTTACAAAGGTATTGAAATTTTCTCATGTTTTGATCTTCAGAGTTTTTCAATTACCTTGGGTTTTCTTCTTCTATATATGTGTATACTTTGATTAGAGTTTTAAACTCTAGAAAAGCTAGATCCAACATGATTAAAATCCCACAAGTTGAGTAAGGTTTTTGATTATGCTTATGTTATCACATGTTTGTGTTTTGTATTGTGTTAGGTTTTCATCTAGGACTATTTTGGACTTTGATTAATTGATTTTTGTAAGAAATAGTCTCTACATGTGTTAGATCTTTTCAATTGAATATATTTTGGAATAACACATTTGATTGAGTGCTTAGAGCTATTTTGGCTTTTAATTGAATTTTGTGATAGAAATATGCTCTAGGTTGTAGCTAGAACTTTGATTGATATTGTCTCATGATATTATCTCATGATTCTAGCATATGTTTGTGTATGTTACCAAAACCTTGATTATGTGCTTAGTGTGTATACTTTTGATTCAAGTTTTAGTTACATGAATGAATTATGATTTTAATGTGTTTGTGGTGTTTCACATAATTCTAGAATATTATTCATATTTAGTAACTAGACAATATTTGTTATGATCTTTCATGCATAAGTCTAGTTTCCATAGGATATGTTTGATCATCATATTCTATGTTGAGTGCTTGTTTGCATTTATGCATTCATTGATCACATTTAGGAAGTTCTTGTAAAAGACATGAAGTCTTGGCTAGGTCCGGATAGCTAAGCAAGAACTCTTGATTAGGACATGTGGTCCGAATAATCAAGCATGAGAGGCATGGGTGCCTTAGATAGAAAGTAGACTTTATTAGTGGTGGACTCAGGATATTAAGATGCTATGGAGTCCAATAGAGGTGAGTCATTTGTTGATCACTCTTGAGAAATTTCCAACTTCGTAATGGTGTTGGTTATAGTGGACTCCAATAGAAAGTGAGTCATTTGTTGATCACTTTTGAGGAATTTCCAGTATATCAATAGGGATTGGGTAGATGTAGAGTCCAATAGAGAATGTATCATTTGTTGGTCACTTTTGAGGAATTTCTTATCTACTTTCCAATAATAAAAGTACCAGATGGTTGTATTCAACCCATGGATGTTTCCTCTATGGAGGTTTTACCACGTAAAAACCTAATGTGTCAATACTTCCTATCCCTCTTATATATTTGTATGTGTATGTTTGTATCTTGTTTTACAATCTTCATTTCTAGACATTATTGAAAAACAATATTGTTGTAATGTGTGAAATGCAAGCACTTCATATGATCAAAGTTGTAAATATCACTGTACTTGTACATAGATTTATTTGTATATAATCATCTTTGATTAAGTACTTGTACTTATTGAATAATATTGTGAATACAAGTATACTTTGCTTTATTTCATTTGTCTATGGTATTTTTGTTGGGTTAAAAAATTAAATAGCACTTTTTGGAGGTAGCATTTCTACATTGTCACTGTTTTAATAACTTATGTTTAAAATACGCATATTATGGTCAACGGATAAAAATACCCCCAATTGTTGTATCACATCAGATTTCTGTCATTCATTTTTTAGTGACAGAGTTGTAAAGTAGATAGAGAAAGTCCCGTTGAAACCCAGACAATCATTCGAACTGCGATGGAGTGATGCTATGGAAACGCATTCGGGGGTCGAGTTTTTTTTGTTGTTGTTATATTGTATGTTGACGAAGATGAATATCTGGGTTTTATGCACATATAAATAAACCCTAAAATAACATTGTAAGGGTTGCGAACTCATCAATACGTGAGAATAAGATAGCTTGAGTGTGTAACTATTTTGCTATAGTTGATTTGTCTTCTCATCGTCATCGACAACCGTGGACGTTTCCACAACCTAGGGTTTTACCACGTAAAATCTGTGTTTGCATGCTCTTTTTTCTACTCATAGCATCACTAACAATTTATAATAACTTGTTAGACGCGTGATCAACTTTACGTAATCCAAAAAATCACTGTCAACAAAGATTTTGTATAAAATTTAAAATATTTTTCAAATGAATACATCATAATTTTTTTTATTACTAATAACATTTTAAAAAATTATTTAGAAAATAAATTATTAACTTATCTATTTATAATTTAATTTAATTTACTATGTAAAAAAAATTCAATGCAATAAGTTAAATCTAGGATCCAAAAATCAAGTGAATCACCTAATACAAGCTGATACCATCCACCATTCCACCATCCACCTTCGGTGTATTAGATAATGTGCCTGTACGGCTTTACCGTATTAGATCAATTATTTTTTATTCTTACCAACTTTTTATCCAACGTAATGTGGGATTCCAAACCCATCACTGGTTTGGGATGCTAAATCTAACACAGATCATAAGGTCATTTCAATATATAAGATATTTTTTTCACACGGTTGATACTTTTCTTTTAAGATGACTCGGACCCTCAAACATGTAATCTCATGATACAGATGTAAAGGGTTTACTATCGGATCAACATCATCCCATCATGTTTTGGCACTTGACACCTCTAAAGATATACATTTACAAATATTTTTACTTTCTCAATAATAATGGACATTTAAATTTCAATATTCCATGTCATTGGCTTGGGATGCTAAATCTAACAGATTAATGGTAAAAGGTCATTTCAATATATAAAATATTTTTTCACATGATTGGCATTTGACACCTCTATAGATATACAATTACATATATTTTTACTTTTTCAATAATAATGAGCATTTAAATTTCAGTATTCCATATTTAGTATAATAGCTAATATCAAATATATTATTTAATTCATAATCTAAAAAATAAATGAATTTTGACTCAAAATTTTGTTTAAAAGCACAAAGAGTATCAAAACCCATGAACTATTACGATAATTAGTGCTCAAGAGTAAAAATGTCTTCGTTTCTTCAAGTGGTCTTATTTCTTAGTTTTAGCTGCTATGGAGTTGAAGGTGGACGTAAAGTTTCAAGGCCATGGCAAAAGGTAAGAAAATCCTCCATTCAGATCTGAAATTTTAGATATTAGGAAATTACAATAATAATAATTTCTTCTAATTAAGGTATCTCTGATTGCCTAATAGAAAAGTTTTAATTTCCTTTAGCCTTAAAATAACATATTTTAAATTATTTAATAATAATTAAAAAAATAAAATAATAATAAAAATGTTTAATCAATATATAAATATAAAATCAATCTTTAATAAGAAGGGAGGTTACACCGGCAAGCTCCTCCAGCGTATAGGAGGCGGCTAGTGGCCTCCCAAATTTGGGAGGAGGCTACAAGTTTCCTCCTTCACACAAAATGGAGGAGTTTGTGAGTCTCCTCCATTCGCACCGGAGGGGGCAACAGCCTCCTCCATTTACAATGAAGGAAGTATCGCTCTTCCTCCCAATCGTACAGAGAGAAGGCGGTGTGACAAGCTGCCTCCCACGTATAGCAGGCTGCGACCGCGATGCCTCATCGTGAAAGGAGGCATTATGCCTTCTCCATCACACAGATAGATGAGGCTTGCAGCCTCATCCATTTTGCACGATGGAGGAGGCGTGCGGTTTCATCTGGAAGGAGTTTCTTCCTCACATATCTAGTAGGAGGCTGCGAGTTTCCTCCTGCCGGGAAGGCGTCTGAAGGTGGCCTCCACTTTTTTGAAATTTAAATTTTAAAAAAATTAGTTAAATTATATTTTACTAGCAAATGATGGTTTTGTCCCTAGAAATCCAGTCAACTATTAATTCTATCGGATTTTGACTAATGGCTTGAGGGGCGGCAACAATTAATGGGATTTGTTAAATATTAAGGGCGCGTTTGGTATCATTAAGTGGTGTTTTGAAAACTATTTATAAAAATTGAAATTATGTTTTAAATTTGATATTTTTAAAAATGTAATATGTTTTTTAGATTTTTTTAAAAGTATTTTTTAAAAACGGAAAATGATATAAATGTGTTTGGTGTTGTTTTTTAAAATGGATAAAATAGTTGTTTGGAGGGAAAAATTGTAGTTTGTTTTAAAATGATATTTTGAAATTGGTAAAAAACAATAAAAAGTTGTTTTTAACTTTTTAATTATAACTATCAAAAAGTTGTTTTTTTTTGTTTTTTAAAATAATTTTGTAAAGTGTGTAACCAAACCATTTTAAACAACTTTAAATTTGATTTTTTTTTTTAAATGGTTTTTAAAAACACTTCCAAACAGCTCCTAAGCTTTTTTTTTTTCTAAAACTCAGGGTATGTTAAAGTAATTAACCATTTCCCTCTACCTTTTCCATTTATTTGCTGGTTTTACCGTATAATAACTCATTCATATAATTATTTTATTGAAATTGTTCAATTGTGCAGCCCACACGCATTGATGAGTAAGATTGTGTTGATATTTACAAACAACTGGCATTCGACAATGTATTATTGAAGAATCACAAAATCCAGGTATTTATAATTCAATTCATTTGAAGTAATTATAATCTTTCTTTAGTCATACTATACTTCATTTCATCTAAACGTAAACACCTAATTATATATCTTGCAGATGAACCCGAGTTCTTTACCAAAATTCGAAAGCAATAACGAGTTATTATTTGATAGACATCGTAGTTTTTAACTTCAAAATACATATAGTTGTCTAGAGGGAATAGTACATATTTAAAGAAGTCGAGTTAACAATAATACAGATTTAAAATTTATATCCAAATTGCATCTCGGAAATATTCATCCACTTACTGGTACAGCACCGGGGAAACATGTAAGTATAATTAGCCTGGTATATGACAAATCTTTTATTTTCATAAAATATGATAATGTAGATTATCTTGAAATGATATATTTCAATTTTGTTTTGGATCTATACCTTGAATAGTTCTGTGTTGGGTTGGATTAAATTAAAAAAAAATTAGATTTTAATTAAAATAAATTTTTGTTAATTTATTTTAAAATAATTTACACCAAAACTACTTTCAAATAAAATAAATCAAATTTTCAAAATATTTAGCTTTTCTATAAATGGATACAAAAAGGATGTATTAAATAGGGTAATGTTTAGCGTGTAAAGAAGAAGAAAAATAATAATAGAAACAACTGTTTGTTGAGTATGTTCTTATTTAATTAAGATATATTTTTGTAATAATTGCAAATATTATTTAGTTTGCAGTGTTTCATACTAAATTAAATAAACCGGGCATGTATGGAGAAAGAGCTATGATAGATATATATAACCCACCCGCTAAAATGAATCAAGTCAGTATGGCCCAAATATGGATGGAAGGTGGACCTCCAGCTGAACTCAACAACATACAATTTGGTTGGGCAGTAAGTCATTACCTTTTTTTTTTTTCTAAAATTACTCATATTTTTTTTTTTTGATTTGTTTGTGTGAACAATTTACATTTGGTCCCAAGATTATATTTTAATCTTTATTTTCTATCTTGTATATAAAATAACTTATTATAATTCTACTTTTTTATATGATAAATAAATTGTTCTTAAAGAAAGCAAACAAATTCTCAAAATTTAATTTTATCTTCTTTTAACATTTATAAGTAAAAAAAGAATTCGAATAATAATATTTAATATTTCAGGTGAATCCAGACCTTTACGGCGACAACTGCACACATACAACTGCATATTGGACAGTAAGAATTAATTTCTTGTTCTCATTCCTTATGTCTTTGTTTATTTTTCAAGTCTAATATGAATTTTTATTATAAAAAAAAAAAGAGTAAATGGATCTAAGAAAACGGGTTTTTATAATATGATTTGTCCTGGTTTTGTATAAGTTCATCCTTCAGAGCGTTTGGGTCTGACTTACCATCACATATCAGTTATCGGTGGAAAGATATTTGCAATTCAACCTATGATATATAAGGTAACATTCTGAAACAATTGATAAAATAACATGAATGTAATTAGGTTAGGTATGTAAATAATAGTGTTAGAAAATGTTCTTTTACTTAAATGCCCATTATCATATTTATCATAAATATTAACAAATTTTTTATATAAAAAAGTGACCTATATATTATAATTTAATCCCTATAAATTTTTATAGGATCCATAAACAGGTAATTGGTGGTTTTTTGTTAATAGTAATTTGAAGATAGGATATTGGCCAAAAGAAATTATTCCTGGCAGCATTATTTATCCAATAGGGTGGATGGACATATAATTCTCCGGATGGATTGAGTCCACAAATGGCAACCGGGCGTTTTCCTAGTAGAGATATTCATGTGTCATGGTTTTTTGCACAACTTCAGACTGTGAATAAATTTAACAATTTAGTTTATATTGAGCGAGAGAGCCTACAAAAAGATGTTGATAATACAAGTTGTTATGATTCCATACATTGGGGTAATCAATAGGGTATTCTCACTCAAACTTTTTCATTGGGGGGATACGGTGGAATGTGTGGTATTTGATGTGTTATTGTAAGGGAAATAAAATATCATTTAAATAACTATTATCTGAAATTTTAAATTTATCACTTCGTAAAAGTTTTAGAGCGGTGGTATTGGCAACCACTAATGATCTAATAAGTGGAAATTGTGAGATATGTCACCATTTGTATTGTCTTTTGTGATGATGTCATCAGTTTAATAACTTAAGTTTAAAAGACACCTGTTATGGTGAACTACCGAAGTTGCCCATAAACTTTTATTTGTAAAAGGCAAGTTTCTCAAATCCTCTGTATATCCCCAAAAAGTTGTCTGAAAACTTGTATCTATCTCTCTCCAAAAAGAAAGTTGTCTCGTTCTAGAAGGGCTCTGCACAAGAAGATAACTAATATTTATGATCTCGTGTATTATCTTTTCTGTTTTCATGTATTTTCGATATTTTTCATGCATTTCTGTGTTGTAAGAACATGTATGAACATTTAATAGATCCGAGTATTTTTCATATGTGACCGAGAATATGTAAACAAAAATCGAGCATATTTGTTATTGGACCGAGGTTTTATATATTTTGAAAAAACCTCGATTATGTGGAAAAAATGCTCGATTAGTTTGAAAAAATGCTCGATAATTTGAAGAATATTCTCGATCCCTTGAAAATGTTCTCGATCCATTTGGAAAAAGTTCTCGATCCCTTGAAATTATTCTCGATCCATTTGGAAAAAGTTCTCAATTCCTTGAAAATGTTCTCGATTCCTTGTGTTTTGTTGCCTTGAAAATGTTCTCGATCCATTTGGAAAAAGCTCGATCCCTTACACTTTGATAATGTTGTCGATCCCTTACACTTAATAAATTTATTTAATTCTTAATAATTGCATACTTACTTTAGTTTTTTAATTTGTTAATAATGGTTTGTGATGATGATTTTCACAGGACAATGGCTCGGGTGAGAATAGTCATATCTTACAACGGTCGATAGGAGCAATTACTTGATGGAAGTCAGAGGTTTTTTGGTTTCGATAACCAAGGAATGTATGTGTCAAAGAATATGACTTACGAAGAGCTGGTGTCGATCGTGCAAACCGTTTTGAAGTACGATGTCAACAAATACATTGCCGATCTACAATCTATATCAATCGTTCCCGGGACAACATGTCGCACATTTATAAGAAACGACGATGATGTTTTGTTTATGTTGGGGGAAGGTAGGGTGATCCCTCAAGTATGTGTTAGTCTAACTGAGAATGCAACAACAAATGTGATAGCTGAAGATACCCCTGGTCGTGGAAACACCCATGAATTTCGATCGTCAGGCGGAAGCAACCAATTGTTCACAGAAATAAGTGGAAACGAAGAGCAGCAAAACATTTATGGTGTCCCACCGGAAGTAGGCGACCAAGGTTATATACCTGGACCTCAATTTGACGAGTTCTTTGGTTGTCAAATTGAAATGAATGTTGGGCAGTACAACCACCAATACAATGAGATGTACAATGATATGAATAATGAGCAGAACAATGAACCAAGTTTTGGGCCAATTCATGAAATGGATAATGAAGCAAATTTGCATCAAGTAAATAATGTAGCGAACAATGAGGAAGATGAAAAACCTGTCCAAATAGAAAGACATGCAAGACGTGTACACATATGTAGTTCTAGTGCAGTAGAAATAGCTGGGACCTCTGAGGTCCGGCCTAATATAACTGAAGCTGATTCTGACAATGGCATAACGTGGGTAATTCTAGGAACAGAATCGTACTCTTTTGGTATGGGTGGAAACAGGAACTCGGTAGAAGACGAACCAACAAGCATGATATATAAAGGGCAATTTTTTCCTAGTAAAAAGGATTTGAAGAGAATGGTTGGGCATTTTGCATTGCGGCATAACTTCGAGTGGAAGGTGAAAATGTCGAACAAGACAACGTTAAATCTGGTTTGTTTGATGGACAATTGTACGTGGAAGTTAAGAGCGATGAGGAGAGATGAAGCGACATACTTCCAAGTAAGAAGTTTTGTCAACAAACACACTTGTCTGTTAAAGAAGATTCACCGCCGCCATCGACAAGCTAGTGCAGTCATAATTGGTGAAGTGGTTGCACCTAGATTGCAACAACAGGATGGTCGATTAATGCGTCCTAAGAACATAATCGCCTATATGAAAACAATGTATGGCATTCAAATCATGTACAGTAAGGCATATCAAGCTCTCGATTATGCGGTGTCACTCACGTATGGGACGCATGAGGAAACCTTCCAACTACTGTCATCATTCGGTTAAGTGTTGGAAGAAAGAAATCCTGGAACAATCACTGACTTACAGTGCGATGAAGATGGTAAATTCCTCTACTTTTTCATGTCGTTGGGTGCCTCACTTAGAGGATTCCGGAGATGTCTGTGTCCAGTTATTGCCATTGATGGTACCCATTTAAAGGGAAGATTCAGGGGTACAATGTTTGTTGCAACTGCACAATATGGGAATGAACAGGTTTATCCCATTGCTTTTGGCTACGGTGACTCAGAGAACAACCTATCATGAGAGTGGTTTTTGGATTGCTTGAAAGGTGCCCTTGGCAATATAGATGATTTGGTTTTCATTTCTGATCGTCATGTAAGCATTGAAGCAAGGATTTCTAAAGTGTTTCCTTATGCCACCCATACCATATGTTGCTGGCACTTTTCTTAAAATTTTAGAAAGCGATATCACAGAAAGGATATTGCCACAATATTGGACAAAGCAGCCCAAGCGTACACCGAGTTTGAATATAACCGGCATATGGAAGAGTTACAAAACTTACACCCGAATGCATATGATTATGTAATTGATGTCGGTCCACACAAGTGGTCCCGTGTACACTGTCCCAACAGAAGGTACTGGGTGATGACAACAAATGTTGTAGAATGCATAAAGTCATGCCTAAAATTTGCACGGCAACTGCCTATGTTGACTCTGGCAGAGTTCATTCGGAATATGCTACAACGTTGGTTTCATGATCGTCATAGGGTTGCACAATCCATGCGTCATCAGTTGACCGACCCAGCACATCTTCTGATCCTAAAATGCTTAGAGAAGTGTAATTTTATGACCGTAAATCCAATTGACTGGAACATATTCTCTGTGAAGCGGTCTGGAAAACAGTGGACCGTTGATCTAGCCCGAAAGACCTGCACATGTAACAAATTCCAAATGGACCAGCTTCCATGTTCTCACGCGCTCGCTGCCGCAAGGTATATCATACATTTTAGTACATCTGTGTATTATTACTGCAACACGAATCACATTGTTTTCATTGTTTTTATTGTTTTTACAGAGACCGAAACATGGACTTCACCTCCCTGTGTGCGGACTTCTACAAGAGACAGACACTTATTGACTCGTACTCGGTCCCTATTATACCGGTTAGACATCCTTCCACTTAGGTTGTGCCATCTGACATCGCTGAGAGGGTCGTTTTGAATCCAATCTCTAGGAGACAAGCAGGACGCCAGAGGGCGGGTCGACATATATCGTCTTCGGAGAGGACAACTACATAAAACTGTAGAAGATGTGGACAACCAGGGCATAATTCCAGGAGATGTTCTAACACAACTTTGATTAATGAAGGTCCGAGTAGAGTTATTCCTGAGGAATACTGATGCAAGTGTAGCATCTGTCATACAGTTGGCCACAACAGACAGACGTGCCCGACCAGAGACTCCATTGTGGAATGATTTTAGGCGTTATGATGATATCACTTTTTTTAGTACTCGTATGACTTGTTCAATAATTGAATTTCAATTATAATTACATAGGATTTTCAATTACTGTTAAACTTGTGATTTATGGTAGTTGAAAAGGAAACAAAAATAAATAGAATTTTATTTGAATGCAATTTTTTTTTTACAAAAAAGTGGTACATGTTCAGAAGAATTACTACATAAAACTAAATGGGTCGGGAGTTTGAAAATATCTCAACTGCCATATTCTTCCGAATGATCTCCATATCGTCTTCCGACCAATCGAAGTCCTTTCTGTCCGCTAGAATGTTCTCGATCAATCTCAATGTGTGGGGACCACAATTACCCCTACAGTTGGACATATTAACATGCGTTAATAAAACAATAATATTTTAATAACTCAATCTCAAAGTAAATGAAAACAATGTCTTATGATTTCTTCTGCTGGGGGACACGAGATGTCGACACCATGCTGACTGAGAAGGGCATATTCTTCATGGGGTACGTCTCACGGTCAGGCGATCGCACAGTATGAAAATCGGCCTAATACAACATTGAAGGCAAAAACCAGAGCAAGGGGGCTCCTACTGCTTTCGGATATTTGTTGAGACCTCCTATGTCTAGGGGTCGACTATGAACATCTTCCCGAATGTGAGGTCGACGGTCACCAATAGCCAATGTTGGCGCCCAATGTTGCACGGTATCAGGACATGTAAACGTAAAAAGGTGTTAGGATGTATAAAAACATTTATATTTGCAATTGCAAACCAAGTACCACAGACAACATCCAATAGGAGCACCACCACGCACCGTCGTAAAGTCCTCATTGGTCCACCATGACCCCATCACATTCCACCGGGTCGTAGTGATATCCCCGTGAGCATCACGAGGCATTATTCTCCCGAATTGAACCTCCAGATAAGACTGTACAAACATTTCATCGACAAAAAATTAGTATTGTTTTACAAACGAATGTAAAAGCATACATAATCATGATTTTTGTGGAATACTTACAAAAAATTGTGTATGCAAGATGTTGATCATCTGGTTGTAAGCAATCGAGAATGCTCGCTGACGCTTTTGAAGAATATGCAAGTACACGTCCATATGTTGGGAGTATATACACGTAATAAAGTGTTAGGAGTGTATCAAATCTAAAACAAACATTATATAGAAAATGTCGGGTTCGTGATACCTCGTCCTCCAACTCCATGAAGTTGGTCTGCATACGATAGAACCATGCAGCATCAACTGGCTCCAGCACGTCCACATCATGTCTGCATTAATTTCGTATTAGCAACACAAATATTTAATTGAACAGAAGAAAACTTGCCAGCTTATTAGAAAAAAGAATTACTTACGTTTCCCCATTTATGTTCTTCTTGAAGGCTCGGTAAGCCTTCAACTGGTCACCATCCACCAGTCTGTGGGGATCGAAAATGTGGCCAAAAGCCTGAAGTATTATCCTCGCCATCTTCGGTCGGCATGGATCTGTGTACGGGCTGAGCAACTGTCAACCGCGCTTCAGTATGAGCCTCTACAGTCGAACTCCACCCGCTGGGGTGTGGTACAATGATGAGGTATGTCCCTCCTGAGGCTGGATGAATGTAGGGGTAGAAGGGGCGGCTGCTGCTCGACCGATGAAGGCGGTGGAGGGGGAGACCGTTGCTCGATCGATGGGGGGGTTAGAGGGGGAGGCTGATGCTCGACCGATGAGGGCGGTGGAGGGGGAGATTGTTGCTCGACCGATGGGGTAGTGGAGGAGAAGACTGCTGCTAGACCGATGTGGGAGGTGGAGGGGGAGACTGCTGCTCTATCGGAGGGGCAGGTTGCCGCTCGACTAATGAAGCTGTTGTTGTATGTGTAACAGGCTCTATATCTCCGGTACGCTGATCAGGCTCACTCTCCAGAACTGCCCCTCCAGTATCAGGATCCTCACGATGAGCACCGGTCCTGTCTGTCCCCCCGGAATATCCATTTGTCTTGTTTTCGGGAGTGAATTCAAGATCAGGATCAGGTGGACCATCCCGGTGTGTATGCGTCCTGATAAAGGAAAGCTTCTCGATCAATGCGAGCAACTCCCGATGTTGCTATTGTTGATCCTCCTCGCTCCTCCGGATCATATCTAGCAACTCTCGGTGTAGTCGCTGTCGATCATCCTCACTCTTCTGGAGGGCTTCACGTAACTCATAGAAATGATGATCCCATGGGGCCTGAATTCGTGTTAACATTGTTAGCACTAAAAAACTCAATAGGTCGCGTTAATAAAAATGAAACTATCATCTCAACTTACCTCCACATCATGTCCAACGGCTGCACGGGAATCTCCTCTAGATGCACCAGGTCCGGTGGTGGTAAACCGAACCCTTCTATGCCCCACTCGTCGAGGAGACGACATAAATCCGTCAGTGTCCATGGCATTGAAACTCGGGGTCGATGGGTCAGAAGCCTCAGTATCACTACGCCTCTCTCCCCCACCCTCCTTTTCCAAACCATCTCCATGTCTCTCACCGTCAGTAGTCTGATGAGGGACAGACAGAAGGTTAACCCTATTATCCTCTACATACAGGCTCTCCCACCCTCGTTTAGGCTTGCGAAGTATGGTGCTCCCTCCTCAGCTGTTGTGGGCACCATTTCCTTCCTCGCAAACATCTGAAAACTTAGTTAGAGGAATGTCATTGTAAACATAGTAACTACTATAACGATTAACAAATTAAATACATACCCTAGCATTGAAAATCTTGGCCAACTTCTTCCCTCTAGGTTGTTTTGTCAACTCCCACTTCAACATACGAGGAGAAAGCTCTGTAGCCCTTCGGTGCCGAAATTGACGCTCAGTTGGGGGATCATCTCGAAAGCAAATATCTGCATCAAAGATAAGTACATTCAGGATCCAAAAATTTTAGGCAACGAAATATAAAGTAAGTTTTGTAATTTACAGTTCTTACCAAGAGGGCATGCGACAGACCGTAAATGTTGTACCCCTCAACGGTATTTACAACGTCGCCCTATAACTGTTGGCCTCTCTCCTCACGTCGCCATGGTAATGCATGCTTGAAAGACAAAATAGAATGCTTATATACGTGGGCACCCCATGGGAAAGCATCGAAGGCAGTGAGGTCCTCCACCAACCGAAACTGCCAAACAGAAATCTTGAATCTCTCCTCCACCCTCATCAATATCAAGTTCAGCATGTATACGAGGCACAACTTCACAGCATCGTACGCCTCCTGAAACTCTCCCAAGGTAAGAACAACCCTCAACTCCTCCAACGATACCTCATCGGTTCTACGAAAGTACCGCTGATGTATGTCATTCTCTACTACAACATACAGACTAGTGTCCGGTACAAGTCCAAAAGGTAATCCGGTGATGAGGCAAAATTCCACCTTCGAAATTCTCACCACCTTGTTCCCTGACAGGAACCGTATCTCATCTGTTGGCCTGTCATGGTTTAACTCCCGTAACAACAGTTGATGGATAACCCCACCAGAAAACTTCATCTCCCGGTGCATCGACATGAAATGCCCGAAACAGGACGCCATGAACCAACGCCGATCCTTAACAACAAAATGTTCTGGGACCAGGGTCAATGCATCATCTATACTGGCGAGGGTTTCAAAATGGTCGTGTCGAGTCAATTTTCCCTTGAACCAATCTCCCTCTGGAGTTTTAAGGGAATCCTTCAACCTGCTCCTCATCTATAATGTCACAGAAACAAAACATAAGTAAACCGGAAAAAAACTCAGTGCTACAATGAAATATATTCTCATCTACAATGAAATATATTCTCGATCCTTTCATAATATTCTTGATCATTTGCAAATAATCTTGATCGTTTGAAAAATATTCTCGGTCTTCTTAAAAATATTCTCGATCGTTTCAAAAAAGTTCTCGATCATTTGAAAAATATTCTCGATCTTTTGAAAAAATTCTCGACCGTTTAAAAAATATTCTCGATCGTTTGAAAAAATTCTCGATCGTAAGGTGAAAAATTCTCGATCGTTTGAAAATAATTCTCGATCGTTTGAAAATAATCTCGATCGTTTGAAAATTTTCTCAATCGTTTGAAAAATAATCTCGATCGTTTGAAAAATAATCTCGATCGTTTGAAAAATAATCTCGATCGTTTGAAAATAATCTCGATCGTTTGAAAATAATCTCGATCTTTTAAAAATAATCTCGATCGTTTGAAAAGAATCTCGATCGTTTGAAAAAAGTTCTCGATGCTTTCAAAAATCTTCTCGATTCTTACGTAAAAATCCTCGATCTAGTTCCAAAAAACCTCGATTTCGCTCAAAAAATTCTCGATTTTAAAATTTTTCAGAATTATAATTCATCGATACCTAGAATTTCATCTTCCATAACAAATATACAACCTAATTTCAAACCCTAACCTAAACCATAACCATTCTCAGATCTCGTTTTGAACCCTAATCTATGAATTCAACCAACAAAACACAAGTCTAACATGCAATGGCAAGTTATCAACTACAAAATTCATAAAAAAAACGAACATAAATTACCTTTGTAAATCGCAACAAATCTGGTGTATTCTCGTTCCCGTGCCGGTCACTTCGCCGTCGATTCTGTTGCCGTCGGTCTCCTTCTCACTCTAGCTTTTTTCACACTAACAAAACAACAACTTTGGGGTATTTTAGTCCGATCACACTAAATGATGTCTTTTAAACATATATTAGTCAAATGGTGACCCCCACCCCCCCAAATGGTGCCAATAATTTATTGACCCCGATCTAATAATGCCTCCATTTTTAAAATTCAAAAATTTATTTGATGTATTTCAAAACTATTATTTTTATTTATCTCCAAACTTAACTCCCTCATAAATGCTCTATATATATTTAAAAAGAAAAAATGCTATGATTAAATTCTATTAAAATTAAAACATCACATCCACAAATAACATGTTAATCTAAAAAAAAATCTTTTTTTAAACAATTTAAACCCTAGTTTTATTTGTATAATGTATTGTATACTACTTATATGATTGAAGAAACTAATAATATCATCCAAAGCGATCATTATTTAAAAGTGAGATTTTTTTTTCTCTAATGAACACAATATAATTAAATAAAATTTTATTTTCCTATTTTTATCTTCACTAAATGATAAACAATATGAAGGAAATATATATATATATATGTGCTCAATGTGAGTAAAAGAAATCGATGAAAAAGGTACATAATTTAATATATATATTAGGAATTTTCAAATCAGTACGCATTAATATAACTTCTTCAGTACGTTGGCTATGAACCATTAGATTTACATACTTTAACTCAAGGTATATGCACCTGTTAAAAATTCTCCATATTCAATGGTCCACATACAACGCACTGATAGAAAAATCACCATATATATATATATATATATATATATATATATATATATATATATATATATATATATATATATATAGTCTTTCTCCCGTCTGTTCGACCTGATATAAAATACATTAGTGCATTGTATGTGGGTTATAGATTATTGATAAGCACTGACAAGTGCATGCAGACCGAGTCAAAGCATTTGAATCTAATAACGCACATTCAAGGCACTGATTTATTTTATATCAGATCGAACTGACAGGAGAAAGATTATATATACATACATACATATATATATATATTCAAGTCAGTGTGTATTGATAAAATTTACATTGATGTGTTGCATGTAAACCATTAGATTTACATGTTATGACTCTGTGTATGCACTTGTTATTGTTTCACCATAATCAGTGACCCACACACAACGCATTGATGTAAGTTATATTAGTACGCACTGATGTAAGTTATATTAGTACGCACTGATCAGAATGAGACTATATATATATATATATATATATATATATATATATATATATAGAAAAAAAATTACCTCAGTGTGTTTCATATGGACCATAAGATTTAATTGTCTTGATTTAGTCTGTATGCACTTGTCCATGCTTATTCATAATTTATGTCTCACATGCAATAATGCACTGATATATTTTATATCAATGAGTATTGAGGAGAAAAGAAATATATATATATATATATATATATATATTGGTTTTTTTTATGGGGTGAATTAAGTTTGTAAGATAAATAAAAATGGTAGTTTTGGAAATAGTTTTTTAAATTTCAAAAGTTGGGGCATTATTAGATCATTAGTGGTTGCCAATAGCACCACTCAAAGTGTTACGGTACACATATTGACACCCATAAAATTTATTAGTATACCCAATTTTATAATTCATCCATTTCTAATTTCTAAAATTTAAGAAATAAATATTACTATAAACATTCATCTTAATAGTACCCTCATTTAAATAAATATATTCATTTTAATACATATTATTTATAAACATTCTTAAATTATTATCGGTTTATCACACCCAATTTATTAAAAAAATTCATATTGTTTTTGGAATCAAATCATATTTTAATAATGATTCAATTTACTTTTGAAAATATCTTGAATGAAAGAGCCTTATAAAAGGAAATATGTGGAACCGTATATAGAGTCAAGAGATTTTCAATCTGGAATTCTCTTATTTATACAACTATCATAAATAAATAAATAAAACTCTTATTGATATGTCTAGCTATCTTTAAAAAAAAAAGTTTGTTAATATCTATAGCTATTGTTAAAGAAAAAATTGTTTATTGATAGAGTTCATACTTATAAAACAAACAAATATGATAATCATGTGATAATGAGAAAGTTTGAAACTTAAAATAAAATTAAAATTTATTTAGGGTTTATCATAAAAATTAGGATTTATCATAAAAAAAAAATTCAAAAGTAAGTTTTATTTTAATAAAGAAATATAGAAACTATGGGTGTAATTAATAAGTGTATATAGTCTTTGGTTTATTCTTAATTAAAGTGATTTGTTCTTATTGGTAAATTTCTATTGGGATATTTTTAAATTTTTTAACAAAATATGTGTGTACTAATAAGTTTTATGGGTGTCAATATCGACCCCCAAAGTTATATTGTTTTTTTTTATCAAATTTTCAATTTTTGGGAAAAATACCCTAGATAAAGTTGACGAGTTCTTGCCCTTTGAAGTTATTAGTGGATATATTTTTAAAAAAATTGAATTTTAGTAGATACATTTGATAAGGGAGAAGTGAACAAGTGATGATACGAGAAATAGTGGAAATGATGAGAAATGTTATTTTTTTTTAAGTTTCGTTGCACCCAAGTCACTGCTTTAATAAGTTATGTTTAAAAGGCATCTATTATGGTGAACTAATAAAATTGCCCTTAGATAATCATTTTTTTTATTATGTTTGAACTTCCATCTTAGTTAACATCTCCACACTTTCTACACTTAACTCAGTAACTCTTTCTCTCTCTAACAATATATCTCTTAAATACTTCTTTTCTATACCTCCGTTTCTGAGTCTTGTAACACTTTATCCAACCATTTTCATTTTTTCTTCGATTCTTTTGTAAACCTTAAGTTGGTTGTGTGAATTTTAAATCTTCGAGCATTTTGTAAGTGTTTTCGAGCCTTTTGTAAGTGTTTTCAAGCATTTTTCAAGTGAGTCCGAACTTTTTGTAAGTGTTTCTGAGCAATTGTAATTACAAAGGGTCGAGCCTTTTGTAAATGTTTCCGAGCCTTTTGTACGTGTTTTCGAACCTTTTGTAAGTGTTTTCGAGCATTTTGTAAGTGTTTTCGAGCCTTTTGTAAGTGTTTTCGAGTGTTTTGTAAGTGTGTCTAAGCATTTGTAATTATATTGTATGTGCTTCCAAGCCTTTATAATTACAAAGGCTCGAGCCTTTTGTAAGTGTTTTTAAGCATTTTGTAAGTGTGTCCGAGCCTTTTGTAATTATATTTCGAGCTTTTTATAAGTGCTTCCGAGCCTTTTGTATAAACCTTAAGTTTGTAAACTCTATATCTCCGAGACTTTTAAGTACTGACCCGAGCCATTTCACATGTAACTTTATATCCACGAATGCGTCTGCGTAGCGCCACTCCGTCGTCGTTCGAGTGATTGTCTGGGTTTTAATGAAACTTTTTCTCTCTACTTCACAACTCTATCACCCGTAAACTGAATGAAAAGAAATCTGATATGGAACAACTATTGATAGTATTTTTGTCCGTTCATCATAATAGGTGTCTTTTAAACGTAAGTTATCAAAGCAGTGACAATATTGAAATGTCACATTCAGAAAGTGTCATTTAATTTTTGAACCAAGAGAAATATAACAACTTTACAATATTAAGGGTTTTTTTGTTGTGATATAATATTAATTTATAATGGAAATTGTGTGAAATTTCACCTTTTTTTTATGTGTTGCACTTATATCACTGCTTTAATAAGTTAAGTTTAAAATGCACATATTATAGTGAACTACCCAAATTGCTCTTAAGCAACCGATTTTTAATTTTTTTTTGTACTTTCATCTCCACACTTTAATAATTGAAAGCAGTAACTTCTCTCTCTCTCTCTCCAATAAACTTGTCTGGCAATCGATCTACAATTTGTCTAAAAGTTAACGTGTTTTAGCATAACAAGATATTTTGAGTCATGTAACAATTTATTCATTCCTTATGATTTGTTGTCTGAGTTTTTGCGTGAACATGAAGCTGGTATTGTGAAGTTTGAGCCTTTAAATTTTGAATCTTTGAGCCTTTATAAACTTTATTTATAATGTCCGAGCCTTTATGTAAATTATTCGAGACTTTGAGTAAAGTCTTCGAGCTTTTTTGTAAAGACTTCGAGTTTTTTTGTAACGGCTCCGAACTTTT
The DNA here is from genome assembly GCA_032871835.1 of Dipteronia dyeriana. Classification (NCBI taxonomy): domain Eukaryota; kingdom Viridiplantae; phylum Streptophyta; class Magnoliopsida; order Sapindales; family Sapindaceae; genus Dipteronia; species Dipteronia dyeriana. Next base: position 13,229,789 of record CM065295.1, read on the forward strand.
TTATAATGTAAATTATCTGAGACTTTGTGTAAAATCTTTGAGCTTTTTTGTAAAGGCTCTAAGCTTTTTTGTAATGGCTCTGAGCTTTTATGTAAAGTCTCCCGTGATTTTTTGTAATGGCTCTGAACTTATTTATAATATAAATTATATGAGACTTTGTGTAAAGTCTTCGAGCTTTTTTGTAAAGGCTTCGGACGAGCTTTTTTGTAAAGACTCCAAGTTTTTTTGTAATGGTTCCGAGCTCTTTAATAAAGCATCTGAGTTTTTTAATAAAGGCTCCAAAACTTTTACTAAAGGCTCCGAGCCTTTTGTAATTACATTTAGAGTCTTTTAATGATTGACCAGAAAAAAAAAAAAAAAAAAAAAAAACCGCTCCGGGGGTACTGCCCCCCTGTGAGCTGACCGAACAGCTTGACCACCGCGAGCTCGGCAGAGAGCTCAACCCCCGAATGCGTCTACATAGCAACACTCCGTTGTCGTTCGAGTGATTGTCTGGGTTTCAACGGGTCTCTCACTACTTCACAACTCTGTCACTGTAAAATGAATAAAAGAAATCTGATGTAAAATAATTATTACAATTTAAATATAAATTATTAAAGCAGTGACAAAGTGTCATTTAATTTTTAAACCCTAATATATATAACAGAGTCTACGTGAGAAAAGGCAATAAGCAATTTTCTAAAATACAATAGCTGCATTGTTAGCATTTGGTGGAAGAATCTGGAAAACAGTTTCTTGAGTAACTGTCACTCGTTTACTCACTCGCCAATTGGAGATGTTATCACCCTTGGCAAGTTATCTACAAACATAAAGATCTTTTCAGATTTAATGATCACACGTCAACCACAACTGACAAAGCTAAGTTTCATTCACTACTGTCATCTATCTATACGAATATATTCAAGTCCACAAGTCCACCCAGGTTTTTAATTTCATTATTTGAAGTATTACATCGAACCTTGTCTTTTAAGTCTTAATCATCTTGGATCGGTAGTTTACCCACTTTGGCATCTTCATCCATTCCTTGCCCCAGGCTCCAATACATAAAATCACATAATCTAAGAAAAACATCCATCGAGGCAACAGAAGAGGAAGGGAGCAAACATTGTAGGGATCGTATATCATTTCAGTAGCGGTGTCAACGACAGATCCAATTGCATAGCTTCCAGTTTCATATCCATTTCTTGAGATTCATCAATTCCCACTCGAGAGCTTGTAGTTGCAGATCCTCCAGAACTCTAAGATGGAGTTGATCACCCTTTGATAATAGGGCAGGAAAGAGTATTGGGCTTGTGCTCGTAATAAATGAAAAAAGAATACTGGAACATGCATTCTTAAGGAAAAATCAATGCCAAAACATGGTAACCAAACATTGAATCATAATATAAACTAATATTCATAAGGAAAAGTAACAAAATATCTTAGTCTAACAAAAGCATCGATCCTGGCTTGCCAAAATCTAAATTGTAGCCACTGTCTACAAATATCAACCTTGTGAAATGCAAAATCTTTAACGAGATACAAAGCTCTCTGCTTGGTGCTTAACCGGTTATATTCTGGGACTTGTTAAGAATCACACCCTCATATTTGACCTGGAACCATTTCATGGCATCATCCTTTGTGACCCTGTGCTGGATCCCAACACGAGACTTGCACCTACGGCGACGGCCAACACGATAACCAGGACGTTCCAGAACAACAAAGAAATCCATACCGTAAATACCGGTTGAAGGATCATACCTGAAAATATGAAATAAGTGATCAAAACATGATAATAATAATAATATTTGCCATATATAAGGATAGGGAAAGGAAGGCAGTTATTTTCGTAAGACATACAACAACATTCTCTGTCATGGAACAATAATTAATTGATATGAACAAGAAATGGTTGGTTGAGAGGCATTAGGTCCCAATGCAAGTAGCAAATATAGGACGAAAACTTGACAAAGAGTTTGTCACAGATGCCGCATCACAAATAATAAACAAACTATTAACAATTATGTGCTCATTGCAAAATTTCAACTTTTGTAATCTCATAAATTTAGGAGCAACTATAATCAACTTTAAGAAATGTTTGGAACTGGAAGCAAATACACGTCTACAAAATCAACAATAGCCATACGGGGCAACTAATTATTCAAATATTGCTGTCAACAGTAATAAACATCACTTATTTTTTCTCAAAATATATGCATGCATCGTACAATTGCTTTTGGTAATGATAATCAAGCAGCAAATTATATGTAAACACCATCAATGGCAAAGAAGTTAAATCCAATCAGCGAGAAGACAAATTCAAGAATAATGAAAATTGAGATATAAATTACAATCAATCACTATAAGCTTACTTGATTCCAAGATCAATGTGTTCCTGAATACCAAAACCGAAGCAGCCGGTATCACTGAAGTTCCTTCGCAACAGCTCGTATTCCTTCACCTTCAATCCACTCTCCAATAGCTGCATTGCTTTGTCACCCCTAACAGTGACATAGCATGCAATCTTCTCATTACGTCTGATTCCAAAGGATCGGACAGTGTACCTTGCTATAAATCATAAAAAGACAACAAATAAAAATCACACTACCAAGTAGTTTGAAGCAAAAAAGATACATATATTTGGTTGGTTTCTAATGAATGAACAAAAGCACAACACTAATTTCTCTCAACTTTTATCCAATACATAACTCAATTAAGTGACAGAATGTCATCTTCATAGTTTGGTGGAGGAAACCAAATCACTTTCCAAAGGGATACATAACCCGACCTTTTCCACTTTTACCAACTCAGCAAAGGCATCAAATACTTAAAACTTATTACTACTCCCATTATAGTATTAACGAACTTTGGCTGTAAAAAAATTAACATGACATGACAACTTCATCTTCCTACGCTTACAATAAAAAGGTCAACAAAAAAAAAAAACTCTCAACCAATCAACAAAATAACCAGATTTATTTATTAGACAAAAATTACAGTGAAGTAGAAATTTAGACCCAAAAAACGACTAAACATAAAAAAGAACAAAAATGATCCTACTAGGCACAATCAAATACTTAAAATTATAATCATCCTCTTGAGGTCCACATAACAAGGAATAAACATATAACTCAATCCAGCTAAAACCTCTACATTCTATCAAAAATTTACTTCGCAAGATATTTACCTTTGGAGAAAACGGGTGTTTGACCACTGAGTTGTTCCAGCACCTGCGCACATTAGATCAACATGAGAATTATATCAACCAAAAGGAAAAAAGAACAGAAATCGATAACATGAAATAAACATAAATATAAGATTGAAGAGAGACCTTGGCGGCCCTAGTGAGTCTATCTCCACTCTCACCGACTGAGATGTTGAGCACCAGCTTTTGCACCTTGATTTCCCTCATGGGGTTCGACAACTTTTTCTCTGACGCCTGGTTTTCCATTTCGTTTTTTAATTATTATTTGTTCAAGCAAAAGATATCAAAATAAAAAAACAATAATAATAAAAAGCATTGAAATCGCACAAGGAATCGAAAGAAATGTAAAGAGTTAAAATCTAATCTACATAGGCAGAGAGAAGGAGAAAGACCATTTCGGTTTAGGGATTGCTGGAGTTGCAGCCGCTGCTCAGTGAAGATGGGGAGGAACCAAACCCTATTACGAAGAGCGATGCGTTATACTAGGGTTTTTGAAGGCATCTTTTTAGATCAAATGACCATAATACCCCCATCTATCTGGCTAGCTGCCCTGATGTACATCCGTGTATACTGCAAATCCCATACTATACAACACCTGAGTTAGTGGTGTAAAAATGGGCCGGTCGGCCCAGAAAGTTCACGGGCCGTGCTGGGAACGGCCCGTGAAGGAAGAGGGTCAGGCCGCATGCTAGGCCGTTGGGAGGAGGCCCGGCAGCCGGCCCGTCTGGCATGCTAATCCGGTGTGCCAGGCCTGGCGGACCGATCCGTCGGTCTGTTTGGCCCAATTTTTATTTATTTATTTTTTTTAAATCCTCCAACGACTGGAATTTTTTTCTAGCTGTTGGAGACATTTTTTTTTACCAAAACCCTCCCTAAAATCTTTTAAATTATATTTTGACCCACAAATCAAATTTTTCTATAAATACTTACATCCATTTCATTTTCCATTAACTCTCTCTATCATTCTTTCAATCTCTCATTCTCTCAAATCTCAATCTCTAATATATTCTCCAATTCTCTAAACTTTTTCATTCAATTTGGTTATTACTCTCTCTACAAAATTCTCTACATTTTCCACTAACACACCAAATTTTAAAGGTACAATTTTGTTATTACTTTTGGTCTAACATATTCTCATAGTAAATTTATATGTTTATGTTTAGATTTGAGTTACTTAATGAAAACATTATCTATTTAGTTAGTTAGTTTATCAATTTTTGGGCTTTAATGTTAATATTATTTGTTTAGTTTATTAAGATTTTTAAGTTTAGTAGTAATTTTAATATTTGTTATTAATAAATTTAGAAAGTTAATTTGTATTACTGAAATTACTTTTTGTAATAAGTAAATGATGAATGTTAAGTGTAGTAATTACGTTTGATATTGTTTTTTTCATAAATTAAAATTTTTCATTTGTAGATTATGTTAGTAAATTTAAGAGTAGTGGTTCAAATCATCAATTTTATGTTAGTATATTATGTTAGTAAATTTATCAATTTTATTTGTAGTAGTGAACTAGTGAATTTAAAATTTTTTGTTAGTAGATTATGATTTTTTTGTTTATTTAGTTTGTTTTTTAAGTAAATTAATTATTGTAAGTGTCGTATTAGTTATAGTAATCATTGTTAGTAAATTAAGATTACTGTTAGTAAATATTGATTTTTAATTTGACTATTAACTACTATAGTGCTCATATTTTTATTCAGATAATGGATCCTAACCATCAGCCTTATTTTCCGGACGGTTTGAATATGCTCAGCGATGAATTTGATATTTCAGAACCGACCCATACTCAAGCGGGACCTTCTGGTTCCGACGTTACACCAACATCACGTCCCAGAAAATTAACATCAGATGTGTGGCAATGTTTCAACATAGTCCAAATGACACTCCCAAACGGGACGTCTGGCCTCAAAGCTAAATGTAAGTTTTGCCATAAGGATTATGCTACAAGTACGGGGGGAACCGGACATTTGAGACGGCATATGCACAAATGTATGCCTGCACATGGACAGGTAGACACTACAACCCAGACACAACTTCAACGGCACCCAGACAGGTCCGTTACGACGTGGCAGTTCGACGCCATGCACGCTAGAGAGTGCTTGGCACGATACATTGCACAAACTGATCAACCGATCAGTATTGGTGAGAGTCCAATTTATAAAGAATTAATCACATCTGCATATAACCCCCATATGAACCTGTTTCTAGAACCACCATTAGAAATGATTTCTCAGGCAATCCATCAGATAGTGGAAATGTCTGAACTGTTAAACAGTTTTAGAGAAGATGAACATCTAGGCACTGCAGTTGTTGTCATGGAGACAAAGTTGAAAAAATATTGGGCTAACATTCCCCTACTTTATGCCTTAAGTGCTATAATAGATCCCATGGTTAAATTATCTGGTTTAGAAGTTTTGTTTGAGTTTATTGGTATTAATTTGTCAATAGATTATTCAGAACAAATTACTGACATTCGAACCAAGTTGTTCGAGATTTTTCGTATTTATGAGACCATGTTTGGCAACATTGACATCCCCCAATCAACACGACCGGAGACAGAGCCGAAGCAAACAAGTTGGAGCCTTCTGAAACGACGAAAAAAAAAGACAAATCAGCAAGTACTTCTTCAGGGCAAAGATCTAGCCCATCTTCTTGTACCGAACTTATTAGGTACCTTGTAGCACAGTTTGATGCTGTTGAAGACAAGGAAGAGTTTGATTTGTTGTTATGGTGGAAGACCTATACGTACAGGTATCCAGTTCTGTCACACTTAGCACGTGATGTACTGGTTATTCCAGTGTCAACGGTGTCTTCAGAACAAGCTTTCAGCACCAGTGGACACATAATTGAACCAAGAAGAAGCTGTTTGTCTCCAGAGATGGTGGAGGTATTAACATGCCTTCGGGATTGGGAGCATGCTAAAAAAAGGTTACAAAATCTAACTGTAGATAAAGAACTTAATCTAAATTTCGACAATCTATATATTGATGACCCTTCAGGTAGTGGCCAGGGCCAGAACTAGGTTATACTTTTACATATGTATTTATTATTTACTTGTAAGTTGTAAAACGGTTGCACTCTTTTCCCCTTACCAAGTTTTTATCCCACTGGGTTTTTCTTGGTAAGGTTTTTAATTAGACAATCATGTAGATATGTATTACTGAATTCCATAAGTGAAAAATAAATAAATAAATAAATAAAAAATTGTTCGTTCTCTTTATTCATTTCAAATCCTAATAATTGTTCGTTCTCTTCATTCATTTTAAATTCTAAACCCTTAACCATAAACTATAAATCCTAAAACCTATACCCTAAATCCAAAAAAACATAATTTGAAAAAAAAAATTGGACCAAAAAACTAACCCGCCGGACCAGGCCCGGCGAGCCTGCCTGGCCCGGCAAGCAGGCACGGCCCGCCTGAGGCAGGCCGGTTTGCCGTGCCAGGCCTGCTTCTCCGGAAACAGGCCGGGCAGGGCCGGCCCGCGACACCGTCGCGTGCCAGGCCCAGCCAGGTTTGTTTCCAGAAATGGACTGGCCAGGCCGGGCCTAATGGGCCGGGCCAGTCCATTTTTACACCACTAACTTGAGTCTCTGACCTCTCAATGGTTCAGTCTGGCATTGCTTCTCCAGCTGTTTTTGGGTTAAAAGTGATTTTGGACTAAAGACAGAGTGTTTGGTAAAATCACGGGAAAGTGCCTTTTTCACTTTTAGTTTCCCCCAATTGAGTTTTTGAGAAGGTACAAATACATACTTTTGGATTTTGGCTTCTGCTTTTAGAAAATATGCTAAAGTAATATTAAATGAAATTTTGTTAACTTTCCAACTTTGTCCTTGCCTTTAACAAAATTTACCAAAAAAAATTGGATTTACATTGTTGTACAAAAAAATTATTGCCATAACTCTACAAAAAAAATTGGCTACTTAATTCAATAAAGTAGAATAAAAAAAATAAAGAAATGAAGTAGAATAAAAAAAAATGAATAAATGAGGCTAATTAATTCAATAAAATAAAATAAAAAATGTGGCTAATTAATTCAATAAAGTCCCATAATTATATAACACTTAATACTTAACACTAAACACAAATATAAAAGAAAAATATAAAGTATAGCACATTAGCACCATTTAGATGTCATGTCCTTATAGTAATTTTATACATTTACAACATTTTTTACTTCAGTTTACCAAACATATTGAAATCGCTTTTAGTTCTCACAACACTTTTGAAATTAGTTTACTAAACACTCAGCTGATTCTTCCCACAGCAATTCCAAAAGGAATTCCTTTTACGGCAATTCTAAAAGCACTTCTTCCACAGCACAACAATACCAAACTTGGCCAATCTCTCATTTCGGTTTGGCGTGTTTAAAAAAAAAAAAAAAATAAAAAATAAAAATTAAAAATTAAAAATTAAAAACTAACCATCCGACATCATTAATTGGGTTAATAGTATTAATGTCTCTTAAACTTATAGCGCGGTAATAAAGTATCGACTAAACTTTTTTTTTCTTGATATTAAACCCCTAGAGCTTTTATAAATTTGTAAAAACCGATAGATTACTAACTTCTATCCAATTTTTTATCACGTGAAGTCGTACCGAGAGTAAATCTATCATTTCGTCCTCTTAATATGGATTAAAAAAAATACAAAATTGTTTTTATTAGATGGAGATCTAATCTGGATTTCCACCTAATAAAAAAAAAGTTGAAAGAACAAACTTCTTCATCTTCCACAAAAGTTTCAATGGTTGAATAACCAATTACATCCTTAGAGTTAGACAATCGCCAAACAAATTTTATAAACTATATGAACAAATGAATACAAATTTCATCACAATATGCAAATGTAAAGACCCAGTAGGAAAAACAAATATAAATAAATAAATAAAAACCCATTTGGATCAACGCAAATACAAACAATGTATACACAAAACGAAGATAAATATCTCAATATCCACATACTTGAATTGACCAAATGATGATGGCGAAAAGCAGTAATTTGAGCAAGGACATTGACAGCAATGAAAAAATCATCATCTTCCACCCAAGGCAAAACCGCACCGGTACGAACAAAACCCAAAACCTCTGGAGGTCGAAACAAGCTACTGGGTCATCTAGGGTTTCGACTTCTATCCGGGAAATTAAGACCGAATGCGACATACTGACCTAGAAAATTGAAGGTGCAATCGAGCAAGATATTAGTCGTGGGACATGTAGATGTAATACAGATGTTGATATGGAGCTTGAAATGCTGTTGGAAGGAGCAGATTTCTGAGGGATGGAAATAACGAGAGTTCTGGAAAGTTATTATAGGGATTTTTCGGTAGCATGACATGTCAACAAAGATAGCGGATAATCCAAAATATATGGTAGGTCACGTCAATAGAGCAGAAAAACAGTCTTTAGAGATTGACGAGCGGTCGGATAAACCGAGCGGGCAAAATAAAAATGATCGGGTATAGTAAAACCGATCGAGTAAAATAAGCACGATCGGGGAAAGTCAACCGGTCAACATTTGACCAAGTCAAAGTTGATGTTACTAGACAGGGTGGCCAGACTAAATCAGTCGGCCAAGATAGGTTTAAATCCGTTCGGGTAGTAAAACCGATCAGGGAAAGAGACCTAATCGAGATGAGATACGGTCGGCCAAGAGATGCTCAATCAAAACAGTAGCATAAGTTCAACTATGAATCAAATACGAAGAAGAATGATCTTACTCAAACAAGGAATCTGTAACCACATTCCAATAAGGAAATATTACTATTTCCTCTTACATATCAGAGAGTCCAGATCAAACAACAATTAAGCTATTCTAGAATATTGCACACCAATCAGGAAACAAGTCCTAAATGGACTACTCAACTAGAATCCTACGAAGATTTTAATTTAACGCATAATATCTCTGAAACAGGAAAGAAGACAAAGACGACTTCAACAAGTAACAAGTCCTGATTGAACACTACCACATTTTCTTATCTGTATAACAAGGATTATGGTTTTATGTATATATAAATAGACTCATAATCTCATTGTAAAAAAATAGAGAGAACAACACATAGAAAAGATATACAAAAAGAAATAGAGAAAGACACCAAAAAAGAGAGGAACAGTGTGTGTAATTATTCTATTCATACTTAATTTCTTCTAGCTGCCGCCCCCGCCTTGGGGTTTTACCACGTAAAACATGTGTTATGCTTGATTTATCTTTTTTTTTTCTATTTTTCTATATTTTCATGCAAAAATACGAATAAATCGTATCATATCCACTTTGAGAAAGAGACTTTGATTATCCAACCCTAGACTGGTTAAAGCTTTAATCTACCTACGTGTTAATGTTTGGCAATTGACTTTTCAACGATACAAAAATCATCGTCAATAATTGACGCTAGAATGAGGGGGCTAGAACTCAACTTCGAGCATGAACAGACTAAATAAAGAATTTCGATGTGGATCTTACATCTAAAACACCCCAGCAAACGACAATTGGAAACGCTAAGGGGTAGATCTTAAGCAGTACCCGCGTAGGAGGCACGGTTTGTCGCGACAAAATTCAAAGGTAGGATATTGAAAGAGCAGTTCTCACAAAGCTTTACGAACTCGAAATTATGAACCATGAAAACCACTGGAAACTAGGCCTCCAAACCTTTACAAAAATATATGGTCCATAACCTAGTTCAGTTTATGCAATTTTTGGTAACGGGCATATCTCCCTATAGATAAGTTGAAATTACAATCCGTAAAAACCTTTGAAAACTAGACACCCGAAGCTTTCTGAAAATGTAAGGTTTGTAATCTGGTTCAGCTTGTGAAGTATTTTATGGCCCCTAAAACATTATTGAAAGTGATTCACGGAGGATTTGATATCTCGACCACCAGACGCTAAAAAAGAGATATCTCATAAGAAAGCACAAAATCACATGCCGTAAATTTTGTTGTAAACTAGACACATAGAGCTTTCCAAGGTTGTGTCATTCATAATGCAGTTCATTCTGAGGAATATTTGACAATCTCCAGAACGTTGCGGTTTGGCATAGATAGGGGTTCGAGGACAAGTTAACCTTGACAGGTGTCAAAAACCGAGCTCATCTTGGTATAGAACACCCAATGTCAATTCTCAATTGAACCCACTTGGCTTTTTGTCAATCCAACTACGAAGGATCCAAGAATAAAGCGACTAGACTCCAAGTTCGGTAAGTGGTCGAGGTAAGCTAATTTACACAAGTCTAATTTTATTATTTCATTAATGTATTACGCAAATAGAGAATATATATTCGTTTATAATGATTGAATATTTACTATCTAACAAAAATTACCATGCTCATGACACACATAGCTTATTTAGCATATAATTGTTTTGGACAAACGTTTAAATAATTTAAATATAATGATAAAATTGATTCGATATAGTTAACAGTGTTGTAATCTGTTATGTATATATTGTTTGAAAATAATTATAGTATTTTATAATATCTTTCGAATAAGTGTTATGTAATGAATTAATCAAGACTTTGGTCTTGATAAAAAACACTTCCGAAAGCGTTTAATTAGGGGTGAGCACAGTTCAATTTGGTTCAGTTTTGGGTAAAACCGAACTGAACCGAAAATATTTTGGTTCATCCAATATTGAACCGGTTTAAACCGAATAAGATTTGGTAGCTGAACTGAACCGAACTGATTCTAATCATTTCGATTTTGGGCCTAATGAGCTTGATGGGCTTAAAGATTCTTTTTAATATATTTTTAAATTTAATGGATTGTTGGATACTAATTTTAGCCATTTGAACAACCCAAAGCAAAAAAAAAAAAAAACTCAAATCAAACCTACTTAAGTACCTAACAAATCCATTACAAAAAAAAAACCTATTAATACTTTCCAAAGTCCAAAATAAGAGTTAATAACAGTAGTACATTACATATTTCATAAGAATACATCTAAATATAAATGAACCAAACTTGGAAACCAAAATAAATACTAGGAGACCAAAACCACACAGTGGAATAGTCTGATAGACCCAAGATAAGTCACTCGGGCTTGAACTTTGCTCAAAGGTCTCCGGACCCAATTTACTACTCTCATTCCTCTCCATTGAACCCACATTATGATCAATCTCCATCTATTCACGATTTCACGTACAAATAAGAAATAAAAATAAGTAATTAGACACACATAAATGTACATATAAAATATTAGATAAATATAAGTAATTAGACACAAACATAAGAAGTTTCAGTTTTATTCTCAATTTCAGTTTCAGTTTGTATAGAGCCTTTTGGTGTATTTTGTTAATTTTTACTAGTTTCAATTTTATTCCCAGAACTCCAGAAGTACATGGAAACAGACCACTAAACCCATATCTCTCTCTCTCTCTCTCAATCTGAGTAGTGACAACCATATATAAACACTAACATATAAATACACTAACTTATATATACATCAACTAGTATAACTAATGAATACATATATATACATACAAATCAACTAGTATAACATATTGTTGACGGTGATTTTTGAATCAATCCTCCATCACTCAATTAGAACAAAGTAATAGCTAAGCACAAACAAAAGATAATAAGAAAATAAATAAGACGTAGGATTTTATGTGGTAAAACCCCAATGAGGGGAAACGTTCACGGTTGCCGATTGCAGCAACAAAAATTCACTATGCAAAAAAAAAAAACAGATTACACACTCAATCAGTCTTGGCTTCTCTCTAAAATTGCGTTCAACCCTTTTGAGTGTTTTTTGGGTCTATTTATACATGTACAGAACCCTAATTCTTGATGTACAAGTAAGGAAAGTTCCAGTAATCAAACGAAATTCTAACTTATTGGAGTCGTGTTATCCATTTTTCCTGTTTCATGTTGATTGTGTCCTGGTCGTATTGAATTCCTTGTTCAATCCTCACTTTTATCAAAGTGTGCTTCTAGAAGTCTTATTCAAGTTGGACTCTTTTTCTGGGTGTTTGTGTTGTGATCTTATTGAATCTGGATGCTAATCCACGTGTCGCGCGTCTGATTTCTTGTTTTTCCCGACCATTCATGTTTACCCCGATCATTAGTTCAACCTGACCCTGGTCCCGACCATCTTAACTACTCGATCGGGTTTTCTAATCTGACCATCTGTGTTATCTGAACGGGGAGAATTGGTCGGGTTTGCTAAGTCCTACTTATGTTGACTTAATCTGGCGTGGCGTTCCCGACCCTAGTCTTTTACTGACGTGTCATGTTACTTAGAATTTTCCAATAACAACAACCCCTTAAACATACAAGACCGAGCATCTCGTTCGAAATAGAACTCGTTCGGTGAAGTAGGTTTAGTTTATTATTATTCTTCATCGTGGTGCTTTTGAACTCACATTTAATGCTTTACGGCTTGTAAGTTCCTCGGTTTTTTATTGGCTTATTTCGTTGACAACCACATTTTGGGATCAATTTGTAAGGGTAGTTTTAGGTCTTCATTGCTCAAGTCCCTTCTCAAGCATCAAAGGTAAATTCACTTGCTTAAACTTCATTGAAGAGATTTAGTGCACATACTCACTCTCATGCATTCTATTTTAATCATCTTGCTTGCATGCTTATTTGCCATTTTGTGTGTTTTGTTTTTATTTGAGTGTTTGATTGTGTGTTTGTGCCTCAAAATGAGGATTTTTTCTCTTTACCGCGGTCTAGACCGCTCTCTGTGCAGTGCCCTCGCCGTGACCTACACAGCGGTGTTTGGCAGAGGATGCACGCTGTGTATACCGCGGTCTGTGCATGTTGCCTTCGCCACGGCCTCCCAAGCGGAGTTTCAAAGAGGATGCTTGCTGTCCAGACCGCGGTCTGTGCACGCTGCATGCACAACGGCCTACAGAGCGACGTTGTCCAGACGATGCACCGCTCTCTGTGCCGCGGTCTAGACACTTGCCTGGACCGCAGTACAGACAGTGGTACTGACACGTTTTGGTTGCCTTTCACCCAAAATGATGCAGTTTCGCTTTAGGCTTCATATATATACATCATCTTTTTCCCAACTCGTTTTTGAGAGCTTCCAAACCTATTTTTTAGAGAGATATATTGTTCTTTAGAGAGAGAAGCTCCAAGAAGCCATTTTTACTCAACCCAACATCATTTCATGATCATCTAGCTTCATTCTAGGATCATTCAAGCATGAAACATCATATTCTTCTTGACTAGGTAACTCCTACATGCTCTAAACTTCATAGTTTCATTTCTAAGACATGTATACCTAGGTTTTTAGTCTTTATTGCATATTAATTGCTTGCTTGGTTGTTTAATTGCTTTTAGGACGATTTTACCCTCATAGCTAATTCTTATTGCCTTTGCATTTAGAATATTGATATCTAGGATTTGTTTTTAATTGTCATCATTAATCCTAGATAAGCATGAATGTCTTGACCTATCATTTTTGCATATTGAATATTCTTACATATTCACTTAGGTTGTCATTATCTCTTCATTGTTGTGTTTGCTTGTGGCTAAGTGGTTAGTGCACAAGGCTAGGGATCCAAAATCACTATTAAGGTCTGCTGGGTAGAGTGAAAGGGTTAGTAACTGGAGGGTTAGACGGGAGGTCAACCTAGGTTGTAAACTTTTACTCAATAGTGAATTTTGAGGATCAAGGGTGGCGCTCTAAATAGCCCGTGGTTTTTCCTATTTGGAGGGTTTCCATGTATATATTGCGTGTTGTTATTGTTTTATGTTTGTTGTCTTTAATTGAACATTGGGGTAGAATTGTTAATATTGATTAATTCTTAAAATTGGTAATCTATCGAATTAAAACCTATTCACCCCCCTAGGTTATAGATACATACCTTCTAGGGAATTTCACTGCTGGATGTTAATGTCAATCACGCCCATATCGAATGACACAATCATTTATCCATTTTTTTTCAAATTTTGAATGGCGTGTGTTTCTCACTCCGTGTGCACCTACCCCCATTCGTGTATACAAGTTTTTATGACGTCACTTACCCCTATATATAGCTTAAACACTTTTCATTTTTCCTTATGATTTCATAGTTATTTTTCCCTAAAACCCTAACGCCTCTTTTCCTCTAGATTTTGGCTTTCCATCTTCAAACTTGTGTCTTCATTACCTCCACGCACATTCCAGGTATGAACCCAACTCTTCGTTATCTTTATTTTGAGCTTCTTATGCATCCCATCGATGTTGGAAAAAAAAAATATCGCTAGGCTCGAGTCTCTTCTCTGGGGTCATTTTCCTTCATCCCAACCCACTGCTTTGAATGTAGATTACTCCATGGTCCGTCTCGGGTTTTTTCCTTCTTCTTCTAATACTCTTGGTTCCACTTCTGTTGATGTCCATACATATATGTCAAAGACTACGAGGCAAACTTTTAGGGCTTCTCTTAAGAAGACTGCTCCTTTGGCGAACGACTTGAAGATAACCTCTTGACATTAAAAATGAAAGACGTCTCGAGGGAACGACCGGCTCACCTGCTAAGATTTTCAGCAGACCATTCTTACGCCTTTGAACTTGAAATAAACATAGTGACAAACGAATAACTCGCGAAGTTTATGGATCGGTTCGATCTCTCTCGTTCAGTGAAGCTATCCTGTAGTGGTAATCGCACAGTGTGGAGTCCACCCCCTGGCGCAGTTGCCATCTATGGGGCAATGATGTCTTCTGGGGTGACTTTTCCTTTACAACTCTTCATTGCTCACTTCTTGGCAGACGCGGGTGTAGCCCCAAACCAACGAATCTAAACTCGTATCGGGTGTTGATCAGTCTGTGGCACTTATGGAAAAAGATCGACGCTAAATACCCCCCGACCCCGTAAGAGATACATAATTTTTATACTCTGGGTCGATCAGACACTGGCGAGACTTTTTACCTTCAATCGACGCCGCCTAGCAGCTAGATCCCTCATGGTTACAAGGAAAAGCCCGTCCATCCAATGCATAAGGACTATAAGGGCTTCATCTGGGGGTTTCCGTCCTCTAACAAATACTGGAAGAATAGATGGTTCTTCATCAACGGAGTTGGGGTGAGGTTATGGTGACTGACCTATCCCATCGGCCAAACCGAAATAGTGTCTCAAGGTATTTATGTAGCCCCAAGCTATGGAACAAAACTGCACCTATTATGACTCGGGAACAAGTTGATATGGTCGTTAAAGCAGCCCACACTTCTTGGGATGTTCGAGACCGTTGCAAGTTGTACCCAAAAAAAGAGTTAGTCGAATTGGGTCTCTTTCCCGAGATATATTCTCGGCGTAGGCGCAATAAGTCTCTATTTTTGAGTTCTCCTGGTGGTAGATTATTATTATTGTTATTGCACATTGTTTCTCATGTTGTTATCGTTTTCAGTATATAAACTAGACATTGTCGCTGACGAGCAGGCTGAAAAAGCTAAGAATCTCGATCGGGTAAGCCTAAAAGTTGCTGCTGACCAAGTGGCTCAGGGCATAGCTCCTTCTAAACATGACTTGGTGGAGTATGTTTATGAGTCAGATCATAGCTTTTCGACGGTTTCCGCTGACCAGGTTGTGGCAAGGAGTCGTGGCGTTATTCCCTCTGGGAGCGATCAGATGGGGTCTTCTAAAGATAAGTCAGGTTGGGTCCATTCTTCCACGAAGGGATCTGACCGTGAGAGGTCGAGCAGGGAGAGATCTAATCGAGATGGATCCTTTAGGGATAGACGGAGTTGAGAGGAACCAAGTAGGGGGAAGTCCTATAAAACTAGGTCTGATGAGATTGTGGCTAACAGTAAAGTGGCCAAGATAGTTGAGGGATCTACAGCCCCCGAGGCTATCCGTAGAGAGAGGTGATTACAAACAGGGCGGACCCATTGCCCTCTCAGTCAGGAGCTGTCCCTATTCTTTTGGATGAAGAGAATGAGGATGATCGGGAGAGAGCAGCAATCAAATAAAAAGGGTGATCGAGGGTTTGCAGCATCTTTCGTCGTCCAATCTGAAGCAGCTAAGGCGGCTAAAACGATAATCCCTCTACCTTGCACCGAGCCTTCTCAAGTTTCATCCGATTACTTCTCATCGGGTCATTCATCACTTCAATCGGGGAAGGCTCCCATGGAGTTTTCAGTTAGACGTCAATTTGTTTTCAATGATTCCGATTCTGACAACGGGGAGCGTAACTCGGAGGAATTATTCACTAATGACGATGGGCTGGACATCACAGAGGAACAGTTGCTTGGCCCGGTGCCAAAATCGAGGGTTAGTGCTGCAGTCAATTTAGTCGAAGATGCTTCAGCAGTCCAGCTTGAGGATGAGCTCCTCTTTACGCAACCTGGGTCCTTTGCTAAGGATGGTGTCAGTGGAGGTCAAGTTCCCGAGGGGAAAAGTAGCAAAGTCCTTGAGGTTGCCCCTCAGGCTGGTGAAATTATCAAGGTTGGCCTGACCCTTCCTACAGTGCTTCCAACCTTCTCTGCTTTTGACCGGCCCATTCCGTCGATGACCCCGAATGTTCAAACCTCTGGGTCCCCTAACTCGAGTGACTTTCAAGTTGACCCCCTTTCCATGCTTAGCTCCATGTTAGCTGATGAAGGATATATTGGTGATGGCTACTGGAAGGGAGCTAGAACTGCTAGCCCATCTGAGCGGGTTCAGATAATCTATAATAACAGAATTTTTGTAAGTGCCCTCCATGTCATCTTTTATCCGCCAACCTTATGGTTTCCTTAACTCTTACTTTCCTTTCAGGCGATGGAAGAGCTGACCCGGGCATTGGTAGATCAAAAGAGGCAGGCCACAGAGATATCCCAGCTGAAAAAGGTCTTTGCTGAAAAAGATGAATCTCTTAAGTCTTCATCTACCAACGCTTCCAAGGTCAAGCAGTACGAGAAGGAACTAAGGACCCATGATGCGACCGAGCTTGCTCTAAGAAAGACAATAGCTAACATCCAGAATAGGGCTTCCGCATCTAAGGCAACCCTCAAACAGCTCACTTCGAGAAATGCTGAATTAGAGAAGAGGGTTTCCAGGGCGGAGTCGTTGAGCGCCCTGCTTGAGTCGAGGGTCATTTTGGTTGAAACAGCTGTGAAAAAAACCCAGGAGAAGACTCAACCTCTGCCCAGAAGTCCAAGCTTGAAAAACAACAGACTTCTGAGGAGGCTCGGATGTATTATGAATTCTTGGCCAAGGACCTAGAAGAGCGGTATGTTAGGATGAAAGTGTTTTCCTAGTAAGCTATGTCAACCCTTGAGGTCCAAAATGTGGATTGTTATAAAAGATCCTCAGCTTTTGACGCTGTCATGCTAAGGGAATTTGAGAGGGGGTTGACCACTGCTCGGGCTTTCTTCGGGATCAAAGAAAGATCTTTAAAGGAAACTCGCCGTAAATGGGACAGAGTGACCATGAAGCATAAAGATGAGTCTTTAGAAGCTATCAAGAACCAGAGAATTCGTTAGAGGGCTTATTGCCGGTCGATCGGAAAAAACCCTCATCTTATGCATCTGGAGCTTCCTTCAACATCTTCTCTGGTTACTTTCCATGCAAATGAAGAAAGAAGTGCTTTAACTAAAGGTGCAAATGCTAGTCCTTTACCGAGCATGAACTATTCCACTTTTATGGTTGACAAGCCCGAGGATGTCATCAATTGGCTAGATTTTGAAAAATTGAGCCAAGACCATGGCGACGATGCTTCTTCTGGTGGTTCCAGGCCTGGAGGCCCATTTAACACCTCAAATGTTTAGAATTTTTTTTATATATCATTTCCATAACCACAATATTATAACCTCATGTTTCTTTAATGAAATGAAATTTATTCTGCTTGTCGTTTCTAAATATTCTGTGACTAACTGTAACCATTTATCAACTCGGATTATGTGAGTCAGGCCATATCTAAGTTAATCGTTTTGGTTGTGATCATATCTTCTTCTGCAATCCCTTTAACCTTGACCATGATACTCTATTAACCTAAACTAAACTGAGATTGTCACCCTGACTTTGGCCAAGCAACTCTGGGTAGCAGAGCTTGTAATGGCTCTTATGCGGGGTTGGGGAAATTACTCGAGTTTACTCATCGGCTATTCAATCCCCGACGTCATGTCGTTACTGTGTCAAGAAGTGTTCTTTTATAACTCATTTACATTGTATCTAGTTTATAGACTCTTGTCTTTTATCTGTCAACTAGGTCATTGGGACGTCTCCCAATAATCTATTGATCAAGAATCGTAGCAACATGGCATCTCGTATTTTACTGACTTAGCAGGTGCTTAGACTGCACCTGTTTTAAATAAGAATATTTATCCATTGTTCAACTCTTGGCGTATCCTATCAGGGCTTATGTTCTGAAGGTGCCCTAACAGTGTTTTATTGTACCCAGTTAGTTTATGTGAGTATACGATGTCTTTGCGACATACGCCTTTGGCCCCCTCATTGGGCCGCCCAGACGCTCTCACCTGACACAAAGCAGTTTCTAAGTGCCCCAAGATTGCTTTTGAATACGAAACCAAATCTTTTGAACACTATCATTGACTTCTGAAACTATTCCCTCGAAGTGGCTTTTATTAAATACTAAAGAGAAACATAAAATGATCAGCTAATAAGATAAAATCAGTCTCTAAAGAAGCAAGAGAAAAGGAACTAAGAGACCTCTAAGGGTAGAACATTTTTAGGTATTGAGCATTGCATGGCCTGGGCAACTCGCTTCCTTCTGATCGTGCAAGGCGGTACACCCCGTGTCTAGCCAACCCGACCACCTTGTACGGGCCTTCCTATTTGTCTGCCAAAGCCCCTGTTGACTTGTCTCTTGTATTAGGTGACACCCTTCTTAGAACTAGATCTCTAAGTTGGAATCTCCTGATTCGAACATGCGAGTCATAGTATCTAGCAACCCTTTACTGGTAGGCTACAGTTCTGACTCTCGACATATCTCTTTTTTCTTCCAAGTCGTCTAAGTTTGTCTCTCATCATCTCAGCGTTCGACTCTGGGTGGAAGAGATACACCCTAGGCAAGTTATAAACTACCTCAATCGGGATCACTGTTTCTGCCCCGAACGCCAGTGAGTAAGGGGTTTCCCTTGTCGAGGTCCTTTCTATGGTCTGATATGCCTAAAGAACCTCATGTGGCTTGTCTGCACAGTTCCTTTTTCTGGTATCTAATCTTGCTTTTAGGGTGTGCTTGATTATCTTATTCACTGATTCAGTTTGACTGTTGGTCTGTGGGTGAGCTGGCGTTGTATAATAATTCCTTATACCGAAATCACGACACATGTTCCTAAAATTATCACTTCGAATTGGGTTCCGTTGTCCGTAATTATCGTGTCTGAGATCCCAAACTGGTAGATGACGTTCTTCTTGACGAAACTCATCGTATTGTCTTCGGTTATATATAACAGCACTGCTGCCTAGACCTATTTGGTGAAGTAATATACAGCCGCAATAGTGTGCTTTGCACCTCATTTGGTTACAGCTGGCATTGGGCCAAGCATTTAACCCCCACATGGCAAATGGCCAAGGTGATGACAAACTCCTCAATTGTTCGGGAGGGCTCTTTATGTCGTTGACTATCCTTTGACAACCCCCACATTGTTCGACAACAGTCTGAACGTCTCAAAATAGGGTCGGCAAATAGAAGCCTTGTCTGAGAGTTTTATATGCCAAGCTTTTGCCTCCCGAGTGGTTTCCACATACTCCCTCGTGGTTTCCACATACTCCCTCGTGGACGCTTTCTAATATTCGTCTGCCTTTCATGGGGCAGACACATCTCTGTAAGGCTTTCAAGAATCCTCTTCTGTACAGCTCCCCCGGCCATTGAATACTTTGTAGCTCTATACTTGAGGCATTTTGCTTCGGTTACCTCTATTGGAAGTGTTCTATTTTCCAGGTATTCTCTGATCAGGGTCATCCAAGTGACTTAAACTCCTTCAACTGCACCCACCTCCGACGTCTCATCTTTTTCCTTGATGTTTGGCTTTTTGAGATGAGCGACTGGTATGGTCTTTGACTGCACACCGATGGTGGCTGATGCCAATTTTAATAAAGTGTCTGCCTTTTCATTCTTCTCTCTAGGGATCTGGGTGATTCTGTAAGTCTTGAACCTTTCTAGCAACGCTCTGGCTACCCCCAAATATACGGCCATGTTGTTATCCCTGGCTTGATATTTATCCAATATTTGGTTCACAATCGCCTGCGAGTCGCTGAATATTTCCAGCTTATCTGCCCCTAAGGTCGTGCAAACTCTGAGTCCTACCAAAAGTGCCTCATATTCGGCCATATTATTTGTGGCTTTAAAGTCAAACCGTAAGACACACTCTACTTGATCACCTTCTAAGGTTGATACGACTATCCCGGTCCCGCTGCCATATGTGTTTAACAACCCATCCACATGTAGTTTCCATGCGAACTTGTTTGTTTCTTCTAGCATCCTGATTACCTCACTATTTGGCTCGATGAATTCTATGATCAGGTCAGCCACAACTTGCCCCTTTATTACGACCCTTGTCAAGTACGCTATTTCAAACTTACTCAACTCCACAGCTCATTTAGTTAGTCTTCCGAACTCCTCGGGTTTAGACCGAATTTACTTTAATGGGCAGTCCGTATAGACCTCAATCCTGTGTGCCTAGAAGTACGGCCTTAGCTTTTTGGCCACGGCCACAAGAGCCAGTGCCATATGTTTCACTGGCGAATATCTCGTCTCTGTTAGTAACAATTATTTACTGGTATAATATACTAGTTTCTGTACCACTTCATCCAACGCTACAGGTGTTACGGACAAGTACAGATAAAGTACTTCACAATCAAAGGGTTTGGACAGAATTGGAGCTTTTCCCATATATTCCTTGATCTTTTTGAATACATGTTTGCACTCGGTACTTCATTCTACCCCATTTCCCTTCTTAATTCCTTAAAAAAAGGGAAAACACTTATCAGTCGACTTACTTATGAATCGATTCAAAGATGTCAAGCATATTATCAGCGTTTGGATTTCCTTTAGCATCCTTGGAGACCTAATCTCTTTTAATGCCTTTATTTTTTCTAGATTTACTTTGATCCCCCTCTGGTGGACTTGGAAGCCTAGGAATCTTCCGGAAGGTACCCCAAAGACGCACTTTTTAAGATTGAGCTTCACGCCGTATCTTTACAGCACTCCTAATGTTTCCCTGAGGTCCCTTGTGTGTTCTCCCAATGTTATGCTTTTTGTCAGCATATCATCAACATATACTTCCATATTTCTACCAATCTGTCGGGCAAACATCTTGTTCACCAATCTCTAATAGGTTACCCCGACATTTTTTAGACCAAAGAGCATGACTTTATAACAGTACAACCTCTGGTCTATGGTAAAAGGCGTCTTATCTTTGTCAGGCTCAAACATCCGGATTTGGTTGTATCCCGGGTATGAATCCATGAATCTTAACAGTTCATGGTCGGCTATTGCCTCCACTAACTGATCAATTTGAGGTAGAGGGAAACCATCCTTCTGACATGCTTTGTTGAGATCGGTGAAATCCACACACATCCTCCATTGGCCATTCTTCTTTTTGACCAATACTACATTTGTCACCCATTCAGGGTATTTTACCTCCCTTATAGATCTTGCTGCCAACAGCTTCTCTACTTCCTCTTTGATTGCTTTGCTTCTCTCCGGGTTGAATCGTCTCATTTTCTGGACAACCAGCTTGCGGTCGGGGTCGACTGCTAACTAGTGCCTAATTATCTTTGGGTCGATTCCCGGTATGTCCTCATGTTTCCATGCAAACACATCTTTGTACTCCTTTAATAGTCCGACCATCTCACTCTGCACCTGCTTCGTCAGCCGGGCCCTGAGCTCTACGGTCCTCTCGGGATTGTTATCATCTATGGTGACCTCTATGGTCGGTTCATCTTCATAGCTTTTCCCATCTTCTAGAGTTGTCTCCCTCGGGTCCAAGTCAAACTGAGTCAGAGTTTTGGCTCTGATTTCCATGTCATCTATCTTCTGGTTTTCATGCTCTTTATGGGCATACACTTGCATTATCCCCGATTCTGCTTTAACCCTGTATAAGGCTAGATTTGCCTTTTTTGCCCATTCTTGCGAACTTTTCATGAATCCCACTCCCACCTCTCTGGGGAACTTAACCATTAACGTGTAAATGGTGGTCATAACTTTTGTCTTGTTCAAGAAGGGTCGACCCAGTGAGGCGTTATATGGCTAATTCTCTACACTCATAACTACAAAATCTAGTAACACTGTCTTGGTGCAAAGAGGGCTACCAATCTCCACAAGCAGCTCCACCGTTCCAAGTGATCGCAGCTCTGCTCCTCCAAAGCCTCTAATCAAGACTTTAAGTTGTTGGATGTCCTCATACAGCCCGAGTTGGTCAAATTGTCTACAGTGAGAATGTCTGTCGAGCTTTTATTGTCGAAAAGAACCCTTCTCACTTCCCTATGGCCTACGTGAACTGACACCACGATTGCATCGTTCGGCCTTGTTTGAGCTTCTTTTGATCGGGTCCTAACAGATTTACCTCCAGGTTTCTCTGATCATCTATGGCTTCTCTAATTTCAGAAATTCTTTACTGACTATTACTTCTAGTGTATGGCCCGCTAAAGATGGTGTTGATTGCTCCATTACCTGGTTCCCTTTTTAGACTTCTCCGGCCTCTATCTCACTCATCCACCATGGCATTCTTACCCCGATCATCTCCATTCCTAAGAATCATATCCTTAAGGTGTCCTTCTCTAATTAGCCTCTCGATATAGTCCCTCAGCTGGTAGCACTTATACAGATTCTTTTCTTCTATCACGTTCAGGATTTCTTTATGTCCTCTAACCAGCGGAGTGTAGTTGGTATATTGCTTTTTAAATTGCCTGGCACTTTTATCGTCCTCCTTTTTTCCTTTTGCCCCGCTACCTTTTTGCTCCCCTTTGGTACCAATCTTTAGGTTACTGTTCTTATTCTTCTAGCTGTTTTCGGGCTGACCCTATGTATAAGTTCTCTGCCATAGGCTAATTGTTCTTCCTCCACCATGGCGTACCCTCTCACATGGTCTACCATACTAGCGTACGTGGTCGGTCCCTTTTACCTCAGGCTTAGGGTCAAATGGATGTGCTGTAAACTGTTGATAAACGCCGACACCACCGCATTATCGTTGGGATCTTAAACTTCTGACACTTCTTGTGAGAATCTGGTCAGGTAGTCTTTCAACTTCTCATCCTTTCTTTGCTTCAGAGTCGATAAGACCGATATAGACTTCCTTCGTTGGATATTCCCCATGAACTGTCTAGTGAATTCTTATACCAACTCCTCAAAGTTTCTAATAGAACTTGCGGACAACCCTCTAAGCCATCTCAATCCTTGATCTCCTAACGTTTGTGGAAACATGCCACACATGAGGGCATCGTCATAGTCATATTATGCCATTGCACTTTGATACCTCCTTACATGCTCCTGTGGGTCAGTGTTAGCCTTGAACTATTCCACGTGAGTCATTCAGAACTTCTCCAAAAAATGAGTCAGCCTTATTGGATTAGCAAATGGGCTTCCGAAGTTCCCGATCAAAGGGTTTCCCAAGTTTTGCCTTCGTTTCAAGGCTTCTATCCTACTAAGGAGGATCTCTCATTCTTCTTATAGTTCTCCACGTTCATCAAATCTCTGACAGACTGTTAGCCCATATGGATCCCTGGTTATTGATCTGCGGGCCAAAGGAGTCACTCCTGACCACCGGGGTTAGCTTTGTGTGCCTTCTAATGGTCGTTTCGCCGTCACTTGAATGCGAGCGAGACCTTTTACTCTAGTCATCATGCCTATGCTCTCGTTTAGGGTAGGTGTCTGCTCCGTTGTATCTCTTCACGTCTCATCCCTTCCAAGTTTCTAGGGTGTTCATGGTGTGACCGCTACTATCTCGGAGCATATCTTTGGATCTTGAGCCACTATTGGCGTGGAAAGCTGGTACGGTAAACTTAGGTTTGTCGTGGTTGATATACTTATTCTTTGCTTGGCAACATCTTTGATGACCTTTCATAAGGATTCATGGATCTGTTTGAATGCTTCCAATGAGACGCCAGCAGTCGTGCCTGTAGTGGTAATGGTGTCAGATCTGACAGACAGTAGGGTCCTTGCGGGTGGATCTTTTCTTATAGCAGCGATATCCAATGAGTTCTGGTCATTGGTCTAATGTGATTCGTCGACACTGTGGGGAGATTGACTTTTGTCTCTACAAGTATCCATGAATGACACAATTAATTACTTAAACAAAATATTGTCGGTGATTCACCCCCTTCTTCTAGCACTAGTTGTTGACGGTGATTTTTAGATCCATCCCCCGTCACACAGTTAGAGCAACGTAAGAAAATAAATAAGACGTAGGATTTTACGTGGTAAAACCCCAATGAGGGGAAACGTCGACGGTTGTCGATTACAGCAACAAAAATCCATTATACAGAAAAAAGATTACACAGTCAATCACTCTTGCCTTCTCTCTAAAATTGCATTCATCTCTTTTGGGTGTTTTTTGGGTCTATTTATACATGCACATAACCGTAATTCTTGATGTACAAATAAGGAAAGTTCTCGTAATCAAACGAAATTCTAACTAATTGGAGTCGTGTTTTCCCTTTATCTTTTTTCATGTTGATTGTGTCCTGGTCATATTGAATTCCTTGTTCAATCAACACTTTTATCAAAGTGTGCTTCCAGAAGTCTTGTTCAAGTTGGACACTTTTTCTACGTGTTTGAGTTGCGATCTTATTGAATCTGGATGCTAATCCACGTGTCGCACGTCCGATCACTTATTTTTCCCAACCATTCTTGTTTACCCCGATCATTGGTTCAACCTGACCCTGGTCCCGACCATCGTGACTACCCGATTAGGTTTTCTAATCTTCATCTGTGTTATCTAATCGTGGAGAACTAGTCGGGTTTGCTTAGTCCAACTTGTGTTGACTTAATCTGATCAGACTCCAGTGACATGGCGTTCCCGACCCTAGTCTTTTGTTGACGTGTCATGTTACTTAGAATTTTCCAATAACACACACACACACACATACACACACACACACACACACACACACACATATATATATATATATATATATATATATATATATATATATCAACCAGTATAACATATATATAAATACACTAATATGAGAATTTATTATTATGTTCTTTTATAAAAATGAAGATCGGAATTTTTGTCACATGGGACCAGTATAACAACTGCTTAGACAAGCTCACTAGCAGATTTAAGGAAGAGATGAGAGAATGAACAATCGATTGGAAGAGTAGATTTGAGGACGAGCTCACGAGCAGATCTGACTTCTGAGAAATAGCTCACAAGCAGATCTGAGAATGAGCTCACAAGCAGTTGGTTAAAAGAGTTGAGGAAAGGATGAGAACGAGTTCACGAGTAGTCGGTTAGAAGTGTTGAGGAAGGGATGGGGCAAAGATGAGGTAGAGATGAGAGGCGTAGAGAATGAAAGCCAAAAGAAGTAAGGATTAAAGAATACTAGGGTTTTTTTAAATTTATATAGCCGGTTTAATCGGTTCAAACCAGTTTTGGAAAAGCAAACTGGTTTGAACCGAAAACATTTTGGTTTTGCATTTGTTAAATCAATTTATACCGGATTGATTCTACGAACAAAACCGAATATTCTATTCCAGTTTTTGTGCCATCCCTACGTTTAATGACATTGTCATAATAAGGTACGTTTGCACTTATTTGTTATGTTATTTATTTACATCATATTGCATCCCAATCAATAGTTTAGTAGGATCCCATGATACCTATTTAGAGTACCATGAATATGTTGTTAATTTGTTAAGAAACAACACAATCCATGCATGTTTCTCTCATACACAATACATAGTACGCATGCAAAAATCTATGGATGTGTAATGCATGCTTAAAAGTATGCCTGATAACATTTATGGCTCTTACACGCATGTTGTCTATCATATATTTAAAGGTATCGAATTTCAACAATAATCATTAATAGTACCATGCATGAGTTAATTGTTTCCAAATATTTGGTCTCATTCAGTACATGATTATTATCACTTGAGCGAGCATTACTCACATGCTTGGTATAGAAAATAAGTTAAAAATGCTAGCTCAGAAATCAAGTCTTGCCTCGGCATGCGGGAATCGAATTTCATCTCGATAAGCTTAAAGGTTTCAACAAACGAGAGACCGTATGACCTTGGTAACCCAGTCAGAGATGGAAGAGTAGCATTGGTCTCATATTGCTAACAACTACTTTCATCAATCTGGGTTTGATCTCTCCTGTTAATATGAAGATTATGTTCTATCAGATATGTTATGCCTTATACAAATAAACCTCATTTATGACTAACCATTATATTTTATTCTCTGAGAAAGTATATCTTATCATTTATACTCCAGAATCGTAAATGGAGCCTAATGAATGCTTTATAAAAAAAAAACCCAATGGTTACTCCTTAAAACGGTCATTAAATATCATCCACTAACTAACAATTTACTGAGAATTTTATAGTCAAAGTTTATCATGTTTGACTCAGATAAGGTTGCTTTCCGAATGCATCATGATTAGACAGATTGGTAAAACTCCAAACCGTAACCACGTTCATCAATTACCGGATGACACCACACTATCGGCTGTCAAAGATAGAACCTGCTCGGTAAAAGTTTTGACCGACGAAAGATTCATGTCGACCAAAGATAGAACTTGTTCGATCAAAGATTCTAGTCGGTAAAAATTATGGTATGCGAAAGATAGAATCTAGTCGTTTAAAGTTCTTGGCAAGCTAAAAATAGAATCCAGTCGGTGAAAGAGAATCTGGTTGACTAAAGTTTCTTATCAGCCAAAGATAAGATCTGGCTAGTCAAAGATTTTGGTCGAAAAAAAAATAATTGGTCTGTAAGAAAAGGATCAACCGATAAGAGAAGGCAAATCTTAATGGAGTCGTTACAATGGCTCACATCCACAAAAATCAAGACCATCCCGGTGACTGCAACCTAAACAGACGAAACACCCAAGACACTATAATAAGCCTAAACTAAAAAAAAAAGTTAGGCGTGCTAGAGGGTGAATTATTTGTTATATCAGCGTCACGAGATGCTCAAGCGAGCAAATTCAAAAATAAAGTTTGGTAAAAAAAAAGACGCAAGATGTACTTAGAGGAAAGTTCACCTTGATGAGCGTTGAAATTCGGACCCGTGATGGTAGAAAACATCACGATTCAATTATCGGTTAAGTCAAATATGCTATCTGTTATCAGCTGAACCGACAACAACCGAAGAATTTACAAGCTCAGCAACTAGACTTCGGAGTTGTGAGTGGTTCATCAGATTTAACTCAGAAAAGATAGCTTCTCATGGGCTTTCCAAGTTTTACATATTGATGAAGAATTCAAATTATGATCACATCAAAGCAAACATTATCTAAATGGCGAGCAATCGACCGTCGAAAGCATAAAATGGCTTCACAAAACTCTCACACTAGCTCTAGATCGCTCAAATGGATGGCAATATAATCAATCGATCAGGAAAATATGTGTGGCAATTAAAAGTTGATAATATTGCACTTCCACAACCTCACCAAATTTATTTAGAAATAACTCGGCCACATACAATCGGTAAATGAAGCCATAAAACCTGAGAATTAATATTAGGTTTTTCCTAGCTGTTCAGTTTGGTGGAACTACTCAGCTTATCAGAACTGCTCGGTTCACCATAGGTATTCATCCATTACAGTTATTTCAGCTCACCGTTCTGTTAGATACCACAACCAGCTACTCAGAAAATCATTAAAAAATGAGGACGAAAAAAGGATGCGATGTTAAAAGAACTATGTTCAAATAAAACCTACTTTAACAACTGGTGGAGGGATAGGTGTAGCACAACACAACAAATGAGCATGCTACATTAAAAAAAATCGCAGTTGTAAAGCAGCTTTTAGCAAAGTCACTTCTGCAACCTGGTGATTCGACTGATGGATAAAACATATATATAATTGATCGGTCCAAAGTTAATCAGTGTAATAAGAAAACTGATCGGTCCTAAGTTGATCAGTGTAGTAAGGTAACCGATCAGGCCAAAGTTGATTAGTATAATAAGATAACTGATTGGTCCAAAGTTAATCAGTTTAATAAAACAAGTGATCAGTCACACGGTATATCAGTGTAATAAGATAACGGATGTATGTGTAAAAAAAGATGGAGTAGAATGGATGTAGGAGTACAAGATAAAATCATGTGGACCAATCACTTCCTCTTAGCACATACGAAAAGTCAAGTAGCAGCAGACCGTCTTAATCTCAACGGTTTGATCAAAGGATTGCTCGTGGCAAAAAATCCAATCATTTCTTGTTAAAAAAACAGAAATTATATGGATTTTTACAATTCGCGGAAGGCCCTAAAGAACGTTTACCCTAAGAAATATTTGACGATATTCGAGACATCGTAACTCTACATTAGAGATAGAAACGCCCACTACACAAGTTAGTATTGATTATTAAATTGTATCGTTTGCTTCCTTACGGTGATTTAAGAAGGCATGAGATGAAATATTGTACAAAAATATAAGGAGGAAACATCTGTGATTTACTAACTCAGAGTAAGAAAAAAAACTGTCAGCAATTTTGGATCTCCCATCAAGTGATGTTAAAGGTAAAATCTAGTTTTTTGCCGAATTATTTGATATTTTGCGGATGAGTCAAAAATCTCTAGACTACACAACTGAATAATAATAACGAGAAGGTAAAAGATTGTGAAACACTTTTTTCACCCTTATTCATCGAGACTCCTTACTATGCTTAGAACATAATATGCAACACATGTAGCTTTTGCATATTTCTCCAAAAATTGGACAATGCATATGTATGTTGTCATAGTGTGATTATCTATTACAAATGCATAAACTTTACAAATATGTTTTTTGTACAAAACACCCTTCATGAAGGATTCATGGGTACTGTATCCCGAATAGTAATCGTAGAAATTACAATGCATGGATCTAACTATTCATGTTTGGCATTTATGTATATTTATTATTTGTGCAAATGTTACTAACATGCTCAGCACAAAGAAATAGAGACTGCTCAAACAAGGCATCTGCACTCATAGAAGCGTTAAAGATCGGACCAAGTCAGGCTAAACGTCTAAAAACTCAAAAGACCATTAAAGGAGAAATTCTCCAGATAAAACCCAAGTAAAAGTATTCAAAATTTGTCCCCGCCACACGGAGACATGCCTGAACACCCAAGTTTGCTTAGGTAATGGGTGCTCAGGGGGCCAAGTGAGAGGCCTGAAAGCAAAGTCCAAAAATGGCAGTGTATACTCACCGAAACTAACTAGGTGCATATGCACTGTTAGACCACCTTCAGGTGATTAGATACCTGATGAGATGTGTAGAAAGTTGGATGGGGTAATGAAATTCTCATACTTGAATGCCAGTTAACCAGATACTCGACTATGAGAAGTTAAACTACTGAGACACAGATCATCCCCAATCACATCGAATCTTGAGTAACATACTACTGAGAGACGTCCTAGTGACTTAGTTGCCAGACAAAAGATAAGTGTCTATAAATTAGATACCATGAAAATGGTCCCGAAGAACACTACTTGGAAAATGTCAAGATTGATCGTGAGCAACCCAAGCAAGCGAGGTCAAAGATTGTTCACACAACCAACCGGAGATGATCGGTTAATAAGATAACCGATCGAGTCAGACCAAGTTCGGTTAGTTAATGAGGTAACTGATCAGGTCAAAAAGGATCAGCTAATAAGATAACTGATCTGATCAAAGATGATCAATTAACAAGATAACTAGTTAGATCAAGTTCGACAGTTAATAAGATAATTGATCGGGTCAAAGACAAATCAGCTAAAAAGATAGTTTATTGAGATCAAAGATGGTCAACTAATAAGATAGCTGATCGGGTCAAAAACGATCAGCCAATAAGATAGTTGATCGGGTAAAAAATGATCAGCCAACAAGATAACTAATCAACTTAGTGATCGGTTTAGCAAGATGACTGACGGGCCACAAAGCTGATCAGTGTAATAAAATACTTGATCAGACTGAGGTAATTTGATACTTAGTATAAAACCAATATATAAAAAAAATACTTGGTTAAGAACACTGTTTGCTATCGGATAATCAGGTACTCAAGAAAAACCAGTTAACTAAGCCAATGAGTTGTTCAAACTTAAAACCAATCAAAGCGACATTTGGTTTAATTAAGTCAAATGAGATACTCAGCGTAGGAAAAAAAAAACACTACTTGGTGAATGACAAGACTGATCGAGATCGACCCGAGCGAATCGACGCGAAAGCCAATTGGAACCATCAACTAGAGCAGGGATAACTGATCAATTTAGTAAGATAACCGATCAGTCATAAAGTGGTCAGTATAGTGAGATAGCTGATCGGTCCGAAGATGATCACTTCGGTAAGATGATTGATTAGTCTCAAAGTGAGATCAATTAAACAAGATAACTGATTAGCTACAAGTTGATCAGTTCGATAAAGATAACTGATCAGATCTAGCAATGACTGATTTAATAAAGATACTTGGTAAGAATGAGGTAATGAGATACTCAATCGAGTTCAATGACATACTTTATCAGATTGAGGTAATTATGTAGTAAGAAACCAATTATAAAATACCTGGTCAAATATTCAGCTTATCACAAGGTATACAAAACTGATCAGAAATATCAGTCGAAAAGGAAACTGACTGGGTGCAGAAAAAGCACTACCAACGATCTGGCCTTTTGAAAAGAAAAGGGGGTAAAGACTATTTCTGCTTAAGTTATATTTATGTTAAGTTTAATGTGTACAGGTACAAGGCTCCAAAGCATAAGCGCACAAAAAGAAAAACAATCAGGGAGCTTTCAAACGCTGAGATCTAGGCCACCCGAGCTAAATGCCTTGAAGTTGGCTTGGCATGTTAAAAATCAAGTAAGAACCTCGGAAAATGGGTGGAAATTTTGTTACGGTGAGCCAAGACCCCTCGCAGTACAAAATGAACTTTTGGGCTGCCATGAGTCAGATAGCCTAAATCCTTGTCTGTCAGCCGGACGAGGCTTTGGAACAATTTGCAAGAAGTGCAAAAGCCAAGGAGCAATTGCAGAAGAGCTAATAATGGTCGAAATAGAATACAAGTAAGTCAAAAATCTAAATTGTATTTATACACATAAAATGTCATTTTCTTCTATGTAATTAGTAGCCGAAAGGTCTAAAAAAATGAAACCGATCCACAAGAAAGATCGGCCGAAACAAAGACCGACTAATAATAAAGATCGGCCAAAAGGAAGAATATGGTCTGCGAAAGATAGAATATGTTCGACCAAGAGATAGAGCTTGTTTGGCCAAAGATTCTTGGTTGGCCAAAATTATGGTCGGCCAAAGATAGAATTTGGTCAGTTAGAGTTTCTGGCCAACTAAAGACAGAATCTGATTTGAAAAAAAAAGATCAATCTAGAAAAAGTTTAAAGGGGAAATAAAGATCCAGGTCAAACACTTAGAATGTATAGTATATATATAAAAAAAAACTTTACTAAGGCCATCAAAAAAAAAACAAGCTAATGTGCCTAAAGTTTGGTTCCTACTTTACACATCAACATCAACTCCTAAATGAGAAACGAAGCTAGGGAATAGATTTCGAACAACACGAACACTTAGAGAACAAGAGCCTTCAATTCACCATGAACATGTATATATTTATATATGTTAGGTTTTAGATTGGTGTCGGCTTGATTCCATAACAAAACTTCATTTCTTTGTAATGATTAGTTGCTTAAGTGGTTCATGATGATAAGAACTTCAAGGAAGAAAAGTAACTTCTCATGATGCAAAGTTTGTCTTCAAGAAGATTGGTATTATTCTTGGTTGCTAAGGTATCAAGATCCTTTTTCCTCTTGCAAGGCGTATGCGCACACACACACAATTCATTAATATGTGTCCCTGCTTTGTTGTGCATCATTATATGCGCGCACATACAAATTTCATACATTTGTATCCCTGCATCATAGCACATCATTTGGTATAACACTTTCACACACTTGAAGTTGAATGCTCATGCATTGGTATGAAAGTAACATGTTTTGAAAAATGCATGATTGGAGAATATCTCTATGTAGTTTGCATTCTTGTGTGAAATGTGTTTGTTTGTTTATATGTTTGTATAACATGGATCAAGAACTTGGTTTTAGTCTCAGATTATTCATGATTGATTTCCGTTCATTTTGGTTACTCATACTATTGATTTCAAGTTCTAAGTTAAAAGATACTACACTTTCAACTCATGTTGCATACATTGTCTTTGTCTTCGTCTTCTTCTTCGTATATCGTGTCAAATTCTTATTTTTTGGGTTGAGTATCTTATATGTCCATGTCCATGAGGGAGCGTCGGTTTTTAATCTTGAAACAAATTCGAATTCGGAGTTCAGAGGCCAAAGAACGGAGCGCAAGGGAAGAGGTGCGATGACATAAGCCATCACTAAGCCCCATCCCGAGATGGCGCGTGGCCATCTCGGCCCCAAAGGTGCTCTACCCTGAGTTGCCCACGCACCATCTCGGGGAGGTACTAAAGAATGGGGTCTTTTTGGTCATTTGGTTATTCTCTCTTTAAAACCTCTCATTCCCTCTCATTCATTAACAGGTTGAGAAAAACGAATTTGAAGAACAAGTGCAGAATTTTTCTCTCAACATTTTGATTTTTATTTTTGTGATAACTTCTTCATTTCAACTCCGAATCACTTGATTCAAAAATAGATTTCGAGTGTCTTGAAGATTTCTACAAACCCCAAGCATTTCTAGAACCAAATAATGTCTAGAGTTTTTGTAGTGATCAGATCTTCAGTTCGTGGTTTTCATCCTTGTTGGTAAAATCATCTTCTTCTTAGTTTTCTTCTTAGATCTTCTTATTGATTGACGTTATTTGATTAAGAAGCATGACTAGGATGATTTTGATATTATTTTGTGGTTTTTTGAATTGATTTTCAAGTTTAGATAGATTTATGATAAGTTAATTGATTTGTGCTAAACTTGATAAACATGAAATTGTTTCTAGAAATCTTTTGTTCTTATGCTTGATTGATTATTTCTAGATCTAATTTCATTTTATAAGAACTAGGTGTTGTTTCTATTGGTATCTATATCTTCATATCTATATTCTTAGTTGATAACATGCTTAGGTTGCCTAGATACATTTGTGATTGTACTTTGAAAGCATAATCTAGCTATCTAGTTGCATGTCCATAGAATTTGTTGATCATCATTTTCTATGTTGAGTGCTTGTTTGCGTTTTGCATTCATGATCACTTAGATGCCTTGTGAAGAGGTATAAAGTCTCATATCTTAGGTTGATTCTTTGATTTGAGCAATTGGAAGTCTTAGCTAGAGTTGGGAGGACTTGGATAGCTAAGCAAGTGAAAGTCTCGACAAGAGGTGTGAGACCTCGGATTGTTAAGCGAGGAAGTCTTGACTAGAGTCGGGAGGATTCTGATAGTTGAGCAAGAAGTCTTGCCTAGGGTCGGGAGGATCCGGTTAGGTGAGCAAGGAATCTTCCTAGAGACAGGAGGTCTTGGATAGAAAGTCGGCTTAGTAGATCACTAGGTTCAAGGATAGAGTGAGAGTAATAGCAAGGAGAGCATGTGTGGTTGCTTGAGTGTGTAACTCTATTTGAAATAGTGGATTTGCTTTTACCGGTGGTTGTGGTATCAACCCGTGGATGTTCCCTCTTTGGAGGTTTAGCACGTAAATATTGTGTCATTGTTTGCATTTTTCATTAAACATTGTTAAAATTGCATTGTTTTTAAAAGAAGATAAAAATTGGAGCATATACCTATTCACCATGCCGCTAGGTATATTTACACTATAAAGATAAAAGAAATTTCAATTGGTATCAGAGCAGGTGTCTAGACGCACTTAGATAAGTCTTCTTTGTAGTGTTTGTTATCTTCTTTGTTTTATCACGATTAAAGAAATGTATTCTTTTGTGGCTTCTCTTGTTGAAGGTGAGTCTATTGACTTAGATGATCAAAAGATCAAAGATCTTATTCAAGAAAATGAAAATATCTCTAAGATCAATAAGTCTCTCACTAAGAAGTTAGAAAATCATGATTGTAGCTCAAAATGTGTTATTGATCTTAATGAGAAAATTCTTAATTTTGAGAAAAACATGATTGATAGCAGTGATAGATTAAGTATTTTGAAGCATGAAATTGAGCAAAGAGATGAATCCCTTGATCGTGCTAGGAGAATTGAAAATATGCTTAGAGCAAAACTTAATGAGTATGAGAATCAAGAGAAAGTGTTTAATGAAAAATTTAATAAGGCTAAAGAGATGATAAACAATATGTTATCTAGCTCTAACAAAGTGAAAGCTCTTATTAAGGTTGGAAAGCCTTCAAGCTACAAAAGAGGTTTTGGATATGTTAATGAAAAATCAACTGCTTCATTTAACAAATATACTTTTGTCAAAGCTTGTAGCAATTTAATTGTAGGTACACTCTCTAACGGTAAAGCCATGAATGCTACCGGAGGTGCCTCAACATTAACAATGAAAGTCAAGGAAAAGACTCAACAATGCCAAAGATAAGCTACATCATCTTTAAATGCAAAAGGCAAGACATCTAGTGTTACAAGCCAAAGAGGTAAAAATGTGAGAAGGAAAAATGAGTTGAATTCTCAAGCAAATGGTAAACTTCTCAAGTTCATACTTATTTGTCATTATTGCAACATGGTAGGACACATAAGACCTAGATGTTAAGAATACATTAGTAAATGTAGAATTGCCAATGATTTGCATGATATGTCTTTGAATGGTCCTAGGCAATCATCCATGTATGGATCTAGAATTAGACCTAAGAAGACCTTGGAAAAGCATGTTGAGAATAAATGTGTTGATGATTTGTTTGTTAAATCTTGTGTTGTGCCTCGTTCTACTATGCGTAAAAAAGTTGATAATGCTTTGTTTGATTTGTTTGAAAATGTGACTAATGGAGTCATTGTGCCTATAAACTAGTCAAAGCATGTTAATAAAAGTAAGAATGAGAAACTTGTCAAGAAAGTTTGGGTTAATAAAAACACAACACAATGTTTGGTTGCACAATATGCTTTAAGAGCTAATTCATCCTATTGTTGGTACCTAGATAGCGGTTGCTCTAGGAATATGACCGATAACAAAGAATTCTTTAAGAATCTTGTTATGAACGATGGTGGATGGGTTACATTTGGTGATGGCAACAAAAAACAAGTTCTAGGCAAGGGAACAATTTGTATCCCCGGATTGCCTAAACTCCGTGATACCTTGTATGTAGATGGTCTGCAAGCTAATCTAATAAGCGTCACTCACTTGTGTGAAATTTTTAAAGAAGTTAGCTTTAACAAAAATGTGTGCACGATAATCGATAAAAAGGGTAAAATTGTTTTGAAAGTCAAAAGGTCTTCGGACAATTGCTATTGTTTAGAGGTTGATCCACTAACATGTAATATGGCACATGAGTGCAACAAGCTTGAATTATGGCATGAAAGATTGGGCCATAAGAATTATAAAGATTTAACGATGCTTGAGAAATATAACATTGTTGGAGGTCTTCCTAGTCTTGGTAAAAAGCTTGATGGTGTTTGTGAACCATGTCAATTAGGTAAACAAACCAAAGTGTCTCATAAAAATAACACTAATTTTGCTACCAAGAAGCCCTTAGAACTTGTGCATATGGACCTAATGGGACCAATTCAAACCGAAAGCATAAATGGTAAGAAATACATTTTTGTATGTGTTGATGACTTTTCTCGGTTTGCTTGGGTATATTTTCTTAATGACAAAATCGAAACTTTTGGTTCCTTTAAGAAGTTTTACAATCAAGTTCAAAATGAAAAAGGTCTTGGGATCAAGAAAATATGTCGCATTAGGAGTGATCATGGGAGTGAATTAGAAAATGCTAGATTTAGTGAGTTTTGTGATGATTATGGGATTTCACATGAGTTCTCAGCTCCTAGAACTCCTCAACAAAATGGTATTATTGAGAGGAAGAATCGTGTCTTGCAAGAGATGGCTAGGGTCATGCTCAATAGCAAGAAAGTCCCTAATAATTTTTGGGTCGAAGCGGTCAACACTGCATGCTATGTCACTAATAGAGTTTTTAGAAGGCCCGGCACAAAACAAACCTCCTATGAACTTTGGATGGGCAAGAATCCCAATGTGAGTTACTTCCACACTTTTGGGAGTAAGTGTTTTATTTTAAATGATAGAGATCACTTACGAAAGTTTGATGTTAAAAGTGATATTGGTCTCTTTCTTGGATATGCTAATAATAGTCGTGCATATAGAGTATTCAATTTGAAAACTAAGACTATTATGGAGTCTATTAATGTGAAAATAGATGATCTTGGCATGCTTGATTTGTGTGATAACCATGGTGTCAATGAACCTAAAGAACATTTGTTGAATGACACTAAATCACCTATTGATGTGAGTAGTTGTGATGAAAGTGAGTCTAGTCATGATGATGATGATAATGGTAGTGTTGCTAGAGAAGAAAGTCAAGAGTTAGAAAATAGTTTAAATGATAAACAACAAGATGTTGAAAATTCTAAGTCTAGACTTAGGAACATGCATTACCAACAAGACATCATAGGTGATTTGGATAAAGGGGTTAGAACTAGAAGGCAACTAGCTAACCAAATTTCATTTGCTTGCTACACATCTCAAATTGAGCCCAAAATATTAATGAAGCAATTATTGATGAATGCAAGAAGAACTAAATCAATTTGAGAGGAATGAAGAATGGTCCTTAGTTCCTAGACCAAAAGATGTCAATATAATTGGTACAAAATGGGTGTTTAGGAATAAGACTGATGAATGTGGCAAGTTAGTGAGAATAAAGCAAGACTAGTGGCTCAAGGATGCACTCAAGTTGAGGGTGTAGTCTTTGATGAGACTTTTGCACCCGTTGCACGTCTTGAGTCCATTAGGCTTTTGTTGTCCATTGCATGTCTTAAAAAAATCAAATTGTTTCAAATGGATGTCAAAAGTGTTTTTCTCAATGGATATCTTCAAGAAGAAGTGTATATTGAACAACCTAAGGGTTTTGTAGACCCACGCTCTCCTAATCATGTGTTTAAGTTGAAAAAGGCTCTTTTTTGCCTTAAACAAGCCCCAAGAGCTTGGTATGATAGGTTGACTCAATATCTTATTGACAACCAATATAGGAGAGGTGGTATTGATAGAACATTATTTGTTAAGCATTACAACAATGACATTTTTGTTGCACAAATATATGTTGATTACATTGTGTTTGGGTCTACATGTAAAACCAAGGTTGATGATTTTGTGAATGTTATGTCAAGAAAATTTGAAATGAGTATGGTAGGTGAACTCAATTACTTTCTTGGCATGCAAGTGAAACAATCTAGCAATGGTATCATGTTGTCTCAATCTAAATATGCTAGAAATCTTGTTAAGAAATTTGGTCTTGAAAGTGGAAAAGAATTTGAAACACCTATGAGTACTACTTTAAAACTTGACAAAGATGAAAAAGGAAAAAATATTGATCAAAGTCTCTACAGGAGCATGATAGGTAGCCTTCTCTATCTAACGGCTTGTAGGCCGGATATTTGTTTTAGTGTTGGTTTGTATGCTAGGTTTCAAGCCAATCCAAAAGAATCTCACTTGAAAGCCGTTAAAAGAATCATTAGATATATAAAAGGAACACATGATCTTGGTTTATTCTATTCTTTTGATACTAATGATATTCTTGTTGGCTATTGTGATGTGGATTAGGCAGGAAACATTGATGATCGTAAAAGCACATCGGGCGGTTGCTTTTACTTGGGGAATAATTTGGTTGCTTGGCAAAGCAAGAAGCAAAATTCCATCTCTCTTTCTTCATCCGAAGCCGAGTACATTGCAGCAGGAAGTGCTTGCACACAACTTCTATGGATGAAACAAATTCTCAAGGATTATGAGATTGATCAAGGTAAAATGACTCTCTATTGTGATAATATGAGTGCCATTAACATCTTTAAAAATCCTGTTCAACACTCACGCACAAAGCATATAGACATTATGCATCATTTTATTAGAGAACTTGTTGAACATTCAATAGTAACTCTTGAACATATGCCTACTAAAAATCAACTTGCGGACTTGTTCACAAAGCCCTTGGATAAAGAGAGATTTGTATCTCTTAGAAAATCCATTGGCATAATTTGTGTTGATTAATGCTTGAGTGTGGTTATGAGTGGCTTGATAAGCAAAACTATATTGTATATCTATTTCTTTGAGAGCTACTCATGTGAGAAGTAATGATCTTGATAAAATAGCTTTGCTTCTAGATCATGCACTTAAGCATGTAGATTATGGATACATCTTGAAGTTCATTGTCTAGCACATGATAGATGACCTATGGTTAGTATCCATTTTACTTCGGCATCTACATAGAACTCAACGAGCACTTTTATGGAAAGGGCTACACACCTTGGTTGTGAAGCCGCCCAATGTAGGAAAGGGCTACACCATTGTGATGAGTGAAAGCCGTCATGAAGAGTATATGTTTATGTTAGAAAAATCAAAAAGTGTTGAAAAAGAATCATTTAAAAAAAAATCTTTGATACAAAGCCTAAAAAGAAATGGAGGAAGGCTTAAAATGGAGTATAGTTGAAAATTGTGATTGCTCGGATTGAAAAATAGAAATGGAATGACAAGCCACATGCACACACACGCTCATATGTTGAAATCTATTCTCTTTAAAGCAAAAATCCGGATGATAATCGGTTTGACCTTAATTGGAAAAGCTTTAGATGGATAGGTGTTGAAGTGGTTTGCATGTTGATATCACAATCACTCCTTTTATATATGCTAGAAGCATTTTTCACACACACACATTTTTGCTTAATGTGCTTGATTCATTAGCAATGAGAGATTATTTTTGAGAGAATAATGAAAATCTATGATTCTCTTATTAATTCTTAAAAATAATGGTGTACTATCTTTTATTGCTTGAGATGTGTGATTATGTGATTCCCTTGTGAACAAGTTATCTTGCTTTTTAATATGTGGAGCATATGTTAAGGGGGAGCTTAATTTGTTAAACTTAGTTCTCTATACAACTTGTTTGCTCACTATCTCATGATTTCATTATGCATCCCTTATAACCTTGTAGGTATTTTCAATTGGCATTTATCTCTCTCTCTAGGTTGTGTAATATGTTTTTGTCTATTCCTTGCCAAAAAAAAGGGGAGAAAGTGTTTTCCTCACCATGTTACTTACTTTTGACATAAAATAGGAGATAATTCATTAAGGGGGAGAAACTTTGTCTTAAGGGGGAGAAAGAATTCTTGTTTGCATGAGATAAAAAGAGATAAGGGAATTTTTGTTTTGTTTCGTATATTGTTTGTTTATCTCACATATCTTCTTTGTAGAAGATTTCTTTTGGTTGTTCTTGTCTCACTGGTGCTTTGAATGTGTGAAGATATTCTTGAAGACTCATAAAGACACTTTAGTCTAGGAATATCTCATTGTAATGTGAGGATGTGAGAATGCAATCAACATTGATTATGAGTGATCATTGTATGGTGAGGTAGAGGTTTTGTCATGGAATAGCCAAAGGGGGAGATTGTTAGGTTTTAGATTTGTGTTGGCTTGATTCCATAACAAAACTTCATTTCTTTGTAATGATTAGTTGCTTAAGTGGTTCGTGATGATAAGAACTTTAAGAGAGAAAAGCAACTTCTCATGATGCAAAGTTCGTCTTCAAGAAGATTGGTACTAATCTTGGATGCTAAGGTATCAAGATCCTTCTTCCTCTTGCAAGGCATAGGCACACAAACACATAATTCATTCATATGTGTCCCTGCTTTGTTGTGTATCATTATATGCGCACACACACAATTCATAAATTTGTGTCCCTGCATCGTAGCGCATCATTTGGTATAACACTTTCACACACTTGAAGTTGAATGCTCATGCATTGGTATGAAAGTAACATGTTTTGGAAAATGCATGATTGGAGACTATCTCTATGTAGTCTGCATTCTTGTGTGAAATATGTTTGTTTGTTTATATGTTTGTATAACATGGATCTTGAACTTGGTTTTAGTCATATATTATTCATGATTGAGTTCCGGTCATTTCGCTTACTCATACTATTGATTTCAAGTTCTAAGTCAAAAGATATTACACTTTCAACTCATGTTGCATACATTGTCTTTGTCTTCGTATATCGAGTCAAATTCTTATTTTATAGGTTGAGTATCTTATATTTCCATGTTCATGAGGGAGTCTCGGTTCGTAATCTTCAAATGAATTCAAATTCATAGTTCGGAGGCCAAAGAACGGTCGAATAACGTGAGAGGAGCGCAAGGGAAGAGGTGCGATGGCATAAGCCATCACTAAGCACCATCCCGAGATGGCCCGTGGACATCTTGGCCCCAAAGGTGCTCTGCCCTGAGATGCCCATGCGCCATCTCGGGGAAGCACTAAAGAATTGAGCTTTTTTGGTCATTTGGTTATTCTCTCTTTAAAACCTCTCATTCCCTCTCATTCATTAACAGGTTGAGAAAAACGAATTTGAAGAACAAGTGCAGAATTTTTCTCTCAACATTTTGATTTTTGTTTTTGTGATAACTTCTTCATTTCAACTTCGAATCACTTGATTCAAAAACAGATTTCGAGTGTTTTGAAGAGTTCTACAAACCCCAAGCATTTCCAGAACCAAATGATGTCTATATTTTTCGTAGTGATCAGATCTCCAGTTCGTGGTTTTCATCCTTGTTGGTAAAATCATCTTCTTCTTAGTTTTATTCTTAGATCTTCTTATTAATTGATGTTATTTGATTAAGAAGAATGACTAGGATGATTTTGATATCATTTTGTGGTTTTTTGAATTGATTTTGAAGTTTAGCTAGATTTGTGATAAGTTGATTGATTTGTGCTAAACTTGATAAACATGAAATTGTTTCTAGAAATCTTTTGTTCTTATGCTTGATTGATTATTTCTAGATCTACTTTCATTTTCTAAGAACTAGGTTGTGTTTCTATTGGTATCTATATCTTCATATCTATATTATTAGTTGATAACATGCTTAGGTTGCCTAGATACATTTGTGATTGTTCTTTGAAAGCGTAATCTAGCTATCTAGCTGCATGTCCATAGAATTTGTTGATCATCATTTTCTATGTTGAGTGCTTGTTTGCGTTTTGCATTCATGATCACTTAGATGCCTTGTGAAGAGGTATAAAGTCTCATATCTTAGGTTGATTCTTTGATTTGAGCAATTGGAAGTCTTAGCTAGAGTCGGGAGGACTTGGATAGCTAAGCAAATGGAAGTCTCGACAAGAGGTGTGAGACCTCGGATTGTTGAGCGAGGAAGTCTTGACTAGAGTCGGAAGGTTTCGGATAGTTGAGAAAGAAGTCTTGCCTAGGGTCGGGAGGATCCAGATAGGTGAGCAAGGAATCTTCCTAGAGACAGGAGGTCTTGGATAGGAAGTCGGCTTAGTAGATCACTAGGTTCAAGGATAGAGTGAGAGTGATATCTTAGAGAGCATGTGTGATTGCTTGAGTGTGTAACTCTATTTGAAATAGTGGATTTGCTTTTACCGGTGGTTGTGGTATCAACCCGTGGATGTTTCCTCTTTGGAGGTTTACCACGTTAATATTGTGTGTCATTGTTTGCAATTTTCATTAAACATTGTTAAAATTGCATTGTTTTTAAAAAAAGATAAAAATTGGAGCATATACATATTCACCCCCCCCCCCCCCCCCCCCCTCTAGGTATATTTACACTATAAAGATAAAGGGAATTTCAATATATATATATATGGTGGTGGCCTTAGGGGGTGGATGTTAAAAGCACAATATCA
The DNA here is from genome assembly GCA_032871835.1 of Dipteronia dyeriana. Taxonomy (NCBI): domain Eukaryota; kingdom Viridiplantae; phylum Streptophyta; class Magnoliopsida; order Sapindales; family Sapindaceae; genus Dipteronia; species Dipteronia dyeriana. Next base: position 13,271,744 of record CM065295.1, read on the forward strand.
AAGTAGCATCATCTTATTTTTCTGAGAGAAGCGACATCTAGTACATTTTTCTCAGCTTGTGAAGAAAAACGCTAATCAATGAAACCTTAATCAGTTCCTCATGTGATCTCCAACTTTAAAATTTTCAAGTTGTCTCAAGCACTAAAACTTCGAAAGATCATTAGAGCTTGCCTTTAAAAGATATCCTATACGCGGCGATAAAAGCGTTAGGTGGCGAAGTACGATACGGCAAAAGAAAAGATGTTTTGGGTAGAAGTAGCGCAAAAAAGAAAAGATCAGGCTAATACACCCCGCCTAGAAAGGATCCGAGAGCTAGTCAGATCCGCTCAAAGATGGATCCAAGAAAAGTTGAACCATGTTGAAAGAGGATCCGAACGCCAGTAAGATCCACTCAAAGGTGGATTCAGGGAAACCTGATTAACACTAAAAATGGGTCTCATATTTGCCCAAATTAGCGAGAGGATCTGAGCATCCGCCTGAAAAAGAAAAAGTCAAGCTAAGGCAAATAGCATGGAGTCGAAGTCAGCTGAACATAAAAATGTCCATGGTCCGACCAGACCAAGAGCAAGTTCATCTCATAATACTGTATCCAAAGGAATCTCAGCGACCTGAATTGTGTCTCGAAAACACTTACAGATATAGGTCCAAAGATGTATCTAAGCTACATAATTGTCTTGAAGATTATCAGTCTGCAGGAGAATTAAAAAGAAAATTAAAAAAATAGATGAGGTCAGAGCGTCAAAAGTCAAAGGAAAACTATTCAAATCCCCTTCGTCGAGTCACCAAGAACTCATCTAGCATATTTGAGGGGGTAATGTGATAGGGATTTTTCGGTAGCACGATATGTCAGCAAAGATAACTGATAATCCGAAATATATGGCAGACCACATCAACAGAGAAGAAAAACAGACTGTAGAGATTGGCAAGCGGTCAGATGAACTGAACGGGTAAAATAGACCTGATCGGGTATATTAAACCTATCGGGTAAAATAAGCATGATCAGGAAAGTCAACCGATCAACATTTGACCAAGTCAAAGTTGATGTTACTAGACAGGGCGATCAGACTGAATCGGTCAGCCAAGATAGGTTTAAATCCAATCGGGTGGTAAAACCGATAAGGGAAAAAGACCTAGTCGGGATGAAATACGGTCGACCAAGAGATGCTCAATCAAGACAGTAACATAAGTTCAACTACAACTCAAATATGAAGAAGAATAATCTTACTCAAACAAGGAATCTAGAATTATATTCCAATAAGGAAATATTATTATTTCCTCCTACATATCAGAGAGTCCAGATCAAGCAATAATTCAGCTCAGCTAGAATATTGCACGCCAATCAGGAAACAAGTCTTAAATGGACTACTCAACTATAATCCTACAAAGATTCTAATTCAATGCACAAGATCTCCAAAACAGGAAAGAAGACAGTGACGAATTCAAAATGTAACAAGTCCTGATTAAGCACTACCATATTTCCTTATCTGTATAACAAGGATTAGGGTTCTATGCACATATAAATAGACCCATAATCTCATTGTAAAAAAATAGAGAGAACAACACGTAGAAAAGATGCATAAAAAAATAGAGAGATGTCAAAAAGGAGAGGAACAGTGTGTGTAATCATTCTATTCATAGTGAATTTCTTCTCGTTGTCACCGACAACCGTTAATGTTTCCCTACCGTGGGGTTTTACCACGTAAAACATGTGTTATGCTTGATTTATCTTTTATTTTCTACTTTTCTATATTATCATGCACAAATACGGATAAATTTTATCACATCCACGTGGAGAAAGAGGCTTTAATTATTCAACCCTAGACTGGTTAAAACTTCAATCTACCTATGTGTTAATGTTTGGCGGTTCACTTTTCAACGATCCAAAAATCATCGTCAACAAAAGCGAAGAAGAAAACGAAGCAACCAAGAGAATCAGTTTTGAGAAGAAGACCAGATCACCATTTGTGAGGGTACGCAACTCTTGCCCAGACCAAATCTCCTCTTCTTAAATTACCCATTTCTCGATTTCTTCTTAAATTCACCAAACTTCTTGAACATGAAGAAGTTTGTTCTTTCAAGTTTTAATTTTTTTTTATTAGGTGAAGGGTCAAATTGGATCCTTACCGTCCACCTCATATGATGGATGGTGGAAATTCAATCTAGGTCTCCACCTAATCAAAAACAATTATATAATTTTTTTTTCTTTAATCTATATTTAAAGGACGAAAAGATAGATTTGCCCTCGGTATGACCTCACATGAATACCACGTGACAAAAAATTGGGCAGAAGTTAGTAATCCAACAATTTTTACAAATTTATGGAAGTTCAAGGGGTTTAGTAATGCCAAGCAAAAAGTTTATTGGGCACTTTGCTACCGCGCTATAAGTTCAGGGGCATTAGTGCTATTAACCCAAATTAATATTAGGCCTTGTTTTTTGGTTTAATAATATATTATATTATAAGTTAAAATGTAGTGAAATAATATAATGTAGTGATTAAAAGCATACGTAGCCCAATTAATAGACCCATGACTCAATAGAGTTAAAGAATAGGGAATAAGCCTTGGACGAATAAGAATTCTTTTATCGAGCCCAAAGTGGCCTAACTAATTGAACCAATGTGAATCCAAAGTCAGGCCTAACCCATCAGAGTATTAGACCATCGAAAACACGTGGTTAATGGTGACCTAAAATCACAATCAAGTCAGATGTTCATAAATCCCAACGCTTGACAAAGCCTTCATTGTCGGATTCAAATGATTCAAAACAAAAAATTTAATACACGTGATCCATACTCTCATAATGAGCCCGATTGATGAACACCTTGAGCTTCACTACAAAAGCCAGACCTTTCCTTATAGAAAGGGTCCCGAATTTTCACAACTCACACACGAAAGCTCTGATAATATGAGCTCCACAATTCTCACTTCTCATTCATTGTTATCCATATTCCAGTTGAGATCAACCTAGTCATTCTCAATAGTCGAACGACTAAACTTTAATCTATTCGCATCGAACAAGGAACCCCTTGGGCATCAATCCATTCAAAGCCATCAACCTGATCATCGAACAACCGTTATCGAATCTGAGGACCTCTATCTAGAAACTGACCTATACAATCAGTCGATATCCATTGTCGATCTAGCCATATAGGCTAAAAACTCGATTCAAAGCATCGAGCCCAACGGTTTGTCACTATGAACTTAATTTTTAATTTAACTTGACTTTCATTGATCAATTTGTTGACTTAAGCGTCAGAGATTCCCACAATGGGAAAACCCTCTTTTATGGTTCGACCATCGCTCTGCCTTTTTTTTTTATTTACAGGTTGTCAGTGCCCACATCGTCTATTCAATTTATTGTAGATTCTATCGACTACAGTTTGACGCCCACCGTAAGGCCCTGGCAATTTTCCTAATCAGATACGTACCTTGATCCAAAGAAAAAATGATGACTGACTCTGGAGACATCAAGGCACGACCCAAGGCATTTGCAACCCAGATGGCAGAAAACGCAGTCCAGTTGTAGAGCCTCGAGAAAGAGAACCAGAAAATTCGAGCCAAGAACCTGAAGTTGCAAGAAAAGCTCTATCTGATATCCAACAACTTGCAATTGGCGCAAGGTCAAGTCTTGATCGACAATCGGTCACGCGAACTGAAAGATGAACCAGAACAAAGCACGAGGCAGTAGAAAAATCGGTCTATAAGGATACGGCTAGACACGACCACAGTTCGGTTCGAACCGTGGAACCGAATCGTAATCGTGTGAAATGGACCATAAATGTAACCAAAACCGTGGAACCGGTTCCGAAATCAAAACCGAAACCGTGGGAGCGAAGGTTCGGTTTCTGTTCATCCCCTAAAAAAACCGGCCAGGAACCGACGGTTCAGTTCCGGTTCTGGAACCGTCGGTTCCAAGCCTCTTTTCTTTTTCTTTTTTTAAATTTAAATATTTTTTTAAAAAATAAAACAAACCGTTGGGCCCAACGACTGTATTTTTTTTCCCTTTAATTTCCTATAAATACCACCCCCTAATTCATTTCTTTTCACACCATTTCTCTCTCAACTCTCTCTCAATTCTCTTAATTCTCTTAATTCTCTTAATTCTCTTAATTCTCTTCAATTATCTCTCAATTAGTCAATTTTTTATTTTTTTATATTTATTGTATTGTAATTATTATTTTTTAAAATCATTTAAAAATCCTTGTCAACAATTTTTTTAAAATATATTTCCAATAAAAAAATTAATTTTATTTTCATCCATTTATTTTAATTTTTTTGAAGAGTTTTTTTACAAATTAATTTTTTTAATGGCAAGTGGAAGTGGAAGTGGAGTAAGAGACATTCCACAAAGGCATTCCGTTTTCAGGACCGGAAGGGTTGTATGTCGGAGCCGGATCTGGTCCAGCCGAATAATATAGGTTTTGACGACACCGCTTACCATGAGTTCCTGCAACGGCAAGCCTATCTTGAATCCCTAAACTATCCAGCCAATCTAAATCCCCCTTTAATAATTTCAGAACCCAATGCTAGCCAGCCTAGCCTAGCCCTAGCCCTAGCCCCGGTAATATGACAAGCCAATAAGAAAATATACCCGATTTTACTGCAGATCCAAATTTTTAAGAGGCGTTAGAGAAGGATAAGAAGCAGGCCAAATCTGATATATTCCTTCTCCACATGAAGAAAGTTACGAAACTGGATGGAACATGTTGGGCGGTGTGCAATTACTGCCCTAACGAATACAAGTGGACTAAATCTGGAGGATACAGCACATATAGGAAGCATATTACGATCCGTTATCCAGCAGAACTTGCCAAGGGGAGTACACAATCTCAAATTTCCAGGTTTTCTACCACTGACACTCAATTATTTAAATATAGCGATCAAGCTAATAGAGAAGAATTAGCTAGGATGGTAGTTGTAGAACATTTACCTTTTAGTTTTGGTGAAAAAGATGGATTTATTAAATATTGTCATAAAGCATTAAATATTGCTGCATGTCGTATCCTTAGAACCACTCTCACGCGTACAATGTATGATATTTATAACAAGGAAAAAAATATTTTGAAAAAATATTTTGCGTACTATATAGGTCATGTTTCCTTATATGCTGACATATGGACTGACTATTGGCGAATGCATTCATACTTGGGTGTAACTTGTCATTATATGGACAAAGCATAGACAATACGAAAAAAAATTCTTGCATTTAGAGTTTTTGATGATGCACATACTGCTGATAATATTTATAAAAATATGAAAATCATTTTTGAAGAGTATAAAATTGAAAGCAAATTTTTTTCAATTGGTTTTGATAATGCTTCTAATAATACGGCAGCTATTCCTGCTTTAATTGAATTATACAAGTCTTATTTTAATAGTAAATTTTTTCTTAAAGATGTGCTTGCCATGTTTTAAATTTATGCGTTCAAAAAGGTTTGAAAATTCTTCAAGCTTTTATTAAACCCATTAAGGATACCCTATCATATTTGTGGAAACATCCTAATGTTATGAAAGCATGGGTAAGATTTTGAAAACAGGCAGGTGGGCATCCCATTAGATTTTCTCGTGATGTTCCAACACGTTGGAACTCTACTTATAAATTGTTTTGTGAAAGTTATGAATATAGGGATTTATTAGTTTCTTTTATACAATATAATGTTAGTCAAATCAATCTTTATGCACACCATTGGGATGTTTGTACAAAAATTTGTAATTTGTTGAAAGTTTTTAATAGTGCTACTAACAATTTATCAGGTATTTATTATCCTACTACTCAATTATTTATTATTGAGGGTTGTAATATTGCTGGTGCATTTACTGATTGTTCATCTGGTATACAATTACAGGCATGCATTGAAACTATGAAAAAAAATGGTTAGACTATTATAGGGAGTTTCCAACTATTTATCTGCTTGCGTTGTGTTTTGACCCACGTTGTAAACTAGATGCATTGACAGATTATTTAACTCTTTATTATAATTGTTTAGGTATAGAATTAGAAATTAATATTTATTGTGCTACAATTAAGACATTATTTTATCAGTTATATGATGAATATCGTAGAATTTATGGTCCATCATTGAACATTAGTGTTCCACAAAATGAAAATGTCTCCCAAACTCGATCTTCTGGAGTGTTGGGGGTAGGGTCTGCACTTTTATCCCAAAAGATCAGAAGATTACGAGGTTCTTCTTCTTCTTCATTAAGTTCGGTCTCGTATCATGAGATAGAAACTTATCACAGTACCAATTTTTAGTTTATAAGAGACGGTGATGTGGATCAATTTGATATTCTACATTGGTGGAGAGAACATCAAAAGCACTTCCCAATCTTGTCTATATTTTGTATGCAAGACGGTCGCTTTTGAGTCCAGAATCAATTCAAGTCCAAGTGTGTTAATGATTAGATAAAGGCTGAATATCGACAACAAGAAATGGAGCCAGAAATGATTTACGATATCTTCGACGATGATCACACCACCGGCACCGGAACAGAAGGCAGCGATTAGTTATAGAATACAGACTTACAGAATTACATATGTAAAAGATAATAAAATGTAAAAGAACTATGTGGTCTTTGATTCCTCTAAACCCCAAGAGGATATGTAGGCAACTTAATTTTGGTACAAATCAAGTGCAAGACCAATTTTTTTCTTTTTTAGTTTTATAAATTTATTTCAATTTATGTATTTAGTATTATTTTTTTAAAATTTTAATTTCTGCTTACGGCCTTACACAATAAAATTTATTTACAATTTCACATTATTACATGTCTTATGTTTTGGTATTTTTTTTTAATTAGTATAAATGTACAATAAGAAGAAAAAAATGAACTGAACCGGCGGAACCGGACCGAAACTGCCGGAACCGGTAGAACTGGATCGAAACCGGTGAAACCGAAACCGGAATCGAAAACGATGGTCTACGGTTTCGGTTTCGGTTCGGTTCCGGTTCAAGCTTCTTCTGGAACCGGAATCAGAATCAGAATTGAATCGGCGGTTCCGAATCGGAACCGTGGGCATGTCTAGATATGGCTGGATCCACCCCCCTGTCGATCTTAACGAACCAATACTTGCAACAAATACAAACGCCACTCCAGCTAATTTGTCGACCCCATTTGGGACACAAAGGGATTCAAACCAGTAAAATCCCAGGAACTGTAAAACTGTAAAATCAAACCCAATTTTTTTTAACCTTGAAGTTGCTTGGAGGTTCGTAGAGATGGAAACAATGATTCAAAGAATCCTATAAGTACCCGCTTCTATCTAGCGAAACGTAGTGAACAGCTTCACTGACTCCCTCTTCGTGGTTGAGATCACACTAATGAAAATACCAAAGAAGTTCAACTTTCTAAATATGAAACAATATGATGGAACATTGGATCTAGATAATCATATTACGTAATATAAGCAGTGCATGTTCACTGCTACGATCCATAGAGATCAGACGGAGACATGCATATGTAAAAGATTCAGATCAAGTCTTACAGGTCCTATGCTCCAGTGGTATACGAACCTGCCAAATGTCTCGATCGATTCATTCGCTCAGTTGACCAATACCTTCATCGAATAGTTCACGAGCTGCAGGAAATTAAAAAAACAGTCAGACGATCTCTACACCGTCACCCAGCGGAGAGGAGATCAACTGCGTGATTATGTGGGTCGTTTCAATAAAGAAAAGGTATCAATCCTTAATTGTGATCTTGCTACTGCAATTTTTGCTTTCAGGAAAGGGCTACAGTACAACTCGGACCTGTACAATGAGTTAATTAAGTACCCGTGTTAAACAATGGAAGACGTGTTGGCCAAAGCCTGAGCTCAAATAAAGTGGGAAGAGGACGAAGCTAACTATCAACCTCCAAATCAATCACGGCAAGTTTAAAGGCACAATCAGCGTGTAGATAAAAGGTCAGACGATCAAAGATATAACTCGAACGAACAAAATAGGGTAGAAGAAAAGAGACGACTGTATGATCAGCCTCCACGGTCCGATGCCTGACAACGAACTCGAGTCCCGAAATATGCTCTCATTATCGAACCAACAGTAAGGTGGCCCCCCGAAGATGACTTCACCCCCAAAAGAGATTCAAACTGGTGTTGCGAGTTCCGTGACGACCATGGACATCAGACAGAGGAATGCGTAGCCATAAAATGGTTGTTGATTCCTACAACATTAAATTTAAAATCAATTTAGTATATATTCAAATAAGATCAAATAAAAAAAAATCATGAAAACAAAATGAATTTACTTCACCATCGTCATTCATCGTCATCTTCCCCAAAATCAAGCTTCAAATTTTCTTTCCAACTTTGAATCTAGTAAGAAGTAAAATATATGAAGTAGAATAAAATAAGGAATAAAATTGATAATATAAAAATTTCAAAGAACAATGTAATAATTTTTATACCATTAAATTCAGACCATAACCAACTTTGGACAAACATTAATGCCTCAACTATCTTTGAATGTAACCTGCTACGATAAGGACTCATAAATCTACCCCCAGTACTGAAAGTCAACTCATATGCAACCGTAAATATAAGAATAGCCAAAATATCTCTAGCTATGCAATGCAAAGTAGGATATTTAGATGCATTTACTTTCCACCATGTCAATATATCGAAATTCTCAACTCTTGGAATGAAAGGTTCCTTCAAATAATAATCTAACTATGTCTTCACTTGAATGGTAGTACAGGGAACCTCTCTAATATACTAATCGAATCGATACATTTTTTTTGGAGGACTCATTGTTGATTCATATTTGGAAACATGTAGAGGATTACTTGATGAAACTTGACTTGCCTTAGACTTTTGCTCTTACGCTCCAACCATCCTCAACAAAACTTCTTGAATCTTGTTAATCTCATATGAAGATCCATTTCCGTAGAGCAAAGGAAAGTAACATTCCATGACTTTCAATTTATATATAGGATCCAAAATTGTTGCCATAACCATAATACCATGAAATTTATTCCAATAGCTATAAAACTTGTGTGCCATAGATGATGCCATTAGTTTTATTTATTCAAATGTGGATGTGCTCCATTATTAATGGCATCTCTAATGTCACGCACAGTTGGTAGAAAACTATTGGCCGTAGGATATTTGGTTCCTGAGAATTCTTCAGTGGCTTGATCGAACACATCAAGTTTATCACTTATCTCTTTTGCCAACACCCAATCATCTTCAATTGGGACATGTTTATAATGTGAATCTTTATGTTTCAAACGAAAATAAATAGTTTTGTACATTAAAGCAGAGCAAATCATCAAGTAAGTATAATTCAACCTCACTTTGCAATCAAGTACCAACTTCCTAGTGCTCTCAATCCATAATTGGTTTACAGTCTTAAATTTTTTTCCTCTCTTTAGGTGATGATGTCCAATAAGAAACACTAGAACGAATCCTTTCAACACTGTCACTAATCTCATCTAACCCATCTCTCACTATCAAATTCAATATATGTGTACAATAATGCATATGGAACATCTCTCCATTCAACAAAAGTGAGACATTGGAATGCATCTCCAAGAGAATACGAATCACAGCATTATTGGTGCTACAATTATCCACAGTTAAAGTAGATAACTTGTGATCGATATTCCAATCATGTAAGCACTCCATCATGACATCAGTAAGCATCTCAAAAGTGTGTGGACATGGAACATATATAAACCTATGAAAGCGGATACCACAATAAACATTAAAACTATTAATCTAATATACTACCACTAAGTCACTAACCTTACTAGTTTTCACATATTAAAATACTAAATTCACATAATAAAATAGTTAAAAAGATTAATGTGTGATAGCGTACCTTACGATTCAACTTTGTAAAGTTCAAGAATTATCAACAAAATATGATTTTATAGCCATGAACCCTTTCCTTTGATTATGAGATGTCCACATGTCGGTAGTAAGTGTAGCCCTACCCTTATTTTTCTTCAATAAACCCTTTAATGTAACCCTCTCATAATAAAAAATTTGTCGTGTCACTATTCAATGTATTCCTAGATGGTATTTAAACAATGGTTGAGCCGTCCCCATGAACCTATGAAACCCTGAATGTTCTACCATACCAAGAAGGTACTCATGCAAAATCACCATATTTGCAAGCTCTATTCCGGTAGTGTCTTGATCAAGAAATTGCCTTCGAGGACAGTAATCACTATGTTTTTTAAATGAGATGTTCAGACTGTCCCTTTTCCCGATAAATTCTTATTACAACCTTTGCAAATAGTCGTCCAAACGCCATTAATTTTTTCTCTATTAAAATAATCCCACACCTTGGATGCCAATTTCCTTTTCCCATATTCATTGACATGAGAATCAATCTCAATGTCACCAGATTCAGAATCAATATTAGTAACTTTAAAACAAATATTATGTTGTGTAATATTAATCTAGAGGGGGGTGAGTAGATTTTAATTAACTTTTACCCAATTTTCGTTAAGTCAAGTTGATGAAAATACCCCTAGCTAATTACAATGAAATCACAAGTGTAAAAATACAGAAATATAAAAAACACTTGAGATATAAGTGGAAACCCTCCAAATGGGAAAAACCATGGGCTGATGAGTGTGCCACACTAGAACTTCGAATCCACTAATGATAAAGGAATTACAACCTAATCTCGGTTTAATCCTCCACCACTACCTAATCCCGGTATAAGTGAACCTAGTTCATCATGCTTGTGCTTTAAGCTACCTACTCCCGGAAGCAACACAAGTCTTACTTCTCAATGAAGAGATAAAGTGTCCTAAGTGAATATATGATGATATTCAATGAACAAACAAGGCTAGAAAACCCTATATGCTTATCTAGGATAATGAGATGACAATCAATGCAATCCTAGATATCAAGTGCTAAATGACATGTTCAAATAGCTTAGCTAAACATAGATAAAACAATCCTATGAAGTTATCACAATACAACACTCAATCATGGCATCACAACAATCTCTAATTTGTATCAAGAAAATATTCTAAGAGAATACAATTAATTAAAGAGATGGTGAAAGCACTTAACTTGTAAGAAGATAGTGAAGAGCTTACCAAACAAGATATGATGAAGCAACTCTATCCATAGATGCACTCTAGATGAACTTAGATGATGCAATATGAAGATTTAATGCTCATAGGAATGATTTGAGTGATTAAAAATGAGTTCTTGGAAGTGTTTTTCCTTTGAAATGTGTTCTAAGGAAGAAATGTGATATTCTGAACTCATACACGACCTTAAGGCATTGAGTTATATATATATGAGATCCAAACAAAGTGAGGTCGTTTTGGAAAAAATGTTCCAGCTTCCACTATGTGCGCTAGTGACGTGCGCTGGTCGAGTAGCGCACCACCAGTGCACAACCTATTTTTAAAATAGACGCTGGACTAGTGGCGCATCCCAGTAGCGCAACACAAGAGCAGATTCTCTTGGATGTTTGCGCTGGTGAGGCTGCGTTAGACGAGTAGCGCAACACCAGCGCACGCCCATATTTTTCAATTGCGCACGGGTGCAGCAGCGCAGCTCAGTGGCGCATGACTAGCGGCGGTCCAATATAAATGTTGCGCTGGTGAGGTGCGTTGGTCGAGTTGCGCACCACCAGCGCAAGGCCAATTTTTTTAACACTCAAATGCACCAAATCAATAAGTTCAAGAGTGAAGATAATGCATCCTATTCTAATATGCCTATCATGACATAAACTTTAAGTACAATATGCAAGTAGGTCAACAAGAGTTATTAAAACCAAAATGAACACACAAGAAAAACACTCAACATGTAAGATTAAGAGTTATGCATGAATATGTTAGTGTGTGCAACTATCTCTTCAAAGTAAGTAAGCACAAGAATTTTACCTTTGGTGATTCTCCTCTTGAGGTCTTGAGAGCCTAAGCTACCCTTACATGAACCCCATCAATGTGGTTGATCACGAAATAAGCCAATCAACAAATGAGGACTTTTTAATCTCCTCTTTTGGCTATTTCGTGACAAAACCACCACTCACATTGATCCTCACAAAACAAAATAAAGCACACCGGGAAGATATTCTACATTACAAAGAGATAAGCGTAAACAATAAAACTTCAAGTCTTCAATCTCTTGTAGAACTATCAACCCTACACACAAGGAAAGCACAAATACACTTTCCAAACCAAGTGCATGTGAGATGATTAAGTGAACATAAAACAAGAGCATTTGCATTTAAGAATATGAATATGACAACATGCAATGTATGTGAATGCAATGCTCCCCCTCAACGGGTTACTCTCTCTACATGTAATCTCTCCCCTTACATGTAAACACATGCTACTCTCCTTTAGCCCACATTACTCCCTCTTTTTGTCATGAGATAGTCAAAGGAGAAGTCCCCAACCGGGTCACTCAAAGCAAAGAAAGAAAAGAGCATACAAGATTGTTGCATAATTATATAAGCCACATTTATGCAATCTCAATTGATAGGAGAGACACAAGGAGAATTATTTGAAGACAATGTGTGAATCAAAAAAATGCTTTGCATACAAGACATGTTGCATTTAAGTCCAAAAACAATGGTATTTGGCAAAGCAAATGACAAAGGTTTCCAAAATAATTCAAACCAATTTCACCATTTGTCATGCGAGAACCAAGGATATAGATTGTTCATAGATGTCAAGTTTTAATAGCACTATATCCAACTTTATAAGAGAAACATGGCATGAGCAACTTTACACCCTACTTGATTTTTCCGGGAGAATACCCGTATGATAGTAGCCATGTTCAACTAATAAAGAAAGAGAGACATTGATTAAACATTTTAGTCTCACTAGCATTTTTCACACAATGGGTTGCATTTAACAATTGCAATCAACAAATCATGCTTTATCATTTGTCATTAGCATGTCATTTAAGAATCATCATGTCATGGAGATAATTATAGGTCATTCAACATGTACTTCCAATGTATATCTCCTAGTCCAAAAATACATGTTTGAACATAAATATGACATGGATTGTAATCAAAGCAAGGTTCACACTTATTTAAGAAAATACAATATACTATAAGTGCAACCAAGCTACTCAAGCAATCAATAAAGAGGCATAAACATATTTAAGAAAAAAATTGTATGCAACAAGTATACAATAGCTCTCTTTGCTTGAGTTCCCCATATGGGGTCAAAGACCACAACACATCACTTCATTAAACAAATCCCAATAGATCTACTACGAGTCTTGAATCTAGTAGCATCTAAGGGTTTAATAAATAGATCCGCTAGTTGATCATTTGTACTTACATGCTCAAGTACAATGCATTTGCTCTCAACTAGTTCTCTAATGAAATGATGACGGATGTCAATATGCTTAGTCCTAGAATGCTGAACCGAATTCTTTGAAATATTAATTGAACTCATGTTATCACAAAAGAGAGTAAGAGTATCTTGATTGAATTCATAGTCGACTAGCATTTGCTTCATCCAAAGAAGTTGTGTGCACCCACTTCCAGCAGCAATGTATTCGGCCTCAGCCGTGGACAAGGAAATCGAATTTTGCTTCTTGCAAAACCAAGAGACAAGGTTGTTCCCAAGGAAAAAGCAACCGTCCGATGTACTTTTTCTATCATCATAATTTCCTGCACAATCTGCATCACTAAAGCCTACAAGACTAGCATTAGTGTCAAAAGAGTACCAAATTCCATAATTAGATGTTCTATTCACTTATCGAATGATTCTCTTAACCGAAGAGAAATGGGACTCATTAGGATCTGATTGGTACCTAGCACACACGCCCACACTAAAAGAGATATCGGGCCTACTTGCGGTCAAATAGAGCAAGCTACCAATCATGCCACGATATAAAGTTTGGTCCACACTTTTACCACTAGCATCCTTGCTTAGCTTCAAAGTGGTACTCATGGGTGTATCACAATGTTTGGCACTTTCAAGGCCAAATTTCTTCACTAGGTTTTTGGCATACTTAGCTTGAGATATGAAAATCCCATCATCCATTTGCTTAATTTGTAAATCTAGAAAGTAACTTAACTCACCAACAAGACTCATCTCAAATTCATAAGACATGACATCAACAAATTGTTGGACTTTGGTGTCATTGGTGGAGCCAAAGACTATATCATCAACATAGATTTGAGCTACAAAGAGCTCATTTTTGTTTTTCTTGATGAATAGAGTCTTGTCAACACTACCCCTAGTGTAGCCATTGTCTATGAGATATTGGGTGAGACGCTCATACCAAGCCCTTGGGTTGTTCAACAAACACTTCCTCTTGCAAGAAACCATTGAGGAAGGCACTCTTAACATCCATTTGATATAATTTGAACTTGTGCAAACACAAAATGGACAAAAAAAGCCTAATGGACTCAATCCTAGCAACGGGAGCAAATGTCTCCTCAAAATCAATACCCTCAATTTGAAAGTACCCTTGTGCTACAAGCCTAGCCTTGTTTCGCACAATGTTGCCATCCTCATCGGATTTGTTCCTATAAACCCACTTGGTGCCTATCACATTTGTGTTCTTAGGCCTAGGAACTAGAGTCCAAACCTCATTCCTTTCAAATTGGTTAAGCTCTTCTTGCATGGCAAGAACCCAAAATTCATCTTTTAAAGCTTCATCAATTTTCTTGGGTTATATTTGAGAGGTATAACATGTGTAGCTAATTAGATTAGCCATTTAATGCCTAGTCTTAACACCCTCACTAACCTCTCCAATAATTTCCTCTTTGTCATGGAGTTTCCTAACCCATGGAGCAGGTTCTTTTGAGTTCAAGAGAGGAATCCTATCACTAAGTTGTGCTATGTCATCATCAAGATTAGCCTTTTCAACATTAGAGATATCAACTACTTTCTCCAAAGGGGAATCATTAACAAGATCTACCTCCTCTTCATGGTCACTAGTTTTGAGCCTAGTATCATCAATGACAACATTAGATGATTCCATTATGGTCCTAGTCCTTAGATTGAAAACTCTATAGGCTCTACTATTCAAGGCATAGCCAATGAAGATAACCTCATCACTCTTAGCATCAAATTTGCCAAGATGATCACGGTCATTCAAAATGTAGCATTTGCTTCCAAAGGTGTGAAAGTAGCTAACATTTGGCTTTTTACCTTTCCATAACTCATAGGAGGTTTGCCTAGTGTGGGGCCTAAGAAAGACTCTATTTCCTATGTAGCATGCCGTATTGACGGCTTCGGTCCAAAGATTCCTAGGGATATTGTTGCTAAGCAACATCACACAGGCCATCTCTTGAAGAACTCTATTTTTTCTCTCAACAACTCCATTTTGTTAAGGTGTCCTAGGAGCCGAAAACTCATGAGAAATGCCTAGACTATTGCAATAGTTTTCAAAATGAGCATTCTCAAATTCCTTCCCATGGTCACTCCTAATTCTTTTAATGCTTTTAATCTTGGAGTTCATTTCATTTTGAATATTGGAACAAAGCATTTTGAACTTGTCAAAGGTTTCAGATTTTTCTCTAAGGAAATAGGTCCAAGTGTACCTAGAGAATTCATCTACACACACAAAAATGTATCTCTTTCCACCTAAACTCTCAGTTTGCATAGGACCCATAAGATCCATGTGGAAAAGCTCTAGAGGTTTTTTGGTGGTTATATACTTGCCCTTTTTGTGCATACTTTTGGTTTGCTTCCCTTGTTGGCAAGGTCCACAAACACCATTAACCTTTTTCCCAAGCTTGGGAAAGCCTCGCACAACATTGAACTTATCTAAGATTCTTAAATCCCTAAAGTTCATGTCTTTCATGCCACAACTCTATTTGTTCATCCTTAGACACATTACAAGACACATTTCTAGCCTCAAGACAATAGCAATTGTCACTAGATCTCATACCTTTTAACAAGGTTTGTCCATTAGGCAAAAGAATAGAACAAACATTTTTCCTAAACAAGACGGAGAGTCCATCATCACTAAGATGTGAAATGGTTATCAAATTGGCTTTTAGACCATCAACATACAAAGCATTGGACAAGGAGGGTAATCCGAGAATGGAAATGGTTCATTTTACTTTGACCTTCTTTTTGGATCCATCACCAAAGGTGACATTTCCTCCCTTATCCATCACAAGAGTCTCAAAGAAACTCATATTTCCAGTCATGTGCCTAGAGACCGACTATCCAAATACCAAAAGTCACAAGAATGAGCTTTCAAAGCAATTTGTGCAACATGACAAAGATGTTCATCCTTTCTAATCCACTTAGGTGCAATATTTTCCTTCCTAGTGGTCAATGGTATATGGGCTCTAAATGTCCTAGGATCATGCAAAGGTGTTCCACTTTTCCTAGTGACATGCATCACGGCTCTAGGTTTCTTAGGATCATGCATCATGGCTCTAGATGTTCTAGGATCATGCTTCATTGCTCTAGCCTTTTTCTTTTCTATCATGCTTTCAATCCTACACATTTTGATATACCTAAAGCAATTTGGCTAATGTGACCATCAATACCACAAAAATGACATGTAGGTAAA
Organism: Dipteronia dyeriana; assembly: GCA_032871835.1. Taxonomy (NCBI): domain Eukaryota; kingdom Viridiplantae; phylum Streptophyta; class Magnoliopsida; order Sapindales; family Sapindaceae; genus Dipteronia; species Dipteronia dyeriana. The sequence continues at coordinate 13,288,223 of CM065295.1, forward strand.
AAGTTAGGAATTATACCATATCCTTGAGGATGCATTGGAGCCTTCCCTTGTCTTTATGGTTGTCTTGCTTATTGTTGAGGGGCTTTCCTTCTTTGTTGTTGAGCAAGACTTGATTGCTTCCTTAGTTGAGCTTGCATGATAGGTGTCTTCCCTTTGTGAGCTTTTGGTTTAGGGAAGTTAACTTGAGGAGCCCTTGTAGGATGAGCTTGAGGTGGGCTTCTTGGTGCCACATTCACTTGAACACTCTCCTAGATCAATCTTCTTCCTAGGAGTTTGATGAGGAGAGGACCCATTGAAGTTCATGCTTCTTACAAAAATGGTCTTGCTTGGAGTGGAGGACATCTTGTCATCTTCAAACCCAAGCCCCTTCTTATCACTTTGCCTCTTTCCAACATCTAGCATGTGGTCAAGTTTCTTGGTGCTAGAATTCATCTTGGCCAACAACTCTCTAGCATCTTCAAGCTCTTTCTTCAACCCTTCTTCACTCCTCTTAGATCTTTCCAACTCTTCATTTAGTTGGCCAACTTGAATTGTAAGGTCTAGGTTTTCTTCTTTTAATCTCTTGATATTATTCTTGATCTTTAATCTTGAGCTCTCAAACTTAGCCATGTAGTCCTTGAGATCCATCCTATCCACACTTCCATTTATGGATTGTGATGAAGATCCATCATCACTTGAATAGTCTTCCTCTTGACTATCATTCTCTTCTTCACTAGCAACTTTGCTCCTAAGAGAGGATGTAAATGCTATGAAGTTAGCCATGAGTTCTTCATCATCCGAAGACTCATCTCCTTCATTAGATTTATCACTTTCACTCCATGTGGCAACCATCACTTTTCCCTTCTTCTTGTTCTTGTGATTTGCAGATTTCGAGGCAAAGTAACCTATTCCATCACATCCATAGCATTGGACTCCTTTCTTCTCAATCTTTTCTTGCCTAGGCTCAAACTTTTTGAAGGGAGCCTTATTCTTCACGTCTTGACCCTTGGATCCAAAGCCTTTCTTCTCGGACTTGTAGAATTTCTTGAACTTCTTCATTATAATGGCCATCTCTTCATCCGAGTCATCTCTTTCCTCCTTCTCAACTTTGGAGGCTTTCAAAGAAATATTTTTTTGCTTCTTTGATGGTGTGGGGTTAGAACATTTCCTAGATTCATAAGCTAGAAGCCTCCCAATCACTTCACTAGGCTTCATGTCCTTATACCCACTATTCTTTTCCAAAGCCGTCACCTTAGACTCAAATCTATCAGGTAGTGATCTCATAGTCTTATGCTTGATCTTCCTATCCGAATAAGGATCACCAAGTTGATAACTTTAGTTCACAATGTCCTTCAACCTCACTTCAAAGTTGTTGAAGCACTCATTCTCATCAATCTTGAGCAATTCAATTTGCGTTTGGAGAACTTAAAGCTTCGATTCCTTAACCACCTCGGTTCCTTCATGTACAACTTCTAGGATGTCCCATGCTTCTTTAACTATCCTAGTATTTTGAACCAACTTGTATTGGTTATCATCCATTGCATAAAGGATGGCATGCATTGCCTTCTTATTCCACTTTGAAGCCTCAAACTCTTGTGCATTCCACTGAGCCTTTGGTTTGAGTAAATCATCTCCTTCATCTGCAGGAGTCATCATGGGTGGAGTGTAGCCATCTTCAACTGCCATCCATGCCCTGTCATGAATTTGGCATATGTACGACTCCATCTTGCATTTCCAAGAGGCATAATTCAACCCGGTGAGAAGTGGAGATCTAGTGCTGGAAGCTCCCTCATTGCCACCGTTTCCACTCATTGTGTTTAATGAATGAATGATATGAATGCAAATGTATGAATGATCAATACATACACAAAATGCAACACACACCAAAATGAGCAAGGATCACATATGTATGTCTAGGAACCTGCTCTGATACCAATTTAAACAAATATTATGGTGTGTAATATTAATCTAGAGGGGGGTGAGTAGATTTTAATTAACTTTTACCCAATTTTTGTTAAGTCAAGTTGACAAAAATGCCCCTAGCTAATTACAATGAAACCACAAGTGTAAAAATACGGAAATATTAAAGACACTTGAGATATACCTGGAAACCTTCCAAATGGGAAAACCCACGGGCTGATAAGTGCGTCACACTATAACCTCGAATCCACTAATGATAAAGGAATTACAACCTAATCCCGGTTTAATCCTCCACCACTACCTAATCCCGGTATAAGTGAACCCAGTTCATCATGCTTGTGCTTTAAGCTACCTACTCCCAGAACTAACACAAGTCTTACTTCTCAATGAAGAGATAAAGTGTCCTAAGTGAATATATGATGATATTCAACGAACAAACAAGGCTAGGAAACCCTATATGCTTATCTAGGATAATGAGATGACAATCAATGCAATCATAGATATCAAGTGCTAAATGACATGTTCAAATAGCTTAGCTAAACATAGATAAAACAATCCTATGAAGCTATCACAATACAACACTCAATCATGGCATCACAACAATCTCTAATTTGTATCAAGAAAATATTCTAAGAGAATACAATTAATTAAAGAGATGGTGAAAGCACTTAACTTGTAAGAAGATAGTGAAGAGCTTACCAAACAAGATATGATGAAGCAACTCTATCCATAGATGCACTCTAGATGAACTTAGATGATGCAATATGAAGATTTAATGCTCATGGGAATGATTTGAGTGATTAAAAATGAGTTCTTGGAAGTGTTTTTCCTTTGAAATGTGTTCTAAGGAAGAAATGTGATATTCTGAACTCATACACGACCTTAATGCATTGAGTTATATATATATGAGATCCAAACAAAGTGAGGTCGTTTTGGAAAAAACGTTCCAGCTTCCACTGTATGCGCTGGTGACATGCACTGGTCGAGTAGCGCACCACCAGCGTACAACCTATTTTTAAAACAGGCGTTGGAGGAGTGGCCATTCCAGTAGCGCAACACAAGCACAGATTCTCTAGGATGTTTGCGTTGGTGAGGCTGCGCTAGACGAGTAGCGCAACACCAACGTACGCCCACATTTTTCAACTGCGCGCGGGTGCAGCAGCGCAGCTCAGTGGCGCATGACTAGCGGCGGTCCAATATAAATGTTGCGCTGGTGAGGTGCGCTGGTCGAGTAGCGCACCACCAGCGCAAGACCAATTTTTTTAACACTCAAATGCACAAAATCAATAAGTTCAAGAGTGAAGAAAATGCATCCTATTCTAATATGCCTATCATGACATAAACTTTAAGTACAAGATGCAAGTAGGTCAACAAGAGTTGTTAAAACCAAAATGCACACACAAGAAAAACACTCAACATATAAGATTAAGAGTTATGTATGAATATGTGAGTGTGTGCAACTATCTCTTCAAAGTAAGTAAGCACAAGAATTTTACCTTTAGTGCTTCTCCTCTTGAGATCTTGAGAGCCTAAGCTACCCTTACATGAACCCCATCAATTTGGTTGTTCACGAAATAAGCCAATCAATAAATGAGGACTTTTCAAACTTCATCATGACTTGAATGAGTAGGAATCGGAGTCGATTGGTCTTAGGCCTCTTGTTGGAACCCCGTTCACTGATAACGTAGCAGAAATAGGTTTTAAATTTTTTAATACATATTATAATTGATCTGGAACTAATGAACTTGAGATTGTAATTATTTTTGGAACTTATACATATCAATTACTACAATAATAAATAAATGTGTACACAGAAATTATAAAAATCTAATCAGAAGAAGAAAAACTTAGAACCATACCAACATTTGGAGGCTCCTTCACTTTTCGATATGCACCTGGTCTATACCACACGATCTTCATCGCTATCTCCCAGGACTGGTAACTGCGTTTGGACACGCCACGGTACTCACGACCTTGAATATAGGTAGAAGAAACTTAAGAAAACAACACTTGTTTTCTATGTATGGAATGGATCAAAGACAAAAATATATATTTTTTCTCTTTGTGGCCGCATACCACACTTTATTTTTCTTCTATGGTTTTTTTTTTTTTGACTCGTGCATAACACTTGCCCATCAAACCAAAGAGACCATATTCTCTTTTTGTCTCTTATGTTAATTGATAACTTGTTTTGGTTGGTTTTTAAAAAATATATATCATATATATATTTCCTCTTTTAAAAACCTCATGATATCTTTTTTTTAAAACAAAATCTTTTTTTTTAATTGATATCTTGTTTTGATTGGTTTTCAAAGAATATATATATATATATCCTCTTTTAAAAACTCATGATATCTTTTTATTTTAAACAAAATCTTTATTTTATTTTTATTAAAAGATACCATCTAATTTGAATTTAACTATTTAAAACCAAAAATTAAATATTTAATTTAATAAAATAAAATAATCATATCATCTTATTTTATTCAAAAAATTTAGTGATTAATAACATATTTAAATAATCTTTTTATTTAATCACCATCATTCATTAATCAAATAATCTCATTATTTAATTAATTTTTGAATAAATACATATCACTTTCGTAACACAATTAATTGGACAATCCAATTACTGTGACCCTTGTTACCTAAATCGATCGGGCTAGCAAGGGAACCTAATGGACCCATAGTATCTTGAGCTCCAATAATCCTTGGAAACATTAATTAAACTCTTTAATTAATATTCCTTGATTATTAACTCCGGTGTTATTCCATTAAAAATTTGATGCTGCACTCTCTCAACTGCAGACGCTTTTACACAGACCGATACAACTCGGTGTCCATCGATATAGCTATTACACATGGTGTGATCCTCCATAGTAGTTCATAATTATAGTTGGGTCATAATATCCGTTATACCACTCTAGTTACATATATCATTTAAGTGTCGTCGATTCTCTAATGAACAATAAACCCTATTTCCTCAAGAAATTATGAGAGTGCTCATATTGTCCAAGCCCCGAATCAACCCTTAAGGGAACTACCATCTACTTCTCACAAGAAGGGATGGATTCCACTATTGTGTACAAACCTTCCCAACCACAAGCCAAACTACAATCCTGACATACGAAGTATATTGATCAAGAACTGCATCCGACCTCACCCATGGTATATCAAATACTACGATCTAACCTGAAAGAGTCAATAAGACATTCAGGATTAAGATCACCCTCATATAGCCATCATTAGTTGATATATATGAATATCATCGATAAACGGATCTTGGTGATAGATTCATATAGATCATGACCCAGTCCTATATGATCACATCATACAAGGTGCCTCCATTCCCATATTTCATATGAATGATTCAGGATAGAATCACTGTACATTAAGGAATCGATCGCAGTTATAGATTAACAGCAAATAAAGTACCCAGCTTTATTTGCTATCTATGGACTCTTTAGATTGCACGTCTCTTATTGTAACCATCTGTATATGACACTCATATACATAGTTCGAGATTACATCTGCAATCTAGGATGTTAATTTTGCACAAGTTATAAAATAAACAACACAACAATAAAGAATTGAACTTTTCTTTTTTATTTATTTCATAAATCCATTTACAAATTACATATTTAGGACATAAACCCTAATAATCTCCCACCTGCACTAAAGCATGTGAGGCATGTTTCGTAACCCTAGACCATCTAGTTGAGCCGAAAACACTTTAACCGGTAAGGTCTTCGAAAATGGATCAGCATGATTGTCCTGTAAGGCTATCTTGATGACGATCATATCTCCTCTCTACATTATTTCTATAATGAGATGATACTTTCTTTCTATATGCTTCCCTCTTTTGTGGCTTATTGGTTCTTTGGAATTAGCCACAGCACCACTGGTATCACAATAAAGTGTGTTGGACTTATCTAGATTTAGAACAACTTCTAGATCACTCAACAACTTACGGAGCCAAACAACCTCTTTAGTAGTTTTACAAGCAGCCATATATTCAACTTCCATGGTGGAGTCAGCAATGCAAGATTGCTTGATACTTCTCCATACAATGGCTCTACCATTCAGAGTGAATACTGATCCGAATGTGGATTTCCTAGAATCCCTATCTTACTACAAATCAAAATCCATATATCCTAACGGGATCAAATCTTGTCCATAATACACTAGCATATAGTTTCTCGTTCTCAGAAGATACTTGAGAATAGTCTTGACAGCAATCCACTGATCCAATCCTGGGTTGGACTGGTATCTGCTGACTACTCCCACTGCATAGCAGATATCCGGTCTCATGCATAACATAGCATACATGAGACTACCTATTACTGATGTATATGGTACACGTCTCATATCCTCAACTTCTTGAGGTGTCTTAGGACACTATTCCTTAGACAAGTGAACTCCATGCCTATAAGGTAAATTACCTTTCTCGGAGTTCTACATCGAAAATTGCATTAGAATCTTGTCGATATACGATGCCTAAGACAGTGCTATGAGTTTGTTCTTACGATCCGTTATAAGTTGGATCCTTAGAACATAACTCGCCTCTCCCAAATCTTTCATTTGGAATTGGCTAGTCAGTTAGCCTTTTATATCAGACAACACCCACACATCATTCCCAATGAGTAGGATGTCATCTAGGTATAGGGCCAAGAAAACTGTTTTCTTGTCAATGATTCGCTTATAGACACAAGGCTCATCGACGTTCTGCTCAAAGCCTTAGGTTTTGATCACATCATCAAACCTGATGTTCCAAGATAACACTCCCACATCATTCCCAATGAGTAGGATGTCATATAGGCATGGGACCAAGAAAACTGTTTTCTTGACAATGATCCGCTTATAGACACAAGGCTCTTCGACGTTCTGCTCAAAGCCATAGGTTTTGATCACATCATCAAACCAGATGTTCCAAGATCTAGATGCTTGCTTAAGTCTATATATAGACCTATACAGCTTGCAAACCTTTTGCTCTTGACCTGGAGACACGAATCCCTCTGGTTGGATAATATAAATGCTCTCGTCAAAATTATCATTCAAGAATGCAGTCTTGACGTCAAGTTGTCAGAATGGTTCGGTAACATTTGCCTCACCGGTCTTACCCTTGATGTCCTTAGTCAAGGACTCAAAGGTAACAAGCTCATTAAGCAACTGTATAAGACTGAACTTTAACTTGCTCATTCCGTAGTTACTCTTAAATTGGTCAAAACACTTCGAAAGAGTCGACAGTATGATGCTCACTTAATTGGGTTCGTCAATGACCCCACCATTGACTTTTACCGTGTTGTAGTAGAACATCATGCTCAGGACATGTTCCCGAACTGACGTATCTTCCTTCATGCGAGCGAGCATAGCAGTACGAACAACTTCATGTCGCTTTTGCTTGGAGGGCTGCCGAACATAGCATGTAATGACTCCATGATTTTGAATGTTGAAGTCATTATTTCAAGCTTTATGACAAGCACGTCTGTCATATAAGTCAACAGATATGTCCAAGTCTTCTCATCAGATGAGACCCATCACTGGTATGCCTCACGAACAGTTCGTGTGGCATTGGCAGCAGGCGCTGGAGGTTGAGATGCATATTTTTTCCTGGGGCCCCAATTCCCCGCATCTGCGTCCCCATCCCTATTCGGGGATTTTTTTTTTTTTTGGGAAATGGGGGGATAGGGATGAAAATCATCCCTAAATTTAAATTGGGATGGGGATGAGATCCCTCATCCCAAATTCCTCATTTCCCCCAAACATATATAAATATAATCAAAATATATATTTGTATTTGTAATGCATTAATGGATTTTATTTTGTATTTGAAATGGAATGTTTGCTTTTTTTTAGTTTAATTTGTAATTTTTAGTTAAATGGGGAATTGGGGAAACGGAGAAAACGGGGAAAAACGAGGAAAAATAAAGAAAATGGGGAACTGAGGATAGGGATAGATATACCTCCCCCCAAAATTCCCCATCCCTATTTTCCTCAAATGGGGAAATTGGGGGGGGGGGGGGGGGGGATAGGGGAAGGGTCAGGGAATTGGGGATGGGGATGGGGATGGGGGACCTATATCCATCCTCATTCCCCAAATGTGCATCTTTAGCTGGAGGACATTCCTCCGTAAGCACATACTTGAGGTCTTTGGTGACCAATATTGCATTAATGTTAAGTTTCCACTTAGTGTAGTTATCACCAGTTAATTTGTCTTTTGCGAGAATTTGAAGTAATGCAGAAGACATAATTGCTGAAATAAAATAAAACATTCATTCAGTCATTTATTTAAAACAAGTGCGAGTGTTTTGGCATAAATTTAAACAAGATGCATGAATATGTTTAACGAACTAGAGCTACCCTAAAACCAGTTACTATACCACGACTATCCAACATACCATAAAGAAGTGATATCTTATGGTCGATCAAGTCTTTGCATGTTGGACCGAGACATTCTCAACCAAATGATATTCTAGAATAAATCTTAATCCATATCATTCAATCATCGTTTATTAAGTCAAGTTTTAATTAACAAAACTTAATCAAAACCTTCATGAGTGTAACCCACCATTTCAGATCTCACGAGCTTAACTCGAGAATTGTCGTCATATGGTCGGTCAATCCCGAAATACCCTCAGAAATCCTATATGTTAGGTAGTCAACCTTGATATTGAAATTTGTGGAAACCCTCCTTAGGGAGGACAAAAGCAAAGTTGTCACGAGACCCCACTCGGATCTCACGGTATTTGAACTAATTATGGACCCTGCGGGATATATATGTCATATATCCCTCTCCCACTCACTATTTTATAAATAGAGTTTTCTGTTATCCGTTAATGCACCTAGACCCTACAGGATCAAACGGCTAGCTTTAATCAAGTTATCTACATTAACTAATTCATTATTAGAAACTAGTTCTAATTAACTAATAAATTATTTATGATTTTTAACTGTTGAAAATCTAATCTATTAGTGAATAATCTAAGTATTTGTAAACAATTTACCAATGTCAGATTATTATGTTAGTGTTTACCAAGTTTTGACTATTAAAACTGAAAGTTCCCTAAAAACGTATGTGTATAAACCTAGAGAGGAGGGGGGTGAATAGGTTTTAATCAAGTTAGTTACCAATTTTTCTTGATTAGTCAATATTCAAAATTCACCCAATAAAACAAACATACAACATCAAGTGTAACAATACGGAATTAAAATTAACACAAGATGTATACGTGGAAAACCCTCCAAACGGGAAAAAACCACGGGTTGTTAAGTGCGCCACACTCGATCGCAGAAATCCACTATATGAGTAAAGGTTACACCCTCAAGAGATTCTCGGACTCTCACTCTCAACAACCTCAGGCTATGGCCGCTTCCACTCACCACTCTTGGTTCAGCCCCTACTGATATCCCCTGATACACTCATCTTGGCATGATTGCCTCTTACTCTACCCCCATGGGCCTTTTATAGTAGCACCCGACCAATTGCTTGCTAACCCTTCCTTTGGTTGCAAGACTTGAGTTGCTTGTGCACTACACACCGGTAGCCACAAGACTTAATTCTCAATGAAGAGATCAACAACCTATGTGAATATGTAACAATATTCTAAATGCAAATAATGCTAGACAACACTAAATGCTTATCTAAGAATTCAAGAATGTCACTAAGTACAATTCCTAGATATCAATGTCTATATGAATGCTCATAAAGACTTAACTAGATGTGAATATGCAATGTTACAATCTAGTTATCAAACAAAGCCATTTCAACATATGCTGCCATTAAGCATGGCATGGTCATTAAATGCAATCATCAAAATGCAATCAATATGACCTAATTAGCTAGAGGAAAATATAACCTATATTCTAGCTATCACAATACAACAACCCAAACATCAACAACAATCTCTACTTATAATAAAAATCCTAATCTAGAGGCATACAAGTCATACAAGAGATATCTTGTTAAGCTAGAACACAAAAATGAAGAAAACGGTGTTCTAATTATAAAGTTACATGTATTGATGAAGACTCATACCAAGAAACATTCTAGATGAAGCTAGATGATGTTTGTTTCATGAAAGGATGATGGGTGTTTGGGGTTGGAGAGTTAAAGAACAATCTAGGTGCTTTCTCTCACTAGGGGGGCTTTTTCTCTTACTAAGATCGGAATTTGTAAACTCTAGGTCTGATTTGGGGAGAAGATGATATATATAAGGTGTAAAAATGAGTTGCACATGAAAATGCGTTTTTGCCTAAATCAGATTTTTCGCTATAGGTTTCGCACCGGGGGGGAGTTTGGAATCGAAAATTGCTACCAAGTTTTTCGAGGCCATCTTCACACATGGAGGGGGTAAAATTTTGGAAGCGAAAATTGCTTCCAAGATTTTTGGGGCCATTTTCGCTCGAGGCTCGAGTGAATTTCCACTCTCAGCACACCGACTTGAGATTCAAGCGGATCAAAACATGACCAAACGAAACCTTTCGTATAATATGCTGTTAGAAAGGTATGGAAGTCTACTTTGTACTCCAATTAAAAAAATATGATTTGGATAATTATAGAAAACGTTATGGTCAAATGAGTGACCAAAGGTCAAAAACGGACAATAACGGAGATGCCCTATTTTTATGGTCACTTTGGAGGTTTCAAAACCAATCCAAACGGTCATAACATATTACGAATAATATACTGTTGGAAAGGTAAGAGTGTCTAGTTTGTATAAAAAATTTCAAAACTCATTTTGAATCAATGTACAAAAGGTTATGGTCACACGACTATACAAAGGTCATTTTTGAAAATCATTAAAATCTTTGAAATCCACTCTTTTGAAACTAGACACCTTACTCCATATAACCAAACCAAGAGAAAAATAAGACCTTCTAAAATGGTCACTCAACACGTTAAGACAAGCACACCATCGTGCAAGCGTGAATGCTTCCAATCAAACAATGAAAAATGAATCAAACACATAACAACAACCACAGTTAAGACTAAGAATTAAATACATAATAACACATGCAACAACTCAAAAACAAGAAGTGTGTGTGTGTACAATAACAAATGCATGTCAATATAAATACATATATATGAAATGTGAGTGTGTGCAACTCTCTTCACTAAGAATTAGGTACAAGTGAACTACCTCTTGAAGCTCACTGGGATCTTGGGCGCTTGCCAGTGAAAGCCTAAACTACCCATTACACATTGAATCTCAAATGTAATTTATCATGAAATAAGTCAATCATAAAACTGAGGTTCTTATAAAAACTCTAACACTTTATTCGGTTCACTTATTATTAGGTTATTAATCTTATTAATCCTAATTACAATAAATGACCATATTAATATAACTTATTAAACTCTTTAATAACTAGATTAATATTAATGAGAATTATCAAGTTTTCTAACCATTAAAAAACTAATCTCATTTTCATAGCCAATTATGTATACACCCATTTTAATCATATAAAAAAATACATAAAATATTAGGCTATGATGCATGTATGGCATATCAAATATATTTGTGTTGGCACATCTAATCTAAATGACATAGTATGCATGACAATGCTTTTATCATCACATAATATAAAACATACATGAATTGACCAAGTACTGTGGATTATTTAACCTAAAAAATATTGGAATCTAAAATTATAAAAATACCATCAATGCATTCATTGGTCTTCTTGTAACTTCAGAAATCTTCTAGCATCATCAGGTCACTCCGATTTTTCTCACGAATTCTTCTTCGCGATTTTTCTAGGTCTTCAATTTAGGTTTCAATTTTTTTTTATACAATACAATAACAGTAAAAATAATAAAATAATTACAACCCATAAACCTAAATCCACAGTGCCATAAAAAATTACGATCAATCATGTTTAAATTAAACAATTTAAATATAAACATTCATACAATCATATAGATGGTGCCTACACAATCATACATACTAGAGCATCGAAAACAATTTATGTTGGACCCCGTTCACTGGTAACGCAACGGAAGTAGTTTTTAAAGTTTTTTAACATGGATCATAATCGATCTGGATTTAGTGAACTTGGGGTCGTAATTTTCCTTTTCGGAACTAATACATATAAAATTATTACAATAATAAAATATATTTATATACAGAAAATTGTAATCAATATAATCAGAAGAAGAAAATCTTATCAACGTTTGGAGGCTCATTCACTTTAAAATATACTTCTATCTGAACCACCTGATCTTCCTTGTTATATCCTGGGACTGGTAACTACATGTGGGTGCGTTACGGTCTTAGGAACTAGAATGAAGAATGTAGAGAAAAGACTTAAAAAAACTCTTTCTTTGATATCAATGCACAACACTTGCAGACAAAATCTTTTCTCTCCTTTTGATGTTATTTCACGCACACACTTGCATAAAAAATATTTCACAAACACACTGCACTTGCACAAATCTCACTTGTGCGTCTCACGCACATGAATTTGCTTTAAACCGAATGATTATGTGTTCACGGTGCATGTTGTCTTTTAAGAAATATATATATATATTTATATATATATATTATTTTGTTACTTAAAAGTATAATTGATATATATTTCCTTTTTTAAAAATCTCATGATATCTTTTTATTTAAAACAAAAACTTTTTTTTTATTGATATCTTGTTTTGATCGATTTTCAAATAATATATATCATATATATATATATATATATATATATATATATATATATATATATTTCCTCTTTTAAATCCTCATGATATCTTTTTATTTTTAAAAAAAATATTTTTTTTTATTTTTATTAAGAGATACCATCTAATTTGAATTTAACTATTTAAATTCAAAAATTAAATATTTAATTTAATAAAATAAAATAATCATATTATCTTTTTTTATTCAAAACACAAATATCAACAAACACCCTTCATTTAGTGATTATTAACATAATTAAATAATCTTATTATTTAATTTATTTAATGACCATTTTTCATTAATCTCATTATTCAATTAATTCTTGAATAAATACGTGTCATTTTCGTAACACAATTAATTAGACAATCTAATTAAATAATCGTGACCCTTGTTACCTAAATCGATCGGGCTAACAAGGGGACCTAATGGACCCACATTATTTTAAGCTCCAATAATCCTCGGAAACATTAATTAAACTCTTTAATTAATATTCATTGATTATTAACTCAGTGTTATTCCACTAAAAACCCGAAGCTGCACTCTCTCAACTGCAGATGCTTTTATACAGACCAATACAATTCGGTGTCTATCGATATAGATATTACAAATGGTGCGATCCTCCACAATAGTTCATAATTAGAGCTTGGATCATAATGTCCGTTATACCCCTCTAATTACATATATCATTTAAGTACCGTTGATTCTCTAGTGAACAATAAGTCATATTTGCTCACAGAATTAGGAGAGCGCTCATATTGTCCAAGCTCCGAATCAACCCTTAAGGGAACTACCATCTACTTCTCATAAGAATGAGTGGTTTTTACTACTGTGTACAAACCTTTCCAGCCACAAGCTAAACTGTAATCCCAACATACAGAGTATATTGATCAGGAACTACATCCAACCTTATCCATGGTATATCAAAGACCACGATCTAATCTTAAGGAGTCGATAAGACATCCAGGATTAAGATCACCCTCATATAGCTATCATTAGTTGATATATATGAATCTCATCGGTAAACGGATCTTGGTGAGAGATTCATATAGATCATGGCACAGTTCTATATGATCACATCATATAAGGTGTCTCCATTATCATATCTCATATGAATGTTTCAAGATAGAATCACGGTACATTACGGAATGGACCGTAGCTATAGATTAACCGCAAATAAAGTACCCATCATTATTTACTATCTATGGACTCTTTAGACTACGCATCTCTTGATGTGTCCATCTGTATATGACACTCAAATACACAGTTCGAGATTACATCCAGCAATCTAGAATGTTAATTTTTCACAAGTTATAAAATAAACACAACAAAAATGAATTGAACTTTTCTTTTTATTTATTTCATAAATCCATTTACAAATTACATGTTTAAGACATAAACTCCAACACCTCTTGACCTTAAGTAATACTTTTTGATGTTGACATTAGGTGACAAAGTGATAATAACTAGAAAAGCAAAAAAAAAATGTCAATAATACTGTGTTTCAACTTTCAAGCTATAAACACAATAAGTATAAATAGCATGAAACATGAGATCAAAACTGGTGAGTTGTTTCAGTACCGTTTAGATATAATAATTGTTTTGGAAATGTATAGTCACTTAATGGCATTGGACAAAATTTAGGCTACATTTCCCATTTTTTTTAAATAATATTGTATAACACTAAATCAATATCATTATATACTATTATTTTTTATTTAACAAAGCAAGCTGGAGACAACCAGCAAAGAGAAACAAAATAGAAGAGAAATGAAACAGGAAAACTAACACAAATAAAGGAGACTAAAGCAGACAACGCAAACCAAACCAAAACAAAGCACCTAATTACTTCTATAGTGTGTGTGTAAGCTATTATTATCAACTTCACAGTATCATTAAGTATCATTAATACAATTTACCCGGTATCTAACTTGGATGGGAGAACAAAACATTCACGACTACCCTGAGTATCTGAATCATATTCTTTTAAATGGATGAACAGGAACAAAAGATACCACTTAAGAACAGAATGAAGTTACCTTCTTGGTCCAAAGAGATGCTCCTCGGTGAGAATGCTAGCTGAAAACACAAAACTAAAGCCACGTGACTTGAAGTCTGTCATCAACAAAATCAAACATCACAAATGTAAGAGCAATACACTAAACATTTTTATGCACCATAAGTGATGAGCACCATTCATCAATTTTAAGAGTTACTAAATGTCCAAACCCTAGTTTTACAGCAAAAGCAAACTTGTAAATGGAATCAGTTGGGGGGGGGGGGGGGGGGGGGGGGGGGGGGGGGGGGGGGGGGGGGGGGGGCACAATGCTTTATGTTAATAACTTGTCATTGTTTTTACAAGATAGTTTACACTGGTAAACAAAGATACAACATGATCAGTGTAAAGAATTAAGCTAAATAAATATTAATCAAAGATTAAATGTTCAGACTAAAAAAAGAGCGTACCTGAGTATTGGAGATTTGAAAATTTCAGAGAAACCCATAAAATGTTTTGGAAGATTGACTACTCGATTTTTAGATTCTAGACATCAACAGTATTATGTATTGTCAAGGAGCGGTACCAAGAAGAAAGAGAAGGGAAAAAACTCTGAGATTAAATCAGTGAAGAAAAAATTGAAGTTGATTGAAAAATTGTCGAGTGACTTGCTGTCGTTTTCACTTGTGGCCAATGACAAGGTGGCTGGAAACAATTCAATAGATGAATCAAAGGGTTTGAGTGTTGGATTGAGAAGTGAGAAGACTGAGAAGGGATTACGGATTTAGGGATTGAGCTGTAGTAAAAAGGAAAGAATAAATTAGGTTTATGGATTTTTCATTTATATACCGTGTAGGATTAGTCAGGTCCTCGGGTTCAAGTCTAAATTTTTGGCCCGGCTCAGACCTGCATCGGATCCTATATATTCAGACCCGAAACTGAACTGTAACTCAAAAATGAGGACCAAGACCCAACCCATACGGTGCGGGTGCAGGTTCGGATCGGTACCGGTGGGTCTAGGTCCAATTGTCATCCTTAGTCTCAGTTAGCCGAATGCCGACCTCACCGACACTCGAGTTTGAAGGTGGCCCAGCTAGAGTCACCCAAGTCGAGTCCTGAGTGTAACGAAAGTAGGTCGACATCGCTGGCATTGCCCTGATAGTCATCAATCATCTTCCCAACAATGGGTTCGACGAGTCTACACTTCGACTCAATATAGCTCCAAACGTTATTGAAAAAAAAACTCAATTTTAGCATGAAGAGATCGAAATATCCTAAACTGGACTACCACAGCCATCAAAAACCTAGCTGACCATAAAATCTAAGTATATGATCGAACCTCAGAGCATCCATTGCCGGACTCTACTCTAAAATAGAGTATTACATGCTTTCACCATAGAATTTTATTTTTAGAGTTCCTATCTTCCGAACTCTAATTACGAGTATCAAACTTCAAACTTTAAATTTACTTTTAATATTTTATTCTACTCTTATCCTCGTATCCTAATTTATAAACAAATAGTTGATATTTATATCCATTTTACTTTTTAAATAAGTTTTAATTTAAAAATCATATTATCATAAAAATTATACAATTAAAAATGTCTTATCTTTTAAATGAGGTTAATATTAAATATTTAGTAATAACTTTTTATTTAACAAATTTCCATTTACCAATACTTAGGGGTCGTTTGTTTTTTTGTCTGAAAAATGAATAATCCTGAATTTTTCTAATGACTGAATAGGGACTGAAATCTGAAACTGAATGACATGTTTATTTTTTTTCCACACATCTAAATGTATTGTCAACACGTTTGTTTTTTAAAGTAAAATTGTCTGAATATAAGTAATTTTACATTTATACATATGTTAAACAATTATATATATATATATATTATAGAATAAAAATAATTCAAAAATAATAATTATATTTGAACACATATGATCATGATTTTCATCTTTGATTATAAACAAACTTCATTTTTCTAAGAAAATAAAATGTTTTTTTTTTCAAAAAATAAAAAGGACATCAAAAAAACTCACACAAAACACTATAATATATATATATATATATATATATATATATATATATATACATATCACCATAATATCATAATAAAGTATCGATATTAAATACCAATATACACAGTGATTAGGGTTCTTTTTATTTTTAAAGCTATTTAAAATAAGTAATATATTAAAATAAAGATTTCTATACCATATGTAATTTTGATGAAATTGGAAATATGTTATATATGGGGGATAGTATCGGAAGAAAAGATTTTATATTGCATTTAATGCAATTCAGTGATTTGCAATTAAGTTAAAAGTCATGATTTTTTACTTTTAATTTTAAGTTGTTTGACCACTTAAAAAAATAAACAAAACAACTTAATAATTATGATTTATACCTATTAAGTTTTAAGTGGAAAAAACAAACGACCCCTTACTTAGGGGCTATCTGTTTTTTTTTTCATAATAAATCTTATTACCTTTTATGACTTCATTTAAGATAAATTGATTTGTTTGTTTTTCTTACTTATAACTTATTTTAAGATTTATATATCTGACAGAAAAAGTAATTTTTTTTAATTTTTGTCTTATTAAAAAAGTACTAGAGTACAGTATTAAAGTATATTTCCACAAATACCCTACACCAATTCATATATTTACAATTTTGTCCAAATATAACAAACACCCCAAAAATCAATTTTGAAGGTCGACGGCGGCGCTGCCCCTTGGGACCGGAGGAGATGACACCTCACATTCGAGTTAGCAACCAGAGTAAGCTATGGCCTCTTCGAGTGAAGAAATTACGGTTTTTATAGACACAAACTTGTCTACTCTCATCACCATGGGTGTCTCCAGAAATCATAGCAGCAGAAATCCCATTCGATTTTGGAGATCGATTGCAGATGGAGGTCGACAACAGATGGAAGAGGAGAAGAATATAGTTGGGCGATGCAACAGAGGAGGGAAGGAGGGAGGGAGGGAGATCGATGTGTGATATGCAGCAGATGAGGCAAAAAGAGAGAGGCGATTGAGTGATGCGGTGGCGAAGGCGGTTGAGGGAGATAGACAATCTCAGGTGTTGCGGCGGCGGAGACAGCATTGAAGTGGCAATGGAGGATTGGAGGGAGAGGCATGAAGATTGTTGGATATCCATGTGAGATTTAGTGGCGATCGTTGGACTAGCGATCTCATATATATATATATTATATTTATTTATTTATTTATTTATATTTTTCTTTTCTTTTCTTTTTTAATTTAAAAAACAAAAATTATTTTGATTCAAAAATTAAATTGAAAGGTTACAAATGTAAAATAGTAAAAAAAAATACCTTTTAATTAGTTATCTAAAATATAAAAACAAACATGATAGAGTATCTTAATTTTTAAGACTTGTCCAAATCTCTAATAAAATAATATATTATAATATTTAAGATGAAAAAACAAACATCACATTATTCTTACTATACTTTATATTATTATTACATATAAATAATAATAAATTAGGACTACATAAAGACCGGAAAAATCATTGGGACATTCAAAACTTTCAGAATAAAATTACAATGACACAAAAACATGAAATTAAGGATAGCAAAAAGTGAAAGATAAAAAATAAAAAAATAAAAAACCTTAAATAAAAGCAACATTAAAGAGCAAACATAAAATAACTACACAATGCTTAAAAACATTAATATTTGGGAAGGTCATCCAGATGTTAGATAAATCAGTTGATTTTTTTTTTTTAATTCGAAACAAGTTGAATAGAGATGTAAATCAGATTCGGATATTCAATCCGAATCCATATACAATTCGGATACAAATCCGGAAAATCAGATAAAAAAAAGTCTGTATCCATATTCGATTTTCAGAAACAGCATGTATAAAAGTTCTGTTTGGATTCGGATTATCCAAATCTAAATTCGTATTCGTTCCGAATCCAATCCGTTAGGATCTGAAACCGACACCGTATCTGATCCAGTTAATATAATTTATATATTTTATCAATTTTATAATAAGATATATTTTATTTATATTAAATATATACTTTTAATTAATTTTGAAAAAAGATCCGCACTGCATAGATTTGTCCACTTTATACATTTAATTCCACTTGCAGCAGCAAGGTGATTTGAAGTTTAGGCCCCGTTCTGCAGCTGTTTTTCAGTCCGTTTTAGTTTTTATATTTCAAAAACGATTTCGAAAACGTGTTCATTAACCGTTTTCATTTTATTTTCGAAAAACAAAAAAAAATGAAAAACAAAACCAATGTTAAAAGTGAAAGATTTGAAAAACATAAGGTCCCGTCCTGCAGCTGTTTTTCAGTCCGTTTTCGAGTCCTTTTTCGTTTTTATTTTTTAAAAACGCGTTTGTTAACCGTTTTTCATTTTATTTTCGAAAAAAAAAAATGAAAAACAAAACCAGTGTTAAAAGTGAAAGATTTGAAAAACACAAAATACTTGTTTTTCGTTTTTTATTTTTCGTTTTTCATTTTTTATTTTTATTTTGTTTTTCACTTTTTTTATATTAAAAAAAAGCTTAAACTATTAATTGTACTGTTGTGCGTTTGATATGACTAGTACAAGACGGAACAAGATTTTTAAATTATCAAAGTGCCCCTCTTATATATATTATAATAATTATTATTATTATTATATATATATATATATATTATATTTTATGTATATTATAATATATAATATATATTACTATATATAAAAATATTATATAAAATATTATATATTATAATATTTACATAATTAGTAAATTAATATATAATATTGTAAAATAATAATATATAATATATATAAATATTAATATATCATATATATATATTTATAATATATATATATATATATTATTACTATTTTATACATTATTATAATTTGTATATGTATTATACAATTATATTTTTATTATATAATAATATATATAAATTATAATTATTTTTCTATTATTTAAGAGTTTAGTTTTGTCGACGTAGATTTCTGGATTGTTTCAGAAAAACCGACAAGGATTGGATTTTGGCTATTTAACTCAAAGAGAAAGAGATTCTGAGAGAGTAATGAAGACACAAGTTTTACGTGATAAAACTCCGATAACCGGAGAAACGTACACGGGTGGTTGAAAGATCAACCAAGCCAAAATCCACTATGAAAATATAATGTTTACAAGCTCTCGGTCTCTTTTTTTTCTCTCTGTATTTTTCTGTTTCTTGTTGTGTATATTATATTGCCTATATCTTTTTTGGGACGAGATTATGAGTCTATTTATATGTTTATAGAACCCTAATCTGCTTTGTACAAGTTATACAAGATCTTTACATTTAATTGTGATTCGGTTACTTGCTTGAGGTTGATTGTCTTCTTTCCTGTTTCGGAGTCTTTTATGGAAATCGAGTGGGATTCTAGAAGTGCAGTTTTATTTGGACTTGTTTCCTTACAAGGGTGTAGTTTTTGTAGTGAAATCAAGTTGTTTCCTGATTGAGGATTCTTCCTAATGGATATCTTCGTGTATTTAATGACTTAATCCGTGTGAATTAAGTACCAAGATTCTTACTCGGGTCGTATTTATCCCGAGTAAGAATAACACTTGTTGGCCCCGAGTAGCTCCGTTTAAGCCCGAGTAGAAGATGTTTTTTTATTAATCTCGGATACTTTAATTGATTCGGAGTAATTTTAGTTGATCCCGAGTAAGCCTTTCCATGCTACCTGTTTACTTGGGCTTTCTTCTCTTTTATGATGCCTCGTAGGATATTTTCTTGAGTGCCCATTTGGGCGTCAACCTGGCAATTTTCTCCTTCTTGGCAATTTTTTCTTTCCTGTCAATGACTTGTATGTTTGGTAAAAATCACATACGACAATACCCCCTTAAAATACTTTTGCCAAGTAAAATTTCATTACGGGCAAGAGTATTTTAATCATCTCAATTTATTTGTGCCAGAGTACCCGTCTTATCATGATGGCGTGTTTTAATGATGACCTTACTAATTCGATTCGTTGCCTCACACGAGATCTTTTAACGGTGACGTTTCGATATTTAATGTCAAACACCAGTTCTTTCTTTGACACGTGTCCTTTTGCCTCTTCGTTATGCGATATCATTTATAAGAAAATGACTCACGTGTTTCCTCGAGTGCCGCCTGTCATCAAAGTTCATCATTCATCTGCTTCGAAGTTCTAGGGTTTCGTGCTGCTATTTTCTTTTAAATTCTTCACTGTGAGTAAGCATTGGCTCATTCTGAAAATCTTTTGAGAAAACCAGAGATTTTTCAGCCCTAACTTTGCAGCGAATCACTCTCCTTAGAAGATTTTGCGCCAATTTTCCTGTTCCAAGGTTAGTAACGATGGACCCATCTTCCCGTCATCATCTTTTTAACATTGCTCTTGATGAACTAGATCGGGGAAATTTCCAACTGGTTTCCTGTATTCATAGGTTACTGGGGGAAATCCCTGATGGAGAACCTCTATTTTTAGGAGTCGATATTTCAAGGCTTTACCCTGATTTTGAATTTTCTGTGTCCAGTTCTGATTCTTCATCTAGTTCTGAATCTGATGTTTCTAATCACAAGGTACCTTTGCGAATGATGGGTAAACATCAGAGCAAAAGTCAAGTACGCAAGCACGGCTCAGGCAACGTTCTGGTCAAAAAACAGGCTGTCAATGAGAATGTTGAAGAGGCATCTAGGGTGTCTCGCCTTACGTATACTACTGAAAGCCCGTGTGGGTTTGATACCGAGCCGAATATGGTCGGGCCTGCTGAAATACTGAAAGTATCGCTCCCGATTTGACCTACCCGACTAGGTTATTCTGACTCCTGCGGGAAATAGAGCTGTATGGAATCCTTCTGAGGGTATGGTGGCGATTTACGGATCCATGCTTTGCTGCAGTGTCACACTTCCCTTTCAGCCGTTTATCGCCTTGTTTATGGCTGAAGCGGGAATCGTTCCGGCTCAATTGGCCCCAAACAGCTACAGAATCTTAATATGCATGTGGCGCATATATAGCCGGATGAACCTCTCGCCGCCGTCCCCAAATGAAATCAGGTATTTCTTTACGTTGAGGCAATCGGGCAAGACGGGGACTTATTTCCTCATGTCTAATCCACCAGACTGCTAGATCCCCAAGGGGACAGAAGTGAGTCAGGATGTAGACATTTCTGATGACGCTAAGAAGAAGGGTTTTATATGGGGATTCCCTACATCCAACAAGTTCTGGAAAAACAGTTGGTTTTTTACATGAGGGAGTCTCTGGCTTGATGTTTCTGTTACGACCGGGGATGTTCGGACGGTGTTAAAAGTCCCACGGTTCTTTTATTCCCCCGAAGCATGGAATAAGAAGAAAATTGAATACAGTGATGACGAGCTGACCAGACTTACTCGGGCGGCAGTTCGTACACTGGAGAAGAGGAGCATGACTTATCTCTTTGTTGAGTCGAAGATGATTGAGCTCGGTTTCTTTACGTAGATTTCGAGTCAGCACAGGCGATGTAAGTCACTTTTTACAGCCTTTTTCTTTCTATTATAATTCTGCTTTTCATTTCTGACAGTTTCTTTTTCCTTATGTAGTATACGATACGGATGTCGTCTGCGATCTTCAGGCTCGTCAGGTGAAGTCAATTCTTCAGGCGAGTAAGAAAGAGGCTTCTCGTCAGAGCAATGAAGGCATCGCTCCGCCTGAGTTTGACGAGGAGATTGACTTTGCAGTGGAGCAGAACCCTGGGCATGTTCAGCCGACCGTTGAGGAGACTATTGGTCCGAGTGTCCCGAGTGAGCCGACTGATTCTCAACTGCTTGATAACAAGGAGAGGCAGTGTGAGGATCCTGGAGAGGAGCTTGTTGGTCGGTCAGAAACCGGTGAAGGGGGTTATACCTCTATGAGTCAAGTGCCTACAGGTCCCGACTTCTTTGAGTCTTTTCGAGATGATGTCCAGGAAGATCCTAGTGCTTATCTTAGCTTCCACCGTTCTCGGGGTGAAAAGCGAAAGGTATTCAGCTCCCCGATTCGTCCGCTGATAATCCCTCGGGTGGTCTCATTCATTGATTCCAGCGATGAAGATGTTGCGGATGAGATTACCCCGAGTGTTGGCGCTAAAGCATCAGTAGATGCGGCCGCTTCAGAACCGAATAGGGCTTCTTCTACCCTCAAGGTTGGAGATATGGGGGCTGAATCTTCAGGGGTTCCTTCAAATCCTTCTCCATCCTTGGAACCGAACAGGGCTTCTCCTGCCCCCGTGGTTGGAAATCGGGGAGATGTTCCCTCGGGGATTCCTTTATTCCTTTCTCCCCAGGATATGTTACGGGAGATGTCCTCCGGTCAGGCTTTCATCTGAGAAGACCCTGGAGCGGCTTTCGGGATGGTTCCCTAACCAAACGTCTTCAAAATGTTTTCAACGGTGCATCTTATGTAAGTTAAATCTGACTCCTTTATTGTTTTGCTTCTGTCAATTTTCTAAATGTATCTCTTTGTAGATGGTGGCCGAATTTGCTGAGCTAGTTTAGACGCAGCAACATCAAGCAGATCGAATAAGGCGTTTGGAGGCTCAGCTGAAGGTGAGTGAGGAAGGTCATGTTCGAGCTGAAAAAGCTTATCAGCAGAAGGTCGGTTCTGTACAGATATTCACCGACCATTGTCTGGCGAAGCAGGTTGAGGCCGATGATAAGGCATCTTTGGTAGAGGAGAAAGTTGCATCACTTCAAAATCTCCTATCTTCTGCTGAAGAATCTGTGCTTAAGGTTGAGCAGGAGGCGGAGCAGTCAAGGTCAGTATATGACCAAAAAATCGAAGATCTGGAGCGTCAAGTGTTGACAGTTGAATCCCTATCCCTAGAGGCCAGGTTGGAACTTGAAGTCCAAGGGGTGGATCATTTTAAAAGATCCCCTGCTTACGATGCCATACTTCTTCGGGAATTTCAACACGGGTTAGTTTCGGTCGGATAATTTTTCAAAGTCAAGAATAGGGCGACTGAGAAGGCCCGAGCTAATTGGGAGCTGTCAATCAAACATCACGTGGACCGGTCCTTGGAATCTCTTCGAATTCAGATGAAGGAATGGAGAGCCTACTGCAGTAGTCAAGGCAAAGAACCTCATCCCATGCATTTAGAGATTCCGTCCGAGCATTCTCTCTCAGTCTTCTATGCCAGTCAAGAGTCGGTTGTGAAGGGTGTGGAGCCTGATGTCGGATCGATCCTGGGTGAGGATTACAGCCAATGGATGGATGATACTGTCGACACTATCGCTTGGCCGTCTAACGAGAGCCTGCTCTGAGAATATGAATGGTGCTAGATCCGAATATTAGAAAATGCTCAAAATCCTCGCAACCTTAATTTTGTAGATCTTTAGAAAAATCTGATTCTTTATTTTTCATTTTTTGTAAAGAACCATTCTTTTTAGAGCAATAAAATTCTATTTTATTCTGAATTGAGTGGTTTTGTTTATTGCTGATTTTTGCCGAGTGTTGTATTAAACTGACTGACGTTCGGGTAACTTAACTGAGTATCTTATTAAACCGGCTTTTTTGATGTTCGGGTAACTTAACCGAGTATCTTATTAAACCGGTTGTTACCCGAATGACTTCAATTGAAGCTCGGGTAACTTAACCGAGTATCTTATTAAACCAGTTGTTACCCGATTGACTTCAATTGCCAAGTATCTCATTAAGCTGGCTTCTTCGATGTTCGGGTAACTTAACCGAGTATCTTATTAAACCGGTTGTTACCCGGATGACTTCAATTGCCAAGTATCTTATTAAACTGGCTTCTTCGATATTCGGGTAACTTAACCGAGTATCTTATTAAACCGGTTGTTACCCGGATGACTTCAATTGCCAAGTATCTTATTAAACTGGCTTCTTCGATGTTCGGGTAACTTAACCGAGTATCTTATTAAACCGGTTGTTACCCGAATGACTTCAATTGCCAAGTATCTTATTAAACTGGCTTCTTCGATGTTCGGGTAATTTAACCGAGTATCTTATTAAACCGGTTGTTACCCGAAAGACTTCAATTGCCAAGTATCTTATTAAACTGGCTTCTTTGATGTTCGGGTAACTTAACCAAGTATCTTATTAAACCGGTTGTTACCCGAATGATTTCAATTGCCAAGTATCTTATTAAACTGGCTTCTTTATTATTAACCGAATCATCTTGAAATGGAAGTGTACACTAGTGTTTCATACCCGGTTGCTACCTGAACATTACATCAAGGCTCACCATGATCATATGTTCGAGTCCTTACGCAATACCAAAGACGTCTCTCCAGTTTTTATGCTCAAGGGTTTGCCGAATCGTTGAGTTCTTTTTTAAAAAAAAAAATTGCTTCAACATAGCTACGCATTTCACCGGAATTTCTCCCGATAGCGTCCTATGCATTTTTCCAAAGTCTGGTGCATCGGGTTTGCCTTTTTACGAAGGTCATTTTGACCGTGCTCGGCTGGCATACTTCTACGAGCTTCTAGCCCATTCGGAATTTGGTGATCCCGAGAATTCTATTTGCATGTTCTTATTATCATGCTCTTCTTCCATATGTTCTTATTATCATATGTTTTTTTTGGAAATTTGAGCTAGATGCTTTCCTTTCTACAATTCCGAGTAATTTTATTTATTACTGTAAAAAATCAACATATTTTAATTCCAGTTTAATATTTATCCAGACTAAAAAAAAGGAAAAGAAAAAGAAATTTTTTTTTTCTAAAGGTAGAAAATCTTTAGGTATTGAGCGTTGCATGGTCGGGGTAAAACTCCTCTGTTGGGTCATGAAATCCAATATGCTCCATGGCTTGCTATTCCTTCGACCTTGTATGGGCCCTCCCATTCATCAGCCAAGGAATCTGCAGCTTTATTTTTTGTGTTTAGTGATACCCTCCTGAGCACTAGGTCTCCAAGCTGGAATTTCCTGATCTGAACACGAGAATTGTAGTGGCGAGCCACTCTTTGTTGATATGTTGCATTTCTTATTCGGGACTTCTCCCTTTTTTCTTCTAACTCATCCAGACTTTATAGCAACATATCAGTATTCTGCTCTTCGTCGTATAGCCTGACCCGAGGGGACGCATACGATGTTTCAATGGGGATGACAACTTCTGTTCCGAACGCGAAAGTGAACGGAGTTTCTCCTGTTGAAGTCTTAGCTGTCGTCTGGTATGCCCATAACACTTCGGGAAGCTTTTCAACCCAGCTTCCTTTTTTGGCATCCAGCTTTGCTTTGATGGTGTGCTTGATAATTTTATTCACTGCTTCTACCTGCCCATTTGTTTAAGGGTGGGCTGGTGTGGTATAGTAATTAGCAATCTGATACTTCTCGCACAACTGTCTGAACTTTAGGTTATCAAACTGGGTGCCATTGTCAGTGATTATAGTGTCCGGAACTCCAAACCTGTAAAGTATGTTCTTCTTTACAAAATTTGTGGTATTAGCTTCTGTGATATGCACCAGCGCTTCAGCTTCTGCCCATTTTCTGAAATAGTCGACAGCTACTATGGCATGTTTTGCTCCACCCCCTGTCCCGGCTAGCATTGGGCCGATCAGGTCTAGACCCCACATAGAGAATGGCAATGGGCAGTGAGGTTTCTAAGTTTTTCTGGGGGCTGTTGGATATTGTTGGCAATCATTTGACAAGTATTGCAACTTTTCGACCACTGCTGTGCATCTGAGAAAAGCGTAGGCCAGTAATAGCCTTGCTTGAGCACCTTGTGTGCTAAACTTCTACCCCCAGTGTGGTTTCCGCAAACTCCTCAGTGGATTTCTTGGAGTATTTGATGTGCATCCTCTTCTGGTACACATCTCTAGAGAGCTCGGGAAAACCCCCTTCTATATAATTCTCCTCTGATCAGGGTATACCTAGCCGATCAATACCTGATGCGCTTTGCTAATACAGGATCTTTCGGGAGCATGAATTCTTCTAGGAACCTTCTCAGCTAGATCATCCAACTGTCTTGTAGTGTTCGGACTTCTGAAATTTCCAAATGCTTCGATTTTGCTGTGCTCGGTTTAAGGAGATGTGCAACCGGAATGGTCTTTGGTTTGATTGTGGTTGTTGCTGACGCTAATTTAGACAATGCGTCAGCCTTTTCATTTTCCTCCCTGGGGATCTGAGTGACCTTATATTCTTTAAATTTTTAGAGGAGTTGCTTTACGATGTCACGGTAGGCTATTATACCTTCGTCTTTGGCTTGGTACTCGTCCATGATCTGGTTGACAACTACTTGTGAATCGCTGAATATCTCAACCTCATCTTCCCCGAGAGCTATGCAGACTCTGAGTCCTGCCAATAGCGCCTCATATTCGGCTTGATTATTGGTTGCTTTAAAACCAAACCTCATGGTACATTCAACATCATCTCCTTCTGGAGTGCAGACTACTATCCTTGCCCCGCTGCCATGAGTGTTTGAAGAACCATCAGCATATAGTTTCCATGGGAAATTTTTACCCAACAGTCTTTTTGCTTCCAGGTTAGGTTCTGTTAACTCGGCTATGAAATCTGCCACAACTTGTCCTTTGAGTGAGGTTCTGGGGACATAATGATTGTCGAATTCACTTAGCTCGATTGCCCATTTGGTAAGTCTTCCTGATATTTCTGGTTTTTGCAAAATTTGTCTTAATGGGCAATTGGTGAGAACCTGGATTGTATGGGCCTGAAAGTATGGTCTTAGTTTTTTTGCTGCTGAAACCAATGCTAAGGCCATCTTCTCTGCCTGTGAGTTCCTGTTCTCAGCTGGTAAGAGTGCCTTGCTGGTATAATACACTAGTTTTTGCACTCCATCTTATGTTCTGACTAAGACTGAACTTGCTGCAAGCTCGGTGACTGACAAATCTAACTGAAGTAATTCCTCTTTTTACGGTTTTGAGAGAATTGGTGCCTGTCCCAGATACTCCTTTATTTTTAAGAAAGCCTGCTCGCACTCTTCATTCCATTCGAGTCCTTTCCCTTTTTTGATTATCTTGAAAAAGGGTGTGCACCTGTCCGTAGCCCTCGAGATGAATCTTCCCAAAGAAGCTAAACACCCTGTTAAGCGCTGTACTTCTTTTAATGTTTTTGGTGAGGACATTTTCTGTAAGGCCTGGATCTTCTCGGGATTAACTTCGATTCCTCTCTGGTGGACTTGAAAACCCAGGAATCTCCCCGAAGAGACTCCGAATAAACATTTGTTTGGGTTTAATTTCATCTGGTATATCCTCAGGACATCAAATGTCTCTCGAAGGTCCAAGGCATGCTTGTCTGCCGAGACACTTTTAGTCAGCATGTCATCGATGTACACTTCCATGTTCCTTCCTATTTGCCGAGTGAAGATTTTGTTGACCAGCCTCTGATACGTAGCACCTGTATTTTTTAAACCGAAGGGCATTACTGTGTAACAGTATAAACCCTGATCCGTTATGAATGTTGTTTTTTCTTCATCGGCTTTGTTCATCCTGATCTGATTGTATCCCGAGTAGGCGTCCATGAAGCTGAGCAATTCGTGACATGTTGTGGCATCGACCGGCTGGTCTATCCTTAGAAGTGGGAAGTTGTCTTTTGGGCATGCCTTGTTCAGATCCGTGAAATCTACGCACATCCTCAATTGCCCATTTTTCTTTTGAACGAGGACTACGTTGGCTACCCATTGAGGGTAGTTGACTTCTCTGATTGATCCAGTAACAAGTAGCTTTTCCACCTCTTGTTTGATTGCTCGATTTCTTTCAGGATTGAACGGTCTTCTCTTTTGTATTACCGGTTTCGCATTCGGGTCAACTGTGAGGTGGTGGGACATTACTCAGGCATCTATCCCAACCATGTCTTCGTGACTCCAAGCGAACACATCTTTGTACTTTTTAAGCAGATTGGTTAGGTCTTGCTTGACTTTTCCTTCCAAGTTAGCCCCGATCTTGATTTTCTTATCTGGTTCATCCTCTTTTAGCACAATTTCTTCAACCAACTCTGTTTTGGATTCATTCGAGTCCTCCCTCGGATCCAACTTGAATGATAAGGATTCTTTACACTGATTCGGCTGTATTATGGTGCACACCTGTTCGGCATCATGCTTGTCTTTGTACACTGACAAGTTTGCTCTTCGGGCCATCTCCTGAGATCCTTTAACTACCCCGACCCCGACCCCGACCCCGACCCCGACCCCCTGCTCTATCGGGAACTTGATCATTAATGCATAAGTGGTTGTCACAGCTCTTGTTCTATTCAGGAATGGTCGACCCAATAATGCATTATACGACCAATTGTCTAAGTCTACCACCACAAAGTCAAGTAGGACAGTCCTTTGGCATGGTGTCGTTCCAATTTTTACGGGTAATTTGACTGTCCCGAGTGACCTTACCTCAATCCCACCAAATCCTCTGAGTGGGGTATGGAAGGGTTGTAGATCTTTTCGGTCTAACCCGAGTTGATCGTAGAAAACTACATTAAGGATGTCCGTCGAACTCCCATTATCAATCAGGATTCTCCTAACCTCCCGGTGACCAACCCGGACACTTATGACCAATGCTTCACTGGGCCGAACAGATGTCATGGGAATCTGCCTCAGTGAATATTATCGGGTCCCATCCTTCCTTTATTCTTTTTGGGTCTGGTTCAACCGAGTTAACGTCAAGGTTATTCCTTGCTTCTATTGCTTCTATTGCTTCTCTGATTTCTTGAGTTCGTTCTCGGTTGCTTTTCCCAATGGATGGTCCCCCAAATATTGTATGTATTATCTGATTGGCTTCGGGGCTGGTTCTTTGATTTTGAGCAGGGTTAAGATCAGTCTTAACTTCCTTCTTAGTTTCTGATTTTTCATCTTTTTTCAAGATTACATCCCATAGGTGCCTTTCCCGAATAAGAGTCTCTATGTAATCTCTGAGCTGTAAACACTTTGAAGTCTCGTGACCGGTTTCCTTGTGAAATCTGCAATACTTGGTTGTATCTTTCCGGGCAAATTGAGACTGTCGCTGTGGTTCCTGTACCATGTTCTTCTCTTCTATGATGGCCAGGATTTCTTCTTGTTTTTTTTCGAAAAGGGGTATAATTAGTGTATCTGCCTCGATACTTCTCTGTGGATTGTTCAGCATTACGCCCATTGCCCCCGTCTTTACTTTTTTCCTTACCGTTTCCCTTCTGTTTTCCCTTTTGATTCTGCCCATTGGATTCGGCATCCTTTCGTTCGGGCTTTCCTCCATGCATATAGCTTCCTCCTGTAGCTAACTCTTCATCCTCGGCCAACGCGTATGCTCCCGCCATATCCATCATATCAGCATATCTAGTTAGCCGAGCTTTTCTCAAATCAAAAGATAGCCTTCCATTTTGTAAATTATTGATAAATGCAGCGATTATGGCTTCATCGTTTGCACTGCCAATCTCTGATACCGTTTGGCCGAATCTCCCTAGGTATTTCTTCAGTGACTCATCTTTCCCTTGTTTTATTTGAGCAAGGTGAGCCACTGACTTTTTTCTGTGAACGTTACTCAGGAATTGCCTTGAGAAGCTCCTGCTCAATTCACTGAAACTTTTGATGCTTGCTGAGGGTAACCTCCCGAACCACCTCGAACCCATGTCTCCCAGAGTTTGTGGGAAATTGAGACATAATAAAGAATCACTGTGAGCATATTGGGCCATGGCGCTTTTACAGCGTCTCACGTGCTCTTTTGGGTCCGTGTCTTTCTTAAACTGCTCCACGTGAGGCATCCTGAACCTTTCTAGGAAGGGGGTCTGTAAGATTTCCTTGGTGAATGGACTGTCTGAGTCATCGTCAGATAAATCTTTGTAGCCATAACGTCTGACCAATGCATCCATCTGACGCCTATTGTTCTCGACTTCTTGAGTTAGGCTCTGGATTATGACATCTCTGTCCCCCACCGGGCTTCCCCGACGGTTGAACCGTTGAGTAACTGTCATTCTTTTTGGCTCTTTACTTTGATGCCAAGTTTCTCGCATGACTCCGTGATGACGTTTGCGATGAGGCCAATCCCTATCTTCTGATGACGACCGATCCCTGTGCCGGTCATATCTGCGGTGTCTAGTGCGGACTTTCTGATCCTGGTTCTGCTTTTGGCTTGGTCGTTCTTCTTCAGGCGTCTTTCGTCTGGTCTGGTTGATTGTGGTAGAGTTCCTTCTGATTTTCGGCATAGTTACTCATAGCCCTACTACTTCCCAGCGAAGCCTCGCAGGTGGAGGATCAAGAGTCTGTACTTCCGCAGTCATTAATTTAACAGTCTGTGCTTCTGCAGCCAATAAATCAACCCCTTCTCTTGCTGCGTCTGTCACCAATTGCTGTAACGCTTCTCAGAAATGCAGCGTCAGATCTCTGCTGGTTGGGGGAACCTGCTGGATCCCTACCAAGTGTGTGGGTCGGTCCTCCGTGTTTGCTGCCAGATCTCGTGATGTACTGCCAACATGGAAGTTATCATGTGACTTTTGGCCACTCCCAGAATCGTTTCTGCTTCCTCCCATGTCTATTAATTAAATCGAAGGTTCAAGGCCCCTCATTCTAGCGCCAATTGTCGACGTTGATTTCTGGATTGTTTCAGAAAAGCCGACAAGGATTGGATTTTGGCTATTTAACTCAATTAGAAAGAGATTCCGAGAGAGTAACGAAGACACGGGTTTTACGTAGTAAAACTCTGATAACCAGAGAAACGTCCACGGGTGGTTGAAGGATCAACCAAGCCAAAATCCACTAAGAAAATATGATGTTTACAAGCACTTGATCTCTTTTTCTTCTCTCTGTATTTTTCTGTTGCTTGTTGTGTATATTATATTGCCTATATCTTTTTTGGGACGAGATTATGGGTCTATTTATATGTTTATAGAACTCTAATCTGCTTTGTACAAGTTATACAAGATCTTTACATTTAATTGTGATTCGGTTACTTGCTTGAGGTTGATTGTCTTCTTTCCTGTTTCGGAGTCTTTTATGGAAATCGAGTGGGTTTTTAGTAGTGCAGTTTTATTTGGACTTGTTTCCTTACAAGAGTGTAGTCTTTGTAGTGATATCAAGTTGTTTCCTGATTGAGGATTCTTCCTGATGGACATCTTCGCGTATTTAATGACTTAATCCGTGTGAATTAAGCACCAAGATTCTTACTCGGGTCGTATTTATCCCGAGTAAGAATAACACTTGTTAGTCCATAGTAGCTCAGTTTAAGCCCGAGTAGAAGATGCTTTTTTATTAATCCCGGGTACTTTAATTGATTCGGAGTAACTTTAGTTGATCCCGAGTAAGCCTTTCCATGCTACCTGTTTTCTCGGGCTTTCTTCTCTTTTATGATGCCTCGTAGGATATTTTCTTGAGTGCCCATTTGGGCGTCCACCTGACAATTTTCTCATTCCTGTCAATGACGTGTATGCTTGGTAAAATTCACATACGACAAGTTTTGATTAATTCATTTTTTTGATATGTTTTTTTTAAAATTATTTTTGATATGTTACTTTAGTTTAATTTAAAAATTATAATACAAAAATTATATTGGTTAATTATTTAATCAATTTGTTTATAGTTGTAATAATATTAAACAAAATACTAAAATTGATATTTCAATTTTTGATAGTTTTCGGCTAACCTACCAGATGCGTTTTTTCCGTTTTCATTTTTATAATAAAGCTTTCAGTATTTACTACCAGACGCGTTTTCAGAATTCGAAAATGAAACTAAAAATACTGTTTTCATTTTTATTTTTATTTCCGAAAAACAGCAACTGAAAAACGGTTACAAGACGGGCCCTAAAATACTTATTTTTCGTTTTTCGTTTTTGTTTTACACTTTTTTTATATATTAAAAAAAATCTTAAATTATTAATTGTACTGTTATACGTTTGATATAACTAGGACAAGACGGAATAAGATTTTTAAATTACCAAAGTGCTCCTCTAATATATATATATATTATAATTATAATTACATAATATAATATTATATATATAATATATTTTATGTATATTATAATATAAAATATTATAGAATATTAATATTAATTAGTAAATTAATATATAATATTTTAATATAATATTAATATATATATATATATATATATATATATTATAGAATATTATTTCATATTATTACATATATTAATATAATATATACAATTATATTTTTATTATATAATATATATATATATATATATATTATAATTATTTATTTATAATTTAAGAGTTTAGTTTTAATTAATTCATTTTTTTGATGTGTTTTTTTGAATTAATTTTTGATGTGTTACTTTTGTTTAATTTAAAAATTACAATACAAAAATTTTATTGGTTAATTATTTAATCAATTTGTTTATAGTTGTAATAATATTAAACAAAATACTAAAATTGATATTTCAAATTTTGATATTTTCGGTTAACCTACCAAACACGTTTTTTCCGTTTTTATTTTCAAAATACAACTTT
The DNA here is from genome assembly GCA_032871835.1 of Dipteronia dyeriana. Taxonomy (NCBI): domain Eukaryota; kingdom Viridiplantae; phylum Streptophyta; class Magnoliopsida; order Sapindales; family Sapindaceae; genus Dipteronia; species Dipteronia dyeriana. Next base: position 13,321,145 of record CM065295.1, read on the forward strand.
CTATATTTGCTACCAGACGCGTTTTCAGAAATTGAAAATGAAGTAAAAAACACTGTTTTCATTTTTATTTTTACTTTTTAAAAACAGCAACTGAAAAACGCTTAGAGGACGGACACTTAAAATTTTGGATTAGGACGGGCACTTAAAGTTTTGGATTTTGGATTTTGGATTTTCAAAACGGCATTCCAACGTCTTGTCGTTTAGTTTGGAAGGCTTTGGGCATTGTGAGTTTATCTACCTCTTAACTTTGTTGATGAATCATACTTTATAGTTTGTTATCTCTACTTCTCCGGAAGCTTCCTTTGCATATTTTTTTTTCCTCTCTTTACATGAATTAATTATTTCATTTTTGAGTACAAGAAAACTGTAATGGATAGTCAGTCGGGATTTGATTACTTCATTTTTTAGTATAAGAAAACTGTGAAAGAAAACCGCACATGCTGTGTATATAAAACATTTTCTTTAAAAAAGAAATTCAATTTAAAAAAATTGCTAAATTTAAATTATTTTAACCACGGGGTGGTTGTCTTGGTTATGTGAGAGTTCAATGGATCCGTAAATTTCTCAATAAAACTGATAAAAAAAACCGATAAGATTCGGTTTTTAAAAATATAAACTGAATCAATAAAAATTACAAATGTCAACCGATCAAAAACTGACCGAATTGGACCGGTTCGGTTCGATTCGGTTTTGTTCGGTTTTGGTCATATTTGGCCAAATTCTTGGGCTTTAATTATTACACATATTTTCATATTTTAATCCTTTTAAGCCTTCAAACAAATTAAATTATGGATTTGAACAAATTGAAAATACTCGTTTAAAATAATATTCATAAAAAAACAAAGAAAAAAAAATGTTGTGACACACTTTCATAATTTTATAGTTTTATGGAATATTAAACATTAAATTAAGGTTTTTTTGTATATATATATATATTGGATCTCGGTTCGGTTTTCTAGCTTGGGATAACGAACCGGAAAAAAAAAAAACCGATCCAATCGGTCTTCAAAAAAATGAACTGAACTAAACCGATCAACGTAAGAAAACTGAAAAAAAAAAAACGATTGAATCGGTTCGATTCACCGGTTCAGTTGGATTTTTTAGTTTTTTGCCCACCCCTAGCCTTGGTTGTCCAAGGCTTGGGATAAAATCTCAAGTCCCTAGTTCTACTCTAGACAATTACATTATGGTCAACCATCAAAGTTTTAGCTTAGCTGGTGGAAGGACAAGCTTGGGGTATGGATAACTCCCAGATCAGCGGTTCGAATCCTACCCAGGTGACAATGAGTTCTGATTTACCCGCTTGCATCTTTGTATGGCTAGGGTGTGGGGTTTCCTATCTGTCTTACTCCATAACATCCAATAAATAGACCATCAGAATAGGCGGATAGGTGTCTGGACGAAGTCCGAGATATTCGATACAAAAAAAATATATTAAAATATTGTTTAAAAAAATCCAAATCTAATATGAAATAAGTCCGAATCCGATTTGAAAATTTCCATATCCAACTTCGAGTTCGAGTCGACCCAAATTCGAAAAATACATATCCGATCCGGTCCGAAATATCCGATTGGAATACTATTTTTAGTGCAAATCTGATATGAATTTTTTCAGCCAATCCGATCCAAATTCAAAAATCCAAAAAAATAGAATTCGGATTATCCGAATCCAATCCAATTGACACCTCTAAAGTTGAAAATGTTATATGGTAAAAATTAGGTAGAAAAATGTTTGATGAAAAAAATTAGATAAATCCATATTTAGAGAGAATATTTTGTTTTGAACAAATTACACCAAACTCCCTTAAGGTTTTGTCCTGTTAAACTCAGAAACAATTTAATCTAAAATTGACACTCACATCTGTTGTCGTTAGTCGACGGTCGTTGAACTAACCGTTGACCATTTAAGACATTTCAAAAGATGAAAATACCCATAATCACATAATTCCATAATAATAATAATAATAATGTTATGGAAAATATAAAAAAATAAAAAAATCAATGGAAATGGGGAGATCCATTGAAAAACAAAAACAAAAAGTTAAATTGAAAATAAAAATAGATTTTTTTAAAAAAATAAAAAATAAATTGTGGAGATTTAGATGGATCTCCATCGGTCACACGATGAGCTCCACGGTCTCCACCGTGATAGGATTTCCATCGATCCAGGCTTGCATCTCCATTGCAATGGAAATCTCGACCCGATGGAGACCCAATAAATGGAGAACCATAGAGGTGGAGATCCAGATTGGAGCTCCACCATTTACTTTTCATTTTTTTAAGTCTATTTTTCAATTTTCTTTTTCCTTTTCGACAGATCTCCACAGACCATATCCTGATGGAAGGTAGTGATCCTCACCTTTTTTTTAATATAAAAAATCTGTTTTTATTTTTTATTTTTTATTTTATTAAATTTGTTAAAATTTTGTTTTATTTTTTAATCATTTTTAAACAAAGTTAAATTTAAATTATTTAATATTCAACTTATTCTAAAAGGTTTCTTAAAAATAAAAATTATAAAAATTTAAAGACGAAATTACTCTTAATATTGAGATCAAACTTGGTCGACGTTTAAGTTTGATCAAGTTTACTTAACGATGAAAGAGATGAATGTCATCATTTGATAAAGTTGTTTTCGATGTAAAATAACAAACGTTAAAGGAGTTTAATGTAATTTATTCTTTTGTTTTATTATAGTGGATTCTGTATAGAATATTCTCTTTTGAAACACTATTCAGTATAAAGAGATAAAGATAGATGATAAAATATTGTTGTGACGGTTTTACCACCGTTCAATCAAGTTTTTAGATCTATGTATTTAGTAACTTATCTTGAAATACTTTTGATATAATTGTAAACAGATTTAGATATTTATGTTATATACTTACATCTATCTGAAACAGATTAAAACATTTTACTAATTAAACATGTTTGTAAAAATTGGTGTAATAAACCATATCGAAATATTCTCATCAAATTTGGATCATTTCACTGTACAATATCTATATAATTGTCAAAGCATAGTTAAAATTATTGATTTTCAAAGCGTTGAAATTCCACATCCGCCACCGCCAGCGTAGCCAACCAAAAAAAAGCGCAGTCAAAACCATAATAAAATGACGCAAAACACTTGAAAGAAAATTTCGATTATCATTTTACAGCGAGATCACGCATTTCTAGGCCGTTGTTGAAACGACAACAACACACACTGCCTCTCACTCTTCCATATATTTATTGAATCGCTGCTACACCTTTCACAGCTTTGAAGAGAAGCAGAGGAAGAAGGCACAGAGAGAGAGAGAGAGAGAGATTATCAATCGGAGACATATATATATGGCGATGCGAAATGCAATCATTAAGCACGTCTTGAGCCGGAGCTCAAATTTTGGAGGAGCCAGATGGATGTCGTCGTCGTCATGGTGGAAGAGCGTGGAGCCAGCTCCTACAGATCCGATCCTCGGCGTCACTGAAGCTTTTTTGGCGGATCCAAGTCCTGACAAAGTCAACGTCGGAGTTGTAAGTTTTTCCTTTACATCGTAAAATCTAACATGCATAATCTACATTTACGCTCTTTTCATTTTGGCCAATGGAACAGAGACGATAGATCCGCAATGAAGAACAAATAGATAATTATAGTCTTTGTTTCGTATAATTTTCCTGTTTTAATTTTAATCTGGATACTTCATTTCGTTGTTCAAGTAAATGATGATGAGAAAACACGATTATAAAAATCTCATATTATTTTAATTTCTGTGGATTAATATGTTTATTTGGTTGATGCTGATTTAGGGTGCTTATCGTGATGATAATGGAAAGCCAGTTGTTCTTGATTGTGTCAGAGAAGCAGAGCGGAGGATTGCTGGAAGCTCATTCATGTGAGTGGCCTGTTCCTTGTCACATTGAAAACAACTGATTATTAGGTTTTCTTGTTTGATCAGTTCATTTCTCGTTGTTATATTTGAAACTGTATAGTGAGATTTTTGGAAATTCACATGTATGCCTTTATCATTTAAAAAAAAAAAAAAAAAAACTAAACAAGTCGTTACTTTAATGTTGGTCCCATCCTAAGCTTTATCTTTATAAACCCCACTAACTGATTCGATTCCTTTTTGTCATCTTCTATTATTACATATTTGGAAGTGTTGCTTTTAGCTTAGTGGAATTCAAGGAACAAATAAGATGAGTCAGTGTTGTTGCCTCTTGTCTGAAGATTTATATGAGCTTTCATATGGTATTTTGATGTAATCTGTACAGTTATGACTTCCTGATATGAATGTCATATCACTGCATTTGGTAATGTGATATTGGAATAGGTTTTGCAACCCAACAACACAGAGTTGAGATTATTTTAATTTTAATTTTTATTTGAACTACATAGATTCGAGATTCTATTGAACATAAAATTACCTATATCTGATTTAAACTGTGCAGCTTACTTTAAAAAATAGATTTTCTTTTTCACTCCACTGGACTCTTGAAGGCATCAGAGTTTTAAGAATATTTACCTTTTCACCTTTTTTTTACGAGAGTGTTCTTCTCTCTCTTTTTTCTGAACCCTTAATAATTTGTAGTTTTTAATGAATTTGTTCCTTCACTCTATTTGATTGGCTCAGTTTCCCCGAAATGAATTCCTATAAACCATAAAATCTCTTAGAGTGTACAACATGCTTGTAATTTATGTCCCTAGGAACGTGGATAACAATGATAGATCATAGAGGGTTGCCGCTTCATTTTGGCTCTAAGAGCTTTATAACTTTCTGAGAAATGAAAAATTGTGCAGATTCGTATTTGTTGTTGGCAATTGTACTTTCTTTCCACATCTCCATAGAACCCATGACATATCACTTTGTATGATTCTGTCTGACGCCTTTGCATGCTTGTGTATATGTGCCACAACTTGTTATCATCATAATCTTTGATATCTACATTATGTATTGTTTGGGCCAGGGAGTATCTCCCTATGGGAGGGAGCGTAAAAATGGTGGAGGAAACACTGAAACTGGCCTACGGGGAGAATTCTGAGCTCATCATAGATAAAAGAATAGCAGCTGTGCAATCTCTCTCTGGAACTGGTGCTTGCCGACTGTTTGCAGATTTTCAGAAGCGCTTTCATCCCGATTCTCAAATCTACATACCTGCCCCGACCTGGTCCAAGTGAGTACTGTTGCTTCCCCTTGTCACTTTTTTTTTTCTTTTATGTTGTCTCCTGTTTATTTTTCATTGAAGAACTTAGTTATGAAGCGATGGGTTGATTTTTTCCCCCTTGTTTGCGTTTGCTTGACTTATGTGGTCTTCCAAGTTCTAAAAACATCTTATAACAGCCACCATAACATCTGGAGAGATGCTGATGTCCCTCAGAGGACATATCATTACTATCACCCAGAGACTAAGGGTTTAGATTTTGCAGGTCTGATGGACGACATTAAGGTATGTAAAGTACATTCCAATTTCAGTACTGCCCCATTTATAGTAATCATTAATCTTGTATGTTATTTCTTTTGGGTTCTTAGTTTCTTCCTATCACAAGAAAATCCTCTTGTTAATATTTTGTTTATTTTTTCCCCTATGGTTTATCTATATGGATATATTCCTTTGACTAGAATGCACCAAATGGCTCATTCTTTCTACTTCATGCTTGTGCTCATAATCCTACTGGAGTGGATCCTACAGAGGAACAATGGAAGGAGATCTCGTACCAATTCAAGGTAAACACTTCTTGCCTATCAATTCATTCGTTTAATTTTATATTTAATTGGCCACTACCTCCTTGCCTTGTACGAAATATCATGTTCATTTACAGGTTAAGGGTCATTTTCCCTTCTTTGACATGGCATATCAAGGTTTTGCTAGTGGTGATCCAGAGAAAGATGCAAAAGCTATCCGAATTTTTCTTGAGGATGGTCATCAGATTGGAATCTCTCAATCATATGCGAAAAATATGGGACTCTATGGCCAAAGAGTGGGTTGCCTTAGGTATTTTCTTGTTATTAAACATAGATCGCATAGATCAATTGCATGTCTCTGGGTATAATCCTTTTGGCAAATGGTGTAAAGAAATTATTTAGCTTTTTTCTGGTTTAGCCGAAAGTGATTTGCAATTATGACAGCCTGCTTGTCTGCATGTGATGTTTATATTATCTCATAAATGATATGGTAATTGGTTATCGATTATTGATATCATATTTCTAAATTTCTTCCAAGAAGAAGTTTTAACCCTTTGAAATTTGAATAACTAAGTTTGCTCGGAAGCCAAACTTAGAATCCAGTGGAGTCAAGAATTATACAATTAAGTAAATTCAGACACAAACAACTCTTGTCATTTTATTTTTTTGTTAATGCTGTGATATATTTGTTGCAGTCTACTGTGTGAAGATGAAAAGCAAGCAGTGGCGGTTAAAAGTCAGTTGCAGCAGCTTGCCAGACCCATGTACAGCAATCCTCCTCTTCACGGTGCAGCCATAGTCTCAACTATCCTAGGGGATGCTGACTTGAAGAAATTATGGCTCAAAGAAGTTAAGGTAATATATCATTACCGTGCTTCTTCCTATTTTTACCTTCATTTTTGCGTTTTAACCTACTTCCGGAACTTTATATGCATAAGGAGATTATTTCATTAATAAAAATGCATCCCTGATTCGTATTACTCTTCAGGTCATGGCGGATCGCATCATTGGAATGCGAACAGCTTTAAAAGAAAACCTTGAGAAGTTGGGATCACCCTTATCATGGGAGCACATAACTAATCAGGTACCTCTGAAAGTCTTTTTATTTGCTCTTCCCTTGTAGATCGTTTGACTTGACAATCATGTTGGTTTTGCGAACAGATTGGTATGTTTTGCTATAGTGGGATGACACCCGAGCAGGTTGATCGTTCGACGAATGAATTTCACATTTACATGACTCGTAATGGTCGTATCAGGTAAATATACGAAGCAACAAATTCGACATGCTCATCAAATACAATCCATATGTGCATGCCGAAATGAGAGTTCACTAATATAAATTTATCCTGCATTATGCAGTATGGCAGGTGTAACTACCGGCAATGTTGGATATTTGGCAAATGCCATTCATGAAGTCACAAAATCTGCATAATCTCGTTACAGAATGATATAGCAAATTCTTTAGAGGCAGCCATAAAGCATCAAACAGAGAAGACGTGTAATAAAAGTTTCCGCATCTTTCCGGGTCATTAATATATAAGGGACATACAATAACAGTTGGCTAGTGGCCAATCTTGTATTTTTGGTCATTCACCATTTTTGCTTCCCTTCTTTCATGATTTATTTGAAGTGGAAGAGCAAATTGGAATTTTTGGATTCATGTATAATTAATGAACCATCAAAGAGACACGTTGAACTATATATATATATTTTGTTTGTAAATTCCCTCAACAGCTAATTCTTTTGCTATATGCATAAAATGGGGGCCAATTTAGTAATATTTTATCTAAATGTCGGTACAAACCTTTTTTGAAATTAAAAGAAAAAACATTTTAAATACTTCATGGAGATTTTCTCGTTGGATTATTATAGATGATTTTGTCAACAATGTTTATTTGAAAACTTGTTTAAAAGCCATCTGATTTATGGTTATTCTTAATACCATTTTCACAAAGATAATTCTACAAATACACACTTTCAATCACTTCGAAGTAAATCAACTGAATACTCTTAAAAACGGCGTGCATATATGTACACACACATATAAGTACATTGAAAAATTACTCATTGAATTATTGATAGCCATAGTAAACAAGATTATCGAAAACCCATTAGATAAACATCAAACGGATCAGAGATGGAGCAGGCAGTAGTATCAGTTATATCATACTAACATGGTATTATATAATAAGTTCTCATTTCACCTTCAAAGCTATATTCCAGCGCTCTGTGCACACCTCCACATTTTCTCTGTAATGTCGCCATTCAACCAAACATCAACAGATTAGCTCGTGAAATGAGAACTTATTAAAAAGAATTTACTAAATAACGAGTCTATCAGAACCGGCTAAGAAAACAAATATACAAAGCTCTAAACTGCAAAAGATTACAAGTATCCAAAAGGCGCAGGAAAGGAATAAATATTGACCTTAAATCGTGCAATCTAGTTTTCATTCAAAAGCTGGCATGAACATAAGGGGAAATAGCACCATGTTTTATAAGTAAAAATGCAAACCAAACACTACTCCTTATGGGCTTTTACAAACCCCTACCTAGCTAGACGTGAATAACATTACCTTTTTTTATACTCCTAGCTTTCTGGAACTTTTACGATCAAAACAATGTACAAAAGCAGGGAAACAGTACGGTTTAGCTAGAACCACATACTAGACAGATTCACCAACTTCCAGGTTAAGCCGAAAAGCCAGTATATGCATACATATTTGCAGGGTGAGAAAATCCACTGATTTATGCCATATTGCTTCATTAAATATTCACCAGAAAGAGGTCTTCATTCGTTTCACTTCCATTCACTAAAAGAAGAGTTAACCCTTGTTTCCTATTATTGTATTTACACGCCAGCTGGATTTGGGAAGCCAAGACCTGTCTGCCGCCTTACATGTTCAGGTATCAATCTGTTGATCAGTTCAGGTGAAGCTCCAGACAACTGTAATTATATTTGGAACAAAGAATTAATCACGAAGGTAAAATTGAGAAAACTGATAATCAGTAAGGAATGGAAATTATCTCAAAATGTCTATAATGCATTGATAGAAAGAAGTAATTAGACTGATGTATATGTAAAACAATTATCAACATCTTCCAATGCCTCTGACAATCAAAGGGAATTAACTAAAAACGTAGACTATGCATTGCAAAGATAGATGCAATAGCACATTAAAGACGCTGAACGGCAAGCAGTCCAATCAATGGCATTGGCAAAGCATAGGTCTTGTGTAGAATGTTTTAAGAGGTATGTTGGAACTACTGCTTTGATAGCAAGGGCAACTTTCCTCCTTTATGAAGATATCATAATTTAACCAGGACCAATAATGTCATAATTGATAAAGAGCCCCAATGCTAATGCAATCGTTCAGTGGTTATTTCGAGTTTCAACATTCTTATAGTACTAGTTATTATAATAATTTAAATAACCAATCCAAGTAGCAAAAGACATCATAAACATCAGATAAATTGACAAAGACTGGGCTCAGGTTTTCTAGTTCAATGGCATTGATTGCCTGTGTTTGATTTAACTTGTGACTTGTAAGGACAGTCAATGGAATAGCCTTTCAGTATATAACATGCAAATAAACATGCCATGTTCATAGAAATAGAAATGCACGAGAAACAGGCAACAATGAATAGACCTCATACTTCTCAAATAGAGTGGCTTGATAATTTAAAATAATAAATTGAACACGTACTTCCTGTTTAAAGTTGAAAAGTGGGGGCAAAGGGCGGCCATTTGGAAGGCGAGCATTGGGTTCCCGAAGCTCATCAAAGAAAGAATGAGTGCACGCCTCAAGCTACAATAACAAAAATAATGTGTCAGGCCATCATCAGGTAAATGATACTGTTGAAATATACAAAATTAAAACGTTTAAAGCTGCAGCTGACACCCACAATAGAAGATGCCTCACTGATGTGGGATTGAATATTATTTTATTGGCAAGAAAATGAAGTTAGAAAATTTCTTGCCAAAATGGAAATTAATTAAAGACCGCAGCTATAACTCTCCATTAATAGATGAGAAAGTCCAACTCACTGCAGTACAGCGAAGACTTGGAGAATACTGAAGCAGTCGTGAAGCAAGGTCAATAGCTTCAGGAGGCATTCGTTTGTGGAAAACCTAAATAAGGAAACATTGCAGTAAATATGCAAGTAAAAACAATTACGAAACAAAACCCAATCATCAACAGTGATGAATTGATTTGTAAACATAGAAACAAAACCCCTATCTGCAACTGAAAATCACAACAGTTGACAACCAAGAGGTGGCCCAAAATTTTAGACAATAAATGGACTCATTTAAAATATTAAAAGATTATGTGCATGTGCAGCAGTGCAGGCGTGTGTTTGCTGCACACACTGTGATGTGCAAGCATCTTCTATAAGTCTTTAAGTCTGTTCGGGAGATTCTATGCCTCAACAACAATCTATATTTAGTACAAACCTTTAATTACCACCTCAGTATCTACATGACTACATTCCATAAAAATCTTATAATTTCATGTTGGACTTCTACGGTTATAGACCAAAATTGCAGACGGGGATATAATACTGTTTATATATGTGTATATATATATATATATATATAAATTCTTCCCAAACCTCGATATAAGTGGGATCTGATCTCAAGACCTGTAACAAAACTATAAGAGATTTCACCAACTATGCTAGCAATAATTATTTTTACATATAAATCCATTTTTACTTATATTTATTCTTGAATTTTAAGTTCAATTTTTGGAAACCACCAAGTAATTGCCAGGTCAGGAGAAAATAGCTAAAAGCATACCTTGTGCCAAGGGTGAGCTTTAATCTGAGGAAATCTAAAATCTGTATAATTTGGATTCATGCACCGAATTTCTTCTCGAGTTGGAGTACCAAGAACCTATCATAAGGCAACTTAGACAAGATCACAACAAATTGATTTGCATAAAACTCAGAAATATTAACAAAGATAACATCCTTCACCTTTATAATCTCAACAAGTTGGTCCACTGCACTTTCTCCTGGAAATAGTGGCTACGGAAAAAAAGAAGTCGAGGGAGCACGAACTTAACAAATATGTTAAAGTGTAATTGAAGAGGCTGTAGATAATGGCTGCATATAAATAGCCATAGAAATCACTAACCTGGCCCAGAAGAAGCTCAGCAAGGACACAACCAGCTGACCAAATATCTATCGATGTTGTATACTCCGTTGCACCAAATATAAGTTCTGGTGCCCGATAATACCGAGAGCATATATATGATATATTAGCTTCACCCTTGACCTGATAGCGACCCAATTATGAGAAGAAACCTTTCCAAGAGAAAATATATCCCAGAAACTCTCGAGATCGAGAAATATTAACAATTACATAGAATGAAGAAATATAGTTCAAAACATGTTATTCTTTTTACTGTCCTTTAGCACAATAACAATGTTGCTATCAAGGGAAAAACCAACATGAGTTGTATTATCAAGATTTGGGACGAAAATGTACATGAAACCATTGAATAATTACAGTTTCATCATGGAACTAACACCTTGCACCACTCTATCATGGCTTAGCATCCACTTAGGTCATTGTGCTTTCCACATAGGAGTACTGGAATGTAAGACTTTAGAAAAATGGATCGAGAACCACTGATGCAGCTGTGTTACTCTCTATTCTTTCAAAACTTGTTCTAAATTCCTAGAACAAGGAGATGGACATACCATTACCTTTATATATACACACAACCTTCTGTATAAAATTATAAATATGTGTCGGTGTGTGAGTGTGTGTGGGGTTCCTAATGTTATCATAACGATTAATGGAACATCTAAACTAACGTATAGGAACATGACATGTACATGCACATACCAGAACTTTCGCACTTCCAAAGTCACAAAGCTTAACTTGGTGTGTAAGAGGATCGACCTACAGAAGGTATATAAATATTAGGTTCAGAAAGATGATATTTATTATCAAATATATCCAGAGACAAAGATAATAATAAAATATATGCATACAAAGAACAAATTACCAAAAGATTTTGAGGTTTCACATCCCTGTGGCAAACCCCAGGAACAGTGTGGATATATGCCAGGCCCCTAAATATCTGAGTCATATTTTCCATACAATAATCAAGATTGAGAACAAAAGGAACAAATCATGCAAAACAAGAATTTAGGTGAGAAATCCTACTTGATATGTATAAAGTTTCACATAAATGAGGGGCATCCTCTGGTTAATACTGCTGTAATGCTTCAGAACCCTATACATAGTCTCAGGGACATATTCCATAACCAAATTAAGAAAGAGTTCATCTTTACTTGTTGTGGAGAAGAAGCAATGCTTCAGCGAAACCACATTTGGGTGATCCATCAAACGCATTAACTGCAGCTCACGATTTTTATACCGCCTATCCTGCAAGACCTTCTTTATAGCCACCGTCTCTCCAGTCTCCAAGCATTTTGCCTGAAAAGGAATGATAAAAGAGACTCAAAAGGATAGATGCTTAGGGAGAACGTTTACCAGTTACAAAATCAATGTCTGTAGTTGTACCTGAAAAACGATACCAAATGATCCAGTTCCAACAACACGCTCAGCCATGTAACTAATGGTCTGCCAAGGACATCCAAGGAAACACTCATCAGAAAAGGAAATCAATAAATTGCACAAGCAATTCAAATATTTGAAGTTTCGGTTTACAAATAAATGGTGAGATAGAAGCACCTCTTAAGACAAATAAATAAATAAATAAATATTATGTTAGTTCAACTACATTTAATACGAATAGATCAATTCTCAAGAAAATAAATGCTAGAACTAAAGATTAGTAAAACATTGGCTAAAAAAGGAACTAGAGAAGATGAGACATAGTTTTCTGAAATCATTAGAGCCTCAACAAAGACCAGGTTCTAACCTGTTTGGGTTCGCCATTTTTCCCTCCGATGGTGGTTGAAATGATGTGACCAGTGACAGCATCATTACCCTGAATTACTGCAGCCGACATTTCCTGCATTCCGATGCAACATAGAGGATTAACAATGGTACTAACCATGGACTACTTATGAAGATGAAATGTAAGACAGTTGTTCCTATCTATTTATTGAATGTAGACAATTGTTGAAGCAAAATTGCAGCGGCAGCCAGCTGTAACCAACAAACATTGGGCACTCATAGTAGATTTCACCTTAATTGTCTTGATTATCAAATAATTCATGAGAACATGAGTAAACTTGCACACAATATTCTGTTAAAAACCAATTTACAACACATCTATCATAACGGCATAACCATCAGTAAATCATGTATAAACACATATATAGACACCTTTATCAGTGAAATTTTGGTGGGTTGCCATTTTTTTTATACTCATCCACGACAAAGACATCAATAAGGATCGGAATTGATCCACACGTTAGAAAGATTTAAAAAGCATATGCCAACCCAAAACAAGACGGTAACTATTGATAACATGTTATTACTTGAAAGCCTAGAAAATCAACCAGGAGTTAAGAAATGTAAATCAACCGCAATTTAGAAATTAAAAGACCTCTTGAGAATGTGAAATTAAAGAAAGGCGAAACACAATGATCTTGAGAAGTATTTGAAGTACGGAGAAAGCAATATATAAAGACCATAAATTACAAGAAAGAATCACATGCTGTGGAGAGCTTGAATCCCAAACAAGAGCCTTAGTAAGAGAATCAAAGAACATTCACTTGATGAAGCAAACAACGAGAGATTGAAGAACAATCTACCTAAAGCAAAAGAAAAGTAGCAAAAGAGTTTCACAATAATGACAGCCGTTTATAACAGAAAAAAAAAACACCTGTGAGAGCTAAGACTGGATTGTGAAAAAATGAAAGATCTGAGAAGAAATCATACTAAAACTAAACAAGAAAACAAAGCGAAAAAAAAGAGTAAATAAACTCAGAAGAAACAACTACCAAGAAACAAAAAAAAATGACATCACCGTAAACAGAAAGAAACAGATCGCGTGAAGTGAAACAACAGGAAGAAATTTAGATCTAAAGCAGCAACCATGTCATGCATTTATAAAACAGAAAAAGGAGATAGAGAGAGTACCTTGTCGGAGTCCAAATCGGAACGGCGTGGTTTCACGGAGTTATTGTCAAAGTGCGGTGGCTGTGTAGGAGGCAGTTGGTGGTGACTCTGTGTGTGAGGCTGAGGAGGCCCCAAAGGCATTGACGCCATGTGAGTTTTACAGCTCTACACCTCTCTCTACAGCTCTTCTCTCTCTCTCTCTCTCCGGGGTTTCCAGATACATAACCCAAAAACAAAATAGACAGCATACTATTGAGGTAGACCCACGCGATGTTTACGTACGTTTCCCGGCCACGCGCCAGTCGCAGTATTGTTTCTATTTGGTAGTGCATTATTCTTTTCTCCTGTTAAGCTATCCGTCACTGCCCAATATATATTTACCAAAACAAAACTCGTAGATTACCAAATATAAACAAAACCACTCAAAAATTTCTTCGTGATTAATATTTAGAAGGGCAAATTGCAACAACATACCCTCCTATTTGTTAATAATACTATCAGATCGAATATTTGTCTTAATTATATAAAGATACCCTTAACTCCCTTGACTACCGTTAGATTTAATGATGATCTTAACTTTGAGGTGGAAATGTCTGAATTGCCTCATTAATATTTTATCAATTAATTTAATATTATTCATTTGATTAAATGATAATAATAAAAAATAATAATGATTAAAAAGTGTTCAAACCAAAAAAAAAGTGACAAAGATAACAATAAAAAACTTTAACAATGAAAAACTTCAAACAGTAAACCTTACACTATAGAAATCACCATCCAGGCATTCACCAGCCCCTCCCTCAGTCGCTAAACATAGTCGGCGCCCCACCTCTTCATTGCTTAATAGCCTTAAAAGCTTATTTTTTTAGGAGACAAAGTAAAATCATGGTGAACCATCCTCCATTAAATCAGTAGAATTTACATTGTTGCTTTGTTTTCAATAGAGGTGTGTTTGGATCTGATTTGGCTGAAGTTATGAATAAGTAGAAGTTGGACTTTCATTTAGATTTGGTGTGTGCTATGTTTTTTTTTTTGGTTTGGAATGATAGTACGATGGAAAGATTCAGATTTCTTCCAAGAGATCAATGGTCTGACGGAGTCCGGTATCTCTCTCCATCGCAAATGGGTCACATCTTCTAGTGTCTCGCCTATGATTTCGATTTTTTTTTATTATTATTGTAGATGTGATTTTGATTGAAGAAAAAAATATTTAGACTCATCTACGATTGAACATGGATGTTTTAGGCGATTTTTTTTTTCTTTCTGTTGAATTTTTATTGAAGATGAATAGGGTGTTTGATCTAGATTGATGATGTGTTTGAATTCCCAGATTGAAGATTAAAAAAAATTATGATCAAAAAGAAAAAAAGTGTATTTTTTTCTTATGTTTAATTTTGATGGATCTGGATTCATGATGTATTTGAATTTCTAGATAGAAGAAAAAATATATGATGTAGAAGAAAATATTCGGATCTGGATTGAAGATGGGTTTGAAATTCATATTCATACTGCATCCGATGTTTCTCTATTTGTGTATATTGATTAGAAATGTGTAATTAAAATTGTTTAGTTGATAAAATGACCTTTGTGCCCTTGCACCGTTAAGTCAATGTTAATTCTAAATGTGGTCAAAACTGTCAAGGGTATTTTTCTATAATTATGGTAAAGTTCGATCTGGCAGTATTATTAGTAAACGTGAGACTGTGTTATTGCAATCTACCCTATTTAGAAAGAGTACAAGGAAGCTAGTTTAATTAGCTAGCCACACACACACACACAATATTCATTGTGTAATGACAGTGATTCCGGTACCATGTGACACTGACTTGCATACATAAAGCGTTCAACGAATATTTTAAAAGATAAATTTTTTGACATGGCACGACATATCATGAGTGATGATACAATTAATAGAGTTCCATGACATTAGATCTAATTGCACTAGTATAAGTTCATTGTATACAACTTTTACTCGTATGCAAGTGATTTATGACCACCAAATCAGTTAGAACACCATATATGTAATTATGTATTAGATAAAATAAATTTGGGTAGTATTGTCGTATCGATTTGGTATTGTCCCGGTTATTAAATTGGTAGTTGAAAATTTCCAATGATAAATTGAAATCAATGTTGATGAGATAAAGGAATAGGATGTTACACAGAATTTAAGATGTGTAGAAAAATCAGTGTGTTAAGGTAAAATAAATCCACATGGCTTGTGGAAAAAAGATATGGGTTTCTTATGAATTCATGTTTTTAATTTATTCAATTGATAGTTACCAAATTAAAAAAAAAATGTACAAAAGTAATGATACTGCCTTTTCTTTATTTACTTCTTAACATATTTTTATATGTACAAATAAAACAGATAATAATAATAAAATAAAATAAAAATCTAGATAATCCCTCGACACACAGGGCATTGTATTTTACATAGCAAATGTCTAAAAATACACCACGCATGAAATGCGATATATCGATTAATACACGTTTTATGAAATGTGTGTTGACATGGATATATAGACAGTAGTAATCATCATGTACAAAATCATCTAAACATATTGTACATAACTCATTTCCAAAAGGTAACGTGGTGCCAACCTCATATCTAAAGCTTTTATGTAGCCGTCTAGGTAAACACACATTAATACATTGATAGAGTATTAAAGAAATTACGATTACAATAATAATAATAATAATGATAATAATAATGATGGTTAAAACCCATAACATTTTGGCATTCGGATGATTGAAGTCTCTCTAGTTTGGGTTTATCTGAATTTAGTTTACTAATTTTTAGAATTATTTAATTCTATCTTTCCGTTAGAAAATCAGCTAAAATAGACAGACTGTCAATGTCAGAAGGTGTAATGACCGAAATACCCTTATAAATAGTGATGAATTTAAAAAGACAATTATACCCTTATTAATGTCTGTTATGGAAAAGGTTGAAGCTATAATTTTACTATTTTGCCCCTAAATTCTAAAATCTGAAAACAAAAGCAAAAACAAATTAAAATTAAAATTAAAAAATATATAAAACTAATTAAAAATTATTATTATTATTAATAAATTAATTAAATTTAAAAAAAGATTTAGTGAAGATCCAGACCGTCCTTCTCATAAGATGGACGGTGGAGATCCACCGATTTATTTTTTAAAATATAAAAAAAATATTGGAATTAAAAAAAAACAATAAAAAATTAAATTTAAAATAAAAATATATATTAAAAAAAAAAAATCTTCACCAAACATCATTAGACCTTCAACATTCAACATTCAACCCTTAACCTTCCATCTTCGTCAACAACCATCAAACCAGAAATCGTTACCATTAACAACAATCAACAACCACTCAAAAATCATTATCATCAACCCTAATTTTATTTTATTTTATTTTTTACAGTTCCATCGTCATCAACATTACACTAACAAAAATTACAACTATCATCATCATCAACATCACACCATTGTCATCAACAACTAGTGTCACAGTCTAAGAACCAAGAACAAAAATAAAAATTCATCTCCACTAGTTCAACACAAATCCCAGACTCAACACTCAAAACAAATCCCAGTTCAACTGGTGTCACCATTGTTTTCAACACACCAGAACACCAGCTCAAACACACCAGAAAGCCAATCCCCACCACAACTCTAACTCAACAAACCCTAACCATAGCTTTCACCGTCGCCGCCGACACCACTACTGAAACACCGAACCTTAGCATCGAAATCACAGTAACGACTACCCATTGCCACTCTGATATCATCTCTCTCTCTCTCTCACGATCGATGTCATCTTTCTCTCGATCTCGATTGATTTCATCTCTCTCTCGATCTCGATCGATTTCATCTCTCTCTCGATCTCGAGATCGTGTCTTCGATTCAGCCACCGTGGTTGACAGTGGAGGTGTTTGGTGGGTTTCAACGGCATCGTTGGTGATGGTAGATTTGATGATGATGGGTTTGGATGAATGGTGGTGAGGGTGATATGATGATGACGGTGGTGATGGTGGTCTGATGATATGATGATGACGATGGTAATAGTGATGATGGGTTTGATGATGATAAGTTTTTTTTTTGGGATATTGTATCAGATTTATGCCTGAGAGAGAGAATTTTTTTTTATATAATTTTAATTTTAATTTTTTTTAAATTATTTGTAGTATTAATTATTTTAGTTAAATTATGAAATTAGCCTTCTTCAGTCACCCTTCTAGAAGCATTATTCGAGTTTCCCATAATACTCCTTTGACCTAACGGAAGTCAACAAAAAATAAACAGAATTGGACGGAAATGACTTGATTTTGTATTGTCAGATAACCAGTGGACTGAATTAAGTAATTCCAAAAATTAATGGACTAAACCCATATAAATGTAAACTAGGGGGACTAAAATCATAATAACCCTAACAACAACAAAAAAACACAAAACTTTCCAGAATAAAAAAACAGTTTTGATTTTGTTTCATACATCCGAATGTAATCACATAACTAGGACGGATGTCTCCAATTAATCTAAAAAGCCTATTATATGTATTAATTGATTTGGAAAAAAAAAAAATGAGTATAAAGGTTATATTAATAATACACAATAACACAAGGAGTGATGCTAAATTGCATTGTCAGGCTTCTAAAAAAACAAAAAACTGAGTTCCTCAATTATGAAATCAGAAAAAAAAAAAAAAAAACACACACACACGTAAAATACCCTACGAAATCTTAAAACAACAAACACAAACATCCCTGCGAACACCATCATCAAACCCGGGATCTAGAACACAAAAGGATATATTTGAAATTTTTGGGTACGTCCCTGCATACACCATAATCAAACCCCCGGTATCTAGAACACCTTTCAAAATAAAAACAAGAATCTAGAACCAATTTTACTTTCTTTTTTTTAAAATTTAGTTTAGCTAGGGAGGAGACTTGCATCCTCCATTCTCAAGTAGTTAGGGAGGTTAATTACCTGAAGTTCCAATGCCGGCTGTCCAGACATCCGTTGACGCCCTCCTGGCGTTGATGCTGTCTTCTGGTTGTGGTGGCTGTGCCTTCGGGTGGTGGTTGTTCCGTCTTTGGTGCAGGTCTGGTGTTCGATCAGAAATGTTGGTGATGCAAAGGAATCAAATATTATAAGATCTTCAACTAAGACATTGGAAAATTTGTTAATGAAAAGTGGTGTATATATATATATTTCAAGTAGCTCGTTAATGTAACTTTTATTATCATGGAAACAATACTCATTATATGACTCACCACGTACTCGTTTTAACCTTAAAACCAGGATATCCAGGAACCTTAATTTCTTCTTGTGTGTCCATCGCATATCGGTTCGTTGCTGTGTTGTAAGTTGTAAGAAAGGTGCATTTAAATTGATTTTAGGGCTGGCAACAATTCTAAATTTGTGAAATTTGATTTAATTCTAAACGCTTTTTCCTTTCCTTTTTGATCAAGTTCTTTGTTGATAATGGGTGTCTTACCTGTAATGACTAATGAAAATGTGGTTTGAAAATGGTTGGTGTGAATTGTGACATACCTGGGCAATGAGGTGTTACTAGTGGTGTAAATATGGACCCAAATATGACAAGTCGGTCCGTTTGGCCCGCCAAAAATAGCGGGCCGTGCCAGACACGACCCATCAAGGAGGTAGACCGAACCAAGCTCGACACGTACGCGAGCCTCGTGCCGGGCCGTGGTGGTCAGGTCCGGCGGACAGGCCCGGCACGGCACGCCTGGCCGACATGCTAAGCCGGACGGTTGGCACACCAGGATGGCCTGCCAGACCGGCACGCCGATCTGCCTGTTGAACCATTTGTTATTTAAAAAAAAAAAAAAAACTCCTCCAACGGTTGAATTTTGAATTATGGTCGTTAGAGCCTAAAAATTACAAAAACCTCCCCTAAAGTTCATTAATTTATATTTTCACCCACAGTTTAAAATTTTCTATAAATACTTCCATCAATTTCATTTTTCATTCACTCTTATTCTCCAATGACTGGATTTTGAATTATGGCCGTTGGAGCCTAAAAATTACAAAAACCTCCCCTAAAGTCTGTTAGTTTATATTTTGACACAGTTTAAAATTTTCTATAAATACTTCCATTTATTTCATTTTTCATTCACTCTCATTCTCTTATTCTCTCATTCATTCTCTCAAATCTCAATCTCTACATTCTCCAAATCTCTATACATTCTCATTCAATTTTATTCTTACTCTCTATGTACTAAATTTTTAAATTTTAATACTAGTTTCCTATCTTATTCTCTAAATTTTCCACCAATACACCATAGCCCAAAGGTACATTTTTCTTATTATTTTTGTTGAAACATTTTTTGTTAGTAAATTTATAATTTTATGTTTAGACTTTAGTTATTAATTGTTATTATTTTTATTTAGTTTTTCAGTTTATCATTTTATGTGCAGACTCATTTGTTAAATTTTAAATTATTGTAAGTAAATTAAGATTGTTAAGTGTAGAATTAATTTTAATAATTTAGTATATTATGAATTTTAAATGTAGTAGTTAATATTAATATTTTGTACTAGTAAAATAATATTTTTAAGTGTAGTATTAATTTTAATAATTTTTGTTAGTATATTATGAATTTTAAGTGTAGTAGTTAATATTAATATTTTGTGTTAGTAAAATAATATTTTTAAGTGTAGTATTAATTTTAATAATTTTTGTTAGTATATTATGAATTTTAAGTGTAGTAGTTAATATTAATATTTTGTGTTAGTACAATAATATTTTTAAGTGTAGCATTAATTTTAATAAATTTTGTTAGTATATTATGAATTTTAATTGTAATAGTTAATATTAATATTTTGTGTTAGTAAATTAAGATTGTTAAGTGTAGTATTAATTTTAATAATTTATGTTAGTATATTATGAATTTTAAGTGTAGTAGTTAATAATTTAATATTTTGTTTTAGTAAAATAATATTTTTAAGTGTAGTATTAATTTTAATAATTTTTATTAGTATATTATGAATTTTAAGTGTAGTAGTTAATATTAATGTTTTGTGCTAGTAAAATAATATTTTTAAGTGTAGTATTAATTTTAATAATTTTTATTAGTATATTATGAATTTTAAGTATAGTAGTTAATATTAATATTTTGTGTTAGTAAAATAATATTTTTAAGTGTAGTATTAATTTTAATAATTTTTGTTAGTATATTATGAATTTTAAGTGTAGTAGTTAATATTAATATTTTGTGTTAGTAAAATAATATTTTTAAGTGTAGTATTAATTTTAATAATTTTTGTTAGTATATTATGAATTTTAAGTGTAGTAGTTAATATTAATATTTTGTGTTAGTACAATAATATTTTTAAGTGTAGCATTAATTTTAATAAATTTTGTTAGTATATTATGAATTTTAATTGTAGTAGTTAATATTAATATTTTGTGTTAGTAAATTAAGATTGTTAAGTGTAGTATTAATTTTAATAATTTATGTTAGTATATTATGAATTTTAAGTGTAGTAGTTAATAATTTAATATTTTGTTTTAGTAAAATAATATTTTTAAGTGTAGTATTAATTTTAATAATTTTTATTAGTATATTATGAATTTTAAGTGTAGTAGTTAATATTAATGTTTTGTGCTAGTAAAATAATATTTTTAAGTGTAGTATTAATTTTAATAATTTTTGTTAGTATATTATGAATTTTAAGTATAGTAGTTAATATTAATATTTTGTGTTAGTAAAATAATATTTTTAAGTGTAGTATTAATTTTAATAATTTATGTTTGTATATTATGAATTTTAAGTGTAGTAGTTAATAATTTAATATTTTGTGTTAGTAAAATAATATTTTTAAGTGTAGTATTAATTTTAATAATTTTTGTTAGTATATTATGAATTTTAAGTGTAGTAGTTAATATTAATATTTTGTGTTAGTAAAATAATATTTTTAAGTGTAGTATTAATTTTAATAATTTTTGTTAGTATATTATGAATTTTAAGTATAGTAGTTAATAATTTAATATTAATATTTTTATGTGTTCATATATGTATTTCAGGAAATGGATCATAATCAGCAATCTTATTTTTCGGACGATTTGAACATGATGAACGATGACTTTGATAATTCTGAGTCGACCTATACCCAAGTGGGACCTTCCGGTTCCGCTGTTATACCAACATCACGTCCCAAAAGATTAACATCAGATGTCTGGTAGTGCTTCAACATAGTCCAAATGACACTCCCAAACAGAACGATCGGACCCAGAGCTAAATGTAAGTTTTGTCATAAGGACTATTCCACAAGTAGGAAGGGATCCGGTCATTTGAGAAGGCATATGTTCAAATGTATGCCTGCACATGGACAGGTGGACACTACATCCCACACATAACTTCAACGGCACCCAGACGGGTTCGTTACGACTTGATGGTACGACGAAGACCACGCTAGAGAGTGCTTGGCACGATACATTGCACAGACTGATCAACCGATCAATGTTGGTGGCAATGTTTTTTTTTTGTAGAATTAATCAGATCTGCATTCAACCCCTAATTTAAAACTGTTTCTAGAACCACCACTAGTAACGATCTGATAAGATTGTTTGAAACCCAAAGAGATGATTTGATTGCTGACATACAACAACTAAGTGTCTCTGTTGCATTAACTTCTGATATTTTGAATGTATGTTCCAAACAAGACTATTTATGTGTCACATTACACTATTTAGATTCTGAATGGAGGATAACAAAAAGAATTCTTGGTTTTCATCCTATGGATTTTGCACATATCGTAGAAAATATTTGTAATGTCATTATTTATGTTTTAAAAAATTATGAAATCACGAATCCCATCCTTTCTATCATATTAGATAATGCATCTACAAATACTAGCTCTATTGCATTGTTTGTTGCAAGAAATATCCTGTAAGAAGGAGGTTATTTCTTCCATCAACGGTGTGCATGTCATATTATAAATTTAATTGTACAGACTGGTTTTAAGCAGGTAAGTGACCAAATAGATCGTATAAGAGATGTCATTCTTGGATTAACAGTTCTAATCCTGGATTCCAAGAATTCAAGAGACTGTAAATTAAACAGTCTTAAACCTCAACGATTCCAAACTGATATGTTGGTAAGGTGGAACTTTACTTACTTAATGTTGAAAAATTGTTTGGATTATGATTCAACCATTACGTGTTTTTATAACATGAAATTGACCGATACTAGTCGTTCTGAAGCAAAAGCACTTACCTCAGACGATTGGTATATGGCAAGGGTTTTTGTTCATTTTTTAAAGATTTTTTACAATGCCAGTGTAACTCTTTCCGGGTTCTATTACCCCACATCTTCCCAGATAATCCATAAGATAGTGGAAATGTCTGAACCGTTACACAGTTATAGAGAAGATGAACATATAAGCCTTGCAGTTGTTGTCATGGAGACAAAGTTAAAAAAAATACTAGGCTAACATTTCTCTACTTTATACCTTAAGTGTTGTAGTAGATCATCGGGTTAAATTATCTAGTTTAGAAGTTTCCTTGAGTTTATTTGTTTTAATTTGGCAATAGATTATTCAGAACAGGTTATTGACATTCGAAACAAGTTGTTCAAATTTTTTCGTATTTATGACCACAGGTTTGGCAACATTGACACCTGTCCAATCAGCAGAACCGGAGATAAAGCCGAAGCAAACAACTTGGAGCCTTCTCAAATGATGAAAAAATGACAAATCAACAAGTACTTCTTCGGGGTAAAGATCTGGTCCATCTTCTTGTGGTGAACTGACTAGGTATCATGAAGCACAGTTCGATGTTGTTGAAGACAATGAAGAGTTTGGTTTGTTGTTATGGTGGAAGAAATATACGTACAGGTATCCGGTTTTGTCACACCTAGCACGTGACGTACTGGTTATCCTCGTGTCCATGATGTCTTTAGAACAAGCTTTCAACACCAGTGGACGTATAATTGAACCAAGAAGAAGTTGTTTGTCTCTGAAGATGGTGGATGTATTAACATGCCTTCGGGATTGAGAGCATGCTAAAAAAAGGTTACAAAATCAAACTGTAGATAATGAACTTATTCTAAATTTCAATAATCTATATGTTGATGAGCCTTCCGGTAGTAGTCAGGGCCAGAACTAGGTTTTACTTTTACATGTGTATTTACTTGTAAGTTGTAATATGATTACACTCTTTTTACCTTACCAAGTTTTTATCGCACTGGTTTTTTATTGATAAGGTTTTTAATGAGGCAATCATGTAAATATATAATACTGAATTTCATAAGTCAAAAATAAATAAAAAATTGTTCATTTCATATTTTCGTAATTACATCTATTTTTTTTTTTTTTATTACTTTATCATTATTCATTTTTGGAATCATCATGAATATTAAATATATGATCTACCAAACTAATACAATTGGAATTGATTATTATTTTTCATATTAATTATTTCAGAAGATAAACAAATAAATTTGAAAATTACATTTATATAATTGAATTGTTACATTGATATTTTGTAATTTTTTGGTGTATTACTGTATTTTCCGTAAACCCTAAACTCAAAATCCAAGAAAAGTTAATTTTTAAAAATTGGATTCGAAAATAAAAATGGACCGGCCCGTGGACCACAGGCGGACCAGGCCTGCGAACCGACTCGGCACGACCCGCCTGAGGCAGGCCACCATTCCGTGTCGTGCCCTTGTTTTTGAAACAGGTCGAGCCTGGTCCGACACGCACACAAGTGCATACCAGACCAGGTCGGTCCGTTTTCGAAAACAGGCCACGGTGGGTCGTGCCAAATGGGTCGGGCCAGTCCATTTTTACACCTTTAGCTGTTACGAAACAACTCGGCCGCTAAACGAGTCCACAACTTGGCCGAAGCATCGCCAAGGTATATATCACAATTTAGTCACACCAGCTCTTTTCAATTTTAAAGTTTCTCTTAATATGTTGACATGTCCATTATATGAGTTTATTGAATTCTTTTTTTTTTTTGGTAGTCAAAATCGTGTAAAACATTATAATTGATATTGTGAAGAGAGATACATTTTAGGGACTCTCAAGAAAACATGGGGTATGTCTTCATTTCACTTGTCTACCAGTAAGAATTTGTTTTGGTATACCAACGAAAATTTGGAATTGTGTATTGCAGTTATACGTGTTCTTTACTATTTTGAACTGACATGCGGATATTATTGTGTAACACAACATAAAACAATGAAAGAATAAGACCAACGTCTATTTTTTAAGATAAATTGTAATCCACCAGAAAAGAGTAAAACTTTTTAGATAAATTATGAATTTTATTCGATAAAAGTTGATTTGCCTTTCAGTTTACAAGCCTATTTAAAATAAATGACCTCTAATCCTTGTTGCGCAAGGAAAAAACCTAATTTAAGGAAAATTACTAAAAATAGTAAAATTGAGATAATAGAGGCAACAAATAATACTAAACTCCTAAATCAATGTAGAATTGACGGTGGACGATTCTAACTTATAGAACTCAGCTTATTATAAAAACAAAAGTTTCCTAAAATAACAACAACGACAATTTTAGGGCTTAAACAATAGAATTTGACCGAAAAAGAATGTGCTTTATGGCCATAGGTCGTGAGTATTATAGACCTTATCAATTCAATTCAACTGTGAAAGTTTCATGCCATTCCGACTCTGTCGCCAGCTCTAGTAGAAATCATTTCTTGAATTTCGGATGGTCCATCAAAGCCATGAAGGATTCTGCCAATTGTTCTACATCAGTCCCCTCTACTTGGAAAGAACACGACATCGAGATAGACTCATGATATAGGGAAATTATGATTTTTTTTTTTGACAAAAGTTGATTCGCTTTTAGACAAGCCTATTTAAAATAAACGACCTTTAATCCTTGTTGAGCAAGGAAAAAACCTTATTTAAGGAAAATTACAAAAAATAGCAAAATTGAGACAATAGGGGAAACAAATAGTACTAAAGTCCTAAATCAATGCAGAATTGACGATGAACGATTCTGGCTTATAAGACTCAACTTATTATTAAAACAAAAGTTTCATAAAATAGCAAAAACAGCAATTTCGGGGCATAAAAATGATGGAATTTGACCGAAAAAGGATGTGCTTTATGGTCGAAGGCCGTGAGTATTGTAGACCTCGTCAATTTGCTTTAACTGTGAAAGTTTCACACCATTCCGACTCCGTCGCCAGCTCTAATAGCAATAATTTCTTGATTTTTGGATGGTCCATCAAAGCCATGAAGGATTCTACCACTTGTTCTACATCAGTCCTCTCTACTTGGAAAGAACTCGACCTCGAGTTAGGCTCATGATATGCCCTTCGGTATGATACTGGAACAAGTCTGCAACATTAAAAGTCTTGGAAATTCCCATGTCCTCTAGTAAGTCAATCACCTAGGCATTATCATTGATTTTCTTCAAAATCTTGTACGGACCACACTTCTTGGGCTTTAATTTGTTGTAAGTTCCAATTGGAAACCTCTATTTGCACAAGAAAACCATCAATGAACCTCTTTGTGCTTATCTGTAGGTGCTTTATATTTAACATTAGTTTCTTCTAGTTTATGTCTCACTTCTGCATGCATAGCTTGAGCTTGTGTATCCATAGACTCCGCTTTAATACTAACACTTAGACCTTTTGGTAAACGTACCAAATCCATAACATGCCTTGGTGGTGCCATATATCATAGCAAAATGGATTTTCCTGTGGCGTTATGCACAACATTGTTGTAGGAAAATTTAGCTTGGGGTAATGCATGGTCCTACTGTTTTGGTTTATCTCTACAAATGCAACAAATTAGATTTCTCAAGCTTCTGTTCGTAACCTCCATTTGTCTATCAGTCTGTGGATGTGCATTAGTATGCGTTTCAGAGAGGTATCAAACATCTTCCGTAAGATCAACCAAAAATGGCTAAGAAATTTTACATCACGATCAGAAGTAATTGATTGAGGTACCCCACGTAGTTGGACTATTTCCCTAAAGAATAGTCTGGTTATGTGTGAAGTGTCTGAGGTCTTCCAGCAAGGAATGAAGTGAGCCATTTTTATCTGTCAACAACCATAAACCCTAAATCTACCTCTCGTTGGGTACGAGGAAGACCTAACACAAAATCCATAGACAAATCTTCTCAAATATCGTTAGGAACTGGCAAAAGCATATAAAGACAAATATTTTGTGACTGACCTTTGTACACCTGACAGGTATAACATCTCATTTCAGTTGAGATCAGAAGTGTCGCTCTTCTAAACTAGCCATTGTTTTGTCAGACCCAAGTGTCCGCTTAATCCACCTCTATGCAAGTCGTGGATTAACTTCTCCCGTAGAAAAGTCTTAGGAATACATAAATGGTTCCCACGAAATAAATACACATCCACTTTTTATGAAAATCACTGATAGACTGTCTATCAATACACTTTGACTAAATTTCGTTGAATTCTTCATCCTCTCCCTATAGCTCATTCAAATAGTCAAACCCCATAACATCATGAGCCATTGTCATACACAGGTTGGCACGACGGCTCAACGCATTAGTAACTCGATTCAAGACTCCTGACTTGTGCCGAATAGCAAAAGGGAAATTTGTAAGAAAAATGGCCCACTTGACATGCATATTGTCCAAATGCTTCTGACTATTAATAAATTTCAAAGCCTGATGATCGATATATAAGACAAACTCTCTCTGTACTAGGCAGTGCTCTCAGAGTTTCAAGGCTCGGACCACTGCGTAGAACTCCTGATCATAGGTACTCCATTTCTAGCGGGTTTTACTCAATTTTTCACTAAAGAATGCTACTGGTCATTTTTCTTAGGACATGACAACTCTACTTCCTACGCCACTAGCATCGTACTCGACTTCAAATACTTTCTCAAAATTAGGCAAAACCAATACTAGTGCAGTGTACAATTTATCCTTGATTAAGGCAAAGCTCATCTTTACCTCTTCTCCCCAGAGAAATCTCCCTTTCTTCATGCATTCCGTGATTGGCGCCATTATAGTGCTAAAATTTTGAATAAATCGGCAGTAAAAAGTGGCTAAATCATGGAAACTTCGAACTTCATTCACAGTTTTTGGCGCAAGCCAATCTTGAATAGATCGGACCTTCTTTTCATCTACATGGATCCCCTCCAAACTCACCATATATCCCAAAACAAAAAACTACTAGTCATAAAGCTGCACTTTTTGAGATTAAGAAACAATTGATTTTCCTGTAAAACTGTTATCACTTCCCACAACTGGTTTACATGCTTTTCCTCAGTCTAACGATAGATAAGAATATCATCAAAATAAACAACAACAAATTTCCTCATAAAAGACCTTAATACATGATTCACCACCCGCATGAAAGTACTAAGTGCATTACACAAACCGAAAGGCATGACCAACCACTCATACTAGGGGTGTGAAAAAAACTGTCAAACCGAACCAAACCGACCAAATCAACCCAAAAAATTTTAATTGGTTCGATTACAAATATAAAAATGGGTGGGTTAGTTTGTCTTTTGGACAAACCAATTAAAGGTGGTTCGGTTTGGGTTGAGTGAAATAATTCACCAACCCAAACCAAACCATATATTTTAGAAAGTAAAACTAAAATATAAAATTCATCTATGTTTTCTATTCAGTCCATGTTTTATAACTTTTACCGATTACTTTAAGTTTTTATAGTTTATTTATTTGTTTTGATACAATTCTTCTGATTGATTGACGTATTAGGGTTTTAAAAGCATAGATGATATCAAACATGTCTTTAATTGGTAATTACTCATTTGACTTTTCTGTACTTCGTTTATATATATATAATTAATATTTCATGTTATGATTATTTTTTTTAAAGATTTTTTATAATATAATACCAAAAATAAGATATTTTTGAGTTCAAATATAAACCGATAAACCAATCCAAACCAACCCGACCTTTTTTGGTTTGGTTTGGTTTGAATCGGTTTGAAAAATCAAATTGGGTTGGGTTGGGTTGAAATATAACCAAAACGATCCATATTGGTTTGGTTTGACATTGAGCTTCAACCCAAACCAAACCGAAAATGCACACCCCTAACTCATACAATCCATCCTTACTTTGAACGTAGTTTTCTATTCTTTCCCAGGTCTAACCCGAATTTGATTATACCTGCTGCGTAGATAAATTTTTGAAAATAGCTTTGAACCCTTCAGTTGGTCCAACATGTCATCTAAGCGGGGAATGGAGAATTAATATCTAATGGTTATTTTATTGATAGCTCGACTATCCATGCACATACGCCAGCTTCCATCTTTCTTTGGTGTCGACAATGCAGGAACCGTACTCGCACTCATGCTTTCATGTATGAAACCCTATTGTAGTAACAATTCTATCTTCTCCCGCAAAATCTCATTCTCTTATGGACTCATCCGGTACTACGGTAGGAGCAAACTTGCCCCAAGTATAAGGTTTATATGGTGTGAATGTCTCTCAATAAAGGTAAGTGGTTGGGAAAGTCCTTAGGAGTAAGTTCTCTGAATTGTTCTAGTAGTGGTTATACTTTGTTAGGAACAGTCACTATCGATACCTCTTCCTCCTCTATCACTAGAGCTTTAACCTATAAAGCATAAACCTCCTGTGCACCATTGACATCTATCACAAACTTTGTTTCTAACCTGGTCATTGTTAAAAAAAATGCTTCTCTACTTTAGAAGGTTTGTTAGGTACTGCATTAGATGGAACCATAGCAATTCTGTGTGACCTCTAGGTAAACAAATAAGTATTATCTCTTCCCGTATAGGTAATATCGTTATCGTACTACCATGGCTGAGCCAACAACACATGGCTAGCATCCATATTAACCATACCACAAATTATTTCATCTTTATAAGTATTACCAATAGAAATATGAACACGACAAATTTTAGTTACCTTCACTGTTGGTCTCTTCTTAATCCAGGCAGTAGTATAGGGAGAGGAGTGTTATTTTAAATGTTCCACCAATCCCTTTGCAATAAGATTCTTGTAGCTCTCACTATCTATGATCAGGTCATAAAATTTTTGACTGACCGTACAGTAAGATCGAAAAATACTATTACGCTGGCTAAAATATTCTTGTTTTGGCATGTACAACACTCGTTGCACCACATAATTAACATGCTCTCCATCCTCTTATGTAAATTCAGCTCCCTAATATAAGTCATCTTCTCCTTCTACAACCTTAGGAGCGTCCATATCCTTTTTCGCCTTCTTCCACCCAATTTACAGGCCGACGTTCAAGACATGTATCCAAACGATGACTCAGTTTTCCACACTGTAACAATTTCCTAGTGCAGGCCTAGTATATTGATTTGGATTTGTGTTCCTTGGTGTGTTCTTAATGGCCGGAATTGTTGTTTGATTGGTATTACTGCTTTCTTCCCAACAATGCCTCTAGCTTGACTTGATAGAACCGATGATTGAACACCCTTGTTCTTGTTAGGAAATGGTGAATCAGGAATGCTCTTTCAAAATCTATCATTTCCAACCCTACGTTCCATCAGCTCGGCTTTAAGTGCCATGTTATGGGCTTCATATACAGTCCACAACACTTGCAACCTAATTTTATCTCGAAGTGATGGCTTCAATCTGTTGAGGTATCTGGTTACACGCTGACCTTCTGTTTCACTCAAATTATTGTTATCCGTGAGTCTAAAAAATTCAACTATGTAATCTAACATTGATTTGGACCCTGCGAACAATTCTGAAATAATTGGAATAAATATTGCTCATAATCTGGCGATAGAAATCTACCTAATATAAGTTGTTTCATCCTATGCCAGGTCCTCACAAGCGCCTTTCTCTGCCGTTATCGGTTCTTTTGCAACTGATCCCACTAAACTATAGCCCCACCTTTCAATCTGAAAGCGACAAATCTCACCATCTTTGCCTCCGATACCTCCATCTTCTCAAAGAATCACTCCACCTATCTGAGTCAAGGAAATCTTTTATACGCAGATTTCCATTAAAGTTTTGAATATCCGCCTTTAACGGGTAGTTGTCATGCTCTTTTTGTTGTCTCCCTGGTTGAAATACATCATACCCCTCATCATCTGTGTTTTCACACTTATCATCACTATCGGGTTGTTGACAAATATGACATCTTCTGTTAACAGGTTGGCCTTGGGCAAACCCTTCGGCACGTGCCCTATCAACTAGTTACGGTTGCCTGTTGTTAGCGATGAGGTTCAATCTGACAAGCAGTTCACAAATCTCCGCCATCTGTCATCATTGTTCCTCTACCACCGCCCACAATGCCTCCACCCCACGACCACCGTCAATTAGGTTTTTGTCTCCTACTTTGTTATTTGCCATCGAGCTAGGCAAATCCATGCTCTAATACCCATTGACGTAGCCTGAAACAATGAAAGAATAAAACCAACGTCTATATTCCAAGATAAAATGAAATCCACCAGAAAAGAGTAAAACTCTTAAGGGAAATTATGAATTTTATTTGATAAAAGTTTATTTGCCTTTCAATTTACAAGCCTATTTAAAATAAACCATGGCGGAAAAATGCTGCCTTAAGAAAAATTACTAAAAATAGCAAAATTGAGATAATAGGGGAAACAAATAATACTAAAGTCCTAAATCAGAGCAAAATTGACATTAGACGATTCTAACTTGTATTTATTTAGGTAGAATTGACAGTAGACGATTCTAACTTGTAAAACTCAACTTATTCCCAAAACAAAAGTTTTCTAAAATAACAAAAATGACAATTTCGGGGCTTAAACGATGAATTTTGATCGAAAAAAGATGTGCATCACGGTCAAGGGC
Source organism: Dipteronia dyeriana (assembly GCA_032871835.1). NCBI lineage: Eukaryota > Viridiplantae > Streptophyta > Magnoliopsida > Sapindales > Sapindaceae > Dipteronia > Dipteronia dyeriana. The sequence continues at coordinate 13,352,629 of CM065295.1, forward strand.
CGTGAGTATTGTAGACCTCGATGATTCACTTCAAATGTAAGAGTTTCACGTCATTCCGACTCCGACACCAGCTCTATTAAAAATCATTTCTTGAATTTTGGATGGTCTATCAAAGCCATGACAGATTCTGCCACTTGTTTTACAGCAAGCAAACAGAGAATCCGTAAATTTCCAGACCCAAAATCGTGTAATAATCATCGACGACAGCTCAACAATCATCGGACCGTGTCGTGTCTTGCCATGCACATACAGAATTGTGATTGGTCGGACTGTACCTAGGCCAGTTTATCCCAATTTACATGTCTACATACAGGTTACAACTTTACAAGAGAACAAAACAAACCATTACAATAATAATACCAGTGAAAACCCATAACACTTTCGTAGTTTGGTGTCATGATGGTCAAAGCCTTAGCCGAATAATCTCAAACGATGCTGATGGCTCTTGAAATAATAATAAAAACAAAAAAATATTAATTGTTTAACAATTTTTTTTAATGGAATAACACAAAATTTAATTGTTTAAAATTTTAGGTTAATTGCAATAATATACCCTGAGTTTTTTCAAAAAAAATTAATATTCAACTAATTGATTTAATTGTAGCAGATCCCCTAGTCATAGTTGACTTTCATTCAATTTAACAACCATATGAGATTTTGGTATAAAATGTCGAAAATACCCATATATGTTGTTTTCAAAAAGTCTTTATTGCTCTTTACTTTTAAAATAATCAATTTAGAACTAGTAAATAATGCAAAAAAAAACATTGAAATTGAGGAATACATAATTTAAATAAAATTAAAAAAATACAAGAAAAACCATCAACACAAAACAAATTCATTTCCCTTTTCATTATAATTCATTTTCTCATATCCCAAACACCATTTTCAGATTTGACATATGCTTAAGTGGTGTCTTGGTTGTAGCTCTTTCCCATTTTTCTTGCATATTGGATTACTTCTTAGCTAAAAATTGGAGAAGATGTTAGAAAATATGAGCATTTCTTCTAGGGTAGTTGCTTTTTGATTTTCAATGTTGTAGGTGTAATTTAGATGGTATGACACGTCAGCAATAAACCAAAGTCGGGGGTACCACTTCAGCCCAAGTTGACCAAAGAATACCCGTCAAATCCCCCGACCAAGATAACGTAAGCGATCGGATAATAAGACCCGATCATGATTGTAAAGATGGTCGAGGAAAAGGTTATGATCGGGTAAACACACTGATCGGAAAAAGTATATTTGGTCGGGATTGTCAGGTGGTCGGTTGCGTGACACGTGGACAACACTTAGATTTAATGAAGCCACAACTCTAATACATAGAGAAAGAATCCGAGTTAAACAAGACACCTCGAAGTATATACTGATAAGGAAACAAGCTTCCTAATAGATATCAAAGTGTAAATTGGGCAAGAGATCTAATGCAATTAAGATACAAGCAGCGTAAAACAAGAAAGAGAATAATATGATTCCAACAAAATAGAATTTGGTTTCATTACGGGAACTTATTTTACTTGTACACCAAGATTGAGGATTCTATGCATGTATAAATTGGCCTTAATAACACCCATAGAATGATGAACACCAATTAAGCTTACAAGAGTGCAAGAGAGATTGTGTGTGTAATTATTCTCATTATATTGAATTCTTCTCGCTGTTACCGGCAACCGTGGATGCTTCCCCATCTTGGGGTTTTACCACGTAAATTATTGTCTTCGTCTTGACCCTTTTCTCTTTTAAACAATTTATAATTTCATTGATTTATGTGTATTTGTGTGACACGTGATAAACTCTAATCAATCCAAAAATCACCATCAACATTCGACATTTGAGATGCAAAAATGTTGATTCAGATTTTGTATACACACACACACACACATCCGTGTGTTACATGTGAACCACTAGAATTACATGTTTTCACTCGGTGTGTATCCACTTGTCAGTGCTTCTCCATAATTAGTGGCTCACATGCAACACATTGATATAATTATATCAATGCACATAGACAAGAACGGGACTATATATATATATATATATATATATATATATATATATATATATTAGTTTTTGGTATATTGATTCATATTTTCTACTAGACATGTCTCCTATCAATTAGATATATACAAGTACGGCACGACACGACATAGCAACACGACCCTATAATTACGATATGAGTGTAATATATTAGAGTAACAATACCTAATAACTTTAACTTGTTACGATACAGTTCAAATTGGTTTAATTTTTTTTAAGATGGCATAATTTCTAGTTAGCTTTTTCACTATCATCAATTAAATGTTGATATTTTTGTAAAAGAAAAAAACAAAAATGGTGTTTTACCCTTCTCAACTCTCTATTATTCTATTTTCTATTAGAGGATTGAAGTCATTTTTGCATTTTATTGAATTTAGGTTTATCTGTGAATATTTGTTACTTGATCATTATCGATTTAAAAAATGTACTAGAGTTATGATAATTGCATTTTCCTTATTTATTTCTCAATATAGTTGAATACTTACACTTAGAAAAACCCGAATACATAAAAAAAAAAAACTAGACATGCTCTCGACACATAGAGCATCTTATTCCATGGAGTATATATCCACGAATACACACTTTATGGAATGTGTATCTATAGGGGTATATGAACATCAGAGACTCCCCCACACAAACTCATCATGACATATTGCATATGACTCCTCCGTAAATAATAATGCATATCTAACATCAAATCTAAAACTTCTATTCTGCAATCTACGTATATAGCCTTAAACACAGTAGTAGAGTGCTAATGGGACTACAATTACGATAATCATAATAGTAAAAACCAAAAGCATTTTGTCATCATGATCGTATTTTCTGCTAGGCATATTTACTATCAATTATATATACTTCAAGCACGACACACCATACAACACGACACGACTCGATAATTACGGGTGTAATGTATTCAAATAATAGTACCTAATAAGGTTAACTTGCTACCACATCTATTTTTTTTTAAGATGTTATAATCTCTGGTTAGTTTTTTCACTATCATCAATTAAAAGGTGGTTTATTTGTAAAAGAAAAAAAATGGTGTTTTACTTAATTTTTTTTTCTCATAGGCACATAATATAGACATATTTATAACATAACAATACACATCATCACACTGTTGTCGTGTAAGCAACATAACTTCAATCATAATAATATATCAGTTTTTCTCTGATAGGTACACAATTTATAGCATACTTATAACACACTTATAGCACAAGTGTCACATCATCAATTTTTATCATGTGCATACAATCAGTTGTGGTTGATAATTTAAAAAGGGATAAGGTGACACTTGTGCTATAAGTATACTATAAGTTTGTGTCCACTAGAGAAAATTTGAATAATATACATAGCAAAAGTGTAATGATGTGTATTAGTATGCTATAGATATGCCTATAATGTGTGCGTGTGAGAGAAAAATTGATGTTTTACCCTACTCAACTTTCTCTTATTCTATCTTCTATTAGGGGATTAGAGTCTTATTTTTATTTTGTTGAAATTAGGTTTAGTATTGAATATTATATCCCATGAAGGAAAAAATAAACAAGAATGCTACTTTGTCCAAATTTGGTGCTCAAATGATGTGATAATATTATAATTCATTCATTTAAATCGTATTAGATTTGTATAATTTAAATGAATAGATTAGAGTGTTGCCACATCATTTGAGCACCAAATTTGAACAAAGTAACGTTACTCAAACATAAAATAAAATTTGGATGAGAGTGGGGTGGACACGGTCAAAACTAGTTTAAAATTTATTAAGATGATTTAATCTCTGGTTAGCTTCTTTACTACCATCAATTAAAGGTTGATATTTTTATAAAAGAAAAAACAAAAATGCTATTTTACCCTTCTCAACTCTTTCTTATTCTACATTCTATTATGGCATTGGAGTGGATTTTTCAATTTTTCGAATTTAGGTTCAGCACCGACCATTGTATCACACAAAGGAGAAAATAAAATAAAATAAAAATTAGGATGACAGTGGTGTGGACACTAGAGAAAATTACTATGCCATAAAACATATCTCTAACTACCGATTGCTTCTGTGGTAAGCAGACAACGGTTCTATCTAAAGCGGGATCATGATAATGGGTGTGGACATTTAAGAAAATCAATGTTTTGACATTGATTTTTGTTAACAAATTGGCTCAACTTCTACTTTCCATCTACCACTTGCATTGTTGACAATGAGGAAACCAAACCACCGGCCACATTCATGGCAACAACCACCATGTTGAAAATGGGGGAGAGTTATCTCTGCATTTCCCCTATAAATAAGATCATCAACAAAGCAAGGGAAAGTAAGCAAGTAGCAAGAAGTAATTCGTATACTGTGCTTCTAGAGAAATTTCTTGAGAGTTTAGAGAAAAACTCTGTTTTGTATTATTTCTGAAATAATATTAGTTTCTTGCCTCCCGTGGATGTAGGCAATTACCAAACCACGTAAATATCAGTGTTTATGTGTTGTGTGCACCTTTTGTTTAATTTCTGGTCATTTCCGTAACAAATTGGTATTAGAGTTTTGGTTTTGGTAAAATCCATAATTTCAAAGTGCTCGAATTACTATTCAAAGGATACCGTTGTATTCCTCTTAGAAATACAATTCCAACGTCGATGACAGCAAATCAAACAGAACTATAACGAACTCTCTAGCTTCGGTCCAAGTTCGATCAACTTAAGAAACATTTCCAGAATTTTTTCTATAATTTTGTAAGGAAGAAGACGACACGGTATCACCACATCATCCGACACATCATTGCACAATCAGCATCAGTTAGCCGTCACGTCGCTGCCCAATCAATCGCCGCGTTAGTGGTACATCACCGCCAAGTCAGCGCCACATAGCTCCACACAAGCTGTACGCCACGTTATTGCCACATCGCCAGTCAAGGAATATTATGTTTCCAATAGAGAATATTCTGTTAGTATAACAGAATATTCCTGAGTCAACTCGGTACAGAAGTGTTTTTTACCCAACTCAGTACAATTTTCACCCGTTTTCGACTGAGGCGGACTTGTTGCCAACTATTTCAATCGTTTCGGACGTAACCGTGTCATCAGTTTCAGCTAATTTCGCTTGTTAGTACAGTTTGTCAATTATTCAAGCTTTATTAACTTTGTTTTCGAGCACGATGAATAGTCCCAACGCTAGAGAAATCTTGGAAAGGTCAATCGATGCTCAAACCTCAGCATTAACCGGCATAACTTGGTAGAAACTCTTTCGTTTCCAGTATAAGAAAGGTATTCCTATGATTGAGCATTTGACTAATTTCAATATTATTCTCACCGATTTACAAAATTTAGATGTTTAAATTAGAGATAAAGATAAGGTAGTGTATTTATTAAATCCTCTACCTGATAGCTATGAACACTTAACCACAACTTTGTTATGTGGAAAGATGAGGTTAAATTCATAGATGTTTCTAATACTTTGGTGAATAACGAGTATCGAAAGAATGATCAGCTTGATCACGGAGACTCAACACCAGACGTACTGACTGTTGCTAGGGGTGGGACAAACAACAAGAGATCTAGAATACCCATTGAGCCTAGTAAATCTCACTCAAAGCCAAGTGGAGAATCAACATTCAGACGTCCTACGAAGGACTAGTGTGCTTATTGTCGCCAGAAAGGGCACTAGAAGAAAGATTGTTCAAAATTAGACAAATCTAATATGAATGTTGTAGATAAAACTGATAATGTAGAGGATTAAGCTTTTACAGTTTCGTCATCAGACAACCATTCTGATAGGTGGATTCTAGATTCTGGTTGTTCCAATCATATGTGTCCCAACAAGAAGTGGTTCTCAAGTTTTCGGGAGCTTGACAGAGGAGTTGTACTTATGGGCAATAACAACACCTGTCGGACGAAAGAGATATGAACTATTCACTTGAGATGCACGATGATACAACTAGACGATTGACAGACGTCAGGTATGTCCCTAATCTTAAAAAGAACCTCATTTCAATGCGGGTCATAGACTCTATCGGCTACAAGGTGACGGTGGAAGGTTGAATCCTGAAAGTTGTACGAGGTGTATTCTTAGCAATGAAAGGTACTCGACAGAGAAATATATATTTCTTAGATGGGTACACAGTCACAGGGAAATCAGTCGTCTCCAATAGTTCTAACGATGAATCATCTGATACTTCCCGGCTCTGGCACATGCACTTAGGGCATGTCGGGGAGAAGACTTTGTAGGGTTTAGTGAAAAAAGGTCTTCTGAAAGGTGCCAATACAGGTAAACTTGATTTCTGCGAGCATTGTATCATGGGAAAGCAAACGAGAGTCAAGTTTGGAACCGCCATTCATCGTACAAAAGCAAAGTTTGTTATGTCCCGATTGTTGTTTAGGGGCTTTCCAAAAATGCTTCATTAGGAGGTAAACATTATTTTGTGACATTTATTAATGATTTCTCCAGGTATGTCTGGGTATACACCATGAAACAATGGTGAAGTTCTAGATATCTTTCTTCAATGGAAGAAGATGATTGAAACCCAGACTGGAAGAAAGATCAAAAGGCTCCGATCAGACAATGGTAGAGAATACAAATCAGATCCTTTTTTGAAGTACTATTAGGATGAAGGGATAATCAGACATTTTACAGTTCCCGACACACCATAGTAGAACGGCATAGTAGAACAGATGAACCGTACTTTTATGGAGAAAGTTCGATGTATGCTTTCTCAATCTAGCCTGAGCAAGGCATTTTGGACAGAGGCTTTGATGTATGCCTCTCATATTGTCAATAGACTACCTTCTTTTGCACTTGATAGGAAAACTCCCAAAGTGGTATGGTTTGGATATCTGTTTCTGATTATGACCGATTGCACATATTCGGATGTCCAACAAACTTTCATGTTATTGAATCCAAATTGGATCCTAGAGCCAAGAAAGTTGTTTTCAAGGGCTTTAGTGAACAAGTTAGGGGATTCAGACTACATAATTCTCAATCAAAGATGATCATCTTAAGCCGAGACGTTACCGTTGACGAATCTACGATGCTAAAGTAGTCACCTCGAGACACAGAGAATGAGAACCCAAATTCTCTGTAACATGAGGAAAGGCTTCTTCGACAGTAGACCATCTTGATGATGAATCCGATGATCAGGACGAGACATTAGTTGAGGTGGAGAATTCAACACCAGTACATGAAATCAGACAACAGCCAGTGTCCATTGCCACCAGTAAACATAAAATAGACATTCAGAGGCCTGTTCGTTACACAGACATGGTGACATACGCTCTTTCAGTGACTGATGATGTTGTCTCGTACACATACAGAGAAGCTATAGACTATACGGATAATGTCTAGTGGTAGATGGCAATGGATGAGGAAATGCAATCACTTTACCATAATGAAACTTGAAAGTTGACACAACTTCCAAAGGGAAAGAGAGCTATAGAGTGAAAATGGGTCTATGCTAAGTAGGAAAGTGAAATAGGCAAAGACAACATCAGATACAAAGCCATACTGGTAGTGAAAGACTACGCACAGAAGGAAGGAATAGACTACAATGAGGTATTCTCACTTGTTGTCAAGCATTCGTCTATTCGGATCTTGTTGACTTTGGTTGCAAGATTTGATCTCGAGTTAGCTCAACTCGATGTGAAGACCGCATTCCTCCATGGTACTTTGAACGAGGACTTGTATTGTCTCAACTAGAAGGGTTCAAATTCCCAGGATGTGAGAATTGGGCTTGCAAGCTGAAAAAGTCCTTGTATGGTTTGAAGCAGTCACCGCGACAGTGGTACAAGCGGTTTGACAGCTTTATGATGACTCAGAAATACACATGCATTCATTTTGATCACTGTGTATACTTCTGCAAACTCCAAGATGGTACATTTGTCTATTTGCTCTTATATGTGGATGATATGCTGATAGCATCTAAGAGCAATGTGGAGATCGATAGGCTGAAAGCTCAATTGAGCTTAGAGTTCGACATGAAGGATCTTGGAGAGGCCAAGAAGATTCTTGATATGGAGATCAAAAGGGACAGAGCAAAATGTACCGTTTGTTTGACACAGACTCAGTATTCGAAGACTGTACTTCAGAGGTTTGGCATTGATAGCAAGTCTAAACCTGTAAGTATACCGTTGGCTCCACATTTCAAGCTGAGTGTACTGATGTCACCGACTACTGATTATGCAAAGAGAGAAATGGATCATGTTCCATATGCAAATGCAGTTGGTGCCTTGATGTATGAGATGGTGTGTACTAGACCCGACATTTCACACGCAGTAAGTATGGAAAGTCGTTACATGCATAATCCTGGTAAAATCCACTAGCAAGCCGTGAAATGGATTCTACGGTATATCCAGGGTACTATAGATGTTGGTTTGAAGTTCGAGAGAGATCAGACGATTGACAAACATATCATAAGATGTGTTGATTCTGATTATGTTGGTGGTTATGTGTTCACTATGGCAGGGGGACCGATAAGTTGGAGATCAATTTTACAGTCAACAATGACTTTGTTTACTACTGAGGCAGAGTATATGGCTGTAACAGAAGCTTTCAAAGAAGCCATTTGGTTTTGTGGTTTGATCAAGGATTTGGGCATTGTTCAAGAAAATGTGGAGATTTTTTGTGACAGTTAGAGTGCCATTTGCAAATAACTAAGTCACAAAGGTGGTAATAGGGATCAATTTCCAACATTTTTTGGACTTGATCATTTTCTCTCTAGCTCGTATCGTTTAAGGATGTAATTGAGGCAACATTAATTGGTGGATTATCGCCAAGGTGGAGATTGTTGACAAATTGGCTCAACTTTCACCTTCCATCTACCACCTATATTGTTCACAATGAGAAAACCAAACCACCGACCACATTCATGACAACCACCACCATGTCGAAAATGGGGGAGAGTTGTCTCTGTCTTTCCCTTATAAATAAGACCCTCATCAAAGCAAGGGAAAGTAAGCAAACAACAAGAATCAATTCGTATACTGTGCTTCCAGAGAGAGTTCTTGAGAGTTTAAAGAAAAACTTTGTTTTATATTATTTCTAAAATAATATTAGTTTGTTGTCTCCTATGGACATAGACAATTGCCGAACCGAGTAAATATATGTGTTTGTGTTGTGTGCACTTTTCGTTTAATTTCTGTAATTTTTGCAACAATTTTTCCAGTGAGAATGCATGTTCCAATATTATGTTTTCGGTTACTATGAGCACAAACCCAACATTCCATCCTCTCCATATATTGTCACCAATAAACCAGGTTGACTGTAATACCGTAGAAAAAAAAAACAGAAAAAGAAATTAATGACTTGGACTTGTGGACTTAAATCTATTAGTTTGGATAGATAGCAGTATTGAACAAAACATATATTTGCTAACTGCGGTTGATGTGTTTTGATTGGTGTTCTAATAAACGCTAAACGCTAGTTGGACGGTAGTATATAGTTTAACGTCTAGATGGTGAATTTTTTTTAAATTTTTTAAATTTTTAAATTTTTTGGTTTTCTATTTCTTCCTTTACCTTTTTAAAAAATATTATTTTTATTTTATAATTTTACATTATTTACACCGATCAACAATCACTAATAATAAATGATCCCACATTACTTAGCGTGTGTTATTAGTATGGGATCACTTCCCTACTATTTTGTCTTTTTTATTATTGCTTCCCAGCTGGACTCCACAATCCATATTTATTTTGTCTTTTACTCTTTTTTTTTTATGTATCGATTAAAATTTAAACTCTCTCCTCTCTCTCTCAATCTGATCCCCACTCTCTTAACTTATTCTTCTATCTGTTCTTCAACTTTTTCCAGACTTCACTTGACCTTGATTTTTTTTTTCACTTACTTTCTTCTTCTTTCTGTTTTTCTTTCGCAATTTACAATTTTCCACTAAATTCTCTCTTCTCTCTCTCGATCTGATCCTCTCTCTCAATTTACAATTGTCTTTCGCTCTTCTTTCTTCTGAAGCTTCTGGTCGGAGTAGTGACAACTCATTCGCCGGCGGCGGCGAACAACGGTGACAGTGACGTTTGGAACGACTAGATAGAGTCAACGACTTTGACTCCGCATAGCCCGATTTTTCCGCCAAATCGGTCGATTTGTCTTCTAACCTAATATGTTCGATTTGGCTGAAACGGAACGGCCAATGTCCGCCTAATGTATAGGCGGCCGACTTTTCAGATTTTTCGAACATTGGTTTTCATTAATGTGAGAAGATTTTAATGTTTTTAGGTAAATTGTAAAGGGTAGTTTTTAAGATTCCTCCACCAAACGCCTTACCAATGCAGCTATTGCTTATTGCTCTTTGCTAGTTCTCAGTTTCTCACCGGATTTTAGAAAATTGCACTTTACTACTTTATTGCCAGTTCTCAGAAGAAGAAAAAAAGCGTCATTCTGGGATTCATCAAGCTCACTCGTTGGAGCAAAGTTACTACATAGAAGCATTTCTTTTACAAAAGAATTGATACGAATTCTCTCTAATATCAACACAAACACGAAAAGCAGACCCAAAATCTCGATAGAGAAATTTTAGTACATAGAAGCATTTCTTTTATAACATAAGTTAATCCGAATTATCATTACAAACACAAAAAATAGAGACCCGAAATAGTTATGACATGTATATAGAACAACACACTACTGTGGCGAATGCATTGCCAAAACTAACCAGCATCAACAGCTAATCCTGTGTTAAAAGAAGCATTCGACTACGGTGCAAATGTCTTGTTAGAGCAAAAAAAATATGAATATTTGTCCCTCCCCAATCTCTGAGGTTTCAAACAACTTGTTTTCTTCAACCTGCAATATTATAGATACAAATGCAATCAGGAATTTCTAAATGTGTCTTTATATTAAAAAAAAAAAACAGTATGTGTATCATCTCAAAATGTCAAGCAAAATGTGTTACATTCTAATTTTTACCTTACTTTCAAAAATACTTCATACTTCGATAAGTCAAAAAAAATTAAGATTCTCTATGTCTAAATCATCAGGTTCTTCATACAGTAATAGAGCAGATACCGTATCAATCAATTGAGTAAAGAAAGACTAGATAAGATGCCATATTATTTCATCCACCGTAATAAACACAATCATGGACTCAAACACAAGAAGCTATATTCACAAGGATATAACCTGAATTTATTAATCCGCTGTCTACAATTTCAACATATATTCATAACCTACATTCAGAAAACTTATATTCATATATTCATAAACTTAAGGATACTTATTATGATATAAAATTAAAGTCATAATCGATGAGATTTCATAAGCTTATATTCCACAAAGAAAAGATGATTCAGTATATAAGCACTGGTGTCCATCCTCAACCCTACTTTTTTGACACATAAAAGTTCTTTGTATATAAGAAATTAAGAATTGCTCCAACAGGGTTAGCACAGGATGGTAGAGATATCACAATAATCTACAAAAAGACTAATGCTATGTTTTCATAGCACGGAACAAAGAGTCGGGATTAGAATCAATAATATTTCTGAACCAGATGTCCCCCAGCTTCATCCGGTTCCAATTTAATGGTTTAACACTGTAACTTCTGTGTAGTCAGCTGCAGCAAAAGAAAAATGTGATGTACTTGGAAAGTAATATCAGTACTGTCTGTCATTAAGCTGGGGAAACACTCTAATGATCTTCATAGCAACACGGTAAAGATTTAAAAAATGTAACCGTGGGATTTAAGAAATACTCAGAACAAACTAGCTGCAATGGAGGAACAACGCATATAACATACATACAACCAAGGCATGCTCAAAGGAGACCATGGTGTTTTGTGTTTGAAAAGGAAAGACAGAGACATCTATAGTGATTCAAATGGACTTTTTACTAGAAAAGATAAGAAGCTGGAGGCTGGAGCTTATAAAACAGAGATTAGCAAGGTATCACAATAACATCCGCATTTCAGTTCAAAATAATAAAAAACACAGAACTGCAACACACAATTCCATAAAACCATAGCAGGCTAACTTAAGAGTAGATTTCATCCATAATAATTATCAAACATGACAATAGTTTCTTCATCATCACTGTTGAACATGAAAATATATTAAAAAAGATATGAACAGATAGAAATACCATCACGGAATAACAAGCTTCTTCCCAGCATAGATGGTGTCCCCTGAAAGCCCATTAGCCTCTTTGATAGCATCAATTGACACCTAAACAAAGATCACCACAGAAAAAGAACACAAAATAAATACCCAGAAACAACTAGAGCAAATGGCAGATCTTATTATGCAAGCTACAATCAAGATTTCCTAAAAGATCCTTTTTTTTTTCTCAACTGTTGAAAATTTCACCAGTAGCTGTGGATTTTCATCTTCAAATGCAATGGAAAACATAATGTCACAATCCAAATTTTCATTGATATACCAAAACAAACAAATTCATACGGGTAGACAAATGTTGGCAAATGAAATGAAGATTGAAAACATACCCCATGTTTTCTTGAGAGACCCCAAAGTGTATCTCCCTTCACAATATCAATTGTTTTACACGAAGTTGACTCGGGCTCAGTTTGATCTATACAAGTAATAGGCTTCTACAACCAAAAATACAATTCAACAAATTAATAAAATGGACATGTCAAAAATTACAATAATTAAAAGGAACACATAAAAAAATAGATTTTACAGATAAAAGAAAATGGAGTTTTGAAAAGAGTTGGTGTGATGTACCTTGGCGATGGGCTGCTGAGGAGGAGGTGGAGTCAGCCGAGTCGACTCGTTGAGTGGCTGAGTTGGTTCATTTTTGGTTTTGTTGAGCGGGTTAAAGGCTTTGAGAATGCTCATTGCAATTCCAGAGAAGACAACAAAACCAGCCGTTTTAGCGACGGCGGCTTCTCGGTTGTCGCCGTCACTTCCGGCGGGGGGTGGACTCGACATGGGGTTTTGGGAGATCACTGGGTTTGGGTTTATCAGGGTTCACTTCAGGATTCGGACACTGTTATTATCGTCTACAAAATCAAGTGTTTTGTTTGGTCTTGGTCGCTCACGCGCTTGCTTGCTCAGAAGTCACATCCCAAATGGGAGGGAAAGTGCTTGCTTTTGTGGTAACCGGTAAGGCAGCCAGCCAGCCACCGCTTTTACCTCAGAAGTCACATCCCAAATGGGAGGGAAAGTGCTTGCTTTTGTGGTAACCGGTAAGGCAGCCAGCCAGCCACCGCTTTTACCTCAAATAGAGCTTTGCATTTTGAATAGAAAGATATTTGCATCTTAAATCTTAATCACGTTGTTTAAAAAAATAAATAAATAAATAAAATTTGAAGTATAATGATTAATGAACCGAAAATAGAAACATAATTGAAGTATAAATCTGTATAATGAACCGAAAATAGAAAAATATTTGCATCTAAATCGCGTTTTAAATAAAAAATAAAATTTGAATGCTTATAGGCCCCATATTTGGAAGACCCATGTGAGTTTGGGTAGATATGGTGGGGGTTCGGTTCGAACCGATAAACCGAACCAGAATCGGTATGGAAAAAACCGTAACCGAACCAGAGTTTTCGGTTTCGAACCGAAACCGCTACAGTGCACGGTTCTAGTTACTTTTTTAAATATATATATATATTGGGTTGAACCGTTGGAGGCTCAACGGTAAGTTGACGTCAGCAGTCCGTTGGGGCCCTACATTCAGACTATTTTTTTTTCTATAAATGCCCCCTCCGACCTTCATTTCTCCCCACTCCAATTTTATCTCAATTCTCTATAATTCTCATTTTTCTCTCAAGTCTCAATTCTCCAACTCTCTAAGTTTTCAATTCTCTCTTAATTACTAAGTCCCCAATTTATTTTATTTGTATTTAATTTGTAATTACTAAGTTTTCAATTTCATTTATTTGCAATTATTTAGCTTGCAATTTATTTTATTTGCTATTAAGCTTCCAATTTATTTTATTTGCAATTAAGATTCCAATTTATTTTATTTACAATTTAATCTAAAATTATTATTTACTAAGTTTCCAATTTCATTTATTTGTAATTTATTTTATTTTGAATTTATTTTATTTGCAATGACTAACTACTAAGTTTCCAAATTACAATTATCTACCAAATTTATTTCCAACCATTATTTTCATCAATTTTTTAACATTTTTTGTTCAAGTAATTTTACAATTCAATTTTTAAAATGGCAAGTGGAAGTGGAAGTCGTGATGGCCTTAGGCGTTCAAGTTCGATGAAAGGTAAGGGTCGTATGACTGATAATCTCTGTTCTGATGACATGGCATATCATGAGTATCTGCAACGCTAAGTCTATGCTGAAGACTTAGGCCTAAACCCCCATCAATTTGATCCCCCTTTAATAATTTCTGAACCCTGTCCTGATCGATCCGATTTTATCCCCAATTTCATAAGCCAATCAGAAAATATGTCTGAAGAACAACCTGCAGATTTTGAATTTCATCCACCTTCGCAAGCGAATGTATCGAAGAAGGTCAAATCTAACCTCTTCGTACACCATATGAAGAAAGTTACGCAAGACGATGGAACCATTAAAGTGGTTTACAATTACTGCAAAAGAGTATTTAAGTGGAACAAATTTGGAGGATATGACACACATCGGAAGCATATAACGAATAATCATCCAGAAGCAGAGGCCTTATCGAGTTCACAATCCCATATTGCCAGGTACACTACCCCTAACTACCAATTATTTAAATATATGAAAACAATAGAGAAGAATTAGCTAGAATGATTGCAACAAAACAATTTCCATTTAGTTTTGGTGAAAAGGTTTGTTTTATTAATTATTGTAAACGAGCATTAAATCCCGCTGTATATCGTGTTCCAAGAGCCACGCTCACAGAAACACTTGAAAAAATTTATGAAAAAAAAGAAAGTTGAAAAAATATAACGGTCGTGTTTCTGTATGTGCCGACATATGGATTGATTATTGGAGAATGCATTCATATTTGAGTGTCACTTGCCATTATATGGATAATGCATGGACTCTCCAAAAAATAATTCTTACATTTAGAGTTTTTGATGAGAAACACATTGCTGCTAATATTTTTAGACATCTTATAATTATTTTTTTAGAGTATAATTTTGACGACAAAATTTTCGCAATTGATTTTGATAATGCTTCTAACAATACTGTTGTTGTTCCTGCTTTAATTGAGTTATGCAAATCTTATCTTAGTGGTAAATTTTTTCATCAACGATGTGCATGCCAAGTGTTAAATTTATATGTTCAAAAATTTAATTGAGTTATGCAAATCTTATCTTGGTGGTAAATTTTTTCATCAACGATGTGCATGCTAAGTGTTAAATTTATATGTTCAAAAAGGATTAGAAACCCTTTAACAGTTTATTCAACCTATTAAAGATGCCCTCTATTATTTGTGGATAAATCCTTTTACAATGAAAGCATGGACAACATATTATAAACAAAATGGTAGGCGTGTAGTTAGGTTTCCTCATGATGTTCTAACAAGTTCGAATTCTACATATAAATTGCTTGTTAGAAGTTATGATTATAGATATTTAATTGTTACTTTTATTCAATATAATGTTAGTCACATTATTCTTTATCAAAGTCATTAGGATGTTTGTAACAATGTTTGTTGTTTGTTAAAAGTTTTTCATACTGCTATTAACAATTTATCTGGTGTTTATTATCCTACAACTAATTTATTTATAATTGAGAGTCTTAATATTGTCGGTGCCTTAGCTCATTGTGAAACCGACCCACAATTGGTGGAGTCCGTTACTACTATGAAGGCTAAATGGTTAGAATATTATAAGGAGTTTTCAAATATTTATTTGATCCCCATGTGTTTTGATCCACGTTAGATTAGAAAGTTTGTCTGATTATCTATCTGTTTATTATGAACAAAGTTTAAAAATAGAATATGATATTGATAAGTGTTGTGATAGAGTCAAGGCATTATTGTATGAGTTATATGATGAATATCTTATAATTTTTGGTCCATCGTTGAACATAGATGTTCCATAAACTCAAAATGTATCTCAGTCCTCATCTTCCTCTGGATTTATGAGTTTATGGTATAATTTGTTATCCAAAAAAAACCAAAAAATTACGAGGTTTTTCATCATCAAGCTCCGACACGTATTTCGAGTTTGAATCTTATCTAGGTACCTCTTTTGAGTTCATAGAAGACACTCAAGATAAAAAAAATTGATATCCTACACTGGTGGAATGAGCATGAAAAGTACTTTCCAATCTTGGCTATGATAGCCAAACAAATTTTTTCAGCACCAGTTTCTACTGTGGCGGTGGAACAACAGTTCAGCGCCGGTGGAAATATTTTGGACCCCAGACGTTTGCTTTTAAGTTCAAAATCAATTCAGATACAAGCTTGTGTAGATGATTGGATGAAGGTAAAATATAGACAACAAGAAATCGATCATTAGGAACCTTACGGTTTCTTCAAAGATGACCAACCAGATGATGGTAGTGGAACAGATGTTCAGAACAACGTTTAGTCCATATCTCCACGTCATCACTCAACTTGCAATAAAAGGTAAAAGAACTACGTGACCTTTAATTCCTCTAAAGTCTAAACTCTAAGAAGATACGTAGACAACTTAATCGTAGTAAAAATTAAGTGCAAGGCCAAATTTTCATTTATTTATTTTTATTTTTATTTTTTAATTTGTTATTCATTTTAGTTAAAAAAAAATTAGAAGACCCAATCATATGTATTTATAATTTTACCTTTACATATGTAATATTTTTTAGTGAATGAAAAAAAAAAACAAAAGACAAAAAACGAAAAACCAGACCGTCGGAATCGAAACCGAAAACGAAACCACCGGTTCCAAACCGGAGCCAAAATCAACTACATATCTAAGTTTGGGCCATGCCAAGCACGACACAAAATAGTATTGTACCGAGCTAAGGCACAACACAACAATTATGGATATAGTTCAGCATGATTCATATGCCAACACGGTTTAATACATATTGTACCTGTGCCCTACCGGCATGCAATTAATTTTTTTTTCTTTTTATCTTTATAAAGTAAAATTTAAAATATTAAATACAATATTATATTTAAATTATAAATTTTAAGTTTTTAAAGTTTTTGTGTTTATTAAAATTATCTTATAGATATTAAATTAAATAATTACAAATATTTTTAAGAAAAAAAAATCTTTTTAAAATGTAAAGACTTTAAATACAAAATTTGTTAAGTGATTTAATTTAATTTTAGTATTAGTATGATTATAATTTATATTGAAAAATAAATAAATAACACTTCAACACCAAAATATGTAAAGAAACATGATAAAAAAAAAACTTTTCAAGAAATAAAGGAAATAAATAAAGGAAATATAATAAAAAAATTAATATTTATATTAAATTATCACGTGATACATAAGTACATATCTAATCTCTCACGTTAAAACCACGTGACAATTAATTTGAAATTGAAAACAATTGTTAAAGTTTTTATTTGAGAATTGGGTATGGCACATTCAAGCCACAAACGGGTCGTGCTTGTTTGGGCCATATTCGGATCGTGCTTGTTTGCATATCGGAGCTAGGGATGACTAATGGGAAAATGGGGGCGGATGTAGGTCCTCCCTAATCCCTCCCTATTTTCCCATTTGAGGGAAATAGGGTTGGGGTAATTTTGGGGGGAGGTCCATCCATCCCCATTTTCCCATTTCCTCATTTTCTCAAATTTTTCTTGTTTTTCTCCGTTTTTTCCCGTTTTTCCGTTTTTCCATTTTTCCATTTTTCCATTTTTCCATTTTTCCATTTTTCCAAAGTCTCTCATTCCTCCATTTTTCCACTTTTCCTATATCAGTAAAAATTATATATTAAAGAAACACATAAATTCGCAATCCAATAAATTTAAATACAAAATAACATTCCATACAAATTGAAATGAAAGTTAAGTTGTTTAATATGTATATATAGTTAGTAAAATCTGTTAATAAATTATATGGAGATTGTTTGGTGTGTAATTTAACAAGAAAATCAATATGTATATATAGTTAGATTGCTTGGTGTGTAATTTAAGTTATAGTTTATAAATATGTATATATAGTTAGTAAAATAAAAATAATAAAAATATTGAAAATATAATAAAAATATATATTAATATATTTTTTATATAATATTATAATATTCGGGGGAAATGAAAAAATGGGGATGGGGGCACCTAACCCCAACCCCATCGCCCCATCCCCATTTCAAGGAATTTATGGGGGAAATGGGGAAATGGGGATGGGGATGGGGACAGGTCCCCCCTTCCCCAACCCCATTTAAATTTTGGGTTAAAAGTCATCCTCATCCCCCCCCCCCCCCCCCATTTTCCCCCAATAAAATTCCCCCAAATGGGGATGGGGGAACGGGGGTTTGGGACCCCAGGGTAAAATGATCATCCCTAGTCGGAGCTTATAACATATAGATTAGCACGATATCACAATAACATCCGCATTTCAGTTCAAAATAATAAAAAACATAAAACTACAATACACAATTCCATAAAATGAAAAAAAAAATAATACAAGAAAAACCATATGCACAAAACAAATTCTTTTCCCTTCCAAATTCTTTTTCATTTTCTCACCTCCCGAACAACATTTTCAGATTTAGCATGTGCTGAACTAGCTCATTGAATGTGGCTCTTTCCCATTTATCTTACATATTGGATTCCTTTTTGGCTGAAAATTGAAAAAGACGATGGAAAATATGAGCGTATCTTCTGGGGGGGTTGTTTTTAAACTTTTGAGATGCAAAAATGTTAATTAAGTTTTTATATATATTTTTTGTATCTTGATTCGTATTTTCTACTAGACGTATCTGTTATCAATTAGATATGTACAAGCATGGCACGACACGCTATAGCATGGCATGACACGCTAAAACATGACAGGACGCGACACTGTACAACACAACACAACATGACACGACACGATAATTACAGCACATGCATACTATATTAAAGTAATAGTACATAATAAGATTAATTTGTTAGGTACTGTTACTTAAAAAAATATATGAAAATAATCGAAATTGAAAAATAAGAATCTTTCTAATACAAACCCAAATTTGAAGCTTCAAAATCCAAATCTACACCCACACAACCGCCCCACTAGAAATCACCATTACCAGCAAGTTGAGAGGCGCTTGATCTCGCCGGTGAATGGGAGAGAGAAAACGAGAAAGAAAAAAAAAATTGGTGATCGGAATCTCCTTGGCTCCCAAATCGAGCGTCAATTTGAGTTGGTAGTGGTGGTTAGGTTTGGTGTTTGAGTGGTTTTGGGTTTTTTTTTTTGAAAGGATTTGCTATTGTTATTATTATTAGTGAAAATTGTTAAAAATGACCACAACTATTATAGAAAATTCGTTTTTAATAATATATGAAAATTTATTTATTAATAATCACTTTTTTAAAAAATTACTTGAATGCCCTCATATAAAAATCATCCCCAAAAACTTTCTCTATTTTCTCTTTTTTTTTCTCTCATTTCCTCTCTCTCTCTCTCCCTGATCTCTCTCTCTCACGTCGGTGGTGTGCCAGCGAACCATCGCCGGCGTCCTTACGAAGGCTGGTGAATCGTCCCCGGCCTCCTCTCTCTCTCTCTTTCACCGAACATCTCTTTCTCTCTCCCCGCACATCTCTCTCTTCTTTCTCTCCCTCTTTCACTCACCTCTCTTTCTCTCTCCTCTCCTTTCTCTCTCACACTACGTCGACGGCTTGTCGGAGTGCCGGTGTGCCGTCGCATGGGCTTCACGACTGTCCAGCAACGCAATCGAGCTCCCCCTCCGCCGGTGATTATATCTATAGAAAAAAGGGAAGAAAATGAAATACCTAGGAACACAAAACATTTCAAGTTTCAACATTTCAATTTAGTCAAGATTTCAAGTTTCAAGATTTTAATTTAGGCAAGATTTTAAGTTTCAAAATTTGAAAACGAAAAACTTAAAAACCTAGAACATTTCAATTTAGTTAAAATTTCAAGTTTAAACATTTCAATTTAGACAAGATTTCAAGTTTTAAGGTTTTAGTCCTAATTTCAAGTTTGGTTCCAGATTTTAGAAATGATTTCAAGTTTGCCTCCACTTTTTTTTTTTAAAAAAAAATCAGGGATATTTTTATAATTTATGGATATACACTGATTTTTTTTTTAAAAGTGGTTATTAACGATTAAAATTTCAAAAGTGGTTATTAACGAAAGTTTAATGTTTACCATGACTATTTTTGGTTTTCTCTCTTATTATTATCGTCATTATTAACTCTGATTTGTTTTAATTTATTAATTTTAATATTTGTTAATCAATTTTTAATTTCAGTTTTGTATTAAGTTACATACTTATCCTTGTTTCTTTAACAAAATTACTATCGGCAGATATTAACGGCAGGGGGAAATGGAAAGAAATTCAATTTAAAGAGGGGATTTTGGCTAATATTGAAACAAGAGGGGATAAACTGATTATAGGAGAAGCAACTTCCATACATTTTAAATGTCCATAACACCCTTACTATTTTAATAGAATGACAATAATGCTCTTATATTCATTAACAATTTTTAAAAATTGAAAATTAAGAAAAAAAAACAAAAATAACATAGTGGTGGCGGCACTGCTAGCTGGTGGCCACCACCGGAGTTGGAGGCCGATATCCCCTCCGATAGTGGAGGAGACTTGCCTCCTCCCTCTATGTAGTGAGGGTTTACCGTCGAACCAACACAACTTTAGTCTCCTAAAAAAGTTGATAACATTGAAAAACAGCAATTAAACATAGGATCCCAATGCAATATAGAAGAAATTAAAATCAAGCTATACCAATTCGAATATTTGTGATCATCTCATTAATGTAAGTAGAGTCTAGCAAAATTTGCTCATTCAAGCAACTAACTAGCATGAAAAAACTATTATCCAACTCTGAAGAAGTAAATTAATTAGAGCATTAGAAACAAGTGCAACGTAAGGAATGATATACGGTTTTTACCAACTTCTTTTAAGGTTTAAAACAGTTTACATGCTAAACGACTAAATGTGCTCCTTGTCATCATCAGTGTATTGATAAGCTAACACTTATAGTTTCGTACTTTCATATGATTATAATTAATTTATCAGTTATGAAGAATGAAAAATGACAGGCGTTTCAAAATAGTGATCTTCAACGATATTAATTCTCTAACATCTCAATATCATAAGGGTAGAATAACCTATGAGGGCAAACCAACTCTACTGTTCAAATAGAGATTTGATTCCGTATTAAAGAATTTCTACTCTAGTGTTTTTTATAATTTCATGCTTCCCAGTAGAGATTTTATATATTAATATTCAATAATATAGACTTCTGAATTTTGTGGTGTTGAACATTGTCCGAATTTTGTGGTGTAGGACATTCTCAAAACTATCTCGTAAAAACTTTGTCAGGAATACTCGGTGGGAAAAAAAACATGATCGAAGGAAAAAAAGAGTATAGTGTACATATGTCCAAAATTATTGTTTTCTTCAAAACATTTCTCACATTTATACTTTGTTAGAAAAAACTAAGTGAGATACAAACCTTAGCAATGATATCCATTGATCCGTCGGATCAAAGTAATATTTAAGATGATTTTTATAGATCAGATGATTTTTGGGTGTGCTTAGAGAATTGTCTCATTAAAACTTTATCAGGAAAACCTAATGGGACAAAAACCTGATTGGAAGGAAAGAGAGTACAATATAATTAATAAACTTCATTTGATATGCTCCACCTGATGGGACGCTCCCCTTGATAAAAGTTCTTTTGAAACAATCTTCTAGATTGCTGAACTGAAGCACACTGATATTTATTTCATGAAATGCAATAACACCATAAATGATTTGAGGGAGTATAAGCAAAGACTTGCTTTATGAAGTAATATCCATATGAAATCTTTCAGAATCTTTTCAACATATTCTAAGATTCTGATTGATGGACAAACATTCCATTTGATCTATGCTCGATCTCTAGGTCGAGGCAATATTTTCTTTCTCATTTTTTTTATAAAGACATATGGGTATATAATATGATTATTATATCCTTATCTTTATCGGATATTAACTGAGCCAGTTATACCACATCCGCTCATATTGTTTTTAATCCATATAAGGGTTTTTGTATGTTCATTAAATACAGATTATGATATCTCAATTTACATACTTCCAGCATTTTAAATCCTTCAGGGATTATAAATATCTGTTGTTGACGTTGATTTCTGGATTGTATCAGAAAAGTCAACAAGGATTGGATTCTACCTGTAATTCCAAAGAGAGAGAGGAGAAGAAAGTAAACAAGACACGAGTTTTTTACGTGGTAAAACTCTGATGACCTGAGAAACGTCCACGGGTGGTCGAAATATCAACCGAGCCAAAATCCATTATGAATTTATGATGTTACAAGCTCTCGAACTCTCTTTCTTCTCTCTGTATTTTTCTATGATTGTTGTCTATGTATCTTTTCTTTTGCAAGATTTTGGGTCTATTTATATGTTTATAAAACCTTAATCTGCTTTGTACAAGTAATAGATCTTTGTATTTAATTACAATTATTTTCTTGTTTGACGCTGATTGTCTTCTTTCCTATTTCGAAGTCTTGTATTGAGAGTGAATGAGACTCTAGCAACGTAGTCCAATTAGAACTTATTTCCTTATAAGAGCAGTCTTTTTAAAGAAGTAAAGTTGCTGCCTGACTGGGAACCTTTCCTGTTTAATATTCTATTTTTATTGGGATTCCTTTTTGATATGGAAATCTCCATTTATCCTAATGACTTGATCCATGTGAGCAATGCACTGGGGCCTTTATTTGATTTTTATCATGTTTGCCTCGAGTAAGAGCAATACCTGCTGATCCCGAGTAGCGCCAATTGTTCCCGAGTAGAAATGTCATTTAATCAGCCCCGAGTGTCATTAGCTGATTCCGAGTAGTATATGATGTCGATTGACCTTGGGTAGGTTTCGTTTAATATCTGCTTACTCGGGTTCTCTTCTCCGGTAATGTCTTGTATGATATTTTCTAAATACCTATTCGGATGTCCACCTGGCAATTTATCCTCTTTATTGATGATGTGTAAGTACGATAAAATTCACATATGACAATACCCCCTTAAAATATTTTTGTTGAACAAGGTTTCTTCGGGCAAAAGTATTTTAATTAGTTTTCGATATCTTTTCAGTACCCGAGTGAGATTTTTCCATAATGACGTGTCTTAATGGTGACCTTGCAAATTCGATTTGTCTCCTTACGCGAGATCTTTAATGATGGCGACCTTTTAGAGTTCTGACGGTGAAAACCAGTTCTCCTTCTGACACGTGTCTCTTGCCTTTTCGTTTTTCGATATCATTTATGAGAAATGACTCACGCGTTTCCCCGTGCACCACCTATGTCATCAATCCTTATCATTGTTTTTTCCCGCCTTAAGATCTAGGGTTTCATGTTTTTATTTCTTTAAATTCTTCACTGAGACAGTCGGTTCATTCTTAAAGATTTCTCAGCATAAAAAATTTCTTAAAACCCAGATTTCTTTACGCAGAAGGTCGTGACTTTCCATTGAAGATCTTGCATCAAAATTTGTTCAAGGTTAGTTTTTAATGAAGCCAACTTCCCGTCATGGTCTTTTTAATATCGCTCTTGATGCATTAGAACATGGGAATTTCCAGTTGGTTTCTTGCATTAGAAGATTGCTGGCGGAAATTTCTGTTGTTGAGCCTCCATTTTTAGAAGTTGGTGTTTCTAGGCTTCACCCTGATGTCACTTTTAGCCCTGTATCGATTTCTTCATCTAGTTCTGATTCTAATATTTCTGATCACAGGGTACCTTTTCGAAGGATGGGAAAACATCAAAGCAGAAGTGAAGTCCGTAAGCACAACTCGGGCGATATTCTGATCAGGGAGCAGACTATCAACGAGAACAACGTTGAAGAGACGTTCAGAAAATCTCACCTTTCTTTCTCTGCTACTTGCCAGAGTGAGTTTGATACCAAGCCAAATGTAGTTGGGGCAGACGAGATAGAAAAGTATCGTTCACGATTTGATCTACCCAACTTGGTCACTCTGATTCCAGCGGGTGATAGAGCTGTGTGGAATCCTCCCCTAGGAATGGTGGTAATCTACGGATCCATGCTCTGCTGTGGCGTCACTAGTGCTGTATTAATGGGCCGGCCAGTGACAGGCCGGTCCATAAAGATAACGTGCCGTGCTTGGCACGGCCCGTGAAGGTATCGAGCCAGGCAGCTGCCCGTGACAGGCCACGTATCGGGCCATTTGCAGGAGGCCTGACAGGCCGGCCCGCCATGACCCGCCAAGTTGGCATTAGACCGATTAGATCCAAACCCCACATGGTAAATGACCATGGGGACATGAGGTTTCTGAGCTGCTCAGGGGGCCGTCGGATGTTATTAGCAATCCTTTGGCAAGTAATGCAACTTTCTGAACACTGATGTGCATATGAGAATAGAGTAGGCCAATAGTAGCCTTGCCTGAGTACCTTATGTGCCAAACTTTTACCCCAAGTATGGTTTTCACAAACTCCTGCATGGATTTCCTGTAATATCAGATACTCATCTTCCCCTGACACATATTTTTGGAGTGTTCGGGAATACCCCATTCTGTATAATTCTCCTCCAACCAATGTGTATCTGGCTGATCTATACCTGATGCATTTTGCTTGTAAGGGATCTTCCGGTAGCACGCATTCTTCCAAGAACCTTTTTAGCTGAGTCATCCAACCGTCTGACGGTGTTTGGATCCCTAAAATTTCTAAGTTTCTTGGTTCAGCTGTGCTCGGTTTAAGGAGATGTGCAACTGGAATAATCTTTGGCCTAATTATGATTATTGCTGACGCTAGCTTGGACAATACATCTGCCTTTTCATTCTCTTCCTTAGGGATCTGGGTAATCTTATATTCTTTAAATTTCTAGAGGAGCTGTTTCGCAATGTCATGGTAGATTATCATGCCTTCATCATTTGTTTGGTACTCGTTCAAGACTTGTTTGACAACTACCTGTGAATCACTGAATATCTCAACCTCATCTGCCCCGAGAGCTATATAGACTCTGAGTCCATCTATGAACGCCTCGTACTCGGCTTGATTGTTAGTTGCTTTGAAATCAAACATCATGGCACATTCAACATCATCTCCTTCTGGAGTGCATACTACGATCTCTGTCCCGCTACCATGAGTGTTTGAAGAACCATCTACATATAATTTCCATGGGAACTTTTTGCTCAATATTCTTTTTGCTTCCAGGTTTGGCTCTGTGAACTCTGCTATAAAATCTATCACTGCTTGCCATTTGAAGGATGTCCTGGGGACATAGTGGATGTCGAATTCACTTAGCTCAATAGCCCATTTAGTCAGTCTTCCTGAAATCTCTGGCTTCTGTAGAATTTGCTTTAATGGGCAGTCGGTGAGAACCTGGATTGTATGAGCTTGAAAATATGGCCTTAGCTTTCTTGCTGCCGAAACCAACACTATGGCCATTTTCTCTGCCTGTGAGTACCTGGTTTCAACTGGTAGAAGTGTCTTGCTAGTGTAATACACTGGCTTTTGTACTCCATCCTCTGTTCTAACTAGTGTTGAGCTTGTTGCTAGTTATGTGATTGATAAATATAGCTGGAGTATCTCTCCCATTTGTGGTTTTGAGAGGATGAGAGGATGAGAGCCTGCCCTAGGTATTCCTTAATTTTCAGAAAAGCCTGTTCACACTCTTCATTCCATTCTAGCCCTTTTCCTTTTTTGATTACTTTAAAAAAGGGTGAGCATCTGTCTGTTGCTTTTGAGATGAATCTACTCAAGAAAGCTAAGCATCCTGTTAGGCGCTGTACTATGTTGAGCGTCTTTGGTGAAGTCATTTTCTGTAGGGCCTGAATCTTCTCGGGGTTGACTTCGATTCCTCTTTGGTGAACTTGAAAACCCATGAATCTTCCTGAAGGAACTCTGAATAAACACTTGTTCGGATTTAGCTTCATCTGGTATCTCTTTAAGACATCAAACGTCTCTTGCAGATCTGAAGTATGCTTGTCTGTTGTGATGCTCTTGGTCAGCATGTCATCAAGGTATACTTCCATGTTCCTTCCTATTTGCCGTGAAAAGTTTTTATTGACCAACCTTTGATAGGTTGCTTCTGCGTTTTTTAATCCAAAAGGCATCACTGTATAACAGTACATACCCTGATCAGTTGTGAATGCTGTTTTTTCTTCGTCAGCCCTGTTCATCCTGATCTGGTTATACCCCGAGTAAGCATCCATGAAACTGATCAATTCGTGGCCTGATGTTGCATCCATAACTGATATATCCTCGGAAGTGGGAAACTATCTTTTGGGCATGCCTTGTTCAGATCCGTGAAATCTAAGCACATCCTCCATTGTCCATTCTTTTTTTGGACGAGGACTACATTAGCCACCCATTAAGGGTAATTGACCTCTCTAATCGATCCTACGACGAGTAGCTTCTCTACTTCCTGTTTGATTGCCTGACTTCTTTCGTGATTGAATGATCTTCTTTTTTGTATCACCAGTTTTGCATTTGGGTCCACTGTGAGATGGTGAGATATTATTCGGGCATCTATCCCGACCATGTCTTCATGACTCCAAGAGAACACATCCCTGTATTCTTTAAGTAGATTAATGAGGCTTTGTTTGACTCTTTCTTCCAGGTTAGCCACGATCTTGACCTTTTTGTCTGGTTTATCTTATTTCAAGGTGATTTCTTCAACCGGTTCAGTTTTGGATTCATTCGGCTCTTCCCTTGGATCGAATTCGAATGATAGTGGCTTTTTGTTCTGACTCGGCTATGTTATAGCATAAACCTGTTCATTCTTGTCCTTGTATACTGACAGGTTAGCTCTTCGGGCCATCTCTTGGGATCCATTGACTACCCCGACCCCTTGTTCGGTCGGGAATTTTATCATTAAGGCATAAGTGGCTGTTATGGCCTTAGTTTTATTCAGGAATGGTCATCCCAATAGTGCATTATATGGCTAATTGTCCAAGTCTACCACCACGAAGTCGAGCAATACAGTTCTCTGGCAAGGTGCCACTTCAATCTTCACAGGTAGCTTTACCGTCCCGAGTGTCCTGACCTCGACTCCTCCGAATTCTCTGAGTGGGGTATGAAAGGGATGTAGGTCTTTTAGGTCTAACCTGAGTTGATCGTAGACAGCTACATTGCGAATGTCTGCTGAGCTTCCATTATCTATCAGGATTCTTCTGACTTCCCGGTGACCAATCCTGGCACTTATGACGAAGGCGTCATTTGGCGGAACATCGACGCCATATGAGTCTGTTTCTGTGAATGTTATTGGGTCCCATCCTTCTTTTACCCTCTTCGGGTCTGGCTCAACCGAGTTTACATCAAAGTTATTTCTTGCTTCTACTGCTTCTTTGATTTCCTGAGTTTGCTCTCGGTTACTTTTTCCAGTGGATGATCCTCCAAAGATCGTATGTATTACTTGATTGGCCTTTGGACTGGCCCTTTGATTTTGATCAGAGCTGTGATCGGCCCTGATCTCTGTCTTTGCTTCTGATTTTTCATCCCTTTTTAAGATCACATCTTGTAGATGTCCTTCCAGAATGAGGGTTCAGGGTTCTATGTAATCTCTGAGCTGGTAACACTTGAAAGTCTCATGACCGGTTTCTTTGCGGAACCTGCAATATTTGGTTGTATCTCGCCGAGCAAACTGAGATTGACGGCGTGGCTCTTGTACCATATTCTTTATTTCTAGAATGGCCAGGATTTCCTCCTATTTTTTTCGAAGAGGGGTGTAGTTGGTGTACCTGCCTCGGTATTTTTCTGTGGTCTGCTCGGTATTACGCCCATTACCCCCGTCTTTGCTCTTTTCTTTGCCATTTCCTTTATGTTTTCCCTTCTGGTTCTGCACCTTGGACTCGGCGTTCTTCTGTTCTGGTTTCCCACATGCATGTAGCATCCTCACGTTGCTAACCCTTCTTCCTCGGCCAGTGCATATCCTCCCGCCATATCCGTCATGTCTGCATATCTGGTCAGTCGGGCTCTTCTTAAATCAAAAGATAGTCGTCCATTCTGTAAGTTGTTGATGAATGCAACGATTATTTCTTCATCGTTTGCACTGCCAATTTTTGATAGCGCTTGGCCAAATCTCCCAAGGTATTTTTTCAGTGACTCATCTTTCCCCTGTTTTATTTGAGTAAGGTGAGCCACTGACTTTTTCCTGTGAACATTACTCAGGAATTGCCTTGAGAAGCTGCTGCTGCTCAGTTCACTGAAATTTTTAATGCTTGCTGGAAGCAATCTCTCGAACCACCTTGAACCCATACCTTCTAATGTTTGTGGAAAGTTAAGGCATAACAAATGATCACTGTGGGCATACTGAGCCATGTCACTTTTATAGCGTCTCACGTGCTCTTTTGGATCTGTATCTTTCTTAAACTGTTCCACGTGTGGCATCCTAAACCTTTCTGGGAATGGGGTCTGCAAGATTTCGCTGGTGAATGGACTGTCAGAATCGTCATCAGATAAATCGTTATACCCATAATGTCTGACTAGCGCATCCATTTGACGTCTGTTGTTCTAGACCTCTCGAGTTAGGCTCTGGATTACGACGTCTCTGCCTCCCACTAGACTTCTCCGATGGTCAAACCGCTGGGTGATTGTCATTCCTCTTTCTGGTTCTTCACTCTAATACCGGGTTTCATGTATGATTTCGTGGTGACGCTTGCGATAGTGCCGATCACTGTCTTCTGATGAAGACCGATCCTGGTGCCGGTCATGTTTACGGTGTCTAGCACGGGCTGTCTGATCCTGGTTCTGCCTCTGGCTTGGTCGTTCCTCTTCAGGTGTTTTACGTCCAGCCTATTTGATTGGAGTAAGGTCCCTTCTGACTTCTGGTGTATTTATTTCTGGCCCTACTACCACCGAACTGAGCCTTGCAGGTGGGAGGTTAGGAGTTTGTGCTTCTATAGCCAGCAGATCAACTCTTTCCTCTGCTGCGTCTGCCACCAGTTGTTGCAACGCTTCTTGGAAACGTTATGTCAGATCTCCACTGGTTGAAGGAACTTGCTGGATCTCTGCCAAGAGTGTAGTATGGTTTTCTGTTGTTACAGTGAGATCCCGTGAGGTACTGTCAACATGGAAGTTATCCGGAGATTTTTGGACATCCCCGAAACTGCTTCTGCTTCCTGCCATCGCTTTTGATCAATTCGGAGGTTTAGCCTCTCCTTCTAGCGCCAATTGTTCCCAAGTAGAAATGTCATTTAATCAGCCCCGAGTGTCATTAGCTGATCCCGAGTAGTATATGATATCGATTGACCTTGGATAGGTTTCGTTTAATATCTGCTTACTCGGGTTCTCTTTTCCGGTGATGTCTTGTAGGATATTTTCTAAATGCCTATTCGAATGTCCACCTGACAATTTATCCTCTTTGTTGATGATGTGTAAGTACGATAAAATTCACATATGACATATGTATTGAGTGAATCATATAGATAAATGATTACTACGTCTAGAAGACGCATTTCAAGCCTTTCAAGCCTTTCAAAGGTAGCCAAATTTATCAAAAATTAGGAATGTAATCTATTTATCAGTAGTGAATATCGGGTTTCTGTACCTTATAATACGAGTCGTGCCTCATATCTCACGATTTCGTTTTTCTCATTACGTTTCCGTATAAATACTTGTTAGTATCCAATTAGTTTGACATCTCCAGGTGTCTGGAGTATTATTGGGCTAAACACTTTATATTTGGCTTATGAAGTCAATTCTTCTTGAATTACTTCTTCTCATGTAGGTCAATCGTGTCTTTTGTCTACTATCATTGTTATTATGAATATCGTAATTATCATTTATAATTTCAGTAGCACTACTGTATATAAAAATACATCATCAATGATTGTTTTCTTATGATTCCACATTTCTCTCATATGATTTATAGAAATTTTCTCAATTTCTATACTCTTGTTTCTCTTACTTCCATTTTAATGGATTTAGTCATTCATAGACTTGTATGATTTATAGAATTTCTCTCAATTTCTATATTTTTGTATCTCTATTGAGATTTCTTCAATTTCAATAGATTTTGGTCATTTCATAGACTTGTGTCTCTTTAGATATATCAGACTCTTATAGAGTTGATTTAGAGAAAGTGAATTTATTTATAACTCAAGTTTTGTTTACTTTTTGGATCCCGATAACAATACCTTTAAAAAATGTTCACAAGCTTATGATATGTATCAAATGATTTTTTTTGTTGCCTTTTGCTCTGATCATTCTTCAAGAACAATCACCCGACGGGGGTTTATGAGTTGGCCATTTATAAAATCTTGTTACCTTTAATATATCAAATAATCATCGGATGATCAATTATCTTTCATTTTAAACGATGCGAAGATTGAAATGACACACACACACACACACACACACACACACACACACACACACACATATATATATATATATGTCATATGTGAATTTTATCGGACGAACACGTCATCAAACAAAAAGAATAAATTGTCAGGTGGACATCCAAATAGGCATTCAGAAAATATCCTAATAGACACTGCTGAGGAAGAGAAACCCCGACTAACCCGAGTAACCGAAATCCAATCCTTGTTGGCTTTTCTGATACAATCCAGAAATCAACGTCAACAATTAGAGCTAGAAGGAGGGGCTTCGAACCTCCGATTTGATCAGAAGCGATGGCAGGAAGCAGAAGCAATTCCATGGATGTCCAAAAATCTTTGAATAACTTTCATGTTGGCAGTACCTCACAGGATCTCACTATAACAACAGAGAACCAACCTACATTCCTGGCGGGGATCCAGCAAGTTCCTCCAACCAGTGGAGATCTGACTCAATATTTTCGAGAAGCGTTCCAGCAACTGGTGGCAGACACAGTAAAGGAAGGAGATGATCTACTGGCCACAGAAGCACCAACTCCTAACCTCCCACCTACAAGGCTTCGTTCGGTGGTAGTAGGGCCAGAAATAAATACACCAGAAGTCGGAAGAAACCTTACCCCTATCAAACAGGCTAGACGTGAAACACCCGAAGAGGAACGACCATGCCAGAAGTAGAACCAGGATCAGACAGTCCTTACTAGACACCGTAAACATGATCGGTACAGGGATCGGTCGTCCTCAGAAGATAGCGATCGGCACTATCGTAAGCGCCGCCACGAAGTCACATGAGAAACCCGGTATCAAAGTGAAGAGCTAGAAAGGATGACAGTCACTCAACGATTCAATCGTCAGGGTAGCCCGATGAGAGACAGAGATGTTATAATCCAGAGCCTAACTCAAGAAGTCGAGAACAATAGGCGTCAAATGGATGCACTGGTCAAACGTTACGGGTATAATGATTTGTCTGATGACGATTCTGACAGTCCATTTACCAAGGAAATCTTGCGGACCCCATTCCCAGAAAGATTCAGGATGCCACACGTGGAGCAGTTTAAGAAAGATACAGATAAAAAAGAGCACGTGAGACGCTATAAAAGTGCAATGGCTCAGTATGCCTACAGTGATCCCTTACTATGTCTCAATTTTCCACAAACTCTAGGAGATATGGGCTCAAGGTGGTTCGGGAGATTGCCTCCAGCAAGCATCAGAAGTTTCAGTGAACTGAGCAGGAGCTTTTCAAGGCAATTTCTGAGCAATGTTCACAGGAAAAAGTCAGTAGCTCACCTTTCTCAAATAAAGCAAGGGAATGATGAGTCACTGAAGAAATACTTGGGAAGATTCGGCCATGCAGTGTCAGAAATTGGCAGTGTTAGAAATTGGCAGTGCAAACGATGAAGCAATAATTACTGCGTTAATCAATAACCTGCAGAATGGTCGGCTATCTTTTGATTTAAGGAGAGCCCGATTGACTAGATATGCAGACATGATGGATATGGCGAGAGGATATGCACTGGCTGAGGAAGAAGAATTAGCCACCGGAGGGCGGAACAGAAGGATGTCGAAGCTAAGGGCCAGAACCAGAAGGGAAAGTAGAAGGAAACGGTAAAGAAAATAGCAAGGACAGGGGTAATGGGCGCAATCCTGAACAGACCACCGAGAAGTACCGAGGTAGATACACCAATTACACCCTTATTCGAAAAAAAAACATGAGGAAATCCTGGCCATTATGGAAACAAAGAATATGGTACAAGAGCCACGCCATCAATCTCAGTTTGCTCGGTGAGACATAACCAAATACTGCCGGTTCCATAAGGAAACCGGTCATGAGACCTCTTAGCCCTCATTCGGGAAGGACATCTACAGGATATGATCTTGAAAAGGGATGAAAAATTAGAAGCAAAGAAAGAGATCAGGACCGATCATGGCTCTAGTCAAAATCAAAGGGCCAGTCTAGAGGCCAATCAAGTAATACACACAATCTTTAGAGGACCATCCACTGGAAGAAGTAACCGAGAACGAACTCAGAAAATCAGAGAAGCAGTAGAAGCAAGAAATAACTTTGATGTAAACTAGTTCGAGCCAGACCTGAAGAGGATAAAGAAAGGATGGGACCCAATAACATTCACAGAAGCAGACTCACATGGCGTAGATGTTCGACCAGATGATGCCTTGGTCATAAGTGCCTAGATTGGTCACCGGGAAGTCAGGAGAATCCTGATAGATAATGGAAGCTCAGCAGATATTCTCAATGTAGCCGTCTACGATCAACTCAGGTTAGACCGAAAGAACCTACAACCCTTCCATACCCCACTCAGAGGATTCGAGGGAGTTGAAGTCAGGTCACTCGGGACGACAAAGCTACCTGTGAAGATTGGAGTAGCACATTGCCAGAGAACTGTATTGCTCAACTTCGTTGTAGTAGACTTGGAGAATTGGTCATATAATGCATTATTGGGACGACCATTCCTGAATAAAACTAAGGCCGTAACAGCCACTTATGCCTTAATGATGAAATTCCCGACTGAACAGGGGATCGTAGTCAAAGGATCTTAGGAGATGGCTCGAAAAGCTAACCTATCAGTATACAAGGACAAGAATGAACAAGTTTGCACTATAACACAGCCAAGTCAGAACGAAAAGCCCTTATCATTTGAGTTCGATCCAAGAGAAGAACCAAATGAATCTAAAACTGAACCGATTGAAGAAATCGCCCTGAAAGAAGATGAACCAGACAAAAAGGTCAAGGTCGGGGCCAATCTGAAAGGAAGAGTCAAACGAAGTCTCATTGATCTACTTAAAGAATACAGAGATGTGTTCGCTTGGAGTCATGAAGACATGGTCGTGATAGATGCCCGAATAATATCCCACAATCTCACAGTAGACCCGAATGCAAAACCGGTGATATAAAAGAGAAGATCATTCAACCTTGAAAGAAGTTAGACGATCAAACATGAAGTAGAGAAGCTACTCGCTGTAGGATCAATTAGAGAGGTCAATTACCCTCAATGGGTGGCTAATATAGTCCTCGTCCAAAAAAAGAATGGACAGTGGAGGATGTGCGTAGATTTCACAGATCTGAACAAGGGAAAAAACTTGAATGGAATGAAGAGTGCGAGCATGCATTCTTAAAAATTAAAGAGTATTTAAGACAGACAGGCTCCCATCCTTTCAAAACCTCAGATGGGGGAAACACTCCAACTGTAATTGTCAATTACAGAACTGGCAGTAAGCTCAGTTCTAGTCAGAACAAAAGATGGTGTATAAAAGCCAGTGTACTACACCAGCAAGGCACTTCTACCGGCTGAGACCAGATATTCACAGGCAGAAAAGATTTCCCTGGCACTATTTTCAGTAGTTTGAAAGCTAAGGCCATACTTCCAGGCTCATACAATCAGGTTCTCACCGATTGCCTATTGAAGCAGATTTTACAGAAGCTTGAGATTTCAGGGAGATTGATCAAATGGGCAATCGAGCTAAGTGAATTCGATATCCACTACATCCTCAGGGCATCTCTAAAAGGGCAAGTAGTGGCAGATTTCATAGCAGAATTCACAGAACCGAACCTAGAAGCAAGAAAGATGTTGAGTAAAAGCTTCGTACGGAAATTGTATGTTGATGGCTCTTCAAACACTCATGGCTGCGGGGCAGGGATTGTAGTATGCTCTCCAGAAGGGGACGATGTTGAGTGTGCCATGAGGTTTGATTTCAAAGCAACCAATAATCAAGCCGAGTACGAGGCGCTACTAGCTGGACTCAGAGTCTGTATAGCTCTCGGGACAGATGAAGTTGAAATATTCAGTGATTCACAGGTAGTTGTCAACCAAGTTCTGGACGAGTACCAAGCCAATGATGAAGGCATGATTATCTACTGTGACATTACGAAACAACTGCTCCAGAAATTTAAAGAATATAAGATTACCCAGATCCCCAGGGAGGAAAATGAAATGGCTGACGAATTATCCAAGCTAGCGTCAGCAACAACCATAATCAGGCCAAAGATTATTCCGGTTGCACATCTCCTTAAACCAAGCACAGCTGAACCAAGAAACTTGGAAATTTTAGAAATCTTAACACCGCAAGACGGTTGGATGACTCAGCTAAAAAGATTCCTAGAAAAAGACGTACTCCTGGAAGATCCCTTACAAGCAAAACACATCAGGTATAGATCAGCCAGGTACACATTGGTTGGAGGAGAACTATACAGAAAGGGGTATTCCTGAACACTTCAAATATCTGTATCAGAGGAGGAAGCATATCGGATATTGCAAGAAATCCATGGAGGAGTTTACGGAAACCACACTGGGGTAAAAGTTTGGCACACAAGGTACTCAGGCAAGGCTATTATTGGCCTACTCTATTCTCAGAAGCACAACAATGTTCAGAAAGTTGCAATACTTGCCAAAGGATTGCTAATGACATCCGACAGCCCCTGAGCAGCTCAGAAACCTCACGTCCCCCTGGCCATTTGCCATGTGGGGCATGGATCTAATCGGCCCAATGCCAACCGGAACAGGGGGTGGAGCAAAGTATGCAATAGTAGCCATTGACTATTTCACAAAGTGGGTAGAAACTGAAGCATTAGTGCACATCACGGAAGCAAACACCATAAATTTTGTGAAAAAGAATATACTTTATAGGTTTGGAGTTCCAAACACTATAATCACAGACAACGACACCCAGTTCGATAACTTGAAATTCAGACAACTGTGCAAAGAGTACCAGATTTCCAATTATTGTGACACACCTGCCCACCCTCAGACAAATGAGTAGGTGGAAGCAGTGAACAAAGTCATCAAGCACAAGATCAAAGCAAAGCTAGATACCAAGAAAGGAAGCTGGGTTGAAAAGCTTCCCGAGTGTTATGGGCGTATCGGACAACAGCGAGAACTTCAATAAGAGAAACTTCATTCACTTTAGCATTTGGAACAGAAGCTGTTATTCCTATAGAAACGTCATATATGTCACCCTGGGTCAGGTTATACGTTGAAAAGCAGAACGTTGATATGCTATTATAAAGTCTAGATGAGCTAGAAGAAAAAAGGGAGAGATCTCGAATACGAAATATGGAATATCAGCAAAGGGTAGCTCGCCACTACAACTCTCACGTTCGGGTCAGAAAATTCTAACTAGAAGACCTGGTACTTAGAAAGGTGTCATTGAACACAAAAAATAAAGCTACAGGTTCCTTGGCTGACAAATGCGAAGGCCCATACAGAATTAAAGGAATAGCTGGCAATGGGGCATATTGGATTGCACGACCTAATGTAGGGACCATGCAATGCCCAATATCTGAAGATTTTCTATCCTTAAATTGTTTTTTGTTCTTTTTTCTAGTTAGGACAATTTTAGTTAGGACAATTTTAGTTAGGATAAATATTAGTTGAAATTTATAACTATTGATTTTGCAGTTATAAATAAAAAATCAGACTCGGGATTTCCATTAGAAAAGCATCGAGCTCGGGATTTCCAAAAGAAAGCATATGATAATAAGAATATATGGAAGACAAGCATGATAATAAGAACATGCAAATAGAATACTCAGGACTATTAAATCCTGAATGGGCAGAGAAGCTCGAAGGAGCATGCTAGTCGAGTAAGGTCAAAATGACCTTCGTAAAAAGGCAAACCCGATGCACCAGCCTGGGACGCTATCGGGAAAAATTTCGGTGAAATGCGTAACTGTGTTAAGCAATTCAAAAAGCTTAACGATTCGGCAAACCCTTGCACATAAAAACTGGGGAGACGTCCTTAGTAATGTGTAAGGACTCGAACATATGATCATGGTGAGCCTTGATGTAATGTTCGGGTAGCAACCGAGTATGAAACACAAGTATAAACTTGCCTGTTTTAAGACGACTCGGTTAATAATGAAGAGCCGGTTTAATAAGATACTTGATAATTAAAGTTATTTGGGTAACTACCGGTTTAATAAGATACTCGGTTAAGTTACCCGAACATCGAAGAGCTAGTTTAATAAGATACTTGGCAATTTAAGTTATTTGGGTAACTACCGGTTTAATAAGATACTCGGTTAAGTTACCCGAACATCGAAGAGCCAGTTTAATAAGATACTTGGCGATTTAAGTTACTCGAACATGCCAGTTTAATGAAGTACATGGCAGCAGTCAAGAAGTTGAGTAATTAAAGCAAATCAATCATTCAGAAAACCTTGGAATTGTATTAATCTCTTGAAAAGAATGATTACAAATTTACAAGAGAATGGAGTTCTCAAGAATAAAGAATCAAAGAATTTCTACAATTCTACAAAAATTAAGGTTGTGAGGATTTCGAGCCCTTGCCAATACTCGGGTCAGGCACCATCTCGTACTCGCGGAGCAGACTTTCGTTGGAAGGTCAAGTGATTGTGTCGACCAAGTCATCCATCCATCCATCCATTGGCTGTAATCCTCTCCTGGAATCGGCCCGACATCAGGCTTCACACCATCCACGACCGACTCTTGACTGGTATAAAAGGTCGAGATGGAGTGTTCGGATGGAATATCTAAATGCATAGGATAAGGCTCTTTGCCTCGGCTACGACAGTAAGCTCTCCATTCCTTCATCTGAGTTTGAAGAGACTCCAAGGATCGATCCACGTGATGTTTGATTGACAGCTCCCAATTGGTTCAGGCTTTCTCAGTTGCCCGATTCTTGACTTTAAAAAATTCAC
This sequence comes from Dipteronia dyeriana, assembly GCA_032871835.1. Classification (NCBI taxonomy): domain Eukaryota; kingdom Viridiplantae; phylum Streptophyta; class Magnoliopsida; order Sapindales; family Sapindaceae; genus Dipteronia; species Dipteronia dyeriana. The sequence goes on from CM065295.1 coordinate 13,389,660, forward strand.
CAGCTGAAACCAACCCTCGTTGAAACTCCCGAAGGAGAAGAGCGTCGTAGGCAGGGGATCTTTTAAAACAATCCACACCCTGTACTTCAAGTTCCAGCCTGGCCTCTCGGGATAGGGATTCGACTGTCAATGTTTGGCGCTCCAGATCTTCAATTTTCTGCTTATACGCCGACTTAAACTGCTCCGCTTCTTGCTCGGCCTTGAGCATAGATTCCTGGGCAGAAGACAATAAGTTCTGAAGTGATGTTGCTTTCTCTTTTGCCAAAGAAGCACTTTCCTTAACCTCCTGTTAGTAAGTCGTTTCGACCTGAGCACGACTATCCTCACTTTCCATTAGCTGAGCCTCCAAACGCCTTATTCGATCAGCTTGATGTTGCTGCGTCTGAACTAGCTCAACAAATTCGGCCACCATTTGCAAAGGAATACAATTAGAAATCTGGCAAACCAGTAAAAAAATAAAAATAAAAATAAAAATAAAAATAATAAAAAAGTTGGGGGTAGCTTACATAAGATGTACCATTAAAAACGTTTTGAAGACGTTCGGTCAGGGAACCATCCTGAAAGCTGCTCCAGCGGTCTTCTCCGTTAGCCCGACCGGAGGACATCTCCCGCAGCATATCCTAGGGAGAATGATATGAAGGAACCCTCGAGGGTTCAGCCCCCAGATTTCCAACCTCGGGGGTAGAGGAAGCCTTGTTCGGTTCTAAAGCCGGATAAGGATATGAAGGAACCCTCGAGGGTTTAGCCCTCATATTTCCAACCTCGGGGGTAGAGGAAGCCCTGTTCGGTTTTGAAGCCGCTGCATCTACTGACTCTCCAGCACCAACACTCGGGGTAATCTCATCCGTAACATCTTTATCGCTAGAATCGATGAATGAGACCACCCAAGGAACTTTAAGAGGGCGATTCGATGAACTAACTGCCTTTCGCTTCTCACCCCGAGAACGGCGGAATCCGAGATCAACTACGGGGTCCTCCAGAACATCGTTTCGGAAAGATTCGAAGAAGTCAAGGCCTGCAGGCACTTGTCTTGTGGAGGTATTACCCCCGTCACCGGTATTAGTCCACTCGGCAGGCTCCTCATCGAGACCTTCACTTTGCCCTTGCTGGTCGCCAGACAGCCGAGCATCGGTCGGACCACTTGGACCGCTAGTCTCCCCAGTGGTCGACTGAACGTCCTCAGGGACGTATTCGGGGATCTGCTCCTCAGCAGCATCAGTCTCCTCATCAGACTCAGGCGGGGCGATGCCTTCATTGCCTTGACGATAATCTTTCTAACTCGCCTGAATGATTGACTTCACTTGGCGAGCCTGAAGATCGCAGACGACGTCCGTATCAAACACCAGAAGAAAAAAGGAACCGCGTCAGGATACAAAACAAAAAATATATAACAATGAAAGGAAAAGGTTGCAAAAATCACTTACATCACCTATGTTGGCCCGAAATCTTTTCGAAGAAGCTGAACTCAATCATATTCTTTTCTCCAAAGTACGAACCGCTGCCCGAGCAAGTCTGGCCAGCTCTGCATCACTATACTCGATTTTCTTCTTGTTCCAAAACTCAGGGGAACAGAAGAAACGGGGGACTTTCAATACTGTTTGAGTACCCCCAATCGAAACAGTATCTTCGAGCCCGAGATTCCCTCCGGCAAAAAACCAATTGCACTTCCAGAACTTGTTGGATATAGGAAATCCCCATATAAAACCCCTCTTTTTGGGGTCATCAGAGGTATCAGCTCCCCGACTCACTTTTGTCTCATTAGGGACCCAACAATTCGGTGAATTCAACATCAGGAAGTAGGTCTCCGACTTTCCTGCTTGCCTCGGTGTAAAAAAGTGTCTAATTTCATTTGGGGATGGCGGCGATAAGTTCATCCGGCTTTACATGTTCCACATGCACATCAAAATTTTATAGCTATTCGGGGCAAGCTGAGCAGGAGCAATCCCTGCTTCAGCCAAAAACCAAACAATGAATGGCTGGAAGGGAAGAGTGACACCGCAGCAGAGCATGGATCCGTAGATTGCCACCATACCCGGGGGAGGATTCCATGCAGCTCTATCACCTGCTGGAATCAGAGTGACCGAATTAGGCAAATCGAATGGGGAGCGATACTTCATTATCTCATCTGACCCGACCACATTCGGCTCGGTGTCAAACCCACTCAGGCGTTCAGCAGGAAAAGTAAGACGAGACGCCCTGAACTTCTGTTCAACATCATTTTCATTGACAATCTGCTCCCTGATCAAAATATTGCCCGAGTTGTGCTTGCGGACTTCACTTCAACTTTGATGTTTTCCCATCATTCGAAGAGGTACCCTGTGGTCAGAAATATCAGAATCAGAACTAGATGAAGAACTCGATACATGTCTAAAAGTGACGTCAGGGTGAAGCCCCAAAACATCAACTTCTAAAAATGGAGGTTCATCTACAGGGATTTCCCCCTGTAATCTTATAATACAAGAAACTAACTGGAAATCCCCACGTTCTAATGCGTTAAGAGTGACATTAAAAAGACGATGAAGGGAAGATGGCTCCATTAAAACTAACCTTGAATTAAGTTTGATGCAAGATCTTCAACGGAAAATCGTGAACTTCTGTGTAAAGAAATATGGGTTTAAAGAAATTTCTACTGAAAATCGTCAAGAATAAACCAACAATGTCTCTCAACAAAGAATTTAAAGAAATAATAACACGAAACCCTAGGATCTCAAGGCGGGAAAGAAACAATGATGAGGATTGATGACGTAGGCGGCACACGGGGAAACGAGTAAGTCTTTTCTCATAAATAATATCGAAAAACGAAGAGGTAACAGACACGTGTCAAAGAGAGAACTAGCTTTCGTCGTCAGAAATTCAAAACGTCACCATCATTAAAGATCTTGCGTTAAGAGGCAAATCGAATTTGCAGGGTCGTCATTAAAACACGTCATTATGAAAAGATATTTACTCGGATACTGAAAAGATATTGATAACTAATTAAAATACTTTTGCCCGAACAAACCTTGTTCAACAAAAATATTTTAAGGTGGTATTGTCATATGTGAATTTTATCGAATGAACACGTCATCAAACAAAAAGGATAAATTGCCAGGTGGACATCCAGATAGGCATTCAGAAAATATCCTACAAGACACTGCTGAGGAAGAGAAAACCTGAGTAAGCAGATGTTGAATGAAACCTACTCGTGATCAGTTAACGACACTCGGGACCAGTTAAATGACGTTTCCACTCGGGCTGAACGATGTTACTCCGGCCCCGCTGGTATTATCCTTGCTCGGGATAAATATGAAGAAAATCGAATAAGAAGCTTAGTGCTTAGTTCACACGGATTAAGTCATTAAATACACGAAGATACCCATATCAGGGAAGAATCTCAAAGATAACAGAATACTGAGCTGGAAGGGTTCCCAATTAGGCAACAAATTTATTTCTTTAAAAAGACTACGTCCTTATATAAGAAAACAAGTCCAAATTAGACTGCACTACTAGAATCCCATTCGACTTCAATACAAGACTCCGAAACAGGAAAGAAGACAATCAACTCCAAACAAGAAACCAAATCATAATTAAATGCAAAGATCTTCTATTACTTGTACAAAGCAGACGAGGGCTCTATACACATATAAATAGACCCATAATCTCGCTGAAAGAAAGATATAGACAATAGAGCATACACAGAAATCATTGCAAAATTTAGAGAGAAAAAAGAGAGATCGAGAGCTTGTAATATTCTAAATTCATAGTGGATTTTGGTTAGGCTGATCATTCAACCACCCGTGGACGTTTCTCCGGTCATCGGAGTTTTACCACGTAAAAAACTCGTGTCTTGTTTACTTTCTCTTTCTCTCTCTCTCTTTGAAATCTCAGCCAAAATCCAATCCTTGTTGGCTTTTCTGATACAATCCAGAAATCAACGTCAACAATATATAATTGAACTAGTATCTCTATTTTGTATAAGAGTACCATTTCATTTACTCTTCTCTTCTGGAGAAACTTTCCATTTAGAAATTAATCGATAAAATAGTATGCAAATTGTGCGTAAAATTAAAAACTATCAGAAGTTTAAATGACATAATAGCAGATTAATCAAAATCAATATTAATCTCAGAATAGTATAGAAGTCTTATTTTAGATCATGTCAGAGATGCAATAAGGAGATATACAACATAATCAAATATCTTTAAAAATGAGTAAGTCCCTATAGAGAATTTAGTAACTATATCGAAATGTTGAAGTTCTGGCAATTACCTGGAGATGTTTGATAAATTATTCTCCCGATCCAATAAGGTAACTGTGTGGGGGCTTAAAAAATTAAAATGGTATAAAAAATTAATTAAAGAATTAATGTTATTTTCTATATAAAGTAGAATAAATAAATTTTCTTTTCTTTTCTTTTTCTTCTTTTTATAATAACAATTCTTTCTCATCATTCTTCAAATTTGCTCAAACTTGACTCAATCTTTTTTATCAACATCCAACCATTAATCTTCATACTATATATGTTTGGGTGAACATTATAGCTTTAAATATTTATTTTTGTTTTAAAATTTTAGGGTTATTATAATTTTTAGTTAATGAGATTTTAGGAGTAATCCAATTTTAAATTTAGAAGAAGTAACGATATTGTTATTTGAATTTCATTAAATTTTTCAGAACATTATACTAGTATATTTCGAATGAATTAAACTAATATAATAATATAATAACATTGTATATTTAAATTATTATTTTTTTCAGCAATGAAATTTATTAGAACATCATTTCGCATTAAGATGGAAAATGAATTTTTAACAAATTTCATGCATATCCCACGTTGTAAAAGAGATTACTGTTGTCACGAATAAAAAAAACGTAAGACACAATTTAATCATAATCAGCGTTCGTATTTATATTTTTTTTCTCTTATAATTTGTTTTGACTTTTTAAAAATAAAATAAAATTCGATAATGCATTTATTCATAATGTGCGTTTTACGGAAATGTCTAATTATGTTCTTCTACCCAAGTGATGTTGATGTTCAGTAAAAAAAAAATCTAGCTACACTGGTTACGTCCCTGCCCTGATCCATTTTGATTATGAGCATATCTGAAAACTAGATGTTGAACATCAATCTCAGCTGCTTTGTAATATTCATCAAATGTCTTGTAAGTTCAGTCAAGTAAATATGTCTGAAAAACTAACAATCAGTACAAATAATATGGAAACGTTTGATAATAAACAAACAAGTGATCATCTAGTAGATGCATCAATTAGAACTTTAAAATAATGAAAAGGCTCGTTTGGTGGATGAATATGACATATATCACTTTGAATGTAAGGGATTCAAAACCAACTTTAGAATAATATTATTTTATTACTAGTCTCCATTGTGAATGTGCAGTGCATATATTATTATGGAATTAAAGAATCATATTTTTCGATGATTATACATATCATCGTAGATCCTTGATGAATAAAATTGTCATGTCAATGCGTAAGTATTCATGGAGCTGAGAACCTATAGTTTATAACTGTACAGATAATAAAGCACATTGTTTTTCTATAATGAGTTTATGGCTTGAATCATGCTCAGATATTAAGCACTCAATATGACATTAAAAAAGTTATATATCTTTGATCTAAGTAGATTTCTTTATGTTTTGCTTGAATGACATAAAGTATCATAGATACGCAATTTAATATCATATGGTAATAAGATTCTGGCTCTTCTAGAGCCTTTAATCAGATCCGCTAGATTTGATCTAGTATTAACCTTATATGCATTTGAACTAAGCATATTTCTTCATGTTTTGCTTGAATAAAAGTATCATTGATACATAATTTAGTTGTACATCTTCCAAAGCTTTCTATTAGATCTGTTTGGACCTGTACATAATTTAGTGTTGTTTGATAACAATATTATGGCTCTTCTAGATCTTTCTATCAGATCCATTGGACTTGATACATTATTAACATTTGCTTCGAGCAAAGTCAAATTCATAAAATATTTGACTCCATAGAAACTGTATGAATATTTCCCTTCTGTGAGTTTTATGGATATTATGTGTAATGCCAATTTATATTTTGTCTGAAATGATTATAATCTCCACATGTTGTAAGCATCACTTTCAATTTTACACTAAATATATAGAATATCAATAAGTGACAAGAAAGATTAGTACAAACCTGGATGCTCTGTTCGAGTTGTATATCTTTCTGCAAAAAATTTCGATTAACAATCCAACCGTTAAGATTGCGAAACAATGAGTGAAGAATGTTCTGACCAAATATGAACCCGATCGAACCACATATCAAAGAGATATCACACAGTGATGAAACATGCGCAATATTGGAATTTCCTCCCCTGTTTTCTGTCCAGCCATGTTCAGAATTGCAAAACTCACCACACGGAATTTCGATTGGCAATCCCACCAACGAGATTCAAGAACTACAAGAGTAGAATATATTGACTAAATTTTAGCCCAAACTGATCTTAGATGAATGAGATATCAACGTTTGATCAAGATTGTGCAGTGGTGTTCTTACACAATTTCTACACACACACCTCTTTTTCTTCTCTCTTTTCTAGTATGTATGAAATGGATGAATTATTTCAAATTTCATTATACATGATATTAGGATCTTAAATCCTTTTTATGATACTCATCGCTTCTTGTTGGATGTATATGAAATGGATAAAATATTATTTATAATTTCGTTATGCTTTGGGATCTTAAATCATATTTATGATGCTCACAGTACCCTATAGGATGTGTATGAAATGGATAAAATATTATTTCCAATTTCATTATACTTTGGGATCTTAAATCTTTGTTATGATACTTACAATATCCTATACGATGTGTATGAAATTGATAAAATATTTTTTCCAATTTCATTATACTTTAGGATCTTAAATTCTTTTTATGATACTCATAACATCATGTTGGATGTGTATGAAATGGATAAAATATTATTTCCAATTTCATTATACGTGATATTAGGATCTTAAATCCCTTTATGATACTTATAACATCATGTTGGATGTCTATAAAATGAATAAAATATTATTTCCAATTTCATTATACGTAATATTAGGATCTTAAATCATTTTTATGATACTTACAACATTCTATTGGATGTGTAGATCCTTCTCTGAATATTGCTCTTCATGAGCATCAACATGTATATAACACCGGATCTAGAACTTCAGGTTCTTATCGGTTTTCAAAACCGTGTCATATATAATGTATATAACACTGGATCAAGATCTTCAGGTTCTTATTGGTTGTCAAAACCATGTCATATTATGGCATGTATATAACAATGGATCAAAAACTTTAGGTTCTCATCAGTTGTCAAGACCATGTCATATGGCATGTATATAACATTGGATCCAGATCTCCAGGTTCTCATCGGTTGTCAAAACCGTACCGTAAGGCATATATATAACGCTGGATCCAGATTTCCAGGTTCTCATCTGTTGTCAAAACCCTGCCGACTTAAATATCATAAATCCATAAACTTTAAGTTATGTTTAGTCAGTATAGCCAATCTCATATATTGCGTATAATTAAATAAATATGAATATTGAAAAAGCATAATAATTAAATCCAGAACTATAATAGGTTTTGTCGATACAGCCGTAGCCAGTCTCTATCAATATAGCCACAGTCAGTCTTATATATTGTGAATAATTAAACAATTCCAGGTGGCTAAGCTCACCTGATATGTGCATAAAAATAAATGAGTACAAATGAATAAATCCAGAACTATATATATGGGTTTTGTTGACGGCATAAGCCATCTTGTTATGCAGAACTGTATAGATCCAGAATGATAAGATGTAAGTAAATCACCCATCATGGAATCCTTTTTACTGAAACGTAATCTTGATAAGAATGAGTTGTGAAATAAATGAAATTGAAAAACGAATAAGAAAATAGATGAGAGAATTAAATGAGATACGAGAGAGCTTTGCTTTGTATTGATATTCTAGGTAGTTTCAACTAAACTATTCTTATCACAAAAGAGAGGGATACAATTCTATTTATAGTGATATGGGAGCACGACTTGACCACTTGTATTTGTAATGATGATGAAGCCAAGTAGAGAGGAGGAATATGTTGGAAAAGCAAGGCAGTGGAAAATGAAGACAAGTTGAGAGATTTAAAGACCAAGTAGGAAGCAGCATAGGCGGTGAGCTGCATCACACATTCACACCCATTTGCCTATCAATTCAAGTGGTGGAGGAATCCATAATTATATAATCTTACAACAAAATGGTGTTTTATCCTTCTCAGTTCTCTCATATTCTGTCTTCTAGGGGATTGAAGTCATATTTTCATTTTGTTGAATTTAGGTTTTGTAGTGAATATTGGTTATTTGATAATTATCAAATATATTGGAGTTAATTGATAATTGCACTTTCTTAATTTATTTCTTCACATTATTATATACATATAATTAAAAAAAATGGATCCATAAAAAAATAGATATGACCTCGACACATAGGGCATCTTGTTTTATGCAACATGATGACGTTGAACGTGCTGCCTACCTGAAGTTGCACCACTGATTGTATCCACTTTATACTCCTTCTTGTTGTTGGTTGTCCAAACATATCATTTGACGACTGTCTTCTTATAGTGGTGGTGGTTGGTTGTATCTTCTTGTGAAAAGACTAAGAGCATAGCAAAAACAAAGAAAACGAAAAGCAAAATGAAAAAACAATTAAACTCTGGAGTTGAAACTTTTCTTCATTTCTTGATAAATAACAATACAAGTACAACACTGTTGATGTACTTGATTGTTTCTTGATGATCATCCCTGATATGGTTCAACATCGGTGGTGGATGTAGATTTCAACACATACAAAAATGATTCTGGTATTGCATGTTGTGAGGCTGCTGCTATGCACTTCAATAGAGTTGGTTCAGTTGAGGTTGCAGATGCTAAAGCAATCTTTGAAGGTTTTCCTCGGCTATAGCTGGTTGTTGAGTAATCAATGACTTAGTGTCTTACATTGTTGTTGCCATTACTCATTTTACTTTTCTTTTGTGTTGACGTCTACATATAATTTGTACAGCTACCACCATCATCTGAAGGCACAACCATCTGACGCATGGCGATGTGGGTTGAAAGATGGACGTGTCTGTCTCTAGGGACTTTGGCAGTGCAGACCTTGCTTTGACGGTCTTTTCTTTGGTGGAGCTAATATTGTGACCGCCTTGGACCACCACGATCTAGCCTCCTAGGCTTTTTATCCCTAATCTCGACGAAGTGGCTGCTTGGTTGTGGCTCTTTACCGTTTTTCTTGTATATTGATTCCTTCTTGGCCGAAAATTGAAGAAGATATGATGGAAAATATGAGCTTTCATACGAGGTTAATGCCGTTGTTTTTCAACTTTTGAGATGCAAAAATGTTGAATAATTTTTTGTATTTTTTTTAGTTTTTGGTATATTGATTCGTATTTTTTGCTAGACACATCTACTATCTATTAGATATATAACGCTACGGCACGATACGACACGGCACATCACAACACAACCCGATAATTATGGCATGATCGTAATCTATTAGAGTAATAGTACCTAATAAAGTTAACTTGTTATGACACGGTTCACACTAGTTTTAAATTTTATAAAGATGGTATAATTTCTAGTTAGCTTTTTCACTATCATCATTTATCAATTAAAGGTTGATATTTTTGTAAAAGAAGAAACAAAAATGGTGTTTTACCCTTCTCAACTCTCTCTTATTCTATCTTCTATTAGGGAATACGATTCATATTTTTATGGGTAAATCGTATTTTAGTCCCTGTAGTTTACCTTAATCTGCATTTAGTCCACGGTTTTTTGGAATTGTAACTTTTAGTCCATACTTATTATGACAATCTGGATTGTAGTCCCTACCGTCCAATTCCGTTAGGGTTTCACTGAAATCCGTTACGTCAACGAGGGTAAATAAGTAAAATCATGATTTACCTTCTAGAAACTTTATTTTCTGAAGCGTAAAATTATCATTTCATGTGCTAAATAATTTTAATTAAAAAAAATAAACACATGTGGGTGTTATTGTTCCACGTCAGGCTCCCACTATACACAAACGAAATACAAAGAATGCAGTGGTCCCTTTTGTAGACCATTCTTGTCGTTGAAACAATTGAAGCTTCAACTCTCTTCATCTGTTGAAGCTTCATTCGCGCCATAACTCCTTTTTTTCCTTCATTTTCATCTTCTTTTTAAACTTTGTGAACCCCAAACATCCTGTTTCTCTTTTTTGTTGAAGTCATTGTGAAGGTTGTTGTGCAGAGGAGTTTCTGTTCGAGTTTTTGGAAGCAAAGTGTGTAAAAGGTACGTTTTATTTATGTACAAGCGTTTTGTGTTGTTTATTGTTGATTTTGTGTTGTATTGTGTGTATTCAATGGTTTTTCATGAGTTACAAAATGATTTCTAGGGTTTCAGAGATAAAAAATTGGGGGATTTTGATTTAAAGTCATTCAAGTGTAATTTTTAGGTTATTCATCCAAGTATTGGTGTGTAATTCACAAAGAAGTTGCATGGAGTGGGAAAAGTTGTGTTTGATACATGTATTTCATTACATTAGGGTTTCAGTGATTTAAAAATTGGGGTTTTCTATTTGAAACGACATTTAATTGTAATTGACTGTTTTTTTAACCTATTTAACTTGTTTGGTTGATTAATAAGTTGCATGAACCGTGTTTAGTTGTTTTTCATTCGTGTATATTGTCATATTAGAGTTTTAGTATTTCGAAATTGGGGGTTTTTTAACTACAAAGACATTAACAAGCAATTGCGAGTTTATTGAACCTATTTCATGGTGCGAGTTTATTGAACCTATTCATGGTGCAATTGCTTAGACTTGCATGTAACTGCATGTAATTGCTTATGCGTGTACTTCCATGCAACTGCATGCAATTGCTTATGCTTGAAATTCCATGTAATTGAATTTAATTGCTTATGCTTGAACTTCCATGTAATAGTGTTTTATTATTATTGCAGTTTGTTGATGGATAACATCTTTAACATCACTGTTTTGCATGGGACCAGTGTAATTGACTTAGGTTAGTGTGATGCTGATCACATAAGTTTGATTACGTTGGTCCATGCACCGAGTGAGAAACTCACTGGAAGCTCAAATGTACCAGCAGAAGAATACTCTGTCTTGGTACAATTACCATGGTGTAGTGATATAGTAGAGGTTTTCACAGCTAGGGATTTACTAGATGTATTTAGGGAGTTTGGGGCACGTGGGTTTGACACTATATGTTTCCGAGTAGAACAGACCTGTTATAAACCTTGTCTTCCTACACAAGAAAGTCCTAACCCACCCATAGAAGAGCCTGAGGTTGTTGAACAAATAGGATGGTGTGATGACGAGGATAGTAAGTTTGACTATGTAGCTGCTAATGATGGGGAGAGTTCAGAATCTGGTTCTGATGAGTTGAATGATGATAATGGGGATGGTGTAGGTTTATGTGGTGACAATGGGGATGGTGTAGGTTTAGGTGGTGACAATTGGGATGGTGTAGGTTTATGTGGTGACAATTGGGAAGGTGAAGGTTTAGGTGGTGACAATAGGGACGGTTTAGGTTTAGGTTTAGGTGCTGACAATAGGGATGGTGAAGGTTTAGGTGGTGATGATGGGGATGGTAAAGGTTTAGGTGGTGATAATAGGGATGGTATGTTTGGGAGTCAGTTTGAAAATGTAGTTGGGAATGATGACATTACCAAGGAATGTATGAATTTATTTGAGGGGTATGAGTCTAGGTCAGATGATGAGTTCTCTTCTGACTCAGACACTGACAAATCCCAAGTGAAGGTGGATAAGCTATTAAGAGGTGTACATTTCGAGAGAGAGGGGGATGAAATAAAATTTTCTGTTGGTCAAACCTTTGCAAACAAAGAGGTAATGAGAGATATTTTTAGGAAGTATGCAGTGCAAGAATGTGTAGTTCTATATAGAATTAAGAATGACAAACAGAGACAGACTTACCAGTGCAATGCTGCAGGCTGTCTTGGAGAGCTTATGCTTCATGGATGGTAGTTAAAACCACCTTCATGATCAAAACATTAGTTGACCAACACGAATGTCATAGGGTTTGTAACAACAAAGAGGCAAAAGTTAAATGGATAACCTCTAAGTTTGAGTCCATAGTGAAGAGTAATCCTTCAATCAATGTGAAAGTGTTAGCAGATTTGTTGTTAGATAAGTTCAATGTGTAGGCTTTACAGTGTAAAACATAGAGTCTTGAAACAGTTAAGGAGTGAGCATGTACAAGTTTTAAGTACCTTAGGCAATATGCCTACACTTTGAACCAAACCAACCCTGAGACAGCAACCCATATAAAGGTCCAAAAGCCATTGTCAACTTTCCACAGATTGTTTTTAAGTTTTGAAGCACAAAGGTTAGGGTTCCTAGAAGGGTGTAAACCTTTTATTGGGCTTGATGGATGTCACTTGAAGGGTCCTTGTGGAGAAATCCTCTTGTCTGCAGTGGCATTAGATGTTGATAGTGGCTTGTTCCCATTTGCTGTGTGTATATGTGAGAAGGAGACAAAGTTAAGTTGGATGTGGTTTCTCAACAACTTGAAGATGTATCTGAGTATCCTTTTGACATGCATCTATGTTTCATGTCTGATAGACAGAAAGGATTGATCAAGGCTTTGGCAAAGCATTTCCCTACTGTAAGCAAAAGGTTTGTGATCAAGGCTTTGTTTAATTTTTCCTTTCCTAATCATGTTTCATAAATTTCTAATTGGCTAATTCAATTTCTAATTTTATCCTTTTTAATGTGGTGTAGGTTTTGTGCAAGGCATATATATGCTAACTTTAGAGGAAGTTACTGTGGTGACAGCTTTAAGAAGTTGTTTTGGAGGGCTAGTAGGAGTACCGATATCTATGAGTTAAATGCTGCATTAAAGGATATTAGTGAGATTAAGGTTGGTGCCAAGGAGAGGTTAGCTAAGATAGAGACATATCTGTGGTCTAGGTTTTCCTTTAACAAAGTCATTAGATGTGATCATGTTACTAACAACATGACAGAGGCATTCAACATTCTATTAGGTACCCACAGAGCACAGACTTACCTGCAGTTGCTGGAGTTTATTAGGAGAATGATCATGAGAAAGTTTCAAGAGAGGAAGGAAGAGTGTGATGCATAAAGGACAGTACTACCCCCAAAAGTACATGCAAAGATACAAAAGCATAGTAAAGCAAGTAGACAGATGACCATAATATCAATAGGGGAACAAGAATATGAGATTATGGGTCATGATGAGACTTTTCCAGTGAAACTAAAAGAGTACAATTGTGGATGTGGTAGCTGGCAGATCAGTGGCATTCCTTGCTCTCATGCTATGGCCGTCATAAGCCACAATTGTAGTAGAGAAGCATTGAGGGATAGGGTACCTATGTATGTCCACAAATGCCTCACTAAGAGTGCATACATGTTGACCTACAGGGGTATGATCCATCCACTGCTAGACAAGAAGATGTGGTCTGAAATTGAAGCTGATGAGGTGCTTCCACCACCATTTGAAGTTTAACCAAGCAGACCCAAAATGCAAAGAAAGAGAGAATCTGGTGAGAAGGCCTAATGAGGTAGGGCAAGGACTGTTATCTGCACATACTGTAAGATGCCCGGGCATAACAAAAACACATGCAAGAAAACAAAAAAGCAAACAAAGGTATAATTTTTCCTGCAATGTACTTTTCTTTATTTTCAAAATTTGTGATGTAATTCAATTTATATCTCTTCAACAGAGATCACCATCAACAACTGAAACGTTAAGTTCACAGGCAGCTAATGCCAATCCAACAAGAAATAAGAAGATCAAGGTAATATACAAGTTCATTGTATTTGGAAATTATGGTTTGGAAATTATTTGACTAACTTTTTATACTTATGTTGATAGAAACAACATCCATCACAAGGAGGTTCTCAAAATCCATATCAATCTCAACCATACTCACAGCTCATTCAAACACATTAGAATGGACAATCTGGCTTGAAGTAGGACTTTTGCAAGAAGTTTCTGGTTTGATGTAGGACTTATTCTACCTTTTATTTTTTTGTTTCCTAGCTAGCATATTTTATTGCATGTTAACATGCTCAATGTTAGGAATTAGTTGTTGTCTGTTAACTGGATTGATGAATATATAAGCAGTTGTTTCATACTTCAGTTTCATGCATTTGTAATTAACTGTAAAATATATAAGTAGTTCTTTTATTACATGCAATGTCTGCTTCTAGTACAATTACATAACTAGGTTTACTCATACTTATAGATAGTACCATTACCATGAATACTACTTAAGTAGAAGCATTGCAATTATTATACCAAGTAAAACTAGGTTAACTCCCATAATTAGCTTTGACCCTCCTTGCATAGACTCTAGTTGTTGGATTATTCCATGGAAGCTTTCTAAGTACTGCAGGCCTTTCCCACAACATCTCCAGCCTCTGCACCCTTCCATTTAGAATTGTCATTTCCTGTTCAACCATTGCATTACCTCTACCATCATTCATTCATGATACAATGTCACTAAGTTGTCCTACGTTGAATTCTTCATTATCAGGAGACCAAAAATTGTAGAATTTTCGTTTCCCTTTCTCACATACAAAATACAACTTGTGTGGGTTGTTTTGAGATTCAGAAATCTTCACAGCCACTTTAACACCACATAAGCATCTTCTATTTTTAAACTTTAAAAACACACTATTGATGTTGTTTGTTGAGCTTGATGTAACCTCCATTGTGTATGCCACAATTGTTTGTGTTTGGATTGATGAAGGAATGTTGAATGTGTATGGTTTATGAATGGATTGATGGAGGAATGTGTATGTGAATGTGGCAATTGTGGTTTGTGTGTGTGGATTAAGAGTGTATGTGAATGTTTTGTGTGATTGAATCAGCCTTTTTTGTAGGGAAAAAAATTCTATTGGTAAAAAAGGGTAAAATAGTCATTTTACCATTTTTAGCCATTGAAAACAGTCCCCTTCATTTATTTTTTCAATTTCAGATAGCAGGGGTAAAATGGTAATTTTATATAACATTCGAATTTAAATACTTTAATTATAGAAAAAGACAAAAAAGGGTAAATTCATCTTTTCAAATTGGTCAGCAACTGTCAACGGCATTATGGTTATTTCTCATGCCTGACATGGCAGAAATAGTACTTTTCACGGATTCTGTTACAGAAGGACTAAAAGTTAAAATTCTAAAAAAATATGGACTAAACGCAGATTAAGGTAAACTATAGGGACTAAAATATGATTTACCATATTTTTATTTTTTCGAATTTAGGTTTAGCTGTGAATATTGATTATTTGATAATTATCAAATAAAAAATTGTACAAAAGTTTTTTGATAGTTGCATTTTCATTATTTATTTTTCAACATAATTGTATACATATAATTAAAAAAATGGATACATAAAAAAAAAAAAACTAGATATTCACTTAACATAGAGTATCTTATTATATGCAGCATAAATCGATGAATACTCGCTATGGATCATGTGTCTACAGGAGTATATGGACAACAGAGACTCCCCTTACACAAACTCATTTAAACAGATTGCACATGCCTCTATCTTATTCTATCTTCTGTTAGGAAATTGGAGTCATATTTTCATTTTGTTTGAATTTAGGTTTAGTGGTGAATATTGGTTATCTGATAATTATCAAATAAAAAATTGTACAAGAGTGATATGTGCCTATTTAGGTGGGTACGCATGCATGTGCATCGTGAGCCATGCTAGGAGGGTGTGATCATGATAAGGTTGAATTTGGTTAATGGATTGGATCACCAATTTGAATTTGAGTTAGTTAGAGAAGAATAAATTAACTAGGAGTCTTGATAAGGATAAGGTTCATCATGTTGTTACAAACTTATGCTTAGCTGCTTCATTTACTTTAATGTATTTGTTAACAATCCTATTTAAGTATTTGAACAAATGAATAAAAGGGCATGAAATGAATTAAACCAAATTATCTCTATGTTTTTCATCTCCTCTTCCTCCCTACAAATTAATTCTCATCAGTGGTATTAGAGTCGTTCGGTTCATGGATATAGAGTTCTGTAACGGAGTTCTCAAAATTTTAGCTCGTCATGAGTCCAAATTTGACCAAATACATTCTACCCTCAAAACTATCATGACAGAACTCCAAGCCTTGTGCCTCTCTCGCAGCACATCCCTTTCGCTCTTGAAGATTCCGCACAAGCCTCTAACCAATCCAACACTTTTTGCTCCACCACCGTTGTTCCGCTTGGTTATCCACCCAACCAAAAACCGATCCCATCTTCTAATACTACATAGGGTTTTTCCGTCGGATTACAGGCCATAAGGCTTGTGAAATGAGCAAAAAAGGTGTATCAGATTTTTCTATCACACCCGAAGAATTACCTAGCGAATCAGGTTTCACAAAATCGATCCCGAAAATTTCCGTCCACATTATGGCCGGAACTGACCATCCTCGAACCATTCGAGTTGTTGACAAATTGAAGAACAAAGGAAGGTATAACTCAAAAAGGAAAATATTGGCCCAAGTCAAAAATTTTAGAGAAATGGGATGGGGCGTCGAGAGAAGATGCAATATCGGAAACGAGTGGCATATCTCACAAACTTATCTCGACTTTATCCTTGTGAACAATGATAATTTGAGAGGGGTGGAATGATTTGTGCCTATTTAGGTGGGTACACATGCATGTGCATCGTGAGCCTGCAAAGAACCATTCAATAAGGGTGTGATCCTGATAAGGTTGAATTTGGTTAATGGATTGGATCACCAATTTGAATTTGAATTAGTTAGAGAATAATATATTAACTAGGAGTCTAGATAAGGATAAGGTTCATTATGTTGTTACAAACTGATGCTTAGTTGCTTCATTTTCTTTAATGTATTTGTTAAGAATCCTATTTAAGGATTTGAATGAATGATTAAAAGGGCATGAACTGATGGTGAGAAACGTGTGACTCATAAAAACAATCCACAAAATGTGAATTGCTCTCATATAGAACTTTTTCAAATACATATTCATTAAATATCGGTGGTTTATCAAAATCGACAAAAATCTCAGCCGATATATATGTATCATAAAAAAACATTGAACGATAGGCGGCTGTGGTATGAGAAAATGAATTCTCATTATGGACGATAAGAAGAGATTGGAGTTCAGTCAAGATTTTCTGAAGGGTTGCGTTAATCTTGGTGAAATAGACTCGTGACGAGCCAGAGTTCATAAAATCCATTATGGAACTTGGCTTCCATGAACCAAACGACTCTGATACCAAATGATATGATAGAATTCAGTTTCAGAAGAGAAAAAGGAGAATGAAGAAGAAAACATGGAGAATGTTGGAAAAATTCCATCATATGGGGCCACACATGTGAATATTAAATGTGTTGTGCTATTTTTTGGTTAAGTTTAAATTAAAATGATCTAATTAAGATTTAAAGTATTAAGACTTAAGAGTATAATTGTCATGGAATTAATGTGTAGATACCAGAGTGTTATTTCTAATTTGTTGAGGGGTCGAATTAGAAATAACCAACATATAATAATTTGATTATTATATATATTTAGGGTTATGGTCCCCAAATTACACGATACTTTTGTTTTCTCTGTATCCCCATTAACAGAGCAAAATATAACACGGTATGGTTCATAAAGGTCGTGATAATTTAGAAGATCACAACCCGTTCACAAATCTCCAGCAATGGATTCAGGTACGCTTCCGCTATCGATTCTTTTCCACTTTTCTCTTGAATTGGCATGGGTTAGTATTATATATTTAGGGTTTGATTAAGTATGTATAGAAACATGTTTAGGTTAAGTTTTCGGATTAATTATATACCTATACATGTTGTTTTTGTTTTATTGTGTTAATCGAAATTCTTACAAGTGGTATCAGAGACACCTATAGTCGATTCTTGAGGATTTAAGATTTGGATTTTAGGTTTAAAAAAAAAATCTGGACTTTGTTTGTCTGCTGTGTTTTGATGCATATTTATTGTTTAATATATATGTTGAATCATAAACAAAATATTATGTTTATGTTTGATTTTGTGATTTCAGTGTCGAATTTGGGTTTTGATCATCTGTGTTTGAGTTTTGTTTTTTTTTCAAGAAATTTGAGTTTTGTTTTTTCAAGAAATTAAAAAAAAAAACTGTTGTTTTTTTTAAGGAAATTAAAGAACAAAAAAGAAACTGAAACTTTTTACAGAGAATACTTATTTGTTTTGCAATTTCCATACTTTATTCATCAGTTCAAACCTGCAAATAGTCACTTGAACATCAATTGTAAACTAAGAGATAGAATTACAATCGTGATATAAAGAGGAAACATAGTTATCCTCAGCCTAACAAATAATTATCTTCAGCCTAACAAGATTCCTAACAAAAATTATTATTATCCTCACCAATTCAAAAACAAACTAAAGATCAATCAACCAAACTTCTATACCAATACCAATGGCTTACATGCGTGTGCCCATATGAGCACATATCATTCCTTCTCCCATAATCATCATTGTCCTCCAGGATGAAGCCCGTAGGTGGTTGACCAGGGGTTGGAAAATCTTCAATCATGAAGAATTAAGGACGTTGGCAATCGTGAACATGAATGAATTTCTCTTCATAATAAAGCATAATCCTTTTCCTTCGTTCTTTGGCTTCTTGTACCAAGAGATGATGAGTGGGAATTGTTGAGTCGATGGAGGTCCGAGAATGCTAGCCGTTGACTTTTGATCGATGCCTTTGGATGGTGTGGTAGGCTGGGATAGAAAAGAGGTAACGGTATTTGTTTGTAAAGAATTACGTTATTCAATCAAACGAGCTATACCAATGGCATCCTGTAGGGACTTCAGTTGCTTCACTTTTACATCAAGACGGATCTCATCCCAGAGTCTTGCAATAAAGCAATCGATTAAAAAAATTTCAGGCAAGCCGTCGACCCGATGAGAGAGCTTCTCGAATTCCTCTTGATAAGTTGGAACCGATGACACTTGTTTGAGCCGCGAAAGCACTTCGGAGGGATTCTCATAATCTGTAGGGCTGAATAAAAGTAAGACAACTTGAGTAAATTCTACCTAAGTCAGCGGTTCTTTAAATTTTTCCAACCAGTGGTGCCATTGAATTGCAATCCCATCCAAGTAAAAAGAGACTAGTTGCACTTGTTAATCTGTTGCCACACTTTTGAAGTCAAAATACTGCTCGACTTTGAAGATCCATCCCGTTGGGTCCTCATCTCCAAATTTCAGAAACGATAACTTGAGATGGTGGTTGTTTCGGTCAGTTGTGGTGCTGCTGGAGTGATTGATTCGAGAGTTGGAGCTCCCGGTTGGACCATATGGTGTGATGATTCCCCTGGTGCAAATGGATTAGTGCCACCATTAGTGGTGGTCGGGTTATGTGTGGGTCGTATGACCTGTAATTCTGTCAACACAACATGTAAAGAAGCATGAATTTGGTTGAAGTTTGACTCATGTCTTGCTAGAATCTCGCTCACCTCGTTACGAAGCTCAGTGTTAGATTTGTTTCGTGTATCCATTGAATCGAACGGCTCTGATACCGCTTGAAACGATAGTTACATTTTCTTTATTTATTTTTCAACATAATTGTATACATATAATTATAAAAAATGGATACATAAAAAAAATAGATACGTACTCAACCTAGAGTATCTTGTTCTATGCAACATATATCCACGAATACACACTATGGAACATGTGTCTATAGAAGTATATGGACATCAGAGACCCCCCCTGCACAAATTCATCTAGACATATTGCACACGACTCCTCCGTAAAGAGTATCGCAGAGCTAACCTCAAATCTAAAACTTCTATTCTGCAATATACGTATACAGTCATTAACATAGTGGTAGAGCGTAATGGGACTACAATAACCATAATGATAATAGTAAAAACCTGCATTTTGTTGTCATGATTGTCGAGGTCTTGATTGAAGAATCCCAAACGGCGCCCATGGCTCTTGAAATTAATTTTTATTACTAATTATTAAAAAAATTAATGGAATAACAGAAAATTTAAAAGTTAAATAAAATGAAAAAAAAATACAAGAAAAACCATCCGCACAAGACAAATTCATTTTCCTTCCAAATTATTTTTCCTTTACATTATCTTTCATTTTCTCACATCTCAAACATCATTTTCAAATTTAACATGTGTTGAAGTGAAAAGACTATATTTTTCCTTTAAAATGAAAAATATTAAGAAATATTTTAATAACAAATAATAACAATTCTAGGGATGTTACCAGAAGTTACACTGCCGGTTGTATCCACTCTGTACTCCTTACTGTAGACGGTCTAAACATATCTTTGACGGCTTTCTTCTGGTTATGGTGGCCAACTATACCTTATGGTTAAAAGACTAAGAACAAAGTAAAACTATGTCATCTATCAATTAGATAAGTACCAGCACGTCATGACATGACACGGTACGCATAGTACGACACATCACAATCCGATAATTACGACATGAGCGTAACATATTAGAGTAAGTAAGTAACAATACCTAATAAGGTTAAGGTTAACTTGTTACCACGTGGTCCACACTGGTTTAAAATTTCTTAAGATGGTATAATATTTGGTTAGCTTTTTCATTGATATTTTTGTAAAAGAAAAAGCAAAAATGGTGTTTTACCATTCTCAACTCTCTCTTATTCTATCTTCTATTAGGGGATTGAAGTCATATTTTCATTTTGTTGAATTTAGGTTTATTAGTGAATGTTGGTTATTTAATAATTATCAAATAAAAAAAATGTACAAGACTTATTTGATCATTGCAGTTTCTTTATTTATTTCGCAATAATATAATTAAAAAAATGGATACATAAAAAAATATAGATATGCACTTGACACACATGACTTCTTGTGATCCATGACTACACACTATGGAACATGTGTTTACATGGGTATATGGATAGCAGAGACTTCTCCGCACAAACTCATCTAGACATATTGCACATGACTCCTCCGTAAAAGGTAGCATAGAGCTAACCTCAAATCTAAAACTTTTGTTCCACAATCTACGTATGCAATCATTAACACAATGATAGAGTGCTAATGAGACTACAGTTAAGATAATCATAATAGTAAAAACCCATAGCATTTTGTTGTCATGATCGTCGAAGTCTTGGTTGAAGAATCCAAAACGGCACCCATGGCTCTTGAAATAATAATAATAAAATTATTAATTATTAAAAACCAAAATTTAATGGAATAACACAAAATTTAAAAGTTAAATAAAATGAAAAAAAAAATACAAGAATAACTATCCATACAAAACAAATTCATTTTCCTTCCAAATTATTTTTCCTTTTCATTATCTTTCATTTTCTCACATCACAAACACTATTTTCAGATTTAACATGTGCTGAAGTGAAAAGACTAAATTTTTCCTACAAAAATGAAAAATATTGAGAAATATTTTAATAACAAATAATAAAAATTCCAGGTAGGTTACCTGAAGTTGCACTACTGGTTGTATACTTGTATCCACTATGTATTCCTTACTGTTGGCGGTCCAAACATATCGTTGACGGATTGTCTTTGATGGTGGTACCTTCTGGTTAAAAGACTAAGAACAATACAAAAACATGTCTACTATCAATTAGATATGTACAAGCATGGCACGACATGTCACCGTCCGGCACGATACGTAACGACCCGATAATTACAACATGAGTGTTATATTAGAGTAACAGTACCTAATAACGATAACTTGTTACCACACAGTCCACACAGATTTAAAATTTATTAAGATGGTATAATCTCTAGATAGCTTTTTCACTACCATCAATTAAATGTTGATAAAAATGGTGTTGAATTTAGGTTTAGCAGTGAATATTATATCACAGAAAGCAAAAAAAATAAAAAGATATTTCATTTTGGTCCCTATATTGTTTTTTGAATTATATGTTTTTTTACCCATTATTTATTTTTCACTGGCTTGATCCTTATATTTTTAAAAACCCATAATGGATACATAAAAAAAAAAAAAAACTAGATATGCACTCGACACATAGAGTATCTTGTTCTATGCAACATATATCCACTAATACACACTATGGAACATGTGTCTATATATGGACAACAAAGACTCCCCTTGCACAAATCAATTTTTTCTAAACCTAAATCTTTAAATTCGCCGGTAAGTGGTAATTTCAAAACTAAAAACCAAGATTTCTACCTTCAAAACCAGGAACCAATCAATAAAAAAAAATCCAAATTTTCAACAAAATCCAAGGAAAAAAAACAATGTGCTCATTCATCTGATTTCGAGAAAACCCAAAAGCCCACAAAAGAGTAGATCGAAGATGGAGAATTCCCTTCTTTGTCCACAAGAAACTTTGTAAAATTCCATCTACCCCAAACTTCATAACAAAACCCACAACCACCCAAATCAAACCTAAGCTACAACTACCACCCTCCATCAATCGAATCGAAGCTTCTGAACCAAACCGAGTAGATTAGGTAGATGAAGTGATGGAGAACACAACGGTGGCAATGGGGCGACTTGAATTGCGGGGAATTGGTGAGATTTGCACGAACGGGTGGCGAAAGCTTTAGAGTCTCGCGGTCGGGTTCAGGTTTACCGACGATCGATTTGGTTTCCTAGATTGTGGAAGATCTGGGAGTTCTTTTAATAATTTTTTTATGATTAATTATAATTATTTCTTATTAGAAAATGAATTTAGCTTTTATTTTATTTTATTTTTCAATTTTTTATTCTTAATTATTTTTTACAATATAAAAATATATATATTTTTAAAATATTTATTATTTGGTGTTGGCCGTGGCATCTGTTTGGTTTAAAGACAACACTACCATTGACACCGTTAAAGTTGACTAACGTATGACTCACAGAGAGACCAAATTGATGGATTTTTGAAAACATATGGACCAAACCAGTGAAAAATGGACAATGGATAAAAAAATAGATAATTCAAAAAAACATATGGACTAAAATGATAATACTAAAAAAATAAATTAAAAATTAGGATGATAATTTTCAAATTATCAAAAATAAAATAAATTATGATAATCTTCATGATTTGTGTGTTAGTGGATTGGATAAGTAAACCATTAATTAATATTATGCATGTTTTGTGTGTTAGTGTATCGGCTAAGCAAGCCTTAAAATTTTGATCAATTTCATATCGATCATAGAAAATAAACAAGATAGCGCATATAATTTCGATCAATTATATGAAGCCGCATACAAGAATTTATTGGGTTCACCTCTTCTAGTCTTGTTGATTGTCGGTGTCCACCTCGAATTAATTGTAGATTTTTCTACTTCTACAACTACAGAATGTCACTGTTAATGACTCCAATATACATAAAAGGAGCAACGCCCATTATAATAACCCTCTGTGCAAGATATGCAAAGTTGAAACAAAAAATAAGATTTTTCTAACTCTGTGACCATCAACCATAGACCCATCAAACATTAAACAAAAATCACGACAATCCAACCCGACTCAGTAGAAACAAAATAGAAAAATCAAAACTTTGTTTGAAAACATGAATGTTTTTCAAAATAAAACACCCACGATATCATTTTTCTTCCATTTTGAAATATATGTGGTTTTTGCCTTAGCAACTCAGTCAAATCCACTATAAATGTTTAAATAATACACGCTTTGATCTCCCTCTCCTCTCCCTTTTCTCTAATTTCTTGCCCCTCTTTGCAATGCCTTTGAAGGGGCATTTATACATGGTTGGGTGCTGCTTAATTATTTTGTTCATTGCCTCAACATTCCCATTGGTTTGAGAGTGAGCGGATGGGGCATAGTAATTCGAGATCTTGTGGTTCCTGCACAATTTCTTAAACTTCTAGTTCTCAAGATGGGTGTCGTTGTCTCTGATGATTGTATTTGGGACCCTGAACATGTAGAGTATAATATTCTTGACAAAGTTGGTGGTGTTTACCTCTGTAATGTGCATGAGGGCCTTTGCCTCGGCCCACTTGGTAAAGTAATCCTCAACTATGATTGCATGCTTTACTCCCCCCTTCACTCCTGTTGACATTGGTAGTATGAGGTCAAGACCCCATATGGCGAAAAGCCAAGGGGAGGTAAGACTCCTGAGCAACTCGTTGGGTTATCGAATGTCATTAACAGTTTTCTGACATGTTTTGAACCTTTCCGTGAACCGCTGAGCATCTGTAAATAGGGTTGGCCAATAAAATCCCTGCCTGAGTATTTTATGTGCCAGGCTATTACCCCTCATGTGATTTTCTCACACACCGCTGTGAACATCTTTTAGGATCTGTTCAGCTTCTTCTTTTGTAGTGCACCTTTGTAATACCTTTGAGAATCCTTTTATGTACAGCTATTCACCAATAATGGTGTATTGGGTTGATCTATACCTGATGAGCTTTGTTTCGCGGTGTCTTTTGGGAGGGTGCCTTCTTCCAAGTATTTTCTGAGCTGGGTTATCCAGCTGTTCGACTGTGCTTGCATTTCTTGAATTTTTGCTATTAATTCTTCCGGTTCAGATATACTTGGCTTAGTCAGATATGCAACTGGGATTGTTATTTCTTTAATTTGAGTTGCTGATACTAATTTGGACAGAACATCTTCCCTCTCATTTTCTTCTCTCGAGATTTGAGTGATCCTGAATTCTTTAAAACATCTGAGCAATCTCTTTGTCATGTCCATGTAAGCCATCATGTACTCGTCTCTATCCTGATGCTCGTCTAAGACTTGATTGACCACAACTTGTGAATCGCTGAAGATTTTTACTTCATCGACTTTTAATGCAATCCATACTCTTAAACTGGCTAATAGAGCCAGTATTTAGCCTGGTTATTGGTCGCCTTAAAGTCAAATCTCATGGCACATTCCACGGTATCCCTTTCTGAGGTAGATATTACTATCCATGCCCTACTGCCATGTGTGTTTAATGAAACATCCACACATAACCTCAACTGGAAATTCTTCTCTTGCTCTTCTTTCATCATTCTTTTTACCTCCATTTTTGGCTCAATGAATTCAGCTATAAAATTTACCACGACTTGCCCTTTAATTGACGCCTTAGGTGTATACTTGATGTCAAACTCGCTCAGCTCTATCACCCACGTAGTCAATCGCCCAGATACTTCTGCCTTCTATAGGATTTGCTTGAGCGGGTAGTCAGTATATACTTCCACCATGTGTGCTTGAAAGTACGGTCTCAATTTTCTTACTGCAATGACCATGTGTGAGTATCTCGCATCTGCCAGCAATAGGGCTTTGTTGTGTAGTGCACCAGTTTCTAGACTCCCTCATCCAATCGAATTAACACAGAGCTGGCTGTTACTTCTGCGAGGGATAGGTACAGATAAAGGGTCTCCCCAAGTTTAGGCTTAGAGAGAATCGGTGCTCGGCTTAGGTATTATTTTATTTTCTGGAAAGCTTCTTCACACTCTTGGTTCCACTCGGGTCCCTTCCCTCTCTTTATTGCTTTAAAGAACGATAATCATTTAACTGTTTCTTTACGATGAGTTTTATTAAGCAAAGCGGCAAAACCACAACAAGGAAACAAGCAAAAAACACAAAACCAACACAACTGAAGGCCACACAGCCACAACCAACTAGAACAAAAGAGTAACACAAAGAATACAACACCTAGAAAATGCCCACAACAGACGCGTCCTAACACAACGAAAACAAAAACAGAGTTCTAAGAAAACATCTCATCAAAGCCAACCAAAAGGAAATGAAAAAATCCATCATAGAAAGCCCACATCAAAGACCCACAAACGCAGAGACACGAAAAGCTCAAGACTTCTTAGGCATGTATTTGGTAACCAAACTTTTCACCAACTCATGAAACCTATTATCATTCTCCTTCCTCCTTCTGGCAATAATCTCTAACATCATCTTCTTTTTACCATTGAAATCAGAACCACAGGCCAACCCTCTCTCAATTACCATTACAATTTTATCATGGAGGTTTCACACCACATTTGTCTTCCTTTCAGGATTCAGTTGCTACATAGCACCATAAATACTAACACTCGTTATCTTCATGCTATGACTCTTAATCAAAACTGTGTTTCTCCCCCCTTTCCTTCTGTTAGCCACCTCACAACTCTTATCTTCTGAACTAAAACATATCTCATTGAACCTGACAACAGGAAGATGTTCAGATGAGTCGCTCCAAGCACCTACCTTAAAATCGGGCTCATATGCTTTTTCTACTGATTCATCCTTAACAGTTTCCTTATGGCCCATAAATTTAAAATTAAAAAACAGCCCACCTTTGAACTTTCCTCAGACAAAGACATGCTGTTATTATCCTTACCACAATCAAGACCACTTGTTAATTCAAAATTCCCTTTATCGATTGAACCCTACCCCTTCACTTTAGTATCTTGAACCCCACCCATCTGACCTTTGTCTGCAACACCACTGACATCAATATTTAAATTATTTGCAATACCACACTCAAGACCACTTGTTAATTCAAAATCCCCATTATCAATTGAACCATACCCCTTCACTTTAGTATATCGAACCCACATCTGACCTTTGTTTACAGCCTCACTAGCATTAACATTGAAATTATTCAAAGCAACAACTTCTACCTCTATTCAAGGAATGAATTCCGGTAAAGAATTCCAAACAATAGGGGAATGCATCAAACCTAGAAAATTATCCAACCAAGATTTAGCCACAGGCACCAGGATCTTCCATCACCCAAACAAAGAAGGAAGATTCTTCTACCTCGACTTTGATCTTGCAAGAACTTTTCCTCTCATGAGAAATCATGACCAGAACTCTCCCTCTATCCAATCTTCCTTTCTTTAGAGTTTCATCATCAACTAGGAAAGGTTCTCCTAGCTGTCTTCCCACCTTTATGAAGAAATCGAGGCACCAACAACTCAAAGGGACTCCTAAAATGTTAATCCATATTTTTTTAGTTTGTGGAATCATAGAGTCATGCCATCTTGACATAGAAAGGAAACAAGCTTCCCAAAAGAATTTGTTCTTAATAAAACCTTCACTATCAGACTTAGATTCAAAGCTCCAAATGATACTTTTATCCCCTAAAAAAGACGACGAGAACTTGAAACCCCTTGAACTCAACCTCCGGTTTACAATTGAAACACAAGAAAAAACCTTTAAAACTCTCACCACACATCTAGAAAGCCATCATTCATCCTCATTTGACCTGGTCCAAGACATTGACATCAGTTTCACATCCTTTTTAAACTCTCTGTCATGGTTCCTTTCTTGAAAATGCTTCACAATGTCTGTACAAGAGTGAGAACCATGGTATACGAGCTGTCTAGAACTAACTACTCCATTTCTTACTCGGTTCTATCCAATACCCATATTAAGAAAACTTTCATTTCCTTCTCCTTAACTAGCCGTTGAATAGCTTTTGGTTCCACACTCACCATGATGACTGAATGTATGAAATCTTCTCTATTGATTTGGATATGAACCAATTGAGGGAGGTGAGACATCCAGTCAATCTTTGCACCTCCTTTAGAGTTTTTGGTGAAATCATATCAGCAAGGCCTTTGATTTTCTCAGAGTTTACTTCAATTTCTCTTTGGTGTACTTGAAACAGAGGAATTTCCCGAAGGGACACCGAATACACACTTGCTTGGTTTAGCTTCATCTTGTATCTCTTTAGTATGTCAAAAGTTTCCCTCAAATCCATCACATGTCTATCTAGTGTGATGCTTTTGGTTAACATGTCATCTCCATACATCTTCATGTTTCTTCCAATCTGTCGGGTGAATATCCTGTTCACTAACCCTTGATAAGTGGCTCCAACATTCTTTAGACAGAAGGGCATCAATGTATAACAGTATAATCCTTGATCAGTTGTGAATGCTGTTTTTTCTTTGTCTGCTTTATTCATTCGGATCTGGCAGTATCCCGAGTATGCATCCATGAAGTTGAACATTTCACGGCATGTTGTGGCGGCTACCAACTGGTATATCCTTAGGAGTGAGAAGCTATCTTTCAGGAAAGCTTTGTTCAAATCGGTGAAGTCCACATACATTCTCCATTGGTTGTTGTGGGTAATTGACCTCCTTGATTGATCCGGCAATGAGCAATTTTTCCACTTCTTTCTTAATCACTGCGTTTCATTTCGGGTTGAACACTCGTCTCTTCTGGACAATCGGTCTATACTTTCAGTCGATAGCCAGGCAGTGTGATATTTTCTTTGTATCAAACCCTAACATATCGTCGTGATTTCATACGAACATATCTTTGTATTCCATCAGCAAACTAGTTTGGTCAGCTCGTCATCGCACTAGTTTGCTGGATGTAACCCTGGATGTAACTTTGGTCGGCTCACCACCGTCCAGGGTTACATCCTATGTTGATTCTCCAGTCTGGGTTTCTGGTTCCTCACTTGGATCCAACTCAAAGCTATGAGAACTTCAGCTTTTGATTCATCCGAGCCTTGTTCGGCCAACTGAAGTATGCACACTTGGTCTTCTCTGTCTTCTTTGTTCTTATAAATCGAAAGGTTTGCCCTTCGTGCCATTTATTACGGTCTTTTGACCATACCTACCCTATATTCTGTTGAAAACTTCATCATTAGGACGTAGGTGGTCATGATTGTTTTTGCTTTATTCAGGAATGGTCGACATAGCATAACATTGTAGGGCCAATTCTTTATATCTACCATTACAAAATCGAGCAATACCGTTTTCTAGCAAGGGGCCTCTCCAACCTTGACTGGCAACTTTGTCATACCCAATGATCTGACCTCGGCTCCCTCAAATCCTCTGAGTGGGGTGTGGAAAGGTAGTAAGTCTTTCTTATCTAGCCTCAGTTGATCATACACATCTATGCTCAGAATGTCTACCGAGCTCCCATTGTCGATCAGTACTAGACAAACCTCTCTTTGACCGATCCAAGCACTTATAACAAGCGCATAAGTAGGTTTAACATCTACTTAATGCGAGTCTGCTTCCTGTAAATATCACTGGGTCCCAACCTTCTTTGATTCCTTTTTGGATTATGTTCTATAGAGTTCACATCAAGATCTCTTCTAGCTTTTATCGTTTCTCGAATTTTCTATGCCTTCTCTTTGTTGCTCCTACCAGTCGACGACCCACCGAAGATGTTGTTTATTGATACCTCCTCTTTGGGCTTTTTTGGACACGTTTTTCTTCCTCGGATCTTTTACCGGCTATCTCCATGCCAGTCCATTTTCTCGATCTTCTTTACAACAAGATCCTTCATGTGACCTTCTTAGATAAGGCTCTAAATACGATCTTTGAGCTGGAAACACTTGAAAGTTTCATGCCCGTTTTTCTTGTGGAAACAACAGTACTTTGTGGTGTCCCTACGGATGAACCGCGACTGCCTCGAGGGTTCCTTTAACAAATTCCTTTCTTCCAAAATCGTAAGGATTTCTTCCTATTTCTTTTTTAAAAGGGTGTAATTGGTGTACTTCCCCTGAAACTTCTCTCTTCCATGGTCAGAATTTCGGTTGTTGTCTCGACCATCCCGAGCCTTACCCTTTTGTCTATCTCCTTTCTAGTTTTAAGACTTGGGCCCAGTTTGGCATTGCTGTGCTGTGGGAAAAATTGTTTTTGATTCTGCTGTGGGGGTATTGCTTTTGGATTTGCTGTGAGAAGAATCAATTGAGTGTTTGGTAAACTTATTTTTAAAAGTGTTGTGACTGTACAAAATTACTAGAAAGGAAAAAAATGAATATTTAAGATGATTTGAAAATAAATAATTTATTTTATTTTTGTATAACCATAAACATGTTATAAAATAAATAATTTATTTTATTTTTGTGTGACCATAAACTTCTTATAAAATAAATAAATAAATTTTGTTAAAAAATATATAATTTTGCTTTAATATTTTTTTTTATCTATTGCCACATATATTGTGAATATATCAAGAAAACTAGCATAATTTGATTCAAAGATTCATAAAATTACACAATTGAAATAGATAACACATAAATAGCAAACTATGTGTTATAGTAAATTGTAAATAAAATAATAAATGATAAGTGTGTGTTTTGTTATGTAGTAAATTTCATAAAAGGTAAGGGATAAAATAGTAAGTTTGGAAAAAAAAATCATTAATAAGAGTATTGAGTGTGTTTTCATTTCTGCTTCCTAGGAAGCTGATTCCTAAAAGCATCAATTTATAGCTTCCCAATTTCTGTTGTGGGGGAAGCCAAAAGAGACCAAAAGCACTTTCTAGAAATTTAATCAAACACCCCAGACCAACTTCAGAAGCACTTTTAGCTCTAAGAGCAGCATGGGATGCAATCCCAAACTGGGCCTTGGATCCACCGTCTTTAGCTTTTTCATATGGACGTCTGCTATGTATAAAATTCCCGCCTGTAGCAATTTTTCTCTTCTTCGACCAGGGCATAATCCCCATTGCCATGTCTATCATATCAGTATAGCTAGTTAGACAAACTCTCCTCAAGTCGTAAGAGAGTTGTCCAATATGTAGTTAATGATGAATACGGTGATGATAGCTTCGTCATTCGCGCTTCCGATCTCCGACACTTCCTGACCAAACTTTCTGACATATTTTTTGAGTGATTCATTCTGTTCCTACTTCAGTTGGGAGAGGTGGGCCACTGATTTCTTCCTATGCACGTTTCCAAGGAATTGCCTTGAGAACATATTGGTTAGATCGCTAACGTTTCCTATGCCTGCTTTGGGCAATCTCCCAAACCACTGAGATTCTAAATCCACGAGGGTATAAGGAAAGTTGAGGCGTAAAAGTGCATCATTCTGGGGGTATTGAGCCATAGTGACATACTCTTTTGGGTCTGTATCTTTCTTGAATTGCTCCATATGTAGCATCCTGAATCTGTCCGGAAACGGGGTACGGAGGACATCGTTAGTGAAGGAACTGTCTGACTCATCATCTGATAGCTCATTGCACCTGTATCGCCTGACTAGGGCATCCATCTATTGGGGTAAATATGAAGCGTGCCTGGATGGGCCGGCCCGCTTGGCCTGTCAAGGAAGGCAGGTCGTGCCTAGCATGGCCCACCTGAGGGCGTGCCGTGCCAGGCACAACCCACATTGATGGACCGTCTTGGACCCCATATCGAGGCACGTCGTGCCGGCCCGGCCCGGCCCGGCATGCCATGCCAAACCGTCGGCATGGCAGGCCAAATTATATATAAAAAAACTTAAAAAAAATATTTTATTTATAAAAATAAAATGTTTTAAATATAAATGATATTGAAGAGTACCGAACCATGGTTCATAACCCTTGTTTAGATAAGTAAGTTTTCATTTATCTTTCCCTCATTTTTATATTGGTTAGATCTCTCTTCAATGCTCTTATTTATCAGATGTAGGATATGGGATTAAATACAACTATGGTTATAAGCAATTACTATGACCAAGATTAGAGAAGAATGTTATGTGAGTGATATTTAATGATTATTTATATGATTTTTGTTCATAGATCGAAAAGATATAAATTATTGTATAATAATATAATATCAATAGATGGTTTATTTGATTTTTTTTAACAAAACCATTATTTAATTCTAATAGACCTCCCAACTCTCTCTATGTTTTCCATATTTAGATAAAAAAAAATGGACTCAAGAGAATATCATTATGATATATACTTGTATCAATGAATGGAAATGAAAATTCAATCTCACATCCCACATCGGATAAACAAAAGGAATGAATAGAGATATAACCTATATAAAAATGAGGAAAAAGTAAAGGAAAACATATTTACTTGGACAAGGGTTATGGGCCACATCCCAATACTCTATGATGTCTATACTCTATGATTATTATTAACAAATTAAAAAAAAAAAAAAAGTAAAAGTGGGCCGGCCCGTTTGGCCTGCCTAGCCGGCACAGCTCGCCATAGCAGGGCCCTTATTTTCCAAAACGGGTTGGGCCTGGCCCGGCACGCCGTGCTAAAACAAGTCAGGCCGGCCCAATTTTACACCACTACATCCATCTGCCGCCTGTTATTCTAGACCTCATGGGTCAAGCTCTATATGAGTATATTCCTCTTGTCATACGGATCCCCACTAGGATCAAAACTCTGGCTAATGGTTAAACCTAGTCTTTGTTCTTCTTCATTTTGTCCATGGCCTTATCGGGTTAGACCATGTTACTGGATTGTCCTTCTTTGGTGCCTTCGACGATGGTGTCTGTCTTTCTCTTCGAGTGATGATGACCGATCCCTCATGCACGTATGCCTATTAGGTCGGTTTTGGCTCCTCTCGAGGGGACATCTCTCTTATCTACGTTCTTCATTGGTCGGTGGGACCATTTAAAGTCTAACCACTAATTTTGGTTGGTCATTGATCATTAAGTCAACACTCGTAGGCCTGGTGATTCTGGGTGTGGTGTCGACCCCTAACATGTCACTTGGTAATCCCTCAGGGTTCTTTGAGTCATTCCTGATGTTGTCATCTCCCTCACTGGCTATTGTTTCACAAGGGAATTTTTAAATTAATGTTTTAAATACGGAGGTTCACCTCCTCCTTCTAGCGCCAATTGTTGACGATGATTTTTTGATGGTTAACCAATCAACTATTTAAATCGGTGTAAACCAGTAAACATGAATGAAATAAAAGACGCAATGGTAATAAAGAAATTATACAAAATGGAATACATCGTAAAACTCCGGTAATCAGAGAAATATCTATAGGTTGTTGCCTTAGCAACTCAAACAAATCCGTTATAAATGTTTAAATAATACATGTTTTTATCTCCCCTCTCTATTTTCTTTAATTTCTTGCCCCCTCTTAGATGTGCCTTTGCAGGGTATTTATATAACGTGCTGCTAGAGGTTTTTGGGTGCTGCTTAATTATTTTGTTCACCGCCTCAACCTGGCCATTGGTTTGAGGGTGAGTGGGTGTGGCATAGTAATTCACGATCTTGTGGTCTCTGTACAATTTCTTAAATTTTTGGTTGTCAAACTGAGTGTCGTTTTCTCTGATGATGGTTTCCCCGAACTTGTAGAGTATATTCTTCTTGAAAAAGTTGGTGGTGTTCGCTTCTGTAATGTGCATGAGAGCCTCTTCCTCGTCCCCCTTGGTGCAGTAATCCACTGCTACGATTGCATGCTTTGTTCTGACAATGATTTTTCGATGGTCAACCAGTCAACAATTTAAATTGGTGTAAACCTATAAACATGAATGAAATAAAGGATACAATGGTATTAACAAAATTATTAAAAACGGAATACTTGGTAAAACTTCGATAATCGGAGAAACGTCCACGGGTTGTTGCCTTAACAACTCAGTCAAATCCACTATAAATGTTTGAATAATACGTGCTTTGATATCCCTCTCTCTTTGTCTAAATTCTTGCCCTTTCTTTGCTACATCTTTGCAGGGGTATTTATACATGGTGCTGCTATGGTTTTTTGGGTGCTGCTATGGTGTATCATCGTGGCGTACAAGTAAAAGATTACAGAGTTGATTTAGGGATATTTTTTCTATTTGATGTTATCTCATTTTAAATGCTTTTGAATCAAATCCCGTTTCTGTCTCTGACCACCTAAAGTGTATGAGTGGATCTGTTTGTTTCCTTGTTGGACTCTTGGTGACTGTATTTTAGTTGATTTGTGATTGCCTATCATTGTTATTTACTTTGTGGGCAGCGGATAGAATAACATGTTGTTGTCTCACGTTCGTGCCAAGTATGGATGAACAAGCTTTACTCTTCTGCTAGACTCGTCTTGATTCTACTCCATTTTTACTCGGGGTTACTGGTCTAATATTTATTACACCGATGCCTAGTACTTTGTCCATGTGGGGTGTCAACGTGTCTCCTTTTGACCGGCCATTTGACTTTTTGCTTACGTGGACATGTCAGCCTGTGCTTTTTTGGTGGGGTGTCTTCTCTAGTGAATTTTCACATATAACAAACCCATATCTATGAACCCAACCCAGAAAACCTAAACTAAACCCAGATCATTGTCTAATCAAATAATCATCGATCCATCTCATCCTCTCATCGTGATCACTATCACACAAATTAATATCAGGTCATCATTCACCGGCACACTGATTCACCACACATACACAACACATACATGAACCATCCACGGATCATAGAGATCCAATCTCTAGATCTCTTTATTAAAAAAAATTAAAAAAAATTATGGATCTAGAAACACAAAAGAAAAAAAAGAATCAAATCACCAATCACCATCACCAGCTACCAAACTGATCCAAGCATCAAATCTTGATCTCAAAATCGCACCACCAACAATAAAACTCTCACAAATCTCTCTCGTGACGTGTCAAACCAAAACCAAATCGATGGTGTGTGTGCTGGGTTTCTAGGCTGGTGTTTTTGTTGAATTAGTGAGAGATAGAGAGATAAAGATTCGAGAGACAAATAGAGAGTCGAGATTATGATTTTGTTTTGGGTTTGAGTGGTTAGTGGGTGTTAGACCGATTTGGATTTTGTGCTTGTTATGAATAGAGAAATGATCGAAGAAGAAAATTTGGGAATTAGGGATTCGATGGATTTCAATTTGGATTTTATGTTTTCCTCTCTGATGTATTAAAAAGGGAAAATGAGGAATGAATTAATCAGAGAAGAATTTTATCCAATCTCTCTACAATTCTATCTCTCTATAACTAATTTCTCTTTCTCGATCTAATCTATCTCTCCGTTATGTTCTTTTTACAATTTTCTAGCACACATACCATTAGATTTTCCAGAGATCTAGATCCACAAACATGGTGATGATGAAACAAAAAATCCAAACACATCATCTTTGATGTTCTGGATATGTTTGAGTTTTTTTATACATATAAAGAGATAAAAACAAATTTGTTTTTTTTTTTGTTTTTAATATTAAATAAAAAATAAAAAGAGATATCTCCACCATCCGTCTCAGAGATGGACGGTGGAGATCAATCTTTTTTTAATTTTTTTGTTTCAATTTGTTTTTATATTTTTTATTTAAGAAATATTTTGGAGGTTAAATGGTTATTTCATGATTATATTAAGGACAAAATGGTCATTTGACCGTGAGACTGACGGTCAACGCATTTTTTGGATGAAAATTCTAACAAAAGGGCGAGATTTTACGATAGTTCCATTTTAGGGGGAATACCGGCCAATGTGGACAAACTTTATCCTCACATTTCTAATAGGGCAAACATTATTGGAGGGGGGGTGGGATATGATATGTCCCCATAAGATTTCAATTGCCATAGAGTTAACATCTATTTAAGTAGTAGTATCCTATCAAAAGTTTTGTGCATTTCAACCTTTTAAACATTACCTTGCATTCATTTGAATCCAACTCCCTCTCCTCACAATTTTTTTTTTTAAAAAAAGAACAACTACAACCATGATTTACCACTCTTTAACACGTTGAAAAAATGAAAAAAAGGTAAAATAATTAAAACATAGGTGGCTACCAAATTGAGTTAGATGCTTTGTCTTATGGTGTAAAAATTTTTAAGGCTTGCTTAGTCAACACACTAATACACATAGCAGTATAAAAAAATTTAAAGCTTGCTTAGCCAATCCATTAACACGCAAAGCATGATATATTATTTAATAGTAACAATAATTTACATTTCTATACTTCTGAAAATTGCACATGCTTTCTCATACATCGCTTATTCTCATACATCTTTATTATCTTAATAAAGTAATTAAAAAAGTCAAAACTATCAAACATCTCGGTTTTATTGACAGTGACCTGAAAACTCTTACCAAATCTCACAGCATCTACCTCAAATGAATCAATAATGTTTGATAAAACCATTATCACATCTATCAACCTTATGTCATATGGTTTCTATTACCATAGAGTAAACATCTGTTTGAATAGTAGTATCCTATCAAACACTTTAGGTATTTTTAAGTTTTTTGACACTACCTTTAATTCATCTGAATCTATCTCTCTTTTCTCACAAAATAATCTCGATCTGTCATACAACCCATATTTGTCATCTGTCCTACAATAACAAGTTGAAGAACAAAAAAAAAGTAAAATATTGATAGCATAATCATTAATCAATGAGGAAATCAACAATAACACAAAGAAACACCATAACACCAACCTTCTGATTGGATGAACTGGATCCGACAATCTTAGAAAAATGAAATATTATAAGTACGAAACCCACATTGATATAATATAGTCCGCTTTGGGCCTAAGCCGCACGGATTTGCTCTTGGGACACTTCTCAAAAGATCTCATACCAATGGAGCTAATGTCTATACTTATATACCCATAATCATCCCCATGTTTAGCCAACATGGGACTTTGGTCGTACACCCAACAATCCTCCCCTTGAACAAATGACCATCATTATCTTCACGGTCTGGGTCTCCCCTCAAACGATCTCCATCAACATCTTCCCCATAATAGGAAGATCAAACGTTCCATCAAGGTCCGCCTCCTCGAGAGTTCACATTACGAATCCATCGCGAGCTAAACTAGGGCCCAACAACTCTTGGTTTGGATTTTATACAACTGTTAAGTCTGGGACCAGGCTCTGATGCCACCTCTTAAAAGAATGTTAGGTTTTATTGTGTTGGCATTAATTCCATATCAAATGATGTTTACTTGTAATGATTTAGTTGTTTAGATTCATGATGATTCAAGCTTCAAGGAAGAAGGAACAACTAGTTAAAGCAAGTTTAAAGTCTTCAAAGAGAAAGGATGCAATATGGTTCTATAAAGGTATACTAAGATCTTATCTTTCTCTTACAAGGCTTAGGCACACACACACAATTCATACATTTGTGTCCCTGCATCGTTGTGCACCATTATAGGCAAACACATACAATTCATTCATATGTGTCTCTGTATCGTTGTGCACCATGTATAACACATTCACACAATTGAAGATGAATGCTCATGCATTGGTATGGAAATAACATGTTTTGGAAAATGCATGATTTGAGACTATCTCTATGTAGTTTGCATTCTAGTGTGAATTGTGTTTGTATATGTATATGTTTGTATAACATGGATATTGAACTTGATTTTAGTCTTAAATCATTCTTGATTGATTTCTGGTCATTTCGGTTACTCATACTATTGATTTCAAGTTCTAAGTCAAAAGATACTACACTTTCAACTCATATTGCATACATTGTCTTCGTCTTTGAATATCGAGTTGAATTATTATTTTCTAGGTTGAGTATCTTATATGTCCATATCCATGAGAGAGTTACGGTTCGTAATCCATAAACGGATTCGAATTCCGAGTTTGGAGGCCAAAGAACGGTTGAAGAACGCAAGAGGAGTGCAAAGGAGTTACACCATGGCCAAAGGCCATCAAGTGGTGCAAGCCTGAGATGGCGCGTGGCCATCTCAGCCGTAACTCCTTGCTGCCCCAAGATGCCCACGCGCCATCTCGGGGAAGCATTCTCAAAGGAGAGCATTTTGGTCTATTTGCTTATATTCTTTCCCTATCATTTATATTTCCCTTCCCTCTCACATTTCATTCTAAGAAGAAATTTAAAACTTGAGTGCAGAATTTTCTCTATATTTTATCACCTTCCAAACACCATAACTTCTTCATTTGAACTCCTAGCTGTTTTTGTGAGTTTAGACTCAAAAAATGGGACTGCACCAAAATCAACTAAGGTATTGATTTTCTCTCAAAGTTTTCGTTTAAAACTTGGTCAATAGCCTTGGGTTTTCTTCTTCAACATATATATGTGTCTTATGATAGTTTTGATTTAAGTTTTGATTTAAGTTTTGAACTCATTTAAAGCTAGATTGAGTTTCAATTGAAATCTCACATGTTAAGTTAGGTTTTGATTTTGCCTATGTTTTCACATGTTTGGGATTGTATTGTGCTAGCTTTGATTCTAGGACTATTTGATGATCTTTGATTGATTGATTTTGTGAAAAATAGTTTCTCACATGTACTAGGCTCTCTTTGGCCGAAATCTCACAATGATACACGTGCTTGTGTTTTTTTGAGCTATTCATGTACTTTGTTGAATCTATTAATAGGAATATACTCTAGAACTTTAGCTTTAATCTAAATGACTTTGTCACATGATTTTAGCATGTTTTTGGTTTATGAGATTTAAACTTGATTATGTGTTAATTGAACATATCTTGTGATTCAAGTTTTAGATCTATGCATGCATCTAGGTTGTAATTAATATTGAACATATCTTACATGATCTAGATGGATTAAACATACATGATTGACTAGACTATATTTGTTTTGTGCATTCATGCTCATGTCTAGTATTTTCCATAAGATGTGTTGATCATAACATTCTATGTTGCTCGCTTGTTTGCGTTTTGCATTCATAATCACCTAGATGCCTTGTGAGAATGAAGTCTTGACAATAGGTGTGAGACCTATATTGTTGAGCGAGAAAGTCTTGGCAAGAGGTGTGAGACATTGGATTGTCAAGCAAGGAAGTCTTGACTAGAGTCGGGAGGACTCGGATAGTTGAGCAAGAAGTCTTGCCTAGGGTCGTGAGGATCTGGAAGGGTAAGCGAGGAAGTCTTGACAAGAGTCGGGAGGACTCAGATAGTTGAGCAAGAAGTCTTGCCTAGGATCGTGAGGATCCGGAAAGGTGAGCGAGGAAGTCTTGACAAATGGTGTGAGGCCTCGAATTGTTGAGCAAGAGGGCGACATCTTCATGAGTAGGATAAGAGGGTAGTTTCTAGGTGGGTCACTTGAGAGATTGTACTTGTCTTATCTACTAGTGGATTTTGTTTGCCGGTGGTTGCTAACCCGTGAATGTTTCCTCTTTGGAGGTTTACCACGTTATATCTTGTGTCAACTTTTCTCTATCCCTATCTCTCTTATATTTGTATTTGTTATTTGAATACTATGGATAGAACTCTATATGTAAGTTGACTTTCTTTCTATAATATAGATTGTGTATGTGTTACAATTACTTGTTTGTATCACACTTTACTTGTTTTTTATATTGATTAAGTGTCTTTAATTGATATATATATTGTGATACAAGCAATCTAGAGGGACAAATTTTTGTTTGTTTCTAATGGAGTTGAAAAATGTGTCTAACCTATTCACCCCCCCTCCCCCCCCTCTAGGTTAGCCTTGAGCATTTAACTGTGTTTGTATTTTCAATTGGTATTAGAGCAGGACACTAGATTGTACTTAGTGAGAGTCCAGGTGATACATTCACGGTTTTTGCAAAGCTTTTGAAGTCATGGGTTTACAAGATGATGTAATGGTGGAAAGAGCCTCAAATACTAGGCCATCATTACTTCGAGGCACTAACTATGGGTATTGGAAGTTGAGGATGAAAGCCTGCATCCGTTCTATTGATGAAAGGGCTTTGATGGTAGTGGAAGAAGGTTATAGTCCTCCTACCAAAGTTCAAGAGGATGGAACCATGATACTCAAGCCAATAAGTGAATGGACAACGAATGAGTTTGAGGTTGCTAAGTGGCATCATCGTACTATGAATGCCATCTTTGGAGGAGTTGATGGGCATCAATTCTCCTACATTCAAAATCTTGAATCCGTAAAGGAAGCTTGGGATACTCTCCAAGTTACTAATGAAGGAACTTTAGCGGTGAAGAAATCGAGGCTTCAAATGTTGGCATCACAATTTAAAGGTTTAAGTATAGGTAAAGAAGAAAAGTTCGAAGACTTCTAATTCTGGCTTCTTAACATTGCTAACCAATATCAAGCACTTGGAGTACCTATCTCAAAAGAGCGTTTAAATTGAAAAATCCTTAGGTCTCTTCCTAAGAGATTTAAATCAAAGGTGACGGCCATTGAGGAAATCAAGGATGTGGATAGTATGAACATTGATGAGTTGCTTGGGTCTCTCCAAATTTATGAGATGTGCTTGAAGCCAAAGATTAAGAGTAAGGGAATCGCTCTCAATGATATTGAGGAGGAGAGTGATGATGAAAATGAAGAGATGGCTCTTTTGGTTAGAAAGTTCAAGAAGTTTCTAAAGAAGAATGCCAAGCCTGGAGGCAAGTCTTCTAAGGAAAAGGGAGTTAAGAAAACATTATCTCCAAGGAATGAGAAGAATAGTCAAGCCATGAACAAGAAAGATGTTCAATGCTATAATTGTCATGGTTTCGGTCACTTTGCTAGTGAGTGCACCAAGAAGCCATCTAAGAAAGACAAGAAAGGCAAAGTGTTGGCGGCTACTTGGAGTGATGATAACTCTAGTGATAATGAGAGCTCTAGTAGTGAGTCTTCAAGTGATGAAGAGTTGGTGAGCAACTTTGTAGCTCTAACGGCTTCTCATTCTCACTAGATGTTGATGGTACAATATCTTTGAACAAGAACTTTGATACAAATCATCATGGAAGCTCTAGTTCCAATCCTACTAATCTTGAGTTGTTGGCCAAGATAGAGAAGCTTGAAGAAGATAGAGATAATGCTCCAAGAGAGGTAGTTGAGAAGGATGATTTGATCAAGAAATAACTAGATGAGTTTGTGATTGTCACTCGTAGACTTCTTGGTGAGAAAGGTGATATTATGAAGAAGTTTAGAGAACTTGAAAAGATAAACCTTGAGAAGGATAATGTGATATCTGTTTTGAAAAAGAGAAAACAAGAATTAATGGAAGAGATAGACACGGCTAAGGAGGTTATTAAGGACTTAGTGAATGATTCGGTAAGTGTGTCTAGTGTTAGGAATCTTGTTAACTCTTATAGTGCTGAAGACGACTTGGTAGTTAAAAAGGAGCCCTTGGAAGCACCACTTCCTACTCACTTGGATGAAGTCGTGATTGATAAGAAACCACACAAGAAGTGAAGATCAAAAGCCAAGAAGAAGTTGGCGAACAAGGTATATTTGCAAACTCCTAGTGAAGCTAGTTCAACTCCAAAAGGTACGATCTCATCTTTTATTCTAATTTGCCACTATTGCAACACAATAGGTCACATTAAGCCTAGGTGTTATAAATATATTTAAAAATGCAAATTAGGAAATGAATCTAGAGATAAGGAGATTAAACTTTAACTTGAACATGCTAAGGATTTGAAAGTTGAAAAAGATGATAATATTGTTAAGCATGAGAATAAGTTGTGGAGTAGAAAGAAAACTAATCTTGTTCAACTTGACAAAGCTTGTGTTGAAAATGTTAAGGAATAGTGTGTTAATGATATTCTTGTTAACCAAGTCATTGAAGGACTTTACTCTAGATTTAACATTGTTGTCAATGATGATATTGGAAATGTTTGTGTAGGTACACCCAAGAACAAGTGGTTCAAGGGTGAGTGCTCTTATCACTAATATAAGAAGCACATGTGAGATAGCTTTGAGGCAATATATCAATTGTGTTGAGAATTCTTGCTTGCTAGCTTTGAATACTCCATGTATTGATATGAACTTGGTTATCTCACATCATGTTTGTTATAATGGTCAAAATTTGTTGATTAACTTTAGAGAAGTTCTTTTGATATATGTGTTGATTGAGTTGAGATATTATGCTTTTTATACTCTTGTTGTGAAACATCGTCAACTTGGTGTTATGAGGACATTCAAGGCAAGAGTGCTCATAAAAAGGGTGGAAGTATGATATTTGGTGAATATAATTGTCAAAAAGGTATCTCTATACTCTAATGCATGTTCTCTTAGATATTCATCTTTTGACTCAATTTTTGATATACATCTCATAGCATGTCATATTAGAGAATTTTGTATAGCATACATATGGTTCTCATTGACATTTGCTATTTTAGGATCTAATAGTGATATTGTTCACATTGATCTTAATTTTGATGATTGTTTGTGTATAGTATATTGAGTGGCATTACTTTTAAAAATATGAGCTTCATATTCTTTGAAAGCTACTCATTAGAGAAGTAATTATTATGAATAAGTCTCTACTTATTTCTCTTAGATCATGTGCTTATGAGCCATAAAATATTGGTTTTCTAAAATTGCACATTGCTTCTCTTATATGTTTTGCTATTAGGTTGAGTTTACTAATATGTAAAATTTGGATACACCTTGAAGTTTTTGTGCTTAAGTACATTTAAAATGACATATGGTTAGTATCCATTTTGCTTCGGCAAATACATAAAACTCAACTAGCATCTTCATGAAAATGGTTACACACATTGGTTGTGAAAGTTACCCAATGTGGGAAAGAGCTACACCGTTGTGATGAGTGAAAGCCGTCATGAAGTGAATTTTGTTTATGTTAAGAAAAAAAAGGAAAAATCAAAGAAGTGTTAAAATGTAATCATGAAAATAAAAAATTATTTGATTCAAAACCTAAAAAAAAAAAGGAAGGCTTAAAAAGGAGTATAGTTGAAAATCAAATGAGCTCGGGTTGAAAAACAGAAATGGGATGACGAGCCACATGCACACACATGCTCATATGTTGAAATCTATTCTCTTAAAAGCAAAAATTCCGGATGATAATCGGTTTGACTTTTTATGGAAAGAGCTTAAGATG
Organism: Dipteronia dyeriana; assembly: GCA_032871835.1. NCBI lineage: Eukaryota > Viridiplantae > Streptophyta > Magnoliopsida > Sapindales > Sapindaceae > Dipteronia > Dipteronia dyeriana. Next base: position 13,432,048 of record CM065295.1, read on the forward strand.
AATAGTTGTTGGAAATTGTTTGCATGTTGATTATCAAACTACTTCTTGATATATATTTGAAGCATATCTCTCACACACACACTTTGTTTATGAGTATGATGATATTTTAGCAATTGTTGAAGAATTATGAGAGAACTTGAAAAATCTTTGTGTATCTCTCTTAGCATATGAAGCTTATTTTTATTGATATTTCTTCAAATTGCTTGAATGTGTGATTGTGTGAACATCTTTGTGAACTTTATGCTATCATTGATTTTAGTTATAGCATTTATCAAGGGGGAGCATTGTATGCTAGACATTGTTCTCTTTAATGATATGTTCACATGCTTCATTTTGTTACATGTTGACATATTTTGACTTAATGATACTTGTAAGATATTACTCATTATCCTTGTCTTGCATGATGATTCATTCTTAAGTCATATGTCTTTGTTTTTATATCTTTGTGACTAATATGCTTGTTTTGTCTTTCACTCACTTTTGTTGTATGTATATAGCATCTTATAACACAAGAACAAATGGGAAGAACTAAGATTACCGAAAGTGGAAAACAATTGAATCCCGTTGTGAAAGTCAAGTCTACCTCAAAAGGATCCAAAGCTTCAAGGAAAAAAGATTTAGGGATCTATGGAACTAAAAAGATATTTCAAGATAGAGGTATTGACTTTGGTAAGTGAAAAGATTCTTATGTTCTTAAGTGCTTAAAGGATAGAAATTGAGAATCTTGGTTGAGCATGTTAGGAATTGTGAATGATACTCTTGTTAGAGAGTTTTATCTTGAATATATGGAAAGTGCCACCTTATTGGATGCTTTGATGGAAATTAGGGGTGTTGTATTTAGAGTTAACCCGGAAAACATTAACAAGTTTCTTGAGCTATTTAATGATATAGATTCTAGTTTTCTAGATGTGGATGTCATTCAAAATCTAAATATCATGGGTAGAACTCTTTATGACAATGCTTCTTTTGAGTGGAAAGGTAGAGCATATATTAGTCAACATGAGTTAACTAAGGCTAGTGCATTTTGGCATCTATTCATTTGCACTAACATTATTGGATCTTCGAATTCAACCGAGTTGAATAAGGACAAGATCAAAATAGTGTATGTCTTGGTAACTAATCAACCTATAAACCTTGGAGATATTCTCATGTATTACATTGATAGTGCGGCTTTCTCTACTAGAGGTGATAAAAAGCTTGCATTACTATGGTTTATTACTTTATTATGTTTAGCTCGTGGGGTTAAGAGTAGAGAAGCTGATGTGTTAGTTCAACCCTTGGAAAAGTATTATGATAAACGTGTGTCATACATGTCATATAAGAATAAGGGTAAGACTTGCGATACTTTTGGACTATTTAGTAGTTCTCAAGTTGATAGTCATGTGATTAGCACAAATATTCTTCCGGATTGGGCTATACAATTGAAGGAGAAGGTTGATGAACTTAGTGCTATAATTGTTCAACAAGATGCTAGGATAAAAGAGTTGGGGGAATGTATTGCTTCAAGTTCAAGACCACCTCTCAAGCATTATGTTAGATCAACTACTCGCACGACTTTCTTTGGTGGAACAAGTAGCTAGTATTTGAGTCTTGAGGTTTATTTCTTAACTTTTGGCATCATTTCATGTCAAAAAGGAGGAGAAAGAGATGCTAGTTACTTAGTTTCTATTTATGTTTTTTTTTTGTGAACTTTTAAACTTTCAACGGCATGTAATAATTAATCTTAAGATTTAGTTAAGAATTCTTGTGTTTTTGGCATGTATTGAGGGGGAGATACATGCATTTGTGGACTTTATTGTATATTCTTATCCATATTATATGTCGTCATTTGTTGTTTTTCTCTTGTATATGCATTGTGCTTTGAGATGATTTGCAGGTTGCTTGAAGAGAAGATCAAGATGAAGTTCAAGAGTTGATAAAGATTAGTTATATGAATCTTACTCATTGTAATATGAGGGAGTGATTTTGTGACCTATCTTCATTTTTATATAGTAAATGTATAGGTGTTTTGACATGGAATTTGCCAAAGTGGGAGAATGTTAGGTTTTAGATTGTGTTGGCATTAATTCCATATCAAAATGATGTTTACTTGTAATGATTTATTTTTTTAGATTCATGATGATTCAAGCTTCAAGGAAGAAGGAACAACTAGTCAAAGCAAGTTCAAAGTCTTCAAAGAGAAAGGATGCAATATGGTTCTACAAAGGTATACTAAGACCTTATCTTTCTCTTACAAGGCTTAGGCACACACACAATTCATACATTAGTGTCCCTGCATCGTTGTGCACCATTATAGGCAAACACATACAATTCATTCATATGCGTCCTTGCATCATTGTGCACCATGTATAACACATTCACACACTTGAAGATGAATGCTCATGCATTGGTATGGAAATAACATGTTTTGGAAAATGCATGATTGGAGACTATCTCTATGTAGTTTGCATTCTAGTGTGAATTGTGTTTTTATGTGTATATGTTTGTATAACATGGATATTGAACTTGATTTTAGTCTTAAATCATTATTGATTGAGTTCCAGTCATTTCAGTTACTCATACTATTGATTTCAAGTTCTAAGTCAAAAGATACTACACTTTTAACTCATGTTGCATGCATTGTCTTCGTCTTTGTATATCGAGTTGAATTATTATTTTCTGGATTGAGAATCTTATATGTCCATATCTGTGAGAGAGTTACGGTTCGTAATCTGTAAACAGATTTGAATTCCGTGTTCGGAGGCCAAAGAACGGTCGAAGAGAGAAGTGCAAGGGAGTTGCACCATGGCCAAAGGCCATCAAGTGGTGCAAGCCCGAGATGGCGCGTGGCCATCTCGGCCGCAACTACTTGCTGCCCCAAGATGCCCACACGCCATCTCGGGGAAGCATTCTCAAAGGAGGGCATTTTGGTCCTTTTACTTCTATTCTTTCCCTCTCCTTTATATTTCCTTTCCCTCTTACATTTCATTCTAAGAAGAAATTTAAAACTTGAGTGCAGAATTTTCTCTCTATATTTTCTCACCTTCCAAATACCATAACTTCTTCATTTGAACTCCGATTTGAGTGATTTAAATTTGAGAGTGTTTTTCTATTCATCCTCCATCTTTTCTCTGGAGGTTTGAGTTAGTTTTATTGCTGTTTTGGAGTCTAAACTCACAAAAACGGGACTGCACCAAAATCAACTAAAGTATTGATTTTCTCTCAAAGTTTTCTTTTAAAACTTGGTCAATTGCCTTGGGTTTTCTTCTTCAACATATATATATGTGTCTTGTGATAGTTTTGATTTAAGTTTTGAACTCATTTAAAGCTAGATTGAGTTTCAATTGAAATCTCACATGTTGAGTTAGGTTTTGATTTTGCCTATGTTTTTACATGTTTGGGATTGTATTGTGCTAGCTTTGATTCTAGGACTATTTGATGATCTTTGATTGATTGATTTTGTGAAAAATAGTTCCTCATATGTATTAGGCTCTCTTTGGCCGAAATCTCACAATAATACATGTGCTTGTGTTCTTTTGAGCTATTCATGTACTTTGTTGAATCTATGCATAAGAATATGCTCTAGAACTTTAGCTTTAATCTAAATGACTTTGTCACATGATTTTAGCATGTTTTTGGTTTATGAGATTTAAACTTGATTATGTGTTAATTGAACATATCTTGTGATTCAAGTTTTAGATCTATGCATGTATCTAGGTTGTAATTAACATTGAACATATCTTACATGATCTAGATGGATTAAACATGCATGATTGACTAGACTATATTTGTTTTGTGCATTCATGCTCATGTCTAGTATTTTTCATAGGATGTGTTGATCATAACATTCTATGTTGCGTGCTTGTTTGCGTTTTGCATTCATAATCACCTAGATGCATTGTGAGAAGGAAGTCTTGAAAATAGGTGTGAGACTTATGTTTTTAAGCAAGAAAGTCTTGGAAAGAGGTGTAAGACCTTGGATTGTCAAGCAATCAAGCAAGGAAGTCCTTACTAGAGTCGGGAGGACTCGAATAGTTGAGCAAGAAGTCTTGCCTAGGGTCGTGAGGATCCGGAAGGGTGAGCGAGGAAGTCTTGACTAAAGTCGGAAGGACTCGGATAGTTGAGCAAGAAGTCTTGCCTAGGATAGTGAGAATCCGAAAAAGTGAGCGAGGAAGTCTTGACAAGAGGTGTGAGGCCTCAGATCATTGAGCAAGAAGGCGACATCTTCATGAGTAGGATAGAAGGGTAGTTTCTAGGTGAAATGGTCACTTAAGAGATTGTACTTGTCTTATCTACTAATGGATTTTGTTTACCGGTGGTTGCTAACCCGTGGATGTTTCCTCTTCGGAGGTTTACCACATTATATCTTGTGTCAACTTTTCTCTATCCCTATCTCTCTTATATTTGTATTTGTTATTTGAATACTATGGATAGAACTCTATACGTAAGTTGACTTCCTTTCTATAATATAGATTGTGTATGTGTTACAATTACTTGTTTGTATCACACTTTACTTGTTTTTTATATTGATTAAGTGTCTTTAATTGATATATATATTATGATATAAGCAATCTAGAGAGACAAACTTTTGTTTATTTCTAAGGGAGTTGAAAAAAGTGTCTAACCTATTAACACCCCCCCCCCCCTCTAGGTTAGTCTTGAACATTTAACCGTGTTTGTATTTTCAAAGAAGAGTACCCACATTCTCCACATTGGTATGACATTGTCCGCTTTCAGTCTAAGCCCGCACAGATTTGCTCTTAGGACACTTTCCAAAAGACCTTCTACCAATGGAGCTAATGTTTATACTCATATACCCGTAATCATCTCTATGTCTAGCCAATGTGGGACTTTGGTTGCACAGTCAACAAAAAAAAATTATTATGGGAAAAACGGTTTTTGAACATTAGCATCATTAAAACCTAGCAAGCAACAAAGAACCGGTTAAATATGTATTTTGTATTGTAATTATAATTTATAACAAAGGAGCTCATGATTCAATATTATCTTTGTCTTAGGCTTTATTAGCTTAGAATGTGAGCTACTATCAACTTTGCGCTTTCACATTTCAAATGCAAACTTTCATTGAAATGCAAACTTTCATTGAAATGGAAACTCAAATTCTAGAGAAATTGACGCTTTCAATCACATTCCATGTAATGCACAAGACTAAGACGGTGAGTAAAGAAAATTTTAACACAAAAACATGGAACCATAAAACAAAGATACGTTGATGACTACAGTTTTGAATATTCACATTGGAAACATAATTATCTAACTCCATTACAAGGCAACAAGTTAAGAAAATTTTAACACAAATATGAAGTCATAAAACAAAGATATGTTGATGACTACATTTGTTAATATTCACATTGGAAATATAATTATCAAACTTCATTACAGTTTTCAATTTAACTTTATGATCTTGGTGAGCCAACAACGATTTTGTAATGTGGTTGCAAAATGAAAAGAATTAGGTTACATTAAAGTGCAATGGAAATTCTATACATTACAGATAGATCACAAGGTAGCAATGCATCGTGATAAAAATTCAAACGCATTTTATTTCCTAAATCAACACGTGAATATATTTATCTATGATTTCTATAATTTCAAAAAAAAAAAAAAGCACGAGCGTGAACACACATGAAAACGTGTTTTCATCCGAAAATGAAAATTCTATACTTGAAGAGCCTTATAGTTGAAGAACTTGAAATTGATTTTGACTCCGGATTTTTGCGACATGAGTTTGCATAACTTCAATATTTTGTTTTTCTGCAGTTTTCGTCTGAATTTTACAGAAACAAATGAATCTGATGAATTAGCAGAATAGAGCAGTTTCACATGTTTCTTATAGAGAGAGAAAGACACTGATTACTTAGAGAGAGAAAAATCTATACTTGAAGAGCCTTATAGTTGTTTGCTTGCTTTCGTGATAGAAAATAAAAAGGGAAGTGTTTAGAGAATTTGATGAATTTCACAGAAACACATAATCATAAAAAAAAAAAAAATACTTAAACATCAAACAACATTACAAAAATCAAATCTTTGTTCGAAAAAGAGTTACACCACAAAGAAGACATATGATCTCTACTCAATTGTGACCATCACAAAAAAAAATCAAAACTTTGTTTGAAAAATGTCATTTTTCTTCCAAATGTGTTTTTTTTAAAAAAAATAAATTAAAGCTTTTACTTTTGCTATGAAACAACACTAAACAGATCAAACTTGTTTTGTTAAAGAAAAAAAAAAGCAACTACAACCAAGATTTACCACACGTCCTAAAATAACACATTGAAGAAACAAAAAGAAGTAAAATGTTTAAAACATATGTGGTTACTATAATAGGTTGATAGCTCTGTCATATAGTGTAATTTTTTTATAGGTTTGCTTAGCCAATCCACTAACATACAAAACAGATATAAAATAAAAATTATGGCTTGCTTAACCAATCCATCAATACACAAAACATATACTGATTAATAGTAGCAATATTTTTCATTATCGTATTTCTAAAATTGCACATGCTTTCTCATACATTGTATATCCCCATACATCTTAATAAAGTAATTCAAAAAGTTAAAACAATCATACACCTTATTTTTATGTTATGGAGACTCAAACGAATTTACGGTATTTGATAAAACCTGCATCACATCTATAGACCGTATCTCATAAGGTTTCCATCACCATAGAATTACCATATGTTTGAGTTGTAGAATCCTATCAAAAAAAAATTATGTATTTCAACCTTTTAGACATTACCTTCAATTCAGTTGAATCTAACTCCTCCTTCCACAAAATAATCTCCATCTATCATACAACACAGATTTACCACTCGTCCTACCATAACACATTGAAGAAATGAAAAACATATATGGTTGCCATAGTGGGATGATAGCTTAGTCTTATGCTGTAATTTTTTTTAAGGTTTACTTAGCTAATACACTAACGTGAGCAGGTGTAAAAAAAATTTAAGGCTTGTTTAGCCAATCCACTAAGTGTGTGTTTGGTATGGCTTGTTTAGCCAATCAAAAACGTTTTTTAATACTATAAGCTATTTTGAGGTTTTTTTAATTGTTTGGCAAAACTTAAAATAACTTTTTTAATATATGAATTGTCTCAATTATCTTTTATAAAAGTCATTTAATGTCTACTTTGAGAAGCCCAGAATTTAGGCTTTTTCGAAAATATTTTTTCAAGCTTTTTAAAAACATATTAATTATCTCAACTACCCTTTATAAATTTTAGATATTTCACCATACAACTCTTTCATTATAAATACATTGTCAACACCCTTTTTATAATTCACACAACCAAAAGTTTTTTAAAAAATACATTGTCAACATCTTTTTTGTAATTTACACAACCAAAAGCCTTTTTTTTTCTAGAAAGTCTACTCATTAGAAGCTTCACTATAAAAAGAAAATCTACTCTAAAAGTTCTATTTGAAAAGTCATACCAAACACACTTTAACACACAAAGCATGAAAATAACATAGAAAGCTATATAGTCTTTGTGGATACTCGATAAAATCAATATGTCATCAATATGTCATCAACATGTCATCAACATGTCATAAGTAGACATCAATTTTAGCTAAAATAGAATTTAGGGTTCGTTTGTTTTTTCCATTTAATGGGTCTGAATCATAATTATTAAGTTGTTTTGTTTGTTTTTTTAAGTGGTCAAACAACTTAAAAATGTATAAAAACAAACTTAAAATAAAAAGTAAAAAATCTTGACTTTTCACTTGAATACAAATCACTGAATTGCATTAAATGCAATCAAAAATCTTTTCTTCTGATACTATCCCCCATATATAACATATTTCCAATTTCATTATAATTATATATGGTATAGAAATCTTTATTATATAATATTTATTTTAAATAGCTTTAAAAATAAAAAATAACCCCAATCACTTCTTATGTTGGTGTTTATTATCAATACTTTATTATGATATTAGGGTGATGTATTTATATATTATTATTTTTAGAATGTTTTGTGAAAAAAAAACTTTTCTTAACAAAAATGAAGTTTGTTTGTAATCGAAGAAGAAGATCATGATCATATGTGTTTATATATAATTATTATTTTTGTATTGTTTTTATTCCATATTATATGTATAATTGTTTAACATGGATATAAATGTGAAATTACTTGTTTTCAAACAATTTTACTTTTAAAAAACAAACATGTTGACAGTACATTCATATGTGAGGAAAAAAAATAAACAAACATATCATTCAAGTTCAGATTTCAAACTCTATTCAGTCTTCAGAAAAATTCAGGATTGTTTAGTCTTCAGACAAAAAACAAACAAACGACCCATTAGTCTTTTGAAACTTGATTGTATATTTATTTTATATTTTTCAAATAAAAATTATGGGTGATTTCATAACCATAAATTAATGATAAGAAAATATTTCTAACAGAAAAAAAAAAAGAGTAACGCTTGACATCTCAATTTTTTTTTTCCAAATGATGTGGCACATGTGGTATCAGCATCACATAATTTCATGATTTATAAGACCTCACGTGCCACATTAGAATAGAATTTGGAAGAAAAAAAATTAGGATTTCTAGCATTACTCGAAAAAAAAAACATGTAGATGTAAGATTTAATTTTTATCTAAAAATAATATATTTCCAATAATTATTTTTATGACGTCCCAATTTTTTTTCCAAATGATGTGGCACGTGAGGTATCAGCATCACATCGGTCAACACATAATTTTATGAATTATAAGATGTTGACACCTCATGTGCTACGTCATTTAGAAAAAAAAATTAGGACGTTTAGCATTACTCAAAAAAAAAAAATCTTGTTGGTGTAAGATTTAATTTTTATCTAAAAATAATATATTTCCAATATTTTCCATTACATTTAAATACCAATACAAAGTCTCCATAACATAGTCATACATCTTAATAAAGTAATTCAAAAAGTTAAAACAATCATACACCTTAGTTTTAATGACTATGTTATAGAGACTCAAACGAATTTACGGTATTTGGTAAAACCTGCATCACATCTATCGACCTTATCTCATAAGGTTTCCATAACCATAGAATTAAATCTGTTTGAGTTGTAGAATCCTCTCAATTTTTTTATGCATTTCAACCTCTTAAACATTACATTCAATTCAATTGAATCTAACTCCTTCTTCCACAAAATAATCTCTATCTATCATACAACCCAGATTTACCACTCGATCTACCCTAACACATTGAAAAAATGAAAAATATATGTGGTTACCATAGTGGGATAATAGCTTAGTCATACGGTGTAATTTTTTTTTAAGGTTTACTTAGTTCATACACTAACGTGAGCAGGTGTGATTTTTTTTTTAAGGCTTGCTTAGCCAATCCGCTAAGTGTGTATTTGATATGGCTTGCTTAGCCAATTAAAAGTGTTTTTTTTTTTAATGCTATAAGCTATTTTGAGTTTTTTAGTTGTTTAGCAAAACTTAAAACAATCTTTTTAATATATGAATCATCTCAATTACCTTTTATTAAAATCATTTTATGTCTACTTTGAGAAACCCAAAATTAAGGCTTTTTCAAAAAAAAAATTCAAGTTTTTTTAAAACATAATAATTGTCTAAATTTTATATATTCCACCATACAACTCTTTCATTATAAATACATTGTCAACACCCTTTTTTAATTCACACAACCAAAAACTTTAAAAAAAAATACATTGTCAACATCTTTTTTGTAATTTACACAACCAAAAACTTTAAAAAAAAAATACATTGTCAACAATTTTTTTGTAATTTACACAACCAAAAACTTTTTTTTTTTCTAGAGGCTCCACTACAAAAAAAAAATGTACTCTAAAAGCTCTATTTGAAAAATCATATCAAACACACTTTAACACATAAATCATTAAAATTATCGTAACACACAAAGCCGTGTGGTCTGTGTGGATACTCGATAAAATCAATATGTCATCAACATGTCATAAGCAGACATCAGTTTTAGCTAAAATAGAATTTCGGGTTCGTTTGTTTTTTCTATTTAAAACTTAATGGGTATGAATCATAATTATTAAGTTGTTTTGTTTATTTTTTTTAAATGGCCAAACAACTTAAAAATACAAAAAAAAAAAAAAACTTAAAAAAAGTAAAAAATCTTAACTTTTCATTTATATACAAATCATTTTATTGCATTAAATACAATAAAAAATCTTTTCTTCCGATATTATCCCCCATATATAACGTATTTCCAATTTCATTATAATTATATATGGTATAAAAATCTTTATTATATATTATTATTTTAAATAGCTTTAGAAATAAAAAATAACCCTAATCACTTCTCATATTGGTGTTTATTATCAATACTTTATTATGATATTAGGGTGATGTATTTATATACTATTTTTTTAGAGTGTTTTGTGAAAAAAAAATCGTTCTTAACAAAAATGAAGTTTATTTGTAATCAAAGAAGAATATCATGATCATATTTGTTCATATATAATTATTATTTTGGGATTGTTTTTATTCCATATTATATTTATAATTGTTTAACATTGGTATAAATGTAAAATTACTTGTTTTCAGACAATTTTACTTTTAAAAAACAAACATGTTGACAGTACATTCAGATGTGAGGAAAAAACAAGCAAACAAACATATCATTCAAGTTCAGATTCCAAACTCTATTCAGTCTTCAGAAAAAAAATTCAGGACTGTTCAGTCTTAATAAAAAAAAAACAAACGACCATTTAGTCTTTTAAAACTTGATTGTATAATTATTTTATATTTCTCAAATAAAAATTATGGGTGATTTCATAACCATGAATTAATGATAAGAAAATATTTCGAGCGGAAAAAAAAGGGTAACGCTTGACGTCTCAATTTTTTTTTTCCAAATAATATAGCATGTGAGGTATCAATATCACATTGGTCAATACATAATTTTATGATTTATAAGATATTGACACCTCACGTGCAAAAAATTAGGACGTTACTCGAAAAAAAAAAATCTTATTGATGTAGGATTTAATTTTTATCTAAAAATTATATATTTCCAATAATTCCCATTACATTTAAATACCAATACAAAGTCACAATACTTTTGATCATCATCATTCATTAACTTATTCGATTTTTTGTTAAATCCAATATATGCACTTTTTTCTAAAAAAAAAATCTAATTTAATAAATTAAATAAAAGTGATGAAATTGAGATAAATCCGTCCGCAACCTTTATATACTCACATGAATAAAATTTTAGATTTTAGAGTGTTAGTCCTTTGCGGACCTGTAGTCATACTCACAGATATAATGTGTGTAGCCATTTAAATCTGAGGCATAGACCTGCGCTTGAACACCAAAAAAAATCTTTGGATTTGGGGATGATAAGTTAAATTCTTGTTAATCTTTTAAAATCTTAAATACGTAATAAATTTTTAAATAAAAATAAAAGACCGGCGGGAAGTGGTTGTAAGAAGCGTGAAAGAAACAATTATCCACGAGGTGACACGTGCTACAACTGCGCAGAACATAAACTCCACTTTGTCTTATTTATGACAAAATCTTCGGTGCATCAGCCGAGTGGTGCACCGAACTGCTGATATGCCAGCACAGCACATAAATACGTGTCCGGTGGAAATATAGAATGAAAAGGAAAGAGATAAAATAATTATAGAAAATATTATAAAAAAAAATTTGACACATGTCTATGTGTCGATGATCAGTAGCGGCCTAGCTGGGTAGGCTACTCATCTGGTGCAACCGATGAATTTTTTTTTTTGTTTTGTTGAAGTTATTTAATTTTGGGTTTTTTTAGAAAACGGAACAGAACGATTCGAACATGACCGTTTTCAGATATTTTGGGTCCTAATCATTTAATGATATTAGCAAAAATCGAGGTCCCATATAAAAATTAGAACAATATCAATCAGTATTTAAAATACTGACCTTTTTTTTTTACTTTTTATATTTTTCTTATAAATTGGTTACTGACAGATCAGTATCCGAGTATTGTTCTAAAATATTATTATTATTAAAGAAAGAGTAGCAATTCAATTGGATTAGGTTCGTAAATAAAGTGGACTACGACGGAGTCACGAAGTGAGTGAGTGACTATTTTGACTAGGTTAGCAAATAAATGTAGTTATTCAATTAGACTCTCTTTACAAAAAAATGTACTCTCAAATAATATAAAACTAAGTTTGATATGTTGAATCAATTGGATTTTGATGCTTATTTCTATTAAATTGAACTAGATATAGATAATTGGACCTTATTAAAAAAAAACAATGTTTGAAATTGAACCCTAGTTATACTAAAATAAATTGGATCTAAAACTCTAAAAGAAGAATAAACGAATTGAACCATTTTGATAAAATACTGGGCTTGCTATCCATTTGGATCAATCCTGGTTTCGAATCCACAATCTTACTATGCAAGTCCGAAGGGTTTACGGACAAAAAAAACCCCTCCCCAAAATTCATATTAGATTCGTCCATATTCTAAGGAAACCATATGGTTCTCATGTTAACATGTCAGCAACCATTCCTTACACGCCTCAAAAATTTATAATATTCCATTACGACCCCTACACAAAAATCTCACTGTTTTCTTCTTATTTATTTATTATTTTTCAATTGCTTTTCTCTGGGTTATTTCTTTAGCACTCTCAAGTTACAGAGTACTAGTTGCAACTTTCATGCACGCTTGATCTTGAACAATAATGGCTGCTCAGTTACTGATTCCTGTCTGCACCGATGCTCTCAAATTACAAAACCCATTATTGTTCAGTAGTTTGAGCTCCAGAAGTTCATGGCGTTCGCTTCCAAAGCCCAGCAGCAATTGGAGCTTTTTGGGTCATGGTGGCAAGAGAAGAAGAGGCATCGGAAGACTCAGAGTCGCAGCTGAGGATTCAGCTTCCACTGCCGCCATCGCCGATGACTATTACGGGGTTTTGGGTCTGGTAATTTACGGATTCTCTGTTTGCTTGTTGAGAAAATGTTAACACATTTAAAGCATATGAAAACAATAATACAAGACTTAGATGTTAATCGATCCTTGGAAAATTACTTACTAGTGTTGCTATTTTGATTATATGAGATCTTCATTTTTTTTGTTCATTTATGTTGTTGTTGAAAAATTAAAATGTGCTGTTGCTGATTTTTTATTTTATTTTTTATGTAGTTTAAGCCAATACCATCAGTAATTTTTTTAATTTTTTTTTGGTGTTGTTGTAATCTCTGATTTGTTATTTTAGATATATCTGACTGTTGGCTGGTATATGTAATCTGTTAATAGCTCCCGGATGCGACACCGGAGCAGATTAAGAAGGCATATTATAATTGCATGAAAGCTTGCCATCCGGACTTGAGTGGCAATGATCCAGAGACTACAAATTTCTGCATGTTCATCAATGAGGTCTACGCGGTGAGTCCCGTTTGAAATTGAGTGCTTTTTAGTCTCTTTTTAGTGTTTGGTATGCAGCTACTGTAAATAGACAATTGCAGTGCAGGTTCTTAGTGACCCCGTGCAGCGCATGGTCTATGATGAAATCCATGGGTATGCATTGACTGCAATCAATCCTTTCTTTGATGATTCCAGCTCCAAGGATCATGTATTTGTCGATGAGTTTAGCTGCATAGGTATGTGTGAAGTTTCACTTCCAGTTCCAGATTTATGTACTATAGAACATGTGTAGCAGCTTCAAAGTAATCCTTCCTTCTCGGAGATTGTGATGTCAGCATTGAAATATTTTCCGCTGTAAGCAGTTGTAGTAATATTTTAATTATGGGAATAATAGTTTATATTTCTACCAAATTTATAGATGCTGATCATCCAAGCTATAAGGGAGGTTTCACGTTGTAAGTTCAGATGTTGAGTTAAAACAGTATTCCTTGTATTGCGATTCTATTAATAGATTTATCTCTTTCAAAATCCCTCTGTCTCTTATTATGTACATGAAAGATAAATATCTGAGTTGATGAAGAGAATACTCCTATAAATCCTAGAATCTTAATATAGTTGATATCTTTCCTTCACAGGCTGCAAAAATTGTGCTAATGTGGCCCGAGATGTGTTTAAAATTGAGGAGGACTTTGGAAGAGCCAGAGCATATAGCCAGTGTGGGAACACTGACTTAGTTCAACAAGCAATTGAAAGCTGGTAGGTTCCTGACTTCCTGCTTCCGGTTTTTGTTTTAAGGTTTGATCGTTAATAGGATTGTTACAATATCTTATTGAAGCTTTTGTTTTCTGATTTCGACTGATTGGTGAGTATCAGTAACACAAAAAATATTATTAATCCATCATTTCATTCTCATCTGCATTCTATTCAATATCCCAGTGTATATTATGTTAGCAATGATTTACGGTTTTTGCCATCTTCATTCAGGGCTTAAAACAGTTTACATTCTAAATGTACTTAAGTTTTTTCCCACTCCTTGTCATCATAAGTATATTGATCTATATTTGTAAGATAAAACTTATAGTTTCATATGATTAATAGAGATTATATGAGAGTCAATTTTTCAGTTATGAAAAATGAAAAATGTCGGCGGAATTTCAAAATAATGATCTCGAACAATATTAATTCTTTAACCTCTCTATATCAGAAGGGTAGAATAACGTATTAGGACAAACCAGCTCTACTGCTCAAATAGAGATTTGATTCTGTATCAAAGAATTTCTACTTTAGCGTTTTTTATAATTTCATGCTACCAATTGAAGATTTTATATATTTATAATATTGCCTTTTATCCTTTCTGCTTTAGCATCTATTGCATGTTAGCAAGTTGTTACATTAAATGAGTAAAGAAACTTAATTAACAGATCTTCTTTGATTCAGCCCGGTTGATTGCATTCATTGGACGTCAGCTGCACAACTGTCTTTGCTCGAAGATGAAATGCGCAGGGTAGAAAGAGTAAATGTAGGATCTACTTTTACAATCTCTGCCTTCTTGATATACTATTCAAACTATTTCTGTTACTTCATCGAAACATTTGAATGTTAAATGATCCATGTGTAGCATTTAGACTTTTAGCATAGGGCTTCTTGGATCCTGACCTGAATGGGTTTACATATATATACATATATATATATATTTTTTGATGGAGGGTTTACATATTTTTTTTATAGACCTTTTTAGTGGTTTAAGAATCACTCAAGTGGCTGGTTCATAAACTTTGATCTTTGCTGAGGTTGCTTGAAATCTTTCAATGTCCTTGATCATATTATTGAACTTCTGAATATCTTCGGTTACTTCATTTCCGTTATTGTTCCCCTAGATTAGATAGATAATCGAAGATAACTTCATCAAAATACCCTAGCTGCCACTTTGCATTTGTAAACATTCTTCCATTTTTGCTCAGAATGGAAAGAACTTCCGTTGATCTTGCACGAATTAAGTTTATTATATGCTCTATTTACTTATTTATTTTTTTACTTTTGTTTTTCCATGGATTAGCTAAAACTTGGAGTTTCTAAATGATCAGGTAGCGCTGATGCTTTCAGGAATGGGTTCTGCAGCAGATGTTTTTAGGATGGTGAGTGTTACTTTTGTAACGTTTTGTTATGTTGGCAATGTTATCTGCTCTGCAAACTGGTTGGATTGTTTCTTTTACCGAAAGAGGATAAACTTTATCTCCATTTAGTAAACAAATGAATTGTGTTTTGGAGTATGGCATTTGTACTGTTGAAGTGTCGAGTTTTGTAGATGTTGATACTGCTGGCCTGATTGTTTGTCTGTGTATTTAACTATCGCACATGCAAAGTCTTGAAGAAAGAAACCTTAATATTTTGAGTTATTGACCTGGTTATTGAAGCAACTTAGGATGCCATCAATATTTTTTCTAGGGTAGAATCAGATTGAAATTTCTTCCAGCTAACTGTTGTAATTCATCGAATGGAAATATTAATCCAACATCTTGTATTTTTTTTGCTTAATTGCCATTCTGCTGCATTACTTAGCTCCTCTTGGATGAGTTGGTATGTGTTGCTTAACACATTTTATGCTTTCAATAAGGGACATGATAAAAAAAAAGGACTTTTGAAGTTCATTTCCTGCTTTTTATATAGTCTCATGTAATTCTGAAAAATATTTAACTTTAAATAGAAACACTTCTTTGTAATAAACTTTTGGTTCGCAACTTTCAGTAATCTATGAGTTGAATTATGTTTCGGTTAAATCATTGACCTGCTAGCCCATTTTCACTATATTATTATTTGTTGTCTAGCATTTCTAATTAGTTTTACCCAACCATGTGGCAGGCAAGTTCTCGATGGCAAAAGAGGCAATCAAAAGTTTTGGTAATAATCATCTATATCTTAAGATAATTTGTCTGCAACTCTTTAATAATTTTCTTTTCAAATGCTAGATTTTAAAATCTTTTCACTTTTTGGAATTTCCTAGATGGTATCGTTCTTTTTCGTACTCTTCAGCCAGTGGATCTCTACTGCTGCGCTACAGCTTTTCCTAACTTCTTCTAAATACTTTGTTTGGAAGAAATGTCCTTATTACGCTGTTTTTTTTTTTGGCAGAAATATTTGCTATCTGTTTGAATGAATTGCTCGGTCTAATGAACTACTCTTGAATTTTGTTTTTGCAGGAACAAGCTAAAATTAGGATGATGAAGGAGAAAGATTCTGATAGAACTGAATGGTACTGGAACAATGTTTGGGGCAAGCCAAAGGACTATCAAAATTCAGGTAAACTTCATGTTTGGCTAGCTTTGCTTCTACTTAAACATCAATTGAAGCTGATTGATATATGGTTGTTGCAGAAGCAGAAGTAAAAGAGAGAGCAAAGAGGGCTGCAGCAGCGGCACGAAGATGGAGGGAGTACTCGAGGAGAGGTGTCGATAAACCTCCCACCTTCAAACTTCCAGAGGCACTCTCAAACAACGATAAGTAAACTAATTAATTCCACTACCCCTAATATATTGTTACAATTGGTTGCAATTAATTTATGTATAGTACTTATGATTAGACTGTGGTAACTGGTAAGCCACATTTGATCATGTGGAGTGCATATGATTCGGTCCAGTGTAAATAATGTTACCATATATTATATATATTGAATTCAACCAATAGAAGAGAAAAATGATTTATAGAATAAACATGGCACTCCATAGTTTATTTCTTGTACTTCATTGAATGGTGGAGATGCAGCTGTTATGATTAGAGGGTTAATAAGATAATCATTTTCGGGAATTGTGTTAACTTTGTTATAAAAATTGATATTGTGTAGTGGCATAGGTGATGTCTTTAAAATTAGGTCCAATGATGCAAGACCATTACATCTACACATCTTTTGGACCAAGCAATGTGCAATGGTGGTTGACCTGGACAACTATGGTGATTGACTGATTGGTGCTCTTTTAACGTATCTATCTATCTCTAGTAACCAAAAAAAAAACATCTCTTAAGTCTTAATGTGTGGTGATTAGGCAGAAAAATAGGGCGTGCAATTAACGGACCGGTGTGCATTTCCCATTTCCCTTTTCATGTTTGGCATGGAGATTCAAGTCTACAACTTGTGTATTTATCGACAGGGGAGTAGCTGGAATTTTTTTTTGGGTGGGCTAATCTAATATTGTTTTTTCTTATTTAAAATTCCTATAAAAAAAATCGTATTTAAAAATCCTAAAATTTTTCTTTGTAATAATCAAATCAAACGATACGAGAGAAAATTCATTATAAGAAAAACATCAAGGGTATAAATAGTGGTAACAAAAAATAAAATAAAAATCAATGGATATTTTTCTTTTCAAATCCTCAAAACTAAAATAAACCTTAGTTTTCGTAGATTTTTTTTCTCTTTCCTAACTTTGATATCCTATAAGAAGACACGTTAATCTACAAAACCTAAATCTCAATAATAAAATATAATACTTAAATAACAATTATAAAATACAAAACCTAAAATCAAATTCATTATAAGTAAATAAATAAATAAAAGATTAAATCTTAGGGAATTTACTATCAAATTGAGAGATTTAAGATAAGAGAAGATTAAGAGAAATTAGAGTTTGAGATTTGAGAAAGTGAAAAAATATAAATGTGACCGTCAATGATGATTGCCGAAACAAAAAGAGTTCTTTTATTTTATTTTATTTTATTGTTTTTCATTTAGATCGATCTATTTTAACAAGTTTTTAGATTAGTTAGACATATTTTAAAATTTTATTTATTGGTCTTTAATAAATTTAAAATATTTTTTTTATAGTTTTGTTTATTGTTTAACACTGAAAATCAAAAATTGGTTAATAAAACAAAACTTAATTTTTTTAAAAAAAAAAACCTGGGTGTGCTACAGTCCACCCAAGCCCTTGAAGGGCTCCGCCTCTGTTTATCGACAATTATTTTATGGAGATCTCTTTCTTTAGTTGTAGGAATATATATATCCGGTTTACACAGAGTGTTTGATCTGTAGTTCTCTGCATATTATGACATCTGAATTCTAAATGAGATCAAGGGTAAAAATTGTTATGCAAGAATCAAACCTTAGTTGAATTTCTTCGGGTTATTACTTTGAAATAAAGTTGGTCAACTTTAGAAGTAGATTTGAAAAGTTGGGGTGTGTTTTTTTTGTCGAACTTTGAAAAGGAATCAATTATGGAAACTATATAAAAAAGTTGCTGGAACTGTGTTAAAAAACTTTGAAAAATTCGATTCATAGGTAATGTTTTAAACAAGGGTGAAATTCATTTTAGTCCCTCTAGTTTCACCTAATACATAAACTGGTCCGATAGTTTTTAGTATTAGCTTGTTTAGTCCTTCTGTTAGATTTTTCGTTGAAAAAGTGGAATATGACAGGGACAGGGGGTCGAATGATCCTGCTGCCCCTGATTTTGTTTTATACAAGAGATGAATTTCATATCAATTTTTTAATTTTAAATAAATAATTTAGTTAATTTAAATTTTCTGAGATTAAACTCCAAACAGCCATCGTCATCTTCAAACTGGGTTCAACATCACCATTGTCATCTTCAAATTGGGTTCAACCAAACCAAACCTTAAACCTAAAATAAAAAACAAATTGAATACCAGCTGCCTAACCCCACCACCTAAATTCAATCTCCAGCCAACAAACCACTAGTATCAACCCAAAAAACCCTTCAAACCACCACCATTGAAACCAATCCCACCAAACACTCCACCTCTCAACAACAAAACAAAACCTAGAAAATCCAACGTAACCCCCAAACCCATCAAGCAAAACCCATTTACGGGCACCATTATGTGGAGTTTGACCGCCATTTATCAGACACCAAACCCAGGAAAAAAAAACCACCATCGGCCACCAGACTAACCTTGAAAATAGCTAGAATCTCCCTTGGTTGAGATCACATCAAATCATCTCCATTTTAGAGGAGATGTCGCAGCGATGTGAAGTTTTGGTGGACGCAAGCACTACAATGGGAGGGTGTGACATCGTCGGAGGTCGGAGGGCACGGTGGCAGTTGGGAGGTCACGACGGTTGTGGCATGTCAGCTGTTGATGATAGAGTTGGTCTTTTGGAGATAGAGATGGCAAAGCTGTTTGGCGGCTATTGTTGATGTAGATATGGTGAGTATCAAATGGTGTTGGTGATTTGGTATCTTCACCAAAATATACCAGATAGGTGTTTTTCTTGTTTAAAAAAAAATAATCTGTAATCTGGTATCTTCACAAACACAGATGGTGTGTGTGTGTATTTGAGTGTGTGTGGTGGTGGTGTTTTGGGTGTGTTTTTGGTGGTGGTGGGAGATGTTGGGAAATAGAATTTGGGTGTTTAATTTTGGTTAGTGATTTGGATGTTTAATCTAGGTTAGTGTTTTATTATTATCATTATTTAGTTTTAATCAATTATTTGAATTGATTTTTATTTTTCAATTATTAATATCTATTAATTACGCAAGTTACCATTTTACCCTTGTAACATTGACGGAACCCTAACGAAATTGGAGCAGGGCCCAAAATACAGATTTTTGAAAACAAGAGGGATCTGTCACGATAAAAGTCAAAATCGGAGGACTAGTTTATGTATTAGATCAAACTATATGGACTAAAATGGAATTAACCCTTTAAATAATGAATATGCTTGCTAGAGCCTCCTCTTCCATCTTCCTTACAACATGCATACACGGTTGTTTATTAATGAATTTTCATTTATTTAAAAAAAGTATTTAAATTTAAATCAAGAAATAAAATATTTGACATTTAGGAGTTAAACATCATAGTATTTATCACCTATCTGTTATCATGTTATTTGTGATAAAAATTGTGATGTCATATTAGGATTTCTACCTAAGAATTTATTTATTTTTACATGTTTTACTTTACTTAGAACCAAATACAGTAATAATCAAATATAATATTACAAGTGTGTGACTGCTTTATTTTGAAAAAACAATCAATACAAATGACTGAAATGAGTGTGAATAAGACATCACATTACAAGATAGTGAGATACGATTTTGATCAGATCGAGAAAGTAGATCACTTCAGCTCCTTTCCTTTATTCTGTTTGTTGGGCAACAAAAAAGTTAACGACTCACCTTGTACAAGTGTACAACACTTTCCCAAAGTAATAAAACATTAATAAAACATAAAAAAAAGTCGATTGTTATTACTCATTATTTGCTGTTGCTGTTGCTGGTGCCGGTGAATGTATACCTTTCGTTTTTTCTCTTTAATAAAGTCAACTAATTCTATTAACTAAAGCCAAAAAATCTAATTTATGATCATCAATGATTTACTTCCAGTTTTTTATTATTATTTTTTTTTACACTTAAACAATGTGATTTACATGGTTTGAATTTTGGAACTTTGAACCAGACTTCTGTTCTACAAAAAAATTAAGAGAAAAACAAGAAAAATAATAAAACCAAACCTAAACTGGATCAACTCTTCTTAATTGATGGACTGGAGATATATTTATTTATTTTTTCTTTATTTACACTTACAAATCTGGCAGAGAACAAAATCTAAACTGATACAATATCAAAAAGGAAAAAAAAAAAAAAAAGAAGACTTGAAGAATCAAGCAAAAATTTTGTTATCTTACAGTTGATGCAACAGTATGAGCCCAGAACTTGAGATGATCCTTCATATTCACTTCATTTTTCAGAGCTGGAACTCTCCAATTCACTAATGGATTCTCTGCTTTTCTCTGACCCAAAACCTCCCATGCTTCTGATAAATAAGGCCTTGAAACCATCTGTTTATTAATCGATTCTCTGTCAATATCAATAACGTTTTCTTCACCATTTTTTTTCAATCTCTGCAACCCAGGAAGTATGGAGACCAAGCTTGAATCTTTATCTTCCTCAGAGAACACAAAACCCAGATCCATAAACCCTTTTAGCTCCTCAAACTCAAGGTCTGACAAGCTCTTGCTCTCCTTTCTTTTTCTACTGACTCTTCTTCTTCTTCCTAATCTTCCCTCTGCAACTTTTGGTTTGGTGGGTTTGGCTTCCTCTGTTTCTTCTTGTTTACCAATTTCGGTTGAAAATTCTACGACATCTTTGCCTGAGACAATCGTTTGAAGCTGTAGTGTTGTTGGAAGCGTCGATTTCGGCGAAAGAGAATCCGAGCTGAAGGAAAAGCTTGCTTTGGAGTTCAAAAGTTGATCACTCAGAGACCTGACATGGAGACTTAACAAGCGAGAAGTCTTTGCTTCTTCAACTTCTTCTTTGATTTCAAGAACTGGGTTTGTTTTCTTGAGAGCTGAAACTGGTTTCTTCGTGAAAATTTCATGTCCAAACCAGTACGAATCCAACAATTCGATGATTTCTTCTGCAGCCATTTTTATTTTTCTGTGAAAAAACAGAGTTTTGTCAGAATACACGAGGAGGTTTGAGGTTTCAAAGCCTCGATAAGAGAAGTAGATATGATCAGGCATTCAGGTCGGATTGGTAGAGATATACGACTAATCTTTTTACTTTATTGCCCCTGGTTTTATGCCAATATTGCGGAATTGATGTGACTACTTACCATAAAAATACGTTTTATTTATTTATTTATTTATTTCACATGATATCAATAAATCAATAATGCTTCCATCATCGTCATCTTTAGTATTTTTACTCATGTATACATACTGAATAATACTATATATTCTAAATAGGGATACACATTTATTCCCGGGGTCTCAAATCCCTGCACCTCCATCCTCATTTGGGGAATTTTTTTCTAGAAAAATAGAAAAATGGGGGGATGGGGAAGGGTTCCCATCCCCATTTCCCCATTTCCCCCACAATTAAATTGAAATGGAGATGGGGATGGAGATCCCCATTTCCCCATTTCCCCATTTTCTCAAAAGTATATAAATATAATTATAATATATATTTGAATTATTTGAAATATTTTTTGTTGAATTTGTAATGCATTGATATTTTTTATTTGTAATGAAATGTTTGTTTTTTTTTTAATTTAATTTATAATTTTTAGTTAAATAGGGAAATGAGAAAATAGGGGAACGAGGGATACGAGAAAACAGAAAAACAACTGAAAAAATGGAGAATTGGGGATGGGTGGGGATGGGGATGGGGATCCCATCCCCATCCCCATCCCCATTTTCCCCAAATTGGGAAATGGGTGGGAAGGGGGAAGGGTCTAGGAAGTGAGGACGAGGATGGGGGGACCTATATCTATCCACATTCCCTAAACGTGCATCCCTAATTCTAAAAAATTAATCTCTTAGATATATTATTTGAGTTAAAATTTAAACTAAATTTTTAGATTTTCTAACACCAATGATACATTAATTGGTTTTTAGTTGTTTCTTTTTTTTTTCTTTTTTCTTTTTCTTTTTTTAGGTTGAAGAAGTTTAGTTGTTAGATTATTTTCTTAATTAACAATAATGAAGTAAAAGTAAACACAAATAAAAAAAAATGAAAAACAAAATCAGAGGGACACACATATCCTGAAACAGATTAATCTAAAAAGGCACATAAGAACCACTGGTATATATATATATATATACACACACACACCAGTGGGTTTAATCTTGTTTGGGCCGCTGAAGCCGTAAAATCAGTACGAATCTTACCTTTTTTTCGTGACGATTGAACTACCGTCGAATTGAATCCATAAGATCTTCCAATACAAACACGAACGTGAATCATCTAGGAGTGTGTGCACTCTTTCTTTAAATTGTATACCTGAGGATGGAAACAAACAAAATCTTCTTCTTTGTTAGTCATAATAATCCTCCAAGAGAAAAACCAAGAACGTCCAGTCACTTTTGAATTATCAATCAATTTGATTGAAACTCCGCGAACCTTGATTCGATGTTGTACACAAAACCCTTTTGATGTAAAGGATACTAGTGTACAATCGAAAATAAAAACGTTCCCTCTTTTCTCTATGTTTGGACGAATTCTTCACACAATGAGTTGGACGAAGTTTTTTTTTTATAACAATAAAAAAACAAATAAAAAACAACTTCTCACACCAAAAACTCATACTTGGTCGAAATTTACAAGTATATATAAGAGACCAAATTCTCTCCCAATAAGGATTTACTTGGTGGGCAAGAATCTTTTCCTTATGTGGATTTACTTGGTGGTTAATAATTCTTTTCTAAAAGGAATTCTATCCTACACCAAGACTCATAATCCAACTCAATAGTGTATTTGTAACCATATTCAAGACTTCCTAATTTGATTAGATAAATAATTCCTTTTATTTATCTACTTATCAAGTATAGTCTTTAATATTAATTATACTACCAACAATAGTATAATATTAGGAGATCATCTCCTAATAAAAAAAGATTTTGACTTTTAATTAAATAATTAATTAATCACCAAATTAATTAATTTCCATTTAATTAAATAATAAAATAAAAATAATTTAATTTAAGCTATTTTTAATAGTCTTGCCGCTCAACACATGTATATGGGCCATATATTATTTTTCTTATTTTGTTAAATCCATTGGACCTTAATAAAAAATCCACATATGAACTAGACTTATTCTTACAAAAAGAAACAAGTTCACATGCCTTAATACAATTCTAGATGGACCTCTAAATTGGTCCGGTATAATATACCAAGTGATCCATGCAAGTTCGTGTGGATTGGGGATCTTGACGGACTATCTAAATTTAAGTTCCAATAGACACAACTCAATCACAATCAACAAATGATTCACTTATGTCCGATCTATTTAATTTTAATTCATTCCACTAAAGAACTAAAATTGAACTCTTAAATAAAAATAGAATAAGTTGATGTTACTCATTCATACCCTAGACAACCTTATTGGAGAAAGTGTATCATCGTGAAGAATACCAGTAATCGCCAAGAGCTCATAGACCGCCTATAGCTCTCCAAATTACCATATTTACTCATATGACCACATTTTGAACTTGGATATTTTGTCTTGTCCAGAAGCCATGTTTCAATAAACACTATTGAAAACTTAACGTTAAGATTTAATATCCAATACCTCAAAACATCCATATGATGGTATTCTACTCTCATTATATAATTGGAGCCACGATGCCCATATCTATAAATGAAGTCCTCTATCGATTAACAAATGAATACCACCAAACTATCGATGATAGACTATGCTATATAATCGTACTCATTGATAGCTCAAATGATAACACTTGCAACCATAAGTCCATCATTTTTCTCAAGATCGAGATAGACTCTCCGATTGTCTTCAAATGAAAAACTTTTATCTATTGACGGTTCTATATAAAGTATTTCATTGTGATCCTATTCAATGAACCATGTGCACTAGATTCTTTTGCCCAAAGACACCACACTTTGATGATTTTAGACTCATCGTAACACATTGATCCCATTCAAATGCTAGCAAAAGAATCTACAACTTTGACAAGATAAAGACATCCAACCTTTTATCTTAAGTTGTGAATATTATTCAAGACTAACTAAAGAATTGTGTCTACCTCATACATATCTAGATGTATGAACAATTCTTCTTTTCTCATAGTCTTTTGACCTTATGATTATTTACTTTTAACAATTATAATAATTAAACTATAAATGTTATAAGATTTGTTAAACTAGAAATCACTTTATTAATATGAAAAAATTGTTAAATACAAAATTATACTCTTACTATCGAGCATAACCCTAACAATCTCCCACTTGCTCTATAGCAAATGTGTCATATCTCTCATCCCCATGTTCTCTAGATGCCCATCAAAACTCTTTTGTGGAAGAGCCTTTATAAAGGGATCCGTTAGATTTTCTGCTGACGCGATCTTAGTACGTCACCCCTATGCACACTTTCCCTTAGAAGGTGATACTTTCTTTCAATGTGTTTCCCTCTCTTATGAATTCTTGGTTCTCTCGAATTAGCCATTGCTCCACTATTGTCACAATAGATAGTGATCTGCTTATTCGCATCAGGAACCACTTTCAAGTCAATCAAGAATTGGCGGAGCCAGACAGGCTCTTTAGTAGCCTCGCATGCGGCTACATACTCGGCTTCCATGGTGGAATCGGCAATACAAGATTGCTTGATACTCCTCCATATGACTACCCCTCCTCCAATAGTAAACACAGATCCTGATGTTGATCTCATGGAGTCAAAATCTGACTGAAAATCAGAATCTGTATACCCAACGGGAATTAAATCCCCTTCAGAGTATACAAGCATATAATCTCTCGTTCTCCTATGATACTTGAAAATATGCTTGACTGTCGTCCAGTGATCATGACCAGGCTTCGATTAAAACCTGCTAACTATGCCCACAACAAAACAAATATCCGGTCTAGTACAGAGCATTGCATACATGAGACTTCCTACTGCCGAAGCATATGGAATCCTACTTATGAATTGCTCTTCATGCTCATTCTTAGGAACTTGTTCCTTAGAAAGTTTGATTCCATGTCTGAAAGGTAACATACCTTTCTTGGAATCTTGCATGGAAAACCTAGACAAGATTTATCTATGTATGAAGCTTGGGATAATGCAATCGTTCTATTCTTTCTATCCCTTATGACTTGGATACCAAGAATATAACTTGCTTCTCCTAAGTCCTTCATATCAAATTGTTTTGCTAACCATTCGTTTATTGATGTCAATACACCTACATCGTTTCCGATGAGTAGTATATCATCAATGTAAAGAACTAGGAAAACCAACGTGTCGTCTTTAATCCTTTTGTATACACAAGGTTCATCAAGGTTTTGAATAAATCCAAAACTTTTTACGGCTTGATCGAACCTTATGTTCCAGGATCTGGATGCTTGCTTCAATCCATATATGGATCTTTGCAACTTGCATACCCTTTCCTCTTGGCCCTTTTCAATGAATCCTTCTGGTTGCATCATGTAGATGCTTTCGTCAAGACTCCATTAAGGAAAGCTGTCTTGACGTCCATTTCCAAATCTCTAGGTCTAGAGATGCCGCGATGGATACGAGTATCCTAATGGATTTAAGCATGACCACAGGAGAAAAGGTTTCTTCATAATCGATACCTTCCTTTTGTGTATAACCTTTAGCTACTAATCTAACTTTAAAGGTTTCCACCTTTCCATCCATCCCTCTTTTCCTCTTGCATGCCCACTTGCAACCGATGGGTTTTATCCCTTTAGGCAAGTCTACAAGAGACCAGACTTTATTTTTGAACATAGATTCAATTCCGGATTGCATTTCCTTTTGCCAATGGCGATAATCAACATCTTCCATTGCTTCCTTGTACGTATAGGGATCATCGTTATCCGAAAGATTCTCTACAGATTCTCCTAGACCGATGTATCTTTCGGGTTGTCTAACAACCCTCCCACTACGACGAGGTATGGTAGATTGTTGATCTTGTGTTGGTATGGAACTTACAATTGGGCTTGGTTGCAAAACCTCTTGTGGAATCGTATCTCCTAAAAGTTCATTCAGGACAATTCTACTTTTAGGCACAAAATTATTCATATAGTCTTTTTTCCAGAATTTTAGCATTTGTCGAAACAAATACTTTAAGATCTGAAGGACTATAAAAATAATATCATTTTTTTTCTTTTGGATACCCTACAAATATGCATGTTTTTGAACGGGACTCCATCTTTTCTGTCTTTCCTTTTAACACGTGCACAAGACATCCAAATATCCTTAAGTGTTGTAAACTAAGCTTTCGCCTGGTCCACAACTCATGCGGTGTTTTAGGAACCGACTTAGATGGTTCATCGTTTACAATGTACATTGCAGTTTGTAAAGCATATTCCTAAAAAGAATTAGGGAGCGTTGAATAACTCAACATAGACCTAACCATATCCAAAAGAGTTATATTTCTCCTTTCTGCCACCCCATTTTGTTGAGGTGTGCCTGGTGCAGAAAACTGAGAAATTATTCCATTATCAATAAGATATTGTTGAAACTCACTAGACAGATATTCTCCACCACAATCGGACCTCAAGATTTTTATGCGTTTCTCAAGCTGATTTTCTACTTCAGCTTTAAATGCTTTGAACATATCAAAAGCATCCGACTTATGTCTCATGAGATACACATAGCCAAATCTTGAGTGATCATCCGTGAAAATGATGAAGTACTCATATTCACCTCTAGCTTGAATGCTCATAGGTCCACACACATCAGTGTGTATCAATCCTAAACATTCGATAGCTCTTGCGCCTTTAGCCGTAAACGACCTTTTGATCATTTTACCTTTCAAACAAGATTCACAAGTTGGTAGATCATCAACTTTTAAGTCACTTAGAGGTCCGTCTCTTACCAATCTTTTAATCCTATTAAGGTTAATATGACCTAGGCGCAAATGTCATAGGTAGGTTTCATCTTTTGATAATTTTACTCTTTTATGATTAGGTTCCGTTGATTCTGTGTCTAACAAGTGAGAGATATTTCCATGCAAATAGAATAAACCGTTTTCCAATGTACCTTTACAAATAATTTTGTCATTCTTACTAATAATAAAAGCTTTATTAAAAGTAACCGAATAACCAAATTTATTTAAACAATAAACTGAAATTAAATTCCTCTTGAATTGAGGTACATAATAAACGTCTATTAAATCTAAATGCCTATAAGAATCTAAACTAATTCTAATATCTCCCACTGAACTAGCAAACACCAATGCTTCATTGCCTAAACGCAAATTGAATTCGTTCTCATTAAGCCTTCTCCTTTCCTTGAACCCCTTCTTCATTTTTGTCTTGAGACTTTGGGCAATTTCTTTTCCAATGTCCCTTTTCACCACAAAGGAAACACTTCCCTTTGATATTGGTTACTTTCTTTGTCTCCTAATTTGTAGGTCCTAGTTGCTTTTTCTTCTGTTGTTTCTTGACCTTCTTACGGGTCTTAACAGTAGCAACTTTACCTACGGTATGAATCTCTTGACCCTTGCTTTTCACAAGGATTTTTTCCGTGCTTTGAACATCTTGCATCAGGCCTTATAAGGTGTATTCCTTATTATTCAAGGTGTAGTCCAACTTGAATTGATCAAAGGAATCCGACAGTGAGTTGATAATCATGTCAATTTTGGTCTCACCATTTATCTCAGCACCATCCAGTTCAGCAATGTTGAGATGTGATATGACTTTCATCATGTGATCTTTCACAGTCTGTCCAGGTTTCATCCTAAGATTCATAAAAGCAGCCACTGCCTCTCTCTTAGTCGTTCTAGACCTCATAGCAAACATCTCCTCTAGAGACATCATTATATCGGCAGCAGTCTCCATTCCTTCATGTTGCTGTTGCAACACGTCGGAGATGGTGGCCATAATGTAACATTTAGACATCTCATCAGAAGACTCCCACTGCTGATACTCATCTCCTTGCTCCTAAGTAGATTCATTAGTAGGAGTAGGTGGTTTAGGAGTGCACAGAACGAACTTATGCTTTACGGATTGCAATAAAAGCCCAATTTTCCTTTTCCATGTGACATAATTATCACCAGTTAAAGTATTATCTTTAAGGATATTGATTAGGGATGGGGTCATGATTTCTGAACAATAACAAAAATTATATAAGTAAATAATCATGATAAAGCACTTTTGAATATTTATCTTGAATTAAATGAAATAATTCAATCGTAAAAATTCAACAGTGATTCAACACCCATAAATGTCACGCCTCATTTGGGAGTTCACAATATTTACTGGTTGGACTAGGTCCCACCTAATTGTTAACATAACAACCAACGTTTTCAATTTTAGCCTTGTGATTTTATTAACAAGAACTCTTGGGAGGATATTAATAAACTCACATCGAGTGTGTTACCAAGTTATCGACCTTCAATATAATCTCTCACGAATATCTCTCCTTTGGGAGTAGATATCGTTTGGGCTAATTGTCTAGTCTATCCTTGTAAGGAAGTATCTTGCTAAATTCCATTCATGAATACCTCTTGGGAGGTTATTCACGAAACATAAAGTTCAACTAAACTTGAAGGCCATAGGTGTTCCAAAACACCTTCTCCCACTCAATTGTTTAAGGCGTGTGATCGAATTCCAAAGAATGATTTACCAAGTTATCTAGATGTCAATTTAGATACTTAAACCATTCAATGCATGTTTATACCAAAAGAGATATATGAGTGGCACTCCTATTCTATATGACATGTTACCAATCAATAACAAACATTGCAATATTTACAAAAATATAAATAGCTACAATTCTGGTCAATCCTAGAAAAACAAGTAAATTACATATATCTTGGAATATAAGAACTCCTTTCTTGGCGAACAAGTCTTCACACGACCTTCGTCGTTAGGACTCCCTCGGCTACCTCCCATGGGCGTGTGATCCCTTCGCCCTTACCCATGGGTGTACGCATGCCACAAACCCATAAAGGGTTGCCATGCCCAGTCCCATGGCTACCAAAGGGCTGTCGTGCGCAGCCCATGCCACAATAAACGTGGATGCACGCTCTTCGTACGCACGTTCGTTGTTATGGCTCGCACGGTCCCAAATTTCTTCCGGTTGCTCCTAATTCTTCAAACCTTCGAGTCTTCGATACTTGAATGTATTATAGAAGAATTTAAATAATAAAATATTGCAGTTTTTTTTATTATTATATAAAAAAAAAACAAAACTTAGCAACTACCAAGAAGGAAATTATGGCGATGATAGGTCACCCTTCTTGTTACAATTCCAAAACAAAATTACATTGAAATTATATGACCAAAATTGAGCAATAACAAACCACATATAAAACATATATATATGCGAATACCTAGAGTGTCATCTCTTTCTAAAACATGCATATATACAATAAAAAGAAAAAGATTCACGAACACATACATTAATTAATCAAGGGTACAACCAGACTTAGATACCAATTGTAGGGAAAAAACCACGCGCAACGGAAACGTGAGAAAATTTAATAAATTAGGGTTTGCATACATGAGACTTTTCTTTTTGATTTGGTTACCACGGAAATCCAATTATTATCAAACATGTGATCTTTTGGACAATTATTAAAATTTGAAACATAAATATCTTGATCTTTCTAATATATTCTTCAAGTTAATCTTTCTTCTTTTATCTCTTGAATTTCCATCTAAAACTTGTTGATCACGTGATTAGTTATTAGGTTCTATGATATGTTAAATGATGATGCTTCAATTCTAAAAATATTTCATATTGTTCGAAATTTGATTTTAGATCCGTAATGTTCATAAAATATTCTCATAATTGAGAAGACATGCTAATATATTATTCATAAGTTCAACTATTATATAGGATTTTATTATTGTTGGGTTAATTAATAGTTTTTAGATTTCAATCTTAACAGCTTATAAATATGACAATTTATTTATTTTTTTAAATTAATTAAACAAGAAGAAGAAACTAACTCTCTTTCCTACCCAATTAACTGTCCATTAATGTGCTAAACCCATTATACATTCGGTAGTAATATTACAAAAAGATGTTGGAAAGTTTTAGGATGATTTGTTAAAACCAAAAAGGAATTCTATAATAAGGTAGTTCATATGTATAACAAATGGCATTTTTTAAAAGACTGGTCGTCTCGGTGTACGGAGATTTCACAATCTCCGTCGACTCACTAAGACGGTAAAGTTTAAACATTGATACCATATATATATGGGTTTAAAAATTAAATGACACTTTTTGGATGTGGTATTTCAACCCTATCACTACTTTAATAACTTATATTTAAAAGATACTCATTATGGTGAACGAATAAAAATACCCTCAATAGTTGTTCCATATCAGATTTCTTTCATTCAGTTTACAGTGACAGAGTTATGAAATAGAGAGAAAAAGTTTCGTTGAAACCCAGGTAATCATGTGAAAGGTGACGGAGTGGCGCTACTCAGATGCATTCGGGGTCGAGCTCGTAGTGGTCGAACTGCCTAGTCAACTCGTTGGGGGACAGAGAGCAGCGCCTCAAGAGCTTTTTTTTTCGAGTAGAGATATCTAAAAGGCTCGGAGACTATTGTAAAAGTTTCGGATACTTCTTAAAAAGGCTCAGAGACGAATTTAAAAGTCTCGAACACTTCTTAAAAAGGCTCGGAGCCTTATGTAAAAGTCTCGAAACCTTATGTAAAAAGGCTCGGACATTGTTTCATTGACAAACCTAACGGCTATGCAAAAGGCTTGGACATAACTTCACAAAGGCTCGAAGACTGATGTAAACGGCTCGGACACTACTTTAAAAAGACTCGAAGACTACTTTAAAAAGACTCGAAGACTACTTTAAAAATGCTCGGACAATGTTTATAAAGGCTCAGACAAAGCTTAGAAAGGCTCGGAGATTCAAAATTCACAAAACCAACTTCATGTTTACAAATGACTCAGAGAACAAATGAAAAGTAATAGACAAAGTGTTATAAGACTCAGAAACGCAAGTATAGAAAAGTTATGATTTAAGAGATATATTATATTGTTGTGCTGAAGAACATCGATTTTTTTCTAAATTGAAGAAGAAAGGGTAGGCAACATTGAACTTTAGGTTGTGCTGCAGGAGATTTCAATTTTCAGACAAGTTTATTGTGGAAGAGAGAGAGGAGTTAGTGAGTTCAGTGTTCGAAGTGTAGAGATAGAAGTACAAATAGAATAAAAAAACTGATTGTTTAAGGGTAATTTTGATAATTCACCATAATATATGTATTTTAAACATAACTTATTAAAGAACTCACTTGGGTGCAACAAAGGTTCAAAAATGTGACATTTCTCATCATTTCCCTATGTATATATTGTTTCATCAGTCTAAAATGTAACAAGTGTAGGGAGACTTTTTCCAATTTTGGGAGCCGATTTTTTTTTTTCCGATTATGGAAATATATAGACATCCAGGATGTACTTATAGTGTTTGATATTGGTAAGTCCCAATAGACATTGTTAAAAAATAAATGTCATTTCAATAAGTATCGATGGGATGTATATTCACTAAAGATGCACACTTTCCCCCGGAGCTTCAAATCCCCACACCCTCATCCCCATTTGGAGATTTGTTTTTTGGAAAAATGGGAAAATGGGGGAGGGGAGGGGTGGGGATGAAAATCATCCCCAAATTGAAATAGGGATGGGGATGGGGATGGGGATGGGGATGGGGGGACCCCTCCCCATCCCCATTTCCTCATTTCCCCCAAACATATATAAATATAATTATGATATATATATATATATATATATATATATATATATATATATATATATTATTGTTACTTTTTATTCTTTGAAACCCTAGGTTTATAAACACATTTATTCTCTTTACCTTCAAAACATAACCCTAGAGATTTTTCAAAGTACTTAGCACTGAATTGACTGTTTATCTCTTTAGATTATCTATTATGTGAATTTTTTTTGTTAAAAAACAGTTTGTATTACTTCATATATGAAGTTTGTTTAGTTTTAAACTTTGAATTATTTGAAACACTTTATGTAATTTTTAGTTAAATGGAGAAACGGAAAAATGGGGGACCGAGGGAAACGGAGAGACGGAAAAAAATAGAAAAAATAGAGAACTGGGGATGAGAATTGGAAAAATGGGAAGAGATGGGAGAAGGGTCTGAGAAATAGGGATGGGGATGAAATGACCTATATCTATCATTCTATCTCCATTCTCTAAACGTATATCTCTAATATTCACTCATAATTTAAATGGTCGTACATTTTCCGTTTATTTCGTGATAGGAGATCAAGTTTCATTTATATATATAAAATCATAAGAGTGTAAAAAAATCTTTTCTATATAATAAATAAATAAATAAATAAATAAAAACGGTTAGATCACGATGGAGGGAACAGAGTAGGACGCTTCAAGTGGACGAATCATTATTATAGTTTTACCTTTACAACCCCAGGCGATACACGTAGCAATACCATTATAATTGCCGCAAAATACAGGTCCAGATTTCGTAAAATAAATAAATAGATACAATAAAATTATTATTTCCAAAAAAAAAAAAACTATTCTTTTCGTTACGTACTTACATTGATGATCAGAATTTATTGTGATATTTTAAAATATACATGATTTCTGTGTAAATATAATTGACAAATTTGTACATACTTTATATATATATTACATTAATATGAGGATTTTTAGAAAGGAGATGACTCAAACCGGCCAACTCACCAATCTCATTTGTCATGTAGTTGAATCTAATAAAACAAAATACATTAGCAATTAACCATTACTGGTAAATTCATAATTAATGTTAAAATAAAATTCTAATTTTGAAGGAAAATATTACGACTTACCAGTAATCCAATCATGACCGGGGAGTGCTTGGATGAACATCATACATTAAATTATTAATGTGGAGCCAAACTGACCTTTCAAATCAAATGATCATGTAAGATGTATACGGAATACCAAATAAGCTGTTATTTTGCTTTCATTGTTGTTAATTATTATTTTAATTATATCTAAAAGGCGTAGTTCTATCTATCAATGAAAGAGTTTGGAGCTTGACTAAATGACTCTCAAGTCAACGGTTTGAATTTATTGATTTGAATTCTACTAATTGAAAAGAGTTTTAAAAAAATATATATGTTCTAGTCATAGTCAGTCTTAACTATTCCGAGGCCCTTAGGCGAAAACTAAAAAATAGGTCTTATAATGATAAAATCATTCCCACTTCATTCCAAAATAAAAATCGAAATAAAAAAATCTATAATCTTTATCCGGTTGCCCTTTTTTTTTTTTTTTTTATTGGTGGAGAAGAAATGAAGAATATATATATATAGGTAATAGTTGATAGGAAAATATAAAACTTTTAAAAAATTGGGTTTTGTAGTATAATAAAACGAATTTGGCCATGTTTTTTTTTTTTTGTATTGTTTAAGTTTTTTTTTTTTACAACTTAACCCATAACTACAACCCACGTCATATTTTGGGGCCCCTGGACATAATGCCGGCCCATAGGGACAGCAAACCCAGCATTTTTACTGGAGCCCCCAAAAAATCCAATCTACTTCTTCATTTTTTATAAAAGTAGGAGTCCCCAAATTGTCCAATTTGCTTATTCATCTTTTATAAAATTAATGACTTCAAGTCCAATCTATTTAAATTTATAAATGGGTCAATCTCAAAAAATTCTTTATTTTTTTTAATAAGGTCCAATTATTTATATCTAGTTCAAATTAATAAAAATAAATATCAAAATCCAACTGAATTCTAACATATCAGACTTATTTTGACATGGTCTGAGTCAAAATTGTTTGAGTCCAATTGAATTCTTTTTTTTTTTTTTTTTTTTGTGAAAGAGAGTTCAATTGAATTGCAAACATTCTTTGTTAACCTAGTTTGATATCATATGAATCAAAATCGACGTCCTCTTTCTCCATTGACTGGCCTCCTTTCCCATTTTTGGGCCCCGATTTTTTATAATCGCTGTCCATTTTTAGAGCCCCGGTTTTTCTTAATATCATAAGATGACTCGAGTTCCAAAATATCTGGAGACGGGCCATTTGTTGTTATTAATTATTATTTTGTTAAAATTTGTAAGGTAGGGCCATAGGGCACAAATTTAGGTTTTACAAGTTGCATTCAGTTAAGGCCTATGAAAAGCACGTGACAAATAAAGACTGACATAAATAATGTTTATTCATGTATCAATAAGCTACTATTATTATTTTTTCTCCGATTTTTTGGAAAGAAATCACTACTAGAACCAATAATTTATGACGAATCCATAATTTATGGTGTAATGTATTGGCCCAATCCCAAGTATTCTCATGCTTAGAAATTTACCAATAAACAGGTTCACAATTCAAGACTCGATTTTTCTTTGATTTCACTTTCATCAAGCATTGCTGGGGAAGAATCAGCAACCTTTCACATCAATGAACTTTCCATACTTGACTTGCATCCTATATGAACAATCAATGCATATTTGAAAGAACAAATTTTATCAGGTCAGTAATTTCACATGTAATTTCGTGCTAGATTTTGGTTTTGTAAATTGCATTTGCTAATCAGTTTTGTAACTTTACAAAACTAGAATCTCACATGAAATTACATACAAGATCCTGCACCTGAGAAGTGTCCTTTGAAATAGTATTATCTAAAATGCAATCTCAACCATTCAAAAGACATTCACAACTTCTTCGCCGTTGCTCCTGTCCTGCAAAGACAGTGCAGTGCACCGATACCAAAATGTCAACCAGAAGCCTACAAGAACCCACAACAAAAAGTATATCTACGAAATTCCATTAATTCACACTTATGGGTATGTTTTCTTGATCAACATACTGTTCATGGGTACCGAGTACTGTAATCAGGAGTCAGGATTATAGTTGATAACTTTCTGCTAGAAGAACAAATTCCATAAAACATTACGAATTATTATAGAGAATCTTGATTCTTGACATGCTCTTTGCGTCAAGTCTTTCAGGAGATTTTCCAAGCAATACACCAGGCAAACTTTTTTTTTTTCTTTTTTTCTTTTTTTCATTCTACATTTTGATTACCTGATTACCTGTGATCATGTACAAGGAAATTGCACAATGTATGAAATTGGGTACCTTCCCTAGTTCGAGCAGCATCCGATTCTCTTTAGATAGGATGTATCCTCTTTGACATTTATCGTTTCTCCTCTTGATGGTGGGGTGGAAGTAGCTCCATCACCACCAGCCTCAACAGTCCTCTTGCTAACGATCTTGTATATTTGAGTAAGAACTTCAGTAAAAGCATTTTCCACATTGGTTGCATCCAGTGCAGAAGTCTCCATGAAATAGAGGGACTCTCTCTCTGCAAAAGCTTTCCCATCCTCGGTTGAGACAGCCACCAGGTGTCGAAGATCTGACTTGTTGCCGATGAGCATGACGACTATGTTGGGGTCAGTGTGCACCCTCAACTCTTTCAACCACCTCTCAACATTTGCAAATGTAGCATGTCTTGTTACATCATACACAAGCAATGCACCAACAGCCCCTCGGTAGTAAGCACTTGTAATGGCACGGTACCTAATAACAGAGAGGCCAACTGAGAAAGCTGAAAATCTGCATATTATGTCTCTTTACATTGTGAAGTGATTATAAGAACTTGTTGATTAGTTAGCAGTAGTAACAAATATTCTCCAGGACTTTTTGACAATCTGACAAATATGATGATTCAGTCACTGTTTTCCACGGTAAACAATGGTCATGCAAATAAAGATAATCCAAATAAGAAAAAAAAAACTCATTAAATGGAGCATTATGATGAAACCGATGCAGATAAAATGTCACAAAAACAACTTCTAGACTAATACATCAACTAGAGGAAAAAGAAACAAGAAAATCATTATGGCAGTTCTCCTTAAAAAATACAAGTTTTCTCTAAGGAGATGGAATCTTTCATTCAAAACTCAGGCATGAAAGACTGAAAAGTGATTAAAGGTGATGTTTAGATAAGATCCACTCCATAAAATTCCACAACCAGGGACCTATGCTAATGTTAAGGAATCTGTAAACATGGCAAAGCTTCCGAACAATCTTTTGCAGCTAAGGTTAAGCCTCGCACGGTCATTTTCTCACAGCAGGAGAACAAAAACTAATAACGAAATATACATTGAAACACAGAACAGACAACCATTTAATATCTATGCTTATAACCATTTCAAATCTCCAACTTGGTACAAGATGATACACAACATTAACAACTATATAACAAATATAGGAATGTCAAATTGTCTTTTGATAATTCCTAATAATTTATTTAGCATTTGAAAGCCACATTAATGCTTCATCTAGTGACCACTTGCATGTCAGTTTCATAGTTAGCATAATAAAATATGACACTTCATTCCTTGTTCTATGATTAGTTATATACTAACTTCGAGACAACTTAAAAAGAGTGACCAAATTTTGCCATGCTAGCAAGCCCACCTACGGCTACTGCCTTAGACATTTTTAATACCCAAATTAAGTAACACCCTGTCCACTGATGAATGAGACCGGCACCTCAGTCCTATAGTTATAAGCAACCTTAGTAGTTCCAGCTAGAGAAGCCAGCTTCCATCTGTAAATAAACGTGACTCTTTCACTACAATAACAGTCAGGTACGAATGGAAATGTCAAATGGGTCTGCAACTTCGGATTGTTTATACTCTCAAATCAGAGCATGGCCAGTAGTGTATCACCAACCTCACCAAAAACCATAATTTCACCTTTTTCTGAATAATATGATCTCCAGTCAATATAGAGCTTAAAAGCACAAAAGGACACCTTTCAAAATCCTAATAGCTGCTTCACTGTACTAAAGATAAACCATGGCATCATATACAAAATAAAAGATGAAGAAGATGTTATTTCTTAATAATGATCGTATGATATACTCTCTAATCTTAATATTCTGGTATTATAATCTTAAAAGTTGAGATGAAAGGACAGCTCTCTAGCCTCTTCAGTGCAACAATAAGAAATCACATGGTTCGATGCAGTCAACCATTTTAGTGAACAAAAGGTTGAAGCTATATAAATCCAATTATAAAAAATTGCAACGATGAGGTGTTTGACAGAATTGACAGGCGCAAAATGTAAACACACCTCAAACCAGGTATGTTCACAAATTTCAGCTTGTCTAACCCCTTCAACATCAAACCTTGTGTTTCACACATCGGTAATCCATAGACTGTATTTTGCAATTGAATATAGTTTGATAACAAACTGGGCGAGAAAATAATGATTGTGTTCTTCGGTTTTTACATTTTCACCTATTATTTTTGGTATGCTTTTTATCTATTATTTATTAATAGTATAATACCTCTCAGATAAATTTTTGTTAATTTGTGGTGTTTGCTATCATCTTTTCCATAAGGTGCTGCAGTTTTTCATGCACCCTAATCAGAAGAACAGAAACTCAAGCACACAATCACAATTCACACATACAGAACAAGATCCCCCCACCAAAACCCCCCAAATAATTTAAAAAGGAAACCACAGAGACGGAAACAATACACTGATACAGCATCCAACAACAAACAATTAAGGCTTCAGAAATCCATGACATTCAAGACACCAACACATAAAAACCAATCATCGTAACTACGAAATTAAGAAAAGAAAAAAAAAGGGCACCAGATAGATAACCATGAAGTTCCAGAGATAGAATCAAAACAAAATATAATCAGACATATAGACAAAAGCATCAAAACCCATATCACAAATATATATCTTGAACTCACTTACCCATCAAGTTACAGAGAAAACTATCCAAACCCAATTCACAAACACCAAAATTGAGCTAATAAGAACTTGAAGACAGAGTAGTATCAAAACCCAGATGACGTAATAGAGAAGCAAACCTTTCCTGACCAGCAGTGTCCCAAATCTGAGCCTTGATGACCTTAGCATCAATAGTCATACTCTTAGTAGCAAATTCAACACCAATAGTGGATTTGGACTCCAAACTGAACTCGTTTTTCGTGAACCTAGAAAGCAAGTTTGATTTTCCAACACCAGAATCACCAATCAGAACCAGCTTGAACAAGTAATCGTAGTCATCTTCAAGCTTGTACCTAGCCATGAATCACTCTTGAGTTCTTCTCAGTAAACTTGAAAAAGTTGGTAAAGTGAGAGTTCGAGAAGAGACCGATGAAACAGAGAGTTGGAGAAGATTCAGATTGGTTAGGTTTCAGTTTTGTTTGGTTTCAGGGTCAGACTGTGGACTCTTTTTTTTTTTTTTGGAATTGAAGAATGTTGTCGGGTTGGCTGGATTCTAGGAAGAGCAAAAATATTAAAATAAAAATGAAATTTCCAATTACATATTTATTTTCTTAATTGTTTTTTTTTTTTGTGGGAAAACAATTATTTTTAAAATTTATTGTTTTATTATATATTTTATTTTCTTCTAAAAATTAAAGAAATAAATTCTCTTGGGATCATGTGAAAAACTAATTATTATATTTTTTTTTGAAAGAACGTGAAAAACTAACTAGATGTTCAAAACATAATTTAATTTTTTACCAAATTTGCTGATCTTTCTTGATTAAACATATTAAATATTTAATATTGCATGTAAAAGTTTTTATTTATTTTTCTTCTTTTATTTATATAAGAACAATATTTAGATATTGATCCCTCCAATGGGGTGTTATCACGTGACCTTCTTTTTTAATTTTTTTACGATTATCTAATAAAATAGGTCACGTGGCACCACCTCATTGATAGGATCAATACCTTGGATACTAACCGACCAATACTCAAGTATTGTTTTTTATATAATTAGTGACGATTATTACGATAATAGCTATAATTTATAATTATTGTCAAACACAATCATTATTTCTCTTTTATATTCACTATAATATTAATCAAGTTATTTTTAAATAAAAAAGATAGGTCCGTACATAAAAGAAAGGGTAAATTGTATTTTAAGTTTATGGAATTTTTAAATTGTAACTTTTAAATGTTAGGTACGTGAAATGACTTTAATACTTCTGATGGATGATGACCACGTTAAGAAGATCATTTTACCCTTATAATTTTATATGAAATTACAATTTTACCCTTTTTTATTTAAATTTTAAATCATAAATTAAAAATAACAAAAAAAAAAATTGATCATCATCTTCTCCCACTAGACCACCGCCATTTTATCGTCTTTTCCACCAAACCACCACCATGAACAATGATGATTCCACTTTCCAGACCACCCTTAATCTTTACCCAGAAAATCAATCTTTACATACTCATCTTCTTCATTATCCATCATAACACCTAACATATACCATCAATCAAAATAGTATATCAACTTCAAAAACCCAAATTCTTTACAAACTCAAATATATTCCAATCCAAAAGACATTAAAATCCAAAACACAAATTGGCAAATACATAAACCAAAATAATTCCAAACAAAAAAAGTTGGTAGATTTATTCAAAAAAGTTGGTAGATCTATTCATCTCATCATCAACAACATCTATTCATCACCACAAACTCAGAAACAAAAACGAAGAAAAGAAATCCAAATTTTGAACACTACCATTGCCAGAAAATAAGAAAAAAAAATCAAAATACAAACTGAAATTTTAAAAAATCGAAATGCAAACCAAAATATAAATATTCTAACTTCTCTCTATC
This sequence comes from Dipteronia dyeriana, assembly GCA_032871835.1. Taxonomy (NCBI): domain Eukaryota; kingdom Viridiplantae; phylum Streptophyta; class Magnoliopsida; order Sapindales; family Sapindaceae; genus Dipteronia; species Dipteronia dyeriana. The sequence goes on from CM065295.1 coordinate 13,472,470, forward strand.
ACATTAAAAATCTGGTCCCAAAATCCACACAAAATCCAACCCCGAAATCCACATCAACCACCACACGAAAACCCTCTTCAATGGTGTTGAGGAAAGAGAAACGATGTTTGATGGAAAATTATACGTGAGGCACAACGGCGGTGGTGCTACTTCAATCGCGTTAGATCGGTGAGATTTGTATGAACGGGGCAACGAAATCTTTGGATTTTCACGGTCTTCAGTCTTACCAGCGACAAATCAACATGGAGGAAGGACGACACAGGGTTTTTGGCTTGGGTTAGCTAGAGATCAGTGGCAATAGATCAAAAGTGGTGGTGATTCGTTTTCGGGGATGACTGGGTTTTGGTTGAATGAAGATGAAGAAGCGGTTGGGTTTTGTGAGGAAGATGAAGAGAAAAAAGAAAGGAGATGGAACTGATGAGTGATGATTGGATACAATTTATGTTTTTAATTTTTTGTTTTAATTTCTTTTTAATTTTTTAATTTTTGTTTTTAAAAGTTTAATTAAAAAAGCTTAATTTCTGTTTTTTTTAATTATTTGTAATATTAATTATTTGACTTTTTTTTATATTTTTTATATTTTTATATTATTAAATACCATTTTTACCCTTAATTACAAAAAGCTTCTAGAAACTGATTCGTAAATTTACCTATCTACCATTATTGACTTAACAGAATTCAATGAAACCCTAACAGAATTGGACGGTAGGGACTACAATCCAGATTGTCAGAATGAGTATAGAATAAAAGTTACGATTCACAAAAACTGTAAATAAAATATAGATTAAGATAAACTCCATAGATTAAAATACACTTTACTCTAAAAGAAATATATTTATTATATTTTTATTATTATTATGAGATAATATCAACCTTTCCTCAAACCTCCGATTCAAATGTAATAAAAAAAAATGTTAATTGTTAACCTGTACAGCTGTACCCTAAGACAAGGTATTAACTAAACAGAAAAAAAAAAGGGTGTAGGCTAATAAGAAAGCGGTATAAAATAATAACCAAAGCATTATTTTCGATCAGCTATATCATTGACCAGTTTTTCTTGAAGTTGCACCTTATAGCAAATATGGTAGTGTACCCGTCTTCACGTTAATTAGGAATTCGAGTCCCAATATATGTATGGGATCGAAAAATAAATGGTACTATTTTAGAGGGGTGTTGTGTAAATATCACCAGTTTAGTAATGTAAGTTTAAAAAATACCATTTAACGTAAAGAGACGAGAATACCCCGATAAAATTGAAAAAGAGAGAAAGTTGTCGTTTTGTGAGTCTGAGAAAAACAACAGTGAGAAAGAAACCGACGACAACGACAACGACAACGACATCGACGGCGAGAAAATCGACAGCTTATTTACCAGAACGGGAATACAGTACATTTCGCAGCGATTGACAGAGATAAGTTCAGTTTGTTTTATTTATCGATTTGTTGTTGATAACTTATCATTGCATTTTAGACTTGTTCTGTTGATTGAAATTGTAGATTATGGTTTACAATGGTTTTGGTTTTGGTTTTGGTTTGGGTTTGAATTGAGGTTGAATATGTTATGAGGAAGATGAAATTATGGTATTGAGCATTTTGTTTTAAAAAAAAATCGAGAATATTTCAAGCGAATCCGAGTAAAATTTTTATAAAGATTCGATGAAATTTTTCATACGATCAAGATTATTTCTCAAAGGATCGAAAACATTTTAAAAGCATCGAGAATATTTTTAAAGGATTGAGAAATTGTTTTAAACGATTGAGAATATTTTCCTAACGATCGAGAATGTTTTTCAAAGTGATCGAGCTTTTGTTAAATGAGCGAGAAGATTTTTCAAAGAATCGAGAGGTTTTTCAAAGGATCGAGACTTTTTTCAATGGATCGAGAATTTTTTAAAACGATCAAGAATAATTTTGTAATGGTCGATAATGTTTTTCAAAAGATCGAGATTTTTTAAAATGATCGAGAAGAGAAGATTTTTTATCGAATCGAGAAGATTTATCAAAGAATCGAGAGGTTCTTAAAAGTATCGAGACTATTTTCAAAGGATCGAGAATTTTTTCAAACGATCGAGAATAATTTTATGACTATCAAGAATGTTTTTGAAAGGGTCCAGATTTTATAAAATGATCGAGAAGATTTTTCAAAGAATCGAGAGGTTTTTCAAAGGATCGAGACTTTTTCAAAGGATCGAGACTTTTTCAAAGGATCGAGAGGTTTTTTAAAGGAACGAGACTAATTTGAAAGGATTGAGACTATTTGCAAATGATCGAGACCTTTTTCAAAGGATCGAGAACTTTTACAAAGGATCGAAAACTTTTGCAAATGATCGAGAATATTTTCAAAGTATAGAGATTTTGTTTCAAACGATCGAGAATATTTTATATTTTTTTTGCAGTTTACTGATGTATTGTTTCTGTGACATTGCAGATGACGAGCAGTTTGAAGGAGTTGCTTAAAACTCCAAAGGGAGATTGGTTCAAGTGAAAATTGACCCGACACGACCATTTTGAAGCCATCGCCCTTATAGACGATGCACTTAACCGGGTCCCTGAAGAGTTTGCGGTTGAGGATCGGCGTCGGTTCATGGCCTCTTGTTTTGGGCATTTCATGTCGATGCACCAGGAGCTGAAGTTTTCGTGTGGTGTTATTCATCAGCTGTTGTTGCGGGAGTTAGACCATGATGGGCCGACAGATGAGATGTGGTTCTTGTTAGGGAACCATGTGGTCAGGTTTTCGAAGGTGGAATTTAGCCTCATCACCGGATTACGTTTTGGAGTCGTACCGGACACAAGTATGTATGTTGCAGTTGAGAATGGCATACATAAACGGTACTTTCCTGCACATGATGAGATATCGTTGGATGACTTGAGGGCTGTTCTTACCCGCGGAGAGTTTGAACAAGCGTACGATACTGTGAAGTTGTGCCTCATTTACATGTTGAACTGGATATTGATGGGGGTAGACGAGAGATTGAAGATTCCAGTTTGACAGTTTCGGTTGGTAGAAGACCTCAATGCCTTTGAAGCATTCCCGTGGGGTGCCCACGTCTATAGGCATTCTATATTTTCATTCAAGCATGTGTTACCGCGACGTCGTGAGGAAAGACGCCAGCAGTCACAGGGCGATGTTGGACATTCCGTGGAGGGGTACAACATCTACGGTCTATCACACGCCCTTTTGGTAAGAAATTTGATTTCCAACAAGTACATTACATTTCTAATCCAATTTTTATTATTATTATAACTGTACTTATCTTTGATGCAGATATTTGCTTTTGAGATGATCCCTCAACTGGGCATCGATTTCGGGACTCGAAGGGTTACCGACCTTTGTCCTCGTATGTTAAAGTGGGAGTTGACGAAACAACCCAGAGGGAAGAAGCCTGACAAGATTTTTAGTGCTAGGGTAATTAATTTATTTGTTAATCGTATGTTATATTACTTACTATAAGTAACAATGACATTCATCTAACTACGCTTTCAAATGTCTGCGAGGATGGAATTCGTGCCCACAGCAGCTGAGGCGGTGGCACCATACTTCGCAGGCCTAAGTGAGGGGGGGAGCCCGTATGTGCAGGATGACAGGGTTTACCTTCCTACTGTCCCTGATCCGACTACATGTGCAGTTCATCCAGATGAGGAGGGTGGGGATCCGACTACAAGTGCATGTCCAGTTTTTAGTGGCATGGACACTGGTGGATCTGAGCCGTCTCCTCGGCGAGTGTGGCGTAGAAAAGTTCGGTTTACCATACCAGGAAATGGTGCTGATATAGAGGATTCCCGTGCAGGCGTTGCACTTGATGGGGAGATAAGTTGAGATGGTAGTTTTTTTTTTACCGGATGACGCATTTTTGTTTTAGTATTAACAATGTTGCATGATTTCAGGGTGTTTAGAACAGCAGTTGAACGAGTTACGTGAAGCCCTCTGAAAGAGTGAGGATGATCGACAACAACAGCACCGGGAGTTACTGGAGTTGATTCGGAAGAGCGAGGAGGATCGACAACAACAACAACATAGGGAGTTGCTTGCATTGATCGGGGACTTTCAGGGCTTCAGGCCGTATATGTATGAGCATACACATGATCCACATACTGGAGGGGTAGATCTGAAGAGTGGGGCTCAGTCTCTCCCTTCCCCTCCCCCTCCGAGTGAGCAGCCGGCCCCCCTCCCGCCCATAGAGATTGGCAGGCTCCCCCTCCACCTCGGAGCGAGCAGCGACTCCCCTTTCCCCTTCCACCGATGAACTAGCAGCAGGCTCCCCATCCCCCTCCCCCGATGAACGAGCAGCAGGCTCCCCCTCCCCCTCCACCTCCACCTCCACCTCCACATCCACCTTCACCTCCGAGCGAGGAGCCTGCCCCTCATCCCCCTAGGAGCGATAAGCAGGCGTCCCCTCCACCACCTCCCCTCGAGCAGCAGGCTCCCCCTCCCCAGTTCACCTCTGAGCGAGGAGCCAGCCCCTCATCCCCCTAGGAGCGAGGAGCAGGCGACCCTCCACCATCTCCCCTCGAGCAGCAGGCTCCACCTCCCCGTCCTCATCTCAGCATACCCCGGCGGGGGGAGTTCGACAGCAGAAAAGTGTACTGAAGCGTGGTTGGCAATTGCTTAGCCCGTACGCTGATCCGTGCCGACCTAAGAGAGCAAGGGTAATACTAGAGGGACCTGAGCACGTATTTAATCCCGAGGAACTGGTGGACGGTGTCCAGTTGAAGGCTTACCGAGCCTTCAAGAAGAACGTAAACGGGGAACTGTAAGTAAATTTCTTTGTTATTTAGGTGGCAGTTTTTCTTGTAATGCATTATATAAATGTGTAGTTGATGGAACATTAATACAGACGTGATGTTGATTTGCTCGCGCCGGTTGAGGTTGCATGGTTCCATCGGTTGCAGACGAACTTCATAGATGTTGATGATGAGGTACGTGGGACCGTACCGTAAATTCTGTTTATAGTATTTGTTTTAGATGTGTAAGCCTCCTAACATATCTTTACGTGTTTATATTCCCAGCATATGGACGCGTACCTCCATATTCTTCGAAAGCGTCAATGGGCTTTCCCGAATGTGTACAGTCAGATGGTCAACATATTGGACTCGTAATTTTTTGTAAGTATTGAAATTAGTAATGATTACGCATGCTTGTACATTTGTATGGAAAACAGTAATAACTTTGAGTTTTTGTTTCTACAGTCCTTTCTGGAGCACCAGTACATGAAAATGATGTCTCGTGATTCTCATGGGCAGATCACCCCAAGGCGTTGGAATCTTTTGAGGTCGTGGTGGAAGGATGACGACCTTACGACGGTGCTTGGGGGTGGCCCGAATGGATGTCGTCTGTGGCACGAGGTTGACATGGTAAGTGTTAATTGACATGGTTTGTAATTGTATATATAGTTGTCTTTGTACATCCTAACACATGCTGTTTACGTTTAAAGGTCCTGATACCGTGCAACATTGGGCGGCAACATTGGCTACTGGTGACTGTGGACCTCACATGCGGGAAGATGTGGATAGTCGACCCCTGGAGATAGGAGGTCCCAGCTCATATCCGAAAGCAGTAGGTAGCCTCGTTATGCTACTTTATGCCCTCGATGTTGAATCAAGCTGGGTTTCATACTGCACGACCGGCTGGACTTGAGAAATTTGAGAAGACAAGTCGCTTGATGTCAGCCTGGTGTCGGAAAAACATGTCCCCCAACAGAAGAAATCGTAAGACATTTCGTAATAGTATCTTTAAGATTATATTATTATAAACCTAATATTTTATTAAAGCTTTTAAATGTGTCCAACTGCAGGGGTAACTGTGGTCCCCACACGTTGAGATTGATCGAGTACTTACTGGCGGACAGAAAGGATTTCGATTGATCGAAAGACGATATGAAGATCATTCGGGAGAAGATGGCCATTGAAATATTTACAAACTCCCGGCCCGTTTAGATTTATGTAGTTATTCATTTGTATACATACCAATTATTTTGTATATGTACTAAATATTTTGTATATTTACAAATTCTTTTGTATATTGTACCAATTGTTTGTATATTTACCAATTCTTTTGTATAAAAATGTATACATTTGTATATATACAAATCATATTTAAATAAAATTGCATTTCAGTCTCAAATCAAATTTAAATACAATTGCATTTTAGTTAATGAACAAGTCATACGAGTTCAAACTATCACAATGTCATCATGATAATGCCTCAAATCATTCCACGATGTAGTCTCTAGTAGGGCACGTCTGTCTGTTGTGACCAACTGTATAACATATACGACACTTACGTCTGTATTCCTCAGGAATAACTGTGCTCGGACCTTCATTACTCAAAGTTGGGTTAGAACATCTCATCGAATTATGCCCTGGTTGTCGACATCGTCTACAATTCTGTGTAGTTGTTCTCTCCGAATATGAGATACGGCGTGAAGCCCTCTATGGGCCTGCTTGTCTCATGGAGCTTGGATTCAAAATGACTCTCTCAGCGATATCAGATGGCACAATCCAAGTGGAAGGATGTCCAACCGGCATAATAGGAACCGAGTAGGCATCAATAAGTGTTTGTCGCTTGTAGTAGTCCGCACTGAGAGATGTGAAATCCATGTTTCGGTCCCTGTAAAAACATTGAAAATGATAGGATTCACGTTTAAGTAATATTAACCATACAGTACACAAAATTGTATGATGTACCTTACGGCAGCGAGAGCGTGAGAACATGGAAGGTCCATTTGGAATCTGTTGCATGTGCAGGTCTTCTGGGCTAAGTCAACGGTCCACTGTTTGCCATCCCGTTTCACCGAGAATATGTTCCAGTCAACTGGATTAACAGTCATAAAATTGCACTTATTAACACGTTTGAGGATCACAAGATGTGCTACATCGGTCAACTGATGACGCATGGATTGTGCAGCCCTATGCCGATCGTGAAACCAACGTTGTAGCATATTCCTAATGAACTCTGCCAAATTCAACATAGGCAGTTGTCGTGCAAATTTAAAGCATGAGTTTATGCATTCTACAGCATTTGTTGTCATAACCCTATACATTCTGTCAGGGCAGTGTACACGGGACCACTTGTGTGGACCGGCATCAATTACATATTCATATGCATTCGGATGCAAGTTTCGTAACTATTCCATGTGCCGATTATATTGCAACTCGGTGTACGCTCGGGCTGCTTTGTCCATTATTGCGGTAACATCCTTTCTATGATATCGCTTCTTAATATTTTCATAAAAGTGCCAGCAACATATGGTATGGGTGGCATAAGGGAACACTTTAGAAATCTCTGCTTCAATGCTTGCATGTCGATCAGAAATGAAAACCAAATCATCTATATGGCTGAGGGCACCTTTCAAGCAATCCCAAAACCACTCTCATGATAGGTTGTTTTCCGAGTCACCGTACCCAAAAGCAATTGGATAAACCTGTTCATTCCCATCATGTGCAGTTGCAACAAACATTGTGCCCCCGAATCTACCCATTAAATGGGTACCATCAACGGCAATAACTTGACACATACACTTCTGGAATCCTCTGACTGGGGCACCCAACGACATGAAAAAGTATAGGAATTTACCATTTTCATCGCACTGTAAGTCAGTAATCGTTCCGGGATTTTGTTGTTCCAACACGTAACCGAATTATGGCAGCAGTTGGAAGCTTTCCTCATGCGTTCCATAGGTCAGTGACAATACATAATCAAGGGCTTCATGTGCCTTACTGTACATTATTTGGATGCCATACATTGTTTTCATGTCGGCGATTATGTCCTTCGGACGCATTAGTCGACCATCATGTTGCTGCAATCTAGGTGCAACCACTTCTCCAAAAATGACTGCACTAGCTTGTCGATGGCGGCGGTGAATCTCCTCCAACGGACAAGTGTGTTCGTTGATAAAACTTCTTACTTGAAAGTATGTCGCTTCATCTCTCCTAACCGCTCTTAACTTCCACGTACAGTTATCCATCAAACAAACCATATGTAATGTTGTCTTATTCGACCTTTTCACCTTCCACTCGAAGTTGTACCGCATTGTAAAATGCCCAGCCAATCTCTTCAAATCCTTTTTAGTAGGAAAAAAATGACCTTTATATATCATGCTGGTAGATTCATCTTCTACCAAGTTCTTGCTTCCACCCATACCAAACGAGTATGATTCTGCTCCTAGAATAACCCACGTTCTGGCATTCTCAGAATCAGCTGGAGTTACATCAGGCTGGACCTCAGATGTCCCAGCTATATATACTGCAGTGGAACTACATCTGTGTACACGTCTTGCACATATTTCCCTTTCGAACGGTTCTTCATCTTCCTTATTGTTCGCTACATTCTGTACCAGATGCAAATTTGGCTCATTAACCACCTCATGGAGTGGTAAGTTATGAGGTTCATTGTTCCGCTTATTGTTCATGTCATTGTACATCTCATTGTATTGGTGGTTGTACTGCCCAACATTCATTTCAATATGACAACCGAAATCATCGTCCAATTGAGCTCCAACTATATCACCATGGTCGGCTACTTCCGGTGGGACACCACATAGGTTTTCCTTACCGTTAATCCCACTTCTATCTGTGAACAACTGGTTGCTTCCGCCTTAAGATCGAAAATGTTGGGTGTTATCATGAGGAGGGATTTCTTCACCTATGACACCTCCTGCAGCTCTCTCAATTAAACTGACACATACTTGAGGGATCACCCTATCTTCCCCTAGCATAAACAAAACATCGTCGTCATTTCTTATAAATATGCGACATGTTGTCCCGGGAACGATTGATATATATTGTAGATCAGCAATGTATTTGTTCACATCGTACTTCACAACGGTTTGTACGATCGACACCAGCTCTTCGTAAGTCATATTTCTGGACACATACATTCCTTGGTTATCAGAACCAAGAAACCTCTGACTTCCATCAGGTAATTGCTCTCATCGACCGTTGTAAGATATTACTAATCTAATCTGATCCATTGTCCTGTGAAAATCATCATCACAAACAATTATTAACAAATAAAAAAAATTACTTTTACAAGTACTAAGAATTACAAAAATTTCTCAACTGTAACGGATCGACTACATGTTCTTCGGAATCGAGCTTCTTTTGTAATGGATCGAGAACATTTTCTAAGTGATCGAGCTTTTTTCAAATGGATCGAGTACTTTTTATAAGGGATCGAGAACTTTTTCAAGGGTTCGAGAATAATTTACAACGGATCGAGAACTTTTATAACGGTTCGATTCGAGAACTTTTATCGAGAATTTTATCGAGAATATTTGTCAAATTATCGAAAACTTTTATCAAGGGGTCGAGAACTTTTAACAAGGGAACGAGAACTTTTTCTAAGGGATCGGGAAAATTTTTAACGGTTCGAGAACTTTTATCAATGGATCGAGAACTTTTATCAAGGGACCGAGAACTTTTTCTACGGGATCGAGAAATTTTTTAAGGGATCGAGATTATTTGTCAAATTATCAAGAACTTTTATAACGGATCGAGAAATTTTATTCAGGGATCGAGAACTTTTCCTAAAGGATCGAGCATTTTTTGTCGACCATTTTTTTCAAATAATTGAACTTTTTTCAAACCAAACAAAAGTTCGTTCCAATACAAAATAAGTTCGATTCATCTTTAAACATTCTCGGTGACACAAGAAAAAAGTACGGATGTTTTCCATTTTCATACATTCTAGTGCAGAATCTGAAATGAATACATTGTTATCGAGGAATAGATACATTATTAACCCACACAGAAATGAATGCAAAATATCTGAAATGGATAAAAGAAATTTAAGTGAAGATCATAAATATTTGTTACCTTCTACTACATAATCTGGAGCGAGACAACTTTTTTAGAGACAGTCAAGTTTTTCAGACAAGTTTTTTAGAGAGATACCAACGAGTCCAGAATGTTGCTTTTTAAAAATTAAAGTTTATGGACAATTTGGATAGTTCACCATAATAGGTGCCTTTTAAGTTTAAGTTATTAAATGGGTGACATCATCACAACACATCTTAAAAAATGTGTCTTTTCTCACCATTTCCACATATACGTATTTTACAAATATATATTGAGAGTTTTGTTCTAATTGATAAGAGATTATTTGAACCGCACTTGTATTATTTAATCTTAACAGGTCTAGCAACCCTATTGTAATTGTAAATCTAATACTTAAAAAAAAAAAAAAAAAAAAAAAAAAAACTTTTCTTGATGTGTGTTAATTCCTAATGAAATAAAATATAAAATAATTAAATTGAATCCAATGATTGAGATTTGACATGGAAGATACGTCGTACCGGTAAGAAAAAATTTCAAATTTCAAATTGCAAGCCGTAGACATACAATAATACCCAAGAATGATCATTGTAATTCTTCAATTCCAAGTGCAGGTCTGAATTAAGGACCAAAGCATTGTTATGCATCTATCAGCTGAGTTTTTTTCTTGAACCACCAGCAAATTTTCATCTAGGATTTGAAAGAACAGATGGTTGTGGTGGAGCAGAAGGAGGGTCAAGGTCAACAGGATCAGAAAATGTTGCTTGAGAAAATCTATATATTATGTTTTCATCAACTTCCATTACTCCCTCTAGCATCTTCACCACAGTTGACATGGATGGCCTTTTCCTGGGATCATCCTGCAAACACCAAGCTCCAATTTTGATCATTCTTGTGATTTCTTCGCTAACATCTTGCATGTTTTCCTCTAGATTTTCCACGATATCAAGCAACTGGTTTTCCTCAGCTTTTGTCTGCAGCAATTTGAGTAGATGGCAGCTGGATTCTGATCGCGAGGAATCCAGATTTCTACGCCCACTCACCACCTCAAGAAGAACAATTCCAAAGCTGTATATGTCAACTTTTACAGTGATCTTCGATTTTCGCCACTCTGGAGCAATATACCCTGGAGTTCCTCTCATGGTGGTATGAACTTGGCTCTCGTCTCTGTCAATCAGCTGAGACAACCCGAAATCCGAAACTTTGGCACTGAAATTTTCATCCAAGAGAATGTTTTGTGGCTTTATATCAAGATGTATGATTCGGTGCCTGCAATCTTCATGAAGATAAGCAAGTCCTTTAGCTATATCAAGTATGATCTTCTTCCTTGTTTGCCAATCAAGACAAGGCCTCTCATCTCTGATGAAAATCCATTTATCCAAGGACCCATTACACATATATTCATACACTAGAAGTCTGGACGATCTCTCTACACAAAAACCAATCAACCTCACAAGATTGAAATGGTGTAGGCTGCCAATTGTCTCAACTTCTGCTAAGAATTCTCTCATACCTTGCCCCAATCTATCCAACCGTTTCACTGCAATCACCATGCCGTTTTGTACAACTCCTTTGTACACAGTTCCAAAACCTCCCCCACCGATTCTTTCCTTGAAATCATTGGTTGCAACTCTTAATTCTTCGTATGAAAATCTTACAGGCATTCCAAGAACTAGCTTGGTGTAGTCCTCCTCTTGTTCCTCAACTTCACTTCTCCGAATTTTTACAATGAATAAAACAGTAACAACACCGATAATGAAAATCCCACCAGCTACGGATCCTGCTACAATTCCCAATATTTTTTTCCTACCATTTCCTGGTGGGACTGGGGATTCTGGTGGAGATAACTTTGATGGTGGAAAAGGTGGACTGATACTTGGTGGTGTGTTTTCTACAGGAAATGGTGAGCTTGGAGGGATAGCAGAGCTATTGGGTGAAGGATCTAAGGAGATTTTCTCAGCTGAGGATTGCCAAATAATCTCACTTTCATTGTTGAAAAGAATTAGATTTCCAGATTGATTAAGGTTCATTCCAACAATAGAGTTACCTGATGATAAAGATGGGTTGCTAGACCAAACCTGTGTTCCATCTGAGTCTCGAAGCAATAATCCTGAACCGGTTAGTTCAACCATAGCGTTCCCTATTACAGGATGGTCTTTGTTAGCTGACCAGACCAGGCTGTGCTTCCCTCCAGATGCAACCGCAACCACGGAGAACAGATAAGAGTTGCAGGTTCCATTGCAAAAGAATCCACAGTAGATATCGATATTGTTATCATTCTGGAATAAGAGGAAGACTCTCATTTGCCAGCCATCCATGATCACCGAGTTGTTGTTGTACCATGTAGACGGAAGGTCTGAATCCAAACAGTAAACGTAACTCGCCCTTGTTGAACAATTTCCTGTGATTGAAACTGAGGCTTGTACAAAGAATACATTGCTAATAAGAATGGAAACAATGGAAAACAAGCAGAGAAAGTAGAAGCCAGAGGAGGTACTGGTCATCTCTCTCTCTCTCTCTATGTTTATGCGTGTGTAAAGAGAGAGAGAAAGATATCACAACCTCAAGCCAACAAGAACGACTTCACAAAAAGAGAGTCAAGATATTGATTTTTCCTCATGTACATGAATTTAAACAAGGTAAAATATGGTTAGGGAAATTTGATTAGTTCATAATATTATCTATTTAAACAAAATAAAATATAAAAAAAAAACCATCAAAACTAATTTTTCCTGAAATGATACAAGAATCTACAGATTATTGTTTATGATATATCAAAATAATATATTAGATTTATTCTTATTATATCGTTTTCAAAATGGGTGGCAATAGTCAAATTTTTATAAAGACAATGAATTTTGTATATAATTCAACACGTCTTCGGCCAACCAAGTCCTTGATTGACCCAACTAGATAAGAGACGTATAAAACCAAGCTCCAACAACGACTTAACACAACAAAGTTTCTTGGAAATAGATGAGAGTAAAACTAGATTATTTTTAATCAAAAATCAAGTACAGGATGAGAAATGTATCATCCTCTTACCAATAATCTCCACAAGAACATTTCCCATTTTTGAAATGATGAAATCTACTAGCATCTCGAACTATAATTTCCCTCTTTTTGATCTTCGAAATGTACTTAATAGCAACGTGACAATCACTGCAGACGCGCAAGTTCTTCATCACCCTTATCGGTGCACCTTCTGGTGTGTTCATTAGAGCAAAAGCAATGGCCAATTTTTCACTATGGTGTGTCAGATTATATTCTTTTTCCTCGTTATCCATGTCGTGCAGAACAGAGGCGGTATCAGGCACGTAACCACACTTCTTCATCTCCGACATTAGTTCTTCCAAATACAAATCAATCTCCGTTGAATTTGGATGAGATTTATCAGCTATACAGAACTGGTGAACTTGATTCTTTATTTCTAACCAGCTTATGCCAGGTTCCTTCTTCACATTTCTATCTCTCATGGTTTTTCTCACCTCGGAAACCCCCTGCCACCTCCTAGCCGAGGCATTAATGTTAGCGAGCAGAACATAAGAAGCAGAAACCTGAGGATCAAGCCTCAGAACTTCCTCAGCAATTCGTGCTGCCATGTCTGCATTCTTATGGATTTTACACGCAGATAACAAAGTTATCCATATGATCGTATCTGCTTTTACAGGCATTGATCTTATCAAAGCCTCTGCTTCATCTAAACAGCCAGACCGACCAAGGAGGTCAACCACACAATTATAATGTTCTAGTCTAGGCTTTACCCCGTACTTGTTCATCATTAAATCGAAGAATTCCATCCCTATATCTTTCAATCCACTATGACTGCAGGCGTAAAGCAAGCTCAAGAAAGCAACATCATTTACCTCAAGATTTTCCTGCTCCATCCGCTCAAACAATTTTATAGCTTCTTTTCCTTGTCCGTGAAACCCGTATGCAGCTATCATTGAGCTCCACAATACAACATCCCTATCTTTGCTTTCAGAGAAAATTTTCACTGAATCCTCCAAACACCCACATTTCGAATACATGCTAACTAATGATGTAATCACTGAAACAACCATACTAACCCCGGTTTTAGTCACTTCAGCATGAATTTGCTGGCCTTGTCCTAACGTTGCCAATTCTGAACATGAACTAATCACACTCACTAACGTAATCTTATCCGGCCTAAAACCAGCCATTCTCATCAAATTATACTGATATAAAACTTCCTCAAAGTAGCAATTTTGGGCCTTTCCCGCGATGAGTGTGTTCCAAGCAACCACATTGCGACTTGGCATGGATATGATCACCTTCTCTCCTTCTTTCAAGCTTCCACACTTCATGTACATATGAGACAGTGAGCTCCCAACAACCAAATTCAATTCAAATCCAAATTTCACCACATAACCATGAACTTGCCGCCCTGCACGCAACCCTCTCAAACCAGCACACCCTCTCAAAACACTACCCAAAGTAAACTCATCAGGAAAAAAACCGAGTTGATGCATTTCACTCAACAATCTCAAACCCTCCTCATTAAACTCGTACTGAATCAAACCCGCGACCATTGCGTTCCAGGTCGCGATGTTTCTCTCTGGCATAACGTTGAACACCTTCCGTGCACTCTCCAAGTCGCCACTTTGCATGTGCCCATTGATCAAAATGTTACAAGACATGATGTTTTTCCTAGGCATGACACCGAACAGAGCAACAACTGTCTGATGTTGTCCCAGTTTGGTGTACATGTTGAGGAGGTGGTTGCAAGTGAACTTGTCCGAGGAACACCCAGATGCGATTATCAAAGAATGGAGCTGCTTCGCTAAAGTAAGTGACTTTTTGAGCGTGCATGACTTGATGAGGTGAGAAAAGAGAGTTGGGTCCGACCATATCTCAGATTTGAATCTGTTAGAGGCTTCTTTTACGTGCCCTCTCAAGCAGAGATCGGTGAATTCTTCTCTTGAGTGGCTGATAGTAGTAGTAGCAGTAGTACTAGAGAAAAAGCGAAGAGAACCGAAGCTGTGCCTGAGAAGATGACCTCTAGACTTGCCCATACAAAAGCTTTGACTTGTCGTCCGCTATATCAAATTAGCGAGCAAATTTTTTACAAGAGGCGCACAAATGTGCTTTGAATTTGGGCTCTGCTTGTCAAAAATTTCTTTTTTTAGATAATAAAATTCTATAATATTTTTAATTAAATTATATTTTATAAAATTAATAAAAATCTATATTTTTGGCCTCATTATAGAACTTTTTCTCATTCATGGGCTTCCTACTTACAATTGATCAAATATTACAAATAATATTATACATTCAACAAACTGAAGGTGTGCGATCAAGAATTGATCATTTTATGAAGTATATATGATGATTAATGCTCTACTTAAACGGAGACTGGCGTGGGAACGGAGGCAGCAACCCGATTTTCTTCTGGGATTTCAGCAAACTCTGAGAGGATTGCACGGAATTCGTCTCCTGTCATTGTTTCTTTCTCGAGGAGGACCTCTACGATCTTGTCCATGGCCTCACGGTTGTTCCTTATGTGGCTCAATGCAATCTCGTAGGCGCTGTCGGATAGCCTCTTGATGGCAGAATCAATGTCTTCAGCGAGCTTTTCTGACATTGAGTTCCTTGCCATCATTCTCATGATAACATCACTTTGTGCTGATGAGTCCATCAGCGACCATGGACCAATTTCGGACATTCCAAATGTGGTAACCATCTGCAAACGGTCAATAAATTACCCACCTTATAAACTATATTTTTTTTCTATTAATTTGGGATATCATTTCACAATTACCTGTTTGGCCAAACTGGTGATCTGCTGCAAGTCACCAGCTGCACCTGTTGTCACCTCAGGCTCACCGAAAATCACTTCCTCAGCGGCTCTACCACCCAAGCCACCAACAATTCTTGCAAATAGCTGCTGCTTGGAAATCAGAGTAGGGTCATCCGAAGGAATGAACCAGGTAAGACCTTTTGCCTGACCACGCGGAATGAGGGTGACCTTTTGAACAGCATCATGGCCTGGAGTCAAAGTTCTGAACCAAAAATAAAAGCATTTAGTTGGTTCTTTTGCCAAAAGATAAATCTGAATCAGTAAAAAAAGATGAACCGAATGAAAGAATCTAACAAAGAGAATAAGTGGAGGGAGAGGAAGAAAGAGTATATGAAGAGGACGGGTGCTTAGGAAATTCTACTAATCCTTTTTCAATAACATTAAACCTATGTACAAACTAAGGGAATTTCTTGAAACAAATAATGCTTCATTTCTCAATTAAAAATTATATTAGGGTACACTTATAGTTGTTCTAGCAACTGAATTTTGCGAATTTGTTCAATATAAATATTACTCCCAATAGCACATAACAACCATGATTAATCTTCAGATTGATTAGCATACTTCTGTTATTGCCAGATTTAGTATGGAACATAACTTATGATCTATTCCTAAGATTCTAAAATTTTGCCGAGCACCTACTTTACACAACTACTACAAACTTTGACATGATTAAAGTGACCCAGATATGCTTAAAGAAACTTTACCATGATGGTGTCCATTGTCCATCAATTTCAAACCATTACATTCAATCAAGTAACATAAGATTTAACTAGGCTAAATTTTATACATTAGCAAAAGGTGAAGTTAAAATGTTCTATCAAAAGCCTTGCTAAAATTCAAAGGAGAACTTTCTGAAAAAGACATTCACAAAATAAAATTTCTACTTACCCACATATCGCATGGCCAACTTCATGGTATGCAACCAGACTTTTGCTCTTGCCATCAGTCATAACTGTTCCTTCCATTCCTGCCACAATTCTATCAATTGAATCATCAATCTCTTTAGACGCAATTGCAGTCTTTCCACGTCGACCAGCCAATATGGCTGCCTCATTTAAGAGGTTAGCAAGATCTGCTCCACTAAACCCAGGTGTTCTCATGGCTATCACTTCAAGGGACACATCTGCATCGAATTTCTTATTGCCAGCATGAACCTTTAATATCTCTGTTCTGCCTCGTATGTCTGGAACGTCAACACTCACCTGCATTGGAGCTTTCGAATTGAGTACTTACTTCACATAATTAGTGCAATTAAGTGTCTGCTGATAAATTACCTGTCTGTCAAACCGACCAGGTCTCAATAAGGCAGAATCAAGTATGTCTGCCCTATTAGTTGCTGCAACTACAATAATACCAGTGTTACCCTCGAAACCATCCATTTCAGTTAAAAGCTGGTTAAGGGTCTGCTCTCTTTCATCATTACCACCTCCAATTCCAGTTCCTCTTTGCCGGCCTACAGCGTCAATTTCATCCACAAATACAATGCAAGGAGCATTTTCCTTGGCCTTCTTGAAAAGATCTCGGACTCGAGATGCACCAACACCAACAAACATCTCAACAAACTCAGAACCTGAAATGGAAAAGAATGGTACACCGGCTTCACCAGCAATTGCCTTGGCTAGAAGAGTCTTCCCAGTTCCCGGGGGACCAACAAGAAGAACACCTTTTGGAATCCGAGCCCCAACAGCAGTGAATCTCTCGGGCTTCTTGAGGAACTCCACAACCTCCATGAAATCTTGTTTTGCTTCATCCACTCCAGCAACATCATCGAAAGTTACACCAGTATTTGGTTCCATTTGGAATTTCGCTTTGGACTGACCAAAGGAAAGAGGGAAACCAGGCCCACCAGGACCACCCATTCCACCAGATGATCTCCTTGAGAGAAGGAAAAGCCCCCCAATTAGGATCAGTGGGAAAGCTAGATTCCCAATCAAGTTAAACAATAGAGATCCCGAGTCTTCTTGAGCATTATGAGCTGCAAAGTCAATGTTTTTCTCCCTGAATTTCTGGAGCAGCTCCTGGCTGAGCCCTGGCAATTGCACACGAACTCGTTGCACCCTGTTTCCCAACTCAGGAGAAATGGCCTCCACAATAGCAATAGTTCCATTTTCAAACAAATCAACCTTTGTCACCCTATCCTTGTCAAGATACTCTAGAAACCTAGAGTAAGACATCCTGGAAGAAGAAATCGCTTGGTCATCAGCGTATGCATTCCCACTCCCTAGTAAAGCAGGTACGCCAACTCCCACATTTCCAAGCAACAGCTTCAGAAATCCTCTTCTTCCTTCCTGCGACCTCTCCCCCGAAGATGCCTTCACAAGAAGTGTTCTGTGCTTCTTTTCCGATAATGGAAACCTCGAAGAAAGGATAAGATGCCTACCACAGAAGTCCTTGCTCAAATTTGGCTTGCCCTTGTGTGTAGACAAACCATTTCCTACTAGGCAAGCCGATGAAGCCGCCATCTGAAGGAAACAACAAAAACCACTAGTTTATTAACTAAAAGACTTGGACCCAAAATCAATATTAAAGAAGATAAAATTGAGGAAGCAAAACCAAGCATGTAGATCCAATACATATGCAAATGACACACAAGACAAACCCAGCAACATTTTCATAGAAACCATAACGAAAACTTGGGTTCAAACTAGTACTCAATTTGACATTTCAACAGCAGTATAACATTTTTTATTAATTCACAAGAACATTTTTTTTATTTTAAAAAAAACAAGTTAGCTACTTTCAGTACTACTATTAATAACTTCAAGTCCAACATATATTAAAAAAAAAAATAAGCAGAACCCATGAAGCAATTTCAAATTGCCCATCAATGAATTACAATTTCATAGCAATAACATATAGCTGCATGTAGAAATGGAACTAAACGCATGATTCAAGAAAACATTAAAGGAAAGATTTTGAGTAAACAAACAACGAGCAACCATAAGGAAGAAGAAGAAGAAGTGTGTACCTTTGAAACAGACAGTGAGAGAGAGTTGAAGAACAGAGAGAACGTAAGAGAATTAAGCAATGAAAATGGAGTTCGCAACTGATGTCAAGTTTTTAGAAGAGTGGATGTGGTTCGAGAACGTTGTACGTGGCGCTTTTCTAATGACTTGCTTGTTTTGATTTTTCTTATTGCTTCTTCCTTATTTTTCTTGCTTTTCTCTCATTTCCTGTCATTTTGTGATTTTGATTTGATTTTTGACACACCCGTGGCTCGTGTGAACATTACCTAAGTAATTGATTCTTAATTTGTATTATATATCAATTTATTTATTTATCTTTTTTTAATATTATTCCAATATATATATATATTGCCAGCTTTAATCAAAATGATAATTTCAAGACTTTTGTTTGTGATTTTAATAATCTGTTATATAATATTACAAAACTAAATATTTGTCTATATAGTTCTATAGTCACAACTTGGCTGGTAGATGGAATAATTTAAGATTTGGATGAATAACTATTAAATCAAAAGAGATAAGTTATGTAACTTTCATTTATTTTGTATTAATTTTTACAATGACATTTATCTACTTATCTCTTATCTCTCATTATTTAATGAAAACCATTATGGCAGTGCGGCTTCAGTTATCATTTCTGGACAATCATTGGGCCATTTTGGCATCACAGATTCACAGCTTTGAACATAACTGAGTTGGTTTGTGCAAGTGTTTTCACAAATCTTAAAAACAATTGCAAAGTTATGTCTAAAACCTTTAACATTATCAGTATTATTCAGCGGGTTGTATCGCCCCATATGAAAGCCTCCTCCATAGCCCTTATAACTGTCATAAGCTCTCTTGCAAGCAGGTCATTGGCTTGTACATTCGGAAAGTTATTAGCCGATGCACTGGTTGTTATTCGCTCACAGAGAGCGAACCTGCAAACAGGGCACTGGCCGTTGCTCTTGATCCATGGCACGATGCATTCTTCATGGAACATATGGTTGCATGGAGTGAGCATCACTTTCTCTCTAGGCTCAAAATCTTCCAAGCAAACAGCACAGTTCTTACCATCATTGTTGTCTTTCTCCTTTAGCTTCTCGGCGTAGATGTTTTTGGCATTGTCTCTATAATATAAACTCAATCCCCTCATCAATTTCTTTGGAGTGGGATTGTAGACTTCTTTCTTCAGCTTCTTCAAAGCCGTTCTTTGCTCATCTGGGGTCAACCTTGAGTCTTGAGAAGGAACCTGTATATTTTGTAGGTTCATGAATCTTGGAGGAGATCTTGGAGGAGAACTCAGTTGGTT
This sequence comes from Dipteronia dyeriana, assembly GCA_032871835.1. Taxonomy (NCBI): domain Eukaryota; kingdom Viridiplantae; phylum Streptophyta; class Magnoliopsida; order Sapindales; family Sapindaceae; genus Dipteronia; species Dipteronia dyeriana. The sequence continues at coordinate 13,492,321 of CM065295.1, forward strand.
CATGAATCGCGGAGGAGAACCCTGGATGATTGGCCTCTGCATCGGGTAAATCTCCCTTGCCATGCCATTGTCAGTGACTCGAATTAGTGGAGGAGAATACGGCTCTGGGACACTGTAAATGCTCCATAATTAGAAATGGCAATAGAATAACACAATAAACAGTATTCAGGCATGTGTTTCCATTGTTCAAACATAGACAAAATAAATTAAATGAGATGATCTTCAATGAATTCACAACTAGATACCTTCTTTACTGTTTCACATAATCGTTTTTTTAATAATAATGGACCATAATCTAACAAGCCTATGAATAGATGTTCTCTATGTTGTAATTTGCATCATTTTGTTTCCGGAAACCATATTGACATACAAGGAGAAAATAAGCGTGCTTACCCAGGTGGTTCTAACATCATTGGCTCCCCAAGTAATTGTTCCCATGGATGGTGTAAACCTCTGTTAGCATTCTAGATAACCAGAGCAAAGACTCGTAAGGCAATCTTTTAATATATTAAACAAATCATCTTATGCAAGATTTAGAAATATGAAGAAAAAATCCTACTTTTGATCATATGTATAGGCAAAACATATACTTACAGGGTCAGCACGGAAGGATACAGATCCAAATAGAGGATACATGGCGTGTGTGTGGTTCCAACCATTACTGCTGGGGACATAAGCTCCATAATCATGTCCAGCCTGCCAAATTCTTGATGCTGGTGTGAAATTGTTGTTGCTACCACTCATGGTATCTATGGCTGCACCCAGTTGCTCACCAGAAACCCAGTACTTTAGATTAAATTTAGGTGGTGGGGTTATAAGGTTTTACAATTTTATTCCTTTTTTTTATTTGTAGGCCATTCACCTAGTGAATATATCCCATCGGTTGAGTCATTGCTTGCTTTTCTGCTTTTCTTGTTTCCCATTCTATGCAAAGTATGATTCTTTCTCCAATTTATGGGTGCTTTTTCTGTTGGATGAACCTCGAGCCTGAGGTATGATTCAATAGCCATCAAGAAAGGAATCCAATTCAAAAATCTGGATGCATGTTTTCTAACTTTTTACTTTTTGTGCACTTGCATATATAGTGTGCAACTGACTACACATCCACGACATGGTTCTCTAGTGCTGTCAAAAAGTGATAATGCAACTTGCACTTCAGTGCTAGTTCTGAACTAAAAGAATAAAGGCTGGGGTGAGGAGAGAAGTGACAAAACACTTGCTCTTTTCCTTTCATTTTCATTCTTCTCTATTCTCATTTCTCACAATTTTTCTCACAATCATACTGTTTTATTTGAAACCACACAGGATGCAGCAAGATTAAAAAAGAAAGCAAAAGCAATGAGTTTTAAACACAACATACAAACTAATACAAACCAAACGAACTATCTGATCAGATAATCAATGCCACATGTTGTCCTTTTTAAATAACACAATCTCGGTGATAGGTATCTAAACATCATTTTTAAATATGTAAATTGAAAGAGAGCAAGCATACTAAAAAGGTGAAGGAAAAAAAAAACAGAATGCATTGATCTATGAGTCTGACTACACCATATGATTACAACATTAAGTGATTACATTAATTCCATAGGATTTTGGTGATCAGACAGAGAGGCAAAATAAGCACTTTCTTGAGACATGCAACTTCAGTAAAATTTGCCTGTCCAAAAGTTTTTCAGTGTGCTATCCTCTTGGATACAGTAAGTTCAATAACCACCGAATATCTTACAAAGCAGCGCCAGCAAAATCAACACCTTCTCACCCTAACATCTTTACACTAAATTTTACAAGAATTTGGTAGATTGCGAGAATGTGAGGATCATTTTATGAGACAGATGAGGAAGCACAAAACTTGTAAATAGAATGGTGATGTAGAGTCTGCATGGTTATGGTATTTCAAAGCCCAGGAGGGGAGGTCCAATGCAATGATATAGGTTGTTATGGTTCATAAATTTAACTTCTTAATGTTTACAACCCTCTTCACTAAGACTGTTCTTATCATCGAGAACCTACTAATGTTGATTATAAAAGTAGAAAACAAGCAAGTCATCAATATAAATAATTCTCTAAAGTTGTCAATATCATGAGTTAAAAAATTATATGTTTTACCTCAGGGATGTTTCACATTTTAATTCTACACAGTAGGGCAGGCACTCATTACCATTTTCCTATACGGAGTTCAAATCAAGGAAATTAATGAACACCATTCATTCACAGCAGGCTGCTTCCTTCTCTCCTAAAAAAATCTTAAAATCCACAAAGAGCCTCCACGCAACTCCAGTTTTTCCTCAATTTGCAAATCAAATACCTTCTTTTTTACTTAGAGAACATCTTTTCAACACAGTTTTACCTACCAATCATGTAAATATGGAACACACCAACAATTGTTTGGCCAGCAATTCTGTTGGATTATGTCAATTCCTAGTTTATAGCTTATTTTATTCTGTTTCCTAAATTAGAGGGATCTCATCTATTTATAAGTTTCCTATCTAAGATAGGAGAGTGCTTCTCTAATTAAGTTAGAGCTTCTCCAATGCAAAAATGGTTTGCATATGAATTATTGTTGACATGATAACAATGTCAAGGAACTTGCTTCCTATGTGGCATAAATATGGACTTGATAGACGATCAACTTAAAATTTTATCTCCAATGCATCCGTTTAAAACACATTTTGTTTTAATAACATGTCCAATTTTATTTCCTATTTTCTTTTTTATTTTATTTCCTTACCAAAAATAGATGAAAAATTAATGTCAATTTTAAATGTTTGCTGAGTCAGCCTAAAAAAGGGTTGTGCAACAGGCCGTCTGAAAGTTGACGGTCGTATTGACAATATCTAAAAAAAATTATACCACGTCAGCTTGAGATTGAATATGCACGGCTGCATTGGAGAAAGATTTTTTAAAAGAATGTATATTAATCCTACGTGGCATCTCTTTTTTTTGCAAGTTACGCTTGCATCGGAGATACTCTTAGAGCATCTCTAATGTTAAGAGTATCTCCGATGCAAGCGTGGCTTGTGAAAAAAAGAGATGTCATATAGGATTAATAGACATTCTATTGAAAAATCTTTCTCCAATGCAACCGTGCATATTCAACATCAAGCTGACGTGGCAAAAAAAATATTAGTTATTGTCAACATGACCGTCCACTTTCAGACGGCATGTTGTACAACCATTTTTTAGGTTGACTCGGTAAACATTTAAAACTGACATTAATTTTTCATCTATTTTTTGTAAGAAAATAAAATAAAATAAAAAAGAAAATAGGAAATAAAATTAGATACGTCATTAAAACAAAATGTGTTTTAAACGGAAACATTGGAGACCAAATTTTAAGTTGATCGTCTATCAAGTCCATATTTATACCACATAGGAAACAATTCTCTCGACATTGTTGCCATGTCAATAATAATTCATATGCAAATCATTTTGCATTGGAGATGCTCTTAGGAGTCTACTCCTTGATTGTAATAAGTTTCCTATCTAAGATAAGAGAGTGATTCTCTAATTAAGTTAGGAGTCAACTACTTGATTGTTGGATATTTTTGGTAGGTGACATTAGATATATATATTGCTTATTTTGTACGGAACGTGAATAAGAGTGTAAAAAAAAAACAATTTCTTCTTCCCAATTTTTTAAACACTAATGCTAGTCATCCAAAAATTTGGCCTAAATTTCAACCCAAATGATGTGGCAAGTGATTTTTTCATTAACCACATCATCTCATGTTTTGTGTGGTGATGACAACTCACTTGCCACATCATGTGGGTTGAAATTTGGACCAAATTTTTGGGTTGTCTAGCACTTCTCTTCTTTAAATTCTATATTTTATCCATTTTTCTTCTCTCATTGATTTTTTAACGACATATAGCATTAGCAGCCTATTTAACTTTGACATAAAGATTTTTGTATAATTTTGCTTCACTTCTATATACTGAATGGAACACAAGTTTGAAAATCCTGATATTGCATCTTCTTAGTTTACTAAAGCAGAACACAAGCTCCAACACTATCCATACAGCCAATAAATTAAAAATACATGAACTTCAATCATTTATAGAGATAATATTATTCAACTAACTGGAAAATAGCACACAGATGTAGGGGCAGGGGCTAAGAATTATCACCTCCGCGACAGTGACTGTGTAATATGATGTAGAGCAATTTCACACCCTCCAATTCTTCTTCATGAACAACAGTTTTGTCCTTGAGCCATAGTTAGACCCGGTGGCAGTATTTAGCACCGTTTTTGTGCAGCATGAAAAAGAACTACCATGCAGAGAGGCAAATATGCTCTCCTACCACGTATTGACGTGCCTCAAAAAGATGAAAAGTCATCAACTTCAATCACTTTCCTCTTCTTGTAACCCACAGTCCCCTCTTTGATCAAGTTCCCTCGACTTAAGATCAAAAACAGCTAAATCATGACGACCCAAAAGAACAAGATCAAAAAGTTTTCTCCTAACTTGGTACACCGAATTTGGCTCAATCAACTGCCCCCTCTCATACGATTCCCTCAGAAAAACTGTATGCCTCTTCCCCTTTGTGGACAAATAAAAAATCCCCGGGTGATCCAAGAACAAGTCCCTGATATTAAAATCAATGCCAAAAGGTTTCCTAAAATGACTAATCTTTTCTACTTCCACCATCTTCTCAACAGTCAAACTCAAGAATTCATGTACAATGGCAACAGCCCTTTTCTCCAGTCTCTTCATCCCAGCCTTAGTCTTCTTGTTACCCACCAACTCCTCGTACGGACCTACGTAAGGCAACCTCTGCCATTCCTTCACCTTGGCCTTAAAATCTTTACTCAACCTCATCCCAGAAGGAAACCCTTGTTTGAAATAATACCACAATTCCATTCTATCAATTTTACAATCCTCTCCACAACACTCCATCACCCTCCAATTTCCAACTGCGGCCGTAAACTCTCTCTTAGGCATTTCATCAACCACTTTCAAGACATGAGTGTTGGGTTCATGACCATTACCTAAAGCAAATATATGCGGATTCTTAGCAATCACCGAGTCCTCAAAATCATCAGGAAGCCCAAGCTCCCTCCAAACCTTGAAAATGGCGCGAAGAGGCAAAGATTTCGACGTCGACATCATTAGCAACCTAACCAACCGCTCGATAACAACCGGCAAAGAAGCATTGATAGCCTCCGCCTCTTGGCGGGAAATTTGAATGGCGATATCGGTCAGTTTACAAGAAGGCTGTGACTTGATGGGGTCGTAGAAAATGTGGAAAATGTGAGGGTACTTGCGCAAGAAATGGGTGGGACCGCGGTTGAGGTGGAGCTTCTGCGAGAGTCCAGAGAGGAAATCGAGAGATAGCGAAGGAGGGTCGTTGTTGTTTTTGGTTGGGGTTGCGAGGATCAGGTCTTGAACGGAAATGACTTTGAGGAGGTTCTTGTACTTGTCCATCAATTTCTCGAACGTGGGGTCTCTGAATCTTGACGCTACGTACTCCGCTACCGATGTTTTTGATCGAATGAACATTGTTGTTGTTGATGATTTTGATGCTGTTTTTGGGTGTTTTACGATTGATTCAAGGATTTTTCTCCTCATTTTGATGTTTTTTTTTTCACTTCAGAGTAGTCTCTTTGTGAATTCCTTAGAAGAATCCAATAAATAAACAATAACGCTGTTAACAGACAAGGAAGCTCTGCTTCATTACCTCGGACAATTTGAAAAAAAAATAGAGAAAAACGATCTCGATATTCCAATTTACTTCCAAGTTTGAAAATTAGGACCCTTTTTAAATAATAATAAAACAGAAACAAATAGTTGAATTTCACCTTTGTAAAAAAAATGATAATGTAGCTAATATAATTTTTTTACCTTAAAAAAAAAATAAGACCTTGTAATTTCAAAAAATAAAAATAAATAAGAGAGCATAAGACTGTGATTTGAGTCACTGAACAGAGTTTAATAAATTTTTCAAATTATACTTTTAATCTTTAATTGACATTTAAAAATCCTTGAATGGATTGCCTTTTCTTTTCTTTTTCTTTTTATGGTAGATCTTCAATCGTATTGATTTAAACTCATATTAAAAATTATGTTTTTTTTAATCCTCTAATCTCTATGAAATTACAAATTTACAATGTCAAATATATTTTAAACTATATTAAAGATATAACCACTACTAATTTTAAACACGTAACCAAATTGTCCTTCAACTTCAGGTCTCCAATTCTTTTCTTAAAGAATTGACAAAAAAAAAATTCAGAAGCTTTATGCAGAATTACAATATCAATATATTTTGTTAAAAATTTAAACAAATTAAAGTTTTTTTCTTCACTTGAATTTCAAAGGATATGTCGAGGTAAACCTTCACAAAATATATACTGTATACATGTGCTCTATTTTTTTATATTCAATTGTCAAAGAAAACCATATAATTATAGACTGATTGAAAAGACATCTATTGACTATGAGCTTCCGTTTGAAATGCCGTTGAATTCAAAATCAAGTTATTTCTAATACAATGAAACATATTATGTCAAAAAAGAGAAATACACCAATCCTTTCAAATTGGATTTTACACCAAATGAAAATTATCTTAAAGGAGCAAAACAATCACCAGTCATACATATTACTAGCTCATTCCTAATGTAAACAAATCATGCATCATCAGTCCTATGCATTTCTGATTTCAAGAAAATAACTTTGCAATCAGAAGCAAAAGCCTACTTAGAGCATCTCACTCGGGTACGTTCAAGAAATTTGCCAATCAAGTAAGAACCTCACTAATTAAAGGAAACAAACAAATTGACTGAGATTGTTTCTTCTGGTCCGCGTTCTTCTCATTCCCTGCTGTCTACCTGATTTAAAGTCGGCATATTATTTTCATGCAACAAATTAACAGAAATATTACAAGTAACAGCAGAGTAAACTGATAGCTCCAATACAATGAAAAGAGAACAGACAGTGAGAAATATACCTCATCCTCAAAATTCCTCACGTTCATACCAAATCAATGATGAAAGCTAGGTATAGATAAATGATGAATCTACTTGCTCATAGTTGATGATAGATAGAAATTCCAAAATATGGAACCCATTGACATAAAAGCTACACGAGCTTGAAGAGGGACAACCCTGTTAACATGCCACACTAGTCATATAAGAATATTACACTCTACCAATCACTGAAACAAACTATCATTAAGAGAGTTTGATGCAAGTTTAGGGGGCAGGAAAATGCTCAGAGAAAATGCTTCTTGTAAAATATGCAATATCTTGCAAAGAACAAAAAAAATTGCATCCTACCCTGTCCCTCTGTTAGAAACTTGTTGCCAGGTATAAACTATTATCAAACCCATATCCATGACCAGAAAAACCCTACTTAACTGAAAGACTTCTCATACATTAGATCTTCAAAAATTACCTAAAGCAAAGCTATATCACACGGGAGAGAGGGAGAGAGAATAAGGTTTACTTGCGATGCACAAGTATCAAACTTGAATTGGTGGTTACTCATGGAGAGGAAAAAAATAGTGAAGCTTTTCTTGAAAAATTGTCACCAAAGAACATATTCAATGTTTTAGAGATAGCCTCCAAGTTGAACTAGGTAACTTTAGAAATGGAATAAATCTGGAAAGTTTGTATGAAATACGGCACAATATTATGTTATTTTCTCAAGTGAAAAACTCTCTGTATTCACAACATAAATCCTCATTCTGGCTGCAAAACACGGTCAGACAAGTGGGACCCTTTTTCTTTACAATGAGATTCCAATTGAGAAAATGTAAACCTTGGCAGTTCATGTTCTAAGATGAGGTTTTCCTAGAATTCCCAAGATTAGTTTAGAAAGCAGCAAAGTCCAGATTCCTGGAGGGACTGCTTAAGTTTCTCATACAGAGTCCCAACTCCCAAATATAAACAAAAGAAGAAGAGACAAAAAATGTATACCAAAAATTTAATGCACTGACAGGGATCCAGAACCTAAATCCTGCATTGAAATCAAAGGATAGCATTGAGAACAGAAACACTGATACACAGTGTCAATACAACAAAAAAATTGCTTCAAAGAGGTCGATACCATAAAGTAGTGCAGGAAGAGCATCTTTCTTATACTTGTTTGGAAGATCAGAAGCCTTCCCTAGCCATAAATTGTTCCAGGCGAAACAAATAGCAATCACACATGGACCAAGCACTACTTGGTTTAATAAAACCTGAAAGGATTTAAAGTTACAAAACATTATTTTTGTCATACAAAGTTGATGGCAGTTAAAAAATTCTACATGTGAAACTCAAAGACATTGTACCTTCAGCATTATATTCCCCACTGTTTGCTTCGGCATACAACGATCAAGATACTGGTACCATACATAAGAACCAGGGCCGTAGAGAAGAAACCCATAAGAAGTCATCCGCAAAGCACGAACCCAGTCATGATCCAAAAGGATAGGCCACAAGAGATCCTAAGATAGAGCTTTGGAGTGCTTTTGGTCAAAATCTAACTCAAAACAGCTTCAAACACTACTTTTATACAGAAATAACAAAACAATGAAATAACCCAAAAGATATATGCAAGCTAAAAGATACAAAAGACGGCACATAACGAATATCGCCTCTAGTATTAGACAAGAAGTAAATATCTCAGGTGGTCATATAAATGTCCAAGTATGACTTATACTTTCTCAACACAACGAATGAAAAGAATGCAGAACATTCACATGCATTCATGTCCTCTAAACCAGCCTGGATTACTAGTTGAACAGTAGACTCAAGAAACCGGCCTTCTGGGATATCGTAGTTAGCCAGGCAAATCCACCAGTCGACCAAGTACCAACAACGACACAGTCCACTAAACAATCAACAAACATTTTCTTGACACTCAGTGATACAAATTAGATTAATCTGGGTTACCATTTCTACATGTTTTTGATAATTAATATCATATAACTCTTGAAAGAACAGCATATTTTAACTCAACAACTCGGATAATCATACAAAGATTCCAAATAACAGATTAAGATAACAAAGAAGAAAATAAAATATCATAAAGTTTTCACACTTGCAAAACCACTGTAAACACAAATGTATGTCTGCAAAGACTACAAAATCAAGACCGACCTTATCGGAATCATCAGAGCCGGAGTTGGAGTGTTGCTTCAAAACCTTGCTTTTTCTCCACCGATCGATGAGTTGAGCGATTGTGTCACCAGTCAACGTGAATGAACCCGCCGTCGCTGCTTGCTTTAGCGGGAAACGGAAACCGGTTCCTCCAGTAGCCTCCACGGAATCGGAGGATTTGGATTTTCTTCTTTGAGATTTTGATGGTTTCGAATTTCCGTGTAAGAAATTCCATCCGAGGAATCCACCATTTCCACCACCCAATGCTTCCATTAAGTCAAATTTCAAATTCGATTATACAAATATTCTCTACGCTGTTTTTATAGCCGTAAATGTCAATCTGTAGATTTTGTAACCATGCCTGCGATTCGTTTTTGTTGTAACTTACATTAGAGGCTCGGGCACCGCACAGATTGACACGTAAGACGATTACACCCACTCTACTTCAGGCTTGGGCTTTTACGCTTTAAAATTCTCTAAAAAAATTCAATGCCTTTATATCTCTATTCTAACTTTTGTTTCTATTTATATCTTCAAATAACTTTTATTTTTATTTTTATTTTTTCTTTTATTAATAAATTATTATTGAACTAAATTTTAATAAATATTATTTTTTCTAACATTTTTAATTTTATTTTACTATTTATAAAAATATAATGTTTTATCAGTGTTAGAATCTTAAGGTTTAGGCTTTTACACTTTAAAAAGTTAATTGAAAATTTCATAACAACCTCTCCTTTCCTTAAGTTTTCTTTTTTTAATTTCCCCTCCTGTTAAGTTGAACCGTTTAACAGTTAAAAGTGATCGTTTACTGTCTGAAAATAGTAGAATGTTGAATATATTGCCAATTTAAAAAAACTTAAAATAAAGGGAAAAAAAAAAGATTTTCATCATTCATCATTTATAAAAAAAAAAAAAAATTGTTATATATATAATAACTATGATTTGAAGTTTGGAGAAGTAAACATGACTACAACCTATAATGTTATCGATGATAAGATATATTCAGGGTTCGTTTGTTTTTTCCATTTAAAATTTAATGGGTCTGAATCATAATTATTAAGTTGTTTTATTTGTTTTTTTAAGTGGTCAAACAACTTACGAATTCTAAAAAACAACTTAAAATAAAAAGTAAAAAATCTTGACTTTTAACTTAATTGTAAATCACTTAATTGCATTAAATGCAATATAAAATCTTTTCTTCAGATACTATCCCCTCGTATATAACATATTTCCAATTTCATCAAAATTACATATAGTAAATAAATCTTTATATATTGTTTATTTTAAATAACTTTAAAAATAAATAAAAAAACCATAATCACTGTATATATTGTTTAATATCGATGCTTATTATGGTGATATATATATATTATAGTTTTTTGTGCGAGTTTTCCTGATATATATATATATATATTAGCTTTTTATGCGAGTTTTCCTGGTTTCCTTTTTATTTTATTTTAAAAAAAAAATAACATTTTCTTTTCTTGGAAAAATGAAGTTTGTTTGTAATCAAAGATGAAGATCATGATCATATGTGTTAATATATAATTATTATTATTGGAATGTTTTTATTCCATATTATATGTATAATTGTTTAACATAGGTATAAATGTAAAATTACTTATATTCAGACACTTTTATTTAAAAAAAACAAACGTGTTGACAATACATTCATATGAGAGAAAAAAAAAACAAACATGTCATTCAGGTTCAGATTTCATACCATATTCAGTCATTATAAAAATTCAGAACTGTTTAGTTTTCAGACAAAAAAAACAAACGACCCCTAACTATGATTTGAAGTTTGGTGAAGTAAACGATACTTCAACCTATGATATCATTGATGTGAATCTAGAAAAAATATTGTTCAATTTATTTTTTTAATGCATGTGATTGCAATAGTGAGTTTTACTTTACGTATGCCATATCTTTTAAATCGTTATTTGTAAACTTAATTCGAATGTAATGTTAAATGCCTCCATTTTTTATACATGAGGTGTTAGTATCATATCGATCACTATATAATTTCATGATTTATAAGATGTTAACATCCTATGTGACACATCGTTTTAGATAGAATTTGAAAAGAAATAAAAAATGTTTATCATGACTCAAATATAATGCAATAATCAATATCCACCCCAACATACCAGGTTATAATTAGATGAACCAATCCGTATCGGTCTCTATGATATAATATAAACACAAGTTTTGCTACATATTGTGATTACAAAAATGACATTCGCATAATAAATAAATGTGAATAAGTCAGACTAACTGCAATAATTTTATCACACCATAGATGATCGGTTATCATTTGTATATGTTTTAATCCTCTTTTCTCCTATCAAATGTTTGTTTCTTAAACATTTTTAGGTATTTAATTTGTAAGATTGAGCATGTTTCAGGACACTGGACTTTAATGTTGTGTTTGAAAGATTTGAAGTAAAGAAGAGCAATTTTGTCCATTACCACTGCGAAGGTCGCTATCCAAGCAATGCCTTCACTGCGGTCTAAAGAGTGGAGAATCACAGTCGTACCATCTTCAATAACCGCGGTCTGTACCGCTGTCAAGGTCATGCCTCCAGAGCGTTCTCCACCGCGGAACATCACATAGAGCACTCCGCTTCATGCACCGCTGTCCGTGCCGCGGTCTAGGGAGCGGTTGTGCGTATTCCTTGTTGTCTTGGGAATTCTGAACCATATTTCAAAGAGAACCTATATATGAATAGCTATGGATTTTCCAAATGGGGGAAGAAGAAAATACCACCTCTAAATATCTTAAAAACACACATAACAAATCTTTCATTCACTGTTGTGACCATAAGATTTCAACATTGAAGATTTGAATAATCCGTTTGAGGCATCGATGTGTTTTATCTTTTCTTTCTCTTTTCTTTATATTTTAATGATGTGTAACTAATTCCATAACTAGATAATCAATTTGAACCTTTTGTGAATGCTCATGTTTGGATTAATAATTTATTTCATCAACTCAATTGTTGATTTGTTCATTGCTCTTAATTGCTTGACTCACATTAGTTTTAATATTTATTCACACCATAGACCAATGGTGGATAATTATTTGGCATGATTTTAGGGTTAAGACTATCTTAGAATTAGGGTTAGAGTATATACCAAACTTGATATTGATTAATGCTCTTTTGAATGAATGAATTTTATCTTTAGCATAGACCAAGCAAAGTATATAATTTGGTTCTTATTTCTTACGCTTAACGGGTTTCCGATCATTGTTCACACTATAGACAAAGGGTGAATAATGGTTGGAAATACTTGACTCATCCCGCGATCATACGGTAATAGTCATATTAAAGATAAAGAATGAACCCTTGAATTGATTGAATTTTGTTTACAAATTAATCCATGCATTGAGTGTTCATAATTGAGGATCATTGATGACCTAGTGTTTTCTTTCTATCAATCACAACCCAAAAATTCTCAATTGCTTTCATTAGTTTAATTTAATTTAGTTTTAGCTTTAAATCAAACTCAAAAATCTATTGGTTATTTTTAATTTAGCTTTAATTATAACTAGATTTAAATCATTAAATCTCTAGTCCTCATGGGAACGATCCTTATTTGCCACTGTACGATATCTTCACGATTCGTGCACTTGCGAGTATTGTTTTTATAACTATACGGTTTACACCCATCAATAGACCAACAACTTGTATCAAAACTGGGGTGGGCACCAACCCGCCAACCCGATCCAACCTGACTAGATTGGATTGGGTTGGATTGAGTTGATAAAATATATCTCAATCCAACCCGACAACCCAATATTAATAATAAAAAAAAAATTAAATATTTTTATTTAATATTATATCTATTATGAAATCTCATTTTTTAAAATATTTAAAAAATTTACTCATACACCATTTATAATATTATAAATACATATTTTTAAATATTTTATACCATAAATATATAATACATTTATTAAAACATACAATTATATTATCGTCGTATTTTCTATTAATTGACACATCCTTACTTATATTTTTATATTTTTTTTTTTTAGGATTTGATTAAGAATTTAGTAGAAAAAAGTCTAATAATTGTATATAAACTCAAACTATTAAGTTAGTTAAAATAAATAACAGATTATCCAACTACAAGATATTCGACGAAATGATTATAATTATAAAATTGATGGGAGACTTAGATGCAGTGCCATCACTGAGGCAAGGCACTAGGGGTGCCCGCCCAGGGCCCATACAAAAAAGGTTCATTTTTTTGTTGTTATTTTTAGTATTTACATTTTTGACTTCGATTAAAAGGGGTATAGAATATGATTGTACTGCTCACATTTGACACATACAACATGATCCATATAATTATATCATTTTTGGGTTTAAAATAAATAAAAAAAGATGTGGAAATCAACTTCTTATATAAATATTAGGTTAAGTATGAATTTTCATCAAAATTATTAAAAGTAAATGAGTAGCTATATTTGTACCCATTAAAATTTGTATGTGTATCCCTCTTTGCATGTACATCTCATTAAGAGTTTTTAAAAAATTATATTTTGTAAACACACCCTAAATATTACCAAATATACCCTTTATTTTATTTATTCTTTAAAATTCTAGAAAAATAAAAAATAAAATAAAATAAAAAATGAAGAGGTCTCGTCCCTTTTCATTTTATAAGTTTGTATCTCCTTATTTACATACGATATTTCTTTTCGTGGAAACTGTCATGCATATCTATTTGCTCGTAATTTTTTTTTCGGTTTTGTTTTTTCTATATATCGCGATATAAACTTGATGAAATTTACTTTGATTAAACTTTTATAATTTTTCGTAAAAAATAATATATATATATATATATATATATATATATATATATATATATATTATCAAGTACATGATTTTACAAGATTTAGATATAAAATTGAACAAAGGGTCCAATTTTAAATATTCGCCCAGGGGTCTTCAAAATCTAAAGACCAACACTGCTTAGATGGAGACTTTTCAGATTGGATAAATTGTTATATTTTTATTTTTTTTATTATGCAACAGATATTTAAACAATTTGTATTATATGTTATGATTTGATTTTAATGCTTTTAAGAAATTTAAACTCAATGTGGTATGATATTTGAGTAAAAAATTATTTTATATTTCAGTTTTGATATAACAAAATTAATTTAAATTCAAATATATTTTTCCTATTGGGCTTAAAAAGTCAAACCCGATCAACCCAATCCAACCCAACCCGATAAATATTGGATTAGATTGAATTGGATTAAAATTTACGTTGAATCGGATCAGATCGTAACGAATTTTTTTCAATATAACTTAACCCAACCCGAAAATATTCACCCCTAATCAAAACGTGGACTCTATAAGGATTCTCGACTACGGTGGTTGAACTTTGAAGAAGCTGGTCATCAAGAATTGGATTTATGACCCTCGTGTTGGGATTCTAGCTTTGTCCACAGGGACCGGATTTCTTATTATCACCGGTTTGATCCAACATAAATCGCTGAACACGTTTGTGAATTTAGAAACAATTCAACGGAAGTTTTCTCACACCCATCCCAAATCCCATTTATCGGTAAATTGTTGATCTAATGGTTTGTTTCAATTGTAAGGTTATACAAGAAGAAGTTTTATAATCACAATGAGTTGAGACTGATATTTGTTATCTCAAATTAGGTGTATTTTTTTTTTAAACCTCTTGTTACATATTTCATATTTTGATTGAGATAAAACGTCTACATTCTATATATGCTATTAGCCTACATACCTATCATAACATAATAATAATAATAATAATGTAGAATTAATTACATTATCTTATAATTTATTCGTATCAGTTATAACATGAAGAGGTATATGGCATCACATAGACTACTACGTAATGTCGTGATACCGATGAAATGAGGTTGATCTAGTAAAAACCTTTTATATCTGTACTGTACCACAAAGTTGCGGGTTCGAGTCCTACCCTTTTAAAAAACCCATGAAATAATGTAATACTTCAAACATAAAATATCGGCGATACGATTAATTTGTATTTATTTTCAGACGTAATATTTTGTTTTTTTTCGTATTACGATAATTCAGGGTTTTTTAGAGAGGGGAAAATACTTGAACCTGCAATTTTGTGGTGTAGATATGAAAGATTTACGATTGTACCTCGTCTCATCAATTTTTTTTTAATAATGTCAGTTTTGCTCTCAGTATTTCTTTTTTCTCCTTTTCATTTAATTAACCAACATAACGTAATTTAATAAAATAATTCTACATATAAATAATTTTATTTAATTAACCAAAATAGTTTAATTTAACCAAAACAGGAGATTCACTATAATTTGTGATTACAATATTTTAAAAATCAAAGTATTCTTACTTGCTAGAGTAAATATTAAGCTGTCCAAAATCATATTCAATGATGTGATATATGAGTTGTAACTTGTAAGATTACACCGCTTGCAATATAATTTCATTAATTTACACGATCTTGGCAACGCACATATCACGCCATTTAGAAATGATTTTTGATAAATATCTTAGACAACATAACATTACTATTCTTATTAATAATGTTATCAGGATTCATTGAATTCGTATTAATAAAAGTTGTATTAAAGTAGGACACAGATTTCACATTATTATTATATATCAACGTGATTAATTGTAAAAAGATAGTATTCCAAAAACCTTTATATCTTAAACTTTATCAACAATAGTTATTCGAATCAAAACAATGTACCTAACTGTTGGTCCAGTTACAGGTTGAAAACACTAGTTTATATATATGTATACAAATGAAATTTAACATTCCTTAATTATGGATAAGAGAGTATTTTATGTGAACAATTCATGTGTAGCTACAAATTAATCAAATATTAAGGTCAATCATGGTCCCCAAACCATGACTTGTTGGTTGACTTGTTCTCATAGACAAGTGAGAGTGACATTAGACAAATTAGGTCATCATTGAAACTTGAAAGTCCCCAAGGCACAAGTAATACAATGAGCTCCACCACTGTGTAGACTGTAGTGTGTAGTAACTCTCCACCTTTGTATTTTTTTTTTTGTAAAATAAATAAATAAATAAATAAAAATCAACCCTTAAAAGTGTACTGGGATGCAATAATTGAATGTTGAAGTAGTAAAAACTATAAAACACAGGTAAAATCCTGAAACTCTACAAAAGTTCAGTATAAATAGGGGAATATAATTTTAAAGGCCCGAAGTTTTTATTTTATTATATAGAAACAAAAAGAAGGATTTGATAATTGATATTTTGTAAAATTAAAAGTTTATGATAAATTTTAAATTGGGTTAAGCACTTAAACTACGTTATCTTAAAATTTTAATATCAATATCTTATTTAATTATTTTTTAGATTTAAATTGGTTGTATAAAAATGATGTTTCAATTTGTATTAAATCAATCAAAATGGGAAATACATCTATATTTAATTATTTTTTTTAATTTCTTTTATAAATATAGACACATGTTTCAATTTGATTGGTTAGACACAAATTCGTTATACCATTTTCGGACACTTGATTTAAGTCATTGTCTTTTTCTACTACATCCAAAACAAATAGGTGTAAGGTGTATGTAGGATGGTTAAAATAAGTAAAAAATTAAATAAAAAAAATAAAACCATTTTAAATCTTAGAGTGGTTTGTGACAAATCACTTGATCAACTTAATCAACCTAGGTAAAATTTGGAACAGGGAGTTAATTGTAATGGCAAGACAATAATTTTGAAAGAAATGCAGCAATAATAGTAGGGCCCACAAAGATCTAAAATATCTAAAGAGGAGATGTACAATTCTGCTGTGCACCAAATAGTTGTGGATTCTACAACCTCACAAGTCACAAGTCACAACACGGACGAGCTGACGAGCAGCAGCCACACACCCACACGCAGCGTTTTGCCCCCACATATACAGTATTTGACATACCTGACACCTCAAGATTTACAACCTTGCCTCACATTTATTTATATATATAATAATGACACTGCATTAATTGATTGATCGCAGAGTTTGTAGACCAAGAAAGCACTTTCAAAGACTCATATCTCTCTCTCTCATTCCACTACTGCTTTTCAGCTTGTTCGTAGAAATCAAAAGAGAAAAAAAAAATATCCAAAAAATCATGTCATTTTCTGCTCAGTTAGCTTCACTCGGATTCTGTGTCTACGTTTATTAACTCCAAGTGAGTTTTGGCCTGCTGCTCGAACTGAGATCTGGTACTGAGCTAGGGTTTTACTTGCAAAATTTTGGGATTTCTAGCTAGATTCTCGAAACTAGGGTTTAGTGTGGAATGTGCTAGTTTGTGAAGAGGATTAGGGTCGGGTTTGAGAAGATCTGAAGCTTATGAGGCAGAGGAGGTTAGTGGCTTGTAGTGATACTGGTTTCGGATGACATTTGATTGATTTTTTTCTTACTTCTCTGGGTTACCTGGGGGGTGGGGTGGGGTGGGTGGGTGGGTGGGTTCGTTTTCATGAATGTGTGCAAGTGGGGAAGTTGTTTGGTGATTGGAAGGCTGTTTTTTAGGCGGGGTTGGTTTTAGTATCTCAAAGTTCTTGGTTTTGTTTTGAAGAATGAGACTCTCTTCATCGGCGTTTAATCAGCAGACTCAGGAAGGTTAGTTAGCTCTGAGTTTTCCACTTCGTTTTGGTTCTTCTTGCTGCTTCTAATTTTCTGTTTTCAGCTATTTGTTTGTGAATTTTTTTTAGAAGCCTCTGCTTGTTGATTGTGGTTATTATCTATCCGATGTTTGAGCTTGTTTGAGTTTTGATTGAACTTTCTGTCTAAGCATCCTATATTTGTACGTGTGTGCTTGTGTTTGACGGTTTAAGTTTAAGCTGAGATAGTTTTTACTCATAAATAGCATGTCCATTCCTGTCTTCAAATATTCATTGTGGGTGTGCATGTAGTGGTTAAGATTGATATGCCGTAGTGAAACTTGAATAGTGGATTTTATACGCAATCTAGGAATTCAATGCACTTGACACCTGTCTTCTTGGACAGACTTTTGAAAAATTATAAGTTGCAGAGTTTTTTTGCTATTATTTTGAGCAATGCAAATTTAACACAAGTGTGATAAATTTTTGCAGGGGAGAAGAAATGTTTGAATTCGGAGCTTTGGCATGCATGTGCAGGACCACTTGTATCCTTGCCTCTTGTTGGAAGCCGTGCCGTCTACTTTCCCCAGGGTCACAGTGAACAGGTCATTATGAGTGTGTCGACATGTATTGCTTTGGTCAGTTGTCATTTATTATAAATCAACAATTACATTCTTCCCATGGTTGCATGAGCAGAAGACTTGTTAAGGTGTTCTATTTCAGCATATGGGAAGTTCGATAAGTAAAATCTATCGGATGTAATCCTACAATACCATAATACATAATTTATCATCACAAACCAATGGCATCCTTTAAATGAATTCTCACAGTTTCAGCATTGTCTCCTCATTTCAATCTTTTTATCCACAAACTGTCAGTATACTTTTGAGAGGAATTGCTTACTAGTTGCTTTTCTAGTAGGGAATACATAATATTTTCACCAATAACCACATCCGATCTTATTGAACTGTTAGTATAATTCCTTTTTACCTATTGTAGCATTGTCTTAAACTGATGCCTAGAATTGTCAATCCTGAAAACTGATTAGAGCTTGTTTGGTTGGGTTTTCTACTGCCTCAAAAGGTCTACAAACCTCTATTTGAGTTGTTTAGAGTTGTTTGGTTGGGCATTTGAGATTATCTATTTTACATTCAGTAGAGATTAGTAGAGTTTGAACCTCTACTAGGCTAAAGCTCATGGGGAGGAGCTTTTCCAAATAGATTTTTTATTTTTTTTAAAAGACTACCAACCAAACAACTTTTAATATTATTTTTTTCTTTCAAAAGCTCTATTTATAATAGATCTACTACAAGTAGACCTTTTGCAAATGGAGGTTTTTCAAAAGCCCAACCAAACAAGCTCTCACATCTTGGACTTTTATACTTAGATCTTAGGTTGAGTATTTATTGCAGATGTTGCCCTATCAACTGTACCCTCAGTTATATCATGAAACAATCAAAACCAAATATTTCTTTTATGGTTGAAGCTTCTAATATGTTCGTAGCTCGCTGGTAAAATTAACATGCAGGTTGCGGCATCAACCAACAAAGAAGTTGATGCTCATATACCTAATTACCCTAGCTTACCCGCACAGCTCATCTGCCAGCTTCACAATGTTACCATGCATGTAAGTGTTGTTCTTTTCAGATTATATTGCTTCACAATGTTTTCATGGGATACTCCTTAAAAGTTGCAATTTTTGCCTCTGCAGGCAGACTTGGAGACGGATGAAGTATATGCACAGATGACCTTGCAACCACTGAGTCCGGTACTTTATTTTGTCTTGTTTTGATTGATTAGCTTTTTAGGGTTGTAATTATTGGGTTGTAATTATTTGATTGTCTTGACACTCTTTCTATTGTAGCAAGAACAAAAAGATATATATCTACTGCCTGCGGAATTGGGTACTGCCAGCAAACAGCCAACCAACTATTTTTGTAAAACATTGACTGCAAGTGATACCAGCACTCATGGTGGCTTCTCTGTTCCTCGCCGAGCAGCTGAAAAAGTCTTTCCCCCCCTTGTAGGTGACCTTTGATAATAGTAATTTGACTAAATTCACCTGTTACTCTTCTGATGCTGTCTTGTGAGTAGCAAATCCAATTTGTTTCTTTCGACATCTGATTTTCACTTTTGTTTCAGGATTACACACAAACACCTCCAGCTCAAGAACTGATTGCAAGGGATCTTCATGATAATGAATGGAAATTCAGACATATATTTAGAGGTCATTTCTTTTTTTCCACTTTGTATGTAATGTGATTCTTACATGACTCTAATACACGTAAAAATGTTATGTTCAAGCAACTTCTTTTCTGTTATTCTTTGTTATTAACTTATTACTTGTTATTTGCATTTTAAGAATACCTCTTAAAGAACTGGTTTATGTAGTATTCAAATTAAAAATTTCTGTTTAGCATGAACGTCTTGTAATTTCATTGATGACATGAGAATACTTGCTGTTGCTGAATGCTGATAGTAACCAGCTTTATGCTAAAGATCATGTTCTTGCCTAAGCAAAAATTAATATAGTCATCTAATTTAAACAGAGCTTTTTCTTTACTTTTTTTTTCTTATAAACGTTCTCTTACTATACAAAATGTTATTTAGGAATACTAAAAAGCTGAGGTTAAGGTCTTTGCCTAGAGATGAGTTCATATTCGTTCAAAAATTAGTTGTTTGGAAGGAAAGGAGAAAAAAAGTTAATAAATTTGTTTGAATTTGATTTCATACATTATTTGTCTTGGTGCTGTTGTTTCTTCGCCTTTGATGTGTGCAATTACCGGAAATTTGTTGTGCTCATACCTGTAACATGTTAGATCACTATCTTTCAAAGCTCTAGTCAGATTTCTCTCCAGAATCTCAGCTGCATTACCCATTTCAAGAATGTTATCTGATATTACAGTGATCTGGAAGTGTGCTTTTCATATAAAATATTGGACTGAAGGAAGTTGTAAATTTGACGCCGAGAAAATTTGAATTATTTTTTTCTGCTGTAAAAATTTGGAGTTGGTTTTAAGTTCATGTTTTCATTTGGTGTGCCGTGTGCATAATTTTTTTTCATCCAGTGATGTAGACAGTCATTCTCAAATATTAAGCTTTCTATAAAATGTGAGATACAAATTAACTGTGGCGTAATATTTGCATTAAGGGGTCGTTTGTTTTTTTGTCTGAAAACTGAAAAGTTCTGAATTTTTCTAATGACTGAATGGAGACTGAAATCTGAACTTGAATGATATGTTTTTTTTTTCTCACATCTGAATGTATTGTAAACACGTTTGTTTTTTAAAAGTAAAATTGTTTGAATATAAGTAATTTTACATTTATACCTATGTTAAAAATTATAAATATAATATGGAATAAAAACAATCCAAAAATAATAATTATATATGAATACATATGATCATGATCTTTATCTTTAATTACAAACAAACTTCATTTTTCTAAGAAAAGAAAAAGTTTTTTTTTTCAAAAAATAAAAAAAACATCAGGAAAACTCGTACAAAACATTCTAATATATATAAATACATCACCATAATATCATAATAAAATATCGATATTAAACACCAATATGCACATTGATTAGGGTTCTTTTTTATTTTTAAAGCTATTTAAAATAAGCAATATATTAAAATAAAGATTTCTATACCATATGTAATTTTGTTGAAATTGGAAATATGTTATATATGGGAGGATAGTATCGGAACAAAAGATTTTAGATTGCGTTTAATGCAATTCAGTGATTTACAATTAAGTTAAAAGTCAGGATTATTTACTTTTTATTTTAAGTTGTTTTTAGGATTTTTAAGTTGTTTGACCACTTAAAAAAACAAACAAAACAACTTAATAATTATGATTCAGATCCATGAAGTTTTAAGTAGAAAAAACAAACGACCCCTAAGTAATAAAGTCTTAACCACAATTTGCTTTCAAGAATCAAACTTCCTCTTCTTTAAGGAAATGAAAGTAATTAGAAAAAAAAATGATTTTAACAACTGATTTTAACACATTCCTTAGAATAGATGGGTCATCATTCTATCATCAACTTAACAATTAAAAGTTAAGAGGTGGTCTTAATGGCCGAATAATTTGTTTAAGTTTTCTAGAATGACAACGCTTTTTCCTACATCATGAAGCAAAAAAGGTATTGTTTTTTGTACATACCTGGTTTGAATCAAATGTTCCTACATATGGATAGAATTACAGTAATTATGAGAGAAGTATGACATTTTGTGTAGATAGTTTAAAGAGCGCTGACTTTCTAAGGAAGAAACTCCAAATATTAACTAGTTTTTCCAATTTGCATATTCAGGCCAGCCCAAGAGGCATCTTCTTACGACAGGATGGAGTGTTTTTGTCAGTGCAAAAAGACTTGTTGCTGGTGATTCTGTCCTATTTATCTGGTTAGAATACACTATTTTTTCCACATAATGATTGTTTTTTATTTTCAATTTTGTGCTGGAACACCTTTATTTGAATGGCTAGTCAGCCAGGGAGCAAACGGCCCATGGTAAAATGCCTGTGGCACTGCTGAGGAGAGCTTAAGACAATCTGATGAATTGTTGACCTGTTTTACCTAATTTGTATTGTGGGTGACGATCAAAAAGGTTTTATGGATGTCAGATTGTAAATACTGTTCTTATGCGATTAAATAAATGTTGTCTACACTACACGAAAGGATTTTACTTTTCTGCGTACTTGCCTAGTAGCTCCCTATCCTGCTTATGCAATTTGTTCATGATACACTTGATTAGGCCAGTTTCTAGTTTGCTGCATAGCCTGCATTCAAGAAGTTGATTGTTAATAGTAGTTATATGGTGTAATTTTCGTCAATTTTTAATTATTTCTTTTTCCATTAGGAATGATAAAAATCAATTGCTCTTGGGTATCCGCCGAGCGAATCGTCCGCAGACCATCATGCCTTCATCAGTTCTGTCAAGTGATAGTATGCACATTGGTCTTCTTGCTGCAGCTGCACATGCAGCAGCGACGAATAGCCGTTTTACTATATTCTATAATCCAAGGTGAAGTATTTGATCCCTTATCAAGAAAAAAAAGGTGAAATTATCTGCTCAATTTACTGATTGAGAATATTCAATACAACTATTAATCATTCAAACCGTCTCGATTGCAGGGCAAGTCCTTCAGAATTTGTCATTCCCTTGGCTAAGTATATTAAAGCAGTCTATCATACCCGGGTCTCTGTGGGCATGCGATTTAGGATGTTGTTTGAGACAGAAGAGTCCAGTGTTCGTCGGTACGTCTCACTTGTACATTTTTGTAAGTTCAATGGTTCATACTAATTGTTGACACTGGACTGGATTTTGTAAAGACAAAATCCTCCTTGGATAGATCATGTCCTAGGACAAAATGCATCTTTAGACACAAGGCACCTGAAAGGAACACAATCTTTCTTTCATCTTCAACAAAGGGAATGTTGTCACCCATATTTTGTGTGGCCTAAAAGATTCTAAGACGAGCACTTGAGGACAAGCTCCGTAGACGAATGTCCTAGGATAACGTTCACCAACAAGTCGCAAGAGGAGAAAGGGAATAACTCTTTTTTATCGGTTTGATGGTGAAGTTTCCCTAACAAAACCCTAACCACCCATCATATGGAAATAGAACAGAAGAGAAATATGTGTAGGGACCACACATCAACCTCTCACCTACTTGTTAGTAGTGGACCACCAAATTCCCTGAATTTTAGGCTTTTTGTACCAACACACATACCGGGTGAAATCTTGTATGTGTGTTGGTATGGGAAGCCTAAAATTTAGGAAACTTGGTCCCCTCCCAACAAATAGGTAAGAGGTTGTTGTGTGGCCCCTACACATATTACTGATCCTGTTATTTTCTATCTGATTGGTGGTTAGGGTTTTGTTAGAGGAACATTTAGGATTTTTTCTCAAAAAAGGAAAGGGAGGCTAAACTTCGCCTTCAAACTGGTTAAAAATAGTTATTCCCTTTCTTCTCTTGTTTCTTGAGTATGACCGTCGTCCTAAGACATATCCGTCTAAGGAGCTTGTCCTCAAGATCTCTTCTTAGAATCTTTTTTCTGACACTTGAGAGCTAATCAGTGAAAAGTCTATCAAGGCTTTTGACGTTAAAAGCTGGCTAAAAGGGTAGATGTAGGAAAAGCATTAGGTTTGGGCTGGTTTGTGTAAAAAATTGGTAGGTTGGTTGCTGCTTGATACTGTGAACAAATACAGTTACCTTTTCCTTTGTTTTGCTCACTGGCGTTCTTATCCTAAATAATAATTATAAATAAGAGAAAGAAATTGCTCACTGGTTATGTTTATGTCCAGATACATGGGTACAATTACTGGCATTAGTGATCTAGATCCCACCCGCTGGCCAAACTCACATTGGCGCTCTGTTAAGGTTTGTTTGAAGGATTTTACTCTTTTAAGTTGTAACACTGAATTTGAATCACCACCGTCATTGTTTTGTTGAATTCCAGTTTAAGTTCTAGATAGACATGAAATTTCTTTTTGCCACTAATGCAGGTAGGCTGGGATGAATCTACTGCAGGGGAGAGGCAGCCCAGAGTATCCTTGTGGGAGATTGAACCATTAACAACATTTCCTATGTATCCATCCCCCTTCCCTTTGAGACTGAAGCGGCCATGGCCATCTGGACTGCCCTCCTTCCCTGGTATTTTGGTTTATAGCTTTTGATGTTGGATAACATGAATAATATCTCCTTGATTTGTATCTGATCTGAAATTCACATTTTGGTAACTTTTTCACTCAAATATGTTAAATATGTTTTATGAAGCTATGAAAGATGGTGATATGAGCATCAATTCTCCATTAATGTGGCTTCAAGGAGGACTTGGGGATCAGGGAATCCAATCTTTGAACTTTCCAGGATTTGGGGTTACACCCTGGATGCAGCCAAGGCTGGATACTTCTATGCAAGGTTTACAACCGGATGTATACCAAGCAATGGCAGCTGCTGCACTTCAGGAAATGAGAACAGTGGATTCTTCCAAATTAGCATCCCAATCTCTTCTGCAGTTCCAACAGTCTCAGTGTGTGTCCAATGGTTCTGCTTCTTTGATTCCGAGGCAGATGTTACAGCAGCCCCATTCTCAAAATGCTTTTGTGCAGAGTTTTCAAGAAAATCAGGCCTGTGCTCAGGCTCAGCTTCTGCAACAGCAGTTGCAGCGTCAGCACTCTTATAATGATCAACGTCAACAACAGCACTCTTATAGCGACCAACGGCAGCAACAGCAGCAAGTTCAACAACCTCAGCAATTGCACCAGTTATCAGTTCAGTCACCGATCCCAAATATCATCTCCTCTCTACCTCATCTCGCATCAACCAGCCAATCCCAGCCACCAACACTTCAGGCCATTGCTCCACAGTGTCAGCAGCCGAGCTTTTCTGATTCTCTTGGTAATCCGATATCCACATCTGATGTTTCCGGTATGCACAGTATCTTAGGTTCATTATCTCAGGATGGACCATCCCACTTACTTAGCTCAAATGTGTCCAACCCTATCATCACTTCATCTTCCATTATAACCAAGCAAGTCCCAGTAGATCCACATCTTTCTTCTGGAGTGCCTCACGGCATACTGCCCCAGGTGGAACAGTTAGGAACACAACAGTCAAATGTCTCTGAACTTGCTAATTTGCTACCACCATTCCCTGGGAGAGAGTACTCTTCGTACCAAGGTTCTGCTGATCCACAAAACAACCTTCTTTTTGGGGTTTCCATTGATTCCTCATCTCTCATGGCACAACATGGGCTGCAAAATCTGAAGAACATGGGCACTGAAAATGATTCGTTGTCTCTTCCATTTGCTGCTTCAAATTTTACGAGTTCTGTGGGAACTGATTTTCCACTTAACTCAGAGATGACAACTTCAAGTTGTGTAGATGAATCAGGTTTTTTGCATTCTTCAGAAAATGTGGACCAAGTGAATACATCAAACAGAACTTTTGTGAAGGTAAACACAGAAGTATTTCTCTTAGCATGTCTCAAAGTTGTATGGGGATTGTTTTGTTTTGTTTTGTTACTGCAACCTATTTTCTTCCTTCAAAAACTTATTTTCAACAAAACCTGAACGGATTATGCTTGCCTTCTATTTCCTAGAAAATCATGACTAGGCTTGCAACAGCCAATTGAATTTATTATAGGCTGTGGATGTCTTGAAACTGGACATAAAATGTTTTGGATGTTAATGTGGCTCTTGCTTGATGATTGGAAAAATATTCTGGTGGATACCACCATTAATCTAATTCTGTGCCAACTTAAATTATTATTCTTCGAGACTTTGCCTGTTTTATACAACATTTATTTTTGGCATATTTTGAAATTTTGCTACCAAATATATGATCTTGTGCAACTATTATTTGCATTCCATTTATGATTTTTGTGAGCCATAACTTAAGTTCTTATGGCCTTACATCTTTTAATTGTTGATTCAAATAGTGTATATTTGTCAGGTTCACAAGTCGGGGTCCTTTGGGCGGTCACTGGACATTTCCAAGTTCAGCAGCTATGATGAGCTGCGCAGTGAACTCGCTCGCATGTTTGGCATTGAAGGCCAACTAGAGGACCCTCAGAGATCAGGCTGGCAGCTTGTATTTGTAGACCGGGAGAATGATGTTCTTCTCCTCGGTGATGACCCTTGGCAGTAAGTAACAGTTCTAGCTCCAGTTTATTCTTATTTCTAGTTCTTCACTTTTAATTTTGGGCATGATTCTTATTTGTCTCTAAGACTAAGATTGGTTGACTTTAACAAGTGTAGGTTCACAAGGATCATAGGATAGGATTGCTTTGACACTGTACTTCACCTCGATCTTTAGTTGATTAGTTCTTCCTAAATGTTACTTGTGTGTTTTGGTAAGTTAGTACTGGTAAAAAGACGAGATTTAAAAAGAGATTGTTTATGCAAATTAGAGGATCGATGGCCCTCTGCTTATCCCTGAGTTCAGTTGGTGTCAGGCAACAGGTACCATCAACTGTCAGTGCCAACGGTTGTAGTTGGTCACAGACAACAATGATCATTACTGAGTGTTGTTAATCTGTGTTGATATGTATGATTGCTGATTATAGTTGCTTGTCATTTGTTAATAATCATTACTAATCAATTTCCTACGTGTACCAAACATTGAAAAGCTGTGTGACAGCATACCGGTTTTGTTTCTGTTCCATTTATACATTTTCAATAAGTAAATAATTTCCATGAAATAAATGGAGCTTGGGAACAACTTAAAACTAATTAAGTTTCTAGAAATCATCACATTGATAACCCATATTGCCAATTTTGGTTCCTAAGCTTTTTCAAGTCTCTTATAGTCTGCATTTTGAGCCATGACAATGGGCAATTTAATTTTAAGAAAGGTTAAAGAGAGAACGTCAGCCATCACAAGCAGAATTCAGATATTTGCAAGAAACCACCTATAAAGAACGTTTGAGTACTTCATTTGTTCAGTATGTGGCCATTTATTAGCCTTCAAGAAGTCGAAAGTCTTTGTCATAGAACAATGAAATCTATGTCTTCCAATTCCTGGTATAAACCTTGTTTTGCTTGCACTTGGGGAGCATTTCGTGCGGCAGGTAGGGTGCATTATTCAAAATGCTTTTGATCATGTTTCATTTGTGGGCTCGTTAGCGTGTAACGTGACTAGAATGCTGTTAAAGCATGCTTAGTTAATACATTTCTGCATGAATTAGTTGTAATCCTTTTTCATTTCACGTGTTGTTTGTAATTCAATACGACTGGTCTTCACTTTTTCCTTTTTTTATTCTCCAGGGAGTTTGTAAACAATGTCTGGTACATTAAGATACTATCTCCGCAGGAAGTGCAACAAATGGGCAAAGAAGGCCTTAGTCCTGTGTGTTCGGTCCCAGGACAAAGGCTCCCCAATAACAACTGTGATGACTACATGAGCCGACAGGAGATGAGAAGTTCGAGCAATGGGGTTGCATCCATGGGGTCACCTGATTATTGAAGCCGAAATTCTCTTTCAACATGAGGAGAATAAAAAAAACCACATTGGCTTCTGATAATTATCTATAACTGTTATACGTTAATGTTTGTTGTTGTCGTCATCATCAGATATTTAACATTCTTCTCTACTCTTTTGAAATAGGTGAGAGATGTTTGTTATGTTAATGATATAAAACTTGTATGTCAGAAGATCACTGTAAATTATTGTAGCAGGGAGAGTTTGTGTTTTAAGTAGTAGTGATGCTACTGAGAACACAGATGGATCCTTTAGGAGAAACGAGAAACGAGAAACGAGAAACGACATCTATGGTAGTGGCAGTTTGTTTGCTATCTTGAATTGTAATTTATGAGATGTTCATCTTATAAGAGTATTAGGACATTAAAACTCACTGCCAACCTTATTACACCTAAGTTATCAAATTTTGAAAATATCCATTTATGCATAATTAAAATTGCATACTGATTATATATAGGTCTTTGGTTTGTACTCATCTTAAGGGAAAGAAATTGAATGCATCGTGATGCATGCTTTATTTAGATGTTTAATGTGAGTTGTTAGATGTCCTCCAGGCTCCAACAGGAGAAGTTGTTGATTTCATGAAAGTAAATATTTGATATTCATATCTTGATCATATTTTTTATCTTTTGTGAAAGAGAGAGATTACAGTTTTTATACATTTTGAATGGAATTTGATGGAGTAATTCTAATTCTAGAAGTTGATAAATTTACATTTCTAATTTCTTTTATATTGTCATTAGAAAGACAAGAGTCGTCTTCTGAGATGTTGTCACGGGGACGAGGGAGAATACCTTTCCCCTGCCCCACCCCTGTTTGGGGGGAGGTACTCAAGCCCTCACCCAATTTCCCGTTTCCCCAATTCCCCATCCAACGGCCCTACATGGATTTTGACCGTTGATCTAGTTCAGAAAGGTCAGACGCCTGAATCCTGATTATGATTCATGATGAATTAATTACGGAAGTAGGTGCACGATTGCACGTGCATTTACCTACGCCTCCCACGACCGTTTACATGCACTTTGACTCAACTTTTCTCTCAGTTGGAATAAAACCCACTCTTTCTTTCTTTCTTTAACAACTACCTACAAAGGAAAAAGTACATCTTAATTTTAAAATAATTAATATTGCTAAGTAACTCAAAAAATAATGTTACAAATAGTTTCCCCTTTCTAAATTTAACAAATTTAACCAACCATGAATTATGGCAGTTAATAACTGTGGAAGAGAGTTTTAACTTTTAAGACGTGTGCCAAAAAAACATGACCATTTTGAAAACAAAATAAAAAGATTATAATACATGTTAAAAACATAAAATATATATTTTTAAAAAATAATGTGATAACGTGATATACCGTACACCTCCTCATTCAAGTTGTATTAATGTTAATAAATCCAAATTGTGAGAAATCTAAGCTACAAAATTAGGTGACTAAAAGCTAAAAACAATGGTTAGATAGCTACTCTTCTTGCACCAGTTCTGCTTAGCTCAAAGTCTCAAACAAAGCAAACTGGTTGTTAACTGGACTGGTAGTTAAAGAAATTTTTAAACACAACAATGTCTCGACACAAACATTTCACTCATATTTATATATTTTACTCTTCATCCCCTGTTAAACTAAGCAGTGACACACATAGAGTAGAGAGAGTCAAAGAGAGCTTGGCGCCTTCCAACAATTATGGGGTCATCAGAGTACCAGCCACTGCTACTTGGGCTCGACTCCCATTCCCGGATACCTGACTTGTCATCCGCCGTGATAGAGGAGTTTCTGGAGCACGGGCCGGTGTCGCTGCAGTGGTGGCCTCGTCTTGTCGGGTGGGAGTCTCGACTGCTCTGGATCCTTTCTGGGGCGTCCATTATTGTCTCGGAATGTAACTATATGTTGAGCTTTGTGACGTTGATGTTCACAGGTCATTTGGGTGCTTTAGAGCTAGCAGGAGCCTCCATTGCTAGTGTTGGAATTCAAGGCCTCTCTTATGGAATCATGGTACGTTTCATTTAACTTTTTTAGTTAAATCAAATACCAAATGCAAGTTTCTGGAACCTCTTTCAAAGAGTTCAATTCTGTTTTCAATTTTTCATGGTGTTTTAGCTTAGCTTTCAGGTCCTATGATTGCTAAGTACTAACATGGTGGAGTCAGGTTGGACTTAGAAGTTCTTGGTTTGAGTCCCATCATATGCATCTGTTTTTGTATTTATTCTGTTATCTGCATCTCTACTTGTGCATAGTCCACGTTCTAAGCTTGTCGGTCTGACAGAGTGCTTAAATACTAGTAACATTTATGTTGAAACTCCATTGATAGTTAACAAAATTCTTTGACAAAAAAAAAACCCAGTTGGGCATGGCCAGTGCAGTGCAAACAGTGTGTGGACAAGCTTATGGAGCCAAGAAATATTCAGAAATGGGGATAATTTGTCAAAGAGCAATAATTCTTCACTTGGGAGCAGCAATCCTCCTCACATTCCTCTATTGGTTCTCTGGTCCAGTCTTGATAGCGGTGGGCCAATCAAAGAGCATAGCAGAGCAAGGCCAAATTTTCGCTCGTGGTTTGATCCTTCAAATCTATGCCTTTGCTCTGAGCTGCCCTATGCAGCGGTTCCTTCAAGCGCAGAACATCGTGAATCCTCTGGCTTATATGTCTTTTGGGGTTTTCTTGATTCACATTCTACTGACTTGGGTGGTTGTTTATGTGTTGGATTATGGACTTCTTGGTGCTGCTCTGACTCTGAGTTTCTCATGGTGGCTTATTGTTATTTTGAATGGACTCTACATTGTTTTAAGTCCTTCTTGTAAGCAAACTTGGACTGGTTTGTCTATTAGAGCTTTCAGAGGGATTTGGCCTTATTTCAAGCTCACTGTTGCCTCTGCTATTATGCTCTGGTTTGTGCACAGTCTCCTCTCTTTCTCTCTTCTTTTTTGTTTTTATTGATTTTTGTTAATGGTGATGGTGACGATGGTATTTTTATTGATTCAGTTTGGAGATTTGGTACAACCAAGGACTGGTGCTTATATCTGGGCTTCTCTCTAATCCTACAATCGCATTGGACTCCATTTCCATCTGGTATTTCACTGAATCCCATAAAATAAAAAAAATAAAAATTTAGTACTTCTTGAAAACAGATAAAAGCTCTTTTTGTCTATTTTCACCAAAAAATATATATTTAAAATGCACTTTTGACAATACTGAAAACACTCCCAAAATCACCACTAGTTTGTGTTAGTCTTGTGAAGCTAAGACAGTGCAACGTAGCAATATTTTACACTTACATTTGGCTCTAATTTGATATGTTTTCAGTATGAATTACCTGAACTGGGACATGCAGTTTATGTTGGGCCTAGCTGCAGCAGCCAGGTCAGTGATAATGCTCCAAACAATTTTCATCTTCATGTTTTTTTTTTTTGGATGATCTTGAAGGCGTAAGGTTTTGATATAATGTCTTTTATATTTTGGTGCAGCGTTCGAGTCAGTAATGAACTTGGTGCAGGTCATGCAAGGGTTGCAAAATTTTCAGTAATAGTAGTGAATGCAACCAGCATTCTGATCAGTATAGTTTTCAGTGCAATTGTTTTGATATTCAAGGTTGGATTAAGTAAACTCTTCACCAGTGATTCTGAGGTTATTGCAGCAGTTTCCAACTTGACACCACTTCTTGCCATCTCTGTTTTCTTGAATGGAATCCAACCTATACTTTCAGGTAAGATAACCATCATATAATTAGAGCCGTAAAATGGGCAGAATCAATCTAGGCCCTAACTCGAACAGTGCTTGCAGCCCAAGTTAGGGCCGTTTTTTAGCCAGACTTATTTGACACCTCTAAAATCTCTCTCAAAAGAGTATTTTGATGTTGGTATAAAAATATCTACTCATATTGGAATTTCAGGTGTGGCTATTGGCAGTGGATGGCAAGCTGTAGTTGCTTATGTTAACTTAGCTACTTACTATATTATTGGTCTCCCCATTGGATGTGTACTTGGCTTCAAAACCTCCTTAGGAGTAGCAGTAAGTTCAAAATATGTCTCTTTGTCACTGCAAATTATTCACCATTGATGATTAAACTTAGATGGGATCCTTTGTCCTATTGACATTGCTGGTCTGATCAGGGTATTTGGTGGGGGATGATTATTGGAGTTCTCTTACAGACAATAACTCTAATTATACTCACTGCCAGAACAAACTGGAACGTTGAGGTAACGTTTATGTTTTCATAAATCACGTAATCCGTCAGTAATGGATTGAGCTTCAGAGTCCTGATATGCTTTTCTATAGGTCGAAAGGGCTGCTGAACGCTTGAAGAAAAATGCGGATGACGAACAGGAAACGTTAGACTTGGTGGCAAGCGCATGAGGGCATCGCTTTTCTCTGATTCATACAGAGCTCTTCTCCATTGTTTTATCAGTCTACAGCTTTTAATTTATTGCATATACAGATCATCATCCTGGATTGATTACATGTACTCAAGAGAAAGAAAGAAAAAAATATCACTCCTGTCACCTTTTGCCAATGAAGTTCCGTTCTTAGCAAAGAAAATGCAATCATTTAAAGGCACATTGTTGGTCACATTATGATTTCAAGGCACAAAAACCTTTTTTGGTATTCCTCCGAAATAAAACTACTAAATTTGACAGTAATTAAGATGAAAATAACTTTCAAAATGCAGGATCCTGCATTTTGAAATTCTTACAGAATCACTTATTCTCGTTAAATATAAAAATTTTAAATGAAAAATATGTATGAGATTCCGCACTTAAAAGTTACTAATTAAATAATGCTTCGATAACATTCCGAAATCAACTAACATTAATCGGTAGGATTGGTGCAAAACTATCTACCTGCGAGCAGAGGAATATTGTTGGCAACTATTGTGGGGGCAATGAGATAGATAGCTTGCAATCTTTATGTTCGATTTAAAGTTAAATAAATGAATGAACATTGAATTCACACGATTTGTTTTAAAACACTGCAGGTATGTGACTCGATATACCCTTTACCACGAGGAGGACGTTTGTTTTTACCGTTAATAATTATTAAATTGTTTTGTTTGTTTTTTAAGATTGTCAAACAACTTTTTATTTATATATATATATATATATATATATATATATATATATATATATATATATATATAAACTTAAAATTAGGTTTGATAATTTGGGTCACAACACGACGGATCGGTATGAACCCAACGAATTTAGGTTGGGTTGGGTGGAGCTAAATGGGTTCAGGTTGGTAACTGGGTTGACCCGTTTAATAAACGGGGTTGGTGGGTTGCCACGATTAGTTTGAGAAAAATGTTTAATTTAAAATTATTTGTGGGAATACTTGCAACAACAATTATGGTTCAACGATAAATAACTAATTTTTATATTATTTTAACTTTCATCTTACAATTGCCAATAGTTTATGAAATACGAAGTTTGAAGACCTAAACAGTTGAACTATCGGTCTTTATTTATCGTTTTTATTAATTTTAATTGTTTGGTTTTTTTTATATATATATTCTATCATTTGTGGATTGTATAAACTTTATAGTTTTTTTGTGGCTCGTTGAAATTGAGATGTGGTTTAGTTGGTTATTATGTTAGTTTTTTAAGGATATTTTTATTTTAGATTTATATTATATTTTTAATAATTATTAATATAGAAAAAAATCAAACATATTATAAATGGATTAAACGGGTCGTGTTGGGTTATACATTTATTAAATGGGGGTTTGGGAAGTTCAACTCGTTTAATAAACAGGTTGACCCGACACGACCCATTTAAGGTCCAACCCGACTCACAAACCCGTTTTGTCAAGTCAACTTAAAATATAAAGTAAAAAATCAAGACTTTTCATTTAATTGTAAATCACTGAATTACATTAAATGTAATCCAAAATCTTTTCTGTCGATACTATCCGTTATATATAGCATATTTCCAATTTTATCATAATTATATATGGTGTATAAATCTTTATTTTAATATATTGTTCCCCCTTTTTTTTTATAAAAAAAAAACCTTTTCTTTTCTCAGTAAAATGAAATTTGTAATCGAAGAAGAAAACCATGATCAATGTGATATATTTTTATATGAATCGGATATTATAATGTAAAAAAAAATGATATTCCAATTTAAAAAAAATCATTTTCAGTTATTCTACCGGACGTATTTTTACCGTTTTTATTTTTATGATACAATTTTCACTATATGGTACTAGACGCGTTTTAATATTTCGAAACTGAAACAAACAAAAACAAATACTGCTTTCATTTTAATTTTCTTTTCAGAAAACATCAGATGAAAAATTCTTAGAGGACACGCTCTACGATTTGTTAAAAATAAAGAAATAAAGGGTAATTTGAAAAGTTAGTTGTTTGTTTGAATTGCAAATAAAACGAAAAACCAGATGGTCATTTATAATTACTCCAAGTTGATGTCTCCAATATAATAGGTGGGGACGAGAGGTAGTATATTGAGAAGAGTAATGCAACTATGAAAGGTTTTCTATTTTTTTTTTCCTGATATGCGGGTTATCCACGTTACATCATTTACCATATAATTTTATAATTTAAAAAACGTTGATAACTTATATATCACATCCTTTATCATATAATCTTATAATTTAAAAGACGTTGATAATTCATATATCACATCATTTAAAAATAAATTTGAAAAGCCTAGTATTATTCTACTGAGAAAGTATATGTGATGCAGTGCCAATGTTTAAGTTATGTTGATTCGACGAATTCCTAGGACTCAGAACAATTTGTTAACCCGTTGATTCAATAAAATACGGAGAAGCAAACAAAATAACTTTGAAAAACTTAAATTTATTTATCAATCAAGTCTGCCTAGAAATGGCTTTCAAGCTCCAATATATAGGAGAGGGAAAAACTTCTAAAAGGAAACAAATAATTCACAAATTAAATCATTAAAAATATGCGTCCAATGCATCCCAATGATTTGGCTAAATCACAAAAATCACCAAGATTCTTGCCAAACTCCAGATTTTCAAAGAACTAGAATTTTCTAGAATGTTGATGATTCAATAGCTTGCATCACATTTCTCCATGAAATCTAAGGCAAAAATGTGTGCTTGATCTCCATCAATATGTTGCATCATTGAAGAAAAGAAAAAAATGGTCGCACGTCCATAACTATAATTAATTGTTGTGATTTATCATGATCGCTTATATCACTATATATCTATGTGGCAGTTGAAATGATTAATGATTAAATTAAGACCAAGTTCAAATTAAGATTGAATTTGAGAGAGGTTAGGTACACGTTGCAGCCCCCGCAAGCCAAAATAGTAGATATCAAACTTGCAGTCGACAATTAGAATGTATATATCTATCTACTCTTCTTTCAAAAATAGCAAAAATGGACCAGACAGATTAGGTGCTTCTTCTTCGTGCATATAAATAACATTACGTGCAAGCCTCTGTTTGTGTGTGTACGATCACGAACAATAACCATCATGAGCAGGAGCGAAGAGTACAATGTACCGTTCTTGCATGGACTGGACTCGTCGGATGCGATTGAGGAGTTTTTTGGAGAACAGGGCGGTGGGGGGGTGTGGAGCTACGATGGTGGCCGAGTCTTGTTTGGTGGGAAACCAGGCTGCTTTGGATACTTTCTTGGGCCTCCATATTTGTCTCGGTATTCAATTACATGTTGAGTTTCGCCACCTTGATGTTCACTGACCACTTAGGTGCCTTGGAGCTCGCCGGCGCCTCCATTGCTAACGTTGGAATCCAAGGTCTTGCTTATGGAATAATGGTACGTTTTTATAAATTGCTTATTCGAACTTATTTTAAACTATAATGTATTGTTTTTAACTTTTTACCATAATGTATATTAGTGGTAAAGGCTCTTGTTCGGCTTTGTTATTGTTTTTTTCTAGGCAATTGTCATTTTGTTCCCTATGAGTGTTTTTAAATATAATAATATTATTTATCCGAATTTGGTGTCGAAACGATATATTATCATTTGAACACCAGATTTGAATAAAATAACGTTACCCTTTTAAATATCATATTTTTACCTATTTTTGCTGTCATGATCTTTAATATTTTTAATAAATTGCACAATCATCCCCAACATTGAATATAATTGCACATATATGGAATGTTTGCTTAAAGTTACACAAACCCCCCTTAACATCAGTGGTCAAATGTTAACATTTCATATATTTATATGTCTATTTTTAAAAATAAGCCAGTCCATATTGTATTGGTATGATTTGAATCGAAGATGCACTTTAGACACTGAGCTTATAAATTCTAGACTCTGTCCCTGATAAATTGATCCTATCCCGGCCAAAAATTTACAATACCCAAAATTTTTTAACACTATATATTGTTTATCCATGTTTAAAATTCGTTAATACACTAAATATCTTTGCAAACAATTTGTGGACAAGCTTATAGAGCCAAGAAATATTCAACAATGGGCATCATTTGCAGAGAGCTATGGTTCTTCATTTGGGAGCAGCATTTCTTCTCACATTCATATACTGGTTCTCTGGCGCATTCCTCCGAGCCATTGGTTAATCAGACATCATAGCCGAACAAGGACAACTTTTTGCCCGCGGTCTGATCCCTCAACTCTATGCCTTTGCACTAAGCTGCCCTATGCAGAGGTTCCTTCAAGCACAGAACATAGTCAACCCTCTGACATACATGGCTGTTGGAGTCTTTTTGGTGCACCTTCTCTTGACTTGGATTGTTGTTTTTGTATTGGATTATGGTCTTCTTGGTGCAGCTCTCACTCTCAGTTTCTCATGGTGGCTTCTTGTCATAATTAATGGACTTTACATTCTGTTGAGTCCTTGTTGTAAAGAGACTTGGACCGGTTTATCTATTAGAGCATTTACAGGCATTTGGCCTTATTTCAAGCTCACTGCTGCATCTGCTGTTATGATCTGGTTTGTGCAAAATCTCCTTCTCTATTATTCTGATGCGGACGTTTGCAAGAAAAACTTTCAAGGTTTTTAATTTTTTTAACGAGATTTGTAGTGTTACAAAACTATCTGACGCTACTGAGAGAGATTTTTGCTTATAGACATTCGCACCAGAGAAGTTACCATGTAGTATTTTCTATTTATACATATATTTGTTAATGGTGTAGTTTTGTTGACTCAGTTTGGAGAGTTGGTATAGTCAATGACTAGTGCTAATATCTGGGCTCCTCCCCAATCCTACTATATCACTTGACACCATTATTATTTGGTAAGACAATACAACTAGTACTCTTTTCACATTTTACATTCTAATAAAAAAATTCTTTTCAGTAAAAGCACTTAGGTGGTGCCAAACTGTTACATGTAGAGCTCTAATAATTAATGTGATATGGTTACAGTATGACTTACCAGCTCTGGGACTTTTGTTTTATGTTGGGCCTATCGACAACAGCCAGGTTAGTATCTGTGGTTTCTCTTTGATTTGATCATCAAGAAATACTTGAAAAATGTGATGTTAAATATTTATTATTAATGGATGCAGCGTTCAAGTGAGCAATGAACTTGGAGC
Organism: Dipteronia dyeriana; assembly: GCA_032871835.1. Taxonomy (NCBI): domain Eukaryota; kingdom Viridiplantae; phylum Streptophyta; class Magnoliopsida; order Sapindales; family Sapindaceae; genus Dipteronia; species Dipteronia dyeriana. The sequence continues at coordinate 13,529,540 of CM065295.1, forward strand.
AGGTCACCCAAGGGTGACAAAGTTTTCAGTAATAGTAGTAAATGCAAACAACATCGTAATCGGTATAATTTTCAATGCAATTGTTTCGATATTCAAAGTTGGATTGAGTAAACTCTTCACCAGTGATGCTGAGGTTATAGAGGATGTTACCAACTTGGCACCACTTCTTGCCATCTCTGTTTTCTTGAACGGAATCCAACCTATACTTTCAGGTAATTATTAGATAAACTAACTTGGAAAAATCAATGAAAAATTACTCTAATTAAACCAGTCAATCCATTAGCCAAGCCGGTTTTAAATTCATAATTTTTGGAATGATCAGGCATGGCTATTGGGAGTGGATGGCAAGCTATAGTTGCTTATGTTAACATAGTTACTTACTATTTTATTGGTCTTCCCATTGGATGTGTGCTTGGCTTCAAAACTTCTTTAGGAGTGCTGTAAGTTGAATATCTTTGTCACTAGCAAATTATTTGCCATTGATGATGATTTAAACAAATTAACAGGATTGCATTTTGGGTTTATTCTTTTTTTTTCAGGGTATTTGGTGGGGGATGATTGTGGGCATTTCTTTGCAAACATTGACTCTAATTGTTCTCACTATCAGAACAAAGTGGGATGTCGAGGTAATTAAGCATTGGATTTCATTCAATAAATTATGTATGTAAGTGTAACCTCTTAGAAAGTTACTTATCATCATTATTTGGTAATCGGTAATGCTTTTGTATACGTAGGTTGAAAAAGCAATTGATCGGTTGAAGAGATCGGCAAATGAGGAAACCTTAGACTTGGTGGCCTGCGCATGAGCACCTCTGTTTCACTCTTTTAAAAACCTCTTCCTCACGTAAGACACCTATGGAAGCTAGTGGATAGGGGAGCAAATATGTTGGATTTGGGCATACATAGTTGGACCCGTTTCGATAAGCCTTACCACAATCATCGGGAACACCTATGATGGCATTGCAGTTTTCCCAAATTTCAAATTCCGTTGTTTTGGCATTCGTTTTTCAATTTTTTTTCCTTTTTATGCCGTAATTTTGGATTTTTTAAAAGGGAATTTACATTTTCAGTACGATTTATTTTGTTGTGTTAGTTTGTAAATGCTTTCTAGAATTAGTCTAGAGTTCAAGTTTGCTATTTTTGGTAAAATTTGAGATTTTTCCAATTTAGGTCCGCTAGAAGCTAGTACTAATTGGAATCGATTTAATTTGTTTTTCTATTTAAGTATATATACAAAAACTTATTATTACATTCCATTATTATTAATAAAATCGTTCATTTCAAACACATTGTTGTTGTAGATTATAGTTTTCACTTTGTCACTTTCCCATTAATTTCTGTTTTGCTATTATCTGTCTGTTATCGTGTAAAAATGGGAACCACATTTGTAATTGAAAGTCACATTCTTTAGTAACATTGATGTTAGTAGAAGTACAAAGGATAAAATACAAACAAAATAAATTTGAAAAATAAAAAAAGAAGTATCTTGATGTTAGTAGAAGCCGAATTAGGCTTACAAAATCATTTGCCATCACAAATAATAAAATAAAATAAACTCATGAGTATTACGAAAATCATGAGAAATCTAATACTAAATAAATGATAAATTGTCAACACTTGAACAATCTAAAACATTACTTGATCATGAGAATAAAAAAATAATTAAACACCTATAAGATCATACCCTTGATATTTATTTCATGAACCGATTGTGTTTTCATTTCCTGGTAACATTACAAATAAAAAATAATTTGATTAGTGTAATATTCAATTTCTTACACTGATTGGTGCGTTGGGCTAGTTGGTTGTTTACAAATAGAAGGGTTCTTTGCATTACCGGCAAGAAAGGAAAACTCAACCACCAGAAAGAATCCATTAGAGAGTCCCTTCAGTCAAGAAAAACAGAGTAGGTAAAATAATAATATATTAATATCCCACTTCAAATACAACAAATCAGAACCAGTCTAGAACCTCAAATTAACATTCATTAATATATATATATATATATATATAAAACTGCAGATTATAGAATTTGCAAAGTTGTACTTTCTGTGGCTTTCCTAAATTTCTTTAAATCGATGAAAACTCTCTCAACTTCTAAGGGTTGGTATGAGATAATCAAAATAATCTGATTTATAGAAAAGTTAAACAACTGAGAAACCAATATATATCTATTTGATTGTGCATGTGAATATTATATCAGATTCCTAAGAATGTTAGATAATTGTGTTTGATTTCATATGGAAATCTTATATTATATATATATATATTATATAAATATTTAGATAATTTATATAATATTAAATAAAATATAAACATTATATATAATATATATATTTATAATATTAATATATACATAATGCTGAGCATGGTTCGGTTTCAATTAGGACCGGACCAAACCAAAAATTTCGGTCTATTGAAAAATCGGACCAATTTGGACCAATTACTTATTCATACTAGACCAAACCAAATTATATTGGTTCAATTTGGTCTGATTCGGTCTAGTGGTTTTGAGTTATCACAAAAAGAAAAAGAAAAAATGTAATGAGAAGTTACATACATTTTGTTTTGAAAAAAACACATATCAATTTTCTTAGAAATATATATTTAAAATTAAAATAGCAAGAAAAATCAAGATAAAATAAAATTGCTTATAAACACATTACAATGAAGAGTAGGGTTTTTATACCTTTTGATTAGAAGGTAAAAACAAAACAAAAAAAGAGTTATATCAAATCACTTGTTTTATATCTGTTACTTTGCTTTAGTATAATTATATATATATATATATATTACTATTATTCAATACAAAACAAATGATAACTTCATAAAACAAGTGGAAAAAAAATCAATTTTATCTTAGAGTTATTTCGACATTTCACTAAAGTTGGAAGGTTAACAAAATACATATGAAATAATAAATTAGGATTTTTGATATTTATGTTTTTTTTTAATTTTTATTGAAGAGTTTTAAGTGTGATCTATACTGGAACACAAGTGCGTTTTAAGACTATGTTTGACACCTAGGATTGACTTGAGATTTGACTATTTTAATCCTTATCCTATACTGATATTTTAGAAGATGGGATTGTTAGTCCCAACAACAAAATAACCCCTTGGTGGGATAAAATATGCCTACCTTCTACCATATCTCGATTTGTCCCAGGTAGACATGGTGACGGTTCAGTTCGAACCGATAAATCGAACCGAAAAAATCATAATCGAAACCGATTTTTCAATTTCGAAACCAGGACAATTTCGGTTTCTGTTCCAATTTTTGAGGAACCGTCCCAGTTCGAACATGATTGGAACCGACGGTTCTAACATTTTTTTTCAAAAACAATTAATAAAAAAATAACACTTTATTTATAAAAATAAAATATTTAAAAAATAATGGACATTGTAGAGTATTGGATCATGACCAATAACCCTTGTCCAAATAGATATATTTCCTTTACATTATCTTTCTTTTATATAGGTTAGATCACTCTTCACTTTTTTTTATTTATCCGATAAGAGATGGTAGATTGAATATAACTATGGTTATAACTTATAAACAATCACCCTATGACCAGATTAGGGAAAAATAATATGTGAATGAGATTTGATGATTTATTATTTTATAAATATATAAATATTAATAATGTATTTTAAAAAATGATACAGATTATTACATTCACGGTCCACATAATATAGGAGATTAGGAATATATATGATGTGATTTAATCCAAAATTAAATGATTCCTTTTAAAAAAATGATCCCATTCTTTTTTTCTTTTATTAATAATATTCTCTTTGTTTACATTCAACAATATGTTAAAAAAGTTTTCAAAATCAGGGATTGTATATTTTTTTTTATCATTTATATAAATTTATATTACACACATTCATTGCTTTTTTCTTTTAAGCAGTTCTCAAAATAATAATAAAAATAAATAAATTCATTTTAAATTTCATTTTACTATCTTTTACAAAATGGAAAACAAAAATGGCAACAAATAATATAAAGCAAAGCGGAAAGCACATATTTTACCAATCACAATTCTAGTGTTTTCCCTTGACAATACTGGTTTCTGTTTTTTTTTTTTTTTTTTGAAGTTTATATTTATGAATTTGATTTTTTTCACAAAACCATTATTTAATTTTAATAGACCTTTCAACTCTCACCATATTTTTCACATTTAAAGAAGAATTTGAGACTAAAGAGGATATCGGTATGTTATATCAATGAATGGAAATAGAAATTCAATCTCACATCCCACTTCGGATAAATTAAAAAAGCTGAGAGAGATCTAACCTATTTAAAAAAGAGAATAATACAAAGGAAAAGATACTTACTTGAACAAGAGTTATGGGTCAGGGTCCAATACTTTACAATATCTTTTCTAACATTTTATTTATTTTTTATAAATAAAATGTTATTAAAAAAAAAAAGGAATTGAACCATCAGAACTGACGGTTCCGATTCTAGTTCCCAAAACAGGAATCGTCGGTTTCGAACCGAAATCAGAACTGATGTCATGTTTAGTCCCAAGACTATCTTACATGTGGACCTCACCTATTTAGTTCATTTCACCTTTGCACCCAAGGTCACCCAACGTCAACAACCAAACTAGAGGCAAACAAAATCACCCATTTGACCCCCATTTGCTGAATCAGACAACGAAAACAAAAAACTATGGTTGGTTTAGGTCTTTTTCTCATGGTCGATTTGCATCAGTTTTTATAGAAATTAAAGCATTTCTATAAGAAATTTAATTAACTAACTTATTCAATCCTTCACCATCGATCATCAACTCAAACAACAAACTAATATGGAACAATTTTTGACTAAAACTTAGCAATCCTTTAAAAGTGACATTATGAAGATGAAGTCTGTAAACTACATACCGTGCAGGCAAGATACAAATAGTAATGTGATCATTAATTTAAAGCCCTAAAATAAAAAAATTAAAGATATTGAATAATAATCTATCAAACTACTTAATTTGAGTGTGTTTTTTTTTTTTTTTGCATATGTTTACATAGAAATTAAAGCATTGAATTGAACAATGATATATTTTAATTTCCATAAAAAATCTAGTTAGCTATTATGAAAGAAGTGAAGGATTGATGATAATGATTTAGTGTTCATCATTGATCATCAGGTAATGTAATTAATATTCGATATAATCAAAACGAATTCGGATTACCGTTCACCATTGAAAATCTGAATTCCAGCGGAAGCAGGGATCGAACACCTGGAACTGAATCACCGGTCGGAGGACGATCACATCATCGGAAAGTCCCCTCTGATCACAATGCATGTTACCCACACTTTGATTATATATGGGAGAAAATTCTACAGATTTTCTCCACATCTCTAACTTGTATATTCTCTGTATTTTGTTCTCTGATGAACACATGCACATATGCATTATTGCATGCAATACTCTCTTGCACACACACATCCTTTTGCATTGCACAGCACACACACACACATGCCTTTGCATTTCCCATGCACATACAATACATTTTATGCATACCTTTTCAATAACGTATTGTGTATATATTGTTTTGTATATCAGTTTCTTAACTGATACTTATACCACAACAAAAATTGCTCATGCAGTTATTGATGCATTGCATGGCCTTTGCATGTTTTGGGCTTGAACTTGGGTTTTGCATATATGCCATGGGTTTGGGTTTGGTCAAATTGGGTGTATAATAGGTCTCCAACCCATACCCAAATATACCAACATCTCCCACTCGCACAAGTGGGGCCAACACAGTTAAGTTACCACAAACCCATCATATGTGCAACCTTATTAATCAATATTTGCCACTCCCCAAATGGCGTAAGATGTGATATATACGAGGAGCCTTTAAAACATTTTAAACACAAGTATTATCATCATTATCAAAAGTGTTCATACGGGTAAATGCATCGTGTGACCTATGGACAATCAATATATATATATATATATATATATATATATATATATATATATATAAAAGGGAGCTAGCAATTTCAAATGTAAATTCTCTATTTACAAGAGATAATTTTGTTCATTATTGTATCCTAGATTTAATTTATAATTTTTATCAGTCTAAAGCATACTTGATCCCTCAAAAGCTATGCTTGACTTTATCACATTTCATGTATTCACAATTGTAACAAATACAATTGGTCGACCGGTGAATACATAAGTCAGATAAAAATTCATTAAATCTTCCCATTTCATCTCCATCTCTCTGTCTCCAGAACAACTGCTACTCTAGACGTGCCTCATAGGCTGAATTATCATAGCCATAGAAATAACACGCTAAAGGTGCTAACATTATCCTGTCACTTCAAGATAAAGTGAATGGTCATAAAGACACTGTTTGAAGTTAACGTAAAACTTCAATGAAACTTACACAATGAGGAAGCAGGGATTCATTTTCTCATTTTTCTCATTTTTCACATCGGTCACAAATAGCACACGTGGTATGAAACACATTTTACAGTGAATTTCATTCTAAATAAGAATGCATATGTCTTTCTATTATTCACTGTACAGATCTTAGTCTAGTCACAACTCTCGTGACTAGCCTGAGTTCTTAAAAGCTCATCTCTCTCTGACACCACATTAAGATCTCAAATCTAGCTTGAATCAGGTATCAATGATAGTGGGGTCTATCGTGATCGGTTCTAAACTATATTATTATATTTATTGTGAACCTCATATTGACAAAGCCAAGGCGACATATTCATATATACTAGCTCCGTGAGAATATATCCTACATATTCTCTAATATATATATGTGTCTCATCTCAGCTTGTTATCTCATCAACCGAGGTGACCGCACGTGTAAGAATGTTGGTCTCAACCTGACGATATATTTCTATTACATTATGTGTGTAAATATGCTAGCATTAACGGTAAATTCCCTTACTATTGAAGTTATATCATAATCCTCTCAATCTAGGATTATATTGATATACATTTACCAATTTTTGTAGCATAATTTCTATTGGGCCTTATACATATCACAATGTACATTTATTAGTTAGTCGTACTTTCAAGGTATCTCATAATCCTCTTGACAACATCTCAATGCTGTAATCAATGATTATATTGGTGTCCACTCACCAATCTTACGACGTAACTAATGATAGACTTTGTACATATAGCAATGTATATGAGACTCTGTATGGTACTAACATGTGGAACTTGTAATCAATAACTTGATCTTATGGAGTTTCAATGTACACATTGAGGATTAGAGTTTGTAATTTCACAATAAGAGTATCTATGAGCCTATAATTGCTCATTTCGAATCAACTATTACTCCTAATATATATAAGCCATATTGCTCATATAAAATCTCAAAGAAATTTGAGAATTACCATTTCATTATGGTTTTACAAACTCTTTATTATTTCTAGCCCAGACATATAGTCCACATATATAGATAATATAAAAATTATCCTTAACCTGTTTAGTGTATTTACCATGGCTATCTTTAGTCCCCAATAATCTGTAAGACATTACAGCTTGATGAAATAAAAGATACCAGTTTCTAGAGGATTGTTTCAAACCATACATTAATCAAGCAAACACACTTATGCGCTCTTGATCTTTTGAAACAAAAAATTTACAAGCAACTACATGTAAATCTCTTCCTCTAGTTCTCTATCGAGAAGTACAATAATTACATCAATCTGATGTAATTTCAAGTTAAAATATGTGACTAGTGCTAAAATAAGGCGTATAGAAGAAAACTTTACTTCCAAAGAATAAGTTTCTTCATTTGCGATTAATCACGCCGTATACCTCTCATTAGTACTTTCCGCCTTACATATGATATATATGGAATCCATTCGTTCATAACGGTCTAATGACCATGCGGTAAGTGAATCAAGTCACAGACATGATCACTTTTCTATACTCCATCTCCCCTTCCATTGCTTTCATTCATATATTCACTTAGTAGATATAAGTGATAGCTCAAGTCTAAAATCTTTGGCTTATCACTGTCAAGTGAAGTAATCATCAAAAAATTCCCTTTCAATTTCCGAAAGATGAAATGGGATAATTTGGTGATTATGTCCATGAGTTGGTAAATTATTACAGTGGCTGATTTAACAACTGTTTCACTCCCACTAAGGATGAAAGATCCATGAGGATTTCTACTTCTATTAGGGTGTAGATTTCCACTTTCACTCCCACTAAGGATGAAAGAACCATTTAGAATTCCACTCTCACTAGGGATGGAGGATCAAGTTAAATTTAATTTACCGCCACTCGCATATTAACATAGATCATCTAATTCTAAAATTAGATATCTATATTAAATTCACTTATACTAAGAAATTCATTCTCTAATAATGACATCTTGTGATTCAAATTCAGTCACACTTCTATCTAATTATACACCATCGTTTATTTAATCCTTTGGAATGCACAGAGTATCAAATAAAGATACAACTTCTCTTCTTGCATCCAATTTCGCATTTCTATAAGATGAATTATAAACATAATCTGCATACCCCTAGGGTTGTAGATTAGTTAGACCAGGCTACCTACCCGTCCAGAATTCATATGGTGTAGAAGTGTTTGATTTAAATGGAACATGATTAAGTAAGTAGGCAGCAATAAACATATCTTCTAGTAAGATACTAAATAATTCACTTGCACCATCACAGACTTAACCATTTCCAACAGTATTTAATTCATTATCTCCACTACACAATTTGTTGCGAAATCCTAGGAATAAATAAATATCTTTTTATATCTTTCTTACTAAACAATTCCTTGAACTGTTCAGAAAGATATTTACGTACTCGGTTTATTCTTTAAAACTCAAAAAGTTTATCATCTAATATGATCATCAACCAAACAATCTAAATGCAATCCAATGCTTTTGATTTATGAGAGATCAAATAGATATGACCGAGACATCTAAAGATATTAATGAATGTAACTAAATATGAAATTTCAACCTAGTCTTTACACTCATTCAATCACAAATGTAATTATGAATTAGTTGCAATGGAATTCCTGATCTAGTTCCTTATTAAATGGTTTTCTAGTTTTTTTCCTTGTTAGATAATTTGCATGACCTTTAAGATGAATAAGTTCAATTAGTCCTCTCTGACTAATATACTCATTTTATCTAGTCCAACATGACTTAATCTAGCATGCCAAAATATCAGCACCATTACCATTGTAATGATTGAAAAACAGACAAAATTATAACCGTCTCTACTGACGTATAATTCCATAAAACCATTAAACTATCAAGTACCATATGAATATAATTTGCAAAAATAATATTCATATAACCATCATGATCATATGATAAACCGAATCAATAAGGATAACCACGGACATTAAAACCCAGTTAGATATCAAGTGTATATTAGAACATCATGAAGTCTAAATTTAGGCTACCATGCAAACCCAGTTTGTTGGTACTAAACTCCAAAAAAAATGTTCTAACACATATACATCTTGTCTCTAATAATCTAACTTCACTCAAAATGTGCTTTATAGCTTCATGTTAGATGGTATATCTTTACCTATCTATTGTCCACAAAGGACGAGATTCAAAAGAAAATACCTAACTAGAAACTTAAGCATAACTTAACAAATTCTTAAGGTTTGAGTTTTACTTTTTTTGACTCAACGTATTTATGAGTGAAAAAGACCCAGCTTGTCACAACGTCAACAAGCTATTTTAGTTTTGTCCTTCCTCAATTCATTATCCCTAAACTTCTTGCATATTCCGATCTAGGATTAAGTGGTTATGACTTTATTCTATTATCCTTTTGGAAATAACTGTTTCCACTAAAATGCTCAAAACTTAAAAGTTTTGTACAAGTTGGAATCTTTCATATAAAATTGGCTAGAAGCCTAAGCCGTCTTTAGGCGCTCATCTTCTACTACCAAAATGATGCTATCGAAACGTGTCATATTAATTTTATATTTTCCAACTATCAAAAGAGACCAGACCATTTAGTCGGTGTATCATGTTTTATATTCTTATTAGAGGCTGCCACTAATTTTGATGCTTCTTATAAGTACTCTAAAACTTGATACCGTATATACTAAATTTTAGTACTCAAAATACTACTAAAAATTCCCCTTCAAGACAAAACTCTGAAAGGTAAACCACTTTACTTAAATCATATTGTACTTGTAAAACATACATGTGAAATTACTATTTAACTTACTTCGCAACATGATACGAGTAATTTAACTTATGGCTTGATAAGCCTTCACATCTTGTATGTCGAGCAATAAGTACTATGCTGAAGTTCAATCATGATTCATGTTATAGTCTTAAGAGTTTCATACTCTTAAAATACACTAAATCTTTTCGTATCTATTCCCTAGATTACAAGACTTAGTTTATTGCAATCGAATTGGCCACAATATTATAGATATATAATCTATATTTTATGCTAATCTATATAGAGACATACAATCTACAATGCAAGCATATTAATTTTCAAAAATACACACATTTAATTTTGCTGCAAACACTGACCGAACAAATGATGAAACAATTTAAGGAACAGAATCGAAAAAGTCGTCAAAGCTTCTAATTACCACCCGTTTCCAAAAATTTAATCATCATTAATTTAGTACTTTGTGCAAAATTCTAATTCTAATATTGTACTCAACAATTTAGAATTCCCAAAACAAGTAATCATATAAATAACAGAAGAATACAATGCACAAATCCCAACAAAATATTTTATGGGTCAAACTGTTTTTACTATAAAGTAAATAAACCAAAATTATTTACTATAGAACAGTTTATTAAAACCACAGTATTTTCTCAAAATACGTGACTTTGCATGCTATTCATTCTATACGTTTCACATTTATATCGATCATCACTAAGAAAGACTCTCTAAGTCTTCACAACTCATTTAATTGTCATTTTCTCAAGAATTTTGGTCATCTTTCGCGTGTGCAATAACTCATGTGCCTAGCACTATGAATATGCATTGCGGATGTAGTAGATCGCCTCACATTCCTAATAATGTAACGCTCCTCTACGATTTCTAGTTCACACGCTCTATGACCAACATACATCATGGTACCTTACTCTAGCTTTTCCAACTTTATAGATCTATTAACTCTTCGGGAAATTTCATTAAAAGACCATCTAGTGCATCTCTCCACATAAAAGCACGAGTCATTGACTACGGCTATATCTCATTAATAAGATTCATGAAATCTTCTCCATTAAGACATATGAGATAATGCAGATTTATTCTAAAAATTTTCTAACTCATTTAGAAAAATTTATCTTTTAATAACCTTATACATTTCCAATGTATATTCCAATCAAACTTCTTTTTCCCGATTGCATAATTAATTAGACGGAGAATTTTAAACGAAGGCTTTTCAATATATATAGCTCCAATTGAAGCTAAATTTCGGTGGCCAAATTTTTTACAGGAAAATTCCATGACCGTTAGAAAACAGTTCTAAAAGTCATACTGGAAAAATCCACGGTAGTCGAAAATGCCACTGAAAACCATCTTTGACATCCGTATCGGAAACTGTTACCAGAAACCACACCGGAGACTGTCATCAGAAACCGTGCCAGAAGCCGTAACCAGAAACCATAACCGAATATCATACTAGAAATTGTCATTGGAATCCAAACCAAAAATTGTTACTTGAATCCGTCTTATTAAAAATCCCATTCGGAATTTATAGGGCATTAATTCAGCTCCCATTGGAGTGAAACACATCGATGGAATTAATAAAAAAATTAATATATATATATATATATATATATATATATATATATGCCAAACAACCGTCATCGGACGCCGGAAAACCACTCAAGATAGCCGGAACACCGCATTTGGTCACCGAAAAACCATTTGTTGGTCACCGGAAAACATCGCCGAAAAAATCACTGACCGTCGGAAAACGTGCCGGTCGGAGTACCAGAATTGGTCCTGTCGGTGATGATGTGGCATGATGACATGGTACCGGTAACTGTTCCGAACGTCTGAAACGTTGCTGGTAACTTCCCCGGTGGTCGGAAACCTTCAAAGGTTTCTTTCAAACACATCGACGCCACGTGTCAAAGTGAGAATGGGCCACTTGTCACAAAAGACAAAAGATTCACCACTTGTCATCTTCTGGTGAGTCCACATGTCAACACTAGAGCCACTTATGCATGGAATGCCAATGCCCACTCGCGCCGGAGGAGAGTGAGACGCACTCGCCGTCTTCCCAGACGTTTCCGAGCATGGGACCACCACCATCCGACTCTAAATTTAATTTTAATTCCATTTATACCCTTAAATATGACGTTTGGGTTAGGGGTGAAACACACTCTTCGATCATAGGAGAGTGGAACATGTTCTTCATGTTCTTCACCCACATTCAATAATAAACAATTTTACAGATTTCGATTTCAATCGTAAATATTCAGAATTGTTTGTCTCCCTCGTTTCTTAACCAAATTATGCAAATGACCTATTGTTGGAAAGCTATCGAAAGGCTCTATCTAATGGTACCACAATCGTAGAGAAACAAAAAAAATGACAATAAAATTCGAACCTCATAATAGTCACGGGTTTCGTTTTTAATTCTTCAAAATTCTCTTAATTTTGAAGTTAAATCATGGCAAAAATCTCCAGAACATATAATCACACACACACACACACACACACACACACACACACACACACACACACATATATATATATATATATATATATGTATACAATCATGCCATCTAAAACGAAATATAACAAGTTTGTGGTGTTATGTCATTATTGAATTGTGAAGCAATCAAAACGTGAAAGACAATTCCTAAACATGGCATTTATAATAGAATACAATCCCAACCTGGCTCTGATACCAATGTAAATAATATTCGATACAATCAAAACGAATTCGGATTACCGTTCACCATCGAAAATTCGAATTCCAGCGGAAGCAGAGATCGAACACCTGGAACTGAATCACTGGTCGGAGGACGATCACATCATCAGAAAGTCCCCTCTGATCACAATGCATGTTACCCACACTTTGATTATAGATGAGAGAAAATTCTACAGATTTTCTCCACATCTCTAACTTGTATATTCTCTGTATTTTGTTCTCTGATGAACACATGCACATATGCATTATTGCATGCAATACTCTCTTGCACACACACATCCCTTTGTATTGCACAGCACACACACACACATGCCTCAGCATTTCCCATGCACATACAATACATTCCATGCATACCGTTTCAATAACGTATTGTGTATATATTGTTTTGTATATCAGTTTCTTAACTGATACTTATACCACAACAAAAATTGCTCATGCAGTTATTGATGCATTGCATGGCCTTTGCATTGCATGGCCTTTGCATGTATTGGGTTTTGCATATATGCCATGGGCTTGGGTTTGGTCCACTTGGGTATATAATGGGTCTCCAACCCATACCCAAATATACCAACAGGTAAGGAACAAAAGAAAAAACAATAAAATTGAAATTGTGTTATCATGTATTGTATTAGACAATTAAAATGTATTAAAATAATACAATACAACCGAATACCAATGAACAATGTATTAGATAATATATAATATTTTATGATATTAGGTTGTATTATATTGGAAAGAGCCATTAACTTTTTTTTTTCCTTCTCAACAAATATGAAATTTTGATGAAAAGATATGTTATGCAATTTTTTTTTTATAATTTCAAAAATTATGTCGGAAACATTGATTTTATTAAAAAATATTATTTATTTAAATTTTTGCATCAATGAAAATAAATATTTATTTATTTAAGTATGGTAAAGATATATAAAATAAATTATTAACTGATTTTTTTAAATATTATATTTTTATGATATAATACAATACATTCATATATAAAATATTGTATAACTTACTACAATGTAATACAGTGCATCACTAGACATAACTCCAATATAATATAATACAATCAAATACAATGTACCAAACGTGCCCTCAGACATTAAAGGGACATTGAAGATGAAGCATAAATTACACTCTTACATATGTAAGTATTTTCTTTCTTGTTGATAGTTTTGCACAAAAGAATCGAAAGAAATTTTTTGTTGAAAGACGTTGAAGAAAGCTGTGTTGGATGCTATATAGAGCGAGAAACTCTTGTTGTTAAAATAAAGAGTTTCATCCGACAGTTAATTAATAATTAAGAGAAAAAAAATATTAATGAAATTGATGAAAATATCATTCAGGGGATTTGGATGGTGAATGATGAGTATTTCATTAAAATATAACCCTGGTTCGTGTAAATTTTAAAAGATTATACATCACAAAGATACAAAGACTTTGTAGTGTTACTTTTGAATAATTGATTATAGTTTGTCAATTTGGTAGCTAGATTATGTGGACAAAAATTTTGAATTGACAATATTTATGAAACCAGTCATGAGTTTACGTAGAGAATAAAGATTCATTATGCTATGATCTCTATGATCTATTTTTTTTTGTAATGGTTTTCAATTTTCAAACGTAACTTTAGTAATGTAAGCATTTACCGCATAAAGGATGATCAGTCTTGAAAAGATCTATAGTTTTATACCGAATCCCTTGGACTTTTACAATCATGTTGTGTCAGAGGGTAAAACAAAAAATATACTACTTATGAACCTAAGGAAGAAGTTTCATGGGTTTGCCAAGATGACCTTGCACTTGACCGCTGCAAATTCCCATGATTGTGTGCAAATAAAAAGTCTTCAAAGAATCCATTATCCCAAAAATCTAATGTCCCAGGCCATTCAAGCCATGATTTATAACCATAGTCTATCTAGGATATTATTATATCCTTATGCATCTAAGGCAAAAATGAGGAAACACAGGGGCAAACATTTTCATGGCTTCAGGATCACCAAACAGGTGATGGAACTTCATACCAACGATTACTTTGAAGGACTACCGCTCTGCCAGTTCTCAGAGGCAGTTACTACAAAACAAGCAAAGACCAATTTTGGCTGGGAAGATACGGAGTTTCATGAGTTGACAGATGAAGAGCGCAATCTTATATATGTTGAATTGACCAGGCTCATCGGATTGATGTATTTTGATTTTTTGAAAGGTGAATGGGAATGGGAATGTGAATGTAAAAGTTGAATGTTGGATGCAGACTAATTTTCATCTATTTTGTAATAACTAAACCAAGAGACTAATTTTCATAAATAAAAAAATAGGCATAAAGAGCATATCATTAAGTGTCTATTTTGTCAATTATGACATTAGAAGGCATATTAATGACATTACAATGCAGCAATGCACGTGTTGCAAACAAAAGTAGGTGTGAGAGAGTTCATATATGATGTAGTGGAGTAGCCGAAACAGAACTAGATAATTCATTAAGTCGAACCCTAAGGCAATCTCAGTGGCATTGTTGATTTCGTTCTAGTGAACAAATGAGTTAGATAGCTTTAACAGACGAACTCAAAATAATCATGAAGATTACTTTGAACTGGATAATTGAATATTCTTGTCTGATTGTATTTGTATCATTGTACAATGAATAGAGAGAACCCCAATATAGTTAATGTTGTGTGTTGTATGGTTTTTCAAGTAGAGCTTTTAGAATAGATCTTTTATTAATAGAGTTTTTAATAAAAACAAAAAACTTTTGGTTACATAAATTACAAAAAAGATATTGACAATGTATTTTTAAAAATAGTTTTTGGTTGTGTAAATTATAAGAATGGTGTTGACAATGTATTTATAACGAAAGAGTTGTATGATGAAAATAATTACATATATCAAATAGAGGGTAATGTGATTCCCATAGCAACAAATATGAAATGTTATTAGAATCTCATTTCTATTCAAACATTATCCCATACAAAACGGTCATTAAAGAAAATGTTTCCATAAATCTTTAACCTTTAAGTATCCTTTCTGGCTTTCTACCAAATTTTCCAATGTAATATACATTTTCTAACATTAACTTGAGATTTTAGATGTAGGAAATATTTACTTGGGATTGAATCTTTACAGGCTAACCAAAAACTGAAATAAACAGGGTTTCAATTTGGACATATATTTTCTCTGACGGATGTTATTATAATATGCTAAACTAATCACATTAACTAACATATCTAAATGCAAATAAAAGCAGTACATTAGTGGACAGACATCCACCAATGACATAAAATAAATTCAAATGAAAAATGGAGGACCTGAAAAAATTTAAGACAAAATATAATTTGATTTGTGTAATATTCAACCTTAATAGAATGAATTAGAGCTCTTTTCAACCATAAATCCATAAATCCATAAATTGATACATAAACAACTCAAATTCAAGAAAAAAAATGTTCTTACCTTGCAAAACTAGAGAGTTAATCCCTTTTGCAGAAACAAAATGGAGAAATATGTATAATATGAAGGGAGAGAGAGAGAGGAATCTGAGAAACGAATTTGAGAACACCAATGAAAATTCATCTCATAGAATTCATATCTCACACGTAAAATCCAAAACAAACATATAACAATAATATAAAAAAAGAAATAGAAAACAAAATAACAAAAGCCGTACCTATATCAGAAACCGATGAAATGAAAAAGTAAAGCTATAATTTGCAAACAATTGTAGAGAAGAGTCTTTCATTAATCATGAAATTTCGATATAACATCTGCAACAACCAACCGAATTGAAATTATGAATTAAAATACAAAAAATGGAGAACAAAAAAACATTGAATATGCACAAAAACAAACCCATTAATTATTTTTAAAAAATGAAGAAGAAGTGGAACCGGGAATAACCTAGATTTTCTCAAATTTATCATTATTTGGGAAAGTCATGCTTATTTCTATCTGCACCGTCATTTACATCAGTATGAATTTTTTCAGTCAAAGTTGCAAAGTAAATCACAAAATTTTCATTCAGATTATTTTGTATTTAATTATATGTAATTTGGCAACATACCATGGGTAATATATAGCTAATATGAAAAAAAGTGGAATGACAAATTACATGTAATATTTCAAAAACGTACATCTCTAACTATACTAAGAAAAAGATATTTTCACATGTTTACCTAATAGTTCATTTGTATCTTTCGTGTGATTTTGAAATATATTAAGGGTTTCCAAATTAAGAGTAATTATGGAAGAAATAAAAAAAATTAAATGACATATATACCCCTTATTTATAAACCATATGTATATATTCAAGTAATTTTCAAAATTATTAATGGTGTATATATATCATCTCCATATCTAAGAAAATCAAACAAATTTGTTGGAATTAGCTCATTCTGGTAGCCAAGAAATGACTTATAGACCCAACACGCAAGGCTTTCATGAATGTTAAGAACCAGACCCATTATATTGATCCAACCCATCACAGATAAGAGTTTAAATGCCAAGTCAATATCGGTTACAAGACAATAGTAACCGTTGATTCAATGAGGATTCAAAGGAGATGAAATCTCTCCTTGATTCACGCTAACCTGGAGTAACAGACAGATAAACGTTGGAGAGGTGAACTTATAAATAAGAGAGTTCTGAAACAAGAAGAGGCTCTAAGAGAAAAACTGGAAAAAATAGCAAGCACGTCTAGCGTATCAAAACTCTGTTCATCTAATTTTTCAGCCATCAGAATTGAATCTGATTTTAGAATCCTAACAAAAACTGCTCAGCCCAAGCACTCATAAGGTTAAAAAACTAACCCCACCATCAATATATACATCGTTTTGTTTTTTGTTTCATTTGGTTGGTTTGACGAGGAAATCCAAGGATTAGATGACAAACAATCTACGTTGGCCGATCCGTGAAGGAGAAGACATCTCAATTCCTTTTGATTTGACTAAAGTTGCATTGGGCCTGACATAACCCGACTCAATCCATAATTAACAGTTCGACCAACTACAGTTTGGCACCCACCGTGGGGCCCATTGCAACTCTTTAAGACAAACTAGTCTGACCAGTGCAGGTTTATCAACATGTCGGGGGACAGAAACGTGCCAACTGTCGAAGAGCAGATAGCAGCATTGACTGCCAAAATGACAGCAAGTGTAGAGAAATTGTGAGTGCTTGAAGTAGAAAATGTTGTGATCCGAGCGATCAATGTCGAGCTAAGGACGCTGATTGGCGGTATAACACCAAACATCGCAACTCAGGCACCAAACCCCAAACGAGTGGTTGATCGGTCGGCGCCGATAACTCCAGGAGCTGTAGAGACAAACGCAAGCCAAGACGACCAGCATACGCCCCAGACGGCTTGTGAAGAAATTGATTTCAACAACCTACCAGTCCGAAATGAAATGTCATAGAACCCGACAATGAATATACAACCAGATAACAAACTACAGACACCGATAACAATTTAGTTGACATCGGACTTGGTAAAACCATGATCTACCCAACCTTTATCTACTGACTTGGAACTGTCCCGTAAGGTTACAGAAATGGAGGCCCTCATTCAAAGGATTCTAGAAGTCCCAGCCCCAATAAAGAAAATCACAACAAATAGCTTCACAGACTCGCCCTTTGTCGACGCGATCGCTCTAGTCGAAATGCCAAGAAAATTCAACTTCTCGAATAGGAAGCGGTATGAAGGGATGACGGATCCGGACGACCGTATCGCCCAATATAAGCAACGGATGTTCACCGTGGCAATCCCATGCGACCTATGATAAGTGTGCATATGCAAGGCCTTCGGGTCAAGCCTTAACGGCCCAGCTTTACAATGGTATACAAAATTGCCTAACAATTCGATTGCATCCTTTGCGCAACTAATAGACACATTCATGGAGCAATTTGCGAGCTTCCATAAATTGGAAAAGCAGTCGGACGAATTATACACAGTAACGCAAATACATTGCGAAAACCTAAGGACTTACCTAGGTCGCTTTAACAGAGAGAAAGTACAGATCCCGTAATGCAACGAAGCGACTGCCATCTATGCCTTTAGGAAAGGCCTCAGGTTTGATTCCAATATATATAAAGAACTTACAAAATATCCATGCAGGACGATGGAAGACGTTTTGGCAAATACATGGGCTCAAATCAAATGGGAGGAAGATGATGCCAACTTTGTAGGAAGGATCAACAACCACCCCAATAGAAGAAATGAGAGGGAGACAGAAGGTCGAACGGTGTAAGAGTAGAACCATATCCAACCAATAATAGACGTAATCTGCGTCAACAAGAAAATCCGAACAACAGACATACATATGGTCGAGATCAAACAAGATTTAGTCGACCACAAGTCCGCGTTCCAGAGTATAACCTCAGTATCGAGCCGATCGACCTCGTAGCGGTGATGCGAGAAATGGGTAGGACGGTTAAGTGGCCACGAAAAATGAGTGCCCCTTCGGAACATAGGGACATAAGGTTACAATGTGAATTCCACGGGGACCATGGCCACTTAATGAAGGATTGTGTCGCCCTCAAACTTGAAGTCGCAGAACTCCTCAAGCAGGGACATTTACAAGAATTCTTGACAAAAAAAGGGAACAAACATTCGCTCGACATGATGACAAACGGCAAAGCAAAATAAGTAATCCTCCGAGGCCGCTTCAGCAAGATAGGATAATAAATTATATCGCGGGAGGATCGGAAGTTAGCGGAGTAAGTTATTCTGCAGCAAAGAGGCACACACGACATGTTTCGAATATGGACATTCGACCAAATCGAGAGCATCCCTCTAGTGTCAACGAGACTGTCACTTTCAAATCTACTAATAAAACAGATATTTTCTCTCCTCATCATGATGCACTTGTTATTACTTTGCATATCACGAATTGTCTAACAAAATGCATTTTGGTTGATAATGGTAGTTCATGTAACATTCTGTTTCGCAATGCTCTTAGGGGTCGTTTGGTATAGGGTAATCAAAATAATGTGATTCCTGGGAAAGTTAAACACAATAATGTGATTCCTAGGAAACTTGTACACGTGTGTTTGGTTGTGTATGGGAATATTATATAGGATTTCTAGGAATATCAAGTAACCATGTTTAGTTGTACATGGGAATTTGTTTTATTATTATTAAAAACTAAAAAAATAAAAAATAAATTCAACTTATATTGAAATAACCAGATCCATTTCTCAAACATCATCACCAACCCAATTCGTTCATCCCTTTCTTTCCATCTCTCTCTCTGTGTCTTTCCTCAAAATCATCTTCACATCGTCGTCGTCGCCACCTCCGGTCGATCTTGATCTTCATCAAAGTCTTCATCGAAACTCGCCGTTGTGTCATCGAAGCTCGTCGTCTTCATCATCATCACGTCATCGAAGCTTGTCGTCTTCATCATCGAAGCTCGCCGCCTTCGTTCACCATCTTCGTCTTCGTTTGCCATTGCCGTCTTCTTCTTCATCGTTATCGAAACTCGCCGCAGCCGTCGTCGTATTATCGAGCAAACCCAGATTTATACTTATAATTTTTTTTTTCCTTTTTGTGTTGGTGATGATGTTTGAGATGTTGATTTGGTAATGGTTTAATAGAAGATTATTTGTGAGTTACGATTGTGTTTTGATTAGGGATTTCAGAAATGAAATTAGGGATTAGGGATTTTGGATTTTGGTATTAACGTTGAGAAGCATTGTGAAGAACAGAAAAGTAGAAAATAAAATAAAAATATTTTTTTTAATGATGGTGGGTCTCGCGGTGGGAATCAGATGGAGGCAATCTGAAACCCACTTATTTTGATGGGAATCACATGACCCCTCTGGAAGGTAATGTGATTCCCATGGGATTCACATTCCCGGGAAACAAAAAACCCAAACCTGCTACCAAACATGAGAATGCTTTGAGATTCCCATTCCCATGTAAAGATGCCCCCATACCAAATGACCCCTTAGAGAAATGCAGATCGACGAGTCCAACATCAGCCGACGAACAACAGTTTTGACAGGGTTCAGCGGGGAACAGAAAAGAACCTTTGGTGAAGTCGTACTGCCAGTATATGATTAGGGGGTAAATCTCTACATCAATTTCCTGATGCTCGACTGCCAATCACCGTACAATGGAATCATGGGTGGACCGTGGATACACGAGCTGTAAGCAATACCATCGACCTACCATCAAATGATAAAATTCCCAACTAGATAGGGAGTGTGAGAAATAAAAGGAGAACAAAGGGCAACAAAAGAATGCTATCAGAACGCCATGAAGAAAAAGAAAGAAGAGTTATAGCAATTACAAGAATCGAAAGTCGAGTCAACAAACAACCCGAAAATGGAAGAACTCGATGAGGTGTCAATCAACCAGGAGAAGCCAGAGCGAAAAGTATTTATTGGATCTAGATTGCCAACCGACGTTCGTGAGTGTTTGATTAAATTCTTGAGAGGATGAAGTAGCAACTTTGCCTGGTCGCATTCGGATATGGTCGGTATCGACCTGTAGATAATAGTTCATCAGCTACATGTACACCCAGACCACCGACTCGTGAAACAAAAGCGAAAGAAATTTGCTCCGAAAAGGAACAAAATAATAAATGAAGAGATCTAAAAACTACTCGATATCGGATAGGTCAAAGAGGTAAAGTATCCCGACTGGCTGGCAAACGTCGTGGTTGTAAGAAAGAAAAATGGAAAATGAAGAGTTTGCATCAATTTCACAGATCTTAACAAGGCATGTCCTAAAGATTCATTCTCGCTTCCTCATATCGATATGTTGGTCGATGCAACAACAGGACACGAGTTTCTTAGCTTCATGGACGTATATTCGGGCTACAACTAGATCCTGATGCATCCTAGCGACCAGAAGAAAACAGCCTTCGTCATAGAACGAGGTATCTTTTGCTATAAAGTAATGTCATTTGGCTTGAAGAATGCAGGGGCGACCTACCAAAGGCTCGTGAACAAAATGTTTGTTGAAATGCTTGGCACGACAATGGAGGTCTATATCGATGATATGTTGGTCAAATCCTTAGTCGCGCAGCAGTACATCGAGCACTTGAAGCAATCGTTCGACATCCTCGATAAGTACGGTATGAAATTAAATCCCTCTAAATGTTATTTTAGTGTTTCTTCAGGGAAGTTTTTAGGTTACTTGGTCACTCAGAGAGGGGTCAAGGCCAATCCAGATCAAATCCGATCGATCCAAAGGATTGAGTTGCCCAAATGCATCAAAGACGTGCAAAAGCTCACAGGACGAATAGCGGCCCTAAACCGGTTCACCTCGAAGTCGTCTGAACACTGTCACCACTTCTTCAACACCCTAAAAAAGAGCAAAACCTTCGAGTGGGACGATGATTGCTAGAAAGCATTGCATGACTTGAAGGCATACTTGATGGCACCCATATTACTGTCGAAACCAAAGGACGACGAAGTATTACTACTATACCTGGAAGTATCCGACAAAGCCATAAGTGCCATGCTAATCAGGGAGGAAGGTGGCGAGCAACATCCAATATTACATAAGTAAATTGCTACTCGACGCTGAAACCAGGTACAATCGACTGGAAAAGCTTGCGCAGGCCCTCGTCGTTGCAACATGAAAACAAAGGCCTTACTTCCAATGCCACTCCATTAAATGAGTGGTGGAGCTAAACGAGTTTGACATTAGCTTCCATCCTCGAACGACCAAGAAATCGTAGGTATTAGCTGACTTTATCTCAGATTTTACGCCTTGCAAAAGTGTGCAGGCTGAACATGAACTGATAGCTCTAACGGAGGGTTGTACGACAGACCAATGGATCCTGTCGATCAACGACTCTAGCAACATCAGAGGGTGCGGACTTGGATTGGCACTTACATACCTCAAGGTGATACGCTGGAACAGTCGATACATTGTGATTTTTGAGCAACGAACAATGAAGCTGAATATGAAGCGCTGATCGCCGGACTCGACCTCGCAAACAGCCTGGAAGTCAAGAACATTTTGGTACATAGTGACTCGTAACTAGTCGTCTGGAAGATGAATGGGTTGTACTAGACAAGGAACCAGAGAATGACGGTGTACCTGGCAAAGGCCAAACAACTACAATCTACCTTCAACAAATTTACGATTCAGTAGATACCAAGATCGGAGAATTCACGAGCGGATGTATTGGCTAACCTCGGATCAACGTCAACCAGCGGTTTGAGGTTAATTCCCATCATACATCTTTCAACATCAATAATTTAGGGAGATGAAGTAGTGAATCCAGTCCACCAAGCAGCCAGTTGGATGGATCCCCTGATAAACTACCTGCATGCCGACATTTTACCAAAAGACAGATCAGAAGCATGAAATGTCAAAGCAAAGGCTACGAAATTTTACATCATGTACAGAAGGCTATACAAGAAATCTTTCATAGGTCCTTACCGTAGGTGTGTCAACCCTCAAGAAGCACACGATGTTCTCAGGAGCCTACACGATGAAGAATGCAGAAACCATTCAGGTGCTCGCAGCTTGTCCAACCGAGCTATCACAACCGGGTATTACTGGCCGACAATGAGGAATGCCTCTGAGAAACACGTGAGGAATTGCGACAAATGCCAAAGGTTCGCACCAGTATCACACCTCTCCTCAAGAACATGGCCTTTTATGAAATGAAGAATGGACATCATTGGTAAATTACCGGTGACACACGGAGGAATCGTCTACATGCTTGTATTGACGGATTACTTCTCTAAATGGGTCGAAATTGGTGCTTTCCAGCAAGTATACGATATTGAGGTACGTAGCTTTGTATGGAAAAACAGTGTTTGCAGGTTTTGAGTACCTCGGGAGATTGTAACAGATAATGGATCCTAATTTGTCTCGTTTGAATTCCAAAATTTATGTAACAAGTATAGGATCAAATTGAGTTTCTCGACACCACGTTACCCTCAAGCCAATGGACAGGTGGAATTAACGAAGAAAACCATCGTCAACGCATTAAAAAAACGCTTAGAGGCAGAGAAAGGGGAATAAGCTGAAAAAATTTCGGAAGTACTCTGGGCATATAGAACGACCCCACGTCGATCGACATGCGAAACCCCTTTTGCACTTGTGTATGGCTCTGAAGCCGTGATTCCAGTTGAGACGCGACTTTCAACAGTTCGAAGTGGGAACCTAGACGAGGAACGAAACAATTTGGAAGTCGCCATTGAATTGGATCATCTTGATGAACGTCGAGATGGAGCCGCCATTCGAACTCAATCGTATCAGCAACAAGTCGCACGACATTATAACAAAAAAGTGAGGACACAGATGTTTAAAATCAACGAATGGGTACATAGACGAGTCTTCCAAAACACCAGGGAAGGAAAATATATAACAGCTGGAACGCTCTACATCTAAAACAGTACCATTTCAAATCTAAACTTATCTAATCAATTTATCTATTCTGATTTTTCCTTTCATCAGGAAATTGAGACTAACAAGTCGACCCTAAAGAGCTATGATGAACTAAGTGTAAAACTGAGCTCACCAGCAAATAATTAATCTTCACTGCTTGTTAAGCTGTCGACCTCGACAAGCAATCTTTTAATTTTACAGGAATAAAATGACTTCTAATGTCAACGACATGCGAGACCAAAGTCAACTTCCAATATCCTCACTCGACATCGTACATTGAAAGTAGGGGAATAACATCGGGGGACAATGTCGGCGGTGAAAAAACTTGTTGATTCAACTCGCATATATGAATCCAACATCTGTGGTCCTGGCACTCTAAAATGCAAGTACGCGAATTCCATGTATCTATGGTCGTGTTGACCCAAAATTAAAGAAGACAATGTCGGCGATGAAGAAACTTGTTGATTCAACTCGCATATATGAATCCCACATCTGTGGTCCTGTCACTCAAAAACGCATCTACGCGAATTCCATGTATCTATGGTCGCGTCGACCCAAAAATAAAAAACACGTGTACATAAATTCCTTGTAACTATGGTCGTATCGACCCAAAATAATAAATGAAAAATGCAAGTGCGCAGATTAATTGACAAACACAGTTATTATTAAACTATACACAAGTTTACAGGCTTGTTCAGATATAGTAAAAACGCGAGCAAGAATATTTCAAACAATAGCCATTTATCAAAGAATAAATATAGGCCAACCAAGTCATCCCAAAAATCGAATATTATGTAAAACAAAAGGTCATCCGACCAAATCGTTCCATTTGATTAACATAAACATTTACATCATTTGACAAAACAAAAAGAGAGAATTCAACTAAATAGTTGCATGGTCACCATCAGATGGGTCCTTGTCAACCGAGTCTTCGTCAGTAGTCTCTTTCACGGCAACAGACCCTTCATTCTTCATACGCTCCATTTCTTCATAATTGTCGACTTTTGATTGCATTTCGCTAGGATTCCATCGGCTATGATCATCAGATAAATACTGTTTAAAAAGTTTAGCCATGGCTTTACACATAGCTTTAATAGCAATCGACAGAACTTGCTTCTACAAATCGGCAATATCCCACTCCTGGTTTGTGATAACTCCCGCGGATTTCATCGACTCCTCTAGATGGCGACCGACCTCCTCCTTCAGACCCTTCACTTTATCTTCCAAACCAAGTTTTTTCCAGTCAACTCCTTCATCGACTTCTTGAGATTAGCATTCTTCGTTTTATTACTGTCGTTAAGCTTGCGGAGCTTTGAGCATCTGTCATTCAAGATCTCATGTCGGTCACGTAGATGAAACTGGGCTTGCAACGACTGCAAGATAAATGCAAATACGATAAGTATCTATGCAAGGCAAAAAGAAGGAAAGATTAAACTCACCCGGAATGTCGATATAATCCATTCTTCGAACACCTCTTTCGTCTTCTTGCCTTCCAAAAACTCTGTATCGATAGTAGATCGAAGGTCGTTTGACCTTTGGAGAAAATTTGTCGAGTCTTCAAAGGATGACAATTGGTTTAGGATATGAACGGTCGACTGGTTAGCCATTAAAGTAGCAATTGTCGACTTCTTCTTGGGGCTTAACCCGATACCATTTTCCTCACCAGTGGAATCCTTCCTCCTATTTTTCAATGGACTCACCTCTAGAGAAGAAAGGTAGACATGTTCTTCAACCTCAAGTAGAACCTCCTTCGACTTCCCTTTGGCTTTCTTCGCCTCTTCCGCCCTCTTCTTACTAATACCCTCCTTATACTGCCTCAAGGCATCGGCTGCATCAGGAATGTTAATTTGTGCACTCACCATCGTCAGCACTGAGAAACGACGTTCAACGTCAGTAAATGGTGGTAAAAATCTCACATCATATTCAAGAATCTCAAGGCTTCTTCTAGCCCAAACATATGAGACAAAGTCTTTCACATGAGGATACGGTTCCTGTGATCTATTATGCGTCGACCATCGCCACGCACTATTAGGCCTAAGTTTACCTTCTATAAGAAGCACTCGCTAACTTCTATCTTCCACAGGGATATCTAGGACATTCCTAGTTCTTTCAGGTGCATCAGGGCATGGAAATTTATTTTCTTTGCTCGTGATTTCTACATGAGCAAGTAGACTCGTTCAGAAAAAATAAGACAAAAATAATTTCGGATCGATGCATTCAGTTGACACTGACCGTGTCAATTCCAAATATGACGATATGTATAATGGGAACCTCCCTATAGACCGTCAATTGGAGGATTTCATGCAAAGAAAAAGGCGTTCTTCCAATGACGATCGTTCGTTGTGGTATCTAGAATAAGTTGGTGGTCTTTCGACCACGGAACCAACATATAACGACCTCTGTCGGAAATGTGTTCTTTCAAGTAATAGTTATGCAGGAGACACCCTAATCCAAATTTTATCCCATACCTTTCCCGCAGAATTGTTAACCCTAAGAGTATTCTCCAGCTATTTGGCATGAGCTGGCCAGGAGCAATGTCGTAGTAGACAAGCATGCGCTGAGCTAAAGACGGGATTGGAAATCTAAAACCTAAGTGAAGGACATATTCATAAAAGCACGTCCACCCGGGTACATCCCAGTCCGCCCGCTCATGCGCGTTGGGAACATGAAACTTGACAGAGTCTGGAATTCCATAAATCCCCTAAATACTGGTTAGGTCGACACTCGTGACTACACTTGCTGGACTATCGGATAAGATCTCCAGCGGATGACCTGACGTGGACTGCTCGACAGTTGAATTTCTCGAAAACTCTACCGACAGGGCAACAACACGAGTGACGCCCTGCTCCAACATACTAGCCCTATTGACATTAAAATCGAGAGAATCGACTACACAAATACGTCACTTGACATTCACAACATCAGAACTAATATCCTCTTCGTCATTTGAGGTCCAAACAAAATGAGGCTCTGAGATTGTACGGTCGCTCGACATAACATCTCAAAAGAGAGCTGACATGTAAAAAATACAGAAGTCAGATAAATTGAAACGCTACCTAGGTCTTTCTAGACTCGAACCTAGGGTTCTCTCAAAAAAGAATCAACTAACTCTACGGTGACCTAAATCGAGCGACCACTAAGAAAGCCAATTACCTATTCACGTTATAACGACTTAAACAGAAATAAAGCCTACGAATATGTTACATAGGAAAATCAACATGGCAAGAACCAGATATCAAACCAAAAGCCAAAAAGCCTTGAAAAACATGCGCATTCTCAGGCAAGCAAAATTAGACTGTATTCAATCAAAAGAAAAAATAAGTCTTGAAATCTTTTATTAACCTTAAAATTTCTGAAACAAATAAGGTGAAACCCGAACAAATCAACCGAAGACGAGACGGAATTATGAAGGTCCTGGTTAAAAATCGCCTGGAAAGTGCCCTCTTCGTAAAGTGCTTCCTTCAAAATTCAAAAGTGAAACAAAACCCCCTTTTTGCAATCGATTTATAAAGCCAGGACTTCAAGCGTTTAACCCTAGTCGCCACGTGTCAACGCTCCTTCAGTTGCCAACCCACTAAGCTAACTGTGCAGTTTAAAAATTTAAAAGTATTTCGAGAAACGTTCCCTAAAAAGTACCATGACATCAGCATTGGGAAGCCAAAGTGTAACTGTCCCATCAATTTAACTTCCCAATAACTACTGTTATCCGTCGAACGATAAAATTGCTCCGATAAATACCAAAAGTCACTCAGGTTTGACATCTCTCTGATCAACAAACCTTTCGGATTAGGACGCTCCGACATGGTCGACTCGCTAATCAATGATACGAACTAACTCGATTGCAACCATTATTTAAATCTAGTGATCCCATATTTAAAAAGTGAGGGACAAACTGTGGTAGCCAAGAAATGGCTTGTAGACCTAGAACGCAAGGCCTCCATGAATGTTAAGATCCATACCCATTATATTGATCCAACCCATCACAAATAAGAGTTTAAATTCCAAGTCAATATTGGTTACAAGACAATAGTAACTGTTGATTCAATGAGGATTCAAAGAAGAGGAAATCTCTCCTTGATTCACGCCAACCTAGAGTAACTGACAGATGAACATTGGAGAGGTGAACTTATAAATAAGAGAGTCCTGAAACAGGAAGAGGCTCTAAGAGAAAAACTGGAAAAAATAGCAAGCACGTCTAGCGTATCAAAACTCTATTCATCTAATTTTTCAGCCATCAGAATTGAATCTGATTCTAGAATCCTAACAAAAACTGCTCAGCCCAAGCACTCATAAGGCTAAAAACTATCCCTACCATCCATATATACATCGTTTTGTTTTTTGTTTCATTTGGTTGGTTTGATGAGGAAATCCAAGAATTAGACGGCAAACCATCTACGTTGGCCGATCCGTGAAGGAGACGACATCTCAATTCCTTTTGATTTGACTAAAGTTGCCTTGGGCCTGACATAACCCGACCCAATCCATAATTAACCGTAGTTCGACCAACTACACTTATCTCACTGTTTGTATACATTCAGTAGATATTTTGAGAGAGAGGACCGGCAGAGTAACCATCATCATTGAAGAAAGATGTATTATCACTAAAGTCCGTACTTTTTAACAAATTATCACCTTTTTAAACGCATTTGCCATATTAATCACTTTAGTCTCTTGTTTTTTCAAAATACATCACTTTAGTCCATTTGACCAAAAGCTAATGGTCAACTATAATAGAATGAGTAAAAATACAATTTTACCCTTATTGTTATTTAAAAAAAATTCTTTTAGTCCCTCTAGTTTCAATAATAGCTGGTCAACCGCTGAAAAAAAATTAAAATAGTTCCATCAGGGTTTGAACCACGATTGAAAAACACAAAGACACAAGCTCTAGTCAGCTGAGCTACATTAGCTCATTGTTGAAGTTTTGTTGATTTAAATGTACATATGTATATATATATATATATATATAATAGTAATATAATTTGTTTAAACTAATTTAAATATATTTGTATAACTGAAAATAAACTCATATATATATATAAAAAAAATTAAAATAAACTCATATTTAATAATAATAGATAAAAATATTTATGAAAATAAAAAAGAAAATAACAAAACAAAAGAAAACCCTTAAAATCCAAAAAATCAAAGCCCGTAAATTTTATTCTTTTTTTTTTTGGATTTTTTTCCTTTTCAAAAAAATATATTATTTCTATTTGATAAAAAAAACCTAGAAAATCAATACCCATAAATTGAAAAGGGAAAAAAATCAACAACCAAAAAAATAAAAAATAAATAAATAATAAACTCATATTTATATAATTTAAAATAAACTCATATATAAAAATAATATATAAAAACATTTATGAAAATGAAAAAGAAAATAACAAAACAGAAGGAAATAACGGAAACAAACGTATTTTTTTCATTTTTTTTTGTTGATTTTTCCCTTTTCAATTTATGGTATTTGATTTTTTGGGTTTTTTTTATCAAATTGAAATAATATATTTTTTGAAAAGGAAAAAAATTCTTAAAATGAAATAAAAAAAATTACGGGCTTTGATTTTTTAGATTTTCTGAGTTTCCTTTTGTTTTCTTGTTTTCTTTTTCATTTTCATAAATATGTTTTTATATTTTATTAATAAATATGAGTTTATTTTAAATGATTTAAATATATTTAAATTAATTTAAACAGATTATATAACTATAAAAATATATTTAAATCAACAAATCTTTAACAATTAACTAATATAGTTCAACTATCTAGAGCTTGTGTCTTTGTGTCTTTGTGTATTTTAACCACGATGGAGCCATTTTAATTTTTTTCAGGGTTGACCAGCTATTCTTGAAACTAGAGAGACTAAAAGATTTTTTTTAAAAAATAACAATAAGGGTAAAATTATATTTTTCACCTATTCTGTTACAATTGACTATTAATTTTTGATCAAATGGATTAAAGGGGTGTATTTTGAAAAAATAAGAGATTAAAGTGACTAAAGTGACTAATATGATAAAGACATTTAAAAAAATAGTAATTCTTTAAAAAGTAGACTTGAGTGGTAATATCACTCGAAGAAAAGTAAAAAAATGTTGGCCGCCGTCAATTGGAATTTCAAATGTAATTAATTGTTGTCATTATCCATAGACCATAATCTAGAGCCGGCAAAATCGACCCGTAACCCGTCAATCCGACACGAACCCGAGGTACTTAAAACGGTTGGGTTGGCTTCTTAACGGGTTCGGGTCATAATCGGGTTAACCCGTATAACCCGTTTATTATATGGGTCGTGTCGGGTTTGACTAAACGGGTTCACGGGTGACCCGTTTAACCCGTTTAGTCACCCGTTTAACCCGTTTAGTCATATAGATACATTTATAATTGTTTTTATTACAAGGGTTATAAATGACTTTTGGCATACTATATAAAAGCATTCTTAGGTTACAACAGCAGCCATCACACTAACACTCTCAAATCCTTAACCCTAACTTCACCAAAATCACATCTCACTCTCTCCCTTTCACTCTTTCTCTTTTTTTTTTCTTCATTTCACTATGCTCGACTGCTCTCTTTTATTTTAAAATTCAGATATCCTCTCAATCAGCGGCGACTGATGATCGACGGCGGAAATCTGATGATCGACGGTGAAAATCTGACCAGCGGTGACTGAAACATATGGCGGAGCAGCGGCGACTGATGATCGACGAAACTGAGACGGAGCAGCGGCAACTGATGATCGACGAATTCTTAGTGGGATCAGGTTGTTGGTGCGACGGTGCCGCGACGATGCCGCGTCAATGCCGGAGAGCTGCATCAACTGATGTGCGATCGGTTTGGAGAGACGACGGTGAATCTTGGTCGAGCTGGACTCCTTTAATTCACGACGGCGGATTTTGGTCGATCTTGTTCTTCAATCTTTTTTTTTTTATCTTTTTAACGGTGTAATACTTGGTTAATAACATGTAAATCTTGTTGATCCATTGTATTATCATTCAACAAAAACATGGAAGTCATTTGTAATTTTGTTTGGTTTGGTCTCATCAATACAACACTATCCGTGTTAAACGGGTTCGGGTTAAACGGGTCACACGGTTGAAACCCGATTCATTATAACCCCGATTAGATTATTAAACGTGTTACGGGTCAACCCGTCTAACCCGTATATTTATTCGTATCGTGTTGGGTTTTAACAGGTCAACCCATTTAATTAAACAGGTCGTATCGGGTTAAGGGTTAATATTATTCGGGTCGTGTCGGGTTGAGATCAACCTGACCCATGAACCCGAATTGCCAGCCCTACCATAATCCCATGCAGCAATTGAAAAGATTAATTATTTAATTAAGTTAGAATAAGGTTGGATTTTGTGAGAGAGGTTAGCTACACACGTGCCTGCCCGCTAGCTAGCAAAATAGATATTATTATTTTAACTACTAGTCAACACTTAAAATATATATATATATATATATATATATATATATATATATATCTAAGTTATGTGGGGACTATCACGAACGATAACCATAATGAGCAGGAGCGAAGAGTACGAGGTGCCGTTCTTGCATGGACTGGACTCGTCGAATGCGATTGAAGAGTTTTTGGAGAACAGGGCGGTGGGGGGTGTGGAGCTACGATGGTGGCCGAGTCTTGTTTGGTGGGAAGCCAGGCTGCTTTGGATACTTTCTTGGGCCTCCATCATTGTCTCTGTATTCAATTACATGTTGAGTTTCGCCACCTTGATGTTCACCGGCCACTTGGGTGCTTTGGAGCTAGCCGGCGCCTCCATTGCTAACGTTGGAATCCAAGGTCTAGCTTATGGAATTATGGTATGTTTTTATAATTTGCTTATTCTAACATATTTTAAACAATAAATGTATTGTTTTTAACTTTTTACTGTAACGTATATTAGTGGCAAAGGCTCTTGCTCGGATATGAAATGTATCGGAATCGAATTGCCACTACTATTTCGATCGCTCGCTCATTTATTCTAACATTTATATCAAAAATATACTTGTCGCTATTAAGGATACAAGATAAAAGACAAAATATACTATAAAATGAAAGTGGACCCGGTGACACACGTGATACTTAAAAAATTATATGACCAGGATTAGATTAAATTATTTTTTATTCTCAAATCACTCTAAAGACCGGATAATATCATTTGTCATGAGGTTAAAATTTGTGACGATCCATTCCGTATAGATGATATATGTTTAGAGTGAGATAAATTTATCAAAAAATATAATAATATTTAAATAAATTTACTCCTTTTAAACCTACGAATGATATCATCCCTACGGAGGGATAATGCTCACCCCCTTTTAAAAGTGAACTCAAAATTTGCTCCATTTTTTCACGACTCTGT
This sequence comes from Dipteronia dyeriana, assembly GCA_032871835.1. Lineage (NCBI taxonomy): Eukaryota > Viridiplantae > Streptophyta > Magnoliopsida > Sapindales > Sapindaceae > Dipteronia > Dipteronia dyeriana. Next base: position 13,562,138 of record CM065295.1, read on the forward strand.
ATAATCAAAATCCTTTTTTACCTTGTGATTTTGGTAAGTGATTCCTTCAGGCTAGGCTAGCTCCGTAACCCAGCCAATTGTTTTCGCCATCCTTTGTTTTCGACGACGACTTCGCTGACTGCCATTAACATCCACTCCATTAATCCAATTGTTTTCTCCGATCGACGGAGCGGTTAACGAAAGAGATAAAGGAAGGTTTGGGATCGTTGAGATATAGGGAAAGGTTTGGTCAATATGAAAACGACATAGTTTTATATTTATTTGAGTGGAAAAAACAAATCAAAATAAATTCTGACCACACATTTTTACATGTTTTTGCTGGCATGGTCTTTAATTGTTTTGCTAAATTGCACAAACATCCTCAATATTAAATGTAATTGCACATATATAGAAGTTGCTCAAATTTATACAAACCACCCTTAACACTAGCGGTCCAACGGTTAGAGTTAAAATTTCGTATATATTTTATATGTCTATTTTTGTTCCATATTGTATTGGTATCATGTGAATGGAAGATGAACTTTTGACACCGAAGCTTCTTACCCTAGAAATTCTAGACTTCATCCCTAATAGACTAACCCTATCCCAATTTCTTACATTACCCTGATTTTTAATTTTTTTTTAAACCAATACCCTGAAATTTGTAACACTTTATTGTTCATCCATGTTTAAAATTCTATAGTACTAAATATCTTTTGCAAACAAAACAGCTAGGCATGGCCAGTGCAATGCAAACAGTTTGTGGACAAGCTTATGGAGCCAAGAAATATTCAACAATGGGCATCATTTGCCAGAGAGCTATGATTCTTCACTTGGGAGCAGCATTTCTTCTCACATTCCTCTACTGGTTCTCCGGCGCATTCCTCTGAGCCATTGGTCAATCAGATAGCATAGCCGAACAAGGCCAGGTTTTCTCTCGTGGTTTGATCCCTCAACTCTATGCCTTTGCACTGAGCTGCCCTATGCAGAGGTTCCTTCAAGCACAAAACATAGTCAACCCTCTGGCTTACATGGCTGTTGGGGTCTTTCTTGTGCACCTTCTCTTTACTTGGGTTGTGGTTTTCGTATTGGATTATGGTCTTATTGGTGCAGCTCTCACACTCAGTTTTTCATGGTGGCTTCTTGTCATAGCCAATGGACTTTACATTGTGTTGAGTCCTTCTTGCAAAGAAACTTGGACTGGTTTGTCTATCAATGCCTTTACAGGCATTTGGCCTTATTTCAAGCTCACTGCTGCCTCTGCTGTTATGCTATGGTTTGTTTGAAATCTCCCTTCATCTATTAATCAGCGGCTAGTGAGTAGTGGCATTCTCTGATGCGGGAAAGAAAATTTTCAGGATTTCTAGTTTTGTATTGCTACACAATGAGATTTGTAGTGCTACAAAACTACTGAGATCTTTGCTTACGGACATTCGCACAAGAGAGATTACCAAGTAGTATTTAATATATGTATATATAGTTGTTAATGGTGTAGTTTTGTTGACTCAGTTTGGAGATTTGGTATAGTCAAGGACTGGTGCTAATATCTGGGCTCCTCCTAAACCCTACTATATCACTTGACAGCATTACTGTTTGGTAAGACAATACAACAAGTACTCTTTCCACATTAATTTTACATTCTATTAAGCACTTTTTAACATGGACTTTTGTACAAATGCTTTTTAGTAAAAACACTTGGGTGCCAGCCAAACTGTTACATGTAGAGCTCTAATTGAAATGATAAATGTGTTTACAGTATGAGTTACCAGACCTGGGAGTTGAGTTTTATGTTGGGCCTATCGACAACAGCTAGGTTAGTGAAAAATGTTTCAAATAACAAGTTTATATATTGCCTCGATATGTGGTTTCTCTCTGATTTGATCATCAATGAAAACATGAAAAATGTGATGTTAACATCTTTTAATGGATATATGCAACGTTCGAGTGAGCAATGAACTTGGAGCAGGTCATCCAAGGGTGACAAAGTTTTAAGTAATAGTAGTAAATGCAAACAGCATCTTAATCAGTATAATTTTCAGTGCAATTGTTTTGATATTCAAAGTTGGATTGAGTAAACTCTTCACCAGTGATGTTGAGGTTATAGAGTCTGTTACCAACTTGGCACCACTTCTTGCCATCTCTGTTTTCTTGAACGGAATCCAACCTATACTTTCAGGTAATTATTAGATAAACTAACTTGGAAAAATCAATGAAAAATTACTCTAATTAAACTAGCCAATCCATTAGCCAAGACAATTTTAAATTCTTAATTTCTGGAATGATCAGGTGTGGCTATTGGGAGTGGATGGCAAGCTATAGTTGCTTATGTTAACATAGTTACTTACTATTTTATTGGTCTCCCCATTGGATGTGTGCTTTGCTTCAAAACTTCTTTAGGAGTAGCTGTAAATTGAATATCTTTATCACTTGCAAATTATTTGCCATTGATGATGATTTAAACAAATTAACAGGATTGCATTTTGGGGTTTTTTTTTTTTTTTAGGGTATTGGGTGGGGGATGATTGTGGGCATTTCTTTGCAAATATTGACTCTAATTGTTCTCACTATCAGAACAAAGTGGGATGTCGAGGTAATTAAGCATTGGATTTCATTCAATAAATTATGTATGTAAGTGTAACCTCTTAGAAAGTTACTTATCATCATTGATTAGTAATTGGTAATGCTTTTGTGTACGTAGGTTGAAAAAGCAATTGATCGGTTAAAGAGATCTATAAATGAGGGAACCTTAGACTTGGTTGCCAGCGCATGAGAACCTATGTTTCACTCTTCTAAACACCTCTTCCTCACTTATGAGTGATAGGACACTTCAGCAAGCTAGTGGATGTTATAAAACTTGAAGTTTATATGTGCCTATTACAAATTGATACTTTAGAATATAAATAATATGATGATAAATAAATGGGTTTTATCATTTCGGTTCTTTTTTGTTTTTTTATTTTGGTGTTTTATGACTTTTTAAAGTCTTTATATTTTTCACTGGTCCCTCTGTTTGTCCTTATATTATTAAAAATCCATCAATTTGGCCCATGTGACTACAAAGTTAATAGTCAAAGCATACAAAAAATATAAATAGACTCTCTTACGCTTTACTTAAATTAAAAGGTTTAAATGTATAAGTTTACCTTCTAACTTTGTAAAATTTTACAGTTTAACTTGGTTTGTAATCCAATAAAATTTTGATACGTGTTATCAAATTTTAAAAATTAAAAATTAAAAATTAAATAATGGTTAAATAATAATACAATTCTGAATATTTTTTATAAAGAGAATAAAACAAATAGAGAAATAAAAAAAAATTAATTTAGCATTCAACCCGATTGTTTTAAAAAGAAAATAAAAAAATTGCAAAACAAAAAATGGGGTATCCATCATCCAACACAATCATCTACTATCATCACAAAACCCAGATCATCTCCCTCAATCTCAACTCTCTTGAGTCTTGATCTGCCATTCACCATCAATCATCGTCACCATTATCATCTCGATCTCGTGGCCAACGGCCACCACGAAAAACAATCCCAACTACCATAACCCCACGAATTGTCCATCACCAAAACCAACCTTCTCTGCACCATCATCACCCAAAACTCATAACCTAAGTTCAGAGCACCATCATCACCACCACACAAAGAATAAGATTACCGGATTCGGGGAGGTGTCGAGATAGGCCATCAACATCTCGATTTACTGGTAGCTGGATTTTGGGAGGCGTCAAGATTTACAATTTTGGATTTAGAGTTGTAAGAGAAGAGAAAGCTTGGTCAAGATTTAGGATTGGATTTGCGTGGTTCTTGTTGTTTTGCAGGGTTTTTTTTTTTTTTTGTGCTTGGATGAATGGAGATCTAGATTGGATCTCCACCGTCCATCCTTTGAGATGGATGGTAGATCTCCACCCCATCAACCCCATCAATTTTTTTTTTCAGTTTTCTTGTATTTATTTTCAACTTTGATCTCCAAATCCATTTTTTGGTATGCAAATTTTTTTTCTTTTTCTTTTTTGTAATTTGATCAGATATGGATGTTAGAGATCAATCTAATTATCTATCGATTTGTTTTTTTTTTTAACAATTATTTTTTTATATAAGTAGATCTCCAATGTCCATCTAGGATTTAGACGGTGAAGATTTATAATTTTTTTTCCTTTTAAATTATTATTTTTAAATTATATATAATATTTTAAAAATTTTGTTATCCATTGTTTGGTGTTGACACGTGGCATTTTATTTGTTTAAAGATAAAAATACATTTGGATCCGTTAACTCTAACTAACATCTAAATCACAGAAGAACCAACTTGTTGGATTTTTAAAAATACAGAGATCATGCCAGTGAAAAAATGAAAAGATAGTTAAAAAAAATCATAAAACGCCAAAACATCGGGACCAAAAGGATAAAACCTCTAAAATAAAAGACAAAAATAAAATGAAATACAACAAATAGAAAAGTTAGAAATTCAAGCATGGACAAAGGGAGAGGCACGCAAATGTGCCTGTCCTAAAGTCGATATTCCTCCCCTCGTGTGGGTTGTAACGGATATCTCGGTTTCAAGATATAACCCATAGTGCTCACAACTGGTATCTTCGATAAACACGATTACCAAAAGACAATACCAAATCTTCTAAGTTGAAGTTGCCAAAAGTTGCGTATCTATAGTTTGATGTTTTTGTTTGATAGTTTTGTATTCGTCTTATGTTTTTGTTTGATAGTATGTGTTTCTATTTGTTGGACTCAAGCCACCTCTTTATAGAAATTTAGAATCATAAGGATTAACGTGTTTCAAAAAATTTGTAACATCTATTTTAATGTTTGATTTAAATTTTATATAACCCCGTATTAATGTTTTTGTAACCCCTAATTTGAATGTGAATTTTAAAGGTTGTAACTCCCAATTTGAGTTTTAAAGATTGTAACTCCTATATTTGATTTTGAATTAGTAATTAAAAAAATTAATATATTGTTATAGGTTTCAAAACTTTTATTCTGACCGTGGAAACCTTTAATATGTTGGATTTATGTACATATAATTGAAACCGTTTCGATAAGCCTCGGAGCAATCACCAAAAACCCCTATAATGTGTTTCAGTTTTTCCAATTTCCGTTGTTTGGGCATTTGGACCCGTCCTGTAAACGTTTTTCAGTTGTTGTTTTTCGAAAATAAAAATGAAAATGAAAATGAAAACAATATTTTTTGTTTCAGTTTCGAATTCTGAAAACGCGTCTGGTAGTATATATTGAAAATTGTATTTTGAAAATAAAAACGGAAAAAACGCGTCTTGTAGGTTAACCGAAAACTATCAAAAATTGAAATATCAATTTTAGTATTTTGTTTAATATTATTACAACTATAAACAAATTGATTAAATAATTAACCGATATAACTTTTGTGTTATAATTTTTAAATTGAACAAAAATAAAACATCAAAAATTAATTTAAAAAAACATATCAAAAAATCAATTAATCAAAACTAAACTCTTAAATTATAAATAAATAATTATAATATATATATATATTATATAATAAAAATAAAAATTTAGTTATATAATCATAATATAAATATTATAATATTTTATATTTTATATAATATATATATTATAATATATAATATTATCAAATATTAGTAATTGCATCAATGTTTTTAGTTCTAGTTGGAAATAAATTATTCTGGAATATATATATACATATATAAGATGGACACTTTGATCATTTGAAAATCTTGTCTCGTCTTGTCCTAGTAATATCAAATGTATAACAGTACAATTAATAATTTTTTTAAAAAAGATTTTTTTTTATATAAAAACAAAATGAAAAACAAAAACAAAAACAAAAAACAAATATTTTATGTTTTTCAAATCTTTCACTTTTAACATTGGTTTTGTTTTTCAATTATTTTTTTCAAAAATAAAATGAAAAACATGTTAACGAACGTTTTTTTAAAATCGTTTTTGAAAAATAAAAATAAAAATGGACTGAAAAACAGCTGCAACCTGCAGGACGAGACCCTTGTTTTTCAATTTTTTTAAAGAACGAATTTCCATTTTCAATTCGATATGTATTGTTGCATTCCTTTGTGAATTCTCTTCTAGAATTAGTCTACAACCCAAGTTTCCCTTTTTTTTATATATATATATATATATAATTCGGGATTTTCCCAATTTAGATCCGGTTAGGAGCAAGTTCTTATTAGATTCAGTTTTGTTTTTCTATTTAAGCATGTATCCAAAAACTTATTATTACATTTCATTATTATGAATAAAATCGTTCATTTAAAGTATATTCTCACTTCTCACTTCTCACTACGTCACTTGCCCATTAATTTTGGTTTTGCTATTATCTGTCATTTAGGCCGTAAAAATGGGAACCACATTTGTAATTGGAAGTCACATTCTAATGTGAACGCACATGAAGTATCTCCTCTTACTAAGCCAAAGCAATAAATGAAGTGTATGAAAAACTTGAGAATGACTGGATTCTACCATAATATGATGCTACAAAAATTGACTCATTTTACATCAAAATGGGAGTGATAAATTAATTACAAGGGCCAGTAAGGCACACCAGTATGCATGGAGAGACTTAACTCATTTAATTTTAGCTAATTTTATGATGGAAGTAATACCTGAGAACGCAAAAATCCTGACTTCACGAATCAAACATTTGTAGATTATGCAGGTCTTATTGTTTTTGTTGATGATCACCCTTAGCAAAATTGATCTTGCTTTTCAGAATATGTAACAGCCTCTTCTGCATTAATTTTGTTGTCACCGCCATCATCTTCATCATCTTCCTCCTCCTCCTCATCATTGTCATCATCATCGTCATCATCCTCATCAACAAACTTATTTACTCCGTTAATCATTGGCTCATCTCTATGATAATCCAAATTTCCTACTAGTTCATTGGCTTCTTTTTGTTCATCTGCAGTTTTGGCCAAAGACAAAAGGATATTCTTTGCTTTCTGGTCAGGAGATAAACCAGAAGATTCCATTTCCTTATACCAAACTACAGCACTTCCAAAATCCCTATTCTTCCCATGTGCATCCATGATTGTAGTGAAGATTGTTTGATTCGCTTTGATACCACTAACTCTCATTTTTTCATAAATTTCCATCATTTTTTCAAGATCATTTACCTTAGCATACCCTTTGATCAATGTTCCGTAGGTAACAACATTGGGTTTGAATCCATCTTGTTTCAGTCTTCTGAAGAATTTTTCAGCACCCTCCATGTCAGAAGCATTTACATAAGCCGACAACATTGTTGTATAGGAGCAAATATCTGGAGTGCACCTGCAAAGAATAAAGTCATAAACATTGGTAAGATCAGTACATTTACGGTCGGGAAATTAAAAAAATAACCCCTTAACGTATCAAAACACAAATCCTATTATCTGTGTGTGTGTGTGTGTGTGTGAGAGAGAGAGAGAGAGAGAGAGAGAGAGAGAGAGGAGAAATATAAACAAATAAGCCTTGACGTATAAAAATATAAATATATTTTCTGAAATGAGCTTACAGCAACATTGCATCGTATATTAGGATACCTTACCTATCCCTTCTCATGCTCTTGAATACAGTCCGAGCTTGCTCCACCATTCCCGAGATTGCAAATGCATCAAGCAAAATGTTATAAGCTTTGTAGGTTGGCCTGGAAAAGAGAGAAAAAAAGAGTATTTGAGCTTCCAAAAGCAACAAAAGGAGATAAACTTGACACATGACAGACAGAAAACGTGGCTGTTGAATAGCAGTCTATTTAGATTGTTGTACAGAAAACAGTAAACTTTAATACAACAGATGATGACAGCTTCCATCTAATAGATTATGACAACATAAACAGCAATCATTATTAGGTGAAGTTCATATTGCAACACTAGGTGGGCTAGACTGAAGTTCATAGCACAATAAAAATAAGATGTGTTCAATAGGCCCCATGGCACGTATCCAGCAGCTACTCAATCTGTCCCAATCCGTAAGCACTTTACGGCATCTACGAAGCTTAAGGCTAATCCCCCACGGCCCCGCCAACTTTCAGATATTCAAAACTTAACTAGAATAAGAGGGACAAAAAGAAGAGAAGCTTGGGAGAGATTACGAGGTGATTCCTCCAAATCCTCATCTCTATCCCCCTCACTTTTTTCCTTATCTATAGAATTCAGTTCATATGCAAGTATTCTAATAAGGTTAGCAAAATTTATGCATAAAAGTCCAACTTCGGGAAGTTTTCGTTTTTGAATTTCTATTGGCGTGTACATTCATTTAAAAGAAGCATCTCTCTTCAGGTTAGTTATATTTCCAATACAGCGGGCTTCTTGAAAACATACCTGACACCGGCATCCAACATCTCCTCAAAAACTGCTAAAGCTTCTTCTTCCCTCCTAGCTTTCCCATAAGCACTAATCAGCAAGGCATAGCTCACCACATCAGGTCGTAGCCCAGCTCTTTGCATCTAGAAGTAGGCATTTAGTTCAAAATTTGATGCATATAATAACAGAATGTTATACCAAAAAGAAAAAGTAAATATAATAAACTAGAAAGATACAATATTCAGAAAACTCAAAAAAAAAAAGACTGCTGCTTTAGATCTTGTCATTTTGATGTATTGACTATTAAACTTAAAAAATCTCAATGAACCAGATCAAGCTGATATACTTGGTAAACACTCTTTTTCCCATTTCTAAATGTTAGTAACTATAGCTGAACTGGCAAACAGGTAAATCGTTCAAGATCAGGTAAAGGCTGTTTCCTGCAAGTGTAATTCGTAAATCCTCAATGACTCATGGTTCAGAACAACATTATGGTTAGAAATGAATACGCAAAAAACTTTCATAGTTGGAGATAGTGACACAACTAGTTACAGTAATGTTCATCAAACAGGTCTTGTTAGAGACAGTAATTGCATGTTCAAACTGAGATATATGGAAAAAGATCAAATAAAATTTGGAATTTTACCTGGTCATAGATCTTTGAGACCTCCTTGTAATTACTTTCAAAAGACATAAGACTATTAAAAGTGACTGTAGATTGCTGAATTCCTCGTGCAGCCATCAGTGAAAATAATTTACGAGCCTTCTCATAGCTCCCAGCCTTCTTATGCATATAGATCATCATGTGGAACATTTTCTGGTCTGGCTTCAGAGGTGATTTTTCCTCGTCCAAAAGGGTATTAAACACTTCTTCAGCTTCCTTAAACTTCTTTCCCTGCAGTGGCCCGTTATTGCACAGTTGACACTTAGCGTTGACATCATGAATTAGAGAATTTGTAATACAAAAAAAAAAAAAAAAGGACAAAAAGAAGCAAGTCTTACTTTAATGTATCAGTTAATCGGTTAATCCCAGTTACAAAAAGAAATATTTTGGATGGGGAGCAGGTGGCAGTGAAGGGATTCAATTCTGATCATTGTCCACATAATATGATGTTGTAAATGTAGTTTGATGCCATAAATTATCTAAATTTATTGTTTTACACAATCTAAGGTGATTTTTTTCTTTTATTTTGTTCAGCATTAGATAGCATACTAATTGAATGATATTTCATAGAACAATTGTAGACAAACACTTTGATAGAGCTGCTTACCTCAACAAATATTTTAAGTATGATTTGATATGTTACAGCCGAAGGTTGAGGGCCTGAAGACTGCATTCGCCGAAAGATGCCCTCGGCATTATTATATCGGCCTGCTCTTCCATACGCTTCCATAAGAGCAGTATGGGATACAACATTTGGCACATAGCCGTTCTTATTCATAACACTTAAGACCTTCTCAGCCCTGTTGAAGTCCCCCAGCTTTCCATATGCTGTAATTAGCATCAAGAAATCCATTTCATTACAGTCCCACCAGGCCTGAATTCGCAGCCACTCAAGTATCTAGAAAGAAAGGATATTAGCATGTTATGAGCTTAGGAACCTCAAAATATCTTGCACTTCTTAGCAAGGAAAAAACATAATCTAACAGCTACTGCTTACATGTGAGATTCCCCAAACTCAACGCATTAAGATTGCCAAATATCCAAAATTTGATTTTTTTTTCATCAAACAATAAGAAAACCTCCACACAGAATAAACAATGCAAACCTATGAGATGCATCTACTAGAGAAGTTTCAAACTAACTAAAACAAACTGTATCAATTAACAAATATAGTTAATGGTGTCATGATTTATGTTAAGTATAAGAATGAGTGAAGCATCATACCTCACTAACAAGGTTCCATTTCTTTAGCTGCTTAAATCTAACCAAGGTACCGAGAACCAGGTCTCTAGGAAGCGGGTGGCCTCCAGTCCTTTCGCTTCTGAGAACTGAAACCGCAGAACCCGACTCCTCAATCTGTCTCATCAGTCTCCTCCAGTTCTTCTGATCAGCTTCATCAAATTCATCCTTGAAGACTTCCACTTTCCTCCTCCTCTGCATAAACTTTCTTGGCGCCAACATACCCATACAAACCACCTCAAATCTCCCGCGGAATTTGACATTGACATCGACAGAACTAACAAGCAGTTTCGGTTCGCTGAAAACATAACAGTGTGCCCAGAAAAAGAAAAAAAAAACGTTATCGTTTGCATAATAACAACAGTACAGTACATAAATTATCTACGACGACGAAAACATATATGCTCATTCATAGTTACTATTAAGAAATGCGAATTTAAATCCTGATAAATTGAGCGAAACTAGATTTTGCTTGGATAATTCAAGAGGGTTTAGATAGGGTTTATCAAAGTAAAAAAAAAAAAAAAAAAAAATGAAGAACAGACCTCAAGTGAATGGAAGGAGCTGAAATAAATGGTTTGAGGAACAGAGTCTGAGGCATTGAAGACTGTCTTTAAGCTTTTATTTCAAATTCAAAGCTTATACGACATCCCACCTTTGAAGCTTCGTTTAAGGACCAGTTTTACAGATATTTTCGGGTCTTATATTATCTTCTTATCCATATGAATTGCCCGGTAAATGAACCGTGACAGCCCTATGGATCTTAGGGATCGTTTGATTGAGTTTTCTCCCGGTTTAAAAGGTTTACGAACGTCTATCAGTGATCGTTTGGTTGAGTTTTTTACTCGTTTAAAAAGTCTACGAACGTCTATTTGGATTTTTTTGAGTTGTTTGGTTGGCTTTTTAAGAATGTCTATTCAGTAGAGACTAATAGAATTTAAACCTCTACTAAACAAAAACTCACGGGGATGTACTTCTCCAAATAAATATTTTTTTTAAAAAAAGTCTACCAACCAAACAATTATATATATTTTTAAGAAAACTCTATTTCTAATATATCTACTTGTAGTAGTAGATCTTTTACTAATAGAGGTTTTTTAAAATCTCAACCAAACAATATCTTAATTTGATGATGCTCTTTTTTTTTAAATAAAATAAAAATTACTACTCTGTAAAATACTAAAATTAGTACTTGCTACTGGGTAGAGCAGAGTTTGGAGGTGTCAGTCGGGCCGGACGGGTACGGTCCGAATCCGGTTTTGTACGATCCGAATTTGGTTTTGTCTGAAATTCTAATGGTCCAAATCCTGTCCGGTTCCATTTATCAAAAATCTGTTGCTGGGCTTTTCAAGGAAAATATGTAGTTTGACCCGAGTATGATTCGAGTCTGAATGCCATATGAGATAAGTTCGAACCCAATAAAAAGTCCAGCCCGGTTTGATTTGGTAAAAATCTGAGCCGGTCCGATTCACGAAAAGGAAAATAAAATAATATTTAATCATTATTTAAAACAAACATTTAAATATTTCATTTAAATAATAAACTTAAAGTATTAGAAAATTAGATAAACTTAATTCTGAATAAGTTATTAGTTGATTAGACATGCCACATCATTGGGTTTCGGTAGTCTACTAGTCTGGAAAGGTGCCAAACACTCATAATCTCAAACTTTGTAAAATTCTGGAAGCTTAGTAAAATTGAAAATTTCGTATTTTATATATATATATATAATAAAATAAATATTAATAATAATATAAAATAATAAATAAATAAAAGTAAGAGAGAGACGAGATATTCATATCGGTGTATATATATATATGCTTTTGTATTGACTTCTAGTCACTTTCTAAAAACTACAGCAGAATGATCCTTTTACAGGCAAGTGAATATGGGGATTATATTGTAATTTAATATGTATGCGTAGTTGTCTTCCATGCATGGCAGTATCACTTACAAATAGACACGTGTGCAATGAGTAGATATGCCCACGGTTCCGGTCGGTTTTGGTTTCGGTTTCGGTTTCGATTAGGAACCGTAGATTCCGGTTTCAGAGAACCGGTTCCGAAAGGAGTCAGAACCGAAACAGTAGACCGGCTGTTCCAGTTCTGGTTTCGGTTCTACCAGTTCCGATCTGGTTCGATTCTTTTTTTTTTTTAACTTATTATACATTTATACTTATTTCAAAAAAATACCAAAACATAAGAAATGTAATAATGTGAAATTGTAAATAAATTTTATTGCGTAAGGCCGTAAGCCAAAATTAAAATTGAAAAAAAAATACTAAATACATAAATTGAAATAAATATATAAAACTAAAAAGGAAAAAATTGGTTTTGCACTTAATTTGCACCAAAATTAAGTTGCTTACGTATCCTCTTGGGGTTTAGAGGAATCAAATACCACGTAGTTCTTTTACATTTTATTGTATTTTACATATGTAATTCGGTAAGTCTATAACTAACTGCTGCCTTCCGTTCCGGTGTCGGCGGTGTGATCATCATCGAAGAAATCGTAAATCAATTATGGCTCCATTTCTTGTTGTCTATATTCAGTCTTTGTCCAATCATCAACACACACTTGGACTTGAATTGATTTTGGACTCAAAAGCTACCGTCTTGCATCCAGAATATTTCCACTCGCGCTAAACTCTTGTTCCACAACCACTGTAGAAACCGATGTTGCAAGAATCTGTTTGGCTATTATAGACAAGATTGAGAAGTGCTTTTGATGTTCTCTCCACCAATGTAGAATATCAAATTGATCCACATCACCATCTCCTATAAACTCACAATTGTACTGTGATAAGTTTCAATCTCATGATGCGAGACCGAACTTGATGATGAAGAAGAAGAAGAAGAACCTCGTGATCTTTTGATCTTTTGAGATAAAAGTGCAGACCCTGCCCCAAACTTTCCAGAAGATAGAGTTTGGGAGATATTTTCAGTTTGTGGAACACTAATGTTCAATTATGAACCATAAATTATACGATATTCAACATATAACTGATAAAATAATATCTTAATTGTAACACAATAAGTATTAATTTCTAATTCTATACCTAAACAATTATAATAAAGAGTTAAATAATCTGTTAATGCATATTGTTTACAACGTGGTCAAAACACAACGCAAGCAGGTAAATAGTTGGAAACTCCCTATAATAGTCTAACAATTTTTTTTTCATATCTTCAATGCATACCTCTAATTGTATATCAGATGAACAGTCAGCAAATGCAACAGCAATATTACAACCCTCAATAATAAATAATTGAGTAGTAGGATAATAAATACCTGACAAATTGTTAGTAGCACTATTAAAAACTTTTAACAAATTACAAATTTGTGTACAAACATCACAATGGTGTGCATAAAAATTGATTTGACTAACATTATATTGCATAAAAGAAACTAATAAATCCTTATATTCATAACTTTCACAAAGCAATTTATAAGTAGAGTTCCAACGTGTTGGAACATCACGAGAAAATCTAATGGGATGCCTACCTACCTGTTTACAAAATCTTACCCATGCTTTTATAACATTAGGATGTTTACACAAAGATGAGAGGGCATCCTTAATGGGTTTAATAAAAGTTTAAAGAATTTCCAAACCTTTTTTGAATGCATAAATTTAAAACATGGCAATCACATCGTTGATGAAAAAATTTACTATTAAAATAAGGCTTGCATAATTCAATTAAAGCAGGAATAACTACCGTATTATTAGAAGCATTATCAAAACCAATTGAAAATTTTTTGCTTTCAATTTTATACTCTTCAAAAATGATTTTCATATTTTTATAAATATTATCAACAGTATATGTATCATCAAAAACTCTAAATGCAAGAATTATTTTTTGTATTGTCCATGCTTTATCCATATAATGACAAGTTACACTCAAGTATGAATGCATTCGCCCATGGTCAGTCCATATGTCGCCACATACGGAAACATGACCTTTATAGTTCGCAAAATATTTTTTTCAAAATCCTTTTTTCCTTTTTATAAATATCATACATTGTACATGTGATAGTGGTTCTAGGGACACGACATGCAGTAGGATTTAATACTTTATGACAATATTTAATAAAACCAACTTTTTCACCAAAACTAAAAGGTAAATGTTCTACAACTAACATCCTAACTAATTCTTCTCTATTAGCTTGATCACTATATTTAAATAATTGAGTGTTAGGGATAGAAAACCTGGAAATTTGAGATTGTGTACTCCCCTTGACAAGTTCTACTGGATGACGGGTCGTAATATGCTCCTTATATATGGCGCATTCTCCAGATTTAGTTCACTTGTATTCTTTATGGCAGTAATTGCACACCACCCAACATGTTCCATCCAGTTTCGTAACTTTCTTCATGTGAAGAACGAATATATCAGATTTGACCTGCTTCTTATTCTTCTCTAATGTCTTTTCAAAATCTGGATCTGTAGCGAAATCGGGTATATTTTCGGATTGACTTGTCATATTGCCGGGGTTGGGGCTAGGGCTAGGGCTAGGGCTAGGGCTAGGGCTAGGGCTAGGCTGGCTAGCATTGGATTCAAAAATTATGAAAGGGGGATTTCGATTGACTGGATAGCTTATGGATTCAAGATAGGCTTGCCGCTGTAGGAACTCATGGTAAGTGGTGTCGTCAAACCGATATTATCCGGCTGGACCGGATCTGGCTCCGACATACGAACCTTACCGGTCCTGGAAATGGAATGTCTTGGTGGAACGTCTCTTACTCCACTTCCACTTCCACTTCCACTTGCCATCAAAAAAATTAATTTGTAAAAAAACTCTTCACACGGTTAAGGTTCGGATCCACGGTTCGAATCGAACCGTGGTCATGTCTAGCAATGAGAATCACTCCACTTGAGTATATTTGTGAAAATCCATAATTACAATACTCCCATTTGGATTTCCACCACTTGTATTTTAATATTACTATGAAAAACCCAGTGGGATAAAAACCTTAGCAAAATATATACAATGATCTTCTGGATCGAGTTATATTGGATGTGTTCAGAACTGCATCATTAAAACCTTTCCGGTAAAACCCAGTGAGACAATATCCGGTAAATGAAAAAGAGTACAATATGTCCATTCAAATTTTGCTCCCCCTGAACAAAACTTCAATATCAATCCTGTAATTTACAGATTCGACGCATGCCAATTCTATATACCAGTTTCTCAAAAGTTGATGTAGGTAATGTCTTGGTAAACAAATCTGCAAGATTCCTGTAGACCCAATTTGTTTAACATCGATCTATCGGTTCTATTGAAGTTCATGAGTGTAGAAGAATTTAGGAGAAATACGTTTGGTTCTACTCCTTTGATCTATCATTCTCTAACTTGAGCAATACAAGCCATATTATCTTCAAATATCGGTGTCAGTATTCCTGTAGATAATGAGAATCCATATGTAAATATGATGAATAACTGACCTTAGCCAAACACATTCTCGACTTGTTTCATGAAGTGCAAGGATCTCCGAATGATTAGAGGATGTAGCAACAATAGTTTGCTTTGTGGAACACCAGGAGATTGTTGTGCCATTATATGTAAAAACATATCCCGTTTGTGAACGAGCTTTATAGGAATCAGATAGATATCCACCATCAACATAACTAAGTAAACCTGAAAAATTATGAAATTTCGAATAAAATAATCCTAAATCTTTCGTGCCACGAAGGTAACGAAAAAGATGTTTAATCTCATTCCAGTGCCTTCAAGTTGGTGATGAACTAAATCTAGCAAGCAAATTTACTGAAAATGCCATCTCTGGTGTAGTACATTGAGCCAGATACAACAAAGCACCAATTGCATTAAGATATGGTACTTCAGGGCCAAGTATCTTTTCACCATCTTCAAGTGGTTGGAATGGATCTTTCTTAGGATCAAGTGTTCAAACAACCATAGGAGTACTCAATGAGTGAGCATTGTCCATTTGAAATCTTTTTCAGGATCTTTTCAACATATGTTGATTGATGGATAAGTATTCCATTTGATTTATGTTCAATCTCTAGACCGAGACAATATTTTATCTTTCCCAGGTCTTTCATTTCAAATTCCTTTTTCAAATATTCAGTAGTTTTCAGGAGCTCTTCTGGAGTTCCAATTAAATTCATATCATCAACATAAACTGCTATGATAGCAAATCCAGATTCTGATTTCTTTATGAATACACATGGGCATATTGGATTATTAATATATCCTTCTTTAATCAAATATTCACTGAGGCGGTTATACCATATGCACCCAGATTGCTTTAATCCATACAAAAATCTTTGTAATTTAATTGAGTATAAATTGTGAGGTCTCGAGTTGTGTGCTTCCGACATTCTAAATCCTTCAGGGATTCTCATATAAATATATCTGAGTCGAGTGAGCCATATAGATAGGTAGTTACGATGTCCATAAGACGCATTTCAAGTCTTTCCAAGACAACCAAACTTATCAGAAAATGAGACGTAATTGTATCCATCACTGGTGAATATGTCTCATCAAAATCAATACCCGGTCTCTGTGAGAAACTTTGTGCTACGAGTCGTGCCTTATATCGCACAACCTCGTTTTTCTCATTACGTTTTCGTACAAAGACCCATTTGTATCCAACAGGTTTGACGCCTTCAAGTGTCTGGATTATTGATCCAAATACTTTATGCTTGGCTAATGAATTCAATTCAGTTTGAATTGCTTTTTTCCATTTAGGCCACTCAGACATTTGCCTACAATCATCAACACTATGAGGCTCATAATCATTATTTATAATTTCAATAGCCACTGCATATGGAAATATATCATCGATGATTGCATAATTTATAGAAATTTCCTCATTTCTATGTTCTTGAATCTCTTCAAGGATTCCTTTCACTGCAGGGGTTTATGTCACTTTAGTGACGTGTGTCCTTTCAGGGATATCTAACTCTTGTGGAGTTGATTTTGAGAAAGTGGATTTATTTATAATCTCATGAACATGATCCCGGTAATTTCTTATCCTTTTTCAAGGAACAATATCTTTCGAATCGAATGGTCTACCGTGCTTCTGGCGTGCATTAGCTGATTCTTTTGCTATTATTTGTTTAGATCATTCTTGTAGAATAATCACTCATGCCGGTACATAAACGGTTGAGATGTATGATTTTCTTACCCTAATAGCATCAATAAACGCATATGGTAACTGATTTGCTATTGTTTGAAGATGGACTATCTTGCAGATTTCATTCTCACATAGAGATGTGTATGGGTCAAGATGAATTAGACTTGGGACTTTCCAAGAAAGTTTACGCTTCTCTTCAGAAGAAGTTTTTCCTAATGATGGGAAATTTTCCTCATCAAAATGACAATCAGCAAATCGTGCAGTAAAAAAATCACCAGTTAAAGGTTCCAGATATCTAATAATTGATGGTGAATCTAGACCCACATATATTCCCAAACGTCGTTAGGGTGTCCCATTTTAGTTCTATGTGTAGGTGCAATTTGGACATATACTGCACAACCAAAAGTACGCAGATGAGAAATATCTGGTTGATGGCCAAATATAAGTTGTACTGGTGAATATTGATGATAAGCATTGGACGAAGACGAATTAATGCAGCAGCATGTCCCCAAATAGAAATTGGTAATTGTGATCGCAACAATAAAGTTCTTGCAATTACCTAGAGAAGCTTGATAAGTGATTATGCTAATCCATTCTGAGTATGAACATGTAGAACTGGATGTTCAACATCAATCCCAACTGATCTGCAATATTCATCAAATGTCTTGGAAGTAAATTCACCAACATCAAGGCGTATTGACTTAATCAGATGATCGGGAAAATGTGCTCGAAGCCTGATAATCTATGCAAGTAATCTTGTAAAAGCAACATTACGTGTTGATAATAAACAAATGTGTGACCATCTGATGGATGCATCAACTAGGACCATAAAATATCGAAACGGTCCACTTGGTGGATGAATAGGTCCACATATACCCCCTTGAATCCTTTGTAGGAATGACGGGGATTCAAAACCAACCTTAGATTGGGATGGTTTTATTACTAATTTCCCTTGTGAACATGCAGTACATAAATTTTCTTAGGATAAAAGAATATTCTGGTTCATTAATTGATGCCCATGAGAATTTTCAATGATTCTTCGCATCGTTGTGGATCCTGGGTGACCAAGAGGGTCATGCCAGAGCACAAATATTTTTGGGTCTGAGAACTTCTGGTTCATAATTGCATAAACTTCTACACCTCTTATAAGAGTGTAATACAATCCAGATAATAAAGCACGTAGCTTTTCCATAATGAGTTTTTGGCCTAAATTATGGAAAGTACTGCACATATATTTGATATTCTCATCATTTATGGTTTCTATGTGAAATCCATTATAACGTATATCCTTGAAACTTAGTAGATTTTAGTATTGTTACCAAACAATACTAAAATAAAGCATCATTGATACATATTTTAGTATTGTTTAGTAACAATATCATGGCTCTACCGTAGACTTCTATCAGTTTTGTTGGGCATGATATTGTATTAACTTGCCTTAAGCAAAGTTAAATTCAAAAAGTATTTATGATTCCGTAAAATCGTATGTGTCGTTGCACTATCGGCTAGACATATATCTCTTGTGCCTTGCTTTTTAATATCACTCAATTTATCGTTTAGAGACATATTTGTTGTGCTTCACAAAAGAAAAATGTTAATAGGGAAATTTGGCCAAGGGTCAAAGAGAAATTTTCCACCCTCATGAAGCCCGGTAAGACCGTAAAGCCACCCCGTAAGAGCAGGGAAGGCTGGATCTGCTTCAAAGTTACCAGAAGACAAGTCAGACGCGACCGGGAAGAGCCCTCACATAAGTACTGGAGCCCGGGCTTCTCCAGGCAATCTATAGGGGAGCCTCGGCTCAAAAGTCGAGCTCCACAACCGCCCCATAAATTCCAGGGGAAGTCTCCAAGCTCAAGGGACATTCGAAAGAAGCCCGCCAACCTCTCCAGAAGCCATCTGTCCTTTCTGGGCATAAGGGAAGAATCACACATGGATCTACACTACCCCAGCTACCTTTCGGAGAGGTCTACAAGAGCACCTCAAGCCCCCACAGGTCAGGGAAAATCCATCTTAAGCTTCTAAGAACAGAGCCAAAGCATGGATCCACCTCGCTCTACGGGGCAACGGGCAGCTGGCAGGTTGACCTCCATGAAGATCGATGGCACGAGTGCACACAGGATCATCTCCACATGATATCTACATGCACGTCAAGAGTTTAAATTCAAATAAGGGAACAAACTTATCTTCGTCAATGATATCATCGAATCCGGAAACAATTCAAATTTAAATAACAAATCCCGCCCGATAAGGAGGGAACGAATTCATGAGATTACAGTAGAGTATTCGCAAACTAAAAACCTACTTGGACGATATATATATATATATATATATATATATATATATATATATATATGTGTGTGTGTGTGTGTGTGTGTGTGTGTGTGTGTGTGTGTGTGTGTGTGTGTGTGTGTGTGTGTGTGTGTGTGTGTGTGTGAGGCCAAGCATGGTAAGAAAGAAAGGGACAAAAAGTGAATGACAGAGACAGAAAATCATAAACAACAGATATACACATAGAATGAGGGCCTAAATTCTGATTTTAGAACACGGTCACCTTCATCTCTACTATTCGACAGGCATCGAGTTGCCACCACCCTACACCTCCGAGAGATTGTGAGCAAACAAGAGAGTTATTTGTATCTTAAAGTGATATATTAATAATAAAGCTCCCATTTACTGTTATTACCACACGTCTCTCTCTTAATCAGGTCGGGAACCAACAGTACCGACCCTGGCCACCGCTTTCGTGGTAGTAGTCTCGAGGGTGTTAATAGAAATTTCTCATCTCAAGCAAATTTCCCATTAACACTTTCTGGGGCAGTATGTGGGAAACCTGTCACACCACCATCTTTTTACATTTTAAAAGTTTTTTATTTCAAAGTCATCATGAAGCTCCACTCCTCACAAGGGCAGCAGGGCACCTCGGGACAACCTTCTGCTACATCGACACGAAAGGGAAAGCTCGACCTGGTTATGAGGAAAAGGAAAGAATTCAGGCTCCATAGCTAGATTCCTATCCAGCCAGCTACTCTGTGGGCTCTGGATCCCCCTCTAGGAAGCCAAGTCGAGCTTGACCAACAAACGGCGGCCTTTGTAGAGAACGTCTGCCTTCGAATACTCACTGAGGGTATCGCTATCCAACAAACAGGTCTTTACAATCATGGGGAATCAAGCAGGCC
The DNA here is from genome assembly GCA_032871835.1 of Dipteronia dyeriana. Taxonomy (NCBI): domain Eukaryota; kingdom Viridiplantae; phylum Streptophyta; class Magnoliopsida; order Sapindales; family Sapindaceae; genus Dipteronia; species Dipteronia dyeriana. Next base: position 13,582,612 of record CM065295.1, read on the forward strand.
CGGGGCTAGGCAACCTGCCTTTGATCGCTTGAGGCCTGCCCCTCGGCAATCAACTCGTAACAGAGCGGGGTTCCCGACCTCGATCCGGGATAGGCTAAGGCCCATGCCTCATGTTCCCGAAGCGCTGCCACGCTACCAACAACGACAAGTCAGATCCACGACAGAAGTCATTTCCCTGGGACGGGAAGAGCTCCTCCATCCAACGACTACAAGAAGGGAATCCTGGGGTAGAGAAGAAGAAAGTTAGCCATGTCCCCGAGCAAGCCCCCTCCAAATAAGAAACCTGGTAGAAGTCACCAGTTCATCAGAGGGATCTGATGGTGAGGAATCCGAGATCGACTCAAGAAAGTCTGAAAGCAAGCGACTAAGGGACCAGTTGGCAGAGCTACAGAAAGAGGTCCAATTGATGAAGAAGGGGAAGTACAAGGAGGACAAGAAAGATCCTCTAAGTGAAATGATTGCCCCTTTCACCAGAAGGATCCTGGAGGCAGAGCTCCTGTCTAAGTTCAAAATGCCAGCTGACAGGTTCTCCGGAATTGAAGATCCGTTGTGCCACTTAGAGAGCTTCGTTCAACAGATGGAGGTTCAGAACACAACCAGGGCCGCTATGTATCGGATGTTCCCCACTACACTCAAGGATTATGCTAAGACCTGGTTTAGGAAACTACCCGTCGGGAGCGTAGATTCCTTCACCAAATTATCAACTGACTTCTGCTCACAGTTCTAGGGGGTTAAGCCCCGACAGAAGGACCTGATTCATCTACAATATGTGATCCAGGAGAGAGGGGAAACTCTTCGGGCTTATGTCGAGCGGTTCCACAAGGAAGTCATCCAGATGGGGGTCTTCACCGAGAGAGAAACCCTCTCCAACTTTAGAAGAAACTTGTGGGCAGGAAAACTATTCCTGTCTTTTGCCAATAGACCTCTGGAAACCTACCAGGAAGCCTATGATCGGGCTCTAGAACAGATCGAGATCGACGAACAGCTCAAGGTCAAGATGGAGCATGACGACATGAAAGCCGAAAAGTGACAAAAGAAGGAAGCTCCCAGACCCGAGCAAGATCAAAAGAGCCGGAACAAACCTTCTAATAAATCAAAATATGGTTTCCCTCTTCCTCAGCCCAGATCAGAAAGGCATCCAGATAAACGGGATCCTCCTCAAGCTTTACCACCTCCCAAGACAGTGGCCCCTACAGCCTGCGATGAGAGGGGGTACGACCGTTACACTCCCTTGAATGCTTCTCGAGAAACAGTCTACCTCGCCATCCTGGATAAAGGTTTGTTACAGAAGCCCGCTCCTATGAAAGCCCCGGTCGATAAAAGATATCGTTACAAATATTGCGACTTTCACGAGGACGTAGGGCACAATACTTTAGAATGCTACAACCTGCGGAACCAGATTGAGGCTTTGATCAGGAGAGGATGCTTGATAAAGTTCTTACAACAAGTTAGGGACAACATTCAAACTGGAAGGGAGGTGCAAGCCGAGATCCGGAAACATGCTGAGAAGAGGAAGGGAGAGCAGGTGGACCTAATATAACAAATTCAGGTAATACAAACTATCAGCTGAGATCCCACTATGACCGGTACCTCTAACAATTCCAGGAAAAATCATGCGAGGAAGGTCCCTCGTACAGACGGAGGGCTAGATATCTTCAAGGTCGACCAGAGACCGACCAACCCCTCCCAGCTTTCACAGATCATCTTCACCGAAGCAGATGTCTATAACACCATGTAGCCACATAATGACCCCATGGTCATCACAGTACAAATTGCCAACTTCATGGTGCACCGCGTGCTCGTCGACACAGGTAGCATCGTCGACGTTCTTTTCAAATATACTTTAGAGAAACTAAACTTGAAGCAATGGTGCTACAACAGTTGTACTACTCCATTATACAGTTTCACTGGGGACTCTATCATACCCGTAGGATCAAAAATTCTACCAGTGATCATCGGAACCACACCTCTTCAACAAAACATCATGACCGACTTCATGGTGGTAGATACCCCGTCGACCTACAACACAATATTAGGGAGGCCATTCCTATCATCCCTGAATAGGGTCCTGTCTGTTTACCATAATGTCCTGAAGTTCCCGGTAGGAGACAAGGTGGGAGAGGTTCAGGTTGATCAGCAAGCATTTAGGAAATGCTACTCAGTGTCGGCTAACCCAACAACTCTAGCTAAACAGCTTGCCCAAGTAACGACTATCCAAGGCGGGATAACCCCAACACTAAACCTGGAAGACACGGGATCCATCGATTGTCCCGAAGAAGGCCTTGTGGTGCTCGACATGGAAGAACAGAGAAGGGAATGGGCCAACGGCCACCCGGTCGACAAGTTAGAGGAGATTCCTTTTCAACTAACCGATCCCTCGAAGGTCGTAAGATCGGAGCTACCCTTGAGCCAGGAATGAAAGAGGGCTTGATTAGGCTCCTCATGGAGTTCAACGATATTTTTGCCTAGAGTCATGTGGAGATGTCGGGGATCCCAATGACATTAGTTGCACATCGGCTGGCGGTGGATCCTACCTTCAAGCCCGTTAAACAAAAAAGGTGTCACTTCAACAATGAAAGAAATATGGCGGTTCAAGAAGATGTGGATAAACTCACCCAGGCAGGCTTCATTCGAAAAGCCCGCTATCCCAAATGGCTCGCCAATGTGGTCATGGTCACGAAGGAAAATGGGAAGTGGGGCATGTGCGTGGACTACACCGACCTCAACCGGGCATGCCCAAATGACAGTTTTCCTCTGCCAAAAATTGATCAGTTGGTCGATTCCACCTTCGGGAACAAGCTCCTGAGCTTCATGAACGTTTTTTCCGGCTACAATCAGATTATAATTCATCCCGCGGACTTAGAAAAGACTATATTCATCACCGCGCAATGCCTATACTGCTACAGGGTGATGCCTTTCGGGCTCAAAAATACTGGAGCTACTTACCAGCGGTTGGTCAACCGTTTGTTCAAGCCGAAAATTGGAAGGTCGATAGAGGTATATATCGACAATATGATCACTAAATCTTCGACCTTGGAAGGCCACCTGGACGACCTTCGAAGAACCTTCATGATCCTAAGGGAAAACCAGATGAGGTTGAACCCTTCCAAATGCGCCTTTGATGTAAATGCGGGGAAGTTTCTGGGCTTCAAGGTCCATGAGAGAGGCATAGAGGCTAACCCAGAAAAAATCACGGCCATCCTGGATCTAGAATCCCTTGCATCTCTTAAACAGGTTCAAGCCTTGACCGGTCAGGTAGCAGCGCTCAACAGGTTCATCTCCCGGTCTACCGATAAGTGCCTACCATTCTTCAAAGCTATCAAGTAGGGAAGAAACATGAAGTGGGATCAGGAGAGTGAACAGACTTTCCAAGCTTTGAAAAGATACCTTACAAGCCCTACACTGCTGGTTAAGCCAAATCCTGGAGAAGAGCTCCAAATATATTTGGCCGTTTCATAAACCACTGTAAGTGGGGACTTGGTCAAGGAATGCGGGGATAGGATCCAGCGACCTATCTACTATGTGAGTCGTGCTCTAACCAAGCCCGAAAAGAACTATACTCAGCTGGAAAAGCTCGTTTATGCCTTGTTGACCTCGGCAAAGAAACTTTGTCCTTACTTTCATGCTCATTTAATAGCAGTGGTGACGGACCAACCCCTCTGTCAGTTCTTACAAAGGACGGTTGTTTCTGGAAGGCTGGTTCTATGGGCCCTAGAGCTTACCTAGTTCGATTTAAAGTATAAGCCTAGAACCATGATAAAAGCTCAAGCACAAGCGGACTTTGTAGCTGAACTTTCAGTACCTTCAGATCAGGCAACCCCTGCGGTAACCGATGTCACCCTTGAGAGGATTCTAGAAGCTGACAACTGGCCGGAGGGCTGCGAGTCATGGACTCTCTAAACTGACGGAGCTTCCGGGCAGTCCAGGGGAGGAACGGGCATAGTCCTCATTGACCTAGAAGGAACTGAGTGCTGCCATTGTTTCAGGTTTGAATTTAAAGCCACAAACAAGGAAGTGAAATACGAAGCCCTGCTAGCTGGGATTAAAGCTGCCATATAGCTCGGGGTTGATTACCTGAATATTAAGAGCTACTCTTCACTCGTGGTCAACCAAGTTTTCGGAAATTATCAGGCCAAAGGGGATAACATGATCGCTTACCTGAAACTGGTGCAACAACTCAAGCCCAGATTTAGGGGATTCAGAATCGAGCAGATACCTCTACAGCTAAATCATCGGGCTGACGTCCTAACCAAGATAGCTGCCTATGGTGGCCAGACCCTACCACACATAGTCTCTCTTCAAGTAATCCCCCTACCTAGCATTATGACTGATAATGAAGCTTATACCTTGGACCGACAGCCATACTGGATGGATCCAATAACAGAATATCTACAGGACGGAAAACTCCCTAGGGAGCCAGACCAAGCTAGGAGGGTTAAAAGGTTCTCGGTCCGATATTGCATGGTGGATGGACATTTATACCGAAGGGGGAAATCCTTTCCTCTGCTCCGATGTCTACACCCGAAAGATTCCAAATGGGCTTTGAGAGAGGTTCATTCCGGGGAATACGGGAACCATATTGGTGGAGAGGCCTTGGCATATCAGGTTCTCCGCATGAGGTATTACTGGTCGACCATCCATCAAGATGCTAAGAACTTGGTGCAAACCTGCGAGGCGTGCCAGAAGGCCTCAAACTTGAGTCACCTCCCTCCAGAGCGTTTGTCGTCCTTTAGCTTGCCATACCCCTTTGCCATGTGGGGGGTCGATTTGATTGAACCTCTTTCTACAGCTCCGGGACAGGCCAAGCATGCTATAGTAGCAATTGACTACTTCACAAGATGGATTGAAGCCGGACCACTCTCCCAGATATTGGAAGAAAACACAACAAGGTTTATCAAGACCAATGTAGTTTACAGGTTCGGAACCCCTCTGGTCATCATAACCGACCTCGAAAAATAGTTCGACAATACCCGATTCAGAGATTTCTATCAAGGTTTGGGAATCGACCTTCGGTTTGCTTCGGTAGCCCACCCTCAGACCAATGGTCTAGTGGAATCCACGAACAAAACCATCAAGAAGTTGTTGAAGAAAAAGCTACAACAAAAGAAAGGCAGATGGGTAGAGGAGCTTCTCGAGGTCCTCTGGGCTTACCGCACTATAAGGAGAACAGCTACCGGGGAAACGCCCTACTCACTGGCCTTCGGGGTTGAAGCAGTCATACCTATAGAGCACAAGTTGACCTCTTTTAGAGTCCAACAGTTTGAACCGAGAAGCAATGAAAGCAAGCTCCGAGCTAGTTTGGACCTCCTAGAGGAAAAGAAAGATCGAATAGCTGAAAAGGTAGCAATCTACCAAGGCAGGATTGCCAGGTACTTTAACAAGAGGGTTAAAACCCGAAGCTTCAAAGAAGAGGATCTGGTCCTCTGGAAAGAAACGTTGAACACCAAGAAGAGGTCAGAAGGGGTTCTAGGGCCCAACTGGGAAGAACCCCTACCTAATAAAGATGGTGATCCGTAATGGGGCGTACAAGCTCGAGGATATGGATGGCCGACTCATCGGCCATACTTGGAATGCGGATCACCTAAGGAAATTCTACCCTTGAACAGAGGACTTAGGAGCAGGCAATCTCCGACTAGCTTATTTTATTTTTTTCTTTTGACAGTATTGTACTTCATCTTCCATATCAATAAAGCTTGCCTTTTCCTGTTTACTCTTTCTTCAACTATTTGGGTCTACATGGAAAGTTTTGACATTATCGCCTCAAGACCAGGGGTAAGCCGGGGAATCCCCCTCGTTGCTCTTGATGCCTCGACCGGGCACCACCTCCCTCCAAGAAGGTTCTGAGTGTAAGATCATAGTTACCGTCCAGATCTTGAGACCAAGAAATAGCTAGATAGTGATCTTGATGTCTTGGTCCGGCTACCACCCCCAAGAAGAATCCGAGTGTAAGAACATAGTTGTCATTCAGACTTTGAGACCAGGAAATAACTAGATAGCGCTCCTGGTGCCTTGGTTGGGCTACCACCCCCAAGAAGGATCTGAGTGTAAGAGCATAGTTTCCATCCAGACCAGGAAATAGCTATATAGCGCTCCTGGTGCCTTGGTCGGGCTACCACCCCCAAGAAGGATTTGAGTATAAGAGCATAGTTGTCATCCAGACCAGGAAATAGCTGGATAGAGCTCCTGATGCCTTGGTCAGGCTACCACCCTCCAGAAGGAATCGAGCTTGAAAGCCCAGAAGCCCTCCTGATCCAGAACCTAAGAAGGGACTAAACAGTTTTTCTCTTTTTAATGTTCTACTCGGGCTACAACCTCCTAAAGGGGCTAGGGGATGGAGGGATCGACTTACTTAAACTCTAAATGCACCTGTTATTTTACTAGCTCTCCTTGATACAGGGTTACTCACTACAGCAAACCCACAATCAAACAAGGGGACTGTCAACTGAAGAAGTAGAGCTAGGAGTTCCATTGGAATGAGGGCTCAATGCATATAGCTTTTTTTTTCTTATCTTATTTTTTTCCAAAGATAGCTCGTTTCGATATGAAAGCTGTACGATCAAGAAAGTATATGGAAGCCAGAGTTAGATCTGCGATTGAAAATTTTATTATCAAGTAAGGGAGCCTATCCCCCAACAAGGCTACTACAAGCAAGGGAGGCCCAATCCCTGGTTCCGGGCTACAAAAGTAAATTAATAAAATGACAAACACAGTTGAAGATGGGATGCCCACCCCCTCTTCCGGGCATTCTAAATAGGTTACATAAGAAAGAATTCAAACTCTTTCGTCTTTCTGAGGACCTCCTGCCCCCTCATTCACAGAGTGAACCTCGCTCTCAGCTCCACTCTCCGGTCGCAACTCGTCTTGGTTAGCCGCATCTACCGCCTCTGCTATCTCTTGGAGATTAGCCCTGGCTGCCTCGGGGTCAACAGGATCCTCCTCCATGATTTCATTAATCACCGCCATAACTTCAAGAGGAATAGCAGCATCAAGAAGGTTGGTCACCGACTCAGGCATGTTCCCGCCTTTTATTAACCCCATTTCTGATAGCACTGCGGGAAGATCTCGGGCTTCCGTAAGGCCTTCTTCTAGCTCCTCATTATGAACCCCCTTCGAGGATTCACCGGGACCAAATGCTAGAAAGGCTGGAACAGGAAGGGGTGGATTTGGCACCACCAACAACTTCTCAGCTCCCTCCCCAGAAGAACTAACTCCATCAGTTTCTGGGCTAGACATCTCCACAGCCCTCAAAATGACCTCCGCTTTATCCCAGCCGCAGATACTAGAGAGATCGAATGGAGGGGGAAGAGCCTCTGCAACTTGATAGGAGGCATAGAAGTATCTCTCGCTAAAAGAGGCTTCCACTTCGGCTTGGAGCTGGGTAATTCGAGCCTGCAAGTTTTGGTTTTCAACATTTAGGGCCTTCGCCTCTCCCCTCCAGTCATCTCGCTGGCTAGCCTGCCGCTTCGATCAAAGAGTCTCCTGATCAAAATCTCGCTTCAGCCTCTCATGATCTCATTGAAGCTCAGCTAGCTGCGTCTCCATTCCTTGTTGGCTGGAGGTCATCTCCAGGACCAGGGTCTGAGCCCGCACAAGCAACCTCATGGCTTGCTCAATTTCAGCCTCAGCCTTGGCTGCCCGATCATGAAGAAAGGCTACCTGATGCCCCATGGCCACATGAAACTTGAAAGCCTGCAAAGGAAAATCATGTTAGAAAATGACAAGTCAAGCAGATCAACGAAGAAGTAAAAGCGACAATTACCTCGACTAAAAGGGCGGACCCTTTGGTGATCAAGATGTCCACTGGCATCGCGGTCATCCTAGAAAGCCCGCCGCCTGGACAAGATGCGACAAATTGCTTTAGGACCTCGTTTTGACCCACCGAGCTAGATTGCTGGTGGGGGCGAGAAGGGGCGACCTCAAAAAAGTCGGCATCGGGCTCCCTAGGAACCTTGACTACCCGGGATACAACCGGATCTGCAGAGAGGGGTAGCTGGACTCGGGGGGCATCGTTTGGAGAAGTAACTTCTGGAGAAGGGGCATGAAAGGACTTATTGACGACTTGAGAAGCAGACCCTCCTCGGTTTAGAGCCTTCGCAGCCCGAGATGCCAGAAGAGCCATCTTGGACTTCACCTGGGAAGGAGAGGGGGAAGGAACGAACAGGGCAGCTACCTTAGTGGTTGACCCCCCCTTCTTCGGAACAGTCGAGAGAGCCCCTAGGGAAGATCTAGAAGGATAAAGAGGTATCCCAGCTTGTCGGGCTTCACCAGAAGCTGGAGCAACAACAAACACTGTTAGAGAAAAGAATCAAGATCATCAGAACTGAACCCTCCAATAAAAAAAAACAATATAGATCGAGATACTCACGAGGGGTAGCATCGGATATCCGCAGGTACCTGTTTACCTTGCGGGGATCGAAGGGGTCAGCAGTCAGAAACTTCAGATTCAAATAGTTCTGAGCTAGAATGGTCTTCAGCATGGCTTCAGACTCATCGGGCAAGAAATCCCGACCCCAGATGGGTTTGTCACTAAAGACGGTGGGAACCTCGAGCTCATGCTCACCGATGAAGATGGAGCTCCCCCAGTCTCCCCCCGACAATATCCATTCTTCTTTCCAAGCGGGGTCCTTCTTTGAAGCCCCGGAGATGATAAAATTGAGCCTATTCTTAGCCTTGGCATAGAATTGGCCTCGTGGGACTCCTGCCAGGCTACCGATCTGGAAAAGGAAAGCGAGCTCCTCAGCCCAGAGCTCACTGGTGACACCGTTTAGCTCGCATTGCTCCCTCCACAATACCAGGAAGCTGATTAGATACCTCCAAAAGTCGGGCGTCAGTTGAAGCGGAGCCATCTGAAGGGCATTGAGAGTCCGCCGTAGGGTGAGGTGGGGTGGAGAGGGAGCCTCACCCCGCTCTCAAAAGCCGCGACATGGATAGGAAGCACGCCTTTGGGAGGGCTAAAAGCATTGTAGTTTCGATGGGGGACTTTTAGAGAAACGGTATCAGGAATACCATACTTGTCCCGTAAACGGCCGATCGACTGAGGGTCGACAGTAGAGTCGGGGATGACCCTGGGTTCAAAAGGAAGGATTATCACTGGAGGAAGCTCCGCCACTGTGACTTGAGCCCTCCCGACCGCATCTAATCTTTTCCCGATGTTAGAGTTTTCGTCGACTAAGCTCAGAGTGTTGTCAGGCCGGTTCGAAAAGCCAGAGCCGATAGAAGCGTTCCTGTTTGAACGACGGCGCTGGCGGAGAGGGAAAGATTCATCGTCGCTTGAAATCCCTTGCACCCGCTTAAGAGGAGCTAGGTTAGGGCCCCCGGAGCCCTCCACCAAGGCATCAACACTATCTGTGGAAGTCGGCATTGATGGGAAAGAGAAGTGAGAGAGCAAGTGGAAGATTTCGGTAGAGAAAACGGGGAAGAAAAAATTTGAAAGTTTGAGATTTGAGGAAGTATGAAGAAGGTGACGGTCAGACCGGGCATAAATAGATGTCTATGGGCGATATCCTCGGGAAGATCACCGCCGTATTACAGCCATTTTTCTTCGAATAACACTCAGTTTCAAAATTAAAATGTTGGGTAATTAATGAGAAAATTTCGCTCTCATTAATCATCTTTATGGCGAAAAACTTTCTCAATTAAACAAGGAATCTGACTCCAACCCCAACTCTACCACCAGTGTTCAAGTTAGAGGGGACTTCTGTTAATAGAGAAATTTGGCCAGGGGTCAAAGAGAAATTTTCCACCCTTAATCGACAATCATGAAGCTCAGTAACACCTTAAAGCCACCCCGTAAGAGCAGAGAAGGCCGGTTTGGCTTAAAAGTTACCAGAAGACAAGTCAGACGTGACCAGAATGAGCCCCCACAGAAGTACTGGAACCCGGGCTTCTCCAGGCAATCTATCGGGGAACCTCTGCTCAAAGGTCGAGCCCCACAACCGCCCCGTAAATTCCAGGGGAAGTCTCTAAGCTCAAGGGACATTCGAAAGAAGCCCGTCAACCTCTCCAGAAGCTCGTCAACCTCTCCAGAAGCCTGCTGTCCTTTCTGGGCATAAAAGAATAATCACGCATGGATCTGCACTACCCCAGCTACCTCCCGGAGAGGTCTACAAGAGCACCTCAAGCCCCCACAAGTCAGGGAAAATCCATCTTAATCTTCTAAGAACATAGCCAAAGCATGGATCCACCTCGCTCTACGGGGCAACGGGCAGCTGGCAGGTTGATCTCCATAAATATTGATGGCACGAGTGCACACGGGATCATCTCCACATGATATCTACATGCACGTCAAGAGTTTAAATTCAAATAAGGGAACAAACTTATCTTCGTCAACGATATTATCGAATCTGGAAAAAAATCAAATTTAAATAACAAATCTCGCCCGATAAGGAGGGAACGGATTCATGAGATTATAGTAGAGTATTCGCAAACTAAAAACCTACTTAGACGATATATATATATTTATGTGAGGCCAAGCATGGTAAGAAAGAAAGGGACAAAAAACAAACGATAGAGACAGAAAATCATAAACAACAGATATACACATAGAAAGAGGGTCTAAATTCTGATTTTAGAACACGGTCACCTTCATCTCCACTATTCGACAGGCATCGAGTTGCCACCACCCTACACCTCCGAGAGATTGTGAGCAAACAAGAAAGTTATTTGTATCTTAAAGCGATATATTAATAATAGAGCTCCCGTTTACTGTTATTACCACTCGTCTCTCTCTTAATCAGGTCGGGAACCAACGATACCGACCCCGGCCACCGCTTTCGTGGTAGTGGTCTCGAGGGTGTTAATAGAAATTTCTCATCTCGAGCAAATTTCCCGTTAACAGGAAATAAAATAAAATGCATATTAGATGGAGTGATCAAAAGTATATATTATACAAGGAATATTTACAGAAGCAATTTACATGATGCCAAAAATATTACAAATAGTACTTAATTGGTATGGATATTCCCATCGCCAATTGAAGTGGTCACATTGTCATTTGGTTCATTTAAAAATCAGAAACATTAAACTGGGTAATATCCATAAAATCTGAATCCTCCATAAAGTTTGTTTCAGGATTCTTCCTCTTTTCCTTTCCTTTGATAAAGCTCAACTAAATGTTTGGGTGTGCAGCATGTACGTGACCAATGATTATGACAGCCACATCTGAAACGTACATTATCATCTTTCTTAGGCCCCTTTTGAATATTCTTTCCTTTATCTGGTCTGACCTTATTAACATTCTGCTTCTGGGGAATGTTTTGATTATAACCACCCAAATTGGAATAATTATATGTTCTTCCGTGACCCCGACCCCGACCACGGCCACGACCGTGATTATATCCCCCAACAGTATTAGCATTCACTTATAGGAATGTTGTAGAGCCGGTCGGGCGTGATTCATGATTTTTTATTAAAAGCACATTATTTTTCTCTGCAACCAAGAGACATGAGATTAACTCTGAATAATTTGAGAATCGATGTTCTCGATACTGCTGCTATAATATCATGTTTGAGGCATGAAATGTTGTAAATATTTTTTCTAACATATCATTTTCTATTACCTCCTGACCATACAATTTCAGCTATGTAGCAATTTTGAATAAAGCAAAGTTATATTCAGAGACTGGCCTATAGTCTTGAAAACGTAAATGTTGTCATTGATACATGGCATTTGGTAATGCAATATCGGGTTGGTTATCAAATTGGTCTTTTAATTCTTGCCACAGAACTTCTGGTTCCGTAACTGTTAGGTACTGGGCTTTTAGATTTTCATGTAAATGGTGACAGATAATTACCATAACAGTGGACTTGTCTTGTTCAGTTGTCTCCGCCCATTTTTCGATGGTGTAACATAAGCCTTCTGATTTTAACAATAATTTGGCATCAATTACCCAGGACATGTAGTTGTCCCCAGATACTTCCAGTGCAACAATCTTCAGGCTTGCAAGTTTTGATATTTTTGTAGCTTCTGGTTATCGGAAAATCACAATCAGAGTCAGAACTTCTGGTCTGATAAAAATCCGAGGAATTTAAATTTTCAGATATATAAAGGAATATTTGTGAGTAAATAAATCCAAAAGTTTCATGTTCCAGTCATGATAAATAAATCCATAAACTTCAGGTTTTTGGATGAGTGACCAAATTGTTTAAATAAAAATTACGTAAATGTAAATAAATTATGAGAAAGTAAATTGCGTAAAAGTAAATAAAATGCGAGAAACGAAATTCAAAATTACAGGTTCTGGTATTGATAAATAAAAATCTAGAAGTTTCAGGTTCTAGTAATAATAAATTCAGAAGCTTCGGATTCTGAAAATAAATTTAGGAACTTCATGTTCCAAATTATAATAAATTTAAAAGCTCCAGGTTCTGAAAATAAATTTAGGAACTTCAGGTTCCAATGGAAATAAAATTCAAAAACTTCAGATTCTGAAAATAATAGCATCGTGTTGATAACGTGTTATAATTAAAATGAAATAATAGATGAAGTAATAAATATTAATAATAATATAAAATAATAAATAATAAAAGTATGAGAGACGAGATATACATACCCATGTATGCTTTTGTATTGACTTCTAGTCACTTTATAAAAATTACAGCAGAATGAGCCTTTTTATAGGCAAGTGAATATAGGGATTATATTGTAATTTAATATGTCTTCCATGCATGGCAGTATCATTTACAAATAGACACGTGTACAATGAGAATCACTCCACCTGGGTACATTTGTGGAAAGCCACAATTACAATATATATAAATATATATATATAATTTTATACAAAATTGAAATCCGGTCAAAGTCCGGGCCGCTCGAGTGAAGTCTGGTTTGATCCGTTCAAAGCCCGATTAGAATAAAATCTGATCCGATTATCGGATTTGTCCAAGTTACTACTATGTTGGATCCAGCCCTGTCCGATCCAAATACCATTCGGACAATCCGACCTAGTCTGAACAGGACCAGGCCTAAAAATTTCGGGCTAGACAGACCCAGTCCGACCCGGATTAACACCTCTAGCAGTGCTTCACAAGAAAATCAGCTGTTTTTTTTTTTAAAAGATTCTGCTATTAATTACAATAAAAAAATCAGCTCAGTTGTTAATTTTTAAATTCTTTATATCCTTTGAACCTTCCTATAGTAATGAATAATTTATGATTTTACAATATACAATTTACAAATAGATTATATATAATGTCAGTTTGCAGTTTGCACTATGAAGAAAAGTAAAATATATAAATAATTATCGAGTGTGGGATTTTGAATGAGTAACTTCATAGAGTGACTGAGTGACTTAATAGAGTTATAGAGCCAAATCTAGGACGAAATTGTCGTCCTTTTTACAATATAAGTATTCTTTATATACAAATCAAATGCGATAGGTAATATTCCAGCTAGTATCAACAGAATTCGATCTATCATTGAACAGAATTCGGTCTATCATCGGTCCATCATCCAATGTGGTTTGGTCATAAAAAAAATATTCATTCAATCTGATAATGTCTTCGATTTGAGAATATCGAAAAAAAAAAATCAACAGAAATCAGTCTTCCCATACATACATGCAAATATTATTTCTTATAACATCTAATAAAATGTATAATGGGGTATGCGTTCCAAAAATAATTAAATAAAATAGTACAAAATGATTATATGACAAAGGAAAAAATATATATTATCTGCAATCATAAATTAGCAACAATTGCTCTCTTAAACAACCAAATTTACACAGCAGAGCTATGATTGCAGATTAAACCAATAGACAACATGTCTAAGCTCTCTATAGTATTCATTCTACAATCAAAACCAGTAACTAAACTTTACCTCTCCTCACTGTTTCTTTTTCTCTTCATCCAAAGTTTTCCCAAATCATGTATTGCTGGAATATCATTGAAGATTTTTGCTCATGGACCATCTTCGTAAACACGGGGTATGCGCAAAAAAATAACGAATTGGAAAAATATCCGGAATAACAAATGGAATAAATGTTCGAAACCATCTCCCCAATCATGTCCTCCAATGTTGTGACTTGTGAGTATATAGTCGAATATTACACTCATGTTGATTTGACTGCAAAAAATGGTAGGCAGAAGTAAGAACGAATGCATAGCATAGCTATAATGGAAAAAGAAGAAAGATAATCTAATATACAAAGAAAAGTAGAGTTAAACCTTTAATAGATGGAAGTCAGTCAAAAAGAGTTGAAGCTTTCGACCGGATCAGATTCTTCAAGCATGGAGGCTGCCTGGAAGTAGTCTGCAGCATCAGCTAATCGTCCAGCATCCCTATGAACTACACCCATATAATAAAAGGCCATACGATTGGTAGGTTCAATCGTTAATGCATCTGAGAGTAAGCTTCTAGCTACAGGCAACGCATTTGGGCCCATCTTGAATAGCAGAGCACCAACTCGTATTTTGCAATGCACATTAAATGGTTCCAGCAAAAGAGCATTAATATAACACGACAAAGCATCATGGGTTTGTCCACGTCCTTCACACATAACACCTGGTAAAATTACGCAAGAAAATGGAAAAACTTTTTCTATTAAAATTATCATGGAGCAACTATTACAAGTATTACTTATATTAGCTGGTACTGTTGTACAGGAAGTCTTTTGTTCAAGTTCCTCTCACATCAAGGTGGGACTGCCGGACTGGGGAGGAGGGGTTTGGTTTATAATTTATTGTAATAAAGGATTTTTAGAAAAGAAGTAATACTGATATCACAACTCGCTACAAGAACAACAATAATAGAACTATCATAATAGATGAAATCAAGTTTCCTACCTGATAATATATATTTACTATTAAGTAATAACTTGAGAATATTCCACTGTGCTCCTGAAATTCCATTTGTTCTTGTGCAATTTAGTTAGTGTCAATTGTGTAGCCTTGGGTTTGTTATAAGCTTTGTGGTCCTCTGGTTTGCAAAATTTTTGGTGGTAATAGCTATTTGCTTTGAAGTACTATGAATGGTGAAATAAATTGCCCAATAAACCTTAGTAGGAAACATTTTTTATTTACATTAATAAAGAAAGCACTACCTCAAATAAATTAGGTAAAGGTTGAAATACAATGATGATATACATCTAAAGGTTCATACTACTAAATATGACTTTTAACCACTAAAAGCTTAAAAGGGGTCATAAAACTTTTCACAAATATCTCAAATTTAAGGGATGTAGGATCGAAAATAACAATGAATCTAATCATATATGTTCATCATTATATGTACAAGGATAATGGAGGTGATATGCTTGGGAGGTAGAGAGAGCAATGACAGATTAACAAAACACATGGATGTTGAGTATAAAAATACTTCTTTACATCAAAGATATGAGCTGAAAACAGTCCTCAACTCCTCATTGAATGAGGTATGCGACTCCCATAGAACTGGGAGTAGCAAGAAGCATGATTAGATGAACAAAGTAATCTCAGGTATGACAACCCATGACTACTGTAGAGCAGCTCCACAGTTGCCCCAGAAAATTAAGCCTTCTTAAAGAAGTGCCACCTTTCTTAAGGAGGGAGCTGGCATTGATCCAAAGTGCTTTAGTAATCATCGAATTTAAAATCCTCCCATTTTCTTTTTACCCTAGATTTCAGAGCAAATGGGGGTTTATAAGTCAAGTGATACTACTATTTGGCCTTCTATCTATAAACCAAGTTTGTTGGTCAAGTGATAACTTAATAGGTTAGACCATTTACTGCTATATGCTCAATCGAGTTCAACTAACACTTTCTTCTAATAAAAAAGGGAATGATTCAAGCAAAGCCATTCAATGTCAGATGTTAAATTGCAACCACATCTGACATCACTGTCAAAAGTTAAGAGCCTTTTCTATAAGTTAACAATGAGATCCATGTAAAGAATGCTGTTTCTGAAAACTTTCATGTGATATCACTTTTCAAGCACATAGACAATGAATGTTAAAAAATCATGTGCTAAATAAAGCTTCAGTTCTTGCCTTCTGTGTGCAGCATTTCTGCAGAGTACTGCTTCAGCTCTCTGGCTTTTTCCAAACATATCTCGACATCCTTCCAATGTGAAAGCCTGGAGTACAAATTTGCAAGACCGTGCCAAACTTCAAACTCATTGACTTTATCATCCTCAACCTATCATAAATTACAAAAGGCTAATGTAAATCTGGAAACAATTCTTTATCACTCAGGTGCCTTGATTTTTTTTCTTTTCCCTCTAGTCAAAATTTCTCCAACATTGTCCCACACACAATAATGATCTAGTGCAGACTTCTTGATTTTATTAAGTAACAGTAGTTAGTCTTTTAGTGATTTTTATCGTTAGAAATGAAATTCTTTACATTAATAATCACTAAAAGACAAAAAGTACTGATTATTACTGATTCTTTACATTCATTCTTGCCTTGAAAGGTAAATCACATCAAACAGCTGGATCCAGAACTTAATAAAGCAAAAATCATTAAATCGTAAGTCGTAACTATAGAAGTCTTCCCGTCACACTTCTCAAAATTTCTCAAATTCCAATTATCATCGTGTTATATCAATTAAAAGCAATAAAACATGATATTCAAGATAATACTACTTCTATAACATTACAAGACCATATATGCTAATTAAATTAACCTTATTACATCTGCTTGTAATTTTAATAGCAATACAAAATGATGGTGATGGCGTTGAGAATTAAAAAACATTTTTCCCTTTAAGATAAAGAAAAGCATGTAAAGAGAATACAGAATCGAACCTCTGAAACACTTCTGTGCGGACCAAACGATTTCCTTTGGGCTTGAATAATTGCAAGGAGAGAACGGTAAGTATCAATAGCATCCATGGGTTTTGACTGAGAAATCTTCAGCTTTGCTTTCAGCCTAAGAAGAGGTCCTTGCTCCCATTTTGTGGTCTCGTCTAAAGCAGCATCAGTGACTAACTCAGCCTCTGAGAATCGCTGTTGAGCAGACAAAACAAGCGCAAGCAATCTCCAACCTTTTAATAAGGAGCCACCAGTTGAATCAATGAATTGCTTTGCACAACGTAAAGCGGCACTTAAATTCCGTTGCTCTGCATATTGAACTCCCAAATCAAAAAGTAGATCCGGGTTGTTGTGCTCAAAAGAAATTGCACCGTTCAAAGATTTTAATGCTTCAGACTGAAGACGAGACCTTTCAGAATCAGACTTAGAAACTTTAAATTGCTTTCCCAAACAAAGACCCAACATTCGAAGACCTACACCCTTTAAATGCTCATCCTTACCCTGAGCATTACTGATAGCCCTCTGCGCATATTCCGCCCCCTCAGCAGCAATATGCGAATCCTCGCGGCAGATCTTGGCAGCTAACAGCAGGGCCCTGAGGTCATTAGGTTTTTCATGTTTGTGTAGTGACTTCCTCAGCAGATTCAAGGCAGCTTTGTTTTGTCCTGCTCCACTGTAACAAAGAGCTAAAGAATACCAACGATCAACACGAGGAAATACTCCAGGCATGATCTCTTCAAATTGCTTTGCTAAAACAGACGTTTGGCTGCACAAAGTGAGAGCAAATGAAAGGTGCTCCATTACTGAAGGATCCCATTTTATCTTTCCAAGGTGATACTTCCTCATAAGAATCATCAACAGTAAAATTGATTCTTCTAGATTGTTTTTAGGTACATACGAACCCTCAACCTGAGAAGCTAAACTAGGCGGACCAGCCTCCACTCCACTGTGCAACAAAAACACTGCAAATCCTTTTTGAATCCGTGCACAGCATTCATTATCAAGATTCCATTGACTAAGAAGGGCACGCCTATAAGCAGAAATTGCTTCCTGGTTGCAACCAGCTTGTTTCCAGAGTTCTGGAAGGAGTTCTACAGCTTGGCTAACTGTCTCTTGCAGTCTATTGTCCACCTGCACATCTGGTATGCCCTGATGGAATATACTCTCCACAGCATCAAGCACACTTTTACATTCATTAGCAGCCTCTACAAAATCCCAAACAAAACAAGGTCAACAGAATAAGGATATAAAAAAAATATAAGTTAACCTGCCAACAGCCATTTGATCATTCATTGAGAAACCTCCATACCAGTTAATCTCCCAAGCTTTTGCAAAGATTTGGCCTTCAAGTATATTGCCTCAAGCACCAGGCTAGCGGCATGCTGTGAGACTGAAGCTGGTACATCACTTTTAGTGCGACCCTTTTTGGATGATGGTTTTTCAGAAAGGGAAGGTTGCAGCCTCTGTATGGCAGCTTGGAGGTCAATGCCATCAAATACACGAAGGGCACCTTCGAGATTGCCTCTTTGGTATTCTAACCTCCCAAGAAGGGCTCTTGCTTCCTGTAAATTTCCACAAATAATCATAAAGCATCATATCAGACAGACCCACAGACACCTATGTAAAAGAACAACTTTAAGTTAATCAGGCCAAGGCAAGAAATCTGTATCAGAAAGACTGAATAATATGCTTTAAAGGTTTAATTCGCAAACATGATAAGGTATCTCAGATAAAGCTCAAAACAACCAAGAACGACGCTGGCAATAGCAATAGGGAATTGTTATATTTACAATCTAATTGAGCAAATAGAACATAAAATTCCTTGACCATTCAAGTTTAATGAATCTGACGTTTAAAATTCAATTCAAGTAGGAAGAATACGTTAACAAATTCAATTTTTAGCTCCAATCAAAAGAAGAGATATTCAGAATTGAATTCTGTTAAGATTCTCCCATTTAAATGTCTATACTCCAAAATCACACTCTCTCTTTGACACCATTTAATATTTTTCTAATACATTTATTCTTTTTTTATATATATATTTACACGGTTATATAAGAAAATAAAAGAAACAAAAACACTTGCACAGTTCCAAACAACAGAATCCAAGGTTCAGAAATCAATTGGACTCAATTCGAGTTGATTTACTTGTTTACTACTGCGACAGGTAACTGACAAAAGCAATGCATGTCAAACATACATCATTAAATCGAACAGGCAATTACATTACAACACAGACACCAGAATCATCAACCAAACAAATATTCCAATACAATTTCAACAATCTCTTTTTTTCTTTTTTTTTTCTATTTTTTAAAACGCTCATTGCGACCAAACAGTTCTCCTTATTGATTAGTTCAATATAGGCAATCTACGCGCTTGTTATCAAATGTACAGTAACAATGGCTGCACTAAAAAAAAATTAAAAATCAAAATCAAAGAAACCGACCTCGTAATTGAGCGACAAGCCCTCGCGCAGAGAAGATTCTGCCTCGTCAATGTTCCCTTTGTCGAGTTTGGCTTCGACTTCAGATGTTTTCATACAAACGCCATTCGCGCAAACTTCTCTAACGAACTCAACGTCTCCTTCATTTTCACCAGACTCCGACATCTCCGCTCTCGTCGCCTTCCTTCTTCATAAAATCAAATTCTCTGTCTACCATCAAACGCGATCCTCATTGTTCAAAACAACAATAATCACAACATGTCGAGCAATTTCGATTCGTCAAATCAATCAATCAATCAATCTATCAATCACTCTTTAGCCTATCGACCGTTGGATTTGACAGCGGCAACGACAACGACAACGACAACGAGAGCGGTGCAGATCTGAAACTTGTATATATCAGAAGCATTTAATGGATTTCACGTAGAATTCAAGCCGAGAAATCCAACCAATATTAGTTTTATTAATTTTCTTTTATATTTGTCTTCTTCTTCTTTTTTTCATATTTTTGTTTAATGTAATTAATTTCACGTAGTATTCGGATCTGTCTGCTATGGTCCAAGGCGACAGAGTTTAATTTTTTTTAATTTGAATTAATTAATTTCAGTAATAGTTTTTTTTAACCATTATAATATTTCTGTACTGGGGAAGGGGCTATGGGGCATGCCGCATGAGTGCATGACTCCAACCTTTGGTATGCCACAAATTATAGTTTGAAAATTTGTTTTTTTATACACATAATTACGGTATTATGATTCACTTATTATTTTGAATTAAATCAACTGTCTGCCAATCATTTCTCTAAAACATCTTATTATTTCGACTTTTGAGTAATCCATTATTGTGTATAGATTTTTTTTACTTTATTCAAATTTTATCGATGCCTAACAAATAATTTTTTTGTAAAGATCTTTTTATAAAAAAGGAATTTTTTTTAGGGATATTAAGGGCCCGTCCTATAAGCGTTTTTTAGTTGCTGTTTTTCGAAAATAAAAATGAAAATGAAAACAGAATTTTTGGTTTCATTTTCGATTTCTGAAAACGCGTCTGGTAGCAAATACTGAAAGCTGTATTTTGAAATGAAAACGAAAACGGAAAAAAAACGTCTGATAGGTTAACCGAAAACTATCAAAAATTGAAATATTAATTTTAGTATTTTGTTTAATATTATTACAACTATAAACAAATTGATTAAATAATTAACCAATATAATTTTTGTATTGTAATTTTTAAATTAAACAAAAGTAACACATAAAAAATTAATTCAAAAAATCATATCAAAAAAATGAATTAATCAAAACAAAACTCTTAAATTATAAATAAATAATTATAATATGTATATACAATAAAAATATAATAGTATATATTATATTAATATATATTTTATATATTAATATATATTATATATGATATATTAATATTATATGATTAATTTACTAATTATGTAAATATTATAATATATAATATATTCTATTCTATAATATTTTATATTATAATAAACATATAATTATAATTATAATTATAATATATATATAAGAGGGGCACTTTGGTAATTTAAAAATCTTGTTCTGTCTTGTCCTAGTTATATCAAACACATAACAGTACGATTAATAGTTTAATTTTTTTTTTTAATTTAAAAAAATTAAAAACAAAATGAAAAACAATAACGAAAAACGAAAAACAAGTATTTTGTATTTTTCAAATCTTTCACTTTTAACACTGATTTTTTTTTCGAAAACAAAATGAAAAACAGTTAACGAACGCGTTTTCGAAATCGTTTTGGAAAAATAAAAACGAAAACGGGTTGAAAAACGACTACAGGACGGGACCTAAGATTTTAGTTCCTCTAGTTTGTGTTTATCTGGGTTTGGTCCACTAGTTTTTTGAATTACTAATTTTAGTCCTTCCGTTAGAAATTTCGTTAAAAGAAACGGGCAGTCATTGTCAGAAAGTAAAATGACCGAAATACCCTTAATAAATGTTTCTGATAAAGGATAATATGATAATTTTATATTTAATTAAATAAAAAAAACAAATTAAAAATAAAATATATAAAAAACTATTTAAAATTATTATTATTAATAATAAATAATTTAAATTTTAAAAAATGATTTGGTGGAGATCCATACCGTCCATCTCATGAGATGGACGGTGGAGATCCACCGAATCCATTTTTTTTTTAATTTAAAGAATGTTGGAATTAAAAAAAAAACTTCATCGTTCATCACCACCATCATCGTTCTTCGCCATCGATCGATCACTATCATGATCAATCATCCAAACACCATCATCAATCTCTAATCACCAAACCCTAACCCTCAAATTCAACCACCCAAACCCAAATCCAAACACAAACCTAGCCCTAATCCAAACAAAATCAAACCAAACTCTCAAACCCAGGAAAAAAATTCCAATCCCAGAAAAAAAAAATCAAACCAGAAAAAATAAAAAATCAAATCCAGTAACATAATCGAAGTGATTCTACTCGAAACCTAAACACAAACACAAACCCTAAAATCAACCACCAACATCAATCTCAAACACACAAACAACTGGTTCGATCCAACCTGGAATCAAACCCAAATATGGGTTTGAACCAGCACACCAACCCAATCCCACACCAAACGACCACCACTCAGTCCGCCCCCACCCATTCAAACCCAGAAAACTCCCACACCCAAACTCAATTGACGACGACGAAAAAGAATAAGAGAGAGAAAGCGATCAGTCGAGTTCATACCGACGGTGGCTAGGGTTTGATGTTGAAGATAAAGAGATGTTGAGATGAGAGAAGAGATCGTGAGAGAGAGGGAGAGAGATGAGAAAAAAAAAATATTCACAGATGGAGATGAGAGATAGAGATGAGAGATCGTGTGAGAGAAAGATTTTATTTTGTTTAGTTTTTTAATTTTTAATTTTTAATTTTTATTTGTTATTTATTTTGGTTTTTGTTTTTAATTATTTATAATATTAATTATTATTATGAAATTTAAAAATTACTATTATACCCTTTTTCCAGATGGTTTTTAGAAGCTTTTACCAAATTTTCCATAATACCCCTGTTGACCTAACAGAAGTCAATGAAAAACTAATGGAATTGAACGGTAGGGACCGAAATAGTTATTGTCAGAGAACTAGTGGACTAAAGTTAGTAATTTTAAAAACTAGTGGACTAAAGTTAGTAATTTAAAAAACTAGTGGATCAAACCCATATTAACGCTAGTTAGAGGGACTAAAATCTTAGTATCCTTTTTTTATGTTACATATTCTGATTTAATTATCTTAATTAATTTTATTTTTTTTTAAATAAGTTTGATTAGATAATCATCTGTATCCGAGGTACGAAAAATGAGTAAGAATTTAGCTATTATACATAATTGGAAGTACA
Source organism: Dipteronia dyeriana (assembly GCA_032871835.1). Lineage (NCBI taxonomy): Eukaryota > Viridiplantae > Streptophyta > Magnoliopsida > Sapindales > Sapindaceae > Dipteronia > Dipteronia dyeriana. The sequence goes on from CM065295.1 coordinate 13,605,175, forward strand.
AGTGATAATTAGTACTGGCCTTGAGTTTTTGGGGCCCATAATGAATATTGAAAATGGACCTTTTTATTCAATCCAGTATCTAGAATCTTGCAAAATCCAGTATTTAATAATTTATTTATTTATATATATATATATGCTAAATTATTTTTGAAAAAAAATTACAAAAACTTAATCAAAGTAAGTTTCATCAAGTTTATATCACGATATATAAAAAAAATACATATGAGCAAATAGACATGTATAACAGTTACTACTCAAACAAACAACGTACATAAATAAAGAGAGAAGAACTTGCTTATAAATGAGAATGGAGGAGACATTCTCCTTTTTTCTAGAATTTTAAAAAATTAAATGAAATAAACGGTATATTTGGTAATGTTTAGGGTGTGCTTACAAAATATATATTTTTTTAAAAAAAAAACTCTTAATGAGATGTAATTAGGGGTGTGCATTAAGTTACGAATCGAACCGAATCGAATCGAAAAATGGGTATTCGAATCGATTCGTAGCATTAATTAGGTTTAAACCGGTTTAAAAAATGAAAACCAAAATTCTTTTAGGTTCAAACCGGTTTGGTTTTTTAAAAACCGGATTGAACCTAATAAACCAAGTATATAACTTAAAAAAAAATCATAATATTAGTTTGGAGTTAGGAATATATTTGTTATTAACTTATTATTATGTAATATGTTTTTAACTGATTTATTATATATATATATATATATATATATATATATATATATATATAAGTCAGGTTTAATTTGAGTTTTTTGGCTTTGGGCTATACAAATGTCCAAAATTAGTATCTAACAACCAATTATTGTTAAAAATAAATACAAAAGACCAATTAAGCTAGCCGCCCCATTAGGTCCAAAACCATATTGAATTGAATCACGTAAAATATGCTCAATTCAATTCGGTTATCATTTCTTATTAAGTTTAAACCGGTTCAATTTTGGATGAATCGAAATATTTTAGGTTCAATTGAGTTTTACTCAAAATCGAATCGAATAAAACCGTGCCCACTAGGGATGGCAATTTGATCCACACCCGCAGGCACCCGCTCGAACCCGACCCTGTAGGGGTCGGGTGTGGATGGTGAATTTACGACCCGTGAACCCGTTTAATGAAAAATCAAGTGGGTTCGAGGGCGGGTGCAGGTTGAAAAAATGAACCCGTGGGTTGGACCCGCGAACCCGTATAAATAAAATACTTGTATATAAATATACATAGACATTTGAATTATTTTTAGTCGATTTATTTTTATAGTTATTATTGTTTTGTAATGTATCAAGTAGGGAATTAGAAATGAAAATTTAATTCAATTAAGTATTCAACAGGTGATTACATGTGGAAAATTACAAATGACAAATAGCGGGTTCGCGGGTTCGTAGGTTACGGGTTTGTGGGTATCCCGTGGGTGAACCATCCACCCATGAACCAATATTGTTTCGCGGGTGAGGGTATGGGTGCAGCCATAACCCGAGGGGTTAAAATCCGCCCGCGAACCCGCTTACCTACGCGGGTTCGAGGGCGGGCGTGGGTGAGAAAAAATTTCGTAGGTGAGGGTTTGGATTTTACAAAACCCACCCGAATCCGACCCGCTGCCATCCCTAGTGCCCACCCTTAGATGTAATGTAAAGAGGAATGATATGTATATACAAAAAGGAATGTACTAACAAATTTTTAGGGGTGTCAATAGAGCTAATCATTTGCTTTTAACAATTCTGATGAAAATCCTATTGAACCCAATCTTTATATAAGAAGTTAAGTTCCACTTTTGTTTTGAGGGCCCAAATTTGATATAATTACGTGAAGTTTGAAAAATAAAAACTAAATATGATCCCGTTATTTGTCAAAGATCCAAGCAACTAAACACAAAAAATAAAAATACAGAATTGGCCCTTTTTTGGGCATTGGCCAGGTGCCCCTAGCACTTTACCTCAGGGTCGACTTTGCTGATAATATAGGTTCAGTTTGCATCTGCTTAAACACGATCCGTTAAGTTTTTGCTCAACTCGAATAAGCCTTATTATGTTTATCGTGTTATAAGTTGAAACTCAAACATCCACTGGTACATAACGGTTTTTATTTTTATTTTAAATATTACATTAATTCAAGATTCATCCCATCTTTTCGGCTTCACATTTAAGTTCTCTAACAAAAGTTAATGTCTTCAATATTCAATATTAAACTATGAGCAAATCCCACTAAACCTCCCCGAGGTTTGATCCATTGCACCTAGAAACAATTTTATCATTAATTGATAATTGCATCTCCTGTTATTAGGTCAAAGTTAACCGTTGAATAATTGTTATCTTTAAACGACTTGACTACCATTGATCCCTGAATTAAATTAATAAAAAAAAAATGGATCTCCACCGTGATGGTGGAGATCAAACATAATTTTAAATAATTGAAAATTGAATTGAATTAGAAAATATATAAATTAAAAGATAAAAATAAATTTAAAACAAAACAATTTTGAAAAGCAAAAATTGAAAATAAAATTGAAAAACTAGAAAAATATATTATATTTTATAAATATCATTGATGAATCTCACTTGCACAAACAATGATATTTTTTTTCCAGTTTTTCAATTTTTTATTGTATTTTTTACTTTTAAATTTGTTTTGTTTTTAAATTTCCTTTTTTCTTTTAATTTATATATTTTCTAATTCAATTCAATTTTCAAATATATCAATCATTTGATTATAAATTAATGATGTTGAAGCATAGTTATTAAAATACAAATCACAAGAAACACACATAAACAACAAAAAGAAAAAGAAAAAAATCTAGAGAGAGAGTGAGATATAGAAGCTGACCCCATTTGAGGAGTTCGTCCCAAACTGTTGTTGAGTTGAAGAATACCATAGTCAGAAGTATCGAAACTCCCATTAAATGATTTGCTAAAACCATGACCATGACCATCACTAGTTGTTGGTTCTTTTTTAAAGCTCTACAAAAGAGACATTCACTGGATTGAATAATAGAATATTAGTAAATTAAACCAATTAATCGGATATATCAATAATAATTATATAAAAAAAACAATTAACTGGACTAAAAACATGGAAAAAAGCATGGGTTCACACTATCAACTCCGTATCTCACTTAATAAAAACTCCATAAATCAACACCCACACCAACAAATACATCAGTCCCCAAGCGAAAAACCAAGGAAAGATAAGTTAACATATAATTAATGTTTGAATCCTCATACACCTCAATTTCAAATTTCACAAAAGCTTATCTTGAACCAAAAATTGTATGCATACACAACAACCCAACAAAGAAATCACTCCCCCATCAAAAGAACATCTAGTGATATCAGAAATTAGTAAAACAAACTACTATAAAAACAAAAATAAAATCATACTCGGAAACAAACACACTAATCCTCAAACAAAAAACCAAGGCAAGAGAAGCACCCAATATGTTGAAAATCTCGTCTGGTCTAACCAGAACCGTCTCCAGATATTTTGGGATCCGAGCGATTTTTTGATATTAACAGAAATTGGGACCCTATATAATTAAAAAAAAATATTCATTTACCAAATACATTGTATTCCATATAAATTAAAACAAAAAAAAATATCGTTTCTAAAAACATAAAAACAAAACATTGTTTACGTTTTTATTCTTCTTGCTTTTTGAAGTGCAAATTTACTAACTATACTACTACCATCAAGACTTTTTTCTTGATAGATAACATAGTCAATCCGCTCAACCTATCTTGTGACATTGTTGACAGAAGATAATTTTTAATCAACTTTAGCTTTAAAAAACTGCTCTCCGTAGTAGCAATTGTAATTGGAACAATAAAGGTTAAAATAGACTTTGGAACAATATTCTTCAGCTTACTAAAGAGACCTGAGACTCTATGCAAAAAGATTAAAAGAATCAAAGTTAGAAGATTCAAATAGCACCCGTAAGGCCGTAATCTATATGACTATATTACATGATGAATTATTTCAAAGCAAAACATGGTAGTATTTAGAAGAACTAGGGAAAAAAATTAAACTCAAATTAATTTAAACCTATTCAGTCATTACATAGAATACAACACACACACTGTTTTACTATTGTAAATAATATAAATAATTAAAAGATGAATCAAAATCAATATGTAGAAATTAATTGAAAACAAAAACCATACCTTTACATCTTCAATTATTTAATATTGACAAATAACAACACACTAACACAAAGAAGGAAGACGTAAGCCAGAATCAAAACGAAGCAAACCAAATATATATATATATATATATATATATATATATATATATATGAAAGACCAAAAAATAGAAAGAGTAAGTAAAGTGAGTAAATAAATTTGTTTTTGTTTTAAATAAATTAGTGGTGTTTAGAAATCAGAATCAGTGAATCACAAGAACTAAGTCTATTGGGCATTTGGATTGTGGGCCTAATTTTTTGTTTTTAATTGAATTGATTCATTACCATATTTGGTCGAACCAAGTCTTTATTTTGAACCCTGTTTATATATAAATATATTGGGTTGTGTGGCCCCAAATAAAAAGAAGAAAATTGAATCAGTTGGGACCCTAGTAAAATGCTAGGCTTGTTGGGCCCATGGGCCGGGCATTGGTCTAACTGAGAAGCGCTTGGGCTCTCAAATTCAGCCACTGATGCACCTATATAATGTTGGGTTCTTGGTATACCGATTACGTAGGGAAGGAAGTTTAAAAAAAAAATATTTCAAAGAAATATTGAGACCAGTAAAACCTATGATCTATTTTTCAGAACAGTATAATAAGAATTCGAAATCGATAATAAAGAGAAGAGAAGAAAAGAAACTATTTCTTCATACTTGCATAGGAGGCTCCTTCTCTTTAATTCAATCCGCTCCTGCTTTGAACCACTTGATCTTCTTGGCTATCTATCGGGATTGGTAACGGCGTATGGACACGTTACGACACTCAAAAACAACAGGAGAGCACATATAGAAGAAGAATTTTTTTTCTTTTGGTCAAACTCTAGAACACTTCTAGGTTAATTTTTTTTTCTTTTCTCCGCTCAAAACTCTTTTGATTGTATGTTCAAAAACATATATCACATATATATATATATATATATATATATATATATATATATAATTAAACTATTTTAATTAAATCTTTTAAAATATCTGATATCTTTAAAGATATCAATTAATAGTTTTTGATTTGAATTCAAACTTTTTAAAATTTAAATTTAAATATTTAATTTAATAAAATAAAATAATCATATTATCGGTACATTTTGTTATTGAAACTGATACCTTAGGTGTGGTCCAGTTGGTGAATTCAGGTAACCTTTCCTTGGCAGATATAGGGCAAGTGATCGAAGATATTATTTCTCGTCTCCAGGGGGTTAGAATTGATTCTGTTCTTCACGAGTATAGGAAGGCAAATGTTGTTGCATACACTCTTTCGTAATTGGGTTTGACAGTCTTTGATGACTGTTTTTGGTTGGAAGAGTTCCCTCCGTGTGGAGAGGTTTTTATTGAAAGATTTTTAAGGTTAATGTAATTCTCTTTGCTTTTTAATAAAATTTCTTAATTAAAAAAATATCCTTACCGTAAATATATTGTCTAATCTTTACAGGTGTCAATATTATAATTCGTAATAGTCATAATAATTTAAAAAAAAAATGGAGGTAACGTGATAGGTCACGGTATTAATGATTGCTTTTAGACTGCTTCTTTGATCAAGAAGGTATTAATAATATCGTAACGTTACTTACTAATTCTATGATTTTACAAAACTAGATTTTTTAATTTTTTAATATTATCAAGTTGATAATCATAATTACGTAATGAGATTGGTCCAGATATACTCCTAACTCACACTAGCTTATACTATAAGGTTGTGGGTTTGAGTCATGTCTCCTTTCCAATCTTCGAATTATTATAATATTTCATACATATATAACAATATAAAGTTGGCTTCATAGTCACCGCTGGCCCTTCTACTAGGCTAGAGGGGTAGCCTCCCCGAGCTCATTTTTAAAAGGGCCACATTTCTATGTTTTGAGTATTAGTTTAGAGGTCTATTTTCATGTTTACATATTACTACTATTAGTATTTTAGGGGATCATTTTTATACTTACATATTTTGACGTTTTATGGGCCTATTTTTGTTTTATTTTATTTATAGAAAACTCAAATATTTGCTTTGTGTATTAGTCCAAATGTTTGGGATCAGAGAAAATGTTCATCTTGATCAAAGTTGGCTGAAAAGGTAAAACAAAACAAGAAATAAAATAAAATAAAATTGGGCCCATTAGAAATAAAGTCCAAAAAGAAAGGTTTGATTTAGGTATATCACTGGAGGTCCAATAAGGTTTCTTCACTTTCTTGTTCTCAAATTCTATTTTTTTCATTTATTTTAACTTCTCAGCTCTTAACAAGTCAACGACTCAACACTCCATTTTCTACTCATCTCTCTAGGACTCTATTTCCTCTGTTTCAGTGTTCCTTATTTCACATCCTCACTTCAATTTTCTACTCTTACTCTTTTAGTTACAAATTCTCTCAGGCATGGCCGACCCTGGGGTGGTGCAACAAGTGTAACCACCATTGCCCCATTTTTTTTTTCAAAGCCAATATGTCGTATTGGGTTTTGGATACATAAATTTGGGCCTAATGTGAGTTGTTATGTCTATAGAAAAAAGAATTGTGGCTCTGAAATGTCCAATTTATTTTTTAATTATATGTATAGAATATATTAAAAAAAGTGTGGGACCTAATTTGTAACAACACCATATTCCCTAAATGACATTTTATAGTGCCCATTTTTGCATTTTTAAAAATTTTCACCCCGAACCCTAAAATTACTAGGGTCGGTCCTGTTCATAGTGTTACAAAACTATAATCAAGACTAGATCGGTAATTATTATTTGAATATATGAAGGCTTAGAAAAAACAAGGATGATTCGAATTGGTGTATATTGATGGATGACCTTATAACTCAAAAAACTTATCTATTGGGTTTTGACATCCATTGGTATATATACTATTTTCTTGTTATATGTGTTACCTTATCGAGCTTTACATGTGGGTTCTCTAATACGTGATCACCTCACACAGGCTCCACCTTACACAGGCTCCACCTGATCACCTATTGCAGTTGAAGTTGGGATTCTCCGGAACGGAGACAAAGTTGACACGGCAGAAACCGAGGATTTCACTGGCTTTCTTAGTTATGGACGCAGGATCCTGAAATTGTTGTTCCTGATCTTTAATACATTGAAAAACCACTTGCCTGTCTCCAGGAAATAGAGCTCTATTTGTCAGGTATTTGACATTGTTGCAGCAGCTTTTCGATGGGATGCCTACGCTCCCTCCCTTGTAGTTTAAGCACGGAATGAGTAAAGAGTTCACCTCTCTGCAACTTATAATAGCCTTACTTGGCTCCACCATGAGTAGAGCAGCTGCAACCACCACCACCATCACTGCTAGAACTTCAGGGCCAACTACCTTCGGCTCAGTTTGGCATTGTTGTGCTGTGGGGAGAAGTGCTTTTAGAATTGCTGTTGGAGGAATTGCTTTTGGAATTACTGTGGGAGGAATTGCTTTTGGAATTAGCTGAGTGTTTGGTAAACTGATTTTCAAAAATGCTGTGAGAACTAAAAGTAATTTCAATGTGTTTGGTAAACTGATGTAAAAAGTGTTGTGAGTGTGTAAAATTACTAAAAAGATAAAGACATCTAAATGGTACTAATTGTTATACTTTACATTTTTCTTATTTATTTGTATTTGGTGTTAACTGTTATATAATTATGGTACTTTATTGAATTAATTAGTCCCATTTTTTATTCTACTTTATTTAATTAATTAATCCTATTTATTTATTTATTTATTTATTTATTTTATTCTACTTTAATTTTTATTTTTTTTTATTTTACTTTATTGAATTAATTATGGCAACCTTTTTTTTTGTATAAAAATATAAGCCCAAATTATTTTGTTAAATTTCGTTAAAGGCAAGGACAAAGTTGGAAAGTTAGTAAAATTTCATTTAATATCATTGTAGCACGTTTTCTAAAAGCAGAAGCCAAAATCCTAAAGCATGTATTTGTAGCTTCTCAAAAACTCAGTTGGGAGAAGTTAAAAGTGACCAAAAGCACTTCCCCACGATTTTACCAAACACCCTGTCTGAGGTCTAGAATCACTTTTGACCCCAAAAGCAGCTGGAAAAGTAATACCAAACTGAGCCTTCATCTTCTAGATCAATCAATTTAGTTTTTCTCAGTTGGGTGCGTATGTTAATTACAACTTACAAAACTCTTTCTCAGGTAAGTAATAAGTGCTAAAAGTGGTGGTAAAGAAGTTGTTTTGATTTATGTTGCATGCATTAATGCTGAGATTTATATCAATTTAATGTTAATTTTATAATCAAATCATGCATTCCACGAAAAACTAAACAAATCGTTACCTGATTATTTGAATACTTGCAAACTGCATAACGAGATTTTATTGTTAAACAAATTTTATTTATTTATTTCGAGTCCAATAGGGATTTAATTATTTGAAAGGGATTTTTTTTTATATTTGATTCCTTCGTATCACCTCTAAGATCCACTTATATATAAATATTATAATATATAATAATAATAATAATAATTCTCTAATCACAATGTTTAGTATTTTGTTTTGTAGCATTTCAGTTTTTTTTAATGGCAAACTTTATTGGAAAAAGCCAAAGAATGCTAAGAACAAGATACAAACGAAGCCTAAACTCAGACCGAGCAAAACCCAAAAACAAGCTAAACAAATCCGTCGCAAACCATAGCTCAACAAACCCACAAGGCAACATTGAAGAAAATTGCAGCAAGCAGCCTAAAAAACCACCCAAAAAAAACGCCCTAGAGCAAAAACTAAAATGCAAGCACAAAAAACTTGAGCAGACCCCAACACCAAACACCAAAAAACCGGAAAGCTCATCACTTTATAGCCTTGTGTTTGAGCACCAACCTTCTCATCAAATCCCGAAACCTATTATCATTTATCTCCTTCCTATTAACGATAATTTATAACAACTCCTTTTTTCTACCGTAGAAGTTGAACCCTATGGCCATACCTTTTTCAAACATCTTCACGATTCCATCCTCAAGATTCCACGTCACCTTGTTAATAACCCCAGAATTCTGCTGTTTCATTTTCTCACAAGCCCTGGAACTCGTCAGAATCATATTGTGCCCTTTCATCAAACCCATGCTTTTACTCACTCCTCTTCTTTTCGAGACACCCGGAGAAACCACACTGCTAGGCAGAATTTCCTCCATTCTTGAAAAGTTGACTCCATTTAAACCTTCTGCATGAACCTCGAGTTGATTAGGACCGTTTCAGTTAGAGAAGCATCATATATAATAATTATATGGTCAGAACGAGTATTGAAAAAAAAATCAGAACCTTAAAAAGCAATTTCATAATCTTCATGATCAGAGAAACACCCTTAGGTAGCCAAGAGAGGCCGAGAGGGGGACCTCCCTAAATAAAATTTTAAGATTTCTTTTCTATAAAATTACAAAATCACCATTAAATTTAGAAACTTTTTCACTTTGACCCTGCAAATTTTTTATTTTTTTTGTTATAGTATATGGTTCCTTCAAACAAAAATTGTTGGCTCCACAATTTTAAGGCACATTTTATAGTCAAACCACATATATGATATATATGTCCACACGATTGTACGGAAGCACAAAAATTAACACACATGTTAATTTCTGCTTTTTTTAGGGCAACATCCACATGTTTCAGTTACTTTTTTAGTGGATAATAATACCATGTGATCTAGGATTAGGATTTGATAGATATTATACTGTTATATTCCCAATTATTAATATTTAATATTAACCCTTCAAAATAATTAATAATTCAAAAGGTCTATAATCATAAATGAAGATTATTTTTTTCCTATAATAGTGGCGACTCGAATGAACATTATTATCATTAAACCACTTTGGGTGATGGTATCAGAAATTAAGATTAGTATACATCATCCTTTAAAATACATGAAGAGATTCAATTTCTCTTCTTCTTTTTTACAGTATAAAGACATTCAATTTCTTTATTTTATAATAAAAATTCATTTGCTTTGAAAGTTCCCTAAAACGTGTGTGTCTATAAACCTAAAGGGGGTGAATAGGTTTTAATCGAATCAATTACTGATTTTTCGATTAATCAATACTAACACAAATTACTCCAAATGGGAAAAACCACGAGTTGATATGTGCATCACACTCGATCCTCAAATCCACTATTGAATGAAAGTTTACAACCTAGGTTGACCTCCCGTCACACCCTCCAGTTACTAATCCTTTCACTCTACCCAACGGGCCTTAATAGTGATTCTTGATCTATTTGCTTATGCACTAACCACTTAGTCACAAGACTTAACCTCGATGAAAAGTCAAAACAACCTAAGTGAATATGATAAAATATTCACTAACCAATTAATGTTAGGCAATACTAAATGCATATCTAGGAATTCAAGGATGTCAATAAAAGCAATTCCTAGATATTAATGTCTATATGAATGCTCATAAGACCTAACTAAATATAGATATGAAAGTCTAATATATAGTCATCAACAAAGAGCCAATCAACCCAAGTTATCATAAAACATGGCAAAGAACAATCAATGCAATTAACAAATGCAATCAATTAGACCTAAACAATATCTAAATGCAAAGTATAAAGATTTAGCTAGAAGGGCAAAATGGTCACAAATCCTAGCTATCACAAAATATAAATCTCAACCAACAATCAACAATCCAAGCATGTTATAGATGTAATTAAACTCAATGACATGCATTTAATCAACAATAATTGCTAAACCTAGGCATACATGTCATAAGAATGGAACAAGAGATTCTAGGGCATGTAGAAATTATCTAATCAAAGACAAACAAGAAAATCCATGCTTGGAAGATGTAGGAAGATGTAAGAAGATGCTAGATACTCATGGATTGGAGTTTGGTTGAGTCAAGATGAGTTTTTGAGAGCTCTTTCTCTATTAGAGTTAATTTCTCTCTCAAAGAAAAGCTTGGACAATAAAAATGATTTCTTGAACTCCCTTAGCCAAAGAGAAGAGAAGAGAAGAGAACATATATACATTGTACCCTACACGAAACTGTATCATTTTTGAACAAAGGGCAACTAATTCCTGTCATGACCGTTGTACGTGCCGCGGCCTAGGCCTAGGCAAGTGTCCAGACCGCGGTCCATGCAGCATGGCACAGATGGATATTACCGCTGCCTAGGTCGCTGGCTAGGCATGTGCTCCAAAAGTGGTCTAGACCGCAGTACACGCCTGGGAACCTCCGCTTGGGAAACCGTTGTGCATGCAACGTGCACATACCGCAGTAGAAGCAGTGTGCAACGCCTGGAGAACACCGTTGTACATACCGCGGTGGAGGAAATGCACCGGGAGCGGTCCCAACCGCGGTCAAGAGGAAAATCCTCTTCTAAGGGCAAACTAAATGCATCAAACACTCAAGCAAGAGTTATGGCAAAAAGACACACAAATTGACATATAAGCAAGCATGCAAGATGATCAAAACATGCATGAGAGTGTGTGTGCACTAAAAACTCTTCAAACAATGTTAAGTAAGTGATTTACCTTTTGAAGCTTGAGCTAGGTCTTAAATAATGATGGTCTAAACTACCCTTACACATTTAACCTCAAATGTGGTTGTTAACGAAATGAGTCGATCGAAAACTGAGGAACTTACATACTTGGTCCATTTAATGTGTTTATATAGTCATGAATCCTATTATAGTTAGGAATCATATTAAATATTAATAATTGGGATTGGGAATAAAGGATTACAAAACAAGCCAACATTTGCTTCTCACAATTGTCTACAATTAGACCACTTAAAGATAACTCATATAGTCATATGAGATACAAGTTAAGGTAACTTAAAAACGAAAAAAACAACTCACATAACTCATAAGACACAAGTTGAGGTACTTAAAAAAACGATAACTCACATACTAGCGAGAGAATCAAGCATTAAAAAGCTACAATAACCTGGAAATTATGCTAATTATTTAAACAATAAATTACTAATACTACATCGGTCAAAATGTGACAATTTTTTTAGCGATTAACACATAATTTTATTAAATTTTTGAACAATATAACATTATTGGTAATTTTTTTAACAATATAACATTACTAGTATTTAAGAACTTATTGTATGATATCAATCACACTTTACATACTTTTAATACTAAAAGTGAAACTCAAATTCATGATAAATTTTTCTAGTTTCTAAAATTATTTTCGAGTCAGAAAATCAAAATCACATATGTGCTTTTTAATTATATGACGAGAAAAGTGAAGAAATTTATATTTTGAAATCTTGTCATACAAATAATACATATAAAAGGAAAAAAAAATTAAACATTATTTCTTACAGAATGAGCATAGAAATAAGTCACTAATTTCCAAAAATCATGACTTAAGCAATTCTAAGATGATTTATCTGTTTGTCTCACGCTTTAAGAAATCATGTAAGATCTTTGAGAGATTTACATCCAATAAAGTAACACAGGTGTACAATTTAATTGACACAATCAAAAGGTACATTTTTCGATCAAAAGGTACATTTTTCGATAGTGAAAATCGTAAAAAAAAAAAAAACCTTAAATATAGAATGAATTATTATTTTTAACCAAATTTTAATTTTTTATTGTTTGTAACCAATCATTATAATATATTATTATTTTTTTGTCCATGAATTATAAAACCATCATTTTATCCTCTTTTTTCCTTTAATTTCTTTTCTCTCAATTACTTATCTCTCTATCACTCATATCTTTATCAAATCATTTTTGTTAAGAAATTAAAGTAATTTTGAAGGAAAATCGTAAAAAACCAAGATTTGGAAAGAGTTTTTTAAAAATTTCGAATTTGTTGTTGAATCTCTCCTCAAAACTTCAAAGTTTATAAATATTCAATTTCAATAGCATTATTGTATTTCTTAGATTATATTGTTGATGGGTATTTGTTATTTTGTTTTAATTTTGAAGTTTTTTTATTGAAAATGAAAGAAACTTCGATTTCGGTTCGAAATTATATGTCACGCAGTGTGTCACGGTAAAAGCAGAACCGGTCTTGAGGTTCTTAAGGTCCGGGGCAAAAATGTAAAGATTAGGTCCCATTTGTATATTCATATATATATACATGTTTTTAAATATTTAACCAAAAAATGATAATTACATTAAAGATTCAATAAAATCATAAAATTAATGAGTATCAAAACATCATATTTTTTTATTGAATAAAATTGGTTGGAGAACACCAGCAGTACATACAAGATAGCAGAAAAACAACCGACATCCGGACACTGTAACATAAATTTGGACAGACCCTTTGCCATCCTATTAACCTGCTTGTCTGTGTGACTAAAAAACACCCAATCTTGTCGATGTGTCATCTGGACTCTATATCAAAACATCATTGAAAATGTCTTCTTCTTGCATTTTGAGAAGCAAATTCATTAATAACTTTTTCAAATTCAATCTTTTCCAACGTTTCCTTTTCAATACATAATATCGTCAACCCATTTAACATTTCTTGTGACATAGTGGACCGTAAATAAGATTTCAGTATTTTTAATTTAGAAAAACTTCTTTCTGCGGATGCCGCAGTTACAGGTATAGTCAACAATATTCTATAAGCAATTGATATATTCGGAAAATAATCCGAATCTTTTACAAACTCTAGTATTTCAATTGCAGTCTTTTTTTCTTTTGGTAAGACAACTTGTAACACTCTCAAATCAGAAAATAAATCATTTGAATCAACATCCAAAAATTTATCATGTTTTAGAGCACTTTCAAGATTTACATAACATTCTTTCAATTTACTATCATATAACGAAAGTAACTTTTTCGAATCATATAAGAGCCCAAAAATATGTTCAAATATTAACAATTGTTCAAATATATTCTTAAGGAAGCAATAGCAATATCAATTACAACAAGAAAATAATTCACTCTAAAAGATTCTTCAACAGATTGTGTTATATCCTCATGTGCATCCTCATCAAACTATTTCTTTCTACGAATTTGACGTTTTTATAACAAAAATTGGTTCAATTTCCATATCATATGCAATACTTTTGGTAGAAATCACAGCATATGTAAACCCATTTTCTCTATAATTTTCAAAACAACAAATGACCCCCTTCAAATGTTCTATGGCAACATCAATACATATATCTTTAGATTGCAACATTTTGCTAACCACGTTTATATAAAACAATATATCATGCCAAATAATCATGCCTACTAAAAAATCAAAATTTTCAAGTTCATTTGCTAAACTTTCAACTTCGTTTTTTGTTTTGGCATCATCTCTATTGTCAAATAATACTAAAAAGTTTTTTTTATTTTGGGAGTTTGATATTTTATGGCTTTAACACTATTAATACGACGTTTCCAACGTGTTGTGGACTATGTTTTCGGAGTTAAGCCACCAACATGATCTTGAAAAAATTTCCATCTTTTTGTAGAGCTAGAAAACAATGAATAAATCCGTTGAACAACTCCGAAAAAAGATACCGCTTTAACACAAGAGTTAGCCATGTCACACACAATTAGATTAAGGCTCAGTTTGGCATTGTTGTGCTGTGGGGAGAAGTGCTTCTGAAATTGCTGTGGGGGGAATTGCTGTGGGGGGAATTGCTTTTGGAATTGCTGTGGGAAGAATCAGCTGAGTGTTTGGTAAACTGATTTTCAAAAATGCTGTGAGAACTAAAAGCAATTTTAATGTGTTTGGTAAACTGATATAAAAAGTGTTGTGAGTGTGTAAAATTACTAAAAGGACAAAGACATCTAAATGATACTAATTTGCTATACTTTACATTTTTCTTGTTTATTTATATTTAGTGTTAAGTGTTATATAATTATGGTACTTTATTGAATTAATTAGTCCCATTTTTTTATTCTACTTTATTTAATTAATTAGTCCTATTTCTTTATTTATTTATTTTATTCTACTTTATTTTTTATTTCATTTTTATTTTACTTTATTGAATTAATTATGGAAACATTTGTTTTTGTACAAAAATATAAGCCCAATTTTTTTTGTTAAATTTTGTTAAAGGCAAGGACAAAGTTGGAAAGTTAGTAAAATTTCATTTAATATCACTGTAGTGCGTTTTCTAAAAGCAGAAGCCAAAATCCAAAAGCATATATTTGTAGCTTCTCAAAAACTCAGTTGGGAGAAGCTAAAAGTGACCAAAAGCACTTCCCCACGATTTTACCAAACACAATGTCTGAGGTCCAGAATCACTTTTGACCATAAAAGCATCTGGGGAAGCAATGTCAAACTGAGCCTAAGACTATGAGAAGCACAATGCATGTACAAAGCTCTATGA
Source organism: Dipteronia dyeriana (assembly GCA_032871835.1). Classification (NCBI taxonomy): domain Eukaryota; kingdom Viridiplantae; phylum Streptophyta; class Magnoliopsida; order Sapindales; family Sapindaceae; genus Dipteronia; species Dipteronia dyeriana. The sequence goes on from CM065295.1 coordinate 13,620,578, forward strand.
TTTATTTCAAGTAATCTTTTTTGCACACCTTGATATTTCACTTTCATGTTAGATTCATTATCATAACCTTGACCCCTCACATTATTAATATCAAGACCAAGAGAGTTTAGTACAACTTGTAATTCATTAAAAAAAAACCTCATTCTGGATGTATCATCCACTTTAAAAAACTATAGAAAGTACTCTTTTACTTTTACGGTACTAGTGGACATATCTACACATCGAATTATCAAAGTCATTTGTTCTTGGTGACTTATATCGGGAGTACAATCAAGTATTACTGAAAAATATTTTACCACTTTGATTTTATTGATGATTGTACTTTTGATGTTCAAGGCTAATCTAGAAATCAACTCATTTTGAATTTTATGACCTGGATAGTGATAATGAATCATATTATGACTAATGCGCCGAAGATGCTCTTGCATAGCTGGATCAAACTCCGCTAACATTTCAATTAAACCCAAAAAGTTATCATTATTATTTTCGTAAATTCTCTTATTGGTTCCACGAAAAGGCAAATTATGCTTAGCAAGATATTTCACAACTGCAATGATTCTTACAAGAATATCTCTCTAACGATTTTTCTCTTTTGTAATTTGCTCTTATAGATTTTTATCAGTAATGTTATTCTTTTTTAATCTTATTTGTAAATCAATCCAATTGCTCATATTAGTGATATGCTCAATACTATTCTCATGTTAGCTAAGCCTCTCACTAACATGCTTCCAATCATTAAATCCATCATGTGCTAAAAGACTCTTCATATACACTTACTTAAATAACTTACAATAAAAACAATATATTTTGTCTACATTCTTTGAATACACTAACCATTTCCTATATTGAATCTCTCCATTTGGTAATTTTCTATTATAATATGAATATGAAAAATGTCTAGCTTTACCATCTAAAGGAAAGATGAGATTTGGTTCTCCAATAGGACCATTTTCCACTAATATATCAATAATTTTATTATCAAGGTTTGCCTAAATTCCAGGATCATAAATATCCAAATGAGAAGTTGGTTGTTCTATTTCGTTGCCCAAATTCCCATTATCATTCATATCAAACATATTATCATCATTGAGTTGATTTTCATCATTTTCAAATTCATTATCCAAATTTTTATTATCATTAATATCATTCACATCATGATCTTTGAGTTGACATGTCAAATGAAGAGTAGGGTTTTGTGATTCAAGTGACTCTACATTTTTAGTAAGGAATTTTTCAAAAGCTCCATTCTGAGACTGTGTCAATTTTTCTATTATTTATCTTTTTTTCTTTTTTCATATCTAGGTGGTTGTTTTTTAGTAAAAAAATTACTAATAACTAAAATAAGTAAATAACAAATTAACAATATTCAATAAAATACTAATAACTAAAATTAATAGCAAACAAACTAACAAATTAACAATCAATCAATCACAGTGAAACATTGACAGTTCAAACACTACAATGAAACTTGTCTAGCATTCAACTATTCAAGCAACTGGATTCAGCAATTCAAACAACTGGCAGTCCTACAACCAGAGCCGATTCTGACTTCCTGAGGTCCAAGATTAATTTTTTTCCTGAAAAATACAATATAAACAATAATTACTCGAATTTGAAAATAGAAACAGAAAGGAAGAATGTGAAAATTACATTCTGTCACTGGATTGAATATTTGAATCTGTCACTACTCATTAAATATTATAAATAATATATCATAAAATAAACAAATATTTGAAAATAAAAACATTAAAAAAAGAAAAGAAATAGAATGCCTTTTTTTTTCCTTCTAATTATCTATTTATTTTTCCAAATATTGATCACTTGCACATGATCCCCTTCTTGATTATGCTTAAATAATTCACCTTTTTTTTTCTTCAGAGTATATATAAGATGCTCTATTTTTTCTGTTGTGGTGGTTTAGTCAATAGTCATAGAGAGTCGGTCAATCGTTCCATTTCTTTCTTTCTTTCCTCGGTCTAAAGACTCTAAACATAAACTCACTTCCTAATTTCCTATCTATGTCAATCTTTGTGGGATATTCAGGAATTAGCACTTATTAATCGGAAATTTAAATTACAAATAGATTACTAAAGTATTAAAATAAAAATTACAAATAAAAACGAAATTAGAAATTAGAATTATAGAGATAACCTGGAGCTGGAGGACTGTGACTCTGTGAGACTGTGACTTTGAATCTCTAAGAGAGACTATCAGATTAAGAGTGTTAGTGTGTGAGATATGAGAAATTGAGATGAGAGATTAAGAGAATGTAAAAAGAGAGAATTAGAGAAAAAAAACAAAGAAGTGAAAAACTGAGATTGTAAACCCTCTCTCTCTGAGAGAGACTGGGAGTGTGAGATTTGAGAGATTGAGATAAGAGGTCGAGAGAATGTAATGAGTCAAACAGAGAGAATTAGAGAAAAAATGAAGAACTGAGATGGTATGCGTGAGAGTGTGAGATTGAGAGAGATGTGTGAGGAGAAAATAAATAATAAAAAAGAGAAAAGTAATGATTAAATAAAATTAATAAAATATAAAAATAGTTGTTTTTTTTTGTTTTATATGAGTAACGAGTTGTAACTTTTTGTCTTGAGCAGTGAACTAATGTGTAGTGTGTTTTACGAGTGGACTATTGTGTTTTACAAGATTTATGTTGGGTGGGGTTTTATCTTATTTGTTGAACTTATCGTAGGCCCTTTTTTATATATTGCAAATACTCATTTCATATATCCAAAGGCCCCCAAATTGATAGGCCCTGGGCCGGCGCTCCGGTTTAGGACCAGCTCTGGGTAAAAGTGATACAACTTGGTTATTTCATGTTTAAAGTGACACATCGCCTAATATTGTGCAATCATGTATTATTTAAATACATGAAATATTTCATGCACAACATGGCATACATAAGATGCACAACATGACATACATAAGATATTGTATGCCAACATGACATACATGAGATATTTCATGCTCGACATGACATATATGAGATATTTTATGTACAACATGATATATATGGGATATTTCATGCATTCCATGAAATACTGTATAAATATGATATTATTTCATGTTTAACGTGACACATCGCCTAATATTGTGTGATCGTGTATTTTTAAAATACATGAGATATTTCATGAACAACATGACATACATGAGATATTTCATGAACAACATGACATACATGAGATATTTTATGTCCAACATAACATATATGAGATATTTCATATCCAACACGACACACATGAGATATTTCATACCCAACATGACATATATGAGACATTTCATAGACAACATGATATATATGGGATATTTCATACCTTCCATGAAATACTACATAAATAAGATACTTCATAACCAACATGACATACATAGGATATTTCATGTCCAACATGACATATATGAAATATTTCACGCACAACATGATATACATGGGATATTTCATGTCTTACATGAAATACTACATAAAGAGGATGTTTTATACCTAACATGATATACATAAGATATTTCATGTCCAACATGATATACATAGGATATTTCATATCCAACATGAAATACATTGGATATGTCATTCTTAATGTAACATACATGAGATAGTTCATGCAAAACATGACATACATGAGATAGTTCATGCAAAACATAACATACATGAGATATATCCTTAGGAAATATGAAATATTGTTTTTCTTACAATTTTTTTTTTATGAACTGATTTTTTTTTCAATTGTTAATTTCTTCAGGAACTACGAAAAGCTTTAAGTTAGCAATCAATTACAATAGTCAATGGGACAATTTAGATTACATGGATGGGGAACTTATTGGTGTTGGGGTTTATGCCCTAAATATGTAATTTGTAAATAGATTTATGAAATAAATAAAATAAAATTTTAATTCATTATTGTTGTGTTGTTTATTTTATAACTTGTGCATATTAACATCCTAGATTGCCGAATGTAATCTCGAACTGTGTATATGAGTGTCATATACGGATGTATACAGTAAGCGACGTGCAATCTAAATAGTTCATAGATAGCAAATAAAGTTGTGTACTTTATTTGTGGTTAATTTATAGCTGCGGTCCATTCCATAATGTACGGTGATTCTATCATGAATCATTCATATGAGATATGGGAATGGAGGCACCTTGTATAATGTGATCATATAAGACTAGGTCATGATCTATATGAATCTCTCACCAAGATCCGTTTACCGATGAGATTCATATATATCAACTAATGATGGCTATATATGAGTGATCTTAATCCTAAGTGTTATATCAACTCCTTCAGGTTAGATCATGGTCTTTGATATACCATGGGTGAGATCGGATGCAGTTCCTGATCAATATGCTCAGTTTGTTGGGATTGCGGTTTGACTTGTGGCTAAGAAGGTTTACAATAGTGGAATCCAATCATTCTTGTGATAAGTAGATGGTAGTTCCCTTAAGAGTTGATTCAGGGGTTGGACAATATGTGCATTCTCCTAATTCCATGAGGAAATAGAATTTATTGTCCATTAGAGAATCAATGGTACTTAATGGATATATGTGATTAGAGGGGTATAACGGACATTATGACTCAACTCTAATTATGAATTATTGTGGAGGATCACACCATGTGTAATAGTTATAACGATGGACACCGAGTTGTATCAGTCTGTGTAAAAGCGCCTGCAGTTGAGAGAGTGCAGCTTCAGATTTTTAGTGGAATAATACCGAAGTTAATAATAAATGAATATTAATTAAAGAGTTTATTTAATGATTCTGAGGATTATTGGAGCTCAAAATATTGTGGGTCCATTAGGTACCTTACTAGCCCGATCGATTTAGGTAACAAGGGTCACGGTTAATTAATTAGATTGTCCAATTAATTGTGTTACGAAAGTGACACGTGTTTATTCGGAAGTTAAATGAATAATGAGATTATTTTATTAATGAATAATGTTGATTAAATTAATTAATTAATAATATTATTTAATTTTGTTATTAATCACTAAATGGAAGATGTTTGTTGATATTTTGTTTTGAATAAAATAAGATAATATGATTATTTTATTTATTAAATCAAATATTAATTTTTGAATTCAAATAGTTTGAATTCAAATCAAATAAATAAAATATTATTTAATATCTTTAAAGATATTTGAGATCTTAAAATATTAGATTGATTGGTTTAATTGATTGGTTTTAATTAAATATTATTTTTTAAATTTAAAAAAAAAAGTCAACACAAAAGGATATCAACACACATATCAAAAAGAGAGTGCGTGAGAGATATCAAAGAGAGAAAAACAAAAATCAAAAGTTAAGAAATCTTTCTGTGTGCGTCATGCACAATGAGAACAAAGAGAAAAAAAAATATTTTTATTCATGTTTTTGTGTTTTTAAAATACTTGGAAGAAATAGTTTCTTCTTGTTCTCTCTTCAACATCCTCCTACTTGAGTACGTGACGCACTCACACGCAGTTACCAGTTTCAGGAATAGCTATAAAGATCAGTGGTACAGACCATAAGCATTGCAAGAAGTGAAGGAGCCTCCAAACGTTGGTAAGGTTCTAACTTCTTCTTCTGATTATATTGATTACAATTTTCTGTATGTACATATTTATTTATTATTGTAATAATTTATATGTATTTTTTTTTAAATTACGATCTCAAGTTCACTGATTCCAGATCGTTTATGATCTTTAATAAAAAATAAAAAAAAACCTTCTTCTGTGTTACCAGTGAACGGGGTTCCAACACTTCGAGCATTACGTCAATAAATTTCTGAAGCAACATGTCCACACTAGTTGGCACTTCACCATCCAGTTTCTTGGTAGTTCGTCCAATTAAAAAGAGAAGTGTGGTTCCTGCTAGTAAAACTTCGTCAATTTGGCGGAGACTCAACATGGAATTGGACTCATTTGAGGACCCAAACTCTGCAATTGGAAAGGGTTCTAATACAATTTTTCGGTTTTAAAACTTGAACGAATATGTATTCTCCAAGCCATCATAGTTGACACATCTATCATATAACCATGGTCTTCTTAAAAGTAAATGGCACACAGTCATGGGCAATACATCACACCATACCTCATCCATATACCTTTTCCCAACGAAAATTTGACGAGGCAATGGTATTTGACTGGAACTGAACTGCTATCATTGAACCAACTAACCCGATATGGCGTAGGATGTCTCTTGTGGTAATCCAAGCCGCTCAACCATTTATTTGGCCACGAAATTCATGTCATTGCCGTTGTCAATAATGACGTTCAAGGCTTTATCTTCATGTGCAACCCTTGTGTGGAAGATGTTAGTTCACTTCCAGTCATGGCTCACCTACTCAATTTGGTTTCTGTGCCCTGTAAGAACATGTTAGATTACACATGTGGGAAGGTTTGTGGCTTGTTATCACTCTTCTTCAGGTTTAGACTCTTCCTGGTCATTATCCATCTTGTCGGCTACTGTTTCTTCCTTAAACACCAAATTTTTTCACACACATAAGCCACACGTTGGTCACGAGTGGGGAAGACTTCTACGAAGTGTCCGAATCCCTTGCACTTATAATATTGAGGTCCTTCACTGAAGGCTTTGACCTTACCTTTTCCATCTTCAACAACCCCCGATATGGCGTAGGATGTCTCTTATGGTAATCCAAGCCGCTCAACCACTTCTTTGGCCATGACATTCATGTCTAGGGGTGGACGTTTTCGGGTTGGGTTGGGTTGGGTTGGGTTGGGTTGAAAATTTTTCAACCCAATCCAACCCAACTTAAATTATTACCCAACCCAACCCAACCTAATATTTATCGGGTTGTGTTGGATTTGGTTGATCGGGTTGGGCTTTTTAAGCCCAATAGAAAAAAATATTTAAATTCAAATTTTGTTATATCAAAATTCAAATTTAAAATATTTTTTCACCATAATATCATATCTCGTTGAGTTTAGATTACTTAAAAACATCAAAATCAAATCATAACATATAATACAAATTGTTTAAATATCTCTTACATAATTAAAAAAATTAAAATTTAGCAATTTATCCAACTTGAAAAGTCTTCATCTAAGTCTCCCATCCATTTTACAATTATAATCACTTTGTTAAATATCTCGTGGTTGGATAATCTATTATTTATTTCAACAAACATAATAGTTTGAGTTTATGTACAATTATTAGATTTTTTTCTACTAAATTCTTAATCAAATCCTAAGGAAAAAATAACATTTTAAAGTATAATCCAGGATGTACTATTTAATACAAAAAATGAAGATAATATATTAATATAATCGCATATTTTTAGTAAATGTATTATATATTACGGTATACAATATTAAAAATTATGTATTTTTATTTGTCATTTAAAATATTATAAATGGTACATGAGTAAACTTTTTAATTATTTTAAAAAAATTGAGATTTCATAATAAATCTAATAGTAAATAAAATTATTTAATTTTTTATTATTATTTATGTCGGGTTGTCGGATTGGATTTGGTTATATTTTATTAGCTCAACCTAACCCAATCTTAAAAGCAACCCAACCCAATCTAGTCGGGTTGGGTTGGATTGGATTGGGTTGGGTTGGCGGGTTGGTGTCCACCCCTATTCATGTCGCTGCCATTGTCAATAATGACGTTCAAGGCTTTATCTCTATTTGCAACCTTTGTGTGGAAGATGTTAGTTCACTTCCGGTCATGCCTCACCTACTCAATTTGGTTTTTGTGCCCTGTAAGAACACATTGGATTACACAGATGGGAAGGTTTGTGACTTGTAATCGCTCTTCTTCAGGTTCAGACTCTTCCCGGTCATTATCCATCTTGTTGGCTACTGTTTCTTTCTCAAACACCATTTTTTTTCACACACATAGGCCACACGTTAATCATGAGTGGGGCAGACTTCTGCGAAGTGTCTGAATTCCTTGCACTTATAACATTGATGTCCTTCACCGAAGGCTTTGACCTTACCTTTTCCATCTCCAACAGCCCCCATTTTAACGCTTCAGTAGGTTGTCTGGTTGTGGAGCGAGAATTCCCATAATATGTGTAGGGAAAGTGACGTGTATTTCTAGAATTCTGCCTCTCAAGTTGCAATGCTAGCTGATATGATTCCTCGACAGATTAAACACTAGCAGTCATCATCTCTTTACGAATTTCTGTTTTCAATCCATTCAGATAGCAAACCAAAACTTGGGTTTCAGTCTCATTGGCCCGACTTTTAATTGTTAATTCATGGAATCATTCTGTGTACTGATCCACTGTGGCCTTGGTTCACTGACTCCACTAAAGCATGTCTTCGTAGATGAGTTGTTCAGAGTTAATGGGTTAGTATTTAGACTCTAAATGTGTCTTCATCTCATCCCAATCTGTAATAGGTACCTGGCGAGTTCGTCTGAGCTGCTCTTCCACGTTACTCCACCAAGCATGGGCTGGTACTTTCAGTTTTAATTTGACAAACCGAACCTTACGATCATCGGGTATAGAGAACCAGTCGAAATAATCTTCGAGTGCAGTAATCCAATCAAAGAAAGCGTATGGATTGAGCTTACCCACAAAATCAGACACTTCAAATTTCATTCTTTTGGTTATCTCATCCAAAGGATTTCTCTGAGCATCTATATCCCGCGGATGCACTTGGACAAACTTGGGTTCTCTGCGTCTGACCCCGCCCAGATGCACTTCCTCTTCTTCCCCTTCGCTATTGCCACTCCCATCTCGTCGTCCTCTCCTAGGTCCTCGTCCCCCTTCACAGCTGTTACACTCATCAATAATGTCCAACCTGTTCATAATGACACCTAGAGTTTGTGATAATTGATCTATCTGTTGCCGGAAACTGGTAGATGTTTGGGATATGCTGGTGTTTGGATTTTGTGGGTTGGGATTGGTAGAACTTTGATCCATGACGTTATATAAGAGTGACCACTCCTGGTTTTAGGCATAGGGAAGTATTTCAGATCAAACATTGCTCTGATACCAATTTAAAGTACTATAACAAACACAAATTAAGGAATTTAACAATATCACTAAAATTGGGTTTCCTGGAAATCTCTTCTAATAGATGGAATCTCTCCAAGTCTCCAACAATTAATTTGGGAATTTCAACTTAACTTCTCCATTAAAAAAACTGGGCTTTTAAAAGCCTACTTACAAAGAAATTGAATCAGAAATTGAAGCAACTAAACAGAAATTTAAACAACTAGCAACTAACACATGAAGACCAGTAACCCAAGAAACAGGTGCTGATTCGTAGAAACAGAGAAGGTGAGACATTAATGACTACGTTGGTTTGTGGTGCCATAGCTTAAGAACCGTCTGTCAGCCACGTGGATTAACTTTGCATCAACTTAACTTTCTTAAAAGCAGCAAACTTCTTCATCATAAGGACAGATCGAAATTCTGCTGATTTATATACAAACATATATTCCATTTGATTGCGCAAAACCTAATAGCCAATATCAAATCACATCTCCTAGAGTCTATCCAAACATAAAGAATTAAGATTTGTTCCAGGGTATGGCCATAGAAAAAAAAAAAGTTTTTCGTTGACAGTGAAATATAACCGGTTCAATAAAATAAATATTTAATAATAATGAATATACAATATTTACATATAAATATTTAATCATATGATTTTAGTAGTTGAATAAATGAAACTTTGATGGATAACTAATTGAATAAATTGATCGTGTTTTGATTTTATATGAAATTAATTAGAGTTTGTACATATCACCTTTTAATAGAGATGGTTATGCACCTCTTTTTCACTATAGTAATATATGATTCTAATTATACCATATGATTGCGGAGACAATGTCAATGTGTGGAGAGTTTTCTCCGACATTTTATCGCGGAGACAATGTCAATGTTGTGTGGTATCTGGTTTGCTATTGAGACAGGTCTAGTGCCTTTTGTTATTGAAACCGATGCCTTAGTTGTGGTCCAGTTGGTGAATTCAGGTAAGCCTTCCTTGGGCAGATACAGGGCTTATGATTGGGGATATTATTTCTCGTCTCCAGGGGGTTGGGATTGATTCTACCTTCATGAGTCTAGGAAGGCAAATGATGTTGCTTACACTCCTTCGAAATTGGGTTTGATAGTCTTTGATGACTGTTTTTGGTTAAAAGAGTTCCCCCCGTGGGGAGAGGTTTTCAAAGAAAGATTTTTCAGGTTAATGTAATTCTCTTTGCTTTTTAATAAAATTTCGTCATTAAAAGAAAATTATCCTGACTGTAAATGTATTGTCTATTCTTGACAGGTCTCGATATTATAATTTATAATAGTCGTAATACTTGAAAAAAAAAAATTGGAGGTAACCTGACATTGGCTTTGCATTCTACTTATTGTTAATTGTATGGGTGAAGAAGTGGTGTTAATATAAATTTATAAAATTGATGAGCTCTCTAATTAGTTGTTTTTATTTTTATTTAGTGAAATTATAAATTTATAATGGAGAATCATTAATTTTTTATAGGGTTGTTTTGGTATTTATTGGGATGCTTAAAATAGTAAATAGTAATTTTATAAAATAATAAAGATCTAGATCACAGAAAAATAATAGTAGCATAAGATGTAATTAAGGAAAGATAAACTAACGGATGTGATAGAATGCTCATTTAACATGTAATATCTCAAATTCATTTAACATATAATGTTTTAGATTTGAATGGTTACTGTTGTAAATAATATATATATATATATATATATATATATATATATGTTAGTAAATATACATTTCAATTGAGGAATCAAAGAGTAAATATCAACTGGTGTTTTATTACCAAAGCATATATATAAAACCATGCAAATTACAAGAGGTTGAAACACATTGCTTGACTAAAAAGAAATATTTAGAAGAGATAAGATTCCCTGATATCTATGTTTAGTACACTTATAATATGAGGTTTTAATTAGTTTCGTAGATTTGAGTTGTATCCTTAAATTTCAAATTTATTATTATAGTAAAAACCAAAAGAAATATTTAAAAAACAAAAGCAAATAAAAAGAAAAAGAAATAGCTAGCAACGTTTAGACCGAATTAAGGCGATCGATGACTCATCAACATCAAATGCTATTTCCCTTTTTCATTATTTCCTAAGGCATTAGCCTCGGCTTCTACTGAATCCTGTTCAACAAAGTAAAAAAGACCAACTTATAAGAGAAATCAATCATAGAAATATTTATAAACATTAAAATTATTGATTACTTTTAGGCTGCTTCTTTGATCAAGAAGGTCATAATACTATCGTAAAGTTACTAATTCTATGATTTTACAAAACTAGATTTTTTAATTTTATAATATTATCAAGTTGATAATCATAATTATGTAATGAGATTGGTCCATATATACTCCTAAGTCATACTTACACTATAAGGCTATTGGTTTGAACCATGTCCTCCCCCTAAACTCCGAATTATTATAATATTTTTTTTTGAAAGTTATAGTATTATAAAGTCGGTTTCATAGTGTTACAAAACTATGATCAAGAGTAGATAATTATTATTTGATTATAGGAAGGTTTTGTAAAAACAAGGATGACTCGAATCGGTATATAACGGTGGATGACCTTACGATCCAAAAGACTAGTCTATTGTGCTGTGACATCCATCAGTATATATACTGTTATCTTATTACATGTGTTATGTAATTAAGCTTTACACGTAGGTTCTCTAATTAATAAATGATCACCTGTTGCAGTCGAAGTTGGGATTGTCGGGAACGGAGACAGAGTTGACATGGCAGAGACCGGGGATTTCACTGGCTTTCTTAGTTATGGACGCAGGATCCTGAAATTGATGTGCTCGATCTTTAATACATTGACAAACCACTCGCCTGTCTCCAGGAAATGGAGCTCTATTTTTCAGGTATCTGACATTGTTGCAGCAGCTTTCCGATGGGCTGCCTACGCTCCCTCCCACGTAGTTTAAGCACGGAATGAGTAAAGAGTTCACCTCTCCGCAACTTATAATAGCCTCACTTGGCTCCACCATGAACAGAGCAGCCGCAACCGCCACCACCATCACTGCTAGAACTTCACAGCCAGCTAACTTCATCTTCTATATCAATCAAGTTAGTTTTTCTCAGATGGGTGGGTGGGTGGTGTGTTAATTACAACTTACAAAACCCTTTCTCGGATAAGTAATTAGTACTAAAAATGGTGGTAGAGAAGGTGTTTTGATTTGTGTTGCATGCATTAATGCTGAGATTTATAACAATTTTAATGCTAATTTTATAATCAAATCACGCATTCCACGAAAAATTAAACAAATCATTACTTGATTATTTAAATACTTGCAAATTGCATAATGCATGAGATTTTATTCTTTAACAAATTTTATTTATTTATTTCATATCGAATAGGGAATTAATTATTTGAAAGGGATTTTTTTATTTATTTGATTCCTTCGTATCACCTCTAAGATCCACTTGTATATGTAGAGAGAAAAATCTGTTATTTATCCAAATCAATTACGGTGTTGTTCACATTTATCATTTCTCAATCTGAAAGAAAAAAATACTAAACATGGGAAATATGAGATTGAGATCTGAAAAAAAAAATAGTAAGCATTCAATGATTTAAAATAATATATGTTATTAAGGTTTTGAAATAAGAAAAGTGATACTAAATATGGAAAATATGAAATTGAGATCTGAAAAAAAAATAAACAAAAATAGTAAACATTCAATGATTTGAAATAATATATGTTATTAAGGTTTTGAAATAAGGAAAGTGATGATTTTATTAGTTTTATTTTGTACAGTATTCTTTTTAATAAAAATTGTTTGTCTATTTAAGTAATTTGATAAAGAAAAAAAATGAATACTAAATAATTTTAAAAATGAGGTGTTAATAGTTAAATGGTGGGTGTGCCAATAACACCACTCTAAATTAACTGATTTTATCCATATTTAAGAGTGGCTTGACGGAAATACTCTTTAAAAATTTTTTGTTGACTTCATATCGCATCTTTAATTAATTTTTCTTTCTTTCTTTCTCTCTTTCAAATATTCTCTCTCATCAATTTTAAGTTTTTACTTTCATCAATTTTATTAACTTGAATCTTCATTGATACTTTCTCTCTCTTCGTAGATTTTTCTTGTTTCCCTCATTCATTGTGTTTCTCTCACTACAATTTTATCTAATCAAAATATTATTTTCATAGCCGAAATGATTCTAACGATATATTATGAGTGGAAATTTGATATCGTTTTCTTCCTCAAAAGTCATTTGAAAATGTTTCCAAAAACTTTACACGATAAAATATTAGCATGATTACACGATAAAATATTAACTTCATTACATTATGTTGATATTTCATCGTGTAATGATGTTGATATTTCATCGTATAAAGTTTCTGGAAACAGATCTCCATTTGAAGATCTGAAGAAAAAAAAAACAGATTGAGGTCGAACAAACCTCTATCAATGGTGGTTTGTTCGCAGATCTCCATTGATGGAGGTCGAACAAACCTCTATCGGTAAATGTCAAACAAACCTTCATCACATACCTCCATTGATTGAGGTTTGTTAAACTTCTATTAATGGAGATCGATGAAGATGATTAAAGAAAAACCATTCTCTCACATATCATAAATACATTAAGGGTATTTTTGTTCAAAAATCATTTTTCTTGGATAAAAGAAATGATATTTTTGAATACTCCCCTAATTTTAAGGTTACTTATAGGTCTGACCCAATAATAATAATAATAATAATAATAATAATAATAATAATTCTTGTATTTTGTTTTGTATTATTTCAGTTTTGTTAGGACCATTTCTGCTAGAGAAGCATCATATATAATAATTATATGGTCAGAACGATGATTGAAAAAAAAAAATCAGAACCTTAAAGAATAATTTTGTAATTTTCATGATCATCGCACTAGAGATGCACCCTTAGGTAGCCAAGAGAGGCAGGGCGAGAGGACCTCCCTCAATAAAATCTTAAGATTTCTTTTCTGAAAAATTACAAAATCACAATTAAATTTTGAAACCTTTTCATTTTGACCCCACTATTTGTTTGTTTTTTTTTGTCATAGTATATGGTCGAACAAAAATTGCTGGCTCCACAATTTTAAGGCACATTTTATAGTCAAACCACATATACCTGTCCACATGATTGTACAGAAGCATAAGAATTATTGAATTAACACTCACATGTTAATTTCTGCTTTTTCAGGTCAACATCCACATGTTTCACTCACTTTTTTAGTGGTTTATAATACCAAGTGATCTAGGACTAGGATTTGACAGATATTATACTGTTATACATGATTACTAACTATAATAGCATTCATGAATAAATATATTCATTAAATGGATCAAGTAAATGAATTTTTATTATAAAATAAAGAAATTGAATCTCTTTATACCGTAAAAAAAAAAATTTGAACCTCTTTTTGCTTAAAAAAAAAAAGAAATTGAATCTCTTTATGTATTTAAAGGATCATATATACCGATCTTAATTTGTAATATCATCACTTAACGTGGTTTAATGATAAGGGTGACATCATCACAACATACGTTAAAAAATATAACATATCTCATCATTTTCACTTAATGATAATAGCACTCATTCGAATCGTCACTGATACATAAAAAAAATCTTAATTTATGATTATAAACCTTTTGAATTATTAATTATTTTGAAGGGTTAACATTAAATATTAATAATTGGGATCGAGAATAAATGATTACAAAATAAACAACATTTGCTTTTCACAATTGTCTACGATTAAACCACTTAAACATATAGTCGTATGAGACGGGATAAAAACGAAAAAGACAACTCACATGAGACACAAGTTGAGGTATTTTAAAATAAAAAATAAAAATAAAAATACCCTTACATGCTATTAGAGGTGGACATTAAGTTACGATTAGAACCGATTCGAACCGAAAAAAATATATTCGATTCGATTCGATTCGTAAGGATAATTCGATTTAAACCGGTTTAAAAATTGAAAATCGATTTTTTTTTTCAGTTCAAACCGGTTTGATTTTCTTAAAACCGGATTGAACCGAATAAACAAAGTATATAAGTAAAAAAAAAACCTAATATATTTAATATATTTAAGAGTAATATATTTTTAACTGATTTAATTTTTTTTAATATATTTTTAAGTTATGTTTGATTTGGGTTTTTTGGCTATTCTAATATCCAAAATTAGTATTCAACAACCCATTAATTTAAAAAAAAAAAAAAAAACCCAATTAAACTAGCCGGCCCATTAGGTCCAAAACCAAATTGAATCGAATCGATTAAAATAGGTTCAATTCAATTCGGTTTCCATTTCTTATTAGGTTTAAACCGATTCAATTTTGGATGAATCGAAATATTTTAGATTCAATTGGGTTTGACCTAAAATCGAATCAAATCGAACCATGTCCATCCCTACATGCTACCGAGAGAATCAAGCATTAAAAAACTGTATAAAACTGTATTTGGGCTAATTATTTAAACAATAAATCAACAAGATTAACACATAATCTGAGTAAATTTTTTAACAATATAACATTATAGGTAATTTTTTAACAGTATAGCATTATTGGTATTTAAGAACATGTTATATGATATCAATCTCACTTTGGGTACTATTAATACTAAAATTGAAACTCAAATCCATGATTTATTTTTCTAGTTTCTGAAATTATTTTGGAGTCAGAAAACCAAAATCCTCCCCTAATTCCCGATATTTTATGTGCTTTTCAATTACATGACGAGAAAAGTGAAGCAATTTATAGTTTGAAATCTTGTCATACAAATAATACATAAAAAAAAAAAAATTAAACATTATTTCGTACACAATGAGCATAGAAATAGATCAATAATTTCCAACAATCATGAATTAAGCAATTGTAAGATGATCTATCTGTTTGTCTCATGTAAGATCTTTGAGAGATTTTCATCCAATAAAGTAACACAAGTGTACAATTTAATTGGTACATTTTTGGATATCAGTTGATTTATACAACAAAATTTTTTTTCCCATTATAACCAAGCCAAACAATAACGGTTGATTTTTGTCATCACCGAGATTTCAGGAGCACATCGCCTTTTCCAATGCTTCTTGCAATTCCCCACTCTTGTATGCCTCTGTTGAAAAAACAAAAATAAACATCTCAGAAATCATGGACACATCAAATCTGCCATATGAAATAACAAACATAAATTATGAGCAAAGAGAAAGATAAGACATATATAATAGATTGCGCTAAGAACTACATCGTTCAAACCCAGTAAACAAAGCTTCTAAAGTTCATTAAATTCGAAGCTAGTGATAGCAAAATACGGAAATGAGAGGACATGAAAACAACGAGTTTACATTGAAATCTATATAAGTGATGTGAAAAACAACAAGTGCCTTTGAATCTGTTTCCACTCAACAAATCCTAGATTTGGGGTCTACAGTACGATTGGTAATCACCAAGCATAAGTTCACTCTCAAAGTTCATAGTAATTTGTTACAATACTGGTACCACCACACAGAAGTGCCTCCAGTTCAGAAGGCAACCAAAAGGAACCTCATCTGTAGGTGATCAGTTAACTTTCTTAAAACCAGCATAGCTTCTTCATCCTAAGGACAGATAGAAACTCTGCTGATTTATATACAAACATATGTTCCATTTGATTCTGCAAAACCTAATAGCCAATATCAAATCACATCTCCTAGAGTCTATCCAAACTGAAAGAATAAAGAGTTGTTCCATGGCATGAGCACTGTTCCTACTATGAGAAACTTATCAAATGCATTGTGACTATTGGGAAAAAAAATAGTTTTAGTGACCTCTGCTTTTATATCTACTTAAATTGCTTTTATAGCATTTTTTTTTCTAGCCGAGAATATAAAATCTTAAATGAGAACCATCCAAAAAATAACAGAAAATAGCACAAAAGATAACAAATAAATTATAGTTAAAACTCAAACCTTGGAGTCTCAGATCAAGGGACCAAGATCCAAAGCTGAAATTTCTAACAGACTATGATAATAGCCAGTCGGCTCCAAATTGACTACTTCACTACTATGACGCACGGATACTCCATAGGGGCCAACGAATCACGTATCAGAGCGTGTCGGATACCGATACGTATCGGATACGACCCGATACGTGTTGGATATGCTTTTTTAGAGTATTTTTAAAAATTTTGTACTTCCGATATGTTTCGGATATGCATCAGATATGTTTCGGATACGCTCCGAAACGTGTCTGATACGTATTTTATACGAATTTTTGAAAAAAAAACACTTTTTTTTGGATTTGCTGTCAGTAAGAAAATAATTAATAAATATTTTTACATTGGGAAGGTCAATTCTCAGACTTTGTATTGTTGCATGCTTAGTGTATTATCTCTTGAAAATTGCGAAATTAAATTCTCAATTATAGCTGGTTCTCAGACTTTGTATTGCATGCTTAGTGTACTGTGCATTAGCTCTTGAAAATTGAGAAATTAAATTCTCAATTATAGTTGAGCTACTGTGTATTAGCTCTTGAAATTTGAGAAATATCCTCAATTATGACTGGTTCTCAGACTTTGTACAGTATGTTTAGTGTACTGTGTATTACCTCTTGAAAATTGAGAAATTAAATTCTCAATTAGCTGCTGCCCGTTGGTTACCCACATAGCCACATTGGAAACCCATTTTTTATTAGTTTCACAATTAAATTTTATGTTTTATCTATGAATTTTTTTTGGGACAATTGTTATTTAAATATGTTAATTGTTATATATATATATATAATCTAAATGTATCGTATCCTATTTTTTTGGAAAACGCCATATCGACATATCCATATCCATATCGTATCCGAATCCGTGATTCCTAGCTTCACTAGAATATAGACAATAATAATCAATAATTTTCTAAAGTTAGCTATGGATTACAAGTAAAGCCCTTTTAGTCTCAATCCTTTTAAAGAAACTAGCATTCACAAAGGCATACTAGGGCCGTATAAGTGAAATTGTGGGCCTGCTTTATCATCAATTGATGGTTTCTGTAATACCAAGCGATATTTTCTATCAAAATCACCCAGTATAATCCAAATAACATTTCAATGGGATTCTAGTGATCAAAGCACCATCACTAAGCATGTGCTGGTGTTTACTTCCCTAACACATTGGTTGAATTGACGAAGGCATATCCATATACTAACACACGCAATAAAATGACAAACCTGATCCATGGTGCTGGGTATTTCTACATTTTTAGGTAAAATATCCATCATTTTAATGAAATAAGTTGGAAAATAAATATTCAATTGATAATAGTCTCTCCTACAATTACTCACCAACATCTCCTCAAATCCATTTAAACATTCCCAATAGTTATGCTTAATTTTTCTTTACATACGCAACATACCAAGAGAAAATAACATGTCCTTCAACGGTAGCAATTTTACTTTTCTTCACAACTTCATACAAAGAAAGTTATGACTAATATGTAAGTTGCAATTCAGTTCCATATTCTATAAATTTGATTAGTATCCTAAATGAATTAATTCTCGTTATTGTAAGGCTATACAATAGGCAGAAAAAAAGGACAATCAAAAGATGTACACAAAGGCAATCCATTATATTTCTTTAACAAACAAAAAGCAAAAATGACAGTCCATTATATTCATTATTAACAATATCAGGTAGCACATACTAAGTTCTCACAAGTCTTTATAGTTGCTTTTTGTAGTCCACAAGGTTTTTGAGTTGTGGACATCTAGTTCACCTTTGTTTTTTCTTTCATTAATGAAATCATTATAGTTTCCTATCAAAAAAATATCAAGTAGCACATAGCAACAGCAATAGATGCAGAGTTCAAATAAACTCCAGTCAATTTTCTGTTCTTTATAGATATAGTATTCGGGATAGAATCATATACATGAGACTAAACCACAAAGCAAAGGCGACATGGGTTCCTAGAACCAGCCCAAGGATGGGTATCATGTTGTAGAACAGCACTGACTACATGTAACATATACTGTAATTTATATCAGGGTAAATCGTATTTTAGTGCCCGTAGTTTGCTTTAATCTGTGTTTAGTCCATGGTTTTTTGGTATTGTAACTTTTAGTCCATCATTTCTCTGACAATACGGAATTGAGTCCCTACCGTCCAATTCCGTCAAGTCAAAGAAGGTCAACGAGGATAAAATGGTAAACCAACATCTGATGTTCTAGAATCATATTTAATTAAAGGGTATAATAGTAATATACAAATTAAATTTAAAAAACAAATACTATTAACTTAAATAAATATTATTAAATTAATTAAAAATTAAATAATAATTTTTAAATGAACCTCCATTATTAAATTAATTAAAAATTAAATAATAATTTTTAAATGAACCTCCACCCTTCATCTTTCACAAAAATAAAAAATGGATGGTAAAAAATGGATGGTAGAGATCAAATAACTTTTTCAAATAGAATATTTAAAAAAAAAAAATAACTTTTTCAATTTTTTCATTAGCCTTCTTCTTCTTCTTCTTCAAATAAAAAATGGATGGTAGAGATCAAATAACTTTTTCAAATAGAATATTTAAAAAAAAAATAACTTTTTCAATTTTTTCATTAGCCTTCTTCTTCTTCTTCTTCAAATAAAAAATGGATGGTAGAGATCAAATAACTTTTTCAAATAGAATATTTAAAAAAAAAAATAACTTTTTCAATTTTTTCATTAGCCTCCTCCTCCTCCTCCTCCTCCTCCTCCTCCTCTGATGAAGGATTCCTCGAAAAGTTAAGGATTAGTAATCCTTTTTCGAAATCGAATGGATTCGATCTTATACATACGCGAGGAAGGTAATCAAAAAAGAAAGAAGATGAGTTCTTCTTTACTTTTATCACTTAGGAGCCGTGCGAGATGAAAGTCTCATGCACGGTTTTGAATGAGAGAAAGAAGTGAGGAATCCTCTTTTCGACTCTGACTCTCCCACTCCAGTCGTTGCTTTTCTTTCTGTTACTTCGAAAGTAGCTGCTTCAGCTTCAGCCACTCGAATTTTCGATATTCCTTTTTATTTCTCATCAAATGAATGGCATCTTCTTCGGGATCCGGGGAAAGAATAGGGAAAGTTATTTCACTATATTTCTTACCAGGAACAGGCCCTATCACAAGAATACTTTTTTTAGTGGGGCCGTAATTCTGAAAAGATAGATTGCCTATCTTTTCTTTCATCTCGGGAGAAATACGACTGGGGGGGGCTAATTCAAACCCCTCCGGTAAAATAAGAACGGCCCCTACATTCAACCCCCCCTTTTTACCATTAGCAAGAACTTGTTTCAGTTGCATATCATAAGGAATTCTAACAACTGCTTCAAACACAGTATCCGGAAGTACCGCTTGCGGAACCTCAATATCCACGGGTTTATTAGCTAAATGGCAATTGGCGCATACAATACGACCAGTGGCTTCTCGTGGATTTTCAAAACCCTGCTGCGCAAAAATGGGATATGCATTTGAAATGGGGGGGGTTCATGGTTTGTTTGGATGTTGGTGTGGTGGCTTCTGGGTTCAATTGGTTTGGTGGTGGTTGACAATTTTTTGGGGTGGCTAGGGTTTGATTGTGGTGGTGGATAACAGTGTTTTTTTTTTCAGGTAGATGAACAATCGGTTTCAGAAGGACACATCGGTTTCCAGATCGATGAAGCCCATCTCAGATGAAGCCATTCCGTATAACCTCCATCTCAGATAAAGCGCATGGGGGTGGTTTCTGGGTTTGATTGTGTGTTGATATGGGTGTGGGTTCGATTGGTTTTTTTTTTTTTGAGGTGGGGGGGATGTTGGTGTGGGTGGCTTCTGGGTTCGATTGGTTTGGTGGTGGTTGACAGTTTTTTGGGGTGGCTAGTGTTTGATTGTGGTGGTGGTTAACATTGTTTTTTTTTTCCAGATAGATGAACAATCGGTTTCAGAAAGACACATCGGTTTCCAGATCGATGAAGCCCATCTCAGATGAAGCCATTCCATATAACCTCCATCTCAGATAAAGCGCATATGGTCCATCTGATGTGTCTAGAACAATTTTTTTCTTTTTTGAAATTTATTGAAGGATAAATACGATTATTAGATGAAATTTGTTGATAGGATTGATTTGTAGGTTTTTTTAGAATTGATTTGGTTTTATCACTTTTGGTTTCCAGATCGATGAACAAGGGGTTTAATTATTTTTTATTTTAATATTACTTTTTATTTATTTTGAATGGCTAAGGGTAAAATGGTCTTTTTAATGGGATGAACACATATCAGGGGTATTAAGGTCATTATACGCGTCTGACATGACAGAATCCGTCCTTTTAACGGATTCTGTCACAGAAGGACTAAAAGTTACAATACCAAAAAACCGTGGACTAAACGCAGATTAAGGTAAACTAAGGGACTAAAATACGATTTATCCTTTATATTAAACACGTTACACATGCACGACAGTGTGTTATGAGCATGCAAAAATAAGACACATGCATTGTTGCATTTCAAATTCATAACTTGTATGGTATTTGTCTGACATAGAGTTTGCACTTTGTAGAATACTTTTCTGGAAAGGATATTCACCCAAGAAATTATCGCATTTTAAATCATGACATGTCAACAACCAATAAAAGCTTTTAGTGATCTGCTTGCTAAGTTAGCAATGATTGAATAATCCAACTGCAAACTGTCTAATTCCTTCCACTACCATATATTATTCATGCAATAGATAGAATAATATAAATGCAGAAAGATTACAAACAACATATAAAAATCAGGGACACATTAAGCTTACCAACAGTGATGTCACAGCCACCAAAAAACTCTCCTTCAATGTAAAGCTGAGGAAAGGTTGGCCAACTAGAATACTCCTTCAACCCTTGACGTACCATTTCATTTTCTAGTATGTTTATATATTCAAAAGGTACATTTAAGGAATTCAATATCTGCACCACAGTGTGTGAGAATCCACATTGTGGGAAATCCTTAGTTCCTTTCATAAATAAAACCACTTTACTTGATGTAACAACTTTATCCAATGTAGACTTGAGCTCAGGAGTCAATGCTGCAAACCACATAAACAGGCACACACATAGAAATGTCATCAAGTTAACGTCATAAATCAGCAAAGAACAGTGAAGACTGAAGAGAAAAATAGTTTCTATCTAAAGTAAATTTTAAAAACTAAAAAGAGGGTTGTGAACTATGGTGTCAAAGGAGCGAAGGTGGAAATTGATAAGGAGTTAAAAAAAAAAAAAAAAATCCTATTTGAAACTTGAAAATGTGAAACCTAAAAAATTAAAAAGAAGCCCTTTTGATTCAAAGTCCTCTCGATTATGTTTTCCCTTGCATTTAATTACAAAGTTAGAAATTAGCATTCAGCCTCATCAATTGTCCAAAGACGGATGCACCACAAAATCAATTTCTATCAATCGAATCCCCATGCTATGCTACAATGAATCTAGCTTTTCATGCTTGACATTTTGGATTATAACTCGTGCTCACAGTACACAAGGCCTCAATTACACCATTTAGCATCATGAAGTAAGTTCAAATCAATATGCAATTCCTAGATGTTTAAAGCCAGTCTCCTATGACTAAACTGATAAGTTAACGGCAGTTAGTTTTCCTTGAACATTTGGAGAATGTTAATTAAAACAATCACATCGACACAATTTCTGACAAAATTACAAGATTGTTTATCAGGCAAACTAATTGATTTCAAAATTCAACTGTTTCCAAAAAGAAAATTAAATTAAGCTGCGTACCGGAAGCAAAGCAGCGAAAGGAGGCATTTCTGCGGGACTTGACCACCAAGGACATGGGATATCCGGCGACGGCGCGTGGAGAGTACCAGGAGCGAGATGTTACGAATTGAGGGGAAACGGAAACGAAGGATGGTGGGGCAGCTTTAGCGGCGAGTGATTTACAGGTAAAAAGGCAGGGGAGTGGTGTTGGTGCAGATATCGACGACCGAAAAGCCATTATACAAAATCCAACCTCTGAGCTTCTCTCTTCTCTCTCTAGTATTGCTTGCTTGTGTTTTTTATACGATGACCTCCGCTGACCATACAACGAAGCCGACGTGTAAATGTGTAATTACAGTTTAGGGCTAATCTTTGAATCGAAAACAACAAAATAATGAAATATAAGACCATCTTCGCACCGATTGTTACATTTAGAGTAACTTATACGCCCCTCTCTTTTTTCTTTTCTTTTCTTTTTTCTTAAGACCATTTCCGGTACATTCACTATTATCGATATTAATTTTTTTAAAAAAAATTAAAATACTATAATTAAAACAATAATCGAATATTATACTCCAATCCACAGTTGAATGTTGTTTTTATTATTTTATTAATTAAAATTATAAAAATCAACAACTATCATTAATGTATTTATTATCTCATTTTTGAATCGAATAAAAAAGATAAAGAAAATATAAAAATAAAAAAATATTTAACTTCTAAGTAATAGTTGTAGATGAAATAACATTAATGTACATTAAATTTAAATTAATTTAAACATTTTAAAAAATAAACATTTATTATTATGTCAAATTTGGCATTGCATTTTTTTATATAATGTACTAAATTTTAGTATTGATACAATTATTTGGTACAACATTGAAGATGTTCTAACCCATTGGGACAACTTTTACTCTAAAAAGAATATTCCATTAAATATTCCCTTCCAACCAATCAAAAATAATGAAACCATTAAAGAACAAAACAAAAGAAGCGCAAAGTAGCGTAAGAAGAAGGCTTGCTGCAATCTGGTGCAAGGAATAACGCCTAGGTTAGAGAAAAAAAAACTGCAACAAAATGGAGTTTGACGCTCCCATTAGATATACCCTCAAGTTGTTAGGTTGGCTCCCTTGCATGTCGGACCAGGCCTGGTCCGTTTTCGAAAACAGAGGCACGCTCTGGCAAGGTGGCCTGCCTCAGGCGGGCCATGCTGGCAAGCCGTGTTGGGCCCTACCGCAGATCTGGGCTGCATGTGGTCCACGGGGCCAGTCCACTTTTTAAAAAAATCTTACTTTTTAAAATTAACTTTTCTTGGATTTTGAGTTTAGGGTTTTTTAGGATTAACGGAAAATACAAAGTAATACACCAAAAAGTTACAAAATATCAATTTAACAATTCAATTATTTTAATGTAATTTTCAAATTTATTTGTTTATCTTCTGAAATAATTAATATGAAAAATAATAATCAATTCCAAATGTATTAGTTTAGTTTGGTTGATCATAGATTTAATAATATTCATGATAATTCCAAAAATGAATAAAGGAAAAGTACTACAAAAAAGTAGATGTTATTACGAAAATATGAAATGAACAATTTTTAATTTATTTAATTATTTTTCACTTATAAAATTCATTATTGCATATTTACATGATTGCCTCAATAAAAACCTTACCAAAAAAAACCCAGTGGGATAAAAACTTGGTAAGGGAAAATAGTGCAATCGTATTACAACTTACAAGTAAATACATATGTAAAAGTATAACCTAGTTCTGGCTATGGCCATTACCGGAAGGTTCATCAATATATAGATTGTTGAAATTTAGAATATATTCTTTATCTACAGTTTGATTTTGCAACCTTTTTTTAGCATGCTCCAAATCCTAAAGGCATGTTAACACCTTCACTATCTCCGGAGACAAACAGTTTCTTCTTGGTTCAATTATGCATCCACTTGTACTGAAAGCTTGTTCTGAAGACACCATTGACACATGGATAACCAGTACGTCATGTGCTAGGTGTGACATAACTAGATACTTGTACGTATAGGTTTTCCACCAAAACAACAAATCAAACTCTTCCTTGTCTTCAACAACATCGAATTGTGCTTCAAGGTACCTAATTAGTTTGGTACAAGAAGATGGGTCAAATCTTTGCCCTGAATAAGTACTTGTTGATTTGTCCTTTTGTCACTGTTTGAGAGGGCTCCAACTTATTTGCTTCGGCTTTATCTCCGGATCTGCTGATTGAGGGGTGTCAATGTTATCAAACCTATGCTCATAAATACTAAAATTTTCGAACAACTTGTTTCGAATGTCAGTATCATGTTCTGAATAATCTATTGTCAAATTAATACCGATAAACTCAAACAAAACTTCTAAACACTTAAAGCATAAAGTATAGGAATGTTGGCCCGGTATTTTTTCAACTTTATCTCCATGACAACAACTGCAAGGCCTAGATTTTCATCTTCCCTATAACTGTTTAGCGTTTTTGATATTTCCACTATCTGATGAATTACTTGGGAGGATGTTGGGTAATAGACTCCCGAAAGAGTTACATTGGCATTGTAAAAAAACTTTAAAAATTAAACAAAAACCCTTGCCACATACCGATCGTCTGTGATAAGTGCTTTTGCTTTAGGACGATCAGTTTCGATTAATTTCATGTTATAAAAACATATAATGTTTGTATCACAATCTAAACAATTTTTCAACATTAAGTAAGTAGAGTTTCACCTTACCGGCATATCGGTTTGGAATTGTCAGGGTTTGAGACCGTCTAATTTACAGTGTCTCTTGAATTCACTAGATCTAGGATTAGAACTGCAAATCTAATAAATGACATCTCTGATGCGATCTATTTGGTCGCTTACACGCTTCAAACCAACATAAACAACTAAATTTACAATATGACATGCACACCGTTGATGGAAGAAATAACCTCCATCTTGCAGGATATTTATTACGATATTTCTTACAACAAGCAATACAACAAAGCTAGTATTTGCAAATGCATTATTTAATGTGATAGAAAGGATGCGATGCGTGATTTCATAAGTTTCTAAAACATAAAGAATGACATTAAAAATATTTCCGCGGTGTGTGCAAAATCCATATGACGAAAACCAATAATTCTTTTTGTTATCCTTCATTCAAAATCTAATAGTGTCATGTAACACATAAACAGTCCTGTTTGGAACATGCGTTCCAAATATCAAAAACTAATACAACAGAGACACTTAGATGTTGTAAAAGTCATCTATTTGAGTTTCAAACAATCTTATCAAATTATTTCTAGTGGTGATTCTATAAACATGTTCAAATTGGGGGTTGTATGCAGATGTGATTAATTCTTCAAAAATTGGACTGTCACCAACACCGATCGGTTGATCAGTTTGTGCAATGTATCGTGCCAAGCACTCTCTAGCGTGCATGGCGTCGAACTGCCACATCGTAACAGACCCGTCCGGGTGCCGTTGTAGTTGTGTCTGGGTTATAGTGTCTATCTGTCCATGTGCATGCATACATTTGTGTGTATGTCTTCTCAAATGTCTGGTTCCCCTCCTACTTGTGGCATAATCCTTATGACAAAATTTACATTTAGCTTTGGACCTGATCGTCCCATTTGGGAGTGTCATTTGGACTAAGTTGAAACACTGTAAGACATCTGATGTTAATCTTTTGGGACGTGATGTTGATGTAATGGCGGAACCAGAAGGTCCCGCTTGAGTATGGGTCGGCTCCGAAATATCAAATTCATCGTTGAGCATGTTCAAACCGTCTGGAAAATAAGGTCGCTAGTTATGATCCATTTCCTGAAGTACCAATATGAACACTATATTCATTAATAGTCACATTAAAAATCAAAATTTAGTAACAAAATAATTTTAAATTAATTATTACCCTTAACAATCTTAATTTACTAGCAATAATTATTATAAATAATATGACACTTAAAAATATTATTTTACTAAAAAAAATATTAATATTAACTACTACACTTAAAATTCATAATATACTATCACAAAATTTTAAAAATCACTAATACATAAATCGATAAATTTTCTAACAATAAATATTAAAATTAATACTATGCTTTAAAATAATATTTCACTACCAAAAATACTAATATTACCTACTACACTTAACAATCTTAATTTACTAACAATAATTATAAAAATTAATACTACACTTAAAAATATTATTTTACTAATAAAAAAAATACTAATAGAAACTAACAATAAATATTAAAATTAATACTACGCTTTAAAATATTATATTGCTAACAACAAAAATACTAATATTAACTACTACACTTAAAAAACTTAATTTACTAACGATAAATTTTAAAATTAATAATACGCTTTTGTTAACGTCGATTTCTGAATTGTATCAGAAAGGCCAACAATAATTGGATTTCGGCCGTGGTTTCAAAGAGAAAGAGAAGGAGAAAATAAACAAACGCGAGTGTTTTACGTGGTAAAACTTTGATGACCGGAGAAACGTTCACGGGTGGTTGAATGATCAACCAAACCAAAATCCAATATGAAATTATGATGTTTACAAGCTCTCGATCTCTTGGTTTGGTACTCGTCCAAGACTTGGTTGATGACTACTTGTGAATCGCTGAATATCTCGACCTCATCTGCCCTGGAGACTATACAGACTCTGAGTCCAGCTAGTAGCGCCTCGTACTCGGCTTGATTATTGGTCGCTTTGAAGTCAAACCTCATGGCACATTCGATATCATCCCCTTCTGGAGTGCATACTACGATCCCTGCCCCGCTGCCATGAGTGTTTGAAGAGCCATCAACATACAATTCCATGGGAAATTTTTACCCAACATATTTTTTGCTTCCAGGTTCGGCTCTGTGAACTCTGCTATAAAATCTTCCACTGCTTTCCATTTGAGAGATGTTCTAGGGATGTAGTGGATATCGAATTCACTTAGCTCGATTGCCCATTTGGTTAATCTTCTTGAAATATTTGGCTTCTGTAAAATCTGCTTCAATGGACAGTCAGTGAGTACTTGGATTGTATGAGCCTGAAAATATGGTCTTAGCTTCCTCGCTGCTGAAACCAGTGCTAGGGCCATTTTTTCTACCTATGAATATCTGGTCTTTAGAGGTAGAAATGCCTTGCTGGTATAGTATACTGGTTTTTGTAATCCATCTTCTGTTATGACTAGGACTGAGCTTGCTGCTAGTTTTCTAATTGATAAGTACAGTTGGAGTGTCTCTCCCATCTGAGGTTTTGAAAGGATGAGAGTCTGCCCTAGATATTCTTTAATTTTTAAGAATGTCTGCTCACACTCTTTATCCCATTCGAGTCATTTCCCTTTTCTAATTACTTTGAAAAATGGTGTGCATCTGTCTGTGGCCTTTAAGATGAATCTACCCAAGGAAGCTAAACATCCTGTCAGGCGCTGCACTTATTTGAGTGTCTTCGGTGAAGTCATTTTCTACAGGACCTGAATTTTTTCGGGATTAACTTCGATTCCTCTTTGGTGAACTTGAAAACCCAAGAATCTTCCTAAAGGAACCCCGAATAAACACTTGTTCAGATTTAGCTTCATTTGGTATCTCCTAAAGACATCAAATGTTTCTCGCAGGTCTAAAGTGTGCTTGTCTGCCGTGATGCTCTTGGTTAGCATGTCATCAATGTATACTTCCATGTTCCTTCTAATTTGTCGTGCGAAGATTCTGTTGACCAGCCTTTGATATGTTGCCCCTACTTTTTTTAACCCGAAGGACATTACTATGTAACAGTACAAGCCCTGATCAGTTATGAACGCTGTTTTTTCTTCGTCAGCATTGTTCATCTGGATTTGGTTATATCCCGAGTAGGCGTCCATGAAACTGAACAACTCATGGCCTGATGTAGCGTCTACCAACTGATCTATCCTTGGAAGTGGAAAACTATCTTTCGGGCATGCCTTATTCAGATCTGTAAAATCTACGCACATTCTCTATTGTCTATTATTCTTTTGGACGAGGACTACATTAGCTACCCATTGAGGGTAATTAACCTCTCTAATCAATCCTACAACGAATAGCTTCTCTACTTCCTGTTTGATTGCCTGACTTCTCTCGAGATTGAATGATCTTCTCTTTTGTATCACTGGTTTTACATTCAGGTCTACTGTGAGATGGTGGGATATTATTCGGGCATCTATCCCGACCATGTCTTCATGACTCAAAGCGAACACATCCCTGTATTCTTTGAGTAGATCAATGAGGCTTTGTTTGATTCTTCTTTCCAGGTTGACCCCGATCTTGATCTTTTTATCTGGTTCATCTTCTTTCAAGATGATTTCTTCTACCGGTTCAGTTTTGGATTCATCCGGCTCTTCCCTTGTATCGAATTTGAAGGATAGTGGCTATTTATTCTGACTTGGCTATGTTACAGTGCAAACCTACTCATCATTATTGTCTTTGTATACTGACAGGTTAGCTATTCGGGCCATCTCTTGAGATCCCTTGACTACTCTGACCCCCTGTTCGGTCTGGAACTTGATCATTAAGGCATATGTGGCTGTTACGGCCTTAGTTTTATTTAGGAATGGTAGTTCCAATAATGTACTATATGGCCAATTGTCCAAGTCTACCACCACAAAGTCGAGCAATACAGTTATTTGGCAAGGTGCCACTCCAATCTTAACAGGTAGCTTTACGGTCCCGAGTGGCCTGACCTCGACTCATCCAAATCCTTTAAGTGGAGTATAGAAGGGCTGTAGATCCTTTCGGTCCAACCTGAGCGTCAGTTGGCCGAACATTGACGCCATGTGAGTCTACTTCTGTGAATGTTATTGGGTCCCATCCTTCTTTTACCCTTTTCGGGTCTGGCTCCACCGAGTTTACATCAAAGTTATGTCTTGTTTCTACTGCTTCCCTAATTTTCTGTGTTCGCTCTCGGTTACTTCTCTAAGTGGATGGTCCTCCAAAGATCGTTTGTATTACTTGATTGGCCTCTAGACTGGCCATTTGATTTCGACCAGAGCTGTGATCACCCCTGATATTTTTCTTTGTTTCTGATTTCTCATCCCTTTTTAAGATCATATTATGTAGATGTCCTTCCCGAATGAGGGTTTCTATGTAATCCCTGAGCTGGTAACACTTGAAAGTCTCATGACCGGTTTCCTTATGGAACCTGCAGTATTTGGTTGTATCTCACCGAGTAAACTGAGATTGTCGGCGAGGCTCTTGTACCATATTCCTTGCTTCCAGAATGGCTAGGATTTCCTCCTGTTTTTTCTGAAGAGGGGTGTAGTTTGTGCATCTGCCTCGGTATTTCTCTGTGGTCTGTTCGGCATTACGCACATTTCCCCCGTCCTTGCTATTTTCTTTGCTGTTTCTTTTTTGCTTTCCCTTTTGATTCTGTACTTTGGACTCAGAGTCCTTTTGTTCGGGTTTTCCTCCATGCATGTAGCATCCTCTAGTGGCTAATTCTTCTTCATCGGCTAATGCATAACCTCCTGTCATGTCCATCATATCTGCATATCTGGTCAGACGGGCTCTTCTTAAATCGAAAGATAGCCATCCATTCTGCAGGTTGTTGATGAATGCATCAATTATTGCTTCATCATTTGCACTGCCAATTTATGATACTGCTTGGCCGAATCTCCCCAGATATTTTTTCAGCGACTCATGTTTCCCTTGTTTTATTTGAGAAAGGTAAGTCACTGACTTTTTCCTGTGAACATTGCTCAGAAATTATCTTGAGAAGCTCCTACTCAGTTCACTGAAACTTCTGATGCTTGCTGGGGGTAATCTTCCAAACCATCTTGAACCCGTGTCTCCTAGAGTTTGTGGAAAATTGAGACACAGTAAGGGATCACTGTGGGCATACTGAGCCATGACACTTTTGTAGCGTCTGACGTGCTCATTAGGGTCTGTGTCTTTCTTTAACTGCTCCACATGCTGCATCATGAATCTTTTTGGGAATGAGATCCGTAAGATCTTTCTAGTGAAAGGGCTGTTAGAATCATCGTCAGATAAATCGTTGTACCCATAACTTCTGGCCAGTGCGTTCATTTGACGCATATTTTTCTCGATTTCTTGAGTTAGGCTCTGGATTACCACATCCTTGTCTCCCACCGGACTTCCTCGATGGTTGAACCGCTTTGTGATTGTCATTTCTCTTTCTGGCTCTTCACTTTGATGCCGGGTTTCTGGTATGATTTTGTGATGACGCTTGCGATGGTGCCGATCGCTATCTTCTGATGATGATCGATTCTTGTGCCGGTCATGTTTGCGGTGTCTAGTACGGGCTGTCTGATTCTGGTCCGGCTTCTGGCGTGGTCGTTCCTCTTCAGGTGTTTCACGTCTAGCCTGATTGATTGGAGTAGGGTTCCTTCAGACTTCTGGTGTATTTATTTCTGGCCCTACTACAACTAAAACGAAGTCTTGCAGGTGGGATGTTAGGAGTTTGTGCTTCTGTAGCCAGTAGATCAACTCATTCCTTTGCTGCATCTGCCACCAATTGTTGCAACGCCTCTCGGAAGCGTTGCGTCAGGTCTCCGCTGGTCGGAGGAACTTGCTGGATCCCCTCCAGGAATGTAGGTTGGTTCTCTATTGTTGCAGCGAGATCCCGCGAGGTACTGCCAACATGGAAGTTATCCGGAGATTTTTGGACATCCCCAGAATTGCTTCTGCTTCCTGCTATCGCTTTTGATCAAATCGGAGGTTCAACGTCCCCCTCCTCTAGCGCCAATTGTTGATGTTGATTTCTGGATTTGTATCAGAAAGGCCAACAAGGATTGGATTTCGACCGTGATTTCAAAGAGAAAGAGAATGAGAAAATAAACAAACGCGAGTTTTTTACGTGGTAAAACTCCGATGACCGGAGAAACGTCCACGAGTGGTTGAATGATCAACCAAGCCAAAATTCACTATGAAATTATGATGTTTACAAGCTCTCAATCTCTATTTTTTCCCTCTGTATTTTGCTATGAATGTTGTATATCTCTTTTTTTGGCGAGATTATGGGTCTATTTATATGTTTATAGAACCCTAATCTGCTTTGTACAAGTAATAAAAGATCTTTGTATTTAATTACAATTATTTACTTGCTTGAAGCTGATTGTCTTCTTTCCTGTTTCGGAGTCTTGCATTGAGATCGAATGGGTCTCTAGTAATATAGTCTAGTTATGACTTATTTTATTATAAAAGCATGTATTTTTGAAGAAAAATAAAGTTGTTGCCTGATTGAAAACCTTTCTTGTTTAATATTATGTTCTTATTGTGATTCCCTTTTTATATGGATATCTCCGTGCATCTTTAATGACTTGATCCACGTGGGCTATGTGCTGAGCTTCTATTTAGTTTTCTTCATGTTCGTCCCGAGTAAGGATAATACCCGTTGGTCCCGAGTAACATCATTCGTTCCCGAGTAGAAATATCTTTTAACCAGCCCCCAAGTGTCATTTAACTGATCCCGAGTAGTATATAACGTTGATTGACATTGTAGGTTTTGTTTAACATCTGTTTACTCGGTTTTCTCTTCTTCGGTGATATCTTGTATGATATTTTTTGAATGTCTATTTGGATGTCCACTTGGCAATTTAGCCTCTTTGTTGATGACGTGTACGTATGATAAAATTCACATATGACATCTTTAAAATATTATTTTACTAACAAAAAAATACTAATATTACCTACTACACTTAACAATCTTAATTGACTAACAATAAATATTAAAATTAATACTACACTTTAAAATATTATTTTACTAACAAAAAATATTAATATTAACCACTACACTTAACAATCTTAATTTACTAACAATAAATATTAAATTTTATACTACGCTTTAAAATATTATTTTACTAACAAAAAATACTAATATTAACTACTACACTTAACAATCTTAATTTACTAACAATGATATTAAAATTAACAATTGAGTATGCATATAAAATGAAAAATTGAAAAACTAAATAAAATTAATAACAATTAATAACTAAAGTCTAAACATAAACTTTTAAATTTACTAATAGAAAATGTTTCAACAAAAATAATGAGAAAAATGTACCTTTGGGCTTTGATGTGTTGGTGGAAAATTTTGAGAATAAAATAGGAAATTAGTATTAAAAAATTTGTAGAGAGAGTAAAAATACAATTGAATGAAAATATATAGAGATTTGAAGAACATAGAGATTGATATTTGAGAGAATAAGAGAATGAGAGAATGAGAGAATGAGAGTGAATGAAAAATGAAATGGATGGAAGTATTCATAGAAAAATTTGAACTATGGGTTAAAACATAAATTAAAAGACTTTAGAGGAGATTTTTTTGATTTTTCCCCTCCAATAGCCATAATTCAAAATTCAGCCGTTGACTGACGTCAGACAACGGTTGAATGAATTCAACCTTTGGAGGTGATTTTTTTAAAAACAAAACGGTGGAAACAGACGGATCAACATGTCGACCTGACGTGAGGTGGCAGATCGATCCGTCGGGCCTAACCTCCAAGCCCGGCACGTGAGCCGCATACGTGCCGGGCTTGGTCCGACCTGTCTCTTTGATGGGCCATACCAGGCACGGCCCACGATTCATCGTGGGCCAAACGGACCGATCTGTTTGAATTTGGTCCATATTTACACCACTATACGAACATGTGCTATAATTTTTTTGATCTCGGTGGATTATGTAGACGTATTTTTTGTATAAAATTTTGAAAAAATACATTATTTTTTAATTAAAAAAATGATGAAACATTTGCGGCCCCTGCTGTAGGTAACACAAGTAGTCCAGTACTCAGTAGTGGCTAGTCACGTGGTCTGTCTACAAAGAAAGAACATTTTTAATTTTAATTTTATTTAAAAGAAAAAGAAAAAGAAAAAGAAAAAGTCGATCCATCCAACCATCCAACCATCCAATCCATCAAATCCATCCATACATGTAAAACCCAATAACAAGTTGATAGATTGTAGCGCTAGTAGCCGTCCGATGAAAGAGGAATGTTGTTGGTGAGAAGAAATCAAAAGACAAGTGTGAATTATAGCGTTACAAGCGTCGTTTGATGGAGATGGACTTGCAAATCAAGGTTGCTCAGGCTGTTCACGTCCTCAATCACGACACCGAATCATGCAACCGCGTGGCTGCCAATCAATGGCTCGTCCACTTTCAGCAGACCGACGCTGCTTGGCATGTCGCCACCTCCATTCTCACCTCCGATCACCCCTCCTTTCTCGCTGATTTCGAAGTCGAATTCTTCTCCGCGCAAATTCTCAAACGAAAGGTTAACTTAATCCATCTCTCACTTTTTCTTCTCTTTTAGGGTTCAGATTTTGTTCTTTCTTCTTAGCACTTTCACTTGCTTTCGTTCTCTTCATCTCTTACTGTGTGTTTTAACAATTGGAGTTACGATTACGTTCTACACTCAATTGCATGTGTTAAGGTTTTCACTGCGCTAGCTCAGTGGATGGAGAGCACCTTTTTCGTTTTTATTATATTATACGTGAGTTTCAGTTTCAAAATGTAATCAAGGTTCACTGTTGCATTCATTATATTTCATTTGATTTTTTCTAGTGTTTCAATTTACTAAGAAATGAATCGAGAATTGTTCAACTTATTGTGAGGTTACTGTTGAAATGAACAGTATGTGAAGGAAATAGATGCTTAACAATATATATATGCACAAAAGCATTTAATTTCAAGTGTATTTTATTTACGTGCTGTTACAATGCAGATCCAAAATGAAGGACATAATTTGCAGTCTGCAGTTAAAGATGCTTTGTTGAATGCTTTGCTTCTGGCGGCAAAAAGATTTAGTTCGGGGCCTCCCCAGGTGCTTTAGCGTTACCTTCTCTGAGAGGATTCTGTGGTTTGTACTACATTCGTGATCTTAATGAGTTATGGTTTTTCTTAATGACAGCTTTTGACACAAATCTGTCTTGCACTCTCTGCCCTTATCCTTCGTGCTGTTGAGCACGGAAAACCTATCGAGAAGCTTTTTTATAGTCTCCAAAATCTTCAGAGCCAGGATAATGGCTATATTGCTGTTCTCGAGATGCTTACGGTTCTTCCAGAAGAACTTATTGACAGTCAAGCGTCTGATTGTAATATAAGTTCAGCCCACAGAAGCCAGTATGGCCAAGAGGTTTAGGATATTTCTTTTTGTTTTAACACATATATTCCTGTATGTGTTCCTCTCTTCTAATCCTTTTTTTTTCCTATCCATTTCGCTTTTTGGGTGTGTGTGATTTTTGCTTTGATGTGCCTTAATTCTCTTCTTATATCATGTCCTTGTCTGCTATAATCAGCTTCTTGCGCACACACATATGGTTCTTGAGTTCCTGCTGCAGCAATCTGAGAAAGCATTTGATGGTGGTATGCAGTTGCATGAAAGGAACAGAAAAATTTTGCGTTGCTTACTAAGTTGGGTAAGATAGTATTGAAAATTATGTCAATAACTTATCTTAATGATTTAAACTATGAATGTATTTTTTTTTTATTTGCAACAGATACTGCAGTATTACTGCCTTCAATGTTATTGTGCTCAATCAAAGTGTTGGATTGTCCTTCACTAGTTCTATTCTAACTTGAATTATGGCATGGAGTATGGACTTCCCTGTCTTTATGGAAAAAAGTCAATATTGGGCTTCTCTTTGAGCATTAGTTTCTGTAGAGTATAGAGAAGTACTCTTCCTTTCATTCTTGATAAGTGGGAGGTGATGGGGCTGTGAAAAAAGAATTATCTTGCATTCTGGTTTTTCTGTGGATTATTTGTCTCTGTTCAATATCATCACCATGTATCTTTTTTGAGGCTGTTCTTATATAGTTTTTTTTTTCCCTATCAGTGTATAGATAAAAAGTACTATTAAAAATGTACAGTTATGGTTTTTAAATCATGATAACATTCTAGTATTCAGGTTCGAGCTGGGTGCTTCTCAGAGATTCCCCAAGGCTCGTTGCCAGCACATCCACTTCTTAATTTTGTGTTCAACTCTTTGCAGGTAATATTTGTTTTTTATTTATTTTAATCAACATGGCTTTTCTTTTAATTCAACAGTAATAGCATTCATGCATGTGCTTTATCATTGTACAATTGGTTGCAGGTTCCTTCATCATTTGACCTGGCCATTGAAGTTCTTGTTGAACTTGTGAGTCACTATGAGGTATGCTTATGGACATCTAAACTAATAAATGTCAGTGTCCGCTTTATCAAGTGATAACTAATTTTGTCCTTTGCAGAATTATCAAGTGGTGTGAGAACAAGAATTTCCACTTCAGTGTGATTTCATACCTCAGTCATGTTGTGCTTTTGCATAATATATGTTGTGTTTATTTTATATGTTTGGTTGTATATAACGTTTAAAGCCATATCTAGGCTGTGAGATGATGCTGAAATTGATTTTCATTCTAATGATGAGAAAACTGAACAGTGTGTTCATTACTAGTCTCCTGATACTACTTCATAACTTATTTTCAACTGAAATTGAGCTATTTTGCATATACTCTTTGTTGAAAGATCGTATAGTTGTTACATTGAGCTATTTTGCATCTACTTCATAACTTATTTTCAACTGAAATTGAGCTATTTTGCATATACACTTTGTTGAAAGATCATATAGTTGTTATATTGAGCTATTTTGCATAAACTTCACAACTTATTTTCAACTGAAATTGAGCTATTTTGCATATGCTCTTTGTTGAAAGATCATATAGTTGTTACATTGAGCTATTTTTCATAGACTTCATAACTTATTTTCAACTGAAATTGAACTATTTTGCACATACTCTTTGTTGAAAGATCATATAGTTACATTGTTTTGTTGTTAGCCTATTACTACTTTGTAAATAGTTGTTAGGGGGTAATTAATAGTTGTGTTGTAATTAATTATTGTGTAATTAGTTGGGTAGTAGTTAGTTAGGTGGTAGCTGTAGAATGCAATTGCTATCATTTATTGTTTCTTAGCACTGGGACCTTTTTTTAACCTCTGTGTATTCTCCTAGAAAAGAATAAGAATTTTCAGTTTAATTTGACATGGTATCAGAGCTTTAGACTTATCAATTTTTATTTTTTTTCCTCTAGCCTTCATTGCTAAATTATCTAAAGCCTTTATGGCTTTAGTTTCTCTGGCCGGCCTTTATTGCCAGAGTCAGTGCTAGTTTTTTCATCTCTCATAGCCTCCACAAACCTAGCTATGACAACGATTGATGAATCTGCTAAGATAGATATGAGTGAGGTTCCTCCATTGAATGAGGAATCGAGTAGTCAGAATGAAGATGTGATGTCTGCTCCAACCAAAGGAGAGATGCAGAATATCCGGATAGCATATCGTTTGAATGGGAAGAACTATTTAAAATGGTCTCAGGTGGTTCAAACGTTCTTAAATGAAAAGGGAAAGTGAGCCACCTCTTGGGTACTGGACCGAAGAAAGGGGACCCTAAGTTCGAAGCTTGGGATGAGGAGGATTCCATGGTCTTGGCATGGCTTTGGAACTCTATGACGCTTGTATGTTCTTGTCTACCGCAAAGGACATATGGGATTCAATTCAGCAAACCTATTCGAAGGTGAAGGATGCTGCCCAGGTGTATGACATTAGGACCAAGACAGCTTCAACGAAGCAAGGCAACAACCCATTGACAGTACGCTAATACACTGCAGAATTTGTGGCAGCAGCTAGACCATTATCGGTTTGTAGCCATGAAATGTAGTGATGATGCAACTACACTAAGGAAGGTTATGGAACAACATCGGGTGTATGATTTCCTTGCTGGTTTGAATGTGGATTTCGACCAAGTCAGAGTCCAAATCTTGGGGATAGATGAATTGCCATCTCTAAATTCAGCCATCTCCATGGTTAGGGCAGAATAAAGTAGGTGAAGTGTTATTCTCCAATCCCAACCTGTAGATGGATCAACTATGATATCAAATAAGGGAAGCAATGAAAACCTAAGAATGGACCAACAACCATTTATGGAAGGAAGAAGAGGCGATGGAGGAAGGCCTCCCATAAACCGAGACAATCTCTGGTGTACCTATTGCAAGAAATCAAGGCACACCAAAGATAGCTGTTGGAAGTTGGTTGGAAAGCCTTCCACCTTAAGCAGAGAATGGGGTTATGAGGGGGGACAACCGACCGGCCAGGGGCAAGCACAGATGACTGGAGGAAAATGTGAAGAAGTCAATACAGAGACAATTGAGAAATTGAAAAGTCTATTGGGAACGTTGGAGAAATCTAACAACAATACATGTTCTCTGGTTTAGTCAGGTAAGGTCTCTAAGGCCCAGTTTGCCATTGCTTCTCCAGCTGCTTTTGGAGCCAAAAGTGATTCCGGACCAAAGACAGAGTGTTTGGTAAAATCGCGGGGAAGTGCTTTTGGTCACTTTTAGCTTCTCCCAACTGAGTTTTTGAGAAGCTATAAATACATGCTTTTGGATTTTAGTTTCTGCTTATAGAAAACGCGCTACAGTGATATTAAATGAAATTTTACTAACTTTCCAACTTTGTCCTTGCCTTTAACAAAATTTACCAAAAATATTTGGGCTTACATTGCTGTACAAACAAATTGTTGCCATAACTGTAAAAAAAATGGGGTTAATTAATTCAATAAAGTAGAATAAAAAAATAAAGAAATAAAGTAGAATAAAAAAAGAAATAAATAAATAAAGAAATGAGGCTAATTAATTCAATAAAGTAGGATAAAAAATGGGACGAATTAATTCAATAAAGTACCATAATTATATAACACTTAACACTAAACACAAATAAACAAGAAAAATATAAAGTATAACACATTAGCAACATTTAGATGTCTATGTCCTTTTAGTAATTTTATACACTCACAACATTTTTTACTTCAGTTTACCAAACACATTGAAATTGCTTTTAGTTCTCACAGCACTTTTAAAAATCAATTTACCAAACACTCAGCTGATTATTCCCACGGCAATTCCACAAGCAATTTCTCCCACAGCAATTCCAAAAGCACTTCTCCCCACAGTACATTAATGCCAAACTGGGCCTAACTCTATTGGATTAAATGTTTCGGATAAGTGTGATGTAGGCTCTTGGGTCATTGATTTAGGAGCCACTGACCATATGACTCATTCTCCTCACGTTTTTTCAACCTGCACACCATGCCCTAGCAATAGAAAAATATCATTTGCTGATGGTTCATTGATTGCAATAGCTGGTTTAGGAGAGGTTCCTATAACAGGTTTTACATGTACCTAAATTGTCTTCAAACCTAATATCCATACACAAAGTTACTATGGACATGAATTGTTATGTAACCTTTTATCCATCTTATTGTGAGTTTCAGGATCGGTATTTGGGGAAGAAGATTGGACTTACTAGGGCAAAGGATGGACTTTACTATCTTGAGACATCTTGTGGATCTAGTGTTACTAAGAACGACCTTTCCATTTCATATCTTTCCGAAAATTCAACAAATAAAGACAAAAGTGTGGCTATACCACTTCCGGTTTGGGCACCCTTCATTTTCAATTTTAAAAGTCATGTTTCCAGTTTTGTTTCCTTGTTTAGATATTAGGGATTTTCATTGTGACACGTGAAATTGCAAAACACAAATGTGCGTCCTTTCCGGTTAGTAATAAAAGAAGTTTTATTCCATTCTCTCTTGTCCACAGTGATATATAGGGTCCTTCAAAAATTTCAAATATCTCTGGAGCACGGTGGTTTGTGTCCTTCGTTGATGACTGTACTAGAGTGTCATGGATCTGTTTACTAAAAAACAAATCAGATTTAAGTGGAGTGTTTTTAAATTTTCACAACATGATTCAAAACCAATTTGGAGTCAAAATTAAAAAAGTTCGATATGATAATGCCCGAGATTATTTTAATCAGAATTTATCCTCTTATTTTCAAAATGAAGGGATTATTCATGAGTCTTCCTGTGTTTATACCCCCCAACAAGCAGAGGAAAAACAATCATTTACTAGCAATTACTAGGGCATTAATTTTTCAAAACAATGTTCCTCATTCATATTGGGGAGAGGCTTTGTTAATTGCCACCCATATTATTAACAGACTCTCTACTCAAGTTCTGGGCTTTAAGACTCAAATTGGTGTTCTTTCAAAATACTTTCCTAATTTTGTCACAACTAATAATCTCACTCCTAGGGTGTTTGGTTGTACTGCTTTTGTTCACAATCATAGTCCTACTAGGAGTAAATTAGTTCCAAAAGCTGTTAAGTGTTTGTTTTTAGGGTACTCTTCAACTCATAAGGGTTACAAGTGTTAACACCCTACTTCTAGAAAGTTTTATATGTCAGTTGATGTCACTTTTCATGAACAAACTCCTTTTTATTCCAGGAAATTTGAGTAAAGGTAGTAAAGATAAAAGATTTTTTTGTTGATAATGAGTTTTTTGTTTCTTTAAATTTAGTTTTTCTAAAATCTAGTCTTTTGCAGTCGAACTACTCCAGCTCAAGAATCAGTGTTCGATTCTAACGAGATTTTTGAGTTCAGTTCTGTTGTAGTCATACCAGACCCAAACATTGAACCACCCACGAATCAATCCAGTATACCAAAAACAAACCCAAACACTGAACCTATGGCCGGACCCATGGCAAGTAGAAAGGATGTTCTTAGTCCCCCAAGATATCTACAGGTTTACTCAAGAAGGAAGGATCTTATAAATCCTGTGCAAGTCCAATTGTCCGACTCAAATACTGATATAGAGGTACTTTTTGATCCTTCTACCAGAGACTTGCGTTAGCACTTAGAAAAGAAACCAGAGAGTTCACCAAATAGCCATTATAACCTTTCGCAAGGTTTGTATCATATGATAAGTTTTTAGCCTCTCACAAAGCTTTTTTTGATAAATTTACATACCATTCCCATACCTTCTACACTTTCCGAAGCATTATCCAATAAGAATTGGAGACATGCCATGGAGATTGAGATGGAGGCGTTGGAAAAGAATAGAACTTGGGTGCTTACTAGGTTACCGCAAGGTAAGAAGGCAGTGGGATGTAAGTGGGTTCACACGTTAAAATACAAAGCAGACGGTTCTCTTGAAAGGTATGAGGCTCGGTTAGTGGTTAAGGGCTACACACAAACTCATGGGGTAGATTATCAGGAGACTTAGAAGAAGAGATTTACATGCAGATTCCTCCTAGAGATGGAAGTGGGTTTGAAGCAGAGAAGGTGTGTAAACATAATAAGGCTTTGTATGGCCTTAAGCAATCTCCTAAGGCTTGGTTCAGAAGGTTTGCAAAGGTTATAATAGCAGTAGGGTATAGGCAAAGTCAAGGAGATCACACACTGTTTATTAAACATTCTGATTCAAGGGGAGTCACGACATTTATAGTCTATGTTGACGACATAATTTTGACCGGGAACGATGAGAAAGAAAAAGAGGCAATGAAACAGTGCATGAAAAAGGAGTTTGATATCAAGGAGCTTGGGAAGTTGAAGTACTTCCTAGGTATTGAAATGGCTTGCTCGAAACTTGGAATTTTTCTTTCACAGGTTAAATATGTAATTGATCTTCTGAAAGAAACTGGGAAGATGGCTTGTAAACCAGCATCTACTCCCATTGACCCGAATCACAAGCTTGGTGAAGCAAGTGATGATGTGGCGGTAAACAGAGAGATGTATCGCAGGTTAGTTGGTAGACTTATTTACCTTTCACATGACAATGCATATGCTATTAGTTTAGTAAGCCAATTCATGTATAGCCCTAAAGAAGTGCATTTACAGGCTACCTACTGCATATTGCAATATTTAAAGGCCAATTCAGGAAGGGGAATCTTGTTCAAGAGAAATTCAAGGCTGTCACTAGAAGTATACACGGATGCAGACTACGTTGGGTCAGGTTACTAGGCGGTAATCTTGTGACATGGAGGAGTAAATAGCAGAACGTGGTTGCCAGGTCTAGTGTTGAGGCAGAATTTAGGCAATGGCACAAGGTGTCTATGAGTTACTATGGTTAAAAATCATTTTGAATGATTTGAGGATTAAGTGGGAAGAACCTATGAAACTCTACTGTGACAACAAGTCTACAATTAGTATTGCACACAACCCGATGCAACACGACAGAACTAAACATATTGAAGTAGACAGACATTTCATAAA
Source organism: Dipteronia dyeriana (assembly GCA_032871835.1). Taxonomy (NCBI): domain Eukaryota; kingdom Viridiplantae; phylum Streptophyta; class Magnoliopsida; order Sapindales; family Sapindaceae; genus Dipteronia; species Dipteronia dyeriana. Next base: position 13,662,306 of record CM065295.1, read on the forward strand.
GGAGAAGCTAGATAATGGGCTGATTTGTACACCCTAAAGGATCAACTAGCAGATGTCTTGACTAAAGGCCTACCGGGAGTTGTTTTTCAAGAAGTTATATCCAAGCTGGGAATGGAAGATTTCTATTCCCTAGCTTGAGGGGGAGTGTTGAAAGATCATATAGTTTTTACATTGTTATGTTGTTAGCCTATTACTACTTTGTAAATAGTTGTTAGGGGGTAATTAATAGCTGTGGGGTAATTAATTATTGTGTAATTAGTTGGGTGGTAGCTGTAGAATGCAAGTACTATCATTTATTGTTTCTTAGCACTAGGACCTCTATTTAACCTGTGTGTATTCTGCCAGAGAAGAATAAGAAATTTCAGTCTAATTTGACACTCTTGTTTTGGAGGCAATCTAGGAGTCCCTTTTTTAAAAAAAATTAAATTAAAAATAAAACTATTACACTGATTTTATTTAGCATAAAACTTCTCTTTCAAATGATTTTATCTATGTTGAGTTTTGCTTGCTGTTGTAGGGGTTACCTCAGGTTTTGTTATGCAGAGTACATTTGCTTAAAGAATTACTACTTCTACCCGCCCTTACTGATGGAGATGAGAAAGTAATTGGTGGTCTTGCATGCTTGATGTCAGAGATTGGACAGGCTGTAAGTATTCGGTAGCATTTGTGTTCTTCCCTAAGTTTTTGTCTTACATGTGTATGACTCTTTTTGGTGCAATTATGCATGCATGAACTTTTACGTCACAGATGATTTCTTTCTTCTAAATTACTGATGTTGATAGTTAAAAAAAGGCGTGACACATAATGATTCTTATAACTATAGCTTATGAGTTCTCCAACTCTCGCTTTCCTAACTTTTTATTGTACATTAGGCACCATCTCTGATTGTAGAAGCTAGTGCCGAGGCACTTGCGCTTGTGGATGCCCTCTTGAGGTAATAACTCAGTTTTGTCCTTTCCACATCGCTGACATTGTGTATCTGTTAGTTGTTGGTATCATGATTATTGCAGTTGTTGTCTTCCTTTGGGGAAGTTGTATTCAGTTGAGGGAGATAAAAGTGAACATGTTCATGGCGCATCTATCTTTCCTTTTTGTTTTCTTTTCTGATAAATACGTTAAACTTAAATAATATCATTCACGTATATCTCTCTCACATGCTCCCTGTTCTGCCTCTAGACTGTCTTAAAATCTTAAAATATGCTGACAGCATTTTGCTTGAAGCCTTTGTGTGTGGTGATGACAAGGAAAGTAATTGTTTGGCACTGCATGAAACATATACAAGTTAACACCTTGTACTGGAGTACACCCAAGGGATTTTGACTGGGGAGCATGTGAATGTGGGATTGTACTGCAAATTGTTTTTCGAGTATTTTTCATGTATGCAATTAGTTTAGGTTATATAATCTTATTATGCTTTTCCTTTTTTGTCAGATATTGATTCTGTATTTCTGTGTTATGTCTAACCTGTTTATTGCACTTGCAGCTGTGTAGCATATCCAAGTGAAGACTGGGAGATTGCAGACTCAACTTTGCAGTTTTGGTATGTATTAATTCTTTTGTTTGGTGTTTTCTGGTTCTAATGAGATTTTTTTAAAGGTCTTTTAGAGAAATAGGAGGCGTTAAGGTAATTTAAAGCATTTTTATTTTGTTTTTCCCTTTTTTTTCCTTTTAAGTAAGAGGATCTGGATTGCCTTTAATTTGCAACTTGCTGTTTTGCTGGTGATTATTGGAGGCTTGGATGTTCAGCATTCTGGTTTTTTTTTTTTTAGATTAACATAAGGAATTATAAATAATCTTTGTAGGATATTGTTGAATATACAATCATTTGAGTTGTATGTCTGATATCGTACTCAGGACAAACTTTTCAATTAGATACTGATCCTGACTGCAATCTTTATTACCGGTTGTTCCCATGTCAATTTATTGGGTCTGGAGAAACGTTGAGCCATGGTTTGCAAATAAAACAGTAGTCATAATGGACAAGTTTTTTCTTTTAGCCTTCTGAGATATTCATAGGCTGAATGCACAAGACACTGCAATCTCTGGGGAGCTAGGTAAACATAATATCAGGGTCAAATAAATGTAGAATTATGAAGTCAGGATTTGTGGTCCTCGATGTAAGGTTTACAGGATAGAATGAAGACTAACTTGGTGACCGGAAAGAGAATTTTATATATCATTTTCCTGATTTGCAAATTCAGAAATGCTTTCAAACTCAGAGGTAGTTAAGCTACAACTTGAAGGTAAATAAATTGTCTGCAATCCCATTTTTTGGTAGCTGAAACTGGTGCATTTTTAATGGTTAAATTATTCATATACAATTTGTGGTTCTTATCAGAAGTATTAAGATAACTTTCCATTGATTGCGATGCATATCCGGATATACTTGTTCCGGTTTAGTGTTCCTTAATATGGCACATTTGGCAACAAAAATACCCATAAATTCAGGGTTCCTGCTGAATAATAAAACTTACAAGAAAACCAGTTTTTCATTTTCGACAATTAGGCAACAGAAATGGTTCTCACTGTCTAGGTAGAGATACTCATACTGCCAGCCAAAATGTATATCTGTGAAGATTGATAATATTTGTTCCTTTATTTCTTTTCAGGTCTACCCTTGCAAGCTATATACTTGGCCTTGATTTGGACACTACAAAAAATAAGAAACATGTTGAAGACATGTTCTTCTCTGTATTTTCAGCTTTACTGGATGCGCTTTTATTGCGTTCTCAGGTTCTTTCTCAGACTATTCACTTTGTTTATCTCTCTTTAAAAAATGTTTTTAGATGTAATTAAGTAATTATGATGAGCTTGAATGAAATTGTTAATTTTAGCTTTTTTTTTGGTTCAGATTATGTATTATTGATGTTAATAGCAGATATTTTATGGTTGAATTTAGTGAATATCTGTTACATCTTGTTTGTATATATTGAAAGAATGGCTTTCATAAAGAGTTCAGATTTTGATAGACCTTTGGTTTCATGTTACTTAATCCAACAGTCTTTGGTCGTATGTTATGTCATTTTTTCTTTCTAGAGATTGGCAGTTAGTTCGGCAACATTTAAGTTCAGTCATTTTGAAGGAGCTGAATTGCATTAATGCACCATTTATTGTTCTATGGAAGTAAATAAGATGATGTATCATAGTTGGTAGAAAACTGGAAAAGTGGAAAAAATTGAACATAATGATTAGTTCAAAATATGTAAAGGTTGCAGCTCATGCCCTTGATGCCAATGTTAATTGTGTGGAGAGAGAGAGAGAGTTGTTGGTTGTCAATTAAATAAGTGCTTTCAAATTAATAGATGGTATGATAATAGATTCATTAATTTATAAAAGTGTTTTGATATTATCATATTAACATATGACGCGTAAACTGATAGTTGAATTCCAACAAGTTGCTTCTAATGTATTTTCCATACCTCCTGTTTGAACATGAAGTGGATTTCCGTACATGCATACATATACAGGCACACACAAAGACTTCTATGTCTCAGTCTAACTTAATAAAACCATGCATTTGACAGGTGGATGAATCTACATTTAATGATGGTTTATCTGACCTGCCTGATGGTCTTGTCCAATTCCGGATGAATCTGGTCGAACTTTTGGTGGATATTTGTCAGCTCTTGCGGTCAGATACATTTATACAAAAGGTTCTTGTTCTAGACAGTATCATTTCATATCTGCAAGAAATGTATACATAGTTGCATGTGCATTCTTTTATCCTCCATGTATACATTTATACAAAAGTTTTTATTTGCATCATTATTATTGTTTTTATAATTATTATTTTGCAATGTTATGGATGAGTTACTTAGTTTTGGGTTTGTGATTAATTAATAATGCACTCTGAAGAAGGTTGGTCAATTCTTTTTATCTACATGTATTACTTCCGTTACTACAGGTGCCTTTTGTTCATCACTGTATTGTTGCTTTGTGGTTTCTGAGTGGCATTGCTATTAGCATGAATATAGTCTATATCTCAGCATGACCCTATATCTGTTACGTTTGTGGCAAGATATTACGAAACTGCCTTGTATAGGATATGTGAGGATTCTGCAAGAGTAAAACGTGTAATATTTCATTTAAGAATGTGTGGGTTATATGCAACATGGAAGGGTCAAAATATTTTGGTACTGAAAAGAATGGGGATAAATTTGAATTCATATTGGTTGGGGATCAAAGTTAAATACTATGATTCACACAAAGAGCTGATCCAAAGAAGTCCTTTCTTTCCTTTAAGTGTTTATGACAATATTTCTTTTTTCAACCTAGAGAGAGAAAATTGAATGAAAATAACTAGATAGTTGAACGGAAGAATTCACAGTTCTCCTTCATTTTTTGCCTATTCCCCTCTCTTTCTTGAGTAGACGAGACTATAAGAAAAAAGTAATTTATTCAACTTTTGTTTCTGGGAATTTTGCAGGAGTGCAAAGTATATTTTACTGATATAATTATTCTTTAGCAACTAAGCAACTCACATTTGAATCCACAAGCTACAAATTCTGAATATTTGGCGAATTTCCTTTTTATTTAACATATTAATAGTTGTTGTTTTGGAACTTATGTATTCATTCATTAGACTTATATCCCGCAATCATCATATACAGATTTTGAGTGGGTATATTGGCATTGTTTGCAAGGGAAACCTGGCACAAGCCAAAACAAGATTATATTTGACAGATTGCCTATCTGAATGCTCTTCTGAAAATCATTATGCAGTAAAGTTAGGAGGCTTATCGACCTTATGAACCTCAGATTCCATTAATTATTTTTATTGGTTTCTTATTTTGCTATTCCTTGTTGAGCTGAAACTCCGAAGTTGTTGACCAAGAGTTCTACGTTATAATCTTTGCTTTTATTTTAATTTGTTTTACTGTTTTTTATTAATCTTTGTTGATCATTTATGAGGACATTTAACTGAAGAATATGTTGTAGAATGATCTAATTTTAGTTTTGTTTTTTCCCATCCATTGCCACTGAACCAAAAGGTTTTCCAAGTTTGAGAACTCAAAATCAACAGAAGTTTTGAACTTGGAGAGCAGGTTTAATATGTTCTTTATATGAAACATATATAATTGTATCATTTTAAAAAGAAATCTCTTGACCTTAGATTGTTGCTTTCCATCTCCTTTCTATGATATTGTTGGTTTGAAGTAGTTTTCTGCTAAAATATTATTTTCTTGTTTCATTATGTCTTTCCATTTTATTGTAGATCTTCTTTGGTGGTTGGGCATCTGCAAGTCTACCAATACCTTGGAAGGAAGTGGAAACCAAATTGTTTGCTCTTAACGTGGTAAGAACAATAGTTGTATTTTGGTCCTTTTTTCTTTATGAGTGCAGTGAGTTAGTAACAACTTGCTGACTCGAGATACTTGCAAGTTGCTGAATGCCAATATTGATTGATAGGTAGAGTCAATTATAGTGACAATGTCGGTGGATTCTTTATTGCACACATTTCATGTACCAGAGTTGCATGCCTTTTTTATGTAGCTTTCAGTGATTATTACTGATAAAAATTGTTATATAAGTAGATTCTTGAATGTTGATGCTAATGTGAAATGGATGTAATTATGTACATTTGTGAAGATATTGACAAGTGAATTTAAAAGGAATAGTAACTTGTTGAGTGTCCACTAGGGGTGGGAAAAAAATTCCAAACTGACCTGAACCAGCCAGTTTGATTCAGTTTTACCTGTTAACTCGGTTTGATTTGGTTCCACATAAGTAGGATCTGATCAATTTCCAGTCCAATCCAATCCAAAAGAGAACCAAACCTGTTTCTGCCACCCCTAATTGAGGCATTTGTTTAGATTATGTGAATAGCAATAATCCATTGTAAGTATCACATATATTGCCTTCCAGATTTGCTAGGTGGCTAACTGCCTAACTGGAGTTGTACTTGTACAACGCCTGTTTACATGAAAATTGTTGTTGAGCATGAATATATGTAATATGTGCTTCTCAACTCCTTTGGTTCTAACCAAGAACATTGGTCCGAATCTCTTTGGTGTACCTACCTGGGATACATTACATCCCAAGATTTTTGTAACTAGTTGTAAGACCTGATGGTTGTAGCAAGTTTAAAGCCTGGTGAACAGAGAACAGTCCAAGAATTTCTCATTTTTCAAAAAACCAACAAAAAATCTGCTACTCAGATATTTAGGATATGTGAAATAGTTTATCATTCATAATTATGAAGATTGATTTATTTCCATGGATAAGTGGCTAGTCCTTACTGCTTATTCATGCATGTAGCGATTTTTTTTTTTTCATTTTCTTTTCTTAATTTTGCAATGTTCATATTTTGGTATTTTATTGGCCAAGGCACAGTTGATCTTTTTCATTTTTTCATTTTTTCTTTTTCGTAGTAGCTGCATATGTAGGTTAACCTGGGTTCCTATTCTTGCCACCTCTCATATTTGAACTTCACACAAATTGAAAATGGGCAAGCAAGATGATTTACATATATTCTTATAACTTGTAAACCTTACTATCTAATAATATTCTAATTTCACATTTCAGGTCTCTGAAGTAGTCGTACAGGAAGGCCAGGCCTTTGATTTCGCAGTGATTATGCAGTTTGTGACTATGTTGTCCGTTCAACGTTCTGACGATCTTAAGGGATTTATGCATATTGTATGTTATATATGCCATTTTCATTTATTCGTATATTTTCTATTTTCTAACAAAGAAAAAAAAAATAGTCTCAAGTCTGAGGAAAACCTTTGATCTGGGTCATTTTATCTAAGATGATAATGTCCATTCTAGGTCTACAGATCCCTTGCAGATGTAATCGGTTCTTATTCCAAGTGGATATCTGCTTTTCAAAACAATGCCAGGCCCTTACTGTAAGGACACTCTTCCGTTACTTTGAGTACATCTAATTACAATACGTGCATGTATCTGTATAGATTTTGCTTTGTTTTAGATGCATCCTCTTTGTTGCCGTCTTTGTTTTCGTTTTTTCTTCACTGTATATCTCCTTATGTAGGAACACCTTATATAACTTCCTATCAAAAATATATTATAATACCTCATTTGCATCCCCGTATCTAGAATTCACCATGTCTTTTTTGTCTTGATTTGCTCCTTTCAGATTATTTCTTGCTGCAGGGATTTCAGAACCTCTCTCATCAAATGCTTGTGCTTCTGCCCTGCGTAAAATATGTGAAGATGCTTCTGCTCTTATTGATGAACCCTCAAATTTGGAAATTCTAATGTGGATAGGAGAGGTATTGAATATTTACTTGGTGCTTTTTTTTCTTTTATTTATTTGAGAATACTTTTTGTGCCTCATTCTTTCGTGCTTGGTATTTTTTTTTATCCGTAAAATGTAATTCAATTTAGTTAAATCAGTTCCACCGTTCCACATTATCCTCTGTTGAGATTATAACCCATCATATGTAGTTTTGACATATTTGTTGTTACCTTTAGGAAACATTTTATGCTTCTATGAACCAGTTAATGCTTTAGAATGCAGTCTAGCCTATCTCACTCCTCTCTTTTTCCCCTTTTCTCTTTATGGTTCTTCTTTTTCTTCCCAGTCATCCTTATTCTATTGTTCCCAAGAACTTTCTGTTGCTCTGTTGCTTAAATCTCTGCATCTTGTCTCTGAATTACTGCGCTAATATGATATCTTACAGATCTTTATATATTTTTTTCAAATTTATTCTACCACTTAACTTTTATAATTCGCTTCATTGATTAACTTAATCCATTATTACAACCTTCCTAGCAAGGAAGCTACCTGATCTGAGGTTCTCCCTGACCATCCTGCATCAATTTTCCTAATCAATGTGGCTTTGGTATACAAATGTTCTTTGCTTCACACTATACGCGTAGGCTTTTCTTTCATTGGCTGTAAAATTTTGTAACTGCCATTGAGTTATTGTCTCTTTTTAATGGGAGACTGAATAAAGTTTTATTGCTGATGAAATTTAAAGATACAAAGCAGGTTAACCAGAAGTTTATTCGATTATTTTATATATATAAAATCATAAGAGTCCATTTGGTTATTGCTTATTTATACATGTGCATTTATTTATGCTCCTTGTCTTTTCTCTCACTTTTTCTTCTTTTCTACGAGGTGCTGATGTAAATAAACATATTTCTCAGCCTGCCTCAAACAATTTTCCTCTGTTGTAAGAGTTCTCTGATAATATATTTCTTGGTGCCTTTCTTGAAAACAATGTTGTTTTCTCAGGCTTTGGAGAAGAGGCAGTTACCTTTGGAAGATGAGGAAGAAGTTGTTAGTGCCATCAGTATGATCCTTGGCTCTGTTTCTAACAAAGAGTTGAAAAACAATTTGTTGGGTAGATTACTTTCTTCTAGTTATGAAGCTATTGGAAAACTTGTAAGTCTTGCTTCTCTCTTTGCATGTTTTACGATTTCTTATTGGCTTTTGTTTTGTCGCTACATGGTTCCTCTACTACTCCAACCTTGTATCAGCTCACCAAGTGGTTTCAATAAATATTTCTACTTTGTATTGTTGTTTAATAAATTGGCTTTTGTATCTTCATTTAAATCAAGCAAGAACACTTGTGGTAAATTAATATAGAGCTGTAGCTAATAGTCATTTCATATCAGTAGGTTCAAAAAACTAGGCATGCCTATGAGGTTGTATGTCCTGAATTTTTTTAGGATTGAATACCGTATTCCCAAATTGCATCCTTTCTTCCTTGATGCGTTAAGTTTTAGTTTCCTGTTATATATATATATACTTTCTCTGTACCAGGGAGTGAACTTTCGTTGGTTAGTAATTCGTGTTTCTGTTTAAGTGTAGTATTTAATATACATATATATTTTTTTTCTCTTTTACTACGCATGGCTCTAGCAACATATAGGTGAAGTATATGTTGCCAATTGTTGGATCAAGCCACCGGTTTTAGCTCCCAATAAATGGATTTTACTAATTAAAGGATAATGAGTCAATTTTTTACTTAATTATGGCGCCTGTCTGAATTTTTGTTTTTGTAACATGGTGTGAGTTGTTTGCATTGTATACTCTTGATCTAAATCATTGAACACTCAAAATATGACTTATTTTTGTGATAAATTATCATTTAATATATTGAATTGCTACTGGAATTTCAATAATCTTTCAGATCGATGGAGATAAGAATCGTTCTCTATTGCAGAACCCAGCTACTTATACACAAATTATGAGCTCAGCAACAAGAGGGCTTTACAGGTAAGCTATTGAGACTACTGATCTGGTGTGTTATGTCTCTGAGAAATTTGAAACCTCTTCAAGCATTTGAAATTAGTCAGTACAATGATTTATTTAGTACTTAGGCATGGATGTCTGATTATCTAAATTTCAGGATGGGAACTGTATTCAGTCATCTTGCAGCACCTCTGCCAACTGATCCTGCTACAAATGATCCTATGTATGCTCTGCTGAGAATTTTTTGGCCTATGTTAGAGAAACTTTTTAGGTCTGAACACTTGGAGAATGGTAATTTATCTACAGCAGCTTGCCGGGCTCTTTCGCTTGCGATTCAGTCCTCAGGTATTAGATTGCCTTTTACCCTGTTCTTTACCTGGGTTTTGTGACAGATCGTGCAGCCTTCTGACCGCCTAATATATAAGAAAGACCTGAAGTTGTTTTTATTTGCAGGCCAGCACTTTGTAACGCTACTTCCCCAAGTACTAGATTGCCTATCAACAAATTTTGTCTCGTTCCAAAATCATGAATGCTATATCAGAACAGGTATGGGTTTGTTTTTCAGGGTTCTCTAGTTATCCTTGGATCATCTTTGATTAGTCCACTCTGGACAGCCCTATCTGAGTTGGGTGTTTACTGTGAATGATTTCTGAGTTACTCTGTACATGTATATTAGGCTTGGAAAGAGTGTTACTGAAATGCTTAAAAGTGATTAGTGGATAGTTTTACAAGAGAAGAGTAATGAGGCACTTTGCCAATAAAGCTACTATAATGTAATCACCTGTGCTTAAGATGTAGTAAGGGATGCAACGTTTGGAATAATTCTACCTCTGTACAGAACCAATTGTTGGAATCTTGGCATGCAATTTAAAGAGTCCTGCCTAACTTATTAGGTATAGCATTCACCCAAACTTGGAGAGAGACAACCAAGAAACAGTTGTTCATAATGGTTTTACTCCGGTTCTAATGTAAAATTTAACTTTTAGAATTTTTTGTAAAAAAGAAAAACTCTAAAACCATTAGTGTCGGTGTTCCTCGACAGGCAAATTAATAGTTTGACGAATGCTATAAAAAGTTAAATTTAAATTTTAAAAATAAATTTAAATTTTAAAAATAAATTTAAATTAAATAATTAAAATATTAATTAAATTGAATATATTAAATTTAAAATTAAAATTAAAAAAATGAATTAATTAAGACATCCCACCTCTATATTCCAACTTCATTCCAACCTTTGATATGACATTTGGACTCACTTGATATGTGGTAAGTGAGATAAATCATCATTAATGTGTATTCAATTACCAATGGACACATCATTGGTTGATATGCAAGTTGGGACTCAGGATACAAAGGTGAGATGTCTAATATTACTCTAATAATTTTGAAGATATTGATGATATGAAGATGAACATTAAAAAATGGCATGTTATGTGTAAAGGTGTTTGTAAACATTTATGTTCTTTTGAGCTGTTTATCTTCAAATGTTCTTATTATTGTTTAGTTTTTGTATCCATGTATTAAAAATATGTGATCATTTTTTGCAAAAAAATATAAAACAAAAACTATTTTGTTTCTTAATTGCAGTATTGCACTATGCCATGCTTTAGCAGGAAGTAGTCAGAGGAATAATATGACTTTCTTTTTCTTTCTTTTTTGAACTATTTCTTTTTATATTTCTTTTACCTTTCTTTCCTAATGCTTTTTGGGCATGTCAAAAATATGTCAGCTTCCATTGTCATTGAAGAATTTGGTCACAAGGAGGAGTACGGACCTCTGCTTGTGACCACTTTCGAAAGATTTACACAAGCAGAATCAGTAGTGGCTCTTAATTCTTCATATATATGTGACCAAGAACCTGATTTAGTGGAAGCCTACACAAATTTTGCATCCACGTTTGTTCGTAGCTCTCGTAAGGTTTAGTACCTTTCATTGTTAATGATCTTGTTTTCCTTTTAATCTTTCCAATTTTCTAGAGAATAGATTTAAAACTTAACTGCTTCTGGGACATAAATTGACTGTATTGTCTGGATATGTCGTGTAATTCAGGAAGTATTGGCCGCATCTGGTGCCCTTCTTGAAGTTTCTTTCCAAAAGGCTGCTATTTGCTGCACTGCTATGCATCGGGGAGCAGCTCTAGCAGCAATGTCATATTTATCTTGTAAGTATGAATAATTTATTGCCGATTCTGTCGTTTTGTTTACAGAAATCTACAATTGGAGCAGGAAATTGATATACCCTCCATCCCCCCCTTCCGCCCTACATTAAAATTGCACATTTTCAAATGGTTATAAATAAATGCAGTAACAAACTAACAATATACTTCCATGGTTTTATAAAATTACCTGTATGTTGGCTCTTAATTCAATTAGGTTTTTACTGTATTTTGCCAGAAATTATTTTTAAGGATAAAAAGAAGCTTAGGAGTTAGAAATCATCGAGAGATGGTGGCACTATTAAATGTTTTATGTTGTGTTAAATGTCATTCTGACATACAAATCATGCATTTATGTGAGACATATATATGAGACATGCTTAGGAGTTGAAACCTTAAAATCTATGCCATAAAATGTTTCTCCTTACTTTGGATTATATGTGTCATGTGAAGTTTGATCTTCCTTTATAAGTAATATTTCAATCATCTTTGAGGTCACACTTCAAATCTGTTTTCCCATGAAGCCCTCGGTTAAGTTTAAAGGAACTTTTTCCATGACTGATTTCTGACAAATGGATTTGTGTGTGTGTGTGTGTGTGTGTGTGTGTGTGTGTGTGAACCTAAGAAGACTATGTATGAGCTTACATTTGGTGTGGCTAATGTATTAGCAATTTACAAAAAATGTCTAGATTTCATGAAAGCGGGATTTATGTAGTTTGCCGTTAGTTAGTGCTCCGGTCACGTTATCTTGATATTCTAATGTATGTTTTTGTTGCTTCTTTCTGTATTTTGGGGACATTCATTTGTATCTAGATGTTGATTCTGACTATACATTCTGTTGATTCAAGGTTTCTTAGAGGAAGGCCTGGGTGCTTTATTGGGGTCCCTGACGTGTATTCCAGAAGGCTCATTTAGTGCCATGGCAATTCAGGTCATATCCCACAGTGGTGAGGGACTTGTATCTAATGTGGTGTATGCTTTACTTGGTGTTTCGGCTATGTCACGGGTAAATGCGACGTCTCTAAACTTCAAATATATAAATATGCATTTGTGTATAAATGGTTGTTTAGAATATAAACGAGTTGGTTATATATATAAATGAGTTGGATATATATTAAAATTTCATATAATGATTTGTTGGTTTTGACCTTTAAATAATCCTAATTTACTTAATGGACTATGGTGCTAACATCAATAATCTGTGGTATATTTCTCCAAAAGACGTTTTCACAAATTCAAGTTGCCTAAATTAATAAATTTTATGGAAAGGATTGCATACTTGGGGTTTCAGTTTAGCAATGGAAGTTATAATTATAATTGAAAAGGTAGTTAGGGTAAGGAATTGCAGTTTCACTCTTTTGTTATCTTCAACCAAGTATCTCTCCTATGGAATATAATTTATTTTAATTAGCATAACTGAACTTGAATTTTCTTTGACTTACCAAAAAATAAAATAAAAATGCATGTTTCAAGTTATAGAATTCTTTTGATCATTTTCAGAGTTGGAGGTTAGTGCTTCCAGAAGCAACTTCAGACCCATTTGTTTCTACTTATTTAACTGCTATCAGTAGAATTATTTAATGAGCAAAAGCCCAAGAATTTATTGCTTCTTCCTCTTCATGATAGGTTCACAAGTGTGCAACAATCTTGCAGCAGTTGGCAGGAATTTGCACTTTAAGTGAAAGAACAAGCGCAAAGACTATTCTTTGTTGGGGATCCTTGCAAGGATGGCTAATTTCAGCGGTCTCTCTCTCTCTCTCTCATCCCTCCAAATATTACTATTTTTGTATATATGTTCATGCTTGTGTGTGATAAGCTACCAGTTACTTTGCAATGTTTAGCTAAATAGACCAGTTATCCTTTGATGTGGTTAGAGTTAAGGACTCGGGTCTCTATAGATCAGCAAGCATATTCCATGTTTTCCTTCTTAATTTGAAATTATCTAAATAGTCCTGTGACACCAGGTCCAGGTTCTTCCAGCCGAGTATCTAAAGCAAGGAGAAGCAGAAACTCTTGTGCCAGTTTGGTTAGATGCCCTTGCTGGTGCAGCCACAGATTATCTTGAGAGCAAGAGCTGCAATGGAGGAAAGAGTAATTATGCGCATATGCAAGGGAAAGGGGGTCGAGTTCTAAAGCGTCTAATTCGAGAATTCGCGGATGGCCATCGCAATATCCCAAATTTGACTTGATTACCACCTATAGCAGTCTTCTCTCAACTTCACGGACAGCAGTTTCAACTATGTTGTAAATTGATGGCTTCTTTTCAAGCTTGGACAAGTCTCCCAGGCGTCCCATTTGAGTAACGTCCCCATACTAATCTGTACAGTATAATGTTCCCAATTTTGTTAGAAACTCTAATGTTTAGGTTAGGTTATTTATTCAGCTCGAAAATATCTGCAAGGGCACGGATGGAGATGAGATAATTTATACATACAAAAAATATTAGCAATGTTCATTGTTTCATCTCATATTGGCTCATTGTTATGAGGTTTATATTGGTCAATAGAAATCTTACCGATTAGTGAAAGCATTGCCCTTTTTTATGTTTAATTTTGGTTCAGTGGTAACTTCATTTGCATCATGAGTTGTAGGGTTGAGTCCTTCTCCCACCTCAATAAAAATCTTGAATTTATGTAATAGTATAATACTTAAAAAAAATCTTATTGGAGGATTTCTTAGTTAACAAAAATGGAAAAAAAACAAATTCTTGATTTGTTTTGCATCCTATTCTTAGCATATATTGGGTAATTTTATTGATATCCAATATTGTGAATGTCTGGTGAGATAAATTGTTTAAGACTTCGCAAAAACTGGGTGATTTAGAAGTTAGAAATGAAATGATAAAATATCCAAAATTCTAAACCAATGGCAAGAGAGATTTTCCACATGATTAAGTTATTAAAGATATGTTTGGATTGCTGTTGAAATCTAAATAAATAAATAAAAATTAAGATTTTTTTTTTTGGTATTTATGGATTCTATATGTGAAATTTGTTTGTTTTTTTTTTCTTCTATGTTAATTAAATGTTTCCATGTCAAAAAAGAAATATCATTTTTTTTTTACAGAAAACATATATAAAATTGAACTATTATGATTTGAGATTTGGGTGAAGGAGGGCGCATAACTTAATAATAATATTATTTGCATCATAACCTATTTTTAAGTTTCTAAATAGTACCATATCAACAATTGTATTTACAATGGGTCTACTTTTAATTTTTTTTAGTGAAATGCATAATCACATCTCTAATACAATTATTTAAAGTTAAATATGTATATATTTTATGATCAATCATAATAAAATAATTATTACTTTCTCTTTCTTATTTTATTTTACAATTAAATGAACTTTAATATTATTGGTGAAAAGAGTTAGAAATCATAACCAATATTTCTAGAAAAGTTTCTAGAATTAGAAACTCAACTCCATATTCTTTAACTTTTTTTTTTACCACATTATCTCCATATTCAACTTAGATAATTATATTGAAGAGAGATTTTCTAACTTCTTTAATATATATCCTATGTGATCATTTTCTCCCGATGTATAATAGCATTAGAGATGATCTTATATTTCAAAAAAAAAAAATTGTACTGTTACAATTTAAAAATTAGGTACGAGATACATAACTGATGACACGTTGTTGCAATAACGTCAAATATGAACATTTAAGTTCGGTCTCGCAAGGACACAAGTCACAGAGACTAGCATAACGACAAGCAAAAGATTGTTCCACGGGGAGGTGAGATTCACCGACCGTCTCTTAGCTCCTAACTCTAGCTATTATTACAACAAGTCGAGCAGACTCGTGTGTTGCGTGTGCGGAAAAGTGAATAACAATATAACTAAATAACTTACATAAATAATATATACAATGATAGATGGAATGAAGTTATGCATGAAATGTGGATACGCTAGGGAAACGACTCAACCGTGACAATCCTCATAATTAAGTGCTAGACTCACCTAGTCCCTCAAATGTGCAAGTATATCATAAGCTCGTGTCCCCTTAATTAATCACTATCCTTTCTCGAGTGCATAGAGATTGCACCCATACATACAAAGTACGCATGAATCCATTAAGTGCTTTGGGACACACACGAACCATGTACGGTAGCCTATTGGTTCTAGCACTTACTGATCATATTCACAGGCGTTAGTTGGGCATGTAATGCTCAACCGTGTGGGCCATACTACAACCAATGACCCATCCACGAGGATAACCAAATATGAGATGGCAACCAAGTAAAAGCATTAAGAATACGAGATACCCATACAACACGTATGTTATACGTTCGTGTCCCCTAACTTGATCTCTGATATCTCTCGATGTCTTAGAGATCTCATTCATGCATAAGCATGAATCCATTAAGAATTATGGGATACACACACAAGCTTTACACGTGAGTCTAGCTCATATCTGGCTTACTGGTCAAATGTAGAGGATACCACGCTGAGCATGCTAATGTGAACCACACGATATATAATACACAACCTAAATGTCATTCACAAGGTGGCTAATCGAGTGAAAGCATTAAGCACACTAAATGTCCATATTACATCACACGAACAAGAGAAATTTGATTTATCTTTACTTCTAAGTAAAGGATTTGGTTTTATCAATCTCCTTAGGATGTCTAAAAATGGAAAATAAGTTCACCTTACACTAATGTGCAAATATGTTAATTGTTATATATTAAGTCCATTCAATTTAGGTTAAAGGTTCATCCTCTTGATTTAGAAATTTTTCCACAATCAATTCATCACCCAATCCGGCCAAGGATAGATAATTGAGTCTTAATACAAAGACCCATTAAGCACAAAGATATGAACCAATATCAATTTAGCAACAAAATGCCTGAACTGAAACATTTTCTACTCTTTGAGGCTAAAATCCCTAACACTCGAATTACTCAATACATGGCATTTCAAGTCATCTATCAATCAATCAATCAATAATCATCAACAACTAATTCCTACTCAAAATTACAGCTACTACTAAACCCATTCATGGACACATTGATTTCTAATCATTCATACACATACATATCCTAATAAGAGCATAAAACACATAAATCAATGAGCAAAACAAAACCCAAACGAATTTAAGAAAAAAAAATACATATATAGCACATGTTAAGGTTTACAATATTCCCAAATCAGGGTTACACATAAAAGACAACAAGAAATACAAAGAAATGAGCAAATAAGAGACAACCTTTGAAGGCAAACCCTCCAAAGATGCCCCAAATCCTTCCTAGCTCAGTTTTAACTCTTATTTCCTTTGAAATATACTTTAAGATGGATGAAGGAAGTGTAATATAGTGTGGTGGAGGCATATGGGGAGCTCCCATGGAGGAAAAACTTCTATGGGAGCTTGATCTCTTCTTATTGGTGGAGAAGATGAAGAAAAGAGAAAAAGATGGAAGAGAGAGAGGTGTTTGGCGTGAAAGAGAGAGAAGAGAGGAAGAGAAGTGAGAAATGGAGGTATTTATAGTGCTTGAAAGTTAGGGTAAGAGGGGTGAAAAGACAAGAATACCCCTCAGAAAATGGATAAAAATCGTAATTCTGGGCTATTCCGTGGTTCGTTCCGCGGTACGCACCAACAGGCGTACCGCAGATCACTTTTTAGAGCTCTCTGACCATTTTCACGGTACGTTACGCAATACGTGTTTGGGTTTATGCCCTAAACATGTAACCTGTAAATGGATTTATGAAGTAAATAAAAAGAAAAGTTTAATTCATTTTGTTATGTTATTTATTTTATAAACTTGTGTACATATTAACATCCTGAATTGCCGAATGTAATCTCAAACAGTGTATATGAGTGTCATATACGGATGGATACAGTAAAAAATGTGTAATTTAAAGAGTCCATAGATAGCAAATAAAGCTGAGTACTTTATTTGTGGTTAATCTATAGTTGCGGTCCATTCCGTAATGTACAATGATTCTATCCTGAATCATTCATATGAGATATGTGAATGGAGGCACCTTGTATGATGTGATCATATAGGACTGAGCCATGATTTATATGAATCTCACACCAAGATCCGTTTACCGATGAGATTCATATATATCAACTGATGCTAGCTATATATGGGTGATCTTAATCCTGAGTGTCTTATCGACTCCTTCATGTTAGATCGTGGTCTTTGATAAACCATGGGTGATGTCAGATGCATTTCTTGATCAATATACTCAGTATGTTGGGATTGCGGTTTGACTTGTGGCTGAAAAGGTTTGTACACAATTGTGGAATCCACTTCTTCTTGTGAGAAGTAGACAGTAGTTCTCTTAAGGGTTGATTCGGGGCTTGGACAATATGAGCGCTCTCCTAATTCCGTGAGGAAATAGGATTTATTGTCCATTAGAAAATCAATGATACTTAAAGGATATATGTAATTAGAGGGGTATAACGTACATAATGACCCAACTCTAATTATGAACTACTGTTGAGGATCACACCATATGTAATAGCTATATCGATGGATACCGAGTTGTATCGGTCTGTGTAAAAACTTCTGCAATTGAGAGAGTGCAGCTTCGGATTTTTAGTGAAATAACACTGGAGTTAATAATCAAGGAATATTAAGTAAAGAGTTTAATTTATGATTCCGAGGATTATTGGAGCTCAAAATATTGTGGGTCCATTAAGTCCCCTTACTAGCCCGATCGATTTAGGTAACAAGGGTCACGATTAATTAATTGGATTGTCCAGTTAATTGTGTTACGAAAATGACACGTATTTATTCGGAAATTAATTGAAAAATGAGATTATTTAATTAATAGATAATGGTGATTAAATAACTTAAATAATGAGATTATTTAATTATGTTATTACTCACTAAATGGAGGGTTTATGTTGATTTTTTTTTTAATAAAATAAGATAATATAATTATTTTATTTTATTCAATTAAATATTTTATTTTTGAATTTAAATAGTTTGAATTCAAAAATTAAAATCAAATAAAAGATATGTGATATTTTTTATTTAAAAGTTTTTAAAAATCAAATATAGATTTGATCTAATATTTAAATATTATATATGTGATATATAGTATTTAAAATAAAAAAAATTAAAATCAAATAAAAGATATGAGATATTTTTTATTTGAAAGTTTTTAAAAATCAAACATAAATTTGATCTAATATTTAAATATTATATATATAATATATATTATTTTTTTTAAAAAAGTTGTGCTTGTCACGCACAACACACTTTTATATATATATATATATATATATATATATAAACAAAAACACTTCTACTTTTTTTGTCAATATATATATATATATATATACATTGACAAAAAAAGTAGAAGTGTTTTTGTTTTTGGTCAAAAGCATTAAATATATATATATATATACCTGATACAATTTTTTGTGATCAATGAAATGGTTGCGTGAGTTTTTTTTTTTTAAATGTATATTTGGTGCAACCGTTGTATATCAAATAATTTGAAGAAAAGTTTGTGTGAGTTTTTTTTTAAAATATTTTTGGTGCAAGTGTTGTATACCAATATCAAGAAGAAAAAGTTTCTTCAAATATTTTTCTCTATATCCTCCAACCTAAGTCCTGAGAACTGTGACGCGCTCACGCGCGGTTACCAGTCCCGGGAATAGCTAGGAAGATCAGTGGTACAGACTATGAGCAAATTGAAAAGTGAAGGAGCCTCCAAACGTTGGTATGGTTCTATCTTTTAATCTTCTTTTTTATTATTGATTACTATTTTCCGTATTTACATATATATTTTATTAGTGTAATAATTAGTATATGTGTTTGTTCCGAAAATAAATACGATCATAAGTTCACTGCCCAGATATAGATTACGATCTGTATATATATATTTTTTAAAACCTTACTTCCGTTGCGTGACCGGTGAACGGGGTTCCAACAATACGAACTGCGTAGCTCTCTGCACCGTTATGAAAACGGTCATAATTTCCTTCAGAAACCTCAGAATCATGATCTTTAAAGTGCGTTGGAAATTAGACATCCGAGGTTTACTGAGAAGTGGTAATGGAAAATGTAGTTGAATCGGAGAAGGGAGATATGACTTTTCAAAGTTGGGTGTTCTGCACAAGTCATTCCAAATTCTGTCATTCTACCTCAAAAACTCTTCAATTAAGTTTAAATACCTTTTGTAGGGAAAATGTACCTACACAAGACTCACAAAAGACATTATATACCAAAATATGCTCGAAAACGAGAACAAAAGTTAGGAAATGAGGACCTCAAAAGGTGTATAAATCGGTATGACCAATAACTTGATAAGTAAATAATATATCTTTTGATCAACCTCATATCAATATATATATATATTCATACAAATATTCTATTATCAGTTAGAACTCTTGCATGTGGACCATTGGATTTAAATGATTTGACTTTGATGCATGCACTTGTCAAAACTTCTTTTAAATCCAATGACCCACATGTAAAGAACTGATATAATTTATATCAGTTCGAACTAACAATAGAAAGACTATATATGTATATATATATATATATATCTATACACACACACATGATTGTATATATTTTTAAAATAAATTAACTATGTAAGGAAGTTTTATAAGGAGGAGTGTAGGGATGGACGTTTTCCTATGGACTCCTACGGGTCAACCAATGGGTTTTGTGAGGGTGGGAATGGGGGCAAACTTAGCATCTATTTTATCCCCCCCCCCCCCCCCCCCACACACACACACACACACACACACACACACACATAAGTATATAAAAAGTGATTTTTCTATCAGTGCGTACTAATACAACTTATATCAGTGTATTGCATGTGGATCATTGATTTTAGAGAAGTTTCGATAAGTGCAAACACTTTGAGTCAAAGTTTATAAATCTAATGGTCCACGCACTGACGAATTTATATCAGTGCGCATTGACTTGAAATTAAAACAAATTAAATAAGTAAGGAAGTTTTATGAGGTGGAGTGTAGGGATGGACGTTTTTCCATAGGCCCCATCTCCTACTGGCCCCCATTGGGTTTTGCCCCCCCCCCCCCCCCCCCCCCCCCCAACCCAACCCAACCCAACCCAACCCAATACACACACATTTATATTATATTTTTATTTTATTTATATCTAAAGTTCTAACGATTTAAAAAAACTAATATATTATAATATTAACCTGAGTTAGAAATTATTAGTTAGTATTTATTACAGGAGTATTGATTCTTTAAATTTGATTTGTTGTATAATATTTTAATATTGGAAGTATTTGTATTTATTTTGAATTTATTTAAACCAATTATATATTTTAAAACGAATATTTTGATTACCTTTTGGATTGAATATTTTAACAATATCGAACTAGAGATTAGATTTGAATGGCTGGATTCTAAATTTCGAATTTCGATTTTCAGATTGGAAATTGGACATTGAAAATTTAAAATTGAAAATGAAAGTAAATGGGGGGAATGAGGTTTAGGTGTGGGGAAGGGGGAAACCTCCCCCTTAAAATTCCCTCACCATTGATCCCTTCAAATGGTTTTTAGGTGAGGTGGTTAATAAAGGGTTGAGGAATAGAGGGGAGGATTAGGCCCCGTGTGGAGTGGAGAACGGAGATTATTATTGTTTATAATTCAATTTATATTTAAAAGGGTCGGTGATTTCTAAATCCATTGATTTGGTGAGACAATTCCTACATGACCGTTAGTTTTTTAAAATGACTCAAATTAGCCATTTTATAGAAAGAAAGTATCAATTTTTTACCATTTTACCCATTAATTATTTAAAATCCGTTTACATACGTTATAACATGTTAGAATATAAGTCAAAAATTAGTAAAACATGTTTTGCATCGGTTTTTGAACTGGTTTTTAATTGGTTTTTAACCGACTTTTTACCTGTATTTTGAATATTATTTTGATCATGATTACTTTACAAAACAGGAAATATTGTCCATAAAATTATTGTGATCAAACCATTACTTATATATATATATATATATAATTAAATAATAAATTAATCATGAATTAAGTTTGATGTCCTCCCAAATTAATCAAGAAATTAATCAGGGATTAATAATAAGTTTGGTGTCACCCATAAACAGGAAATATTACCTATAAAAATAATAAATTAATTATAGAAATTTTCAAGTCGGTGCGCATAAATATAAATTCTTCGGTACGTTGGATGTAGACCATTAGATTTATATATTTTGACTCAAAGTGTATACATTTGTCAAAACTTCTCCATAATTAATAGTTCACATGCAACACAATGATATAAGTTATATCAGTATGAACTGATAGGAACACCACTGAATTAATCAAATAATTAATTTATATATATAATCAAATAATCAAAATACATAAAATATTGCCCGTAAAATTCTTTATGGGTGACATGCCACAGATAACGGTAGCTTTCTGTTAGATTTTAACAGAACCGCTGCCAATGAACAATGTTAATTATGTAAGAATGGTGATTTTGGAGCAATGCTTTGTCAAAATGGTCTTTTTAGAATAATTTAAGAGAGAAAATAAAAAATAGTCATGGGAAACATATTATGAATTTTAAGTGTAGTAGTTAATAATTTAATATTAATATTTTTTGTTAGTAAAATAATATTTTTATGTGTTCATATTTGTATTTCAGGAAATGGATCATAATCATCAGTTTTATTTTCCGGACGGTTTGAACATGATGAACGGTGACTTTGATATTTTCGAGTCTACCCATATCCAAGTGGGACCTTCCGGTTCCCTCGTTATACCAATATCACATCCCAAAAGATTAACATCTGACAGTGCTTCAACATAGTCAAAATGACACTCCCATATGGGACGATCGGGCCTAGAGTTAAATGTAAATTTTGTCATAAATACTATGCCACAAGTAGTAAGGGAACCGATCATTTGAGAAGGCATATGTTCAAATGTATGCATGCACATGGACAGGTAGACACTGCAACCCAGACACAACTACAGTGGAACCCAGACGGGTCCGTTACGACGAAGGCCACGCTAGAGAGTGTTTGACACGATACATTGAACAAACTGATCAACCGATCAATGTCGGAGACACTGTTTTTTTTTTAAGAATTAATCACATATGTGTTCAACCCCGATTTAAAACTGTTTCTAGAACCACCACTAGAAACGATCTGATGAGATTGTTTGAAACCTAAAGAGATGACTTGATTGCTGATATACAATAACTAATGCCTAGTTTGGCATTGTTGTGCTCTGGGGACAAGTGCTTTTAGAATTGTTGTGGTGGGGATTGCTTTTGGAATTGCGGTGGGAAGAATCAGTTGAGTGTTTAGTAAACTGATTTTCAAAAGTGTTGTGAGAACTCAAAGCAATTTCAATGTGTTTAGTAAACTGAAGTAAAAAGTGATGTGAGTGTGTAAAATTACTGAAAGGACATAGACATTGAAATGGTGTTATACTTTAGATTTTTCTTGTTTATTTGTGTTTAGTATTCAATGTTATATAATTATGGTATTTTATTGAATTAATTAGCCCCATTTTTTTAATCTGCTTTATTGAATTAATTAGTCTCATCTCTTTATTTCTTAACCCTGATAAAGCATCGGTCCTTCAATATCTCAAGCAGCACGTCTAGAGTCTTCAATTTAACTTGTTTCTCAGTTTCCAGAATCATATTGCTCATATTATGTTGCGGTACCGACTTTCCACTCCTGGTTTGCACTACCTTAGGCAAGAAACATAAGAAATTCCGTCCATTTTTATCAGGCATGACCACAGACTCCTGATCATCATCTTGCAGAATTTTCAGGCTAAACATTAGATCTTGATACTATCTATCCTTTTCAGCAGCTTACACCTAAATGATAATAATCACACAAAAACATTAAGGGGGGAAGTTTAATATGGATTCTAATCGCATCACTACACCAAAATGGAGAGTGCAAGATAATAGTGTCTGTGTCAGGTCTCTAATACATAGCAGTCAGGTCCAAACATCAAGTGAGTGAAAAAGTTCTAAGAGTACTTATATACTGATAAAGGGAGTCTTACGAATGAAATTCAGTCTTGTATTTTGGTTCATAGGAGTTGTGGCTAAGTGAACCACCTGTCAACCAAAAACATATAAGAGAAGTACAAACAGTTGTCACAAACTCACAACAATGGAAATCAACTATAAGAAAGGACTATGAATACATCCCATGGCAATATTAAGTGGTAGCTGGCACCGTTTACACAAAGTCTAATTCCTTCCAGCATTTAAAGCAGAATAATGCATACAAACTAACCATTACGCTTTATCATAACTAGCAAAACTCATTAAATTGAACAATGAAGCTAGAACGAATGCAAAATTATAACTACAACATGATCCATAGTCAACATCAGTCGGTACCACCCCACAATACACTCAAAACAGGTCTTTTAGCAGCTCAAAAACTCATATGGCATGCCTTTGAGAACTCTTTATCACCTGATCTTTCAAGTTTTCCCTTTTAGCTCTTCACCACCAATACTTCAGAGTTTTATAAGCAAAAGTTAAAGCATGAACCTATGCTTCTGTGGCAACTCTACACGGTTGGCTTACAGGTAGACCCGGAAGTTTAAAAGTAGTCACGGAAGCTTTAATTTATCCCATTACTTAAAACACATAAAGAGAACAAAGACAACACCCACTACAATGAAGATAGACCCATATATTTACAGGTTGCACACACTATAATCTTAAATCAAGTTCAAATTTTTAGTCCCTAAATAAGCCTTATAAACTCCTGTAATTAATATACTCAATCTATCCAGAACAGAAACCGAAATACATTAAAAAAAATACACTAATTTATAACAAGTTTAGGTTATATGAAAGGAACAAACATAAAAATTAACTACAGAAGATCAAATAACCTTCAAATTAATGCAAAATTATGAATATCTGGATCAGAGAAATAAAAAAGGAAAATAAAACTAAGCTGAAAGAACCGAAACAGTAATTACCAACGTTAACTGGGAAGATTTGATCGGCTAACACGTAATTGCAGATAGCGCATGAAGCAACATGATCAAAGCACAACAAACTCATTTTTGTTTTGTTGTTCTTGATGTCTTGTAATGGAAATAAAATCTGGTACAATTACGAACTCGAATTCTGGAATTTCAGCTTTTGATTTTGTCGAGAGAAGAATAAGAGAGGAAGAAGATGATGCTTTCTGATTTTGGTAAATTCGTTAAAGACAAGAACAAACTTAGAAAGTTGGTAAACTTTCATTTAATATCACTGTCGCATGTTTTCTAAAAGCAGAAGCTGAAATCTAAAAATATATAGTAGCTTCTCAAAAATTCAGCTAGGAAAAGCTAAAAGTGACCAAAAACACTTTCCTACGATTTTACCCCTATCTTTGGTCCGAAATCACTTTTGACCCCAAAAGCAACTGGGGAAGTAATGTCAAACAGGACCTAAGAATCTCTGTTGCGTTAACTTCTGATATTTGGAACACATATTCCAAACATGACTATTTATGTGTCATAAGACACTATTTTGATTCTGAATGGAGGACAACAAAAAAAATTCTTAGTTTTCATCATTTGGATTTTGTACATACCATAAAAAATATCTTTAGTGTCATTATTTATGTTTTAGAAACTTATGAAGTCACGAATTGCATCCTTTCTATCACATTAGATAATATATCTGTAAATACTAGCTCTACTACATTGTTTGTTGCAAGAAATATCCCGCAAGATGGAGATTATTTCTTCCATCAACGGTGTGCTTGCATATTATAAATTTAGTTATACAAGTTGGTTTAAAGCAAGTAAGCGTCCAAATAGATCGCATCAGAGATGTCATTTATTGGATTGGCAGTTCTAATCCTAGACTCCAAGAAATCAAGAGACACTGTAAATTAAACGGTCTCAAACCCCGATAATTCCGAACTGATATACCGGTAAGGTGGAACTCTACTTACTTAATATTGAAAAATTGTTTGTATTATGATACAACCATTACATATTTTTATAACATGAAATTGACCGAAACTGGTCGTCCTGAAGCAAAAGCACTTACCTCAGACAATTGGTATGTGGCAAGGGTTTTTGTTCATTTTTCAAAGATTTTTTTACAATATCACTGTAACTCTTTCCGGAGTCTATTACCCTACATCTTCCCATACAATTCATCAGACAATTCATCAGATAATAGAAATGTCAAAAGCGTTAAACAGTTATAGGGAAGATGAACATCTAGGCCTTGCAGTTGTTGCCATGGAGACAAAGTTGAAAAAATATTAGGCAAACATTCCTCTACTTTATGTCTTAAATGTGTTATAGTAGATCCTTTGGTTAAATTATCTGGTTTAGAAGTTTTGCTTGAGTTTATCGGTATTAATTTGATAATAGATTATTCAGAACATGTTACTGACATTCGAAACAAGTTGGTCGTAATTTTTCGTATTTATGAGCGCAGGTTTGACAACATTGACACCCCCCAATCAGCATAACCGGAGACAGAGCCGAAGCAAACAAGTTGAAGCAGAAGCAAACAAGTTGAAGCAGAAGCAAACAAGTTGAAGCCTTCTCAAACGATGAAAAAAGGACAAATCAACAAGTATTTCTTCAAGGCAAATATCTGGTCCATCTTCTTGTGCCGAAATGACTAGGTACCTCTAAGCACAGTTCGATGTTGTTGAAGACAAGGAAGAGTTTGATTTGTTGTTTTGGTGGAAAATCTATACTACAGGTATCCATTTTTGTCACACCTAGCATGTGACATACTGGTTATCCCCGTGTCCACAGTGTCTTCAGAACAAGCTTTCAGTACCAGTGGACGTATAATTGAACTAAGAAGAAGCAGTTTGTCTTTGGAGATGGTGGAGGTATTAACATGCCTTCGGGATTGGAGAATGCTAAAAAAAAGTTGTAAAATCAAACTGTAGATAATGAACTTATTCTAAATTTCAACAATCTATATGTTGATGAGCCTTCTAGTAGTAGTCAGAGCTAGAACTAGGTTTTACTTTTACATGTACATTTACTTGTAAGTTGTAATACGATTGCACAATTTTTTCCTTACCAATTTTTTATCCCACTGAGTTTTTCTTGGTAAGATTTTTAATGAGACAATCATGTAAGTATACAATACTGAATTACATAAGTCAAAAATAAATAAAAAATTGTTCATTTCATATTTTCGTAACTACATCTATTTTTATATTTTTTTTTTATTTTATCATTATTCAATTTTGGAATTATCATAAATATTAAATCTATGATTTACCAAATTAATACAATTGGAATTGATTATCATTTTTCATATTAATTATTTTAGAAGATAAACAAATAAATTTGAAAATTACATTTATATAATTGAATTGTTTGTAATTTGTTGGTGTATTACTGTATTTTCCGTAAATCATAAACCCTAAACTCAAAATCTAAGAAAAATTAATTTTTAAAAATTAGATATGAAAATAAAAATGGACTAGTCCGTAGACCACAGACGGACCAGCCCGGCACTGCCCGCCTGAGACAGATCACCGTACCATACCGTACCGTACCGTGCCCCTATTTTTTAAAACGGGTCGGGTCTTCAAATCTCTTTTTCATTTTTCCATAAATGGAAGTTGTACGGACCACCCAAAAATAAACCAGACACATAATTTGCATAATTATAGTATTGAATCTGTCTAGTTTTCCTTACTAATTTTAATTTTTAATAAAAATAAAGCCTGCTAATCGCTATTATAATTTTATAATCATAAATCATATTAAATCTCGACACAAATTCAAATCAATGAATTCATACAAATTTTCCAAAATAAATAAATAAATAAATAAATAAATAATCTTTTTAAAATTATAGTGGAAAAAAAGAAAAGAAAATGAAGCAGCGAAGATAGTAGTAGTAGTGTAGTGTAGCGTGGGTCCGAAAAGTCAAACAAGACTACTAGAGCATATCCTGTTTGTAGTCTGTACTCGTGGAAACCCTAGGATTCTCTCTACCTCCACCACCTCCATCGGTGACAGACCCATTCCCAGACTCTCGCCGATCACAACACAACCGCCGCAGAGGTATGCTTCTTTCATCGCCTAGTTTGCCGATCCTAAACTATGCTCTATTATCACTTCAACTCGATCTATGCTAATCGATTTCAACTTTCTACTGATTCTTTCCACGATTCTAGCCTCTTCTTTTTCTTCTTTGACCTGATTGTTTTCGGATAAGTTTGGTACGTATATGCAGTAATCACCTAACCGTTTGCATCGAATTTTTGTACTTGTGTGTGTGGTTTTCAATATGCATCTGTATGCTCCAATCCAATCAAGGATCGGGTTGTGGAAGCGAATTTGTCGTATTACGTGATAGATATGTTTTAGATCTTCCATTCTTAATCGTTGTTTATGGATATATTTGGTTAGTCGTGAACTGTGGTTGCTTGCTTCAAGTAAGAGTAGTGGAATGTTTGTCATGTTTTCAGGGTCTGGATAAATTGATTCAAGATGAGTTTCTGATTATTCTTTCACTGAGTTGGTATTAGCATGTTGACTTGTATTCTTTGCACTGTGCTTATTCATGGTCTTCAAGTGTCGATGATGTCAAGCTTATTTTCTGATAGAGGTGTTGAGTAAATTTTAAGCTATTAGGCTGTATTGGGTTATTTTGTGCAGTTATTGTGCTCTATGAAAATAATTTCCCGTTGGACACTTGATGTTACATTTCTTAAGTTTTTGATGATAACTGTGCAAAAGGGCCAATTGAGCTGGTGTAATTTTGTCCAGTTATTGTGCTCTAAGCTATGTGTTTTGGATTGGGTAGGTAGTTAGAGTTGATTTGCCCTCCATGAATGGCAAGTTAATGGTGGCGGGGAATAGGTTCTTCATTTGATTCTGGAATGAAATGAATGGTTGGGTTTGCATGAAGGTCTTAACTCTTAAGGGATAATATGATTGTCTATGATGTGGATTAGATCTACTTTGGTGTTGCTTCTTGTAGTAGCCTCCTAGGGATGTTTACTTGTATCCCTTGATACCAACATCATCCATAAGATAGTTAATTTTTTAAAATGTGGATTAAACTCAGTTTGAGATTTGCTAAGCTTTTGATTAGGTACATCTTATTTATCACATGTTAGAGTTGTACTACAGGTAACATAGATTACTTCATGCTACTCACTGTTATCATATTTTTTTGCTGGATATGGGACGTGAAACATCTTCATGTACTTTTGAAACTTAATGTCTATTCATGCAGAGTTGAATGTTTCTGCTTCTGCTGAACATAAGCTACATATATTATTTTTCATATGCAGTTTGTATCCTTTTCCGTATAGTAGCATTTTGCTGTTGATAATGCGATTTTACAATTTTCCACGTATTTTAGCTTTATTCTTATAAGTGTTTGTCCCTCCTCTTTTTCAGGATCACTATTTTTGTAGTGTCAATCAGTATCCGCAATGGCAGATGGTCATGAGACAGATAAAAATATTGAGATATGGAAAATCAAAAAGTTGATCAAGGCATTGGAATCTGCTAGAGGCAACGGTACCAGCATGATATCCCTTATAATGCCTCCACGTGATCAAATTTCTCGCGTCACAAAGATGTTGGGTGATGAATATGGAACCGCTTCAAACATTAAAAGTCGGGTCAACCGTCAGTCAGTTTTGGGTGCCATTACTTCTGCTCAACAGAGGTTGAAGCTTTATAACAAGGTTCCTCCAAATGGGCTGGTGCTCTATACTGGAACAGTTGTTACTGATGAGGGAAAGGAAAAGAAAGTAACAATTGATTTTGAGCCATTCAAGCCTATAAATGCATCGTTGTACCTCTGTGATAACAAGTTTCACACAGAAGCATTGAACGAACTCTTGGAATCTGATGATAAGTTTGGTTTTATCGTCATGGATGGGAACGGCACCCTATTTGGCACGTTAAGTGGAAACACAAGAGAGGTGCTTCATAAATTCACTGTTGATCTACCTAAGAAGCACGGAAGAGGAGGACAGTCCGCTCTCCGTTTTGCTCGTCTTCGAATGGAGAAACGGCACAACTATGTGAGGAAGACTGCAGAGCTTGCTACACAATTCTATATCAATCCTGCTACCAGTCAGCCCAATGTTGCTGGGCTGATACTTGCTGGTTCAGCTGATTTCAAGACTGAGCTTAGTCAATCAGATATGTTTGATCCTCGTTTACAAGCCAAGATATTGAACGTTGTTGATGTTTCTTATGGTGGGGAAAATGGTTTTAACCAAGCTATTGAGCTGTCAGCTGAAATCCTATCAAATGTAAAGTTCATACAGGAAAAACGTTTGATTGGGAAGTACTTTGAGGAGATCAGTCAGGATACTGGAAAGTATGTCTTTGGTGTAGATGACACATTGAAGGCTCTGGAAATGGGTGCTGTAGAAATCCTTATTGTGTGGGAAAATCTTGATATCAATAGGTATGTCTTGAAAGACAGCAACACAAGTGAAATGGTTATAAAGCACTTGAACAAGGATCAGGAATCTGATCAGAGCAACTTCAGAGATCCGACAACAAATGCAGAGTTGGAAGTTCAGGAAAAGCTGTCTTTACTTGAGTGGTTTGCCAATGAGTACAAAAAGTTTGGTTGCACACTTGAATTTGTCACCAACAAGTCCCAGGAGGGGTCTCAATTTTGCCGAGGGTTTGGTGGAATTGGAGGCATACTTCGCTACCAGCTTGACATAAGATCATTCGATGAGTTATCTGATGATGGAGGAGTCTATGACGATTCTGACTAGAGCAAATGCTTACTGCTAAATCCGGGGAGGACGTGTGAAAGTTTGTACCCAAGTGATGAAGTTTTGTTGCTACTACTATGTGAGATTCCAAAAAAAAAAAAATTAGTTGATATACTGCTCTTACTGTTTCCTATTTTAGGTGATCATATACATTGGATATGGAATCGCTTTGAATCTATCTTTTATATGTTTAGTTTTCTCATTTGCCTCTCCTAATCCTCTCTTTTGGTGTTTTGAGATTTCTTATAAGAAATCAAGGTGTTGCCATTGCTTTTAGTTTGTTACTGTAGAACAATTAAATGAGTTTAGTCGTGGAAGAAAGACAAGAAATGGTATCAAGTATAGTCTTTGAGCCCGGCAAAACTGTATGCTTCATTATATTCAAGAACTTATTTCACTGTCTTGAAATACTATGTTGGTTATATCATTGTTGTGAAATTTTGATTATCCTTGTGTTATGATGTCCCTTTAATTTGGACACAAGATTTTAATCCATGCACGCGCAGGCATCACCATGAATAGTTGAATGGGTAATTTAGTTTAGGATATTGCATCAAAAATGTAATCTTAAAAAAAAAAATAGATGATATAATGCAGTATTATAATGGTAGATGTTTGGTGTAGAAATTTGGACTTGTAACTGGAGTCGTGTATTTTGTTTAAGACTGGCAATATATGAGTTTAGGTGCCTCATTTTATCTTTTACTGAACTAATGATGCGACCTGAATATTGCCTCAGATATTAATCCTCTAGACAAAACTACATTGAACAATTTCACTCCCTTCCCTTGCAAGTCTTTCATGTTCCACTTGTAATTTGATTCGTACCAATTCTTCTGTTCCCTTTGCACTCTTATCTTCCTTTTTCGAGGGAGACTTTAGATTTGCTTCGATGCAGTTTTTCTCTGGTTTATTTATCTGCTCTGCAATGGTTCTCTCATTTCTTGTTTTTGATTTTTATGCAGTTTTGTCTTTGATTTTCGTGTTAAGAGTTAGAAGCTTTAACTCAGATGGTTTGAGACTTATTCATGTGTTTTGTTGAATGCTATTTTTATCCAAGGAAGTGCCCCTTTGGAGGGGTAGACAACTTTGAAGGGCCTTGAATGGAATATAAGATGGAAGGTTGAAGAAAGCATTCTGATTCAACAATACTCACTTGATCATTAAGTCCTAAGAGATCCTGCTTCAACTGGAAAACAGGGTTGGTATGCATTTAGGTCACTGTATACATGGACAAAACAAAATGTTGAGCTCAATTTGCATAGGTTTCGACTCTAGAGTGCCTTTTATTTCAAGGCCCTAGACCTTTTGCATCAGTGAATGTATGTGACTTTTTTTGTCTAGAGGAAAACTCTAAGTCTATTGAGTCTCATTATTCCTATCGGCATTTTTTGTCATGGAATTTTCTTCTAATGAGAATTCACTAAAAGATTAAAGTTTGTAAAAAATGATGCACGCCGACGTGAAAAGTTACATTTTTGATAAATTTAAATAACAATGATCTTCAATAATCCTCAGCCAGTTACTTGAGAAAAGCTCTACTGATGTGAAATTGAAGTTCCATATAAAAATTACCAACTCCAAACATATTGACAAAAAGAAGGCCAAACAAGACTGTTTTTATAATATACTCCTCAAACCCATTTCTATTATTTTCAAAAGAAATGTTATTATACAAGTTTCTGTCAACATAAAGAACATTAATGTACTGAGACTTTTGCAAGTACGCTAGTGGTAAAATAAATAGAGACCTAAGTACTGGCTAGCACTGCATTATTTTCTAGATGCACAGAGAGGAATGTGGTTCGAAAAGAGGGCAAAATGCATGTGAACAAAAAGGAGGGAGCGGTTGCTCAAAGTAACTTCCGGTATGGCAGTATCTAAACTCAAGACTGGCCTGGGGAAGACCTTCCACGGTACAAATTAGGAGCATCAAGTATCAGCAAGTGCGATAAGTTGATCAACAACACCTGGTTCTGCAAGAGTGCTAATGTCTCCAAGCTCATCTAATTGCCTTGAAGCAATTTTCCTCAGAATCCTCCTCATTATCTTTCCACTTCTTGTTTTTGGAAGACCAGGAGCCCAATGGATTCTGTCGGGTGCTGCAAATGCTCCAATCTGAAGGTGGAACAAAGATCAAAGCTTTAGAGAACAATTACTAGATGAATTGTATATATAATGCATTGATCTCCACAACATGTAATTCCACTGATAAGATGGTCAAGGAGGGTGTGTGTGTGTATAAAGCTGACAAGCTGATTCTCAGCAAATTTACATGAAAGGATCTGTGCAGGCTCAGCCACGAAAAATAGTTAATCTTTCTTTTGCTATAATATTTGCACTATCCGATCTACAATCTGCACTGCAGCCAATATATATCTATAAAAAGATTTTGGTTGATCTTGTCCAAGATATATTTGCTAAGACATGACCTCCTATGAATAATTCATTATTCAACTGAAATTTTAACAATTTCACAGAGGATATGCTATATGTTACAGTTTTCCATTTGCATAGGCAAAGTTCCTAGAAGATGATACCATATTTCCTGCCAATGATAATTGTTTTGGTCTATTTTGACATAATAGTAAAGACGATCACATCTTAATCAATGAGGCTTCTGAAAAAAAATATTTTGGTGTCATCGTCCACTTCAGCAATATCCAAAAGTATCAGAAATAAGTCTCTAGGGTACCAATTACCAATTATGTAAAAGGTATAAAGATGTATTTGATCAATATTCTGAACTACATTAACTAAGCATTTGAAAGGTTTGTTCGTAGGTACTAGCTAGTTTCAACTGGTAAAATCTCTTATGTACAAGTCCTGAGATCAAATACTGCTCATATCAGGGTTGGGAGGGATTTTGGTTTATATTTGATTACTATAAAAACATTTGGACAGAATATATATTAAAAGACTCGTCATTATACTAAAGACCATTTTATTAAACACAAACCTGTTTTCTCACTGCGAGTATCAGGCTCTTTCGAAGTTCTTCACTATATTCAACACCCTCTACTAGGGTAACAAATGCATATATGCCCTGCCCTTTCACCTAATGGAAAAACCAAAACAAGAAGATGTGCATCAATTAGCGGCCCACCTTTTTATCAGTCTAGCACATGTTTAAGAGTATACCTCGTGCTCAACACCAACTACAGCAGCTTCTGCACATTGGGGATGAGAAACTAGAGCAGATTCCACTTCCGCAGTGCCAATACGATGTCCACTGCACACATTAAAAGATATCATACAAAGGCAAAAAAAATTGAATCGAACGTAATGCTAAGTAATTTAGATATGTGTGACTTAGTATGAGCAAAATATTCCATAGTTTACTGGAACGAGTAGAAATCCCTTGTTAATTATCACTGGGTAATTGTGTCATTGTCTCAAATGCTTGTTTAATATAAAAATGGGAACACAGCTGAAAAAGCTAATGAATTTAAATAAGTACCTAACATTGATAACATCATCAACTCGTCCAGTGAGCCAGTGGTATCCATCCTTGTCCCTGGAACATAGAGCAATTAGCTTTACTAGTCATCTCAGACATTTTGCATGTCTTGGATCCCAGCTTACAAAGAAAAAAAACTTCATTGATATGAAGAATACCATCAGAAGATTATATTAAAGTCCATCAGAGTCTTTCTTAAAAGAGGTCACATAACATAACATAACAGTGAATGGATAAACAATGCTTCAACATTAGAAGTTTACCTGCTGCAACCATCACCACTGAAATAATATCCAGGAAATGGCTTAAAGTATGTGGTTTCATATCTTTCATGGTCCCCGTAAAGAGTCCGAAATGCCCCAGGCCATGAAGCTTTCACGCAGAGATATCCACTGCACTCGCCTTCAATCTCAACACCCTTCTCATCTACTATGACAGGCTGCAATTACAGCCAAAGAAGACAATGATGAACAAAGGCAAAAGATTACTCCAAAGAACAAAACTGATATATTTTATGGTAACATCGATATACAAGTTTTTTTCCTCACAGACCTGAACACCAAAGAAAGGAAAAGTAGCAGAACCAGGTTTCTGTGGCCAGGCACCAGGTAATGGAGTAATCTGCCAGATATTAGGAGTGAAAATATCATTAATTGAATTATGGCAGAACAAAGGCAATGTGTACATACATCAGTAAGAACTCACCAGGTTATCACATATTTGTTCTAGAAAATACACCCAATGAATGCTACCAAATTATAGGAAACATACAGAAGAAATAAAATTACCAAGAAGCCACCGGTTTCAGTTTGCCACCAAGTGTCAGAAATAGGACACCTTGAATCTCCAACTACATTGAAAAACCACCTGCAAGAATCAAGAGAAGGTAAACAAGAAAAGCTTTGGAAGAGAAAATGTATACAAACATGAATTTCTGGATAAAAATAAAAATAAAATTAGAGATAAAAACCTCCATGCACTTGGATTAATTGGCTCGCCTACACTTCCAAGGACCCGTAAGGACTTTCGGGAGTAGCGGGTAACATACTGCAAAATCAAGAAATAAAATGAATACAACACTGAAATTTAACTTGACAAAAGCTCTTGGCTTCAGTTCTCTACCCCTCTCTCTAAACATGATGAACAATGTGATTAATCACAACTTTACTTAAAAAAAAAAACAAATCACAACTTTGACATCATTCCTACAAAAATAATAAAATCAGATTACAAATCATGTGGATTTAGTTTTTGATAGATAAAATTCATTAAGAAAACACTGAACTGGTTGAATACAAGTAGAAAAAATATACAAGAAAAACCATCTCAGAACTAGAAAGACATGTGAATAAGGTACATGAATTATGCATGAAACCCTTCATGAAAAAATAAATCAAAACAGTAATACATTAGAAAACACCTTCAAGTTCAGTTCATTTAATCTTCAGGGAACTAAAATTTGGGTAATGAACAAATGCTGAGAGGACATGGTTCGAGCAGAGACTATCAAAAGTTTAAGAGTATGAACATAGATCAAGCAAATGGCGAATATGACCTTTTAAGCCAATTCCACATAACTCGGGCTTTATTGAGTAGTTATCTTGTCTTGAGAAACAACAATTCCCGAAAACGTTTAAAACCGTAAAATTACATGTAAGGTTAGAGAAATATTGTACCTCATTACCATCACGCATCAGAGACCGTACCAATGTGGGGGCAGTATAAAATATCGTCACCTTGTATTTGTCAACAATGTCCCAACAGCGCCCAGGATCAGGGTAATTTGGAACCTGCAGATAACACAATGGTATGTTGTTATAAATGGTGCTACTGAACTCCATGTGGATTACAATTTAAGACCAAATCATGTAATTTAAATTCTAGCAGACTCTCATGGTTTAATTGTCAATGAATAATCACCTCAACTTTCAATGTTGAAACAAAAAGCAGAATGGATACTATACTTCAGAAAATACATAATAATGACTATTGGATTTTTAAGAAGATATAAACAATTTAAATCTTAAATATGCATGCTAGCTCATATATGTGAAAAAATTCTGTCCTTCCTACCTAGTTCTTAAGTTTCCATAATTCAGTTAAATCCCAGAATTAAAATTGTCAGTTTATTCAGATACTTCCTAGGGATGTATCTATTTTCACATCTCATGTTCTCTATCCATTACCCCTTCAAAAACAATATTGGTAGCTCCATTGAGCATGGGACCATAAGTGACATAGCTGTGCCCAGTAATCCAACCACAGTCAGCTGTACACCTGTTGGCAGGGAAAACAGATTTTCTTAAAATGCATATCAATATATTACAGCAACTTTGAATTGAGAAAGTTACAACATTAAGGACAAGTTTAAATGATATATTACCAGTAGATATCAGATGGTTTATAATCGAATGCATACTTGAATGTTGTTGCAGTGTACACCATATATCCTCCAGTTGTATGGAGAACACCCTTTCAAAATATGATATTAGAACAAACTAAAGAAGTAAAACAGGGGGAAAAAAACTTGAGTTAAATTAAGGGAAAAGGTACCTTTGGTTTTCCTGTGCTTCCGCTAGTATAGAGCAGGAAAAGAGGATCTTCTGCATCAACCCACTCTACTTCACATGTAGTTGGATATTTAGGGACAACATCCTGGAATACACACATCACTTGTGAACAGACCATAAGATAGTTATCTAAATTCAAGATCTTTATCAATTTAATAAGGGTGTATACTACTATTTTAAATGTTAAAGAAAACATTTAACTGCAATGCTGGAATACCCTGAAGATGCTATCCATGAACGTTGTGAAATTGAATAAGAATATCACAGATACAAGCATTCAAAACATTCATAGGGAGTGATATACCAACCTGCCACCATACATCTCTTCCTTCCTGCCATTTAGTGCTTTCCCTATTTGCAGCCAATTGGTTTTCATAGGTTAAACACACATCTGCGCAGAATGAAAAGAAGATGAGCACTTTTTGGGAGGGTGAAAATTTTAACAGCAAATTAATTCGTAATGATAGGTTACAGTAATTAGTATACTGATTAGCCACTATGGTTATATACTCGGGCAAGTCAGACAGATTTGAGACCAGAAGAAGCCAGCAAGTTAAGTTCATGAATGCAGGTAAGTGGAATGACAGAAGATGTTAAGTCAAGTTTAAATAAGAAAGCAATTACTTCAATATACCCACCAACAGAGATTCCATTCTTTACACATTCAGTGAGGCCAGCATCAACTATTTCTTTGAGGTTGAGGACCTTAGGACCTCTCTTAACAGCATTACAAGTAATTACGGCTTTCGGTTTGCAGTCCATGATTCTCTGAGCAAGAGATTCTGCAGAGAATCCGGCAAATACAACCTGAAGACATGGAAAAGCTAATTGCTAATTAAATTCCTACACAAGGGTAAAAAAACATTAGCAGAGTGAAGGATAAAACCATCAATTACCGAGTGAACTGCACCAATGCGAGCACAAGCAAGCATAGTGATAGGGAGTTCCATTAGCATGGGCAAGTAAACTACAACAGCATCACCCTTTTTAACACCAATATCTTTCAAGTAATTTGCAAGCTGTAGAGAAGAAAACATAAAATCAACATTTGCATTGGCTCATTTAATCCATTTAGATTGCATCACTTAATTTATCAATCAATATTTGAAATGACAAGAATGAGTAAATGTGTTAGACCTGGCAGACTTGTTGAAGCAATTGAGCGTATGTTAGAGTGGCATCAACACCAGGCTCATTGCCTTCCCAGTAGATCGCGATTTTATCACCCAATCCAGCTTCAATGTTTCGGTCCAAACAATTGTACGAAATATTGGTGATACCACCCTTGAACCACTGAGAAAATGCAGTTGGAGAAAAGTATTCTAATCAAAACATAAACACCGTACCATTTTTTAATCTTAATTCAATTTTTTGAAAAGTTAAACAAGTAAAAGCAGTACCTCAATGTTGATATTGCCTTTGCTGACATCAAGATTCTCAGAGCAGACTGGTTCGTCTTCGTTCCATTTCATCTTCCAATAAAATTCAGAAGCGATATCGGACCAGAAACCAGATGGATCCTCAATCGATCTCTTATACATTTCCAAATACTGATCATATCGAACACAAAAAAAAAAAAAAAAACCTGAGACTTTGCTCGCAGACTACAAATGCAAAAAAAATAAATAAATAAAAAATCAACCTTTTGTGGAGAAGGAACGAGAGCCTGAGTAGAGAATTCTTGGCTTGGGCAGACGAGATCATTCTCTTCAGAGGCAAGAGCTTCACCCAATATAACGGCGTTCAATTGTGAGATCTTACCGGCGCCGGACGGAATATTGTTGAGCGACTCAACATGTCTCAAGTAATTTTTGGTCGTCAGATTATTGCATCCGTTTGATGACGCCATCAGCCTTCCGCCAACGGAATTAGATGAGATTGACTGTTTGACTCTGAGTTGGTGTGATGAGATTGAGATTGGAAGCTGAGTAGCTTTGGGATTGTTGTCAGCAGTTGCACCTGGTCCTATTCCTGGACTATGTAATTTATATGAATAACTGTAACAAGCAATCACATGTGGGTGACGCCCCATCGTCACATTCATTCTTCTTATTATTTTTTTATATTTTTTTTTGATAAACTCAACGATTATTTAAATATATATATATATAATAATTCAATTATTACCAAATATATATATGTACACTGGAGTGAAGAGTTGTTTGCTTGTTTGTTCAACGTTGGACTTTCAAAGTTGCAACAGAAAAGCTTATCTTCAAATCTTCTTGTTAATTTATCGTCACTATCTTTATAATAAAATAATAATATATAAACTGAAACTGAAGCCAAACCAGATAGGCAGAGCAGGATGATATCGATCTTGTTTGTTTGGGTGGAAAGGAAAAGAAAATATCCTCAAAGTCAATAAAAACTCCCGGAGTGAGAAAGGATTATACAAAAATTTAAAACGATAAGGACGACTAGATTCAACCATTCAAAAAAAAAAAAAACCAGAAATCGTTGAATATTCGTTGAGGAGATTTGAAGCAGCGTAACTAAGATTCAACAAAAAAATAATACCTAAATTGAAGAGGTGCAGTCCTACCTAGTGTCTTCATTAATGGAGTAGGAGAAGGAGGAGAAGAGGAGAAGAAAAAAAAGG
Source organism: Dipteronia dyeriana (assembly GCA_032871835.1). NCBI lineage: Eukaryota > Viridiplantae > Streptophyta > Magnoliopsida > Sapindales > Sapindaceae > Dipteronia > Dipteronia dyeriana. Next base: position 13,700,981 of record CM065295.1, read on the forward strand.
CTTTGAATTTGTCTAGTATGACTGTATGAGGTGACGATGACAATGCTAGTTGTTCTAGTGTTCTACTACTTTATGATATTTTTGTTTAGTAATTAATGTTGTTGAATTACGTAATCCCTTCTAAAATTGATTGGTCTCTTGACTCTTCATATTTTTACCACCCAAGTGAACGCATCTTCTACCTTCTCTTTATCTCTATTTTAGAGTTCTACGATTCGATCTTTACATTTTTTTCACTCCAATCTTACCACCCAATGAATGCATGTATCCTATCCGTTTAGAAAAGTTTCTTTAAATAGATATTTTATTAGTAGAACTTTTAATAGACAGATGTTGATTTGTTTGGTTGTCAATTAGTTTTTTTTTTTTAAATGATAAACTTACCAAAACGATTAAAAACTATTTTAAATGATAAGGTTATATTAGACTTTTTAATATTATTACAAAAACTCAAAAAGATTTATTTTGAAAAGTATAAAAAGTGATTTTCTTCAAATAGACGTAAAACAACTTTTTTTAATCATCTGAAAGCTCTACTGAATGACAACTAAACAATATATTTTTTTTAAAAAAGAGCTTTTTTATTTAAAAAAAAAAACTATTTCAGTCGGTAGACAAGCTTTTCCAAACAGGCAAAGAGCATCTTCCACCTCTCTTATTTCTATTTTAGAGTTCTAAAATGGGAAATTCTTATAAGATTTCATCTTTAACAAAATTTCATTCCGTCACATTATCCTTATCTATATCTTAATCTCTAGCTATATCTTTATTTCTATTTATATATTTAAAGAGTAATGTTACTTTTTCTAAATTTGATATCTAAATGATGTGACAACAATCTAGTCCATTTATTTAATTCATGTAAATCTAATCCAATTTAAATAAATGGACTGAAATGTTACCGTATCATTTCGACACCAAATTCAGGTGAAATAGTATTACTCATATTCAAATAGAATAATATTAAACATCTCATCTATAATTCCACTTTTTTCATCCCAACACATCAGTGCCACATGATGTGGCACTGTTGTGTTGCTTGAAAAGTGGATTCACATTAATTGTAATTTATCTCACTTACCCCTCTATCCACTCAACAATTAATGTGTATCCACTAATCAAATGATAACTCAATTGCCACATATTTTGGGACAAAAATGGTGGGATTGTAGGTGAGCATTATTCATTCAAATAACTTATATTTTCATTATTATTTTTTATTTTCTTTAATAAATTATTGTTCAATTAAATTTTAATAAATAATATTTTAATAATATTTGTATTTTTTTTTTACTTTTTATAAAAATATAATATTTTATATGTGCATGATTTTATGATAACTAATTTTTAGGTTCTAATATCAATTAATTTTCTCAACCTACTTATTTATTTTCAAACAGTTTTCAACTAATTTTTCCAACCTAATTATTTATTTTCTAACTTTTCTGATCAAATTTTTTAATCTATTTTTTTCACCAAAATTTCTTACATGTTTTATTTATTATCTAATTTTCTCTATTTTCGACATGAACCTGAAGATAATAAAATTATAATGATAGATTTGGATTCCATTAAAAATCCCAACAAAAGTGAATTCTTTCGAAGGAAAAATATGGAAATTTTAGAAAAAAACACTCACAATTCCCAAATACAAGGTGAATCATATTAGGTGGATATGAAAGTCATTTGGATGACCTTCCAAAAAATTTATGTATCTGGACATTATCATATGTTATGATGTTATTATTTAAGTATCTAATTTTTTTTTCTATCCTTATTTTAATATTTTTTATGTTATTGTCATTTTTAATATTAATTTTTGTTTATTTTAATACTATGTTTCGGTTTTTATTTTATTATAAACTTATAATTATTAATATGTAATAAGAGATTTTTTTTATAACATAATAAATTTTTAGAGAAAATTATAACAAAATAATAACATGAAAATGAGGAAAGTACAAAAAATTATTAATCAATATTCAATATTGGACTCATTGAATAAAGATCTAGATGAGACATTTCTAATGGTATAATTTTTATGTTGATAAAATTTATAAATTAAAATTTATTATGCATTAATTGAATTTAATGAAAAAGGTAAAAGGTAAAAGGATATAAATAGAATAAAAAATATTGAAAAGTGAATTTAGAGTATGAGATTTGATACTTTAAATTTAGAGTATCAATCTTAGAAACTCTTAAAAACTTTCTTGGAGACGTAGCTTTAGAGTATGGTAGGAACAACCCATAATCTAAAATTTCTTGGAGACATGAATTAAGAGTATGGTGGGAGATTTTCTAATGCTCGACTGGAAAGTAGAGGCCTAATTTGACATTGTTGTGTTATGGAAAGAAGTGTTTTTGAAATTACTGTGGGAAGAATCAGCTGAGTGTGGTAAACTGATTTTCAAAAGTGTTGTGAGAACTAAAAACAATTTTATGTGTTTGATAAACTGAAGTAGTGCTGTAAATATGGACCGTCCTGAGACAGGCTGGTCTGTGTGGTCCACGAAGCAAAACGGGTTGTACCAAGCTCGGCCAGTGGAGGAAGCAGGCCAGGCCGAAGTCCGGTACGTGACAGGCCGTTTGCTGGGCCGCTGGTGCTAGGTCCGGCAAACCGGCTTGCCACGGCACGCATAGCCGGCTTGCTAGGCCCCTGGACCGGTACACCGGTCGGTCAATTGAACCATTTTTTTAAAAAATATTCCCTCCAACGACTGGATTTTGAAATCCAGCCGTTGGAGGCTTTAAAATTACCCTTGAAGTCTTTCAAATTTAATTTTGACCCACAAATCAAATTTTTCTATAAATACTTCCATCCATTTCATTTTCCATTCACTCTCTCTATCATTCTTTCAATCTCTCATTCTCTCAAATCTCAACCTCTACATTCTCCAATTCTCTACATTTTTTCATTCAATTTCATTATTACTCTCTCTACAATATTTTTAATACCAATTTCCTATCTTATTCTCTATATTTTCCACCAATACACTAAAGTTTAAAGGTACAATTTTCTTATTACTTTTATTGAAACATTTTTTTGATAGTAAATTTATAATTTTATGTTTAAACTTTAGTTATTAAATGATAATATTTTTATTTAGTTAGTTAGTTTATCAATTTTTGTGCATACTTAGTTAATTTTAATATTATTGTTTAGTATATTAAGATTTTTAAGTTTAGTATTAATTTTAATAATTGTTATTAGTAAAATTAGAAATTTAATTTGTATTATTGATTTTTTTTAATAAATAAATTATAAATTAGTGGTTAATTTTAATATGTTTTGTTAGTAAATTAAAAATTTTAAGTGTAGTATTTAATTTAATATTTGTTGTTAATAAATTTATCAATTTAATTTGTAGTAGTGAATTTAATATTTTTTTTGTTAGTAAATTATGAATTTTAAGTGTAGTTGTTTATTTTAATATTTTATATTAGTATATTATGAATTTTAAGTGTAGTGATTAATTTTAATATGTTTTATTTGTAAATTAAAAATTTTAAGTGTAGTGTTTAATTTAATATTTGTTGTTAGTAAATTTATCAATTTAAATTTTATTAGTGAATTTAATATTTTTTTTATTAGTAAATTATGAATTTTAAGTGTATTTGTTTATTTTAATATTTTATATTAGTATATTTTGAAATTTAAGTGTATTGGTTAATTTTAATATGTTTTGTTAGTAAATTAATTTTTTTAAGTGTAGTATTTAATTTAATATTTGTTGTTAGTAAATTTATCGATTTAATTTTTATTAGTGAATTTAAAATTTTTTGTTAGTAAATTATGAATGTTAAGTGTAGTTGTTTATTTTAATATTTTGTATTATTATATTATGAATTTTAAGTGTAGTGGTTACTTTTAATATGTTTTGTTAGTAAAATAAGATTGTTAAGGGTAGCAATTAATTTAAAATTATTTTGTTACTAAATATTGATTTTTAATATGATTATTAATGACTATAGTGTTCATATTTGTAATTCAGGAAATGGATCATAACCAACAGCCTTATTTTTCGGACGGTTTGAACATGATCAACGATAAATTTGATATTTCAGAGCCGACCAATACTGAAGCGGGACCTTCTGGTTCCGCCGTTACACCAAGATCACGTCCTAGAAAATTAACATAAGATGTGTGACAGTGTTTCAACATAGTCCAAATTACACTCCCAGACGAGACGATCGGACCCAGAGCTAAATGTAAGTTTTGTCATAAGGATTATGCTACAAGTAGGAAGGGAACCAGACATTTAAGAAGGCATATGCTCAAATGTAAGCCTGCACATGGGCAGGTAGACACTACAACCCATACACAACTACAACGGCATCCAAATGGATCTGTTACGACGTGGCAGTTCGACGCCATGCATGCTAGAGAGTGCTTGGCAAGATACATTGCACAAACTGATCAACCGATCAGTGTTGGTGATAGTCCATTTTTTAAAGAATTAATCACATCTGCACACAACCCCCAATTTGAAACAGTTTCTAGAACCACCACTAGAAATGATTTGATAAGATTGTTTGAAACCCAAAAAGATGACATGATTGCTGATATACATCATTTAAGTTGTTGGGAAAATCGGTTCAAAACGTAGCGGGAGTATGAGAAAATTAGAAAATTAAATTAGGGTTGTGTATAAATAATTTTTTTCCCTTTTATGCAACTAGAACCTTAACCCTAGATTAATTGACGTATATAAAAGTATCGTACCTTTTTCTAGTGACAATTGAACAAGCGCCGAATTGATTCCGCAAGATCTTCCAATCTAATCGCAAACGTGAATCACCTAGGAGTGTTGACTCACTTTCTTTAAATTGTATACCTGATGATGGAGACAAACAAAATATTTTCTTAGTTAGTTACAAATATCCTCCAAGAGAAAAATCCAAGAACGTCCGGTCACTTGTGAATTATTAATCTACTTGATTGAAACTCGCTTGAACCTGATTTGATTTTGTTCACAAAAGCCTTTTGATATAAATGATACTAGTATACTATCAAAAACAAAAACGTTCTTTTTTTCCCTTTTCTCCTTGGCCGAATTCCACACCCTATATCTTAGAGTTGATTGAATTTTGTCTAGAGTAAAATACTAATTTTTTCTCTTGCAAAATTCTCTCTTAGAAAACACTACCTTAGCCGAAATTTTTACTCTAAGAATCTTAGGGCTGGCCGAAAATCACACACAAATATATATATATATATATAATCAGGATTTACTTGGTTGGCAAGAATCATTTCCTTAGGTGGATTTATTTGGTAGTTAAGAATCATTATCTAAAAGGAATTCTATCATTTTGTATATATACATGGGCTTGTCAAATTTCATAGGATATAGATTATAATCACAAATCCTTTCCTAAGAACGATTTATATGGTAGTTAAGAATCCTTTCCTTAGGTAGATTTACTTGGTGGTTAAGACTCCTTTTCAAAAAGGAATTCTATCATCAACCAAGACTCATAATCCAACTCAATAGCGTATTTGTAACCATATTAAAGACTTCCTAATATGATTAGATAAATAATTCCTTTTATTTATCTACTTATCAAATATAGTCTTTAATATTAATTATACTACCAACAATAGTATAATTTTAGGAGACCAACTCCTACTAGGAAAATGATTTTGACTTTTAATTAAATAATTAATTAATCAACAAATTAATTAATTTTTATTTAATCAAATAATAAAATAAAAATAATTTAATTAAGCTATTCTTAATTAGCCTTGCCGCCCAACACATGTATATGGGCTATATAATATTTTTCTTATTTTATTAAATTCATTGGACCTTAATAAAAAGTCCACATGTGAATTAGATCTATTCTTACAGAAAGAAACAAGTTCACATGCCTTAATACAATTCTAGATGGACCCCTAAATTGGTCCTGTAAAATATATCAAGTGATCCATGCAAGTTCGTGTGGATTGGGGATCTTGACGGGCTATCTAAATTTAAGCTCCAATAGACACAACCTAATTACAATCAACAAATGATTCACTTAGGTCTGATCTATTTAATTTTAGTTCATTCCACTAAAGAACTAAAATTGAACTCTTAAATAAAGATAGAATGAGTTGATGTTACTCATTCATACCCTAGACAACCTTATTGGAGAAAGTGTGTCCTCGTGAAGAATACCAGTAATCGTCAAGAGCTCATAGACCGTCTATAGCTCTCCAAGTTACCATATTTACTCATATGACCACATTTTGAATTTGGATATTTTGACTTATCCAGAAGCCATGTTTCAATAGATACTATTGAAAACTTAACATTAAGATTTAATATCCAATACCTCAAAACATCCTTATGATGATATTCTACTCTCATTTAATAAATGGAGCCACGATGTCCATATCTATAAATGAAGTCCTCTATCGATTAACAAATGAATACCACCAAACTATCGAGGATAGAGTTTGCTATATAATCGTACTCATTGATAGCTCAAATGATAACATTTACAACCATAAGTCCATCATTTATCTCAGGATTGAGATAGACTCTACGATTGTCTTCAAATGAAAAACTTGTATCTATTGACGGTTCTAGATAAAGTATTTCATTGTGATCCAATTCAATGCACCTAGTGCAGTATATTCTTTTGCCCAAATACATCACACTTTGATGATTTTAGACTCATCATAATACATTTGATCCACTCAAATGCTAGCAAAAGAATCTACAACTTTAACAAGATAAAGACGTCCAACCTTTATCTTAAGTTGTGAATATTATTCAAAACTAACTAAAGAATTGTGTCTACCTCATACATATCTAAATGTATGAACAACTCTTCTTTTCTCATAGTCTTTTGACCTTATGATTATTTAATTTTGATAATTATAATAATTAAACTATAAATGCTATAAGATTTGTTAAACTATAAATCACTTTATTAATATGAAAAGATTGTCAAATACATTATTATACTCTTGCTATCGAGTATAATCCTAACAATCTCTCACTTGCTCTATAGCAAATGTGTCATATCTCTCATCTCCATATTCTCTAGATGCCCATCAAAACTCTTTTATGGAAGAGCCTTTGTAAAGGGATCCGTTAGATTTTCTGTTGACATGATTTTTGTAATCGTCATGTCTCCCCTATGCAAAATTTCCCTTAGAATGTGATACTTTCTTTCAATGTGTTTCCCTCTCTTATGACTTCTTGGTTCCCTTGAATTAGCCACTGCTCCACTATTGTCACAATAGATAGTGATCTGCTTATTCGCATCAGGAACCACTTCCAAGTCAATCAAGAATTAGCGGAGCTAGACAACCTCTTTAGCAGCCTCACATGTGGCAATATACTCGGCTTCCATGATGGAATCAGCAATACAAGATTGCTTGATACTCCTCCATATGATTGTCCCTCATCCAATAGTAAACACAGATCCTGATGTTGATCTCCTGGAGTCAGAATCTGATTAAAAATCAGAATCTGTATACCCGACAGGAATTAAATCCCCTACAGAGTTTACAAGCATATAATCTCTCGTTCTCCTAAGATACTTGAAAATATGCTTGACTGTCGTCTCGTGTTCAGGACCAGGTTTCGATTGAAACCTGCTAACTATGCCCACATCAAAACAAATATCTGGTATAGTCCAGAGCATTGCATACATGAGACTTCCAACTACCGATGCATATGGAACCCTACTCATGAATTGCTCTTTACGCTCATTCTTAGAAACTTATTCCTTAGAAAGTTTGATTCCATGTCTGAAAGGTAACATATCTTTCTTGGAATCTTGCATGGAAAACCTAGACAAGATTTTATCTTTGTATGAAGCTTGGGATAATGCAATTGTTCTATTCTTTCTATCCTTTATGACTTGGATACCAAGAATATAACTTGTTTCTCCTAAGTCCTTCATATCAAATTGTTTTGCTAACCATTCTTTTATTGATGTCAATACACCTACATCGTTTCCGATGAGTAGTATATCATCAACATAAAGAACTAGGAAAACCAACTTGTCGCCTTTAATCCTTTTGTATACACAAGGTTCATCAAGGTTTTGAATAAATCCAAAACTTTTTTTGGCTTGATCGAACCTTATGTTCCAGGATCTGGATGCTTGCTTCAATCCATATATGGATCTTTGCAACTTGCATACCCTTTCCTCTTTGCCCTTTTCAATGAATTCTTCTGGTTGCATCATATAGATGCTTTCGTCAAGACTTCCATTAAGGAAAGTTGTCTTGAAGTCTATTTGCCAAATCTCTAGATCTAGAGATGCCGCAATGGATAAGAGTATCCTAATGGATTTAAGCATAGTCACAGGAGAGAATGTTTCTTCATAATCGATACCTTCATTTTGTGTATAACCTTTAGCTACCAATCTAGCGTTAAAGGTTTCCACATTTCCATCCATTCCTCTTTTCCTCGTGTATACCCACTTGCACCCAATGGGTTTTATCCCTTTAAGCAAGTCTACAAGAGACCAGACTTTGTTTTTGAACATAGATTTAATTTTGAATTGCATTGTCTTTTGCTAATGGCGACAATCAACATCTTCCATTGCTTCCTTGTACGTATAGGGATCATCGTCGTCCGAAAGATTCTCTACAAATTCTCCTAGACCGATGTATCTCTCGGGTTGTCTAACAACCCTCCACTACGACAATGTATGATAGATTGTTGATCTTGTGTTAGTACGGAACTTACAATTGGGCTTGGTTGCGAAACCTTTTGTGAAATTGTATCTCCTAAAAGCTCATTCAGGACAATTCTACTTTTAGGAACAAAATTATTCATACAGTCCTTTTCCAAAAATTTAGCATTTGTCGAAACAAATACTTTAAGATCTGAAGGACTATAAAAATAATATCCTTTTGTTCCTTTTGGATACCCTACAAATATGCATGTTTCTGAACGGGACTCCATCTTTTCTGTCTTTTCTGACTTTCCTTTTAACACATGCGCATAACATCCAAATATCCTTAAGTGTTGTAAACTAGGCTTTTGCCCCGTCCACAACTCATGCGGTGTTTTAGGAACCGACATAGATGATACATCGTTTAGAATGTACATTGCGGTTTGTAAAGCATATCCCCAAAAAGAATTAGAGAGCATTGATTAACTTAACATAGACCTAACCATGTCCAAAAGAGTTCTATTTCTCCTTTCTGCCACCCCATTTTGTTGAGGTGTGCTTGGTGCAGAAAACTGAGAAACTATCCCATTATCAATAAGATAATGCTGAAACTCACCAGATAGATATTCTCCACCACGATCAGACCTCAAGATTTTTATACGTTTCTCAAGCTGATTTTCTACTTCAGCTTTAAATGCTTTGAACATGTCAAAAGCATCGACTTTTGTCTCATGAGATACACATAGCCAAATCTTGAGTAATCATCCGTGAAAGTGATAAAGTACTCATATCCACCTCTAGCTTGAATGCTCATAAGTCTACACACATCAGTGTGTATCAATCCTAAACATTCGATGGCTCTTGTGCCTTTGATCATAAACGACCTTTTGGTCATTTTACCTTCCAAACAAGATTCACAAGTTGGTAGATCATCAATCTTTAAGTCACTTAGAGGTCTGTTGATCAGAACAATTTATATACCTATTTGACTTCCCCACTACCTATCTTTTGTTCTCGTTGTCGAGCATATTTTGGTATTTAATGTTTTTGTAAGCCTTGTGTAGGTACAAGTTCCCTACGGAAGGTATTTGAGCTTAATTGAAGAGTTTTGGAGGTTAGATGGGCTGAAATGGAAATGGACTGTGCAAAACACCCAAATTTCGGGGTCCATATCTCCCTCCTCAAAGTGAATTGGGTTTCGTACCACCTAATTTTAGAAAGCCCCAGAAGTCTTCTTTCCAGCGGTTTTTACGAATCGCAATTCTGGGTTTTCTAGACGGAGATATGTTTGTTTTTGTAACGGTACGTAAGGCTGGAAACACGACAGCGGATGAGAGCTTTATGCAGAACACCCAACTTTCGGGGACCATATCTTCCTTCTCAGATCGAACTACATTTTTCATACCAATTTTCGGAAATCCCCGGATGTCTTCTTTCTAACGCACTTACGGATCGTGATTCCGGGTTTTCTAGAGAAAGTTATGGCCATTTCCGTAACGGTACCCGCTGATGTCGCTGGTGAAGCGCCACTCGACCAGCGCACCCTCACCAGCGCAAAATAGCAGTAGGTTGGCACTGGTGAAGCACCGGTCGACCAGCGCACCCCTTACCAGCGTACGTGCTCAGATTTGCCATTTTAGCCCGTTTTTTAGGGGGCAATCTTGTCTTTTCACACTCAATTCTTGCCCTAACCTCTTAACACTATAAATACCCTCTTTTCACTTCACTAAAGAGACTTCTCTTCCCCATCTATCCCCCCAAACACAACCCCCACACCCCAAAACCAAACCTCCATCCTCTTCATCTCTTCCATCCTCTTCATCTCTTCCATCCTCTTCACCAAATAAATGAGTGATTCAAACTCCCATGGGGGTTTTTCCTCCAAGGGAGCTCACCATACACCTCCACCACCCCTTTATACACATCATCCACCCAATTGAGAGTAGATTGCAAGGATATAGGAGAGGTCTTTGACCAAAAATGAGCCAAGCATGGAAAAGAGCTCTATGAGGAGTTTTCTCCAAGGGTTGTTTCTATTTACCCATTCTCTTTGTATTTCTTGTTTTATTAATTGTGTAACCCTGAATTGGGAATTTGTAAGCCTTTCATATGTGCTATATATGTATTTTTGTACTTAAATTCATTTGGGTTTTGTTTTGCTCTTGGAATTATATGTCTTAATGCTCTTATTATGATATGTATGTGTATGAATGGTTTGAAATTGATATGTATGTATGATTGGGATTAGGAGTAGAGTAATTTAATGTTGGAGTAGATAAATTTAGCTTTCCATGATTGTTTGTATGTTAATGGATGACCAAAATGCCACGTATTGATGATTTGAGTGATTGGGATTTTTTCCCCCAAAGAGTGGAAAAGGCATGCATTTAGGTGCTAAATTGGCTTTGGTTTATTTCCTTACACTTAATGGGTCTTTTTAGGACACAATTACCCTTCCTTGGCCGGATTGGGCAGTGAATTGATTTAGGGATAATTCCCAAATCAAGAGAATGAACCCTTAATTCATATTGAATGTACTTAATGTCTTAGTAATTGCATTGATGCACATTAGTGTTAGGTGAGCATATTTTCCATTCGTTTTCATCCATCTTAGGGGGTCTAGAGAGATTAGGTGAGAGCTCTCTCTTGTTGAGGGGGTTGTGCATTTATGAGATTGGAGAACGTCGTAGTCGTCCAGTGGTGAGGACATCTCGGATTGACACCCGAGAAGACCCGGTGTTCTATTCCCGGTTACGGATGATGGGTCTCCTTTCTATCTATTTTGTATTTCTTTCCTTGTATCTTTGTCTCTTTTTCGATGTGTATTTTCATTCATTAGGAATTTGATATAAACCTAGTATTGTTGCCTATTTCGTTGCATATGCTTGTTATTGGTTGAGTAGCCCTTCGAAATGCTTAAAGCCTTGAGTGGTTAGCCACCACTTTATTGAACCTAGGTTATGTGTGATGGACCGAGAGGTGAAGCACTCAACATGCATTTAGTAGATTGGCCACTATGTGTTGAGCCTGCACGCGGTTTTACACGTATTGTCGCTACATGTGTCTCATTGTTCTTAATGAACCGAGTGCAGTTTGGGTAACCATCGAGAGATAGGTTACTGGTGCATTTCGGTATAGTCGATTGTCACTGGAGTGAGGGCAATTGGCGAGGATTAAGTGAGCATAACATTCATCCTGGACTATGCATGTTGTATGAAATTGTATGATTGCTATGGTGGAGTCATTTGCTTAGTGTAACCATTTACATTCCATATCACTCCATTCCATCCTTTCATTGTACATATTTTTTATTTATATAGTTTTTTAGGTTAGTTTAGCATTTACTTTTCCACAACTCTTTTGCATACGCAACACACGAGTCCACTCAGAGTGTTGTAATAATAACTAGAACTAGAGACGGTCGGTGAATCCCACCTCCTTGTGGAACGATCCTTGCTTGCCACTGTGCTAGTCTCTGTGACTCGCACGTTTGCGAGACCGAACTTAAATGTTCATATTTTGACGACACTGCAACGACCTGTCCTTCAAATTGGCGCCGCTGCCGAAGAGGTAGTACATTCATTGATTGTCGATAGTTTTAGCTTCCATTTTACTATTTTTTTATTGCTTTGCGAAGTAGATTGTTATGTTGAATATAAGCACTGCTCTTACTCATGTCTTTCATTATGTGCACGACGGTGTTTAGGCTGGGTTTGAGAGGTGTTATCGTGTTTTTGTTTTCTTATTTTTGTTTAAAGCATATGCATTTGATTGTTTTTGAGTTGTGCTTGTGCAAGGAACACAATTTTTTAGGTTTAATGGATTGCACGACTCATGTGGACTAGGTGTGCGCCTATCGCACCACAACAACTCTCCAAGTAAAACGGCAGTGCCACAAAATCCATGTGGCTACAGCCACATGAGGTATTCTCTAAATTCGGTGCTTCAGTTTAGGTGCTTGTAAAGTAGTTGTCGACTTGGGCGAGAATCACCCATGCGCTTAATGATAGGAATGCTATGTTTCGTCTTAGTTCCCGAATCTTGCTAAGCGTTGTCCATATTTAATGAGTGGAGCAACATTGAGGACAATGTTGAGTTTAGGTTTGGGGGTGTAGACTCGTTTCTTTTTATTTTTGTTTAGATCTAAGAGTGGATTTGTGTTGTGCTTAGATCTTAGAGTGTTTGTTTTAGTCAATTTTCAAATCTCTGTATAAATCGAATATTTTTTAAAAATCTTGGAATTCTAGTCCATTTTTGTTGAGTTGTTTTCTTGGTGTGCAGGTAGAGACATGCATTGTATGCTTTTAGCTCCGTGCATCACTTAAATTTGCTTGTATAGTGCCAATCTTTTGATGTTGAGGTGGATAGAACTCTTTGCTTGTTTAGCTTTTGAAAATAGTGGAGACTACCCGTGAGCTACACTTAAGCCTAAAAAGCGAAATTTGTGGGTTTTGTTTCTACTCTTTAAACACTTTCCGATTTCGTTCTTAATTGTGATCTCATTGTAATTCAAATTTGCATTGATTGCCATAGAACTTTATCATGTGGATTGATTATTGAGATTTGTATTCCCTTGTTAGATGGACTTTTAGAAATGATTTTGGACTTGAGTGTGTTCTTAAACTTCACAAATATAGCCCAAACACTCTCATGTTCCTATGTGTGTTTTCATTAAAAAAATTGAGCCCAAACACTAAACCTCCATACACCAACATAACCCAAACATAAGTCATACCCTAGTTATTGATCATGTTAAGGTGTATAGCTTTAAAGAAATTATATTTTGCTCTAAATTTTATAAATGTGTACTTAGGCAATTATGTGTAAATGTGCAAAGGCAAGGGCCTAAAAAAAATGTAAAGTTACTCACCAATGAGTACAAGTGTAGCACAAATATGCAATGTAAAGTTTAGTGCCTAGTCACTTGTGATGTAATGTGTATAAACATCTTGGCATGATTAGTAATTTTATCCTTCCCACTCTTACCATATCTTTCATCCCATGCACCACCACAAATCACCTTGGCCTCAATACAAGTGAGGGAAAGTCCATTTGATCTCTTAGAAAATCTATATTGGGAATATGACTCAATGCATGCTCTTTCCACGTTCATGACATTTCAATTCTTTCCATGAGATCTATCACTATAAAATGTGCTTCATTGAATATACTCATATGCGATATATTAGATTCCATGAATATAGCTTCCAAATCGCATGTGTTTACTAAAGAGTGATTGCCTAGGTTCTGAGTGAAAAAATCAGACTGAAATCCTGTGAGGATTAGAGTCGAGGCGAGGCGAATTTTATCTTGAGCATTCGAGCGTTGTTGATTTGTAAACCGAAAAAATCCTAAGTATTGGCATACTTGCATTGTGTGAAGCATTGTTATTGATTGGTATATTTGAGATACTAGCATGCATGTGTTGTCTTTATGTGGTATGTTTGGATTGCAACTCAACTTTCTTGCAGAGTAATACGTTTGTGGGTGTTCGTATCTGTAAGCCCTCAGAAGACAAAACTTCTCCATCTAGGGATCGCCTAGTGGTTGAAAGGCTTGTGGCACGTGCTAAGTGTCATCGTGTTTCTTACGAAAGTGGACTAACCTAGCTTAGTTTTTAATTTTGTTCATTTTGTTTGATTATTTTTCGTTTTAGTTTTGCTCGAGGACGAGCAAAAGATAGGTTTGAGGTTATTGATCTGAACGATTTATATACCTATTTGACGTCCCCATTACCTATCTTTTGTTCTCGTTTTTTAGCATATTTTGATATTTAATGTTTTTGTAAGCCTTTTGTAGGTACAAGTTCCCTACGGAAGGTATTTGAGCTTAATTGAAGAGTTTTGGAGGTTAGATGGGCTGAAATGGAAATGGACTGTGCAGAACACCCAAATTTCGAGGTCCATATCTCCCTCTTCAAAGTGAACTGGGTTTTGTACCACCTATTTTTAGAAAGCCCCAGAAGTCTTCTTTCCGGCGGTTTTTACGGATCGCAATTCCAGGTTTTCTAGAGGGAGATATGTTTGTTTTCGTAACGGTGCGCAAGGATGGACCTATTTTTAGAAAGCCCCAGAAGTCTTCTTTCCGGCGGTTTTTACGGATCGCAATTCCAGGTTTTCTAGAGGGAGATATGTTTGTTTTCGTAACGGTGCGCAAGGATGGAAACACAACAGCGAATGAGAGCTTTATGCAAAAGACCCAAATTTCGGGGACCATATCTTCCTCCTCAGATCGAACTACATTTTCCGTTACCACTTTTCGGAAAGCGCTGAATGTCTTCTTTATAACGCACTTTACGAATCGTGATTCCGGGTTTTCTAGAGGAAGTTATGGCCATTTTGTTGAGGTGTGTCTGGTGCAGAAAACTGAGAAACTATCCCATTATCAATAAGATATTGCTGAAACTCACCAGATAGATATTCTCCACCACGATCAGACTTCAAGATTTTTATGCGTTTCTCAAGCTGATTTTCTACTTCAGCTTTAAATGCTTTGAACATGTCAAAAGCATCCGACTTATGTCTCATGAAATACATATAGCCAAATCTTGAGTGATCATCCGTGAAAGTGATGAAGTATTCATATCCACCTCTAGCTTGAATGCTCATAGGTCTACACACATCAGTGTGTATCAATCCTAAACATTCGATGGCTCTTGTGCCTTTGGTCATAAACAACCTTTTGGTCATTTTACCTTCCAAACAAGATTCACAAGTTGGTAGATCATTAACCTTTAAGTCACTTAGAGGTCCGTCACTTACCAATCTTTTAATCATATTAAGGTTAATATGACCTAGGCGCAAATGCCATAGGTAGGTTTCATATTTTGATAATTTTACTCTTTAACGATTAGGTTTCGTTGATTCTGTGTCTAACAAGTGAGAGATATTTATATGCAAGTAGAATAAACCGTTTTCCAATGTACCTTTACAAACAAATTTGTTATTCTTACTAATAATAAAACCTTTATTAAAAGTAACCGAATATCCAAATTTATTTAAACAAGAGACCGAAATTAAATTCCTCTTGAATTATGGTACATAATAAACATTTATTAAAACTAAATGCCTATAAGAATCTAAATTGATTCTAATATCTCCCACTATACTAGTAGACACCAACGCTCCGTTGCCTAAATGCAAGTTGAATTCATTCTTATTCAGTCTATTCCTTTGACCAAATTGCTTTTTCTTCTGTTGTTTCTTGACCTTCTAACGAGTCTTAACAGTAGCAACTTTACCAACCATATGAATCTCTTGACCCTTGCCTTTCACAAGGATCTTCTCGATGCTTTGGTCATCTTGTATCAGGCCTTGCAAGATGTTTTCCTTATTGTTCAAGGTGTAGTCCAACTTTGAACAAACCAAAAGAATCCGATAGTGAGTTGATAATCATGTCAATTTTAGTCTTCACCATCTATCTCAGCACCGTTCAGTTCAGTAATGTTGAGATATGCTATGACTTTCATCATGTGATCTTTCACACCCTGTCCAGGTTTCATCATAAGATTCATAAAAGCAGACACTGCCTCTTTCTCTTAGTCGTCCTAGGCCTCATAGCAAACATCTCCTCTAAAGACATCATTATATCGGTAGCAGTCTCCTATTCCTTCATGTTGCTGTTGCAACACGTCGGAGATGATGACCATAATGTAACGTACATTTAGCCATCTCATCTGAAGACTTCCACTATTGATATTCATCTCTTTGCTCCTGAGTAGATTCATTAGTTTGGTGGTTTATGAATAGACAGAACGATCTTATGGTTTTTCAACTTAGAATAACAGCCCAATTTTCCTTTTTCCATGTGGCATAATTATCATCAGTTAAAGTATTATCTTTTAGGAATTTGATTAGGGATGGAGTCATGATTTCTTTATATTAACAAAAATTATATAAGTAAATAATCATGATAAAACACTTTTGAATATTTATCTTGAATTAAATGAAATAATTCAATCGTAAAAATTCAACGGTGATCCAACACCCATAAATGTCACGTCTCCTTTGGGAGTTCGCAACATCTACTAGTTGGACTAGGTCCCACCTAATTGTTAACATAACAACCAACGTTTTCAATTTTAGCCTTGTAATTTTTATTAACAAGAACTCTTTTGAGGATATTAATAAAATTACATTGAGTGTAATACCAAGTTATCGACCTTCAATTTAATCCCTCACGAATATCCCTTCTTTGGGAGTAGATATCTTTTGAGCTAATTGTCTAGTCTATCATTGTAAGGAAGTATCTTGCTAAATTCCATTCATGAATACCCCTTGAGGGGTTATTCATGAAACATAAAGCTCAACTAAACTTGGAGGCCGTAGGTGTTCCAAAACACCTTCGCCCACTCAATTGTTTAAGGCGTGTGATCGAATTTCAAAGAATGATTTACCAAGTTATCTAGATGCCAATTTAGATACTTAAACCATTCAATGCATGCTCATACCAAAAGAGATATATGAGTGACACTCCTATTCTATATGATATGTTATCAAACAATGACAAACATTGCAATATTTACAACAAATATAAATAGCTTCAATTTCGGTCCATCCTATAAAAGCAAGTAAATTACATGTCTTGGAATACAAAAAACTCATTTCTTGGCGAACAAGTCTTCACACGATCTTTGTCGTCCGGATTCTCTCGGCTACCTCCCATGGGCGTGCGCACCCTTGGCCCCTACCCATGGGTGTGCGCATGCCACAACCCTATAAAGGGCTGCCATGCACAGCTCATGGTTTCCATAGGGCTGACGTGCGCAGCCCATGCCACAACAAACGTGGCTGAGTGCTCTTCGCACGCACGTTCGTTGCTACGACTCGCATGGTCCCAAACTTGTTCCAGTTGCTCCTAATTCTTCATACCTTTGAGTCTTCGATACTTGAGTATATTACAGAAGAATTATAAATAAAAATACTGCAGTTTTTTTTTATTATTACAACGACAAAAAAAAAATGGCAACTATCAAGAAGGAAATTATGGCAATGATAAACCACCCTTCTTGTTACAATCCCAAAACAAAATACATTGAAATTCTAGGACCAAAATTGAGCAATAACAATCCACATAATATATATATATCCATACATTCCAATGTAAATATATATGTGAATACCTAGAGCGTCATCTCTTTCTAAAACATACATATATACAATAAAAAAGAAAAAGATTCACAAACACATACATCAATTAATCAAGGGTACAACCAGGCTCTGATACCAATTGTTGGGAAAATAAAACACACGCAGCGGAAGCGTGAGAAAATTTAATAAAATTAAATTAGGGTTTGTGTATAAATAAAAATTTTCCTTTTTATGCAACTAGAACTTTAACCCTAGATTAATTGACGTATATAAAAGTATCGTACCTTTTTCTCATGACGATTGAACAAGCGCCGAATTGATTTCGTAAGATCTTCAAATCCAATCACGGACGTGAATCACCTAAGAGTGTGGGCTCCCTTTCTTTAAATTGTATACCAGAGGATGGAGATAAACAAAATCTTTTCTTTGTTAATTACAAATATCTTCCAAGAGAAAAATCCAAGAATGCCGATCACTTGTGAATTATCAATCTACTTGATTGAAACTCGCGTGAACCCGATTTGATTTTATACACAAAACCCTTTTGATGTAAAGGATACTAGTATACTATCAAAAACAAAAACATTCTCTTTTTCTCTTTTCTCCTTGGCCGAATTCCACACCCTATATCTTAGAGTTGATTGAATTTTGTCTAAAGTAAAATACTAAATTTTTCTCTCTCAAAATTTTCTCTTGCCAAGCAAAATTATCTCTTAGAAAACATTTAGGTTGAAAGAAATTTTTACTCTAAGAATCTTAGGGCTGGCCGAAAATCACACACACATATATATGATTATAAATTCTTTCCTAAGAAGGATTTACTTGGTTGGCAAGAATCCTTTCCTTAGGTGGATTTATTTGGTGGTTAAGAATCCTTATCTAAATGGAATTCTATCCTTTTGTATATATACATGGGCTGGCCGAATTTCATAGGATATAGATTGGATCACAAATTCTTTCCTAAAAAGGATTTACATGTAGTTAAGAATCCTTTCCTTAGGTAGATTTACTTGGTGGTTAAGAATCCTTTTCAAAAAGAAATTTATCCTCAACCAAGACTCCTAATCCAACTCAATATTGTATTTGTAACCATATTAAAGACTTCCTAATTTGATTAGATAAATAATTTATTTTATTTATCTACTTATCAAATATAGTCTTTAATATTAATTGTACTACCAACAAAAGCATAATTTTAGGAGACTAACTCTTACTAGGAAAAAGATTTTGACTTTTAATTAAATAATTAATTAATCAATAAATTAATTAACTTCCATTTAATTAAATAATATAATTAAGCTATTCTTAATTAGTCTCGCCGCCCAACACATGTATATGGGTCGTATATTATTTTTCTTATTTTATTAAATCCATTGGACCTTAATAAAAAGTCCACATGTGAACTAGACCTATTCTTACAAAAAGAAACAAGTTCACATGCCTTAATACATTCTAGATGGACCCTTAAATTGGTCCGGTAGAATATATCAAGTGATCCTTGCAAGTTCGTATGGATTGGGGATCTTGGCGGGCTATCTAAATTTAAGCTCCAATAGACACAACCTAATCATAATCAACAAATGATTCACTTAGATCTGATCTATTTAATTTTAGTTCATTCCACTAAAGAACTAAAATTGAACTCTTAAATAAAGATAGAATAAGTTAATGTTACTCATTCATACCCTAGACAACCTTATTGGAGAAAGTGTAACCTCGTGAAGAATACCAGTAATCGTCAAGAGCTCATAGACCGTCTATAGCTCTCCAAGTTACCATATTTACTCATATGACCACATTTTGAATTTGGATAGTTTGACTTGTCCAGAAGTCATGTTTCAATAAACACTATTGAAAACTTAACGTTAAGATTTAATATCCAATACCTCAATCCATATGATGATATTCTACTCTCATTTAATAAATGGAGCCACGATGTCCATATCTATAAATGAAGTCTTCTATCGATTAACAAATGAATACCATCAAACTATCGATGATAGACTATGCTATATAATCGTACTCATTGATAACTCAAATGATAACATTTGCAACCATAAGTTCATCATTTATCTCAGGATTGAGGTAGACTCTCCGATTGTCTTCAAATGAAAAACTTTTATCTATTGACGGTTTTAGATAAAGTATTTTATTGTGATCCAATTCAATACACCTAGTGCAGTAGATTCTTTTTCCCAAAGACACCACACTTTGATGATTTTAGACTCATCATAACACATTTGATCCACTCAAATGCTAGTAAAAGAATCTACAACTTTAACAAGATAAAGACGCCCAACCTTTATCTTAAGTTGTGAATATTATTCAAAACTAACTAAAGAATTGTGTCTACCTCATACATATCTAGATGTATGAACAATTCTTCTTTTCTCATAGTCTTTTGACCTTATGATTATTTACTTTTGATAATTATAATAATTAAACTATAAAGGCTATAAGATTTATTAAACTAGAAATCACTTTATTAATATGAAAAGATTTTCAAATAAATTACTATACTCTTGCTATCGAGCGTAATCCTAACATTAGTGTCTTTGTTGTATTAACTTCTAATATTTGAAATGCATGTTCCAAACTAGACTATTTATGTGTCACATGACACTATTTAGATTCTGAATGGAGGATAACAAAAATAATTCTTGGTTTTCGTCCTATGGATTTTGCACATACCGCAGAATGGGAAGGTAGTCTTCCTGCATATGGGCAGGTAGTCTGCCTGTACATAGGCAGGTAGACACTACAATCCAGACACAACTACAATGGCACCCAAACGGATCCGTTACGACGTGGCAGTTCGACGCCATGCATGCTAGAGAGTGCTTGGCACGATACATTACACAATTTGATCAATCGATCAGTGTTGGTGACAATCCATTTTTTAAAGAATTATTCACATTTACATACAACCCCCAATTTGAAACTATTTATAGAACCACAACTATAAATGATTTGATAAGATTGTTTGAAACCCAAAGAGATGACTTGATTGCTGATATATAGCATTTAAGTGTCTCTGTTGCATTAACTTCTGATATTTGGAATGCATGTTCCAAACAGGACTATTTATGTGTCACAGGATACTATTTAGATTCTGAATGGAGGATAACAAAAAGAATTATTGGTTTTTGTCCTATGGATTTTGCACATACCGTAAAAAATAATTTTAATGTCATTCTTTCTGTTTTAGAAACTTATAAAATCACGCATCACATCCTTTCTATCACATTAGATAATGCATCTGCAAATACTAGCTCTATTGCATTGTTTGTTGCAAGAAATATCCCGCAAGATGAAGGTTATTTCTTCCATCAACGGTGTGTATGTCATATTATAAATTTAGTTGTACAGGCTGGTTTAAAGTAGGTAAGCGACCAAATAGATCGCATCAAAGATGTCATTTCTTGGATTTGCAGTTCTAATCCTAGATTCAGTGAATTCAAGAGACACTGTAAATTAAATGGTCTCGAGGATTCCAAACTAATATGCCGGTAAGGTGGAACTTTACTTACTTAATGTTGGACAATTATTTGGATTATGATACAACCATTACATGTTTTTATAACATGAAATTGGCTGAAACCGGTCGTCCTGAAGTAAAAGCACTTATTATAGACGATTGGTATGTGACAAGGGTTTTTGTTCAATTTTTAAATATTTTTTACAACGCCATTGTAACTCTTTCTGGGGTCTATTACCCCACATCTTCACAGACAATCCATCAGATAATGGAAATGTCTGAAGTGTTAAACAGTTATAGAGAAGATGAACATCTAAGCGTTGCAATTGTTGATATGAGATAAAGTTGAAAAAATATTGGGCTAACATTCCTCTACTTTATGCCTTAAGTCTTATAGTAGATCCTAGGGTTAAATTATCTGGTTTAGAAGTTTTGCTTGAGTTTATTGGTACTAATTTTTCAATAGATTATTCTGAATAAATTACTGACATTCGAACCAAGTTGTTCAACAAATTTTGTATTTATGAGACCAGGTTTGACAACATTGACACCCACCAATCAACACAACCGGAGACAGAGCCGAAGCAAACAAGTTGGAGCCTTCTCAAACGGTGAAAAAATTACAAATCAACAAGTACTTATTCAGGGTTAAGATCTGGCCCATCTCCTTGTACCGAACTGATTATGTACCTTGAAGCACAGGTCGATGCTGTTGAAGACAAGGAAGAGTTTGATTTGTTGTTATGGTGGAAGACCTATAAGTACAGGTATCCAGTTATGTCACACCTAGCACATGACGTACTGGTTATCCCCGTGTCAACGGTGTCTTTATAACAAACTTTCAGTACCAATGGAAGCATAATTGAACCAAGAAGAAACTGTTTGTCTCTGGAGATGGTGTAGATATTAACATGCCTTCGAGATTGAGAGCATGATAAAAAAAGTTTGCAAAATCAAACCGTAGATAAAGAACTTATTCTAAATTTCAACAATGTATATATTGATGAGTCTTCCGGTAGTGGTCAGGGCCAAAACTAGGTTATACTTTTACATGTGTATTTACTTGTAATTTGTAATAAGATTGCACTATTTTTCCCTTACCAAATTTTTATCCCATTGGGTTTTTCTTGATAAGGTTTTTAATGAGGCAATCATATAAATATGTAATACTGAATTCCATAAGTGAAAAATAATTAAATAAATAAATAAATGTTCATTTCATATTTTTGTAATTACATTTATTTTTGTTATTTTGTATTACTCTATCTTTATTGAATTATTATTTTTCATATTAATTATTTCAAAAGATAAACCAATTAATTTCAAAATGACATTTATATAATTGAATTGTTAATTGATAGAACAATCTTTTTTTTTTGTATATTACTGTATTTTTCGTAAATCCTAAACCTTAAACCCTAGACCCAAAATCCAAACAAACTTAATTTTTAAAAATTGGTTTCGAAAATGATTATGGAACAGGCTCGTGGACTGGCCCGGCCCCGCCCGGCCTGTAGGTACGATCCGCCTGAAGCAGGCTGCTGGGCCATGCCGTGCCACCGTTTTCGTAAACGTGCCTGCCTAATGGGTCGGGCCGCTCCAGAGTTACACCACTAAACTGAAGTAAAAAGTGTGGTGAGTGTGTAAAATTACTAAAAAGGACATAGACATCTATACTTTGTATTTTTTTTGTTTATTTGTGTTTCGTGTTAAGTGTTATATAATTATGATACTTTATTAAATTAATTAGCTCCACTTTTTTTATTCTACTTTATTGAATTAATTAACTCAATTTTTTTAATTTTTTATTTCTTTTTTTATTCTACTTTATATCCTTTTTATTATACTTTATTTAATTAATTAGCTCCATTTTTTTTTTTGCACAGTTATGTCAACCATTTTTTTGTACAGCAATGTAAGCTCAAACAATTTTATATAGTTATTGTATAATTTTATATGGTATAATTATGGTACAGTTATAGTATAATTTTTTACAATATACCAAAAAAAATATCATTGAAAATTTTATATAAATTATGCAAACCCAAAATGATATATTATATAAACGAAAACTATCAAACATAACGTTATAGAATATATTACATGAGTTTTTTCATACGAATAATTGTAAATAATAGCTAAGTGCGTGCACTCATTAAACTTTGTGCAATTACATTTCTTAACATTTCCATTTCTCGTCTTCCCAGACCATTTTCTTCATGTGCATTGATCTCTATTTCTTCATTAACCTCTTCACTTAAGTAATTTTCACTTTCATCAAAATCTCTATCTCGTTGTGCATTTCTTCTAATGTAGTTATGAAGAGTCATTGGAGCAATAACAATTTCACTTTCATAAGAATAACTATGCATATCACGTAGAATACTCAAAAAAAAATTACATACCTCAAAAGTGCACTCAATGATGCTCCTAAGTGAAGAATGTGCATGATTAAATATTTCTTTATGACCTGTTGGTTGTTCACCCCTACGAAAATGTGGAAGGTGGTACCTTTCACCTTTATAAGGTCCTAAAAAACCTTTCATTTGCAGGTATCCAGCATCTACCAAGTAATGTTTTCCAGAAAATATAAAATATGAATGCTTATGATATAATATACAATTATTATTTGCACAATGTAGATAAAAAAAATTACCATTTGGAGGTTTTGGAAAATTTGATTGAAGATCACGTAGAACTGATAAGAATACTCTAGTATCATAAGCAGAACATTCTCACCATGCACATGCAAATGTAAATTGCATGTCAAAGTTACATACAACCATTACATTTTAGGTAGGTATTCATTTTCTACCAATATATGGTACTTGATCACATTGAGAAATCGAAGCTTGAACATGAACACCATCTATAGTTCCAATGTAATCCTACAAATTAATTTAAAATAGGTATAAAATAAGGCATTTATATAGATATACCAAATTTAAGATAATTGAAAATTATACATACCTTAAAGTGAGGCATATGTCTAGAGTCGCTCAATATTTCTAGTGGGGTGCTCCTAAATTCAGGATCCAAAGAATTTATCATCACCTTAGTCATTTCATATAAAATATCTAGCACCAAATCAAAATATCTACTCACTGTCTCACCGGAACGTTGGAAACGTTCTTGTGCATTCCTATTTCCTATACCTTGTCCTAAAATATAAAGAAACATTACTAAAATTTTAGCACTACTTATGTTTCTTAAACCCTTCAACTTATAAATATTTTCCAACTCATTCAACAAATTATGAAGACATGTTTGTCCATTCTAAACTTGTTATAACAACGACTTTCATTGCCCTGCAACACTGCCATCAACCAAATAAAACATGTTTAAGAACTTGTCATGCATAGAGTTTTAAGAACACATTGTTCAAGATAAACTTGAATAAGACAGTGAGTTACACATATAAGTTGATCATTTCCTCTTCATCTCCTGGATTGTCCATACTATATTTTAAAACTTATAATATTTATAGTCTTAGCAAACGTCATATATAAATAGAGGTTCACATGATAAAAAAAACAAAGAAAATAAAAGATAATATCATCAAATAGTAACAAGAAGCATAAATTTCTAATATAGTAATTCAATAACGTTAAAGATAATAAACATAATGTCATCAACTATGTCCAACAAGCACAAATTTAACATGTTATCAAGTAGGATCATCACATCTAATTTCCAACCTTTTTCTAATTAAGAATCATAAATTGGAGCTTCAGATCAGAATCTGTCATAACAGAAAACATCTCCCTCTTGTCTTGAGATTAAAACAACTCAGTCACAAACCACCACAACTGACTACATTTTTCTGCCCATAGTAAAGTTGACACAATTTCCATCACTTAAGAAATAATAGTTCCTAATGAACTTCTATGCATTGACGTCGTTGTACTCCTACTCTCAACTACCTCAACAAGACGATCAATTTGTTTAGACAACTTTGATGCACCTCCAAACTTCCTCGTCTATCCCTTCGACCCTCCAACAACTGCTCCATTTTTTTCACTCTCATAATTTGTTCTCTTTTTCCCCCCATATTGATCACCTTGTGAAGCCTCCTCATTCTCCATATTGATAGTTTGCTTGTCATGATCTGAATCTCCCACCGTTTCTTCATGAAGTATGGTAGATGATGGAATCATGACACAATTGTCAACCGCTACACTACCCTTGAACATCTTGTCATACAAATCCATCATGTCGGGACTAATTCTCACGTCACGAAATTTTCGATACTCAACATTCATCTACAAAAGAAGCAGATAGTTAGAAAATATGCATCTACATAAATAAATAAATAAATAAATATCTAAATAAGTAATACAGAATTTTCACCTCAATTTTACTTTACCACCATTCTGGAGTTACATCCACCGTTTTCTTAGTGGGGTCCCATCCGATACCAGTTTTTTTATGCAATAGTGAACTCCACAACTTCCAATCCGTTTTAAGTGAATCCCACTTGTTTTTCAATTGTTTTTTTTTATCATAATCCCTTCCAGCTATTTCCTTAAAAAACTTGACAACATTTACCCCATCTTATCATAATGAGTGTCATGCCTATTTCCTTTTTCCACTTCCTTAACACATATTTCACAATATATAGCTACAATATCATCATTCAATACCGCTTTTGATTTTCCACTTCCCTCATTTTCAGTAATACTATTTGTATTTTTATTTCCCATCTGTTTACCACAAAATTTTCATCGTAAATATATATCAAACCTAATGTTTGTTAACTATAAGAACACAAGAACATCGTACCTAATGTTTATCAACTATAAGAATAGTTGTACGAAGAAATTTTAATTTTCAATAACCAACAAACTGCATTCCCCACACAAAAGCCGTTGATTGATTAATTAATTAATTGATGAATATGATGCTGATGCATGCTACTTAATTAATATTGTCAAAGAAACATGCATAAGTCTTTAAATAATTGATACGTATAATCACAGCTTATACAGTCCCTTCAAATTGTAATAATCAATCTAAAAATAGCTAGAGTATAATGAAATGTCATTGACTTCACTAAATTGATCATTTCTTTGCCAAAAGATAATGAAATTTGCTTTAAGTCCAAGATCATTTTGCTTTAATATTCAAAAAATTTATTGAGAGATAACTTTCCTTAAAAGGTTATGGAATTCAACTAAATTTGTCTATATTTACTTTAACTCCTTTTATTTTAGCATGTGTGCGGTACACGACTGATTTGCTTCATTGCCAATTCAGGTTCATTGTGGGTACCCAAAACTTGGTAGACATCCTTAGAAGATCAGACTAAAACCATTGATTGAACAATAAGACACATATGATATATCACCTGGAGAATCTTCACCTAATTCTAATTTCACCTATAAAAGTTCAACTATTAGATGGGATACAAAACTTGTGTATAAACACCAATCACTCGTTCGATAGGATATTGGTATAGACGTGGAGTTAATAAGCAACATATATGGCTATTGGCTTGTGATCAACCTAAATGTTCTATCAAAATTATACAACAATAAACCTTTACTACTCTTGAAGTATTACAGACAACAAGGTTCTTTGAGTCATTCGGGGAGGTGCAGAGCCAATTGACCTTACTCTTAACTCTTGAAGAAATATCCCAGACAATTTACCAAAAAAAATATTCCTAACATCTCATTGGTTATATTGTGCATAAATTGCACTTATCGTCTTCAACATCATTCAAAGAGTCTACATTTATATAACAATGCATTCAATGTATAAAGTAAATGCTAAACATAAATATGAAACATACTTTATCTCATATTGCATAATTGCTAATTTGCTATCGACTAATCATCAATGGAAACTACCGGAAAATCTTATCCAGCATACATACTAGATGCCAGCAAGTTATGCCCAAAATAAAAAATAAATAAACTAACAAAACAATCATGAATAAATCACAATAATATACATCATCACTAAGCAAGAGAAAATAAATGAAAAAATGGATTCTGATGCAATTTAAAGACCTGAGGTACAAACAAGACAAAAGTAATGAAATAAAAAATAACAGAGATAAGGAAGGATAGAATAGAAATCTAAAAAATGAAATGACACCAATGAAGAGAAAATAAAAAATCATTAAAAAAACTTCAATCATGAAACAATTAATCGAAAAAGCAAAAAAAAATTGAAATCTAAAACTGAATAAGAGAAAAAAATGAAAATAAAAGTACAAGAAATTAAAAACAAGAATTAGAGAACGAGATTTGAAGAAGAGGAGATGAGTTTGGTTAGGAATCTATAAATTACCAGGAAATAATCAATCTTTGACCCTTACCAAAATCAAAATCTAAACTTTAAAAATAAAAATAAATTAAAACCAAATATATTACTAAAAAATAGAGACAGAGAGCAAAAACATTGAAGAACAAAAACACCCAAACATTAACAACTCCAGTTTTTAATTTTGACATTGAAAGAGACAGAAAGAAGATATTCAAGCTTTGAGAGTTTCTACAACAGAAAGATAATAGGAAGCGAGAGATAGAGATAGAGATGAGAAGAGAGGATCATCTGAGAAAATTTGACGTCGCGGATAGGAGGCAGTAAAGAGGAGGGTGGTGTTGCTTCGAAGAGCTCTGAATCTGATTCATGAGTTCTTTGTGTGTTGATAAATTAGAAGGTCGAATGGTAAAGAAGAAAAGTTAAGGATAAAATAGGAAGTTTCAACAAAATTCATTAAAGAAAACACTGTAGAGCGTTTTGGAAATTGCTTCCTCGGGAAGCTGATTTCTAAAAACATGTATTTGTAGCTTCTCAAAAACTCAGTTGGAAGAAGCTAAAAGTGCCCAAAAGTACTTCCTAGACATTTTACCAAACACCATATTAATAGTCCGGAATCACTTTTGGCTCCAAAAACAGTCTGGGAATCAATGTCAAACTGGGTCAGAGTCTCGATGTTACAGTAATTTGATTTGTTGATTGTATTTTTTTTTCTTTGAAATAGTGATGCTTGCATAACATAACTATAGGCGGACCTGCTGCTGCGAGGAAGGTCTAATCAACATTCTTAGATAGGTTGGGATCGTTACCATTTTGACCCAAAACAACGTTGTTTTGATTAATTCGGTTTCACCACTTAAACAGTACATACGCTAAGCGCCAGCCTACCGTACGACTAACGCCTATAGCATATTAGAACACCACTAAATAATGTCTAGAACCTATTGGAACACTGCTAAATAGTTTCAAGGTTCGTGAAAAAAAATCTTTAGGTTTATTGGGATAGGCTATGTTATAAAGATTTTTTCGGTAGAATGACATATCAACAAAGATAGCGGATAATCCGGAATATATGACAGACCACGTCATCAGAGAATAAAAACAGTATGTCTCTAGTGATTGACGAACGGTTGGATAAACCGATCGGGTAAAATAAGCACGATCAGAAAAGTCAACTGGTCAACATTTGACCAAGTCATAGTTGATGTTACTAGACGGAATGGTCAGACTGAACCAATCGGCCAAAATAGGTTTAAACCCGATCGGGTAGTAAAACCGATCAGGGAAAGAGACTTAGTCGGGATGAGAAATGGTAGGCCAAGAGATGCTCAATCACGACAATAACATAAGTTCAACTACGACTCAAATACGAAAAATAATGATCTTACTCAAGCAATGAATCTAGAACCACATTCCAATAAGGAAATATTACTATTTTCTCTTACATATTAGAGAGCCCAGATCAAGCAATAATTTAGCTCTTCTAGAAGATTGCACACCAATCAGGAAACAAGTCCTGAATGGACTACTCAACTAGAATCTTATGAAGATTCCAATTCAATACATAAGATCTCCGAAACAGGAAAGAAGACAAAGATGACTTCAACAAGTAACAAGTCTTGATTAAACACTACCACTTTTCCTTATATGTATAACAAATATTAGGGTTCGATGCACATATAAATAGACCCATAATCTCATTGTAAAAGATATATAAAATAAAGACATACAAATAGATATAGAAAAATAGAGAGAGAGAGAGATACGACAAAAAAAAGATGAATAATGTGTGTAATCATTCTATTCATAATAGATTTCTTCTTGTCGTCATCAACAACCGTGGATGTTTCCCCGTCTTAGGATTTTACCACATAAAACATGTGTTATGCTTGATTTATCTTTTATTTTCTACTTTTCTATATTATCATTCACAAATAGGAATAAATTGTATCACATCCACATGGAGAAAAAGACTTTGATTATTCAACCCTAGACTGATTAAAGCTTCAATCTACCTACTTGTTAATGTTTGGCGTGACTTTTCAACAATCCAAAAATCACCGTCAACAAGCTATATTAAGCACTGCATCTATAAAATGAAACTTGAACCCCCCACCATAAATCTATATATATAAAGTGGTTTTCCGCTTATTATGGTTTTTGAATATCATGGTGTAGACCTGTGGTGATAACTGAGAAATGGTTTCATCTGTTGTTGAATCTGTTGTTGAATCAGAGAGTAATGTGATATGGTCATATGACCAAAATTTTAGACCATTTGTGATCCGAAGTCAAAATCCATTCTGTCCAAATAGAAAACTGAGATCAAGGAGATGAAAATCTTTAAGAACTCATAATTCGAAGTCAAATTTCCTCGATTTTAGCTCATTATCGTGATCTCAGATTCTAACAAGATATGCACAAACAAAACGTTAGAAGCATATGCATGACTCTTTTACTTCAATAAAACTTTACCCAAATATTTTATCACTTAAAGGTTTAAACCTACTCCTACCTAGATGCTACAGACCAGTGGTTTTTATTATATTGTTCTTGAAATCTAAAACCCAATGGTTTAAAAGTCTGTCAAAACCTATACAAATTAAAAACTTCCGTAATTTAGAGATATCTACTATGATTGTTGTAAAATACTAAACTGTATATGTTCAAACTTGAACCTTTTCACTAAAATTGGGTCAGGAGGTAGTCTAATGGAGCCAAGATGAGACATATCATCCAATCCAATATACAATTGAAAGAATGGAATCAACATGGAGCACGAAGGCCAAGCCGTAGCCATGCTCAAGCATGCAATCGGCCAAGTCAGTAATATACATGTAAACAATACGCCGGTTATGATATCACATGAAGCAGGAGGAGACTAAGGAGAACGAAACAACAGTGAGTCAGTGACCAAGGACACAAATTAAACCACAACTTTGGTGCTTGTGATAACCGATGAGAGCCCACAAACTGATATATAAATAAATTAAAAATCATGGTTCCTGTAAATTATAATTCTAGTCCCAAAATAACAAGAGTTTTGAATAACTTTAGTCTTCAGGGTTTCAATATATGACAGAACTGGACATCATCAGTTCATTTAGATTCTGTTGGGTTTTGGAGTGCATCAGTTATTGGCAAACTAACCACATTTCCAACATCCCCAGTTGGTTTTCTCTTTCTTACCTGTGAATCTCCCTGTAAAACAACAGGGAAGAGCAAGCAGCAGAAGAAGTTTATGTCAGGAAATTCAAAACTGCAGATTTCCCTCACGGTTTGAGTCCTCGGATTGTAAGAGGCTATGATTCCAGGTAGCCGCAAGTACATTGTCCGAGAGTTTTCAATGTAAGCGGATGGAGATATGAAGAATGGCGGCCATTGCGAAAAAACAATGCTGCTCTGTCTATTGCGGAGAAAGATTTCAGGATTTCTTGACACCAAGTTTTGGTGTGAGACGGTGTGAGCTAACTTCCACTGAAAATTATCGCAATTGTAGCGGTAATAGGTGGAATAGTAGCCGTGATCTTGTTCTTTGAGGAGAACCCAAGCATGGATTCCTTCAAAATCAGAGTAGCAGTAGTGCACATGCCCTTCAGATTCCCACAAGCACTGCCCAAATGTCATTGAATTCAGAGACCATATCTGGGAATAGTTTGGCAGTTCAATGAGCCTGCAGCGGCCTTGGTTGACATTATAAATGAGCAAGTATCCACCAAATTCCCAATGAATTGCTCCGTTTGAGAAGAGAGGAGTAGTGCTAAGCTTGGGAAGGTCAGGCGGTAGACGAATTAAGGTTCTGTGTTGCCTCCATATCCCAGTTTCTGACGATAAAATCTCCATTTCAAGAAAACCACCACCACTAGCAGCGGCAGTGGGAGGAGGAGCAGATGATGAAGAACCCTCTGCAATACTTCCTTTCTCTCCTTCAGTGATGAAAATCCTAACAACTTGATAACGAAAACCATCAAAAGCCAAACCAGTTCTGATACTTCGTCTAGTGATCTGGGGTTGGGGAAGGACCACAGACTGCTTGGAAAAGAGATTGAAAAGATTATAGCAGAGCAAGTTATCCTTCACACTTGACAGTAAAAGCAACCCATTGGAAGAAGCACATACATGCATATTTGTATCAGTACAAAAAGTCAAGGATTGGTTCACTACGGCGGATCCTTCATCGACCAAATCAAGGAAAACATATTGAGCAGAGCCATCCCTGAACAAATAGTGGCAGAGAAGACTCTCCGAACAACTTCTGGCACCACCCTTGTTAGCATTAAACCTCCTATCCATAGTTTCTGGTCATTCAAAGTTTCTGTTTCTCACCAATGGAATATCAACAGCTTTCTGAAAAGAAGAAGCAGAGAAATGAAAATACTACCTGCCAATCTATTGTCCAAGTGACTTAACGCCAAAGCAAAGATCCCTGTACAACTTAAGAAGGAAGCAGAATTTCGATAGTTGCAATGACCTGTTCTCTTTGGCATTTCCACCCAAAAGGACCTAATCATATTGACTGCCTGCAAACTGTATATAAGTTTAAAATACAATGGGATGGAATTATGTTTCTTATCTTTTGTGTAAGAAATTTATTAAACATTTAGTCTTTTATCAACCTTGTCTTTTGTATCTAATTGCTTTCACATTATATATATATATATATATATATATATGTATTCTTTTGTCTAGGAGAACCAATGACCAATGAATGCTCAGTCCTTCAACCTCACTCTTTAGCGTAAAGCAGAGGAAACTTAATGGTAATGAGTACACAAATTCCATGGAATCTTTCGTTTACCTTTTGACTTTAGCATATATGCACACTACCCTATTCCACCTCACCTCATACACAAACACAAATTAAACCAAATCCCCCTATAAGGTCGTTGAGGGAAATTGATCCCTCCGCCCTGCAAGACATCTGGTCAATTGGGCTATCCCTATATAGACACATTCCATGGAATTTAAAAAAAAAAAAAAAAAAAAAAAACCTGAAATATACTAGAAAATATCAAAAAGACAATACAAAGATAGTCTCAAATTAGTAAACTTACATATGTTTAAAATGATAATAACGCCTATTTCCAAACTAGAAAAACTAAGCATCCACAGGTTTCCACCGCTGAAACTAGGATGCAAATCCCATAACACTTAAAATATTGATCGACAGACCTAAAAGAGGAAAGCTTTCATTTTATGATAAACTTCAATCTCTGTGGATAATTGTAGCATCAACAGTATTACAACTTAAAAGACTATCAAAGTAGCTTAACCTAACAATTAACAAGGCCTCAACTTCGCTGTGGTTTCTGTCAGCTCATATGTTAAGAAAATACGAGAATAAAAATGCCAATGTAAGCACATTCAATCAGCATATTTGAGTCAGTACCTTGTACAGAATCCTGGCATTCTTCATTATCAATAATGGTATCAAGAATTGAGATCAGCAACGATAATAGTCTAGAGTATGCACATGCATTGAGACTTAATTCTAGAACCACTTTCCCTCCATTATAGTATTGAAAATAATAATAATAATAATAAACTAAAAGAAAATGTAATCATTTCAATATACACTTTGAGTTATTTTACTAGCCAAGCTTGTAAGAATCAGAGCTTTGTGTATCAATCTATGGCTCCTCTCTCCATGGTTATGAAACCATTCACTGAAGTCAACCCACATCCCACTTCTGATACTGGGGAAAATTGGATGTCATTACTTACCAGCAGTCTGATTCCTTGCCATGGTGATGATCAATTTTCTCCGTAATAGCTACACCCTCGCTGATACTCGGCCCTAACAATGCTGCCATATTCTCATACATCCCCTCTGGCATGCTGTTCAACAATTGTTGAACCACATCATCCATTTCGGCATCAGCACGTTTATATAGTTCAATCATGCATGTATAATGCTCCGAAATAGGTGTGATACCATAACGTTCAGTCATATAGTGAAAGTACCTATAACCATCATTTACATTATTTGTATGTACACAAGCACATAAAACACCTACAAAAGTGACATCATCCGGCTGCACATTTTCCTTCTTCATCTCTGCAAAAAGAGCAAGAGCTTCCTCTCCGTGCCCGTGCACACCCAAGCTAGTGATCATAGCATTCCAAGTAGCTAAGTTCTTGACTAGCATCTGATCAAATACTTTCTTAGCATCTTCCAAACTACCACATTTGCTATACATGTCAATAAGTGCAGTACCAAGGAAAACCCCAATTTTGAAACCATTTTTAAGAGCAAAGTCATGAATCCAGCTACCCAATTTTAAGCTCTCTAATTGCCTACATGCTTGTAACAAGGTAACAAGTGTAAACTCATTAGGCCTGACATTACCAAGCTGCATTTTCCAGAACAATTCGAATGCCTCTTCAGGCTGTTGATTTCTAACATATGCATTAATCATAGCTGTCCACGAAACAACATTCCTCATTTGCATTTGCTCAAAAACTGCTCGCGCAGCATCCAGATCCCCGCAGCCAGCAAGGCCAGCGATCATGGTCGTCCACGAAACCACACTACGAACTGGCATTTTCTGAAACACCTGGCGGCCCCCATCCAAATCCCCACACTTTAAATAAAGATCCAACAGTGTGTTCTGCACGAACATGTCTCCAAAAAAACCAGTTTTCACAGCAAATCCCTGGACCTCTTTTCCTTTCCCGACATCAAAAGAAGCTAAACAAGCTTTGATAACAAACGGAAAAGTGAACTTATCTGGCGAAAACCCTTTGCATATCATAAGATTATACAACAACAGAGCTTGGTGAGACCCGCCATTGTTAGTGAGGGCTCTGATCATTAGATTCCAAGTGAAAACGTGAGGACTGCGAAGTTGATGAAAAACAAGAATGGCGTAATCCAAATTTCCATTAGAAGAGCACTGCTCCAGCAGTTTCCTGACAACTAATTGATCAGAGGAGAGTCCATGGCGTATAATTTTAGCATGGATTAGCTTGAGCTGGTTGAAATTAGTGCATTTTTTGAGTAAAAAAAGAGCTTCTTGAGATCCGAACCTGAATCTAGAGGTAGAGATGATAAATGGGTGTTTACTGGGAAGAGGTTCGGGGGTATACGATAGGCATACATTCATTGCCGATGATAAAACGACGACG
Source organism: Dipteronia dyeriana (assembly GCA_032871835.1). Taxonomy (NCBI): domain Eukaryota; kingdom Viridiplantae; phylum Streptophyta; class Magnoliopsida; order Sapindales; family Sapindaceae; genus Dipteronia; species Dipteronia dyeriana. Next base: position 13,735,571 of record CM065295.1, read on the forward strand.
GCATACAATAAACCACAGAATACTATTCAATTCAATTCAATTCAATAAAGGAGAATAGTTTATAGAGAGACGATTGCAACACCGGACAATTGCAACAAGTACGACGTTTGGTCATTGCTCGGTGAGTGGAACCCAACTGAACTAAAGCGCCGGGGCTGGAAACTGGAAATGAATTTTGGACCTCATAGATAAATATATCTAATTTCTTGATAAATTTGGACATTTGTTGAAGAGTTCGTTTTTTGCTCACCAGGGGTTGGATAAGCATTATGGATATCATCCGTACGGTAAGAGGGTAAGGCTCACCCATCCTTACAAAAAAGGATGAACTCTTTGTTGAACCTACTAGATAACTTCAACTTTACCTTTAAAAACTTCATCTTTACCGTCCATATCTCAAATCTACAGATTTTCAGGATTTATTGGTTTATCATAATTTGTTTGAGATTACTCATTTGAACCCAACCTCTGACTTGATGGTCAGTTGGGTCTTAAGAAATTCTAGGTCACTTGTTCGAATGATGATGATGGATACTTAAAAAGAAATTTGTTTGCTTGACCATAAGCACAACTCACTTAAATCAATCTTATAAATCCTTTATAGTAATTTTCCAACTCCATTTCATATCTCTAAGTTAATTATTTTTTTGAAATTTGTTTTAAGGACAATAACCAACGATAATCAATAATAGCTTGACTCTATAATTTTCTTTTAGTTTTGGTTTATTTTACGTCCAAACTAACTTCAATTAAGCTTATAAATCACTTTTTGTAATTCTTCAATCTGATATCATTCCAAACTCTATATAAGTTCTTAATTATTCAAAATTTATTTGACTTACCCAATTCATGCTAAATGACACTAGCTTAAATTTGTAGTTTTTCAATATGTATATATTTATTTATTTATTTAGGGTCCATCCTGTAAACGTTTTTCAGTTACTATTTTTTAAAAATAAAAATGAAAATGAAAACAATGTTTTTGGTTTCAGTTTCGAATTCTGAAAACGCGTGTAGTAACATATATTGAATGATGTATTTTAAAAATGAAAACGGAAAAAACGCGTTCGGTAAGTTAACCGAAAACTATCAAAAATTGATAATTTTAACATTTGTTTTAATATTATTACAACTATAAACAAATTGATTATATAATTAACCAATTTAATTTTTGTATTGTAATTTTTAAATTAAACAAAAGTAACACATCAAAAATTAATTCAAAAAACATATCAAAAAATGAATTAATCAAAACTAAACTCTTAAATTATAAATAAATAATTACAATATACATATATATATAATTATATAATAAAAATATATGTATATATTATATTAATATATATATACATATTATAATAACATATAAAATATATAAGTTATATTCTAATAATATATTGTAATATTATATTAAATATTATTATATTTTTTATATTATATTTTTATAATATTTGATATTATATATATTATTGTATATAATAACATTTATTAATATATATATACAATATATATTATTACATATATTTAATAATATATATAATCATAATATTATATATATTATAGAATATTAATATACTAATTATGTAAATATTATAATATTGTAAATATTTTTATTATATAATATAAAATATATATTGTAATATACATAATATATTATAGAACAATTAATAGTTAAAAAATGATTTTTTTTATATAAAAAAGTGAAAAACAAAATGAAAAATAAAAACAAGTATTTTATGTTTTTCAAATCTTTCACTTTTAATACTGGTTTTGTTTTTCATTTTTTTTTTCGAAAATAAAATGAAAAACGGTTAACGAACGCGTTTTCGAAATCGTTTTTGAAAAATAAAAACGAAAACGGGCTGAAAAACAGTTGTAGGATGGGGCCTTATTTTTTATTGAAACTCACTTCAATTTATCTTATAAATCTGTTATAGTCACCTTGCAACTCCATTTCTTATCCCTAAGTTAATTAATCTTTTGAAATTCATTTTTCTAACCCTAACCGATAATAATTAAAGCTAACCAACAATAGCTCAATCCTTTTTGGTTTTTTTAGGTTGAAATTCACTCCAGTCAAATTTTGCTCTAGTTTCAACTATGGGCAATATGGACATTTTACGATGCAAGTTTGGTCAACAATTTTATCTAGCGGAGGTCGACTAACCAAAGGTATCTATCTGTCATTTAAGAAAAAAGTGATTATTAGTGTTTGTTTGGTTGAGCTTTCTACCAACTCAAAAGCTATACACACCTCTATTTGGGTTTTTTTAGTTGTTTGGTTGGACTAGTCTACAGCTCCGTTTGGAAAAGCTTCAAATAGATATTTTAAGAGTAAAACTTTATTAATGTACACCTTCTACAAGTAAAGCTTTTAATAGGAAGTTGTTGGTCATTTGGTTGTCAGTTAAAAAAAGATTTTTCAAATGATAGGAATACCAAAATATTCAAAAATTATTTAAATGATAGGGTTATATTAGACATTTTAGTGTTATTAAAAAACTCAAAAAGATCTACTTAGAAAAACTAAAATTTGAGCTTTTCCCAAGTAGACGTAAATATATATATATATATATATATATATGCAACAACCAATCAATTGCTGACACGTGACAATGCATATGAAAAAAAAAATCGGACCAAACCGAAACCGAACCGAATCGAACCGTTCGGTTTCACAAACCTAAAACGAACCGTAACCGAAAACCGCCGGTACAAAAACCGACCCATTTCGGCTACAGTTACGGTTACGGTTCGGCCTTTCCACGGAACCGAAACCGAACCGTGGACACCATTAGCCGTATATAACCTTATGTCGGGAGATATACACGTGAGAAGCTCTCTCTCTCTCTCTCTCTCTCTCTCTCTCTCTCTCTATATATATATATATATATATATATATATATATATATATATTGAGTCTCTCATAAATGTTATCTTATTTTAATTTTGATAAAACCTTAATAAAATCATATCAATTTTTATGAATTTTGATCAGAATTTTTTCGTGGATGATAAGTTCACCGAAATTTACATATGAATAAAATTTGAAAATTTTGAAAAAATTTCAAGCACTAGAATTATTTTCCTTGAATCTTTTTATAATTCGTTCATTTTTCCGATGCTTTTATATTTAACAAAATCGAGATAAATAGTTCTAGCGTTTGAAAAAAAAAATCAAATTTTATTCATAGGTAATTTTTATCAATGAATTTAGCATCTACAAAAAAAAATCAAGTTAGAATTCATAAAAATCAATATAATTTCATTACGGTCCTTACCGAAATTACATATGAACAAAATTTGAGAATTTTTCAAACGCTTATAACTATTTTTCCCAATTTTATTGTATATGAAGGCATTGAAAATATAAGCGTAATATAGAAAAAATCAAGAAAAATAGCATTAGTGCTTAAAAAATTCTCAAATTTTGTTTATATGTATATTTCATTAAATTTTTCATTCACACAAAAATTCAACTCAATATACATTAAAATTGATATGTTTTATTAAGTTCCTTACTAATATATATATATATATATATATATATATATATATATATATAGCTTTAGAAAACACTTTGATTATATAATTTCATAAAAAGCAGTCATAATAACTACGCTTTTAAATTGCATTTGAAAATATGTTTTTGAATATAATCCACGTAGTTTACATAATTAGATTTAAAATTAGAATTGTAGAAAGATGTTATGGTGAAAGAAAATAATTATTAAAAACCCAAAAAAACAATTTTTTTTTAAAGAAAAAAAAATAATTTTAAAAAATATGGACAATTACACAAACAACCCTAATTATATGCATAATTGCTCTAAAGCTAGAAAAATATTACAATAACACTGACAATCCCTTGACCCAGTCACGAAAAAGGGGTAATGTACATTTTTCCCATGTGCCACGTTTTTCGCACCTCACTACACAACAATTACTGTAGCATTTATTGTAACCTCCTCCACAGTCACACTGAAACAATAAAAAGAAACCAAGGGTAAAAAAGAAAATTGAACCAAGGCAAAGTCATCTGAGTGGCTACCTAAAGGAATTCACAACATTCAAGGCAGGGGGGACTACTGTTAACTGCCCAAAATTGCCAAGGAAGAAATCAAAGGAGTACTTCGCCCTATCATACCGTGGTGAAGCGGGAACCGAGGCAGATCATTGGTTCACCGATTCCTGTCCTATCCCCGATGAAGCCATACCCGACACGACCCCCACGATCCCACTATATCCCCCACTTTTAATCTTAATGAGGGATCGCATGTCGAGCTCAACCGGAAAAAGGGATCCCCCACGATTGAGTGCCCTGATCACCAGAACCAAGCCAACAATGAGGCATTTGAGCTCCCTGAAGCTTCCTAGGAGCACCGAGGTGCCATAGGTTGTTGAGAACAGTCTAGAATCCCCACCAAAGGTTACCAACAGATCGGTGAGTGGCTAACACAAGCCCTAAACCAAGAGACCAACTCAAATAAGAAGAAAGCCAGTAGAGAACAGTAGGTAGTTGGGCATTAATTGTCCCCAGTTGACAATGAAGAAGGAAAGATAAGGAATCAGTGGCCCTGCTTGCGTCACGTCGACCAGCTTCAACGGTCTAATGGCGGTCCAGCTCGGTCTCAGGAAATGTCAACTCCAATCATCACCAAAGAGGGAACTTGAGTTCCAACAGACATGAGGGATGTAAAAAGCACCTAGGCAGAAAGAGAAAAGCATTGGAAAAACAGTGGTGGCATGGCAGACGTTGTCACTGCCTCCTATCAGATCTTGACTACGAAAGTGACCCCTTTGGCCAACCTATGCACCTTTGGCCAACCAGAATCGGGGAAAACGCCACATAAATGCATATTAAGTGCCTACATGGGCATTAGGGTAAATGTGAGACCATCCTAACCAATTGAGGCGCGTGTGTGGACCATGCCCCAAGCAGATGAACGGTGGAGATTTTCTAGTAGTCATCCTTTTCCAAGGGCGAGATCTCCCCCTATTCTACTTGACCACTAGGTCAGCCCTAGGGCCCAACTGAAACAATCCTGACCCTCCAGGGCACATGCTATAGTGGGCCATGAGCGAAGAGGTGATGAGGTTCACGCTAAAGGCTCCCGTATAGGAGAATCCACCTCACCAACCACATGCATGATACCCTATAAATATCCCAACTCTTGAGGAGTTGGATGACGGATTTTTTAGAAGAGGAAAGAGAGAAGAGAAAAAAATATTGCTACTATAGGACGATTGGTCTCCACTTTGAGATCAAAACAATATAACATTGCTACTATAGGATGACTAGTCTCCACTTTTAGGACCTGAACTGTGTAATCCCAGCCTCACTGGAGAAGTATAGAAGGTTGTATCCTTCTTCCCTTGTAGGGGTTGTAATCCAATCTACTGAATGAAAATATACACCCCTTATTTGCCATTATTCGTGTTAATGTCTTATTTACATATTTGATAGTGCGTCGTGCCCAATCCCGGTTACGACTAGTACCAGCACCCCTAAGAACCGATCCTGACAAGCCACTGGGTGAGCCTGGTCCAAGTGAGTCAGAACTTTCCACTGTTCCAACCCTGATACCTCAACCGCCCTAGTGGAATCGCGACCCGACTCCCCAGACAGCTCAAGGCCCCTCCAAACGCGGAGCAGCGCTCCGTCCAATCTAAGTGTTGTCTGAGAAGTTCCGACCGATTTCTAGGATGACAGAACTGAAAAATCAAAGTCCACAGAAGTTCTACGGAACTTGGAAATAAAAGGAACAAAGTCCTCGTGAGTTCTACGAAACTGAGAAATAAAAGGTACAAATCCCCAAGAATTATACGACATTGAGAAATAAAAAGGACAAAGTTCTGAAGAGTTCTACGGAACTAAAAAATAAATGGGATACAGTTTCCAGAAGTTCTACGGAACCGAATAGGAAAATCCGAAGTGTTTTACGGAACCAATAGGGATCAATACCCCTGAGATTGCACTGAGCGTACGAAGACTAAGCCTCTGAAATGGAGCACCGAAGACTAAGACTCCAAAATGGAGCACCGAAGACTAAGACTCCATAAGCGGGAGCAATTAAGCACCGAGCGTACAAAAATAAGTCTCCACGAGCATGAACAATTGAGTCTCAGAGGGTCAAGACCCCGAAACTGCACTGAGCGTGTAAAAATAAGACTCCCCGATGGGAGCAAAAAAGTCTTCGAGGGTCAACACCCCCGAGACAGCACGCCCAGTCTAACAATAAATAATAATAATAATAAATAAAATAAAAAATAAAAAATAAAAATAAAGGCTCTAGAAAATAAAAGTGCTGAAGTATGTGAAGGTTACGACCTCTGAAACAGGCAGCCCTAATGCAAGAAATAAGACTCTGGCGTTTGGTTACCATGGTGGAATAGGAATTGGAATGGTAATAGGAATGAGAATTGTAATGGAAAGGAATGGAAAATTGACTTTTTTGTTTGGTTGAGACTTTAGAATCAATATCTGAATCAGTATTATTTTATTTGGTCAACAACTGAATGGAATGGAATGAACTGTATTTTGACCAAAATACCCCTAATTACAAAACATAATAAAATATTATATTATATTTACATATAAATATTATATATATATATATATATATATATATATATATATATACATTATAACATATAACATATTATATATATATATATATATATATATATATATATTATGTTAGTAATATTAATACTATTATATATTATATAATATATATCATATAATTATATATTATATAATATATATCATAATAATATATAATTATATATTTTTTAATATATATTTAAATATAATATAATAAATAATATATAATATATATTTGAAATATTAATATTAATATTATTAAATATATAAATATTATATATTATTATATTATTATATAATGTGTGTATATATATAATAATAATAAAATAATTTATAAAATTAGAAAATATAATGTTCATTTTGGATAATAATAATAAAATAATAAAATAATAATATATTTTATTATATATATTATATTATTATATAATATAATATATATATTATAGTATATATATAATATTTATTATATAATACATATAATATATATATATATATATAATAAAATATAATATATATTTTGGATAATAATAATATAATATAAATATTTATTATTTAATATATTTATATATATATATATAATATGTAATAATATAAGATATGCAACAACAATATATATATATGTTATTTTTGGAAATGAGGGTATTTTTAGAATAGAGTTGGAGATAGAGAGTTTTTTTTTTGAAGATAAAATATGTTAATGGAATGGAATGGAATGGGCATTCCATTGGTTTGTGGATGGAATGTTCATTCCACCAAAATGGTGGAATCCATATTCCAATGGAATACCCATTCCATTGGCATTTACCAAACCAAACAAATGGAATGGATTTCTTTCCATTCCATTCCACTCAACCAAACACCACCTAATAAATGGAGCACCTACACATCTGAAGGTTATAACCTATAATGCCGCACTATTTATATAAAGATTAGACCCAATAGGTATAACGTTAAAGTTTGTTAAAGTCTAAAAGTACCAACCACAAATAGATCCATAATGCAATTCATACTATAAATCATTGATGCTCAATAATAATAATAAAAATGATATGCAATAACTGAACCACTAGACTTGGAATCAATTCAAATCAAATCAAATTTGATATTCATTTCATTATCCGAAGTGATTACAAATGTGGGGACAAACCCCGAATCAAAAGATTCAGCAAAATATTAATTAAAATCAGTGGTAGGATTTGATTGAGACTTACATGTCCCAAATGTTTTACGGAACCAAATCACTTCCGAAAGGAATCTTAGAAGGAACAAAGTGCCCAAAAGTTATACGGAACCAAATTACTTTCAAAAGGAATATTCGAAGGGTCAAAGTCCCCAAAAATTCTACGGAACCAAATTACCTTCGAAGGGACACCTTTCAAATAAGCTCACTGAGGCTATAATTAGGCATTGATAATCAAAGAGTTCGTATTAAATAGTGAGTCAAGTTAAACACCGAGTCAAATTTACCGGATATATTATACAACTAGTCAAGTCCCCAACTCCATCACAAAAGACACCCAAAGTTGAGAACTTGAGGGACAATTGTTGGTATCAAATGTGCACACTCGGATGACATAACACATAATAATACGTACAACGCGCGTACACACAACAAATGCCCAACAATCATCTTTATAGCACCCTCAGAATTGGCCACCTTTAGAATACCGAATAATAGCCTCTGAAGGCTTCAGGCTTCATTTTTTCCCTCAATAGTCAACAATAACCTTACACAGTTACACATATTTTGTACAATAATGCTATTTTATCCAAATTTTGTATCCAAATCTAGTGTCCAAATGATGTAGCAATATTATAATTTATTTATTTAGATTGTATTATATTTACATGATTTAAATGAATGGATTAGAGTGTTGCCACATCATATGAGCACTAAATTTGGACAAAGTAGTATTACCCATTTTTATATAAATATGAATGTAAAATAATAATTGTTGGGGAAGAAAATGAGCCTCCGTTGATAATCAGTCGCTGGACTTTTAGTAGACTGGTTATGGTGAAAGAAGTCCTTTTTGAGTATGTATAGTAAAAATGGTTCTCAACCTCCGATTGGTTAAATTTATGCTTCACTTTTTGAAAAAAGTAAAAAGTACCCTTGACAATGACAAAATGAGGGTTTAGATAGGTTTTGGTCTTGACATAGAGGGTGTCGTGTCAGCCCATGGTTGGTTGAGTCCGACAAGCATCGCTGCTTTGTCAACAATTGTCGTTTCTCAACAGTACTGCCGGAAGGATATCAGTGGTTGGTGACGGGTGTCTAATCTTCAGATGATAGGTATCAACCAGCCAAATATAACTAAGACATGGTGACTTCGAATGTGTGACACCCCGAAGAAGATGGGGCTACAATGCCTTTAGAGGTTTACAATCGTGTCCAATAATAATAATAATAATATAATTGTTGTGAAATAATTAACTTTCACCACCTAGAGAATAATTCGCAATTAATTTTTTTGATCTCATTTCCTGATTCAATATAGGGCAATGACATCATTTGATATTATTTCCTATTTCATTATAGATTCAATTCTCCATATGCCTATATATAGATTTATTATGTAAGCATTCAAAATATACAAATAAATAAATTCATAGAATTGATTTCCTCTCATTATTCTCTCTTGGCTAGTTCTCATTCTTCTCTCTTGTTTAATATTATTACTTTCTATATTTTATGCTTTGATCTATAACACGATATCAGTACGAATGTTTTTGTTTGATTATATTTGATATCTTCTTCTTACTTTCTTATTATTAATAATAAAGGTTTGCAACAAAAAGATTGCATTCAAAAATCAGAATTAGAAGTTTTTGATTCGAAAATCAGAACCAAAAGTTCTTGATTCAAAAATTAAAAACCAAAAGTTCTTGATTAGAATATAGGAACCGGAAGTTCTTGAATCGAAAAAAAAAAACCAAAAGTTCTTGATTAGGAAAATTAGAACCATGAATTCTTGATTCGAAAAGAAGAACTAGAAGGGCTTGAATAAAAAAAAATAAAAAAAAAAGAACCATAAGTTTTTGATTCGAAAAAAAAAATATATATAACCAGAAGTTCTTGATTCGAAAATAAGAACCAAAAGGTTTTTAATAGAAAATAAAGAACCGGTGTTTGATTAGGAAAATCAGAATCATGAGTTCTTGATTCGATAAATTTAGAACCAGAGGTTCTAGATTCGATAAACTTATATAGAACCAGAAGTTCTTAATTCGGTTTTTTTTTTTAGAATCAAAAATTCTAGTATTCCTGTTTTTTAGAACAAAAGTTCTAAATTATATGATGAAGTAAAGAAAAGAAAAAACAAAACTGAATACGCTGACAATTCTATAGGATGGTTTTGATTGAATTAAATCATTATTATTACCCGTTCTTTAATGCATATAAAAGCCATGTGGTTGGCCGTCATAGATGATGACGCACATTGTGTGTATTTGTTAAGCAAAAATATGTACCGTGTTTGTATAGTGTGTTATGCACGGACAGACACAGAGATGGGAACATATGAGCAAGTTGAGACAAATTAATATAAAAAATTTGTTCTCCTCCCGATGATACAACACCGTGTAAATATTTTGCTCCCACAATTCGGATTCCTGATGAACGTATCATCAATCGGAACCCAAAGTTCTGTATTTCAATTTATTCAGGACCTGAAGTTCTGTATTACAATTCAATCAGAATCTGAAGTTTTAGAACATATGAATCTCAATTTTATTCAGAACTTGAAGTTATGTTCTTCAATTTAATCAATCAAAACCTGAAGTTCTAGATTCCAAGTTAATCGATCATAACTCGAAGTTCTGTAATCCAATTTAATTAATCAGTACTTGAAGTTCTGGATTTCAATTTAAATCTTGAACTTGAAATTCTAAATACTTGAAATTATTTAGAACCTGAAGTTTTAAATCTTGAAAATTATTTAGAACCTGAAATTCTAAATCCTTTAAGTTATTTAGAACCTGAAGTTCTAAATCTTGAAAATTTTAAAACTTCAGGTTCTAAATCCTTGAAATTATTTAGAACCTTAAGTTCTAAATCTTGAAAATTATTTAGAACCTGAAGTTCTAAACCCATAAAATTATTTGGAACCTGAAGTTTTAAATTAGATTTCTCTTTTCGGGAATATGGATGAACAATCTAGTTTCAAAAGGGAAATTGGAGATATATGTTTGGTCGACAATGGAACAATGCAAACTATTTTTTGAGATTGAAAATACTTCTCGAATTTATCATTGATCAAAGCCAAGGTAAACACTTTAATAGAAGGCTCTGGAAGAGCCACAATTATTATGGGTGGGTATGGTTCGATTCGATTCGATTCGATTTTAGGTCAAACCCAATTGAACCTAAAATATTTCGATTCATCCAAAATTGAACCGGTTTAAACCTAATAAGAAATGGGAACCGAATTGAATTGAACCTATTTTAATCGATTCGATTCAATTTGGTTTTGGACCTAATGGGCTGGCTAGCTTAATGTGTTTTTAAATATATTTTTTTTAACATTAATGGGTTGTTGGATACTAATTTTGGATATTAGAACAACCAAAAAACCCAAATCAAACCTAACTTAAAAATATATTAAAAAAATTAAATCGGTTAAAAACATATTACCCTTAAATATATTAAATATATTAGTTTTTTTTTTACTTATATACTCGGTTTATTCGGTTTAATCCGGTTTTATGAAAATCAAACCGGTTTGAACCGAAAAAAATTCGATTTTCAATTTTTAAACCGGTTTAAACCGAATTATCCTTATGAATCGAATCGAATACCCTTTTTTCGGTTCGAATCGCAACTTAATGCCCACCCCTAACAATTATATTAACAAATGGTACAAAAATAAGCATAATGTTGTTTTATATTCTAGTAGATCCAGAAGAAATCTGCTTAGTTTCAAAGATATCCGCAACAATAGACATCATATTGAGACTATAAGTGAGGATAATGGAGAATACATCTATATTACATCACATATCTCTAGCCAGAAGCTCATTTTAGAAAAGCTCAATGCTTATTCATCTAGATTATACTATATAGATATAAAATCAGTTGAAACCTACACAATTATGAACCAGGAGTTCACGAATCTGAAAATACTGTTACTTTGACATGATCGTCTCGGTCATGTGGGATCTACTATGATGCGTAGAATAATTGAGAATTCTCAAGGATATTAAGGAACCAGAGGATTATAGTGTCCAATTAAAATATATATACCATTTGTTCATAAGAAAAGTTAGTGATCAGACCGTCAATTAAAAGGTTAATTTTAAATCGTCATCTTTCTTACAACGAATTCAAGGAAACATATGTGGGCTCATCCACCCAACGAGTGGATCATTTAGATACTTTATGGTATTAATTGACGCATCTACACGATGGTTACATATTTGCTTATTGTCTACACATAATACTGCCTTTTCAAGATTGTTGATGTAGGTTATTAGACTTTGAACACATTTTTCAGATCATCCAATCAAAACCATATGAAGAACAATGATTTTGGTTGTGTCGTTGACAGTATATTTGATGCCAACAGAAACACATAATGAATGTGTGTTGTGTACGTGTGATAGAAACACAATGAATATATACAAAGAAATACATATTGTGGGGATTTACATTTGTGAACTGTTTTCAAATTCATCATCACCTTACGAACGATGATACAACTAGTAGATGATTCTATTTCAGCTGTAAAATTCGAATTCTCGATAAATAGTATGTAATCCGAAAAACACTTTGTTTTATATATAGAATACCAACAATATATATTTTCTTTTATACATTATACATATCACCTTAGTTAATTGTCATATATTAATGGTTTATGTTGATGTTTTTAAATTTGTTATAGCTTTTTTGCACTTGAAAATGATAATGTGGGAAAACTATGTTTTTTCTTTTATGCTCGAACAAAATCATTTATCTTGCCTGATTATATTGATTGATATCATTCCTGAAGTGAATGTTAAGTCATTTAATCATCATGGTGGAAATTTTGGTTAATTAAAATTATTATGACATCAGTGATCATAATAAGAAAATCTAGCCACTAGAAGTAGAATCACATCAAAACAGAGTAAGAAAATTGTTTACTATTGGTGGTGAAAATAGTGGTATACCTGAAGTATACGTAAATATCATGTTGATATTTTACCAATTATATATAATGCTCCAGATGAGCTAATTGTATGGTACAAAGTGAAAAACAAAAATGCCTACAAGTGATAATGGTTATTTTAATAGATTTTGAAGAATCTATTTAGTTATAAAATATATATCATATATAAATGTTGGTCAGAAGTATGCAATTTTATTCTTACAATTGAGTCTATCATATATAATATGTAGATTCTTTTGTAAAAGTTCCTGAAAGACAATATGATAGTACAATATATTCCTGATGAATGATACGACATTATATATATGTCGAAAATGACATTTTGATGATGCGAACAAATAAATTCACATCGATAGATGGAGAAAGATACAACTAGAAAAATTAACGATGTAAAATTGCAGTTGGCATGCATCATCTTTATCTTATCTTGATCCTTATTTGAAGTTCAAATGATCATTTACTTACAAATTGCATATTCAAATGAATTTATTAATTGCTAATATTAACCCGGGTAATTGTTTCTGAAGAACAATTTATGCAAAGAGCAACAAATAAATTATTTATGGCACACTAGAAATGGGAAATACGACTTTTATTTACAAGTTATTATTCCCTTAAGTGAATATGAAAGATTATAATCATATTAATTAAGAATAATGCTCGAGCTATATATAATCTTCATCATGGGTCTTGAAGAGTTAAATGTCTTTGAAAAGACAAAAACTTTTTTGAAGAGGTAAAAAGTAATTAAATGTGATTTCCCCCCCTCTGAGACTCATAAATTAAAAGGATTTTCAATTTCCTATGCAAATGCATGTTTACTGGAAGTATACAAATATTACAGTTTTCCACTGTAAAATTTTTACAGTAGTCATTAAAGTTGCATTTGTACTGTAAACAAAAAATTGAGATATTCTATAGTGTTGTTTTGCATATTATGAACCGATGAGGATCTTGAACCACAAATTGTGGGTGGATATCGATATAATACTATTATCCAAAAGATAGAGCTATATTCATAGATATATAATGTAGACGCTTGAAGACGTCAAACATTTTTATTAAAACAATTATTCGTACGAAAATTAAGATAACGAGATTTAACTTATATCTCGTAATGAAGGGTTTGTTGTAGAAACATAGTACGGATCATATGCAAATATTATGTTGCATAATTAATATTTCTATGGTCAGAATAATCTATGAAGGATTCAAAATGTCATAAGCATATAATTAAAATTATTGTAACTTATGTTCAATAAAGTTACATCAAATTTTATATGGTTTGAAGCAATTCGTAAGAGTTTGATATGATTGTTTTAGAGAAAACATCATAAATGAGCATATAAATTAACGTTCTTATATGCCTCATGTGTATTCATAAACACAATGAAATTCAGAATTGCAATTGAAACAGTATATGTCGATGACATGAGTTTAAATTGGAGTTTCTAAAATTATTGAGTATTTGAAACAAGATTTTGTGATGAAAGTTTTGGAGAAAACATTATATTGTTTCGGTTTGAAGATCGAGCATATTTTAAATCGATAACTTGTTTTAGTCTCAGTATAGATGCGTTTTATTCTTTGAGCATCTCTATGGTTGTCTGATCTTTAGATCTTAAGAAAGATCTATTTCGATATAAAGATAATGATGAAACGATACTTGGTCCAGTAGCACCATATTTTATTAGTGTTGTATTATACTTAGCGCAATGCATGTGTTCCTTATCTCAATATATGAAGATGATGTTACTTGTATTATACAAGTCATAGGAGGGTACATCAAGGGAGACAACCAAACACATATCATCAAAGTTCTTCTACACTTATGAGCACCGAGAAAGTCTACAAATCAACGTCAAATAGATAAGGTCTACAAATAATCTTGCAAATTTATTTATGAAAACCCTACCGATGATAACATTAGCGAAATTGATGTCATTGGGATGAGTTGCATAGCAAACTACAAGATTGAGAACGAAAAACTTTTTAGGGTGAGAACATTATTCATTTTTGGACATTTGTGTACTGCACTATTTTTTCCTTGATCAGGTTTTGTCCATTGGTTTCCTGACAAGGTTTTTAACGAGACAATATTTAATCGCGTCCAATATTTTTTTTAGAAAAATCTCATAAATTAATATCTAGGTATGACATGTCTAAGGGAGATTGTTGTGAAATAGTTGACTTTCACCATCTAGAGAATAATTAGAATAATTCTCTTGATCTCATTTCCTGTTTCATTATAGAACGATGACCTCTCTTGATATTATTTCTTATTTTATTATAGATTCAATTTTTTATATACTTATATATATTTATTATGTAAATATTCAATATATACAGATAAATAAATTGATAGAATCGATTTTCTATGGTTCTACCCTCTTTATCGATACTATTACTTTCTATATTTTATAAAGAGGTTTGAAAATGATAATTAACTTTCGTTCGTAATCCGGATACGGGATAAGAATTAAGATTACGTAGCTTTAACACGTCGGAGGCGGAAGCCAACAAGTCATTATAAAATGTCTAAAATCGTGACTCAGACAAATTTCTTATTCTCTTTCATTTGACCTAACCTTTTTAATATCACAAGCAATTCGTCGCGGACCGCCAACCAGTTTCCACTCTACTATTTTTACCATTTTTGTTTTGAATCTTATCCTTTTCGCTCTGTACGACTACGTGTATAAATACAGACAACGAGACGCCCAAAGTGAAGCAAATATGGGGGTTAGTAGTGACCCGAACCTCGACGGATCGGATGAGCAGCAGAAAAGATCCGAGATCTACACCTACGAGTCGCCATGGCATATCTACGCCATGAATTGGAGTGTCCGTCGCGATAAGAAGTACCGTCTCGCTATAGCTAGCCTCCTTGAGCAGTACAACAATCGGGTCGAAATTGTCCAGCTGGATGATTCCACTGGTGAGATTCGATCCGACCCGAACCTTTCGTTCGATCACCCGTACCCGCCCACCAAGACCATCTTCATCCCTGACAAGGAGTGCCAGAAACCTGACCTTCTCGCTACTTCGAGTGATTTCCTTCGCATTTGGCGTATATCGGAAGAGGATAGACGCGTGGAGCTCAACAGCTTCTTGAACGGCAACAAGAACAGCGAGTTTTGCGGGCCGTTGACCTCTTTTGATTGGAACGAAGCGGAGCCGAAGCGAATTGGGACGTCGAGCATTGATACTACCTGCACGATTTGGGATATCGAGAGGGAAACAGTGGACACTCAGCTCATCGCTCACGATAAAGAGGTCTACGACATAGCGTGGGGCGGCGTCGGAGTTTTCGCCTCCGTTTCTGCCGACGGCTCGGTTAGGGTTTTCGACTTGCGCGACAAGGAGCACTCGACTATCATCTACGAGAGCTCTGAGCCGGATACGCCGCTGGTCCGGCTCGGGTGGAACAAGCAGGACCCGAGGTACATGGCTACTATAATCATGGACAGCGCGAAGGTGGTGGTGCTCGACATTCGTTTTCCGACGCTTCCGGTGGTGGAATTGCAGAGGCACCAGGCTAGTGTCAATGCTATCGCCTGGGCCCCACATAGCTCCTGCCACATCTGCACGGCGGGTGATGACTCTCAGGCTTTGATTTGGGACCTCTCGTCGATGGGGCAGCCCGTGGAGGGTGGATTGGATCCGATTCTAGCGTACACAGCTGGGGCTGAAATAGAGCAACTACAGTGGTCATCTTCTCAGCCTGATTGGGTTGCCATTGCATTCTCGACCAAGCTTCAGATTCTCAGGGTATGATCATGACTGCCTCATCGGCACTCTCATTGAATGTTAGTCATTTAAGAAATGTTTGAACAATTATTTGTATCGTAACTGAATGTGGGTTTTACTCCTACTGACCGTTGTTGATTGATTAGGAGTCTAAGACTCAAGTTCACTCAGTAATCAATATAATCTTTTACCCGAATATTGTTGTCTTTATTTCTTGTTTTATCGTGAGTCTTTTCCTATTTTGATTTGCAGTATGAGAGAAATTAAACTAGGTACAAGAAGTTAGGTGCTTCGGCAACTTATGAGATTCCGGTGAACATATTCTAAACTTTTTTAGCGACTTATTAAATTAATCACTTTATAGATTATTGCTCTTACTCATTTTAGGATTTAATCAAGCATATATGTATTGGTTTTAATTTTTGTTTGTAATTGTCGTGACTCGTGAGAAGATTGAGCGTTTCTAAGATGATTGGAATTTTTTTTTTCCGTTGTTTATAAGAAATATCGGAAGTGGCAAATGAAGGATCTAATGCTGGTTTAGAAAATTTCTTCTCAGTTGGTGAACAAAAGGAAGAGAAATGTGAGGCAATGTTGGTGTTCATAAAAGTGGATCAGCCAGGATAGGCAGAGTCAAAAGGTGCTAGGCACGTTGATCGCCTAGGTTTTTTTTTTCCCAAAAAAGACCAAAACTAACATCGATTTTGGTTTTTGTTTCATTTAGTCCAAAACGACGTTGTTTTTGGTTTTAGCAAAAAAGAAGACCAAAAAGACATCGTTTTTGGTTTTTGTTTCACGAAGTCCAATGATGTTTTTGGCTTTAGCAACCCCTCCTTTCTTTTCCTTTTTCCTCTCTGTCTTCTCCACACCTATTCTCCACTTAAGGGCAGCCGTGGCGCCGCTTAGGCACCCACGGCGCCGGGCCACTTTCCGTTTAGCCCCTAGCACCTTTTCGAACATCAGGCAATAAAGAGATATTATCAATTTGATGTAGATGTGAAGTGAGATTGTTTGGGTATATATGATGTTAAGATTTAATGAACTTAACTCATGGCAGTGCAAGGATAAGACTGCTGAAAGGACAAGATCAAGAACGTGAGACTGATTTTGATGATTAACAGAGGATATAGTCATCATGGAGCAATATGGTGGAACTTTATTTCCTGAACTTGATAGTGAGCCTTGTCCTTGGTGGGGCTGGATGCAACATGAGCGGGACTATGTATAGAAGGTGCTATGGTTATCATTTATCAAGTTGGTTAGAATTCATCTTGAACCGATTCATATTTGGCCTTGATGCTTCTGAGCGTTTATAGGCTTATAACTTCTGTTAAGGCTTTGTTGCAGTGAGTTTAGACAAACGTTGATTCCAGGCCTGGATTTATGCTAATTTGTTTTGGTGTGGATAAATTACCATGATTGCTTACCTTCCCACTGTGTTCAGGTGGTTAGGGCAAAGGCAATAGAAATTGGCTTGTGCCTGGCCTTGATATGATTTTGGTGACCTCAGTAGCTCCTCTTTTTCTATATATTATCATACTTCATCTACCATTTCTGGTCTCTTGCACTACCATCATCTTGGTTCTCAGATATATGATCAAGAATCTGATGATCATTGATACAATAACCTAAAAAACTGAGTGATTCAAATAGAGAAAAAGGAAGAGATAGTAGTATTTCATTGCTGGCAGCATTATTTCTTTTCCTTTTGTAGGAAACATGCTCTGTGAATTTCTCCATGTTTCTTTATCTATTGTTCTTTAATGGCCATTTCAGTGTTTTTCTATTTTCCTTAGAATAAGGGATCATTTTACGATCTTTGTTTTCATGGATTTTTCCGTTCCTGTTTTGACTGCAATAGCTTTTGTTGTCTAGTGATTGGTTCTACAATGCATATTACCATGATAATCATTTGATCCCATATTGGTTCCGGAGTGCATAGTAATTTTTTTTGTTTCTAACGAGAAAAAAAAATAAAGAATCATATGAAGCTATATTATTTCTGATTGATGGAGCCATATCTGGACGATAATCAATCGATGCGTTATTTTTTCAGATTTTTTTTTTCTGATTGATGGTTCCTGTAGTTAATCTTGCAACTTGACTGAGATAGTCTAAATCATAATGATGTTTGGTTGAATGGTAATTATCTATACTCTTATAACTGTTTTATTTTCAATTAACCTGAAGTTTCATGACTCGATTTTGTCATTAGAGTTTAGTTTAGCTAACTACTATGAGAAAGCAAACTTATCCCTTCAGATTAAGCAATCCACAAGTTCGATTAATTGATGATGCAGTTTAGTTTTCAGGCACATAGGCTTCTCACTGACCCTCTTTTAGTTTAGTCCAGAATTTATACTCTTCAATCTATTTCCTGAATTTTGGATTTATTCTAAATTGATATTGAAAATTTTACATGGGAGTATAATTACTATACTACTTTGACAGCCGCATTGGAAAGTTTCTTACATGGACTCCTTTTCATTGTTATGCTTGCTGTACTATATTTAAACTTGTAAGCTCTTCCAATGGTTCATCGCAAAAGGTTGAGCATACCTACCTTGGTGGTTCTAAGTAGTCTTTTTCTATAAATTTGCCATTTGCTAATTGCTTTTGTGATAAAGCACCCAATAGGCAGATCTTGGAATGTTTTGGTGCAATTGCAACTCTTTCAATGATGGATTAGAACCGCAAATGTTGTTAATCAAGTCGTGGGAATCCTTGACCACCACTTTGTATTGTAAATCATGCAAAAAACAGTGGTGCTTGTGGATGATATGATATGATATGATATAGATATACTGCACTTGTCGATGGTCAAATTGTTGAGAAAGGAAGGGAACCTTGTAAAAATGTCTCATGGGAGGTTGGTGGGACACTAATAATCTAATACTATTGTTCTTTAATAAACAAATAGTTTACTTTTTCGTCACTAATAAGATATTAGATGATCAATTGGGATTTTTAACCAAAAGGCAAAATCAATGTATACTTCATAGATTTTTTTTCTCACTTTTTGGTTGAAATACATTTATAGACCCGATCGGAATACTTTTTGTGTTAAGCTAACTAGTGTCTGTATTTTAACCAAAATTTAAAAAAGAAGTCCAAGTTATTTGCCCCTACAACGTACTGTAGAAGTTTAGAGTTGATTTGAGAGTAGAATTGATTGTAGATGATCAAAATTAGCCGTTGAAGAAAAGGAGGTACAAAAATTTGTTATGTTGATTACAGAAAGATTAGTGAACTCCTTCAAAATGAGTAGTAATACAATGGAAACGCCATTGAAAATGAATCATCCCTTCTTTGTCATCACTTTCGGGCGATGGGCAGGTGCAACACTCACATCACTGAGCATCCTACAGTGTTCTCATCACTGAAATAATCTCCAACTTGGGTTGTTGGAGCCTGATTTTGTGGCAGGTATACCTGCCTGTCATGGCAGAAATATCCCTGTCCACAGCATGTAGGATGAGGCAAAGGATGAGCCGGGTATGGAGGAATAGCATAGTAGGGTACGTTAATTGGATATGGTTCGACCATATAACAGTACTGAGCCTGAGCCTGAGTCCTGACATTTCCAGCACCACCAACTGTGGTGTTAGGATACATTCCGAAATTCATTTCCAGAACCTGAGGATACGGGGGTATAGGATTATCTGTCTTGATTACTTCAGGAATGTAGGAATTCACAAGGCTTTCCTTAGCTTTTTCATCCTTGTCGTCCTTAGCTTTCGGGTCATTTTTAGAAGCTTTTTCTTCTCCGCTGCTGCCATTGTTACTCTCTTTGATTTTTTCAGTTGTCTTGGCACCGGAATCCGAAGGTTTTGCTCTCTCACACTCAGATTTTGATTTTTCTCTCTCATTTTTCGCTGGCACGTCTGCTGCTACTTCCTGCTTTTCCTTACCAGCATTTTGATTCCCACTGCTCCAGAATTCTGCTTGTTTTCCAACTTTAACAAGCCTCTTGATTAAAATTTTCGGATCCACACTTCCTAAGACTGTCACTTTGGGTTGCAGAGGATCGATTTCCGTCTTCAATACACCTGATCATCACAAGTTTGTTTCCAGGTATTATATTAGCAATGGAAAACAAACAAGCTATAGAGCAGAGTAATTATAAGCATGGAAAAATGAACGAAAAACCTCTCGGTTGATTTATACCTTCAATCCCACGTAAAGCCTTCTTAACTTTCCTCTTGCAACCGTCGCAGCAGTTGACAGTAACCTTCAGTTCAATCTTCTGGAACAGAAATCAATCCAGCAACTTTCAGTTTTTAGAATTCCTACTAAGCATGAAACAAGGAAAACAAAATGAAGCTATAAAGGGCATTATCAGGATTGTGTTAGCACCTTTAACTCTGCTTCTTTTGACATGATTGTTTCTCTTCAGCTACTACTCTGTACTATAAAACAGAGGCCACAAGAACTTCAAGTAGAAGAAGAAGAACCCAGTAAAGAATCCAAACAGAGAGTACTAAAAACAAAAACAACTTTGTATGCAACTACTTGTTGGGTTCTTTGCATTCTATTTATAGGTCAACAAAAGAGAGGAATTTGTTTAATAGCCTTTGCTTTTTTTTTTTCCAAAACTATTTCTTTCTTTAGAAAATTTAAGTTGTTCCAACGCAAAAGCAGTTAGGGACAGCTTTCTCTGCAAGCAAATATGCAACTCCACTCTTCTTTGAATGTTCAAAAATTCTTCTTTATTTTTTTTTTTTTTTCTACTTGGGTAACACCTCAATGGTCCCATGTAACACTTACTATATTTGTACTTTTTTGTACCTTCAATTTTTGAATATTTTCCTTTCTCATTTTTGTGTGGGTAAATCGTATTTTAGTCTCTGTATTTTGTCTTAATCTGCGTTTAATCCACGGTTTTTTGGAATTGTAACTTTTAATTCATCTTTTCTCTGACAATACATATTAGAGTCTCTACTGTCCAATTCTGATAGGGTTCCGTCAAGTCATTTATAGTCAATCGGGGTAAAAAGGTAAAATAACTTTTGATGTTCTAGAATCTTATTTAATTAGGGATATACTAGTAATTTACAAATTAATTTTTTAAAAACAAATAAAAATTATTAAATTAAATAATAAAAACAAAAAACAAAAATAAAAAACAACAAAAAAAAACCCTAACTTTAATCTCTCTCTCTTTCTCTCTCCCCCATCTCACCGCCTCTCTCTCGTCTCTTTCTTGCTCCATCTTCTTTCATTCACACACCACCATCACCGTGTTTCTCTCTCACACACACCACCACCGTGTTTCTCTCTCGCACACACCAGTCACCACCGTTTCTTTCACTCTCACCTCAGATCTGCTTCTTTCTCTCAAACCAACACCAAACGCCAACACCATGCCCAGCCAACCAAGACCCATCCATTCTCGGGTCAACGCCGTTGTTCCAGTGCTACGTTTTACGGCGACAAAGCATAGATCGTCGATCGTCGATCGTCCAACATGATCTGATCGCCCAACAAAGCATATCATCGTTGATGGATGGGGTTTGGTGTTTGGCAACAGGTGAACCTTTCTAGCATAGCGGTGATGGATAACTCACGGTGGAGGAATTGGCATCGGGTCAACAAACGGTTGTTCATCTCCATCAATTTTTTTTAATTTTTTTAATTTTTTTTTTAATTTTTGTTTTGATTAAGTTTTTTCTGGTTTGAAAGAGAAAGAAGTGATGCTGATGGTGATAATATATGGCGATGACAGTGGTTGTGGTGGGGAGGGATGAGTGTTTTTAGGGATAAAAAAAAGTAATGTTTGATTTTAGGTTTGTGATGGCATTATGGGTTTAATTTGTGGATTTGATTTTGGTGGTCGAATGGTGTTGGCTAATGATTGAAATTTTATTGGAAAAGATGATGATCAAGATGTGTTGGAGAAGAAGATAATCCGGTTTTCCAGATGTTCAAGATCTGGATCCACCAGATTATATTTTCTTTTAATTTTTCTTGTTACTTTTAATTTTTGTTTTAAAATTTAGATAAAAAATAAAAAAATAAAAAAATAAGAAAGAGAGATATTCCGTTTTTATTTATTATTTATTTTTTTAATACACAGTAAGGGTAAAATGGTCTTTTCAATATGGTAAGCACCCATCAGGGGTATTAAAGTCATTTTACACATTTGATATGTCAGAAAGTGTATTTTAACGGATTCTGTTGTAGACTAAAAAATTAAAAATTTAAAAAACCGTGGACTAAATACATATTAAAACTAATTACAAAGATTAAAATACGATTTTGTTTTTGATTATTTTCCACCTTCTTCATCACTACTAACAGAAATCTTAAATTGCAGCACAGAGTTACCATTGAGTGAAGTCAAAAGTGCAGCTGACTGACTTCCTAGTCACTTCTTTGTCCTAACTTTTGTAGTATTTATGTCCGAATGATATAACATGTATCCAACCGTATGTAAATTGTTGAGTCACATAGTTTGTAAGAATCGTAATTTGTCGGGATGATTTGTAACCGCATGTAAATTGAGAGTTGCATAATTTGTAATTGCATGTAAATTGTGGAATGCACGGAAATTGTGAGATGCATGACGTAGTAAATGATATAATTCACATGCATGCTATATCATTTGAGCATTTTTTTTTGTTTGAAATTTTGTAACTTTATTAAGTCAAATTTTGTATGAAAAAATGTGTTTAATTCCATTGTTCTTGTTTGAAATTGTTTTTAAAAAGTTAAAATATGATTATTTAATAACTTTATCATAAATAAATATTTAGTAAAATTTCAAAAGTGATTATTTAAAAATCTGACATGTAGGGTTAGATTCTACGTTTAGATTTAATGAATATTTTTAAATATTAAATATCCTTATTGATTTATCATAAAGATAATTATATTTCGATTTAATGAATCTTTTTAAATACCCCTATTGATTTAATATAAAGATAATTATGATCAAATTTAATTTTATATATTACAAACACGTTCATCATTAATTGTCTCTATTAACAATATAAATCGTCAATTATTATTACATTTAGAACATTGCCACATTAACCTTTTTTTTTTTGTAATTTATTTGTCTTTATTATATATGTTTTTTAAAATTAGAATTGTTCTGAAATTTTAACAGAGTCAAAGAAAAAAAAAAGAATATTTTTAGATTTCGGTTGAGAAATTTTACTAAGATGACCTGTGATAAACATGCATAACTCTTTAGATCAAACAGTATGAGTATTTATTTGTTACTTCTTTATGTACAACTTCTTGTTTTACTGTTTATATCTTTATTTGTTTTTTAAAAAAGTAATTTTTGATTATAATGATTCTTTCTTATCAATAAAGTAGAATATTCTATGTTATAATATTATATTAGAATATTTTTATATCTAATATTACATTTTAAGTATTTGAAGGAGATATTACTTTAGTTTAAAAACCAAATAAAATATAACAAAATTTGATTTCATATTTGTTTAGCAATATCAATCAAATAGGTGTCTGATTAACTTTATATCTGATTATTTCTCTAGCACAAGTATATAACTATCGAAGATTTTTTCAAAAGTTAAAGGAATAGCAATATTAAACTGGTTATAGATTCAACATCCGGTTTTATTGACACCGCAAACGGCAATCAACTTATTAAAAGCCTGCCTGCCTGTATTGGTAACTTTTTTTTTTTTGGCCCGTAAATTTTGCCTTGTCAACGGTAATCTTCTAATAGAAATAAAGCATCTGAATTGTACCTTAATTTCGTCAAAAATACTTTTCGTGAAATCATCAAGTTCATCAAAAAGCTGTTCAATAATGTCCAGAAATTATTGAAAACTTTTTCTAATGAAGGAAGAAAAATATTAGCAAATTGAATTTATTCATATTTTAAACAAATCAAGCTATATCATGTCTTTGTTTTATTATTTCAAAAAAATAAAATACAAATGATACTCGTAATAGATTATTAATTGAATTGAATTTATTAAAAAAATAGAGATATTTATTAATCGAATATAACATCCATGCAAATCTCTTTAATTAGAATTATTTTGCTTGGTTAGTTAGATTATTCTAGCTTGGTTGGTGTCGTCAGTAATGACAACAAGGATCCCACAATCAGTTTAACAATTATATCAATCATATGATTAGCTTTTATTTGTGTGTTGTGATGAAATGAGAGCCGTACACGTGGTTTGATTTTTAAAAGACAAAATTTGCTATGAAAACAAAAGAAAAGATGCAAAACGGTGAATAAAAAAATAGGATTCTCAACCTTGAGGGGTTGCCCTTTGGTTCGGGATGAGCTTTAAACTCATACGTCCTTGGTTTAAACCTTTATAACTCCTTTGATGTCAGTCTCCGAGTGTTAGTTCAGTCGGTGGAAGGATAAGTTTGGGACACAGATGACTCACTGTTCAACAGTTTGAATTCTGTTCAGACGAATACGAGTTCTGATTTATCCACTAACATCCTTGTAGGGCCGGGATTGTGGGACCGTGGCTTCTTATTTGCCATATTCCACAACAACCGATAAATCCAATAAATATGATATGACGTGTCACGCAGTTAGAGAAGGATAAACGGATAGGTGTCTACAAAAAGTTCGGTTCGTCCGGAAACCTCGATTAAAAGAAAGAAAGTAAAAGAAATAGGATATATTCTCAGCATTTGTTTTCATGGAACACTTAACATGGCATTTTGCTTTTATAAATTAAGACTAGACTGGTTCTTGTAGCTTTGAATCACCGCAAATGTTCATAGATAAATACGTGCCTCTCTGACCAACTCCCCCAAAGAAGCGCTCTGTGGTTAAAAAAATACTGCAACTGATATGCACAAAATGGGGATATTATTCGAGTTGTGATTTGTCCATCAGTGGGGCACGATCATTTTTTGGTTGAAAAGATATTGTCCTTTTCAACTCTCATCTTCCTGTTGTTTATTAGTGACTACCTTGGTTTTACTTAGAGTTCCTCTTTAGAATATCCATTATCAACGTGGTTGGGACAACCTCACTAGCGAGTGAGATCTAAAACTTTGGTCACCTTTAATTGAGGAGATGTGTTTTGAGCTATGGATGAACGACGGTCTTTTGTTAGTCCTGAATTATATCTGTTTGATGGGTCTGGACTGTTACATTTTTTCTCCCTTTTGAAGTGAATACGTGACAGGATCGATATAGATAAACACACATCCAAGACTTAAAAGTAAACACAACGTGCGACTTATTTGGATCGTTTTTATGTAGCTTGCCAATTGCAATAGGTAATCATAAAATGAAAAATAGCCACAAGATGTAGAAAATCGTAGCCGTGTGTTGCCTGTGGTGATCGATGAGGGTCACGTGTGGCTGTGAATAAGGATAGAGCACCCCAAAACCTCAAGTGAGGCCAAATAAAGAGTGACCATTCATCCCACCAAGCACCCCATGAACATTTTTTTTCCTGTTCATCAATATATGCATGTGATCGCTAAACAATCCCTGTGTAACGATTTTTATACACAAAGTTTATAAGTGTATATCCATACTCAATTGCCAATTTACCATGAAAGTTTGGTGCACCGAAGTTAAATATCGAAATCAGTAAGGGCCCAAGTTTTCCTTTCTTGTGAAGAGATTTTCTACCTATTGAAGTTAAGTCTAGTATTTAGTATAAATAAACTAATATTAGCCTAAACCCTATGAACGCCCACGCCCTTTTAATAAGTGGACATTTATTTTCCGAATCAGATGAATTTGTATGTAAAGTCTATAATGATTAATGAACCCCAAAGAATTTACTTGAAAGATAAACTAATGGCCTAATGGGTACTATTTGTATTTGGATTTTGTCATTTTGATAAAGTTTTTACCAAATGTTGAAAAACGGTTGGAAGGAACAAGAGTGAATGTAAAATGGAAGACTATTAGAGATGAATAGGCAGACAATAACACACACACACAAAAAAAATAAAAAAAATCAGAAACCACAGCCATACATTGAACAAGAGGCTATCCAAAATCTGATCCTCTAACTTGGGTTTTCAATCATCTCAAAACTCAAAAGCACTACATCCACCAATTACCTCCTGTACACTACTCTACTTGAGATCACATTATAACCATATTTTCTCAACTCTTCTCTCTTTGCTTTCTTTCCTCGCACAAACTGCTCTACTGCTGCTGCCAACTATGGCTTCTTCGGCTACTTTCTCTGTAGCCAAACCATCTCTTCAGGTGTGTATGTAACCAGTTTTCTTCTTGCTCTTATCAGTTCTCTTCTGGGTTGTGCTTAAAAAAATGGATGTTGTTATTGTTTGTGTTTCAGGGAAATGCAAAGGGGTTTGCTGACTTCTCAGGCCTAAGGAGCTCAGGAAGCCTTCCATTTGCCAGGAAAACATCTGATGACTTCGCTTCAGTCATTGCTCTCCAGACCTCTGCTGTGAGTACTCTCTACATTACATTACTGATCAACTGATCAGTATACAATTACTAGGAAGCATTGAATGATGGGATGGTATTACATGCTCTTGTAGGATTAATTTAACACATATCTTACCAATATATTATCTCTATGATGCATGTCATTTCTCATAAACATTGGTACTAAACTTTATGTTTGTAATAATTTCTTGATATAGTTATATAGACCTATAATTTGGTTACATACCTCTACAGAGAAGTTTACAAGATTGCAATTTTTGTTTCTTTGCAATGGTACTTTGATTGTAAATGAACCATGAATTTAAAACATCTGTTTGTATGCCACATATTGCCTTTTTTGCTTGCAAAAATATTTCTTGTATTTTACTTATATGGGGTTTTGGCATGTGCTTCTGTGATTGTGTTACTCTGCAGTTGGGCAACAGCAGTGGGTACAGGAAGGTTGCAGCAGAGGCTAAGTTAAAGGTGGCGATAAATGGGTTTGGTAGGATTGGCAGGAACTTCTTGAGGTGCTGGCATGGCCGAAAGGACTCTCCCTTAGATGTTATTGCCATCAACGACACCGGAGGTGTCAAGCAGGCCTCTCACCTCCTCAAGTATGACTCCACCCTTGGCATCTTTGATGCCGATGTCAAGCCTGTTGGAGATGATGCCATCTCTGTTGATGGCAAGGTCATCAAGGTTGTCTCCAACCGAAACCCTTCAAATCTCCCTTGGAAGTAAGTTATTAGTCTCTCTTCTTTTTCTTATTTTGTCTAGTTAAAGTTTCCAAATAATGAATAGCATTCATTTATTCCAAATGGTTATGGTGAATGGTGATTCAGGGAGTTGGGAATTGACTTGGTGATTGAAGGAACCGGGGTGTTTGTAGACAGGGATGGTGCAGGCAAACACATCGAGGCAGGTGCCAAGAAGGTGCTCATTACTGCCCCCGGCAAGGGTGACATCCCAACTTACGTCGTTGGGGTCAATGCTGACGCTTACAGCTCCAATGAGCCCATCATCAGCAATGCTTCTTGCACAACTAACTGCCTTGCCCCCTTCGTCAAGGTCCTCGACCAGAAGTTTGGTAAAAAATTTGCCTCTCCTTGTCAGTGGCCAGTGCCACTTCCCTGATTTCAATTCAATTGCACGAAAGGCAAAAGTTTATCGTGATTTTCTTTAACGTGTAAATAACAGAATTACAAAACGTATGCAGGCATTATCAAGGGAACCATGACTACTACACATTCATACACTGGTGACCAGAGGCTGCTTGATGCTAGCCACCGTGATCTTAGGCGTGCACGTGCAGCTGCTCTCAACATTGTCCCAACTTCAACTGGTGCAGCAAAGGCTGTGGCCCTTGTCCTCCCATCTCTCAAAGGCAAACTTAACGGTATTGCTCTCCGAGTGCCAACCCCGAATGTCTCAGTTGTTGATCTAGTGGTCCAGGTCTCCAAGAAAACCTTCGCTGAAGAAGTGAATGCTGCCTTCAGAGAAAGTGCTGACAATGAGCTAAAGGGTATCCTTTCTGTCTGTGACGAGCCCCTTGTTTCAGTTGACTTTCGGTGCTCTGATGTGTCCTCAACTGTGGACTCATCTCTCACCTTGGTCATGGGAGATGACATGGTTAAAGTGATCGCCTGGTACGATAACGAATGGGGTTACTCTCAAAGGGTTGTGGATTTGGCTGACATAGTTGCCAACAAGTGGTGAATCTGAAATGTTGTTTCATTTTTGGCTGCCACATTTCTTGTTCTGCTTTTAGAATTTCTATTTTTGTGAAGAATGTATAAACTGTACTATTTTGGAACCGTGTTTTTGCCTGCTTATCATTTATGCAATAAAATTCTTACCTTCAGCACATTGATGATCCCTGTGGCTAGACTTATTTGCTCAATCACTTTCAGTTTCCTGTTCTGTAATCAGAATTATATCAATCAATGCAAGCATAAATACAAAAAATCATAAGGAGCCATTACACTGCAGTTAAACCGCAATCATAATTTTTTTTTTTTTTTATTCTAATACAATCTTCTCCAACTCACAAACATTTTAATGAAGATTGTACAGATTCGAGAACTTGTCAATGATTCGTTGAGCAAAGGACTGCTTGCTGATCTTCAAATGAAAGCACACTTATTTGGCAGAATACCCAAGGTTTCATATATTAGCATACAAGAAATCACCTAAAACAAGTTATAAGTGATAAGTGTAATGTAATTCATGTTTGTACCATGATTTCAGCCACATTAGCTGATAAAATATGTTAAATTGGATTTATTGCACATCCCTGTTGGTTCAAATGTCAATATAAATTTGTGAGTTTGTTACGGTAGATTTGAGTTTCACTCTATATATTTAAAGAGATAAAAAAATCTCACAAATATTGTAAGAATATATATCCATATATTACTTGTGGGAATAGACATTCGAGTCAATAAAACAAGATGAGGTTAGTTCGGTAATAGGTCTTTCATATCTATATCGAGCAGGTTGCAGGATTCGAGTCCTCACTACGGTTAAACAAAAAAATAAAAAACCTCAAATTGATGTAAAATTGTACCTTTGTACTTGCCAACAAAAAACAGAAAAACTGGCGTTCAATCTGATAATGTGAGGAATGTATAGGGTTTGAAGTTTAAACCCTAAAGACCTGCAAATTAAACTACGCAAATTCACCCACTTGTCAGTTATCAGTCATCAGTTATCACCTATCACCAAGGGTTGCAAATCAGTAACCCCCAAAACCCAAATGGCAGCCATTGCTGCTTCAGCTTCAGCTTCAAGGACTCTCCTTTTCTCTCATCACAAACTCTTTCTCTCACCCATCTCTGCTCGCTCTACCACCACTTGTCAAATATCTCACTTTCTCTTCAACACTCACCGCAACACCTTCAAAAACACTTCCATTCGCTTCTCTTCCATCACCAGCCCCGGCCTCCAATCCCCACGTGAAACCCACAACTTCGACACTTCCAATGTAATCGACATCCTCGAAAAAAGAGGCCTGCTTGAATCCCTCACCAGCGACAATCTACGCTCTCTCGCTTCTTCAACCAACAAAACTCTCAAAGTGTACTGCGGTTTTGACCCTACTGCCGAGTCTTTACATTTGGGTAACCTAATCGGCATCATCGTCCTCTCCTGGTTCGTCCGTTGCGGCCATCAAGCCGTCGCTTTGGTCGGCGGCGCCACCGGTCGTATCGGAGACCCTTCTGGTAAGTCTCTCGAAAGGCCCGAACTTGATCTCCATACGTTAGATAAGAACATTCTGGGAATCGAAAACACTATCTCCACAATATTGAAGTCTAATTCGGTTGTAATCTTGAATAACTATGATTGGTGGAAAGATATTAGCTTTTTGGATTTTCTCAAACAAGTGGGTAGGTATGCTAGAATTGGAACCATGATTGCTAAAGAGAGTGTCAAAAAAAGGTTAGAATCTGAGCAAGGAATGAGCTACACTGAATTCACTTACCAGTTGTTGCAGGGATATGATTTTCTACATATGTTTCGAAACGATGGTGTTAATGTTCAAATTGGGGGAAGTGATCAGTGGGGCAATATAACAGCTGGGACTGAGCTTATTCGAAAAATTCTGCAGCCAGATGTTAGTAGTGAGGCTTATGGATTGACATTCCCTCTGTTACTCAAGAGTGATGGCACCAAATTTGGGAAATCAGAGGACGGTGCCATTTGGCTCTCCCCATCAATGCTATCTCCCTACAAGTTCTATCAGTATTTTTTCTCTGTTCCGGATGATGATGTGATTAGATTTCTCAAGATTTTGACTTTCTTGGAGTTGGAGGAAGTTGATGAGCTAGAGAGGGATATGAAGAGACCTGGTTATGTTCCTAACACAGCTCAACGAAGACTTGCCGAAGAAGTTACTCGTTTTGTTCATGGTGAAGAGGGTTTGAATGAGGCTCTTAAGGCTACTGAAGCTCTGAGACCTGGAGCTGAGACTAATTTGGATTGGAAGACCATTGAAGCAATTGCTGAGGATGTGCCTTCCTGCTCTTTGGCCTATGATCAAGTTGTCAATCTTTCGATCGTTGATCTTTCGGTGTCTTCTGGTTTGCTTGACAGTAAATCAGCTGCCCGACGAATGTTGAAGCAAGGCGGGCTTTACTTGAATAACAACAGAGTTGATAGTGAGAGTAAGAGCATTGAGCCTCAGGACATTGTGGATGGTAAAGTTCTTCTTTTATCTGCTGGCAAGAAGAATAAGGTTGTTGTACGAATATCTTGAGCACCCTTTTATTCGACAGATGATTGTTCATTTCAAATTTGTTCCTTTTATCTTGTCAATCGAATTATTTATGGCATAACAAATTTTTTACTTTCATGCTATGCAAAGAAAAATGATAAGGAGCTATTTATGAAATGGCTACTCACAAATTTCCCAATTTATAAGTTTTGAGTGGCTCCAATATCGAGAATTCAAATTGTGATTGCTGGATAAATGTTAATCGCTCGAAGTATTTCCATTAGACTATGACTGGATAATAATTTCATTAAGAAGAAGATATTTATACATTTTATTTGAACTTTTGTATGCTTGACGAGGATATTAACAGAAAAGTTTTAATAACCACTTGAGCTTTCCAATCATTGATTTTTGTTCTGGATGGGTTTCACATTGCTGGTCTCTAACATATTTTCTGTAACTTTGTATTTTGAGTATGAGACCTAGCTGTTGTTTGTTCTTGATATGGTCCTAATGTTTTATGGTTCCTTTCTTTTTCTTATGACCAAAAGTTGGGAAAATCATGGGAGATGTGCATGTTTCTGTTAAATATATTTCCCACATCAGATCTGGTTCTTAATGTATGTTTGTACCCCCAGTATTTTCCCATTGTATCACCCCATTAAGCTAGTTATATTTCATTTGCCTCTATAGTTTTAAATGATCGAGTGTTTTTATATATTCTAAAGCTGGTGTCTCCATTTGGATTAAGAAACTTATCTTGACATTGGATCGTCATTGTAAGTTTTACAGTAGAGGTGATGTCCTCAATCCTCTGATGAATAAACTTACAATAAATTACTAGTAGTGCTGAAAATTTAGATTTTAAGTGGTTCCCTACATTTTTCACATGTTCCTTCTGTTTTAAACAGAAGTTGATAAAGAGTTTTTTTCTGAATCTAAGTTGCAATCCTGTTTAAGTTGAAACTCACTGTCTATTACTTTTGATATCATGCTTATCCTCGAGTTTATAGTTTCCACAGAAATGAGGTATTCATTGTGTGCTTTGCCCATGGATCTGAATTGGAGCAAATCCACTCCCAGCTAAATTTTTTTGTCCTTTTAGGTTCTGTCACAAGATGAGAGGTCACTTGCATGTGATCTCTCACTTACAGGATGCCTATATGGATTATTAACTCTTTGATTCTCTTTCTTTGACAATATTGGTGGGGAAAGTTCATAGATTTTCCTGTTAGAATACTTCAAGCAATGTTCCAAACATCCATGTGTTAGAATATAATCAATTAGATTATATAGTTGACTGATTGATTGTCTAATTAGTGTAATTGATAGCTTGATTAGTGTAGTTGATAATTAGTTTATTTATAGGAGATCATTGTATTAATTATAGGAGAATCATTTCCTTGATTCTCGCTCATGTATTTCCCTATAAATTGCTTCCATATGGAGAAGAATAAACAACAAACTCTCAATTTGTTCACCATGTACATTTTTTGCTCGATTATATTCAGTATTCCTGGAAGCCAGAGCTTGTGCTTCTTAACCGCATGAAAGCAGGCTTCAAAAGTTGAACATATGTTTGAACTTACAAGTCTGAATAAAGTAGCCAGGTGAGCACCGTATGATTTCTCATATCTTAGTGAAAATGCTATTGCTTAATGGTCTGGTCTATCAACGATACCATCGATAGAGGTAGGAGATAGTCATCACTAAACACTTTTTAGCTATGTAATCTCCCTCTTCGTTGCTTTACTTTGTGTCATATTTCTTCTCTTTATTCTTTATTTTTTACTTTGGATCACCAAGATTGAGTCATGTGGATTGTTAAGAATCTTTGATATTTGTTTATGGTTATCTTGTGCAGCTTCGCATCATATCACATGCAGAGGCAGATGTTGCTTTTTTTCTTGTGTTTGTGTCTAAGTTCAGAAACTTGTTTGCATCATATCACATGCTGAGCCAGATGTTGCTCTGTTGGTTAACATTCAATTAAAGCAACCAGGAAACTGACTGCACAAATGGAGGTTTCATTGATAGATAAGCTATAGGTAATTATTTATCCAAGCTATCTTCATTTTCGTTATCCTTTTACTCGATACTCTTGTGCACGAGTTAGCATCGAATACTCTTTTGTGTGATCACTTAGGATAAGTTAGAAGGTGAAAGTTACTGATTATACAGATTCATAGTAAGACAAATCCGTGAGTTTGGTGCATTTGCAGCCATCAACTCACAGGAATAACAAACCAAATGAGTTGCTGAAAGCAACCCACTTCCCCACAAAATCACAGGTACACTCCCTTCTAATTTTCAACTTTCATACATGCATTGATAGTCAGGTAACATTGAACTAACAATAAGCCTTGATAAAAATACTTAGCAGAATATCTGCCATAACAATATGATTGGAGATAACAAGTCGAAAGAGGCACGTACAGACTCTCCCTCACTTTGTTTCAGTACTTTGTGATACATATAAATTGTGAAGGCATACCAAGCTTAGTACAAACAAACAACAACCTTTGATATATAAGAGGATTATATATCGTGATCTCGCTTGCATTCAACGGGAATTGTAGGGAAGCGAACGCGATCTGTGCAGTAGTTGTAAATGGTGTATTTCTGTCGAACCCAGTTGAGTCTCTTGTATTGAGCCGCATCAAGGTCTTGGAATGCTTTCTGATCCCACCATCTCTTGCCTTGAGTTGCACAGAACTTGGCATTCACCGAGGCCTCGCACCCATCTACGTGGAAACCCTTGTAGGAGGCAACAAACGGAGCCTTGGACCAGTCTGTCTTCTCCAAACCACCCCTTGTACACCAGTCATCAGCATTCCAAAGGCTTGAATATATCTTCATGGGTTGGTCGAATGGAAACCTCACACCGATATCTTTGCTGTTCTTGAACACTCTTATAGGTACATCATCCACAAAGAACCTGTTGAAGTGAAGAATCCAATTAAGATGTCAAATGGAAATGGATAATCAAGAATCTGAGAAGAAAAAAATACAACGGAGGTGGAACTTACACAATCTGATACATGTTCCAAAGAACAGAGTAAGTGTGGTATGTTTTGGTAGGATCAAACCACAGATAAATTCTCTGTTCACGGTTTCCTTTACCTCCAGTGAACACATTTGTCTGCAAAATGTATGGTTGGCCTGTTCTGTTCCCCAAGAACTCGAAGTCTATTTCGTCGTGCTCGGAGTTTTGAGAAGATAACTGCACAATGCCACAACAACAAACATCCAAACGTTTCTATGTTTATATTCATGTATCAAAAGCAGAACAAAACAAAGATTAGTCTAATATATTGCTTGAATCAACAAATGGGTTCAAAAGCACTTACATAAAAAGCAGTAACTACTCCAGCTGAGTCTCCAGCAACCATCTTTATGTGCATACTAAAGTGACCAAACAAGTAAGAGCCTTTCGACTGGAAGCCGGTCCCTGTTTGTTTATTCAACACACCATGTCAACCAACAGCACAGAACAGAACAGTAAGATTTCTGAGAAAGAATAATGAAAAAAGAAAATGGTAATCAAGATGGGGTTTTTTTTTCTTTCATTACCAGTGTATTTATCCAACATAAGCTGAGCCTCAGCACCTCCATTAGAGTATTTGATGTGATCAAAAGCCCATGTTGGTACATAGTTTCGACCAAATTGTACATCCACAGGCTTCTTTGGTTGAGCACTTCTAGCTCCAGAAACCAAAAACAGGAAACTTAGGCAGAGACTCAATAGAGAAGAATCCATCTCTCTCTCTCTCTCTCTCTCTCTCTGTTTAGTAATAGCAAGAAGCCACATGTTTCAAAGTCACAGGCCCTCATTTATATAGAGTTGTGTAGAGATACACCTTTTTGGCCACCCTCACTTCCTAGGTAAGAGCGAGAGAGACATTAAATTAATAATTCACGAGGAAATCTGTTAGATATTACTATATTATATTACAGTGAATAACATGATTATTTCTTTCCGGGAAAATAAGGGACCAATCAAGGGAAAAGATAGAGTGAAATCCGTTCCATGGAGAATTATTGGACCACGCGACGCCAGCCTTGATTGATTGATTGATTAATAAATACAAACTATGGTCTTGATGTTCATCCACAATCATCCCACCGCATATGCATATGCACATGCACATGCACATGCATGAACTTCAAAAAAATGGCCCATCTCTCTGCTCAATAAATGGTCACAAATTCACAATCAGTTGGCCTTTGTAGTCTTGTAGGACTAACAGATCGTCAGATCATACCACTTACTATGTTTCTGATTTTTGGTTCTAGTACTAGGTTCCTTCTATGTTTCCCTAGCGTTTATATTATATTTTTCTATTATTATTTATAAAGATTATATTAACATATATCTTTAAACCGGAGAACGTTAGGAATATAGCGTTATAGAATTAGTTATGTGACATTTCACGGTTGTTTAACGAATTAAAATAATCTCTGAATAAAACATTATTTTCACTTGTATTTGGGTTAGATATGGACCGAAGTATTTCCGATGAAAAATGGATAACATATCTCCTAGATTTCTCTAAGTTTACGGATTATTTAACTAAAACATCATGATTGATATTGATTTGCTGTTTGTTCTTTTCTCAAGATATTGTGCATGTGCAATTTAGAATCAAATGAAAATGTTGTCTTCAATATATAATCAAACTACCAGAGGTCGTATTTGGGATATGTATAATCAATTAATCATCATCTCAACTCTCAAGTAAGGGCATGTTATGTATCATTTATTAGACAAAGTTACTTGCTATGTGCCAATTGAGGAGTTGAGCAAATAAGGACAAGCATGCCAAGTTCAGAATTCAGATTTCTATTATAATCTGTTATCTAAAATGGGTACAAGAAAACTGTTGTTGATAGAATGCATGGAACTATGGAAGTAAGTGAACGAGAACAGTTTTAGCAAACCATGTCCATGTGAGTTGGTTATGTCGTCAAGAAAGAGAAGAGAGGGGGGGGGGGGGGGGGGGGTCAGGAGTCAGGACTCAGGGCACATGGAGAGGCACAGCCCATGTTCTGTTATTTGTTTACTTTGCTGTTGCAATGTTTGTTGTGCACTTGTGCCCTTATTATATACCATTTAAATATCAAATGATATTGGTTTGTCCACACTTTATATTTTATAAATTAGGGCTACCACACTTTCTTTGGTAATCTCTAACATTGAATTTCACAGTATTTTTTGTAATAAAAAAGATTTCTTTATTATCTTTCGTGGTGTCAAAAGCATTCAAAATCAACTATTTTATGCGACTTATTTAAGGAAATCTGCCAATAAAGAAGGATTTTATTGATAACTCAATAATTGATTTAGGTGGTGGGAACTTGGTCTAATAAGGCAGAGACAGACCTAGCACGTGCTCCCCACCCTACCCAACAACGTGTGCTTATTATTTAATTCTCCATTAATTAATATATCCACTCTGCAATCCATCAATCCAAGGCAGATAATCCACCGATCACCATTGGGGTTTGGACATCATTTTGTTGTTGTCCCTCTGTCAATTGGTTTCATAATTTCCCCAAAACTAAGGAGTTGAAAAGGCTCCTCACCAAAAAAAAATTAAACAAAATGTTACACTGGTGGTAAAAGAGCAGGTAGTTACACTGGTTTCTTAATATTCCAAACCAAGGATACATCATATGGCCACTTTAGTATTTGGATTTCTTTTTTTCAATTGTAATATTTGAGGAAATTGTCCTCCAGTTATGATCTTAAAATACCTTTTTATTTTATTTTATTTTATTTTATTTTATATGTAATATAAAAAGATCATCCATCTGCTTTGGATCTCATAATTTTCATCAAGGCTGTCATTAATCAAATACTTGCTAATGCAGAATAGAAGCATTTGACATTCAAAAATTGATGAACATGTCTGATCTATGTTGTCAGTAATCAGTATGATTCATCTTTTAGAGTTAATAAACCGAGTTTTATATTTCATGTAATATTTTTATATCAAGTAGTGATCCTAAAATACCTTTGCTTACATACTAATAACAGGCCCTCTCTGTCCATAATTTATCCAGCCTGCAATTAATGAAATGATAAACTCAACAAAAACCCAGCAGGAGCAAACAGCACTTAATTTCATGGCTAAGCCTAGAAATTCCCAGCAGATTGCTTCAACTTGGTCAACCAAACAATTGATGAGCTATAAAATTAGAACTGCCAGTACCAAACTAGCAACCTACAACTGGTACCAATCCAGACAGTTAAATGACTTTACAATTATGCCAATCTCTACTCTCTAGGGACCTTTCGTGTGGTGTCAAGTAGCATTGAAAGTTTAGTTGATTTGGTTGGGTTTATTGCAGTAGATAAGAATTAAGAATATCAGTCGGGACAACCCAACTACCACAGAATAACTGCAGAGAACACAAACCCCATTACAGATATCACACCTCAAGCTTCACAACCTTGCATGATGATGATGTACTTTTTTCCTTTGGATGACTATGTATCTTCCAGGGCCACAGATGAGTGCAAACCCAACAAGGGATACTACTATATAAATTTGATCCAATTTGTTTTTTTTTATGATGCTGTTTTTATAGGTCAACTCAGCTGTCAGATTTCCTATGTGGCTCTATTTCTCTGGAATATTTTTAAAATATGTCCTACTCTTTGCCTTCTTCCTGTTGAGATTCTTATTATTTAAATAAAATAAAATCAAGAAACATATCAAGAAAGTGAAGCAAACCTGTATATTGGATTGGAAGTCCCCCACCTGTTGAAAGGTAGAAATACATAAATCATCAGCAATACCCTTCTTCACATGTTAGCAAATCCTACAGTTTTCGAGCCCTTCAAAAATAATTATTGGGATTAATTAATTATGTGAGAAGATCAACAGACTAACTAGATACATGGAATTGGCTGTCACAATAATTATCATTCATGGATATAATCCTTTGGAACGTGAAGAAGCATGGGATCTACAAAATGCACCAGGCAAATGAAATCATTAATGCAACAAGATTCCACAATTTGTATATGCTAAATTTGCAGATGGATGTGGAGAATGAGTGAAACATTGGCAGGCTCAAGTGCATACAAGTGTGCATTACAATAATTATGGCACTATGCGATAATCCATCCTAGAACATGATCAAGATGAGATCCACAAAATGCATCAGGTCAATCAAACAATGAATTTAACAAAATTACAGATTGATGTTGTTACCTGAAAGCCTTAGCATTTCCAGTGATGTTGGTATCCAAAGGCAGTAGTATTTCCAGTTACTCTATCCAGAAGACCTGCTATGCTGACTCTGTTCCTCGATATTTTTGAAACAACCGAAACGAGAGGACAACTACAATTTTGGATGTTTTTCCTCTTTTTTTCCTTTTCTTATTGCCTTTTGGGGTGAATGAAAAAATTAACTTGGTAAATCGATGATTATTTTATTATTAAGTTGCATGAGGAGATAAAAGAAATCTACCTCCAAT
The DNA here is from genome assembly GCA_032871835.1 of Dipteronia dyeriana. Taxonomy (NCBI): domain Eukaryota; kingdom Viridiplantae; phylum Streptophyta; class Magnoliopsida; order Sapindales; family Sapindaceae; genus Dipteronia; species Dipteronia dyeriana. Next base: position 13,774,163 of record CM065295.1, read on the forward strand.
GAATGGCAGATAACAATCATTTTACAAGATAAACTGATAATATGTATATGATACATCTCAATAGAACCAGAAACCATTTACACAGTAAAGAAGAAAAAAATTCAGCTATAACCAAAAAATTATAGCAAAAAATCATCAAATATATGAATTTTAAAAAAATGATAACATGGCATGTAAGGAAAATATGCCAGTACTAAGATGTTTAAATATCCTGGATGCTAGACCAAATCTGCAACCTGCTTCCTCTAGAACAACCAGTGTTTCTTCCTTGGCTTCGGTTTTGGAGCATCTGCAATGTAGGCAAGAAACTTAAAAGTCTATCCTCCCTGGTAGTTGGCATCTTATAAAAGCTTAAAGACTCACACTGTTACACCAACAATGTTATTTTAAGATAAAAACAAACCTCGGATATCATAAAGTGAGTTGTAGTGCACCTCTGACCAGAAACTCAACCACAACTCTGCATCATTTGAAATGAAGGGAAGGAAAAAGAAAGAAAGAACTGTAAGAATATGATCATAAAAACCATTGAAAAATAATAGACAAGCCTCACAGTTTATCTAACAAGGCTCCTCATATTTGATTCCTAACATCAAGGTTTATAGAAGATATTGGAGTTAGAATGAAAACAATTTACCACGATACCTCAAATGGAAATATGTACCTTCCTCAAATTTTTATTGAACAAAAGTAAAACTTAAATGGTTTCCACAAACTAAGCTACTTGTCAATGTGATTCACTGATTCCAATCAATAATTAACTGGATAAAGTCAATAATCAATTACTTGATATTGTTCAAAAAATTTGACAGGTTTTCATGGCATAGAGGAAGCAAAAGATCATAACATCCCGGACAAGTACTGCACTGAGATGGAACTAGAGAAGCTGTAATTCAGCACACAACATCTATTACTTTTCCAACAATCCCAATGTTCATGGGACGAAATGTCATTACAGCAAGCCTGATCTATATGGCAAAGAGAAGATTATGTAGTGGCATGCAGGTTTGAACTGTATCCATAAAAATGAAGAAAGAGATTTAAAGTTAAGTATTCCCTATAAGCATGAAAGCATGAAGCTAGTCACCGGAGATGACTATGAATTTTCCAGTCTTACCGCGTTTAGGTGCCTGGTATTGTGGCATAATTTCGATAAAACAAGTATCTCTAAATGATGTCAAGAGGCATATTTTAGCTCCAAACTGCATATAAAGAAGTAGCATTGTCAAATGCTAATAGTAAAATACAGGAAATGGCATGGCACACTTATACGACGACCAGAACTGAATGTTGAAGCATTTCACTTAAGATACCAAAAGGCATTACACATCTAAATAATATTCAACATTTATGCTCAAGCTTTATATTTACATACGTATTCCACAATGTTTGCATCATCACAATATCAATTCATCACAGAGATGCCTAATAACATAGGTTAACCCTCAAATATTTTTTTCAAAAATAAAACAATTTATTTCTTTTACATATTCTACGCGATTCCTCGAACAATTGTAGTTGACTAGAATCAATTTATGTTAAAGCTGAGCTGCTGAAGTCTAGTTAAAAAAAGCACAAAAACAGACATCAGAAAAAACAAAATGGACTGTGAATTATTGAGACAGTTATTTTAAAGTGAGACTTCTCAGAACCAATATTCAATTTTATCCCTTATAAATTATCCCTTCCTTTCAAAGAAATTTTATTTCAAATACAGAATTATTATGTTGCCACTACAATTTCCCGAGAGTGCTATATATATATATATATATATATATATAACTAAGAGGAAATATCATGGCTAACTAGCAATACAGCAGAGACCGAGCAATTTATAACTATTTGAAGAAAGAATGCTCAACCTTGTCAGCTGCAGCTTGTAATGTAATATGGTCTCCCCACTCACCAGATCTGCATCATACAGTAAATTAGAGGAGATAACATAAATCTTTCCAACCAATACTAATGCGGTTACTAAACCACCCAATGTAAAAGCATCCGTGGAAGCAATGGCTCATAGCATCAAAATGATGGAGGTAATGACACTTGATAGGTCTACATACTTTGCCATTTTCTTGTAATAGCGTTTGTACTTCATTGGAACGTAGGCTTCATACATAGAGCGGTAGTCTTTGAGCTGGAACAGGAAAAAGTATAGAAAATAAGCAAACGTAAATTGACAACATCTTTTTATTACATAAAAACTATGTTGACTCCCTACCTATCAACAATAAATTTTTCATGTATCTATTAAGCTTGTAGCACTTCTATCTACCAGCAAATCCATGTTCAGTGAACCTTTTAAGAATAAGATTCGGAGGTTACCAATTCAAGTAAAAACTTGATACATTCTATTGTAAGTCATTGACACATTTTGTGCTGCTTGATTTTCTAACTTTATGATCAATTTAAAAAAAAATTCACATCTTTTGCCTTAGTTCTATGGCTTTTTCTCCTCTTATACTCCTCAAAGCTCATCGATACTCTAATCCTTATCCACTCCCATAATTTTCCTCCTAAAATCCCTATTCACGTGCACCCTAAACTCAAACATGGAAAATTAAAAAAGAAAATATTACTTCTACACTCAGGTCTATTAAGATCTATTCAATCTTAGGTACAAAAACAAACACAAAGTTAGTTGAATTGACTAGAATTATATAGACAATTAATTACCCAGATAACCCCATAACCTGATTCAAACTATGCAAGTTTTAATTAAACAAACAGTCTTGATAAAGTAAAATGATAGAATCTACTGATAGCCTTGTATCATAGATAGCATGGCGAAGGTCCTTTCTGTCAGGCAATCAGGCATCTCATCATTCATAAACAAAACAGATAACAAGGCATTTGTCAAGAAATTGGTGGGATTTTTAATTCCAGTCCCAATTGTTGAAAATTTTGGAATTGAATGAATTTGATCATATGAGTGGGCTATATCTATTCTTCTTCATTGCTTTTAAACTTAAAACAGAATTTGATGACAGAAATGAAGTTGGGGTGATAAAGATAGGTAGCCAGATATGAAAACTAGCAACTAAGATGGTAACAGCAATGATGGCGGCAACAAGGAATTCATAGTTGAATGTGATAGCGGGTATGCAAGGTCAAGAATGGTAGAAATGGATTTCAGCTGCAGATTTTTGTTACATGTTGCAGCTGCTACTGGTGTTCATTCCTGCCATTGCCGGTTGTGATGGGTCACTACAATGAGGTAAATACGATTCATGAGAAGGTAGTGGTGATAGCGCAATAGTAAATAAGGTAAATAGGGTTGGCATTTCCGGCAGTGAGGAAGTGCTAAAATCTGAAAGTGATTCAACATAGCAGAATTTCATGAATATGGCAATAATGATGGTACTGTTTACAGCGAGGAAAAGAAAGGAGACAGGTTGCAGCAGCTACAGATTCATTATGATTTCAGTGACTGCAGCAACACTGATGTTGCAAAGATCATGGTGAATGCAGCAACAATAGAATCAATGGTAAAGAGAAGTGCTAAGAATGATGATATGCAAGTGATAACTATTAGGGAAGTGATAAGATGTCTGTAGTGGTTTTACTTTGCTCAATTCCAATGATAACATTATGAAGTTGAAATCTCCTCCCAATAGCTGTCTACATTTTCAACTTAGCACTCGATGGGTCTGGTGCAAATTATTATCTCTTGGAGGTTGCACCCAAAAGTCAAAAATTGAATTCAAGGGCCCCAAATTTAATTCACCCCCGTTGGTCAAACCAAATCCACCATTTATCACATTCTTTGGGTACTTTAAAGGCAACCTACCTGTTTCACAACCTCTTTCCGAACATGCTTGTGATACTCGGGAGACTTATACAACTGTTCTGAAATGGCACGAAACTGCGATATAAGGTTGGAAGAAATTAAAGAAAAATCTCAAATAATAAGATAGAGAGGAAGGGGGGGGGGGGGGGGGGGGGGGGGGGGGTGGCGGAGGGGAGAGAGAGAGAGAGAGCATTATCAAATTATTAATTATTTTGACATTGTAAATACCTGACAATTTCCATCACCAGAGACCTTCACTTCATACAAACCATAAACATTCAGCCTGGAAGAAAATGCCGAAAAGTTTATTTAAAACTCCTCGAAAGGTAAAAAGCTAAGAGAAAACATTAAAGCACCTACAAACCTTTTCCCATCAACAACTTCTAATATAAGACTCCAATCAATACAGACCAATTAACACGTCTAAGTTTGGATACAGAAAAGGACAAACAATGGTTGCATTACTTGAGGAAGTTCAAACATCTTTGGCTTAGTATCATTATCACAATCTCTTCTTAGTTTGACGGAAAATACTGAGGAGCAATTTTTATTAGTGTCTAATAATCACATAATTATCCTCTTATCACTTTGTTCCTAATTCTTTCTCCTTAAAGCAGTCAACTAATTTATATGCGCAAGCATTTTAATTGGCAAATACATGGTTGAGTGCCTCAGATAGAATAATTTACTTCTGTTTATCATGTTCTTGAAGAGATGTAATATGTATCGAAGCCATTGATAAAATTCCCTGACCAAGAATTCGCTAAGGTGCAATTTTTAACAGCCAAATATAAGACATACCTCTGCAAAAGCCGTTGGTGATCCATACTGGCATCATTTAAGTTGGGGATATATGTATTTATCTTTGGGACATGCTGAAATTTCAAAAAGTGTTCAATAAGGAATTCAGTCAAGAATATTAGATAGTTAGAGCAAATTATAACTCAGCATACAGTTCAATGAAACCTTTCTGGACAATAAAAATTCTTCACATCTCATCAAAGTCCACAAGTAGTGAAGAAATATATATTTTTTCGATAGGAAGATGTTAAATAAAACAAAATATCAAGGAAAGATTTATTGCCAGTCAAAAAAATTCAAAACAAACAAACCTTAACCATCTTGGTTCAGTGGTAATATATACTCGACTATTTCATTGATATATATAAAAACAACACGAAGATGTGAAATAGGTTCGAGATTTTGGCTTTTATAAAAAAGAAAAGGCTTCTCATGTTCTTTTCACCAAGGCAACAGAAACAAGTAACCACGTTTCCTTTAAAAGGCACTAGCTCTTCATTGATTTCTTATATCATTTTAAATTTAAATTTTTTTGTATGTTTAGAGGGCTTCCTCATATCTTTATCAAGATTTTGTTGCAGGGCTAGTCCTGCTTTTCTATTCTTTTTGGAACTTTAATTTTTTTTAAATAATAATAGGGATTATCAGAAAACAGATTTGGTAATATATATATATATATATATGTATGTATGAAAAAAATATATATTAAAAGTTTTAAGGTTCTAATCTGAGTCAGATTGAAAAGTATTTATCTTACAGGTACAGGTGCCAGGTTGGAAAGGCGCCTACCAACTGCACCATCTAAGTTTGCAAACTCTTCTGAAAGTACAAGGGCAATCATCCGATCATCATCAGTATCCTTCTGACTACTGCTCCATGAACTAGAGCTAGAACAATCACCAACAATCTGCTGCTGACTGCTCCAAGAAGAAGAGCTAGAATAGTCACCAACAATCTGAGTCCCTTTGCTCATCATGTAATCTAACAAATTCTCCAAGAAATACCACCGAGTATAAGTTGTCTGCTGCATTAGACATTTGTGACCCATTTAATCTCAATCACATTAACTTAACATAAAGATATTTCAAGGAGAAAAATAGAATCAATAAGCAGGAAAATCACGATAATCCTTATATTATTGTTTAAAGGTCAAAATGTTCTTGACCTGTGTGCTGATGTGGAAATAAGGCAGTTGCTATTTTATATACTGGTTATTGAAGGTAGATTAAGGTGTCCATTCGAAGTAGTTTTGCTATTTTATCTTCAGGGTGTTTGTTTAATACTTTCAAGCCTACATGGAATTTGATTAATACATAAACCCTAATCTTCATTATCCGTTTCCTTGTTTCTTTACCCTCTTTCCCTCTAATTTTTAATATATTTCTCTTTGATTATCTCTCTTTCTTTTTTCTTCCTCTCCTCTCTCCTTTTCATTTCTTTTTCTTGTCATATATCAACAAGATAATCATACAAGCATTGATCCGAAACATCAACATTATATTCATGTGACTGAGAGTCACTCAATAAAACAGGAGAAACAACCGATTTAGGTAAACAAATTACGGCTACACATGAATAGTAGTATATATATATATATATCAGCACCATGGATGTTCATGAGTTACTCGATCTGTGAACAATAAACAGTGGGACCCTGGTAAATCAACAACGCGTAATGAAGAACAACACCCAATTTTATTTTTTTTCCAGAAAATGGCGAACTAAATCCTAATCACAGATGCTTTGCGTGATTACAACCAACAGAATCAAGAACTAATCGGTATTAAAATTATAACCAGAACCAGAACCAGAACCAAACAGCAATCGATCGATTAAAATTAAGCTAGGGTTGGAACACATTCAGAAAATGATAATAAAATAAAAAAAACGAATAATCTTCTCTTCAAGTTGAAGAATCAAGAAAAGGAGTAAAAATTACCTGCGAATGCTCGGATTAAAATGATGTGCTTGTCCTTGAATTGAAAGGAGTGGATGGAAATGAAGGAGATATTTTCCAGAGGAGCAAAATAATGATTACACGCAGAGAGACCTTTTTCTCGTGATGATCGGTTAGATGGATGGGTGTTGAAACTTGAAAATGGTAAAGAAGGATTATATTTATATTTATATATATATTGTTTTCCGACTATTCCCCCGAAATCCAACTTCACAATCACATATAACTCGCTTTCCGGAGGAGTTGGCAGTTAAGATTTCGCGGTTTTCTCACAAATAAAAGACAGCTGCTTTCCTCACACGACACGTGTCTTCTTACTTACGTTCTTCTCATTCGTCTAAACTGTGTAAAATCCAATATGGGCCCACCATAAAAATTATTTCCCCCAACCATTCAAAAACTAGCATTTCAGCATAGACTTGAAGGTGTCAAGATTTAAGAAGAGTGTTTATTTATTTTTTAATTTTTATTTTTTAATTTTGTTGTCTTTTACCTGAAAAACGCAGTAGAATTAAGCCTGTCCTCAGACTTAAGTAAATTAACCAAAACAATAGTCAAATTTTGGAACTCTTCAAGACATTAAAGTCATAAAATCGTTTACTTGTCTCATCAGAATTAACCCAAAACAATAGCGTCAACATTATAAAATCGTATACTTGCAATGATGTCACCTCCCATATCCTCCTCGGTTACATAATTTGTTTTACAAAAACACATCAGCCAATTACAAAGGTATCACTAATACCTACAGATTCACTCCATCTAGCCGCAGCATTACATTCTCTACCATATGCAGAGCCAACAACAGGAGGCACACAAAGGAGAGTCATCCAGACAAGAGTCACAAGGAAAATGCAATGCCATTTCATTCTGTAAGAAAAAAAACCATAAAGATCAGGAAAACCAATCAGCATTATCATTTTCCATCGCATGATGCTATAACATTTTATTCATCTCTAACACCTAGTCAATTTCCCAAGCTCAACAATTGAACATTATGGATTCCCTGTATTGTTCCCTTGTCCAATACACCCCGAAAGATTCTGTGAAACTAGGTCAACCAAAACTGGGAAATCTAATGGAATGTTTAACTGAAGACAGAATTTAGTGATACATGGAAGCCTAGGCACAATGTAAAATCCATCAAGATTTCTAATGTGGGCACGTCACCTTTCTCAATTCTCACTTCGAAGAAGAATCATATTATAAACTTCCATCATAGACAATGTGAGTTAAAAAGCGACAACTGTTTAGGCATTCACTAAAATGATTCTGATTAAAGCATTAAACCAAAAAGTTCTTAGGATACCTGGACGATATCCTTTACCATAGAGCTTTTCAGATTTCTCCACCTCTGGCGAGATTGTGGCAGAATACATTAAGATATGGGGTTGCAGTAGAGCTCTGAAATCTGCATTACCTGATCCTAGAATCCCCTTTGATGCATGCAGTCCACCTCGTCCAAAACAAATATCATGGTGTCGTCCAGTTCAACATCATGTTTCGTTAGAAGATCAATGAGCCTGCCTGGAGTTCCTACAATCAATTCTACTCCTTGCTGAATGCAGTAGATCTTCCAAGCCATAGCATCACCACCAACTACAAGTGCAGTTTTAAAAGGCAAATCTTTTTCAAGCAACTTAGCTTGATCTTAATTCAACCTGGATACAGAGCTCTCTTGATGGAGTTAAAAGCATTGCAAGAAGAGAATGACAAAATGGGTTCTGGAACTACATCTCCCTTGATGTAGGACAATTAGCTTTGGAGTTTGAAGGAGAGTTGGATAGAAAATTGACAAAGAGAGAAATAGACAAGGCTAAAAGAGCTGGTTCAAATAAAAGGGCATAACTTTTAGGGTTGTCCGATTGTCTATTATAATATGTTTTCGGAAAGCGATTTTGGCGATCTAAGCCATGGCAACCTGGATTCCTCGGTTGAGGTCATTTGCACCCTCAAAATAGCTGATTAAGGCAGGTTGTCGGGCATTTGAAGTTTTATTTAAATTTTTACAGTTTTTCGTTTTAGCTTTTATTTGTTTAGTGAATATCCAATTTGGTCTTTTTGCTTTTAGTTAGGGTTTGCAGAGACTATTTAAACCTCTTTTTTTTAGGAAGATAATAAAAAGTTTAGTTGAATTTCGATATCTTTTCTGGTGGATTTCAGTTTTTGTGTTCTCAAGGCTTACGTTGGTAATCCCTTATTACTTCTGCTCTGCGTTAAGTGGTATCAGAGCAAGGATTTTTCCTTGATCAATGTCAAACAACGAAGCTGGAAGAGCTAACCCTGACGATGATGGTCGTAGGGATGACGATGTTTGGGCAGCGATTGATGAGCAACGACGATCGATGACGAGGTTAGAAGCCTTGTTTCAGCAACTGTTGGAGCAACGACCTAATCTCAACACCCCTACTGCCAATGCCCCTGCCCCTGCCAGCAGAGATGGAGTTGAGGGAGTTGCCCTTGCCGCCTGGAGGTGGACGTCCGCCTAGAGCGGTGAGGCACGAGCAATTTGAAGATCTGAGTGATGAAGACTCTGATGAGGATTTTACGAGTTTCCAAGGGTTTTGTCATCAAAAACGGAACCAAAATCAACCTGACTATAGAATACACACAGACATACCATTGTTCCATGGTAAATTACAGATCAAAGAGTTTCTGGACTGGGTTTATGAGGTTGAGAGGTTTTTCGAGATGACTGAAGTTACGGAAGATCGACAAGTGAAACTGGTAGCATATAAATTGAGAAGCGAGGTTGTTGTTTGGTGGGAGAAGTTGTAGATGGATAGGCGACGATGAGGCAAGACTCTTGTACAAACCTGGAGGCAAATGAAACAAATGATGATGACCAGGTTTTTACCCCAGATTATGAGCAATTTATTTTTCAGAATTATCAGAATTGTGTGCAGGGTAACAAGACTGTTGCAAATTATACTGAGGAGTGGTTTAGGTTGTCAGTTCGTAACAACCTGAATGAGACTGAAAGATAACAGGTTTCTAGATATTTGGCGGGATTGAAGTTGGCCATTCAAGATAAAATTGGGCTACAAGTTGTTTGGACAGTGGATGAGGCATATAATATGGCCTTGAAGGCAGAGTTAATGGAGTAAACATCTAATCGATTTTCCCACTACAAGAGAGACAAAAGAGAGACATCTAATGCAACTGCTTACAGAAGTAAATTTTCAACGAACGAAGGTTAGAATCAGTCAAAAACGGCTACAGATCAAACACCTAAGGGTTCGAGTCCTAGTAGTAATTCTATTGGGTTACGTTCGACGGTAGCAACTACGAGGGAAGCTCCACGGGTGACACCAAACTCGTATGCTAAATCAAGCGGTTTGAAGTGTTACAGCTGCGGACAACCAGGTCATCGTTCGAATAAGTGTTCGACCTGGAAACCAGTGAATTTCGTGGATGTGGAAAAGAATAAAGTGTATGATCAGGATGTTGAAGAAGGAATAGGCATGGACGAACTCCTGGATGGTGCCGAAATTGCAGAGGAACAAGGAGAGTATGTAAATTGTGTGATTCAGCAGGTCATATGTTCAACGAAGCTGGAGGATTTCTCATAAAGGAGTAATAATTTTAAGGCTTTCTGCAGCTTCCAAGGGAAGGTATGTGATTTAATTGTTGATGGGAGTTGTGAGAATTTTGTTTCCAGAAAGCTAGTGGAACACCTGACGCTGTGGGTAGACAAACATCGAAGGCCTTATGTGATTGGGTGGATTCAAAAGGGACCTAAGGCGAACGTGACATAGGTGTGTAAAGTTCCTGTTTCAATTGGGCAGTACTACCGAGATAAGGTGGTCTGCAATGTAGTCGATATGGATGCTAGTCACGTGTTATTGAGACGCCCATAGCAGTTTGATGTGGATGTCACCTACAGGAAACACGACAATGTTTGTGTTTTTAATTGGGAAGGCAAGAAGATTGCAGATGATAGTTCAACTAAGGCCAGGGAAAAATAGCAGTCTTAGTCTCTTTAGTCACGCCAGTTACTGATTTGGCATATAAGTTAAGGAGGCAAAAGAGGTACATGTTGTGGTTGTACGTGCTCTAGTGATAGAAGGCAAGGAAGAGCATAGAGTTGAGATACTTGAGAAGGTACAGTCCCTATTGACCGAATTCAGTGAGTTAGTGTCGAAAGATTTTCCAGTTGACCTTCCACCATTAAGAGATATTCAGCACCATATTGATTTAGTTTAGGGAGCAAGCTTACCAAATTTTCCACACTATCGGATGAGCCCTAAGGAGAATCAAATCTTACAGGAAAAATGTGGAGGAATTAATGAAGAAGGGGTTTATTCGAGAGAGTATGAGTCCATGTGCTGGTTTCGTGTTACTAATTCCAAAGAAAGATAGCAGTTGGAGGATGTGCGTTAATAGATGTGAGATTAATAAGATCACTGTCAGGTATAACTTTTCGATTCTGAGATTAGATGACATGTTAGATATGTTGGAGGGTTCAAAGTTGTTCTCCAAAATCGATCTGTGAAATGGGTACCATCAGATTCGGGTTAAATCTGGTGACGAATGGAAGACAACTTTCAAAACAAAGGATGAGCTCTACGAATGGATGGTTATGCCTTTCGGATTGTCCAATGTGCCTAGCACATTTATACGGCTCATGAACCAGGTATTGTGACCTTTCATTGGAAAATTTATAGTCGTTTATTTCGATGACATACTGGTTTACAGTTGGAGTGAGAAAGAACATATGGGGCATCTTCAAGCTGTGTTGGAAGTGTTGTCTGAAAACAAGTTGTTTATTAATTTTAAAAAGTGCAATTGGCTGACAGGAAGATTATTAATTCTTGGGTATATGGTCAGTTCAGAGGGAATATTGGTTGATGACGAAAAGGTGAGGGCCATTCGTGATTGGCCTACACCAAAGACAGTAGGAGAGGTAAGTAGTTTCTATGGTTTGACGATGTTTTATCGTCAATTTATTAGGGATTTTAGCAGTATTATGGCTCCCATTACTGAGTTTTTAAAGAAGGGTAAGCTTAAACGGGGTGAGGCAACTGACACAACTTTTGCAGACATTAAAGAAAAACCGTGCACTACTCATGTTCTGGCTTTACCCAGCTTTGAGAAATTATTCGAGGTGGAATGTGATGCTAGTGAAATTGGGATTGGAGCAGTTTTATCACGGGAGAAGAAAACCAGTGGTGTTTTTCAGTGAGAAACTCAGTGATGCACGTCGAAAGTGGAGTACCTATGACCAAGAATTTTATGCTATTATCTGTACTCTAAAGCATTGGGAGCATTATCTGATTCAGCCAGAATTTATCCTATACATTGATCACTAAGCTTTAAGGTATCTGAACAGTCAGATGAGTTTAAGTAATATGCATGCTCGTTGGGTAACATATTTGTAGAAGTTTCCATTTGTTCTGAAACATAAATCTGGGGTTCTGAATAATGTGGCAGATGCATTGAGTCGGCGCGCGAATTCACTGGTCACTATGCAGCAAGAGATTGTTGGGTTTGAGTTCCTGAAGAGTTGTATTCGGAAGATGAAGATTTCGCTGAGGTATGGGAAAAGTGTATTCTTAAACAAATAGAGGGAGAATTTCATGTGATCGATAACTACCTGTTCCACAGAAATCAATTATATATTCCTCAGAGTTCTTTGAGGGAGTAACTGATTCGAGAGTTACAAGGTGGAGGTTTGCGTGGTCACTTGAGGCGTGACAAGACTATCAGTGGGGTAGTCGAGCGGTATTACTGGCCTCAGTTGAAACGCGACGTGGGTAACTTTGTTTGGAAGTGTTATGTTTGTCAGACTGCTAAGGGACAGACTCAGAATACAGGTCTGTACATGCCTCTACCTGTACCGAGTGCCATATGGGAGGATTTGTCGATGGATTTTATTTTGGGTCTTCCACGGACTCAGCGTGGAGTATATTCTGTGTGTTATTGTGGTTGACAGGTTCTCCAAAATGGGACATTTTATACATTGTCGGAAGACATCTGATGGGTCACATGTTGCTCAACTGTTCTTTCGAGAGGTGGTTCGTTTACATGGAGTACCTCAGTCTATCACCTCTAATAGGGATTCAAAATTTCTTAGCCATTTTTGGGTTACATTGTAGCGGCGAATAGATACTACTCTAAAGTTTAGTAGCACTGTGCACCCGCAGACTGATGAGCAGACTGAGAATCTGAATCGAACACTGGGAATTTAATTCGGAGCATTTGTGGTAATAAGCCTAAACAATGGGACGCGGCACTGGCACAAGCTGAGTTCACATATAATAATGCAGTTCATACTGCTACAGGCACATCTTCTTTTGCTTAGTGTATCGACAACCTCCTAAGCATGCGTTAGACCTGGTACGTCTTCCCAAGGTTTCATGAGCAAGTGGTGCAACCGAGAATTTGGCTGAGCAGGTTCGAGATGTTCAGGCTGAAGTGAAACCTCAGTTGGAGGAGAAGAATGCAAAGTATAAAGCCGCAACTGATGTCAAGATGCGTGAGAGGTTGTTTGTTGAGGGTGATCAGGTTATGGTGTTTCTGCATAAGGAAAGGTTCCCAGTTGGTTCCTATAACAAGTTGAAACCAAGGAAGTATGGGCCGTACAAGGTGATCAAGAAGATCAATGATAACGTCTACGTGATCGACTTGCCTGCTGATATGAATATCTCTCAAACTTTCAATGTCCCCAATCTATGTGAGTTTCGTGACGATGTTCCGCTTTATCTAGAATATAACTCGATGTCGAGTTTTTTACAGGTGGGAAGGACTGATGTAGGACAATTAGCTTTGGAGTTTGAAGAGGAGTTTGAAGAAGAGTTTGATCGAAAATTGGCAAATAGGGAAATAGGCACGGCTAAAAGAGCTGGTTCGAAGAAAATGACATAACTTTTAGCTCGGTTATTCGATTGCCTATTATAATATGTTTACGGAAAGGGATTTTGGTGATCTACAATGTGAAACCTGGGTTCCATGGTTGAGGTCGTTTGTACTCTCAAAATAGCTGATTAATGCAGGTTGTCAGGCATTAAAAGTTTTATTTTAATTATTTAGTTTTTTCGTTTTAGCTTTTATTTGTTTAGTGAATGTCTAATTTGGTCTTTTTGCTTTTATTTAAGTCTAGAATAGACTATTTAAACCTCTTGTTCTTTGTTTTGAGGAAGATAATAAAAAAATTAGTTGAATTTCGATATATTTTCTGATGGATTCTAGTTTTTGTGTTTTCAGGGCTTACGTTGATAATCCCTTATTACTTCCGTTCGACGTCATTCCTTCACATGAATTTCAAGTTTCCTTGTAAGCAATTCACTATGATCACTAGACAAAGATTGAGATCCTGATTTATCATCAAAATAATCTCTAACATAAATGGACTCATCAGTACCAGGTAAGTAGATAACCTTTCGGGAGGTAGGGGAACAACTGAAAACTGGTTGTCCGTAACAACCCTGGTAGCAGAGTTTGTTTACATTCCAAGCCACAAATATCATCATCTATCTCATCACAAATATACTCACCATAGCGGCCACGTATAACACATTTAGGCTCCCCCAGAAGAGCTTCCCTCTGACCTCTACTCCTCTTTTTCACATCATTCATGACAACTGATGCTCGAAAACAAACATACACATAAAATTATAAAATTGATCTGGATATTTATATGGCAAGCTACTAGTAATCTTAAAATGCAAAAGATAACACCTAGAAAAGATAGACACATAATCAACTTAAAGTGAAAAAAAATAGCTTTGGTAAACGTAATTGTGCAATTCTAATAAACAAGTGAAACAATAAAGAGCCACAAAGATAATTATAGACTGGAGTCATCGAAACAAAATTGATCTTGTTGAACTGTGATGCAATGAAAAAATAGGAGTTATGTGTAATCATAACTGGTTTTGTCACCATAAGCTACTGCCATCAGTTGATTATCTTCCGTGATTTGGTTCTAACTCGATTTGTAGTGTTTTGGGTAAGCCCACCTCATTACATATTAGGTCCAAACAAGAAGCCCAACAAAAGCCTGATCCAGAAGCCCAAACCAGACCATTCTCAGCTCTGATATGAACTAGAAATTTTGACCTCTTTTGACTCAAGTGAAACAGTGCGTTTGATGCGATCAGATGGAGAGTTATATGATCACGTGAAGAAATCCAGTTTGGCAAGCTCTGATTGGCTGATTGGGATATCGGTGATGACTCACATGATGAGGTTATATAAATGGTGAAGAGAGAGAAGAAGAAATTAGAATTCATTATGATTAGGGTTTCATATTTTTTGTTCTCTCTCTTGAAAAGCTCTTTATTCTCTCTCTTGAAAATCTCTGTAAATCTTGGTGAATCCAACTGTGTTCTTTGTAATAATTGTGAGATTACTGTGTGATAAAAGTGATCTGAGTGCTTGATCATAGTGTTGTGAGATTTTGTGATCTCTCTATTAATCTTTAGCAGATCGAGAGTTGTTTAAGGTTAATCTTCAGTTGTAGTAGTTGATAGGGTTGTTGGTTGTATTTCTAGGTTCTTTAAGGGTTTCTATTGGTGTGTTCTTGTTTGTAAGACATTCATATAGTGAAGAGAGTCTTCCTATGAGGCTTAACGTGGACATAGGCTTGGTTTATCAAGATGAACACGATAAACTCTGTGTTCACTTTTATTTTATTGTCTTTTTTATTTTTGTTCTTACTTGTCTCTGTTTAGATTTGTTCTTTTCTTTTTGTTACTTCTTCGGTTTGTCTTTCTTGTGTTTTCAATGAGTGAATCTTACAGGCACTGGAATAAGAAGACTTGTTAGGGTTTTGAGTGAAAACAGAAATGCCTAATAATAGTATCCAAACCTTCAACAAGTATTAACGGTAGACAATAAGAACCAAGTACCTTCGGTGGTTGAGCCTTTGAGCCTCTGAGCCTCTGAACCTCTAGTAGTCGAGCCTTCAGTCTTTAACGACACTTCTAGAGAAGAAGTAAAAGAAAAAAAAAGGCTAGCAATGAATCTGCTAACAGTCTCGGGGATCATTGACCATCGGAGACTCAATTGCTCCCATCTAGGAGTCTTTGTTTTTTACTCAATCGGTGCAGTCTCGAATGACCCAATTACTCCCACCGGGGAGTCTTTGTTTTTTACATAATTGGTGTAGCCTTGAGGGCCATTGGCCATCGGAGACTCAATTGCTCTCATCGGGGAGTCATCAACCATCGGAGACCCATTTGCTCACATCAGGGAGTCTTTGTTTTTTGCACAATTAGTACAGTCTCGGGGGCTATTGGCCCAATTGCTGCCATCAGGGAGTCTTAAATTCTTGCACTGGGTGTGTTGTCTCAGAGGTATTGACTCTCGAAGACTCAATTGCTCCCATCGGAGAGTCTTAGTCTTCGATGGCGATTCCTAAAACTTTGCCCCTCAGTTGCCTAAGTTCCATGACGCTTTCGGGGACTCTGCCCATCTGATTCTTCAGTTCCGTAGAACTTGATGAATATCACACCTGATTCCGCATAACTCGATGAATATTTCAGCATATTTCAGTTGGTTCTGCATAATTTGGTGAATATATCAGTTTATTTCAATTGGTTCCGTAGAACTTTTAAGGATTTTGTCCCTTCTGAGATTGTATATACAAAATATTACACACACACACACACACACACACACATATTCAATAATCAAGGAAAGTTGACGATGATACCTTTTTTGATATTCGGCTGACATCGGCCAAGAAGGCAAAAATATAGATCGAATGATTCCGGTTCAGATGGTGGAGATCGAGAGTTATTTAAGGTTGATCTTTAATTAGCTGATTAGGGTTGCTGGTTGTATTTTTGGGTTGTTTAAGGGTTTCTACTAGTGTGTTCTTGTTTGTAAGACATTCATATAGTGAAGAGAGTCTTCCTGTGAGGCTCAACGTGGATGTAGGCTTGATTTATCAAACTGAACCACAATAAACTATGTGTTCACTTTTATTTTATTGTCTTTTGATTTCCGTTCTTACTAGTTTCTGTTTTAGATTTGTTTTTTTTTTGTCAATGCTTCTGTTTGTCTTTCTTGTATTTTCTGTGAGTGAATCTTATAGGTACTAAAACAAGAAAAGCTTGTTAGGGTTTTGAGTGAAAACCGAAACACCTAACACGATTAGAATCTCATTCAACAGAAAATCAAAAACATGTTGAAAAATTCCAATAAGAATACAACATGAGATACTAATTTGACAAATTAATTCGTCGTTTGCAACAGTTCAAAATTATACTAAAGGACTGACAATAAAACTGGAATCTTGACATTAATATAACTAGAGAATCTGTTAAACAAACAAAAACATGTAAACAAAAATCCTGCTCGGCGTAGACATAAAGAACGACGTATAATTAAATTCTGCTTTTTTCTTCAAAATGAGAGATTTTACACCATTGGATCTTATCACCAATTTTTATCTGGGTACATAACACACAATTTAAGTATATTTATAGCTTACTGATACACAATATCTTTTTATCATATGTATTATTACGATTAAAGTTATGTCGCTTATATTATAAAAGTGTGATGGTGTGTATTATTATATACTATAAAGTGGAAATGGTGAGGATTGTCACCTTTTTTTTCTTGTGTTGTGATGATGTCACCGGTTTAATAACTTAAGTTTAAAAGGCACCTATTATGGTGAACTGTCCAAAATACCCTTAAAAGTTGTCTTTGTACTTCAATAAGCTCTTACTTTAAAAATTTCGAAGATTTTATTCTTTCATCTTCGTCATAAAGGTCTGTTTAACAGACCTCCAATGGAGGTCAAACATCATAACATTATCAGTGGGGGTACGCAGACTCATTCGGGGGTCGAGCTCCCAGCAGAGCCCACAGTGGTCGAGCTGCCCGGTCAGCTAGCGGGGGGCAGAAGGCAGCGCCCCCGAAGCTTTTTTTTTCTGGTCAGTACTTACAAAACTGAAAATGTAATTACAAAAGAATCTGAAATATAAAAACTCGGATCAAGCTTTTGTATAAAAGCTCGGACCTTCTTTATAAAATCTCGGAGCTTTTATACAAAGGCTTGATCCGAGCTTTTATTAAAGCTTTGACCTTTATATAAAAGCTCGATCCGAGTATACAAAAGCTCGATCCGAGATTTTATAAAAGCTCGAAGCTTCTTTATAAAAGCTCGGAGCTTTTATAAAAACTCGAACCGAGCTTTTATAAAGAAGCTCTGAGCTTTTAAAAGCTCTGAGATTTTATACAAAAGCTCGAAACTTCTGTATAAAAGCTCAATTACATGTCAAAATCTCGAAAAACAAAAACTCGAATGCAAATAAAAGCTCGATTTCATCTTCCTTAACAACTTTCAACAAATACAAAACCCTAACCTAACCTAACCTAACCTAACCTAACCCATTTTCATTCTGTTCAACTCTCCAGATGACATTGGTTTCCAAGTTCTGGTACCGTCGCAGTGAAAACGAAGCCGTCGATTCACTTTTTCTCTCTTTCTTCACAACGACAGTGATGGTATAGGTATTTTCGTCTCTACACTTTAAATGGTGTCTTTTAAATATGATTTATTAATGTAGTGATATTTCCACAAAACCCCCCCAAAAAGATACCATTAATTTTTTGAACCCTACTATAAATATGTCTAAATTGTTTGCCTATCAAATAAAAACTGATTGAATCATCAACCTATTTCTTCTTTTTCGATTTTAGTTTTTGTTTTCTTACTAATCCAAAATGTTGCTGTTTAAGAAATTGTGAGTAATTATTTTTAGAAAAAAAAAATTTAGGAGAAAATAAAATACAAATTGAACGTGATAGATGACAGAACCAAATAGGGGTGGGCGTTTTCGGGTTGGGTTGGGTTGGGTTTGGTTGGGTTGAAAATTTCCCAACCCAAGTATATATCGGGTTGGAAAATTTCAACCCAACCCAACCCAACATAACATTAATTTTCAACCCAACCCAACCCAACCCAACATTAATTTTCAACCCAACCCAACCCAACATAACCCAACCCAACCCAACCCAATATTATCGGGTTGGGCGTTGGCTAGTACAACATAAAAATCAAGTACAAGTAGGGTTATAGATAAAGAGAATCATCATTCTAAATTGCTATCACAAGTCAAAACAGAGACCATATGGTTACAGATAACTATAAGCACATACACAGGATTTAGAATTGTTAATTGTTTACTTCCATAAGGGCACTCAACTAGCATACTTATCCAGAGGACTAAATAAAAGTGTAATATCAAGTTCTTTAATTATACTAACACGATCAAGTTCTTGTTTCTTATCAAATATAACCAAGCACTAACCAAATAACATTGCTGCAAGTGATTATATTAGTATATCAATCAGTTAATAAGATAGTGTGTTACAATAGAAAGAAACTAAAATCGATCCAGTCAATTCTTCTTAGATGTTAAAACTCATATTTTTGCATTCAAATTGACAGAACATAACAATATAATATAGTCTGTGTAAATCTTAATTATTGCTATTTTAAGATTATGTCACCTACCATGATAAACTGAAGAAATGAATCATTTCATTGAAATAACATCCAAATGAAGAATTTAATAATAAGTCAGATTATGTACACAGATGGACAAAGCATTACAATTCAGGATAAGGAATAATACTTCCAAACATGTAACTACAATAATTATTTTGTTTTCTGCTCGACTACTAACCTCTTTCCAGCCATTTTTTCTTGCAACTGTTTTTCCACAAATGAGCTTCATATCTTCATGTGGGCATATATAATTTGTCAAAGATGAGAAAAGTGTAACGAGAACATTGTGTAACCCAAATGTATCAGTATACTTCCGATGAACAAATTACTTTGTACCCACCTTTCCAATTTCCATGCCCTCTCTTCTCAGTTTCCAAGGTCACACAATTTGCATCAATAAGTGAGATTTGCCTTAGAGGCTGAAGCTGTGATACGGCTGGACTGAGAACTCAAAACTATAACTGAAGAATGAAGAGTCGAAGAGAGTGGAAGATGTAAGTGGCACCGGCGTGGAGAATAGAAGAACGACACTGGCTTGGAGACTTGATGAACGACATCGATTTGGAGGAATGTAATAGAAGCGGCTGTAGTAGAGATGTATGGTGAGAGAGAAGAGATAGATGTTAGGGTTTCAAAATGAAATGTGAGTTTTTGTCTGCAGATTTTTTTTTATATGTATATATGTTAGGTCAGGTTACGAGTTAGCAATATAACTCGACCCAACCCAACATAATTTCGGGTTGTTGATTTCTAACCCATTTTCAATTATTTTATACAGCTAACCCGATCCAACCTATCAAATTCGGGTTGGGTCGGGTCGGGTTACTCGGGTCGGGTCCAATATGCCCACCCCTAGAACCAAATATAAGAACCTAAATTATATATTAATGATATGAAGGTGCACTTGCGATGGATGTTATCATTTATATTTTGATCTATATGTATCTTTAAACTATATAAAAAGTCTCAAGCTAAATCATTTTAAATTTGTGATTTAAAATTTTGATTTCAACATCTCAACCACCCATGTTCTCTTAATCTAAAAGTTGTAAATGTATTTATATCTCAATTATTGGATTAAAAGTACATAGGTGGTTGGGATGTTAAAATCAAATTTTAAATCACAAATTTAAGTTGGTTTAGTCTGAACCATATAAAAAAAATACTATATTATGTTAAATGCTAAATAAATAAAAAAGAAAGACCATATTCATTTAATAATTCACAGTGGTCTTTTGTTAATTTTTCTTTTCTTCCAAATCAAAGGTACGGCGAGATAAAGTTTTTTCGATGGTAAATTCTTAACACAAAGATCATATAATTACGGGTTTAAATGCTCCCCTTGAAAAAGCCCGAATTAACGTCATACCTAAAAAAAAATAAAAAAATTCAAAGGTATAGGCAAATAGAAGATTAGACATCATTAACATTTCTCTTTTTACTTTTCGTAAAAGAATAATACAATATACATATGTACAAAAGACTCAAAATTAACAACTAAACACCTGATCTAAAAGCATATCCACTCTTAGCTAAGATGGTGTGGTGGTGTGCGCATCTCATCCATATAATTTCAAATCCCACAGTGAGCATTTATCAGATGAGTAACTTTCTCTACCTATTCTGGGAATAGATATTTTCCAATTGTTGGAGTTGATAATATGATACACGGGCCGTGCCGTGTATGTCGTCAATAAGAAGATATATTTTCTTGTTTATGCTTCGCCAAAAGATGTAAAGCATCCTTGTAATAAGCAAAGTTCACGAAGTTCATCAAAAGAAAAGAAAGAAAAAAAAAAAAATGCTCTCCGGCAAGAATCCATAAAGCAAATGAAAAGAAATGGCTATATAAATATTAAATCCATGCTTGTTCATGTTAATGTGTGTTTATTATTATAAGAAGTATACATTACAACTTCATTAGAGTCTGTTTCAACTACAAAACATACACTTGTCCAGAAAATGAAGCTGCAATTGCAATACACTTGATCATCTATATAACCAAAACAGACAGAGATTTAATTAGCAGCGTGCGTGAGACCGACAAAAAGGGTCCAGCTAGCATAATATATATGTCCAACCACCACCAATTACTTGCAATATCTTCTTCTTCTAAGATCACTTAGATACTCAAACAGAGAAAGAAGATGGAATTGAAGAAGCTAGAGAAGGCATGGACCGAGCTAGCTCTTCATTTATGGAAGAAATAAAAGTAATTAGCTAGGCAGTCCTCTCAAGCATGTCCATGTGCCTCTTGAAAGAGAGCTGTTTCTGGAACCTCATCTGACGATGGAACTTCTTTATATACAAGTCAGCCACCTGGTCTATTTCGTCTTCCAGCCTGAACTCTTCTCCTTCTGGTTTCGACTTCTTCACCAAATCTATCACCGACCCACTTGCATCCAAGTCAGCTGAGTCGAACAGCGAGTGAGTCAGGTCCGGGTACTTGTCATCATCATCATCATCATCATAACTATAAGGTCCATAACCATACTCTCCTTGCTCTGCTTCTTGGAACTCGGTGTGAGTTGGATTCGGGAGTGACAAGGCATTGTACAACACGAAAGATTTGCTTTGATCGTCCACGTCAACAGCTGCTTCATCTTCTTTAATTACTTTATTGATCAAATCTTGATCATGACCCACCAGAGAACGAAGCTTGTCGGAGATAGAGTTCATCAGAATCTTCTTGTTTCGCAACAGAGAGAAAATTATCAACCGGGTCTTGATAGCCCTCGTTTTGCTCTTCAAAGCCAGCGTTTTGTTCTTCGCCATTGTTGTTATCGTTGTTATTATCTGCTTCAACAAACCAGATGCTCTGTTCTTCATCTTCTTCACTAATTAATTATCACTACTTTAACAAATCAATAAGATTGTAAGGAGAGAGAGAGAGAGATGAAATAAGATTTGTAATGACAGTGTACTCTGTTGTAAGCAAAAACAGAGAAAACAATGATTTGGCATGAAGTAGAACAAGAAGGTGGAGGGCTTTATATAGAAAAAATAAATATAACACAGGCTGGTTCATGGTTGGATGGTTTCATGGTGAGGGTGTTTTGGGAATTTCGAAGAGTGGCGGTAGTCTAGGAACTTAGGAAGGACTGGGGAGAGAGAGAGAGAGTGGAGGTGAAGCAAAAGAAAAAGCGAATGCGAAAGTTTAAGGGGGGACACGTGGCGGTATTTAATAGGATGGATGGGTGAAGGGTAAGTCGGTTTGCGACTTCCGAGAAGGGAAGGAAGGTAGAGCCGTAGAGATTTATTCTTATACTTTAGGGTTGCGCGCATTGTTGTAATTGTAATTTAAATGTAAAAAATGAAATTGTGGGTGGAGAAGAGCTGACTTTATTTAACTTTTTTTTAGGTTGGACCTCATTTGATTTGGTTTTTTTTCACCAAGTCACATAGAATAGAATATAACAACAAAAATAAGAGAATTGTTTTGTGGCCCATTGGAACTGGGGCAGGGTTCCTTACACTTAAAAGGAGAAACTACCTCCCACGCGCTTCTCCACACTAGCTAGCTTATAGTGTAAATTTCTAATAGATCAAGAGTCTCTTGTAAATTGTAATATGATAAAAATTACCACTAATTTTTATCATTTTGTTTACATTCACCCTCTAAATCTTTTATTTAGTATAATGACCGTTGCCTCAGCCCATTCATGATCCAGCAACAAACACTTAATGGTAAAATGTTTTGACTTCAAATGAAGACGATGATAATTCTTTTCCACCATTTGAATCACTCATTTCAAGGATTTAGATCCTCTTTTTACTTTATATTTTTTTTCTGACTTTTTAAAATATATAATTGATTATTGATAAAGTTGTTGACGTCGATTTTTGGATTATGCCAAAAAAGCCAACAATGATTGGATTTCGGCTATTGAATTAAAGAGAAAGAGATGCAGAGAGAATAATAAAGACAAGTTTTACGTGGTAAAACTCCGATGGCCGGAGAAACATCCACGGGTGGTTGGAGGATCAACCAAGCTAAAATCCACTAAGAGAATAAGATGTTTACAAACTCTCGATCTCTCTTTTCTCTCTCTGTATTTACTATAATTAATGTATGCTATATTGCCTATATCTTTTGGAAGCAGGTTTATGAGTCTATTTATATGCTTATAGAACCCTAATCTGTTTTGTACAAGTAATACAAGATCTTTGTATTTAATTGTGATTCGGTTACTTGCTTGAGGCTGATTTGTCTTCTTTCCTGTTTCGGAGTTTTTTATGGAAATCGAGTGGGATTCTAATAGTGCTGTTCAATTTGGACTTGTTTCCTTATAAGAATGTAGTCTTCGTAAAGTAATCAAGTTATTTCTTGATTGGGGACTCTTCTAACTTAATGTTCCATTTTATTTGGGATTCCTTCCTGATGGATATCTTTGCATATTTAATGATTTAATCCGTGTGAAATAAGCACCAAATTCTTACTCGAGTCATATTTATTCCCGAGTAAGAGTAATACCTGATGGTCCCGAGTAGCGCCGTTTGAGCCCGAGTGGAAGCGTTGTTTTAACCAGTCTCGAGTGTTGTTAACTGATCCCGAGTAGGTTTTATTTAATATGTGCTTACTCGGACTTTCTTATCTTTAATGATGCCTTATAGGATATTCCCCGAATGCACATTTGTGCGTCCACCTGGTATTTTCTCCTTCCTGTCAATGACATGTATGCTTGGTAAAATTCACATACGACAATACCCCCTTAAAATATTTTTGTTGAGTAAATTTCATTTCGGGCAAGAGTATGTTAATCGTCTTAATTTTCACTTGTCAGAATAGCCGTCTTGTCATAATGATGCGTCTTAATGGTGACTCTGTAATTTCGATTCGCTCCATCACGCGAGATCTTAAATGATAGCGACGTTTTGAAGTTCTGACGGTTGAGGGCTACTTCCTGTTTTGACACGCGTCCCTTGTCTCTTCGTTTTTCAATATCATTTATGAAAAATGATTTTTTACGTTTCCCCAAACGCCGCCTATGTCATCGAGTTTCATAATAAACTTTTTTCAGCTTTGAAGTCCTAGGGTTTTGTGCCGTCTCATCTTTAAATTCTTCGCTGTGAGAAATTGTTGGTTTATTCTCAAAAATTCAGCGGAAATTTCTTTAAACTCAGATTTCTTTATCTAGAAGTTCGCAATTCTCCGTTTGAAGATCTTGCATCCTTCTCAATTCAAGGTTAGTTTTAATAGGGCCATCTTCCCGCCATCGTCTCTTTAAAATCGCTTTTGATGCATTAGAACATGGGGATTTCCAGTTAGTATCTTGCATTAAAAGATTACTGGGGGATATCCCAATAGATGAACCTCCATTCTTAGAGGTTGATGTTTCTGGGCTTCACCCTGATGTCGCTTTCAGCCATGTATTGAGTTCTCCATCTAGTTCTGATTCTGATATTTTTGATCACAGGGTATCTTTTCGAAAGATGGGTAAACATCAGAGCAGAAGTAAGGTATACAAGCACGGCTCGGGCAGCGTTCAGACCAGGGAATAGACTGTTAACGAGGGTGACGTTGATGAAGTGCACAAGGCGTCTCGTCTTTTGTTTTCTGATACTCGCCCGAGTGGCTATGATACTGAGCCGAATGTGGTCGGGCTAGCTGAGATAGAAAAATATCGCTCCCGATTCGACTTGCCCGACTCAGTCACTTTGGTTCCTACGGGGGATAGAGCCGTATGGAATACTTCTGAGGGCATGGTTGCGATTTATGGATCGATGCTTTGCTGCGGTGTCACACTTCCCCTTCAGCCTTTTATTGCCTGGTTTTTGGCTGAAGCAGGGATAGCCCCAACTCAGTTGGCCCCGAATAGTTACAAAGCCTTGATGTGTATGTGGCACATGTTCATTCGAATGAACCTTTCGCTGCCTTCCCCGAATGAAATCAGGCATTTCTTTATGCTGAGGCAGGTTAGCAGAACGGGGACCTATTTTCTTGCGTCTACTTCTTCGGATGGTTAGGTCCCCAAAGAAACACATGCGAATCGGGGGGTCGATGCTTCTGATGACCCAAAAAAGAAGGGTTTCATACGGTGATTCCCTATATCCAATAAATTTTGGAAGAACAGTTGGTTTTTTGCTGGAGGGGCTCTCGGGCTTGATATCACTGTTCAATCTGGGGATTCCTAAATGGTGTTGAGTGTTCCCCGCTTCTTTTGTTTCCCCGAAGTGTGGAATAAGAAAACAATTGACTATAGTGATTTAGAGCTGAAGAGGCTGACTCGGGCAGCAGTTCGTACTCTAGAAAAGATGAGCAAGAGTTATCTTTTCAAAGAGGATGACTTGATAAAGCTCGACTTTTTCAGACAGATTCGGGCCATCGCAGGCGATGTAAGTAACCTGATGCCCATTCTGTTGTAGTTCTCTGCTTTTTTTTTAAATATAATTAATTTTTTTTTTAGTGTTTGATACCGACGTTGTCAGCGATCTTCAGGCTTGCCAGGTGAAGGCGATTCTACAAGCGAGTAGAAAGGAAGCTTCCCGTTAGGGTGATGAGGGTATTGCTCCACCCGAGCCTGATGAAGAAACTGATATTGCTGAGCAATTTCCCGAGTGCGTTGATCGGGAAGCTCAGCCTTCTACTCAGGATTTTACTGGTCCAAGTGGCCAAGGTGAGTCGACCGACACCCAACTACCTGAAAATAGGGAGAGGCAGTATGAGGATCTAGGTGAAGAGCTTGTTGGACGGTATGAAGCTGGCGATGGTGGTAACGTCTCGACGGATCAAGTGCCTGCTGGTGCCGAATTCTTTGAGTATTTTCTGGACGATCCGCAGGAAGATCCTGCCGCTGATCTTAACTTCCACCGTTCTCGGGGTGAAAAACGAAAGGCGGTTAGTTTACCGTCTCTTCCTCTCAAAGTTCCTCGGGTAGTCTCATTCATTGACTCCAGCGATGAAGATGTTGCGGATGAGATTGCCCCGAGTGTTGGTGTTGGAGCATCAGTAGATGCAGCCACTTCAGAACTGAGTAGGGCTTCTTCTACCCTCGAAGTTGGAGATATGGGGGCTGAACCTTTGGCGGTTCCTTCTCCATCCTTAGAGCCGAATAGGGCTTCTCCTACCCCCGAGTTTGGAAATCTGGGAGCTGAACCCTCGAGGGTTCCTTTATTCCTTTCTCCCCAAGATATGCTACAGGAGATGTCCTCTGGTCGGGCTTATATCAGGGAGGACCGCTGGAGCGGTTTTAGAGATGGTTCACTGACCGAAAGTCTCCAAAACGTTTTCAACGGCTCATCTTATGTAAGTTAAATCTGATTCGGTTAATTCTGACTCATTTATTGTTTTGCTTCGCCGGATTTCTACGTATATTCCTTTGCAGATGGTGGCTGAATTGCTGAGCTTATTTAGACG
Source organism: Dipteronia dyeriana (assembly GCA_032871835.1). NCBI lineage: Eukaryota > Viridiplantae > Streptophyta > Magnoliopsida > Sapindales > Sapindaceae > Dipteronia > Dipteronia dyeriana. Next base: position 13,800,540 of record CM065295.1, read on the forward strand.
CAACAATGTCAAGCCGATCAGATAAGGCGTCTAGAGGCTCAGCTGAAGGCGAGTGAGGAGGGTCGTGCTCGAGCTGAGCAGGCTTATCAGCAGAAGGTCGGCTCTTTACAGATATTTACCGACCACTGCCTGGCGAAGCAGGTTGAAGCCGAGGACAAGGCATCCCTGGCAGAGGAGAAAGTTGCATCGCTTCAAAATCTTTTTTCTTCTGCTGAAGAATCCATGCTTAAAGCCGAGCAGGAGGTGGAGCAGGCGAAGTCGGTGTATGACCAAAAAATTGAAGATCTGGAGCGCCAAGTGCTGACAGTTGAATCCCTTTCCCGAGAGGCCAGGTTGGAACTGGAAGTCGAAGGGGTGAATCATTTTAAAAGATCCCCTGCTTACGATGCCCTACTTCTTTGGGAATTTCAACATGGGCTAGTTTCGGCCGGCGATTTCTTCAAAGTCAAGAATAGGGCGATCGAGAAATCCCGTGCTAATTGGGAGCTGTCAATCAAACACCATGTGGACCGGTTCTTGGAATCTCTTCGGATTCAGATGAAGGAATGGAGAGCATACTGTCGTAGTCAAGGCAAAGAGCCCCATCCTATGCATTTAGAGATTCCGTCTGAGCATTCTCTCTTGACTTTTTAAGCCAGTCAAGAGTCGGTTGAGGGTGTAGTCCCGGATGTCGGGCCTGTCCCGGGTGAAGATTACAGTCAGTGGAGGGATGATACTGTCGACGATATTACTTGGCAGTCTAATGAGAGCCTGCTTCGTGAATATGAGATGGTGCCATATCTGAGTATTGGCAAAGGCTCGAAATCCTTGCAACCTTAATTTTGTAGATTTGTAGAAGATTCTGATTCTTTATTTTTTACTTGTAAATAACCATTCTTTGAACTGTAACCATTCTTTTAAGAGCAATAAAATTCAATTTTGTTCTGGGTTGAATGGTTTTGGTCTATTTTTTACTGATTGTTGCCGAGTGTTGTATTAAACTGGCTGATGGTCGAGTAACTTAACCGAGTATCTTATTAAACCGGTTGTTACCTGAATAATTTCAATTGCTAAGTATCTTATTAAACTGGCTTCTTCGATGTTCGGGTAACTTAACCAAGTATCTTATTAAACCGGTCGTTACCCGAATGACTTTAATTGCCAAGTATCTTATTAAACTGGCTGATGGTCGGGTAACTTAACCGAGTATCTTATTAAACCGGTTGTTACCCGAATAACTTCAATTGCCAAGTATCGTATTAAAATGGCTTCGTGTTCGGGTAACTTAACCGAGTATCTTATTAAACCGGTTGTTACCCGAATGACTTCAATTGCCAAGTATCTTATTAAACTGGCTGATGGTCGGGTAACTTAACCGAGTATCTTATTAAACCGGTTGTTACCGAATAAATTCAATTGCCAAGTATAGTATTAAACTGGCTTCGTGTTCGGGTAACTTAACCGAGTATCTTATTAAACCGGTTGTTACCCGAATGACTTCAATTGCCAAGTATCTTATTAAACTGGCTGATGGTCGGGTAACTTAACCGAGTATCTTATTAAACCGGTTGTTACCCGAATAACTTCAATTGCCAAGTATCGTATTAAATTGGCTTCGTGTTCGGGTAACTTAACCGAGTATCTTATTAAACCGGTTGTTATCCGAATGACTTCAATTGCCAAGTATCTCATTAAACTGGCTTCTTCGATGTTTGGGTAACTTAACCGAGTATCTTATTAAACCGGTTGTTACCCGAATGACTTCAATTGCCAAGTATCTTATTAAACTGGCTCTTTATTATTAACCGAGTCATCTTGAAACAGGCAAGTTTGCACTTGTGTTTCATACCCGATTGCTACCCGAACATTACATCAAGGCTCACCATGATCATACGTTCGAGTCCTTACGTAATACCAAGGACGTCTCCCTAGTTTTTATACGCAAGGTTTTGCCGAATCGTTGAGCTCCCTTTTTTTTTTCAAAAAAGTTGCTTCAACACAGCTACTCATTTCACCGGAATTTCTCCCGATAGCGTCCCGAGCATTTTTCCAAAGCCTGGTGCATCGGGTTTGCCTTTTTGCGAAGGTTATTTTGATCCTGCTCGGCTGGCATGCTCCTACGAGCTTCTCCGCCCATTCGGGATTTGATGGTCCCGAGAATTCTATTTGCATGTTCTTATTATCATGCTCTGCTTCCATATATTCTTATTATCATATGCTTTTTTTTGAAATCCCGAACTAGATGCTATCCTTTCGGAAATTCGGGGGAATTTGATTTATTACTGTAAAAAATCAACAGATTTAAATTACAGTTTAATATTTATCCTACAAATAAAAGAATAAAATATTCAATATAAATATATATATATTTTAAGGATAGAAAATCTTCAGATATTGGGCATTGCATGGTCGGGGTAACACCCCTTCATTGGGCCGAGCAATCCAATAAGCTCCATGGCCAGCTATCCCCTCGATCTTGTATGGATATTACCATTTGTCAGCCAGGGATCCCGCGGCTCTATTTTTTGTGTTCAGTGACACCTTCCTGAGCACCAGGTCTCCTAACTGAAATTTCCTGATCCGAACACGAGAGTTGTAATGGCGAGCCACTCTTTGTTGATAGGCTGTATTTCTTATTCGGGACTTTTCCCTTTTTTCTTCTAGCTCATCCAAACTTTGTAGCAGCGTATCAACATTTTGTTCTTCATCGTATAGCCTGACCCGGGGGGACGCATTTGATGTTTCTATGGGGATGACAGCTTCTGTTCCGAACGCTAGGGTGAACGAAGTTTCTCCTGTTGAAGTCCTTGCTGTCGTCCGATATGCCCATAACACTTCAGGAAGCTTTTCAACCCAACTTCATTTTTTGTCATCTAACTTTGCTTTAATGGTGTGCTTGATAATTTTATTTACTGCTTCTACTTGCCCGTTTGTTTGTGGATGAGCTGATGTCGATAGTAGTTAGCAATATGGTACTTCTTGCACAACTGTCTGAACTTTTGGTTATCAAACTGAGTGCCATTGTCGGTGATTATTGTGTCCGGAACTCCAAACTTATAAAGTATGTTTTTCTTTACAAAATTTATGGTGTTGGCTTCCGTGATATGCACCAGCGCTTCAGCTTCTACCCATTTTGTGAAATAATCGACATCTACTATGGCGTGCTTCGCTCCACCCCCTGTCCCAGCTGGCATCCCAGCTGGCATTGGCCAGATCAGGTCTAGGCCCCACATGGCGAATGGCCATGGGGCAGTGAGATTTCTGAGCTTTTCAGGGGGTTGTCGGATATCGTTGGTAATTCTTTGACAGGTGTTGCAACTTTCCGACCATTGCTGTGCGTCTGAGAAAAGTGTAGGCCAATAATAGCATTGCCTGAGTACCTTATGCGTCAGACTCCTACCCCCAGTGTGGTTCCCGCAAACTCCTCCGTGGATCTCTTGAAGTATTCGATGTGCATCTTCTTCCGGTATACATCTCTGGAGAGCTCGAGAAAACCCCTTCTGTATAATTCTCCTCCGATCATGGTATACCTAGCCTATCGATACCTGATGCGCTTTGCTAATACCGGATCTTTCGGGAGTACGCCTTCTTCCAGGAACCTTCTCAGCTGGACCATCCAACCGTCTTGCGGTGTTCGGATTTCTGAAATTTCCAAATGCTTAGGTTCAGCTGTACTCGGTTTAAGGAGGTGTGCAACTGGAATGGTTTTAGGTCTGATTGAGGTTGTTGCTGACGCTAATTTAGATAAAACGTCTGCTTTTTCATTTTTTTCTCTGGCGATCTGAGCGATCTTGTATTCTTTAAATTTTTGGAGGAGTTGTTTTGCGATGTCACGGTAGGCAATCATTCCTTCATCTTTGGCCTGGTATTCGTCCATAACCTGGTTGACAACTACCTGTGAATCGCTGAATATCTCAACTTCATCTGCCCCAAGAGCTATGCAGACTCTGAGTCCAGCTAACAATGCCTCGTATTCGGCTTGATTATTGGTTGCTTTGAAATCAAATCTCATGGCACATTCAACATCATCTCCTTCTGGATTGCGAACTACTATCCCTGCCCCGCTGCCATGAGTGTTTGAAGAACCATCAACATATAGTTTCCATGGGAAACTTTTATCCAACAGTCTTTTTGTTTCCAGATTTGGTTCTGTGAACTCTGTTATGAAGTCTGCTATAACTTGTCCTTTGAGGGAGGTTCTGGGGACATAATGAATATCGAATTCATTTAACTCGATTGCCCATTTAGTAAGTCTTCCTGATATCTCTGGCTTTTGTAAGATTTGTCTTAATGGGCAATTGGTGAGAACCTGGATCGTATGAGCCTGAAAATATGGTCTCAGCTTTTTTGCTGCTGAAACCAATGCTAAGGCTATCTTCTCTGCCTATGAGTACCTGGTCTCGACCGGTACGAGTGCCTTGCTAGTATAATACACTGGTTTCTGCACTTCATCTTCTGTTCTGACTAAGACTGAACTTGCTGCAAGCTCGGTTATTGACAGATACAGTTGAAGTATTTCCCCTTTTTACGGTTTTGAGAGAATGAGAGCTTGCCCCAAGTACTCTTTTATTTTTAAGAATGCCTGCTCACACTCTTTATTCCACTCTAGGCCTTTCCCTTTTTTGATTATCTTGAAGAAAGGTGCACACCTGTCTGTAGCCCTTGAGATGAATCTTCCTAAGGAGGCTAAACACCCTGTTAAGCGTTATACCTCTTTCAATGTCTTAAGTGAAGTCATTTCTTGCAAAGCCTGGATCTTCTTGGGATTAACTTCGATTCCTCTTTGATGGACTTGAAAACCCAAGAATCTTCCCGAATGGACTCCGAATAAACATTTGTTTGGGTTTAATTTCATCTGGTATCTTCTCAAAACATCAAAACTCCGGAGGTCGCGGGCATGCTCATTTGCTGAGACGCTTTTAGTGAACATGTCATCAATGTACACTTCCATGTTCCTTCCTATTTGTTGAGTGAAGATTTTATTGACCAACCTTTAGTACGTAGCTCTTGCATTTTTTAAGCCGAAGGGCATTACTATGTAGCAATATAAACCCTGATCCGTTGTGAAAGCTGTTTTTTCTTCATCCGGATCTGATTATATCTTGAGTAAGCGTTCATAAAGCTGAGTAATTCATGACCTGCTGTGGCATCCACCAGCTGATCTATCCTTGGAAGTGGGAAGCTATCCTTTGGACATGCCTTGTTTAGATCGGTGAAATCTACGCACATCCTTAATTGTCCATTTTTCTTCTGGACGAGGACTACGTTGGCGACCCACTGAGGGTAACTGAATTCTCTGATTGATCCAGTCGCTAGTAACTTTTCCACCTCTTTTTTGATTGCTTGACTTCTTTCAGGATTGAACGATCTTCTCTTTTGTATTACCGGTTTTGCATTCGGGCTTACTGCGAGATGGTGAGATATTACTCGGGCATCTATCCCGATCATATCTTCGTGACTCCAGGCGAATACATCTTTGTATTCTCTAAGCAGATTGGTTAAGTCTTGCTTGACTTTTCCATCCAAGTTGGCCCCTATCTTGATTTTCTTGTCTGGTTTGTCTTCTTCAAGTACCACTTCAACCAATTCTGTTTTGTATTCATTTGAGCCCTCCCTTGGATCCAGTTCGAATGACAAGGATTTTTTACACTGATTTGGCTGCATTATGGTGCACACTTGTTCAACATCATGCTTGTCTCTGTATACTGACAGATTTGCTCTTCGGGCCATCTCTTGGGATCCCTTGACTATCACAACCCCTTGTTCTGTTGAGAACTTGATCATTAATGCATAAGTGGTCGTCACGGCCTTTGTTTTATTCAGGAATGGCCGGCCCAATAATGCATTATACGGCCAATTATCCAAGTCAACTACCACGAAGTCGAGTAGGACAGTCCTCTGGCATGGTGCCGTTCCGATCTTCACAGGTAATTTTACCATCCAGAGTGACCTGACCTCTATTCCCCCAAATCCTCTTAATGGAGTATGGAAAGGCTGTAAATCTTTTCGGTCTAGTCTTAGCTAGTCGTATACGGCCACGCTTAGGATGTCTGCTGAGCTCCCATTATCTATTAAAATTCTCCGGACTTCCTTATGGCCAATCCAGGCACTTATAACCAAAGCGTCGTTAGGTCGAACATCGACGCCATGGAAATCTGCCTCTGTAAAGACTATTGGGTCCCATCCTTTCTTTAACCTTTTCGGGTTTGGTTTAACCGAGTTTACGTCGAAGTTATTCCTTGCTTCTACTGCTTTTCTGATTTCCTGAGTTCGTTCTCGGTTGCTTCTTCCAGTAGAAGGTCCTCTGAAAATTGTATGTATTACTTGATTGGCTTCGGGGCTGGTTCTTTGATTTTGACCAGGGTTGTGATCAACCTTGACTTTCTTGGTTTCTGGTCTCTCGTCTTTTTTCAAGATTACATCCCGCAGGTGCCCTTCCCGAATAAGAGTCTCTATGTAATCTCTGAGCTGAAAACACTTTGAAGTTTCATGTCCGGTTTCTTTATGAAACCTGCAATACTTGGTTGTATCTCTCTAAGCGAACTGTGATTGTCGCCGCGGTTCTTGCACCATATTCTTTTCTTCCAAGATAGTTAGAATTTCTTCTTGTTTCTTCCGAAGAGGGGTGTAATTGGTATATCTGCATTGGTATATCTGCATTGGTATTTCTCTGTGGACCGTTCGGCGTTGAGCCTATTACCCCCATCCTTGTTTTTCTCCTTGCTGTTCCCTTTCCATTTTTTCTTTTGATTCTACCCCTTGGATTCGGTACTCTTCTGTTCGGGCTTTCCTCCATGCATATAGCTTCCTCCTGTAGCTAACTCTTCTTCCTCGGCCAGAGCGTATCCTCCTGCCATATCCATTATGTCGGCATACCTAGTCAGCCGCGCTCTTCTCAAATCGAAGGATAGTCGTCCATTCTGCAAGTTATTGGTGAAGGCAACAATAATTGCTTTATCATTAGCGCTACCAATTTCTGATACTGCTTGGCCGAACCGGCCCAAGTATTTTTTTAATGACTCGTCCTTCCCCTGTTTTATTTGAGAGAGGCAGGCCACCGACTTTTTTCTGTGAACGTTGCTCAGGAATTGCCTTGAAAAGCTCATTCTCAACTAGCTGAAATTTCTGATGCTTGCCGGGGGTAGTCTTCTGAACCATCTTGAGCCTGTGTCCCCCAGTGTTAGCGGAAAGTTGAGACACAATAGGGGGTCACTACGGGCATATTGAGCCATGACACTTTTATAGCGTCTAACGTGCTCCTTTGGATCTGTATCTTTTTTGAATTGCTCCACATGCGGCATCCTGAATCTTTCTGGGAAAGGGGTCCACAAAATCTCCCTGGTGAATGGACTGTCGGAGTCATCGTCGGATAGATCGTTACAGCCGTAACGTCAGACTAGTGCCTCTATCTATCGCCTGTTATTCTCTACTTCTCGAGTTAGGCTCTGGATTGTGACATCTCTGTCCCCCACCGGGCTTCCTTGACTGTTGAACCGTTGGGTAACTGTCATTCTTTCCTCAGACTCTTCACTCTGATGCCGGAACCCTCGTGTGACTCCATGATGACGTTTATGATGGTGTTGATCACTGTCTTCTGATGATGACCTTCCTCTGCGCCGATCGTATTTACGATGTCTGGCACGTATTGTTTGATTGCGATCCAGCATCTGGTGATTTTCCTCTTCTAGTGTTTTCTGTCCAGCTGGATTGATTGGGGAAGAGTTCCTTCTGGTTTCTGGCATAGTTATTCCTAGCCCTACCACCATCGAACGGAGCCTTGCGGGTGGAGGATTGGGAGGATGTGCTCCTGCGGCCAGTAGATCAATCCCTTCCCTTGCTGCGTCTGTCACCAATTTACTGCAGGGCCTCTTGGAAACGCAACATAAGATCTCTACTGGTTGGAGGAATTTGCTGGATCCCCACCAGGTGCGCAGGCTGGTTTTCCGTGTTTACTGCAGGATCTAGTGACGTATTGCTAATATGGAAATCGCCTGGTGATTTTTGTCCATTCCCTGAACTACTTCTGCTTTCTGTCATTGCTTTTTAACAAGTTCGGAGGTTCAACCCCTCATTCTAGCACCAATTGTTGACGTCGATTTTTGGATTATGCCAAAAAAGCCAACAAGGATTGGATTTCGGCTATTGAATTAAAGAGAAAGAGATGCAGAGAGAGTAACAAAGACAAGTTTTACGTGGTAATCTGAGGAAGGTGAGGAGAGAGTAGAAGACTCTCTATTATTTTCATTATTTTCTTTGTTTCCTTTTCAAGTTATCGTGTTATTATGGATCCAGGATTAAGACTCTACGAATTGGATGGTTTCTGTTGCACTTCTAGGTACGTGTTTATTCATACTTATGCATACAATACGATATTTAATTATATCTTTATTTATAATGCTAACACAAACCAACAATCAATTATATTTGATATTAATAAAAAAACAATTAATAAATAGTTAAAAGCATTAAAAGTAGTAAAACCTAAAAAATTAATATATAAATGTTATTAGATATTTTCATAAAAAAAAAGAGCAATAAAACAAAAGTGAATTTTGAGAGAACACTTTGTTTAAGTAAGAACATACTTGAATGAATAGAAATGAATATAAAATTGATTCACGCATTCCTCATGAAAAAAAAGGGCATTAAGGGTGCTTTAATTTGGTCAAATTCATTTGAATTATTTTTAGCATCATGTTCATGTCATCATGTGTCACCTGAGATTAATAAGAAGAAAAGCTGAAAAGAGAAAGAGCCGTTGATTGAATGATTGATAAAAAGCTATCAAAGCAAAACCCAACCCACCACGCATCAGTGGATCACGGACCACCACTGCTTCTCTGCTTTGCTCCTACATAGAGTACATGCAATGATACATACAACACAACTTTAATTAGATTTCTTAATATCATCAATCACTCACAAAAATTACTTACTTTACTACTTCACCTCTCACCATTTGTTGGTTGCAATATTATTGTATCATTAATTGGATTTCAAAGTTTGTTGTTTAAATTATTGGATAGTTAAATACATTGGTTTATGTTAAACACTATAAGCAATATGAATGCAATTCAAATAGAATATCTATTACCGTAAAGACAGTGTTTAGACACCGATTGATATACTGACCATATTAATAGAGTGTTGATATGCGATCCATTTACAAAATCAATGAAAAAAAAAACAAGTGTCAACACCTTGTATCTATCCAAACATTTTCCTTCCCGTAATAATAACAGTGGAGAGAAAACTACTCGCACTCTTAAAATGTATAAAATGGGATTCAAATTGATTACTATTCCATAGTTTCTTTTAAGTTTTGCTTAATTGAGCTGTGTTCAATCTTCAATACAAACGGCACTAAAAAGCTTCATGAACTCCTTATTTTAGTAATTTTGTGGGTCCATTGACACTTCTTTTTAGTTGAATAAGGTATGCAGTCAAAATGTCAAATGAATATGAAGTCCCTCCAATATTTCTTTATAGGACTGTTGTAAAATTCCTGGACTCTGCGCCTTCTCTTTTCCAATACTTAACCACGAAGGATTTCATTGTTGCATGAATCTGTCAACTGTCTATGAATTATATCACTTTTTTATTTATTTATTTATCAAATTTCATTTTGGCCATATCTGACCTCTTCTTGCTTCCTGTCTGATGAATGATATAATTGGGAGAAAAAGGAACAATAAAAACTTAGCATAAATTATTTAGTACACCTCGAGTCTTATAATGCATATTTAACATGTAACTGTGACGAGTTTTCTTTCTGGTGTTCTGAGAGCAAACATCTGAATATACATGTACTCATTTGATTCTTTGAACCGTTTCTCCTCAACTTATGGTGTCAAAAATATTACATCAAGATGATGAATATGCATCTAATGGCTTAAATTTTAAAAAATGTCAAAAAAATTCAATTTTCTTAATTTTCAATTTCTTATTCAATCAACCTTAAAGTTAATCCAACCCTTCCATAGCGGATTGAATTGAATGATCAGTTTTTATTACATATATATATATATACCCAATTCAATTAACCAAACAAATCAATTTTGGATTAATTTTCATAAATCGATTTAAATTATAAACCAGGATATATATATATAATTTAAATTATAATCAAATTTCCAGTGTTTCTTATCTCATATGTCCCAAAAGTGGGATTTTTCACAAAGTACAAATAAAAACATAAACTCGATTGATGTCATTGGTAAAGCAATTAAATAGGACCAAATTAACCTTTATCATTTGGCCATATATATATATATATATATGTAAAAACATGTAGTATGGCTGCATGCATGAATTTAATTAAAAACGTTTAAAACACAAGAGCTGTGCTCCCTCCAGTTGCACAATTAAATAGTTAAACTGATCACACTTTTGTTATGGAAACCCTAATTGGCCGTACAGATACAGCTTTATAGTTGTGAGTTGTCAATATTTCAAAAGTATAAAAAGCGATTAAAAGACATAACACTAGCCTGCTAATGGATTTTTCAATATATATATATTTTGGCATTGCATATGTTAGCTATGCAGGGTGCATTACGCCTTTAATGCTCCATTTGTTATATATAACATTAAAGTTTTTTTTTTTTTTTTTTTTTTGTGTCTACTTTATTTTGTATTCTTTTTTTTTTTCCACCTAATTCTTGTATTGTCGTGAAGATTTGGTACAAATGCACAATTAGTAATTTATTACAATTATGAGAGTTTTACATATCTTAATTAGCTTTAGTAAACACTAAACAAATCAAAAACATTACTTTTTTTAGGTTATCAAAAACATTATTCAAATATCTAAATATGGTAGATAGATTTTTTGTTCCCTCTCTTTTTTAAGAAAAAAATTATTGTGACAAAAGTGTGATGAGACTTTTCATAGAGTAGTTGAAGAAAAGAGCACTATCCAATATTCACAGTTGTTATTTGTTAATAATGTGAAGAAGACTAATTTTAGATTGTTTTAATTCCTTCAAAATAACGTGATACATGAGCCGTAGTTAATATATTGTTTACTAAATTATCTCATGATTAATATGGTGATTACAATTCATATATCAATTTATGCAGATGACCGTTTTTTGTTAGGAGGTGGAAAATAGTAATTGTGTATCCAATATCAATTCTATCGATCGTCTTTGAATGCTTTGTTGAGATTGAGAAAGAAATTAAAATGGCCCAATTAAGTGTGATGCAATTCTGTCAATGAAGCAGGCCCAGCTTCGGCTGATAATGATATTTTCTTTTCTTTTTTTTTTTTCTTTTTTTTAAAGAAATTGATATTTTCATTAAATAAGCACAAATTCAAACAAATGTGACATTTTTCTGAAAATAAAAAGTATGAGATTTTAATTTTATTGAATTGTCAGTTTTAAACATAAGTTGAATATTGATTTAAATTGACATCAGTCGTATTCATATATGACACATCTCAAACTAAATTTCACACACATATATATATATATATATATATATATATATTATATTCATTTTCATCTAAGTACGTACTGATATAAAATATATAGATTATGGATAAACATCGATAAATATATACAAACTCAGTGAAAACAATTGAATCTAATACTTTATATATAAAGTACTGATATATATATATATATATATATATATATATTAATAAAGAAAGTTTTATATACGTATATATATAATAAATCTTATTAACATATATCTTGAAAGCATAAAAACACGATCCCAATACAAACCATAAACTGTATAAAAATATATTTATAAAAATAAATGAAAATTATGAAAATGACTAGAATTTGGTAGTGGTATTTGTATGGTATTTTTTATGTTTGTTTCAATAATTGGATTGCTTTGGCAAAAATGAGTCATTGCCTTTGAAGTGATAGTAGGGATGAAGAAAAGCTATCTCTTTTGGTTTTAGCTAATCTTCTAGAATTGGAAGTATAACGTGGCCAGTTTTTATTGGTTGCAAAATACAATGAAAAAGAAACATAACTTTCTCCATACTTTGATATTATTACAAGTAAAATTAGCATCAAGGAACTGGTCCCGTACTTCATCTTCTCTTTCGCTCTTTGCTTCCCTTAATTTTCTCCTTACTATCAACTATCAATTAGTATGCCCCAAAATGTAATTAAAATATTTAAGTATTGTTAATATTTTATATATATATATATATATATATATACATGGAGAATCCTCAAATTCAAACAAAACGAAAGGACAGAAAAAGAATTTTTTTTTTTACTAGTCTCATTTGTCATACAATTTCATGTTTCATTCAATTGGATGAAAAATAATTTGGATTCATCCAAAAGTATCTATTTTATTGTTCGTTACCTTTCAATAGATCATTGGTTTATCGAAACATAATAAGATCAAAGTATGATAAGAAAAGTAACTCTCACTAAAATGAGTGATCTTCCCACATTTTATAATTTAACATAATGAAATAATTCGAATTTATGTGATAAATATATACAAGTGCACAACCGCCTAACTAGGAAAGGGATGTACATGAATGTGCTGCCAATTGTTTTCTACTAACAATACTTGTTCCCTTTTGTTTTCCTCTTCAACAAAGACATTTTATTACACAACATGGTCTATAACATGACTGGTTTATATATATTTATATATATTGTCGTATATAAATTTTATCAGACGCACACGTCATCGACAAAGAGGATAAAATTACCAGGTGGGCAACCAAATAGGCCTTCAGAAAATATCCTCCAAGACATCACCGAAGAAGAGAAATCCCGAGTAAACAAGTATTGAACAAAACCTATTCGGGGTCAACTGACGTCATATACTACTCGGGGTCAATTCAAAATACTCGGGGCTAGTTGATGACATTTTCTACTCGGGATCAGGTGACGTCACTCAGGACTAGTTGCTGTCTTGTTCTACTCGAGACAAACATGAAGAAAACCGAATAAAAAGCCCAGCGCGTAGCTCATAAGAAATCGAGTCATTAAAATACGCGAAGATATCCATATCAAAGGGGAATTCCAAGAAGAACAAAATATCAAGCATAAATGGTTCCTAATCAGACAACAATTTTATTTCTTCAAAAAGACTGCGCTGTTATAAGGAAATAAGTCATAACTGGACTACATTACTGGAGTCTCATTCGATCTCAATACAAGTCTTCGGAACATGAAAGAAGACAAATTACTTCGAACAAGTAAACAATCATAATTAAATATAAATATCTTTTATTACTTGTACAAAGAGTATTAGGGTTCTATGGACATATAAATAAACCCATAATCTCGTCACAAAACACAGACAAAAATCATATAGAAAAATACAGAGAGAAAAAGAGAGATCGAGGGTTGTAATTCTTTTCAATAGTGGATTTTAGCTTGGTTGATCATTCAGCCACCCGTGGATGTTTCTCCGGTCATCGGAGTTTTACCACGCAAAACTTGCACCCGATTTGTCATTCTCTCTCTCTCTTTGAAATCACAGCTAAAATCCAATTCTTGTTGACTTTTTCCATACATCTAGAAACCGACGTCAACAATTGTCGCTAGAAGGATGGGTCAAACCTCCGATTTAATTAAAGGTAAAGGTAAAGGTAGGAAGCAGAAGCAATTTTGGGGATGTCCAAAAATCTCCATATAACTTCCATGTTGGCAATAGCTCGCGAGATCTCACTGCAACCACGGAGAACCAACCAATATCCCTGATAGGGATCCAACAAGTTCCTTCGACCAGCGAAGACCTGACACAACGCTTTCGAGAGACACTGTAACAGTTGGTGGCAGACGCAGCAAAGGAAGGAGTTGATCTACTGACTGCAGAAGAAGCACAACCTTCTAACCTCCCACCTGCAAGGCTTTATTCGGTTGTAGTAGGGCCAGAACTAAATGCACCAGGAGCCGGAAGGAACTCTGCTCCAATTAATCAGGTTGGACGTGAAACACCCAAAGAGGAAGGACCACGCCAGAAGCAAAACCATGATCAGACAGCCCGTGCCAGACACCGCAAACATGACCGGCACAGGGATCGATCGTCATCAGAAGATAGCGATCGACACCATCGTAAGCGTCATCACGGAACCATACACTTACAATATTCAACCTGTGAAACTCGGCATCAAAGTGAAGAGCCAGAGAGAGGAATGGCAACCACCCAGCGGTTCAACCATCATGGAAGTCCAGTGGGAAACAAAGATGTTATAATTCAGAGCCTAACTCGAGAAGTCAAAAATAATAGGCGTCAAATGGACGCACTGGTCATACGTTATGGGTACAACGATTTGTCTGACGAAGATTCTGACAATCCATTCACTAGGAAAATCTTACGGACTTCATTCCCAGAAAGATTCAGGATGTCGTACATGGAGCAGTTCAAGAAGGATACAGACCTTAAAGAACACGTCAGACGCTATAAAAGTGATGTGGCCCAGTATGCCCACAATGATCCCTTACTATGCCTCAACTTTCCACAAACTCTAGGAGACACAGGCTCAAGATGGTTTAGAAGATTGCCCCCAGCGAGCATCGAAAGCTTCAGTTAACTAAGCATGAGTTTCTCAAGGCAATTTCTGAGCAACGTTCACATGAAAAAATCAGTGGCTTACCTTTCTCAGATAAAACAAGGAAAAAATGAGTCGTTGAAGAAGTACTTGGGGAGGTTCGGTTAAGCGGTATCAGAAATCGGCAGTGCAAACGATGAAGCGATAATTGCTGAATTCATCAACAATCTACAGAATGGACGGCTATCTTTTGACTTAAGAAGAGCCCGCCTAATCAGATATTCAGATATGATGGACATGGCAAGAGGATATACACTAGCTGAAGAAGAAGAATTAGCCACAGGAGGATGCTATATGCATGGAGGAAAACCCGAAAAGGATGATGAGTCCAAGGTGCAGAACCAAAAGGGAAAACAAAAAGGAAACATCAAAGAAAAAAGCAAGGACGGGGGAAACGGGCGTAATGCCGAATAGACCACGGAGAAATTCCCAGGTAGATACGCCAACTACACCCCTCTTCGAAAAAAACAGGAGGAAATCCTGGCCATACTAGAAGAGAAAAATCTGGTAAAAGGGCCACACCGTCAATCTCAGTTTGCTCGGTGAGATACAACCAAATACTGTAGATTTCACAAGGAAACCGATCATGAGACTTCCGAATGTTACCAGCTCAGAGATTACATAGAAACTCTCATTCGGGAGGGACATCTTCAGGATGTAATCTTGAAAAGGGACGAGAAGTCGAAAACAAAGAAAGAGATCAGGGCCGATCACAACTCTGGTCGAAATCAAAGGGCCAGTCCAGAGGCCAATGAAGTAATACAAACAATCTTTGGAGGACTATCCACTGGGAGAAGTAACCGAGAGCGAACACAGAAAATCAGAGAAATGGTAGAAGCAAGACATAACTTTGTCGTGAACTCGATCAAGCCAGACACGAAAAGGGTAAAAGAAGGATGAGACCCAATAATATTCACAGAGGCAGACTCATATGAGGTCGATGTTCAACCAAAAGACGCCCTAGTCATAAGTGCCTGGATTGGTCACCGGGAAGTCAAGAGAATCTTGATAGATAATGGAAGTTCGGTAGACATTCTTAATGTAGCCGTCTACGATCAACTCAGGTTGGACCGAAAGGATCTACATCCTTTCCATACTTCACTCAGAGGATTCAGAGGAGTTGAGGTCAAGTCACTCTCGACGGTAAAGCTACACGTGAAGATTGTAGTGGCACCTTGCCAGAGAGCTGTACTGCTCGACCTCGTGGTGGTAAACTTAGACAATTGGCCATATAATGAGCTGTTGGGTCGGTAATTCTTAAATAAAACTAAGGCCGTAACAGCCACTTATGCATTAATGATCAAGTTCTTGACCGAATAGGGGGTCGGTGTAGTCAAGGGATCCCAAGAGATGGCTCGAAGAGCCAACCTGTCAGTATACAAAGACAAAAATGATGAGCATGTATGCACTATAACGCAGCCGAGTCAGAACAAAGAGTCACTATCATTCGAATTTGATCCAAGGGAAGAGTCGAATGAATCCAAAACCGAACCAGTCGAAGAAATTATCTTGAAAGAAGATGAACCAGATAAGAAGATCAAGATCGGGGCCAACCTGGAAGAAAAAGTCAAACAAAGCCTCACTAATCTGCTTAAAGATTACAAGGATGTGTTCGCCTGGAGTCATGAAGATATGGTCGGGATAGACGCCCGAATAATATCTCATCATCTCGCGGTAGACCCGAATGTAAAACCAGTGATACAAAAGAGAAGGTCATTCAATCTCGAGAGAAGTCAGGCAATCAAACAAGAAGTAGAAATGATACTCGCCGTAGGGTCGATTAGAGAGATCAACTACCCTCAATAGGTAGCTAATGTAGTCCTCGTCCAAAAGAAAAATACACAATGGAGAATGTGCGTAGATTTCACAGATTTGAACAAGGCATGCCCAAAAGACAGTTTTCCACTGCCGAGGATAGGTCAATTGGTGGACGCTACACCAGGCCACGAATTGCTCAGTTTCATGGACGCCTACTGGAGATATAACCAAATCCGGATGAACAAAGCTGACGAAGAAAAAACAACATCCACAACTGATCAGTGCTTGTACTGTTACACAGTAATGCCCTTCGGGTTAAAAAATGTAGGGGCAACATATCAAAGGCTGGTCAACAGAATCTTCGCACGGTAAATAGGAAGGAACATGAAAGTGTATATTGATGACATGCTGACCAAGAGCATCTTGGCAGACAAGCATACCTGAGACCTGTGAGAGACATTTGATGTTTTAAGGAGATACCAAATGAAGCTAAATCTGAATAAGTGTTTATTCGGAGTTCCTTCAAGCAGATTCCTGGATTTTCAAGTTCACCAAAGGGGAATCGAAGTCAATCCTGAAAAGATCCAAGCCCTGCAGAGAATGACCTCACCAAGGATATTAAAAGAGGTATAGTGCTTAACAGGATGTTTAGCTTCCTTGGGAAGATTCATCTCAAAGGCCACGGACAGATGCACACCATTTTTCAGAGTAATCAAAAAAAGAAAAGGACTCGAATGGAATGAAGAGTGCGAGCATGCTTTCTTAAAAATTAAAGAGTACCTGAGGCAGACTCCCATCCTTTCGAAACCACAGATGGGAGAGATACTCCATTTATACTTATCAATTACATAACTAGCAGCAAGCTCAGTCCTAGTCAGGACAGAAGATAGAGTACAGAAGCCAGTGTATTATACTAGCAAGGCACTCTTACCAGCCGAGACCAGGTATTCACAGGCAGAAAAAATGGCCCTAGCATTGGTTTTAGAGGCAAGGAAGCTAAGGCCATACTTTCAGACTCATACAATCCAGGTTCTCACCGACTGCCCATTGAGACAAATTTTACAGAAGCCAGAGATTTTAGGAAGACTAACCAACTGGGCAATCGAGCTAAGTGAATTCGATATCCACTACGTCCCCAGAACATTCCTCAAAGGGCAAGCGGTGGCAGATTTTATAGCAGAGTTCACAGAGCCAAACCTAGAAGCAAAAAAGATGTTGGGAAGAAATTTCCCATGGAAATTGTATATTGATGGCTCTTGGCAGCGGGGCAGGGATCGTAGTATGCACTCCAGAAGGAGATGATGTCGAATGTGCCATGAGATTTGACTTAAAAGCAACCAATAATCAAGCCGAGTACGAGGTGCTACTAGCTGGACTCAGAGTCTGTATAGCTCTCGGGGCAGATGAAGTCGAGATATTCAGCGATTCACAGGTAGTTGTCAACCAAGTCCAGGATGAATACCAAGCCAAGGATGAAGGCAACCAATAATCAAGCCGAGTACGAGGCGCTACTAGCTGGACTCAGAGTCTGTATAGCTCTCGGGGCAGATGAAGTCGAGATATTCAGCGATTCACAGGTAGTTGTCAACCAAGTCCAGGATGAATACCAAGCCAAGGATGAAGGCATGATAGTCTACCGTGACATTGCAAAACAGCTCTTCTAGAAATTCAAAGAATATAGTATTGCCCAGATTCTCAGGGAAGAGAATGAAAAGGCAGACGCTTTGTCCAAACTAGCATCAGCAATAACAACAATTAGGCAAAAAACTATTCCGGTTGCACATCTCCTCAAACCAAGCACAGCTGAACCGAAAAACTTAGAAATTTAAAAAATCCAAACACTGTCAAACGGTTATATAACTTAGCTAAAAAGATTCTTGGAAGAAGGTGTGCTCCCCGGAAGATCCCTTACAAGCAAAACGTATCAGGTATCGATCAACAAGGTACACGTTGGTTGGAGGAGAGCTATGTAGAAGGGGGTTTTTCTGAACACTCAAAAGATGCGTGTCAGAGTAGGATGCATATCGGATATTACAGGAAATCCATGAAAGAGTTTACGGAAACCATACTGGGGGTAAAATTTTAGCACACAAGGTACTCAGGCAAGGTTATTATTGGCCTACTCTATTCTCAGATGCACAACGATGTTCGGAGAGTTGCAATACTTGCCAAAAGATTGCTAATGATATCCGACAACCCTCTGAACAACTCAGAAACCTCACATCCCCATGGCAATTTTCCATGTGGGGTTTGGATTTTAATCGGCCCAATGCCAGTTGGGACAGGGGGTGGAGCAAAGTATGCCATAGTAGCCGTTGACTACTTCACGAAATGGGTAGAAGCTGAAGCATTAATGCACATCACAGAAGCAAATACCATAAATTTCATGAAAAAGAATATACTCTACTCATAACTGATAACGGCACCCAGTTCGATAACTCGAAATTCAGACAGCTGTGCAAGGAGTACCAAATTGCCAATTACTATGCCACACCTGCCCATCCTCAAACAAATGGGCAGGTTGAAGCAGTGAACAAAATCATCAAGCACACACTCAAAGCAAAGCCAAGAAAGGAAGTTGGGTTGAAAAACTTTACGAAGTATTATGAGCGTATCAGATGACAACAAGAACGTCAACATGAGAGACTCCATTCACTTTAGCGTTTGGAACAGAAGCTGTTATCCCCATAGAAACGTCATATGCATCACCTCAGGTCAGGTTATATGATGAAGAACATAATGTTGATATGCTATTACAAAGTCTAGATGAGCTAGAAGAGAAACGGGAAAAGTCCCGAATACGAAATATGGCATATCAACAAAGAGTAGCTCGCCACTACAACTCTCATGTTCGGGTCAGAAAGTTCCAACTAGGAGACCTGGTACTCAGGAAGGTGTCATTGAACACAAAAAATAAAGCTGTAGGTTCCCTGGTTGATAAGTGGGAAGGTCAGTACAAGATCGAAGGAATAACTGGCCATGAAGCATATTGGATTATACGACCCAATGAAGGGGTTTTACCTCGACCATGCAACACCCAATATCTGAAATTTTTCTATCCTTAAATTGTTTTCTGTTTTTTCTTTTCTAGTCATGACAATTTTAGTTAGGTCAAATATTAAGCTTTGGAACTTAAATCTTTATTGATTTTGCAGTTATAAATAAAAAGCAAATTCAGGATTTCCAAAAAACAAAACATATGATGATAAGAACATATGATAGACAAGCATGATAATAAGAGTACGCAAATAGAATACTCGGGACCATTGATTCCCAAATGGGCGGAGAAACTCGAAGGAGCATGCCAGCCGAACAAGGTCAATTGACCTTAGGAAAAAGGTAAACCCGATGTACCAGATTCTGGAAAAGCTCGGGACGGCTATCAGAAAAAATTTCGGTGAAATGCGTAGCTGTGTTAAGCGGTTTAAAAAGCTTAACGATTCGGCAAACCCTTAAGCAGAAAAACCGGGGAGATGTCATCGGTAATGTGTAAGGACTCGAACATATGATCATGGTGAGCCTTGATGTAATGTTCGTTAGCAACCGAGTATGAAACACAAGTATAAACCTACTTGCCTGTTTTAAGATGACTCGGTTAATAATACTAGCCAGTTTAATAAGATGCTTGGAGTTAAAAATTATTCGGGGAACGAAACCAGTTTAGTAAGATACTCGGTGAAGTTGCTCGAATATCAGAATTAGCCAGTTTAATAAGATACTTGGCACAAAGATTGCAATAGCCAGTTTAATAAGATACTTGGCGTTAAAAATTGTTCAGGGAACGAAACCATTTTAATAAGATACTCGGTGAAGTTACCCGAACATCAGAATTAGCCAGTTTAATAAGATACTTGGCATAAAGATTACAATAGCCAGTTTAATAAGATATTTGGTGTTAAAAATTATTCGGGTAACGAAAAAAGTTTAATAAGATACTTGGTGAAGTTACCCGAACATCAAAAATAACCAGTTTAATAAGATACTCAGCAACAATAGAGTCAAGTTAAAGAAGACGATGAAATTTCTTGAGCAATGAAATCAGATCAAAACCACTCGATTCAGAATAAGTTAAACTTGGGATTTCATTAATCTTTACAAAGAATCAAAGAATTGCTACAAAGAATCATTACAAAGAATTGTTACAAAGAATCTTTACAAAAATTCATCCTATAAAAATTCATCCTACAAAAATTAAGGTTGTGAGGATTTAGAACTCTTGCCGATACTCGGGTCGGACAACATTTCATATTCGCGGAGCAGACTTTCATTGGAAGGCCACACAATCGTGTCAACCGACTCGTCCATCCATTGGTTGTAATCTTCTCATGGGATCAGTCCGACATCAGGCATTACACCTTCTACGACCGACTCCTGACTGGCGTAAAAAGTCGAAAGAGAATGCTCAGATGGAACCTCCAAATGCATGGGATGGGGCTCTTTGGCTCGGCTACGGCAGTAAGCTCTCCACTCCTTCATCTGAGTCCGAAGAGATTCCAAGGACCAATCTACATGATTCTTGATCGACAACTCCCAGTAGGTTCAAGCTTTCTCAATCGCCCGATTCTTAACTTTAAAGAACTCGCTTGTTGAAACTAGGCCTCGCTGAAACTCCCGAAAGAGAAGGGCATCATAGGTAGAGGATCTTTTGAAATGATCTACCCTTGGACTTCAAGTTCCAGCCTGACCTCTCTGGATAAGGATTCGACAGTCAAAGCCTGGCGCTTCAAGTCTTCAATTTTCTTTTCATAGGCCAACTTGGACTGCTCCGCCTCCTGTTCGGCTTTTAGCATTGACTCATGGGCAAAAGACAACAAGTCTTGAAGTGACGTAGCCTTCTCCTCTGCCAAAGAAGCTTTCTTATCGACCTCCACCTGCTTCTCCAAACAATGGTCGGTAAACACTTGGGCACTGGCAACTTTTTTTTATAAGCCAATTCGACCCGAGCACGGCTATCCTCACTTTTCTTCAATTGAGCCTCGAGAGGTCTTATTCGATCAGCCTTATTCGATCAGCCTTATGTTGCTACGTCTGAACCAGCTCAGTGAACTCGACCACCATTTACAAAGAAGTTTAATTAAAAATCTGACAAACAAGCAAGATAATTGAAGAGTTAGGAATAACTTACATAAAATGCGCCGTTGAAAACATTCTGAAGACACTCTGTTAAAGAGCCACCCTAAAAAAAGCTCCAGCAGTCATCCCCAATGAAAGCCCGACCGGATGACATTGCCTGCAGCAAATCCTGGGGGTAAGGATAGGAAGGGCCATCCGAGGGTTCAGCTCTGGCATCTTCAACCTCGGGGGGGAAAGAGCCCCTTATCGGGTCCTAAGTCTCCACACCTGCAGATGCTTCTGTATGAACACCCGGGGAAATCTCAGCCTCGGTTTCTTCATCGCTTGATTCAACAAATGAAACCACTCGAGGAACCTTGAGAGAGCGAGTAGGAGAGTCGACCGCCTTCTGTTTCTCAGTTTGAGAATGGTGGAAGCTGAGATCAGCTGCGGGATCTTCCTGAACATCATCGCGGAAGGATTTAAAAAATTCAGAATCTGTATGTACTTGACTCTCGAAGGTTTCACCTCTATTACCGACGTCTGACAGCTCGGCAAGCCCTTTACCAAGACCCTCACTTTACCTCTCCCCATCATCAGACAACTCCTGAGTATGATCCGCTGGGCCACTTGGACCACTAGATTCCCATGTGATCGGCCGAAAGACTTCCTCGGAGACATATTCAGGGACCTACTTCTCAACCACATCAGTTTCCTCGTCAGACTTAGGTGGGGCAATACCATCTTTGCTCTGACAAGAAGTTTCTTTTCGGCTCGCCTGAGCTCGTCTGAAGAATTGACTTCACTTGACGAACTTGAAGGTCGCAGACGATGTCTGAGTCATACACTTAGAAAAAACAAAAAGGGAATCGAGTCAGAATATAAAAAGCCAAATATATATATATATATATATATATATATATAAAAAGGGGAGGGCTACAAAGATCACTTACATCGCCTGCGGTAGCCCAAAATCTGGCTAAAGAACCCGAACTCTATCATTTTTGTCTCATTGAAAAGATAAGTCTTGCTCCTCTTCTTTAGAGTGCGAACTGCTGCCCGAGCAAGTCTAGTCAACTCAGTATCGCTGAATTCAAGCTTTTTCTTGTTTCATAGCTCGGGGGAACAGAAAAAGCGAGGAACTTTAAATAATCTCCGAGTTTCCTCAGCCGAGAGAGTGACTTCAAGACAGAGATTCCCTCCAGTGAAAAACCAACTATTCTTCTAGAACTTGTTGGATGAAGGGAATCCCTATACAAAACCCTTCTTTTTAGAGTCATCAGAGGTATCAACTCCCCGATTCTTCTTTGTCCCCTCGGGGACCTAACAATCTGGCAGATTAGACAAGAGAAAATAAGTCTCTGTCTTACCAGACTGCCTCAGCGTGAAGAAATGCCTGATTTCACTCGGGGAGGGCGGCGACAAGTTCATTCAGCTGTACATGTGCCACATGCACATCAAGATCTTGTAGCTGTTTGGGGCCAATTGAGCCGGAGCGATCCCTGCTTCATTTAGAAACCAGACAATGAACGGCTGAAGAGGGAGAGTGACGCCACAACAGAGCATGGATCCATAGATTGCCACCATGCCCGGAGGAGGATTCCAAGTAGCTCTATCACCTGCAGGAATCAACGTAACGGAATTATCCAGGTCGAATCAGGCACGATATTTCCAAATCTCATCTGCCCCGACCACATTCGGTTCAGCATCAAACCCACTAGGGCGATCAACAGAGAAATAGAGACGAGATACTTTGAACGCCTCTTCGACATCGTTCTCGTCAACGGTTTGCTTCCTGATCCGAACGCTGCCCGCGTTGTTCTTATGGACTTCACTTTTGCTTTGGTGTTTTCCCATCCTTGATCGAAGTGGTATACCTGTGATTATAAACGACAAATTCAGAACTAGATGAATCAGAATCATAACTAAAATGGACGTCGGGGTAAAGCCCATAAACGTCGACTTCTAAAAAAGGAGGCTCGTCTGGGGGGATTTTCCCCAATAATCTTTGAGCGTAAGAAACCAGCTGGAAATCTCCACGATCGAGCACTTCGAGAGCAATAGTAAAAAGTCGATGACGGGAAGACGAATGCATTTAAACTAACCTTGAACGAAGAAAACTGATGTAAAATCTTCAACGGAGAACGACGATTTTCTGAGTAAAGAAATCTGGGCTGGAAAAATTTATGGTCTGAGTTTTTGGAAATGAACCAGCGTAACCCCTCAATGAAGAATTTAAAGGGGTAATAACACGAAACCCTAGGACCTCAAGGCTAGAAAAATCAATGACAAGATTTGATGATGTAGGCGGCGCACAGGGAGACACATAGGTCGTTTCTCATAAATGATATCAAAAATTGAAGCGGCAAAGAACACGTGTTAAGAGAGGAACTGGCTTTGGCCGTCAAAATTACAAAACGTACAATCATTGAGATCTCGCGTGAGGAGGCAAATCGAATTTACAGGGTCACCATTAAGACACGCTATTATGACAAGACATTTACCCTCTCATTAAATAGATGAAAATTGAAGAACTGATTAAAATACTTTTGCCCGAAATGAAACCCTGTTCGGCAAAAATATTTTAAGGGGGTATTGTCGTATGTAAATTTTATCAGACACACACGTCATCGACAAAGATGATAAAATTGACAGGTGGACAACCAAATAGGCCTTTAGAAAATATCATGCAAGACATCGCCGAAGAAGAGAAAGCCCGAGCAAACAAGTACTGAACAAAACCTATTCGGGGTCAACTGGCGTCATATACTACTCGGGGTCAATTTTAAAATACTCAGGGCTAGTTGATGGCATTTTCTACTTGGGATCAGGTGACGTCACTCGGGACCAGCTGATATCGCGTTCTACTCAGGACAAACATGAAGAAAACCGAATAAAAATCCCAGCACGTAGGTTACACGAATCGAGTCATTAAAATACGTGAAGATATCCATATCAAAGGGGAATTCCAAGAAGAACAAAATATCAAGTAGAAATGGTTCCTAATCAGGCAACAATTTATTTCTTCAAAAAGACTATGCTGTTATAAGGAAATAAGTCATAACCGGACTACATTTTTGGAGTCCCATTCGATCTCAATACAAGTCTTTAAAACAGGAAAGAAGACAAACTACTTCGAACAAGTAAACAATCATAATTAAATACAAAGATCTTTTATTACTTGTACAAAGAGGATTAGGGTTCTATGAACATATAAATAGACCCATAATCTCGTCACAAAACACAGAGACAAATCATATAGAAAAATACAGAAAGAAAAAGAGAGATCGAGGGTTGTAATTCTTTTCAATAGTGGATTTTGGCTTGGTTGATCATTCAGCCACCCGTGGACGTTTCTCTGGTCATCGGAGTTTTACCTCGTAAAACTTGCGTCCGATTTTTCCTTCTCTCTCTTTGAAATCACAACTAAAATCCAATTCTTGTTGACTTTTTCATACATCCAGAAACCGGTGTCAACATATATAAACTAGAAAAAATATTTTTAAAATGAGAATTTGTAAATTTATTCATTTATTTTGAGTATAAAGTTATGAAAAAGATTTTAAGTATTTTTTTTACAATATCTTTTAATCCGGGACCAGATATTTTTTTGAAAGCTTTCATCATCGGTAGAGTTTGAGTCGCTGACCTGAGAGACATTTGCCCAAACTACTAGCTCGTCTATCTACTATATGAGTTATGCCACTGTCGGCAAATTTTGTGTATCTAAGAATAGAGAATATGTAATTAAATTGAGATTTCATTAAATGCACAAGTTGGCATATGAAAAACATTAAACAATCTTTTATATGTGATTGCATAAACAAGCCATGAACATTTAAAATTAGTATTCTAAACGGCTGTCTTCAAGTATGTTTGATTGGACTTTTGAAAAACCTATATTTGTAGAAAGTCTATTTGTAATAGATCTATTAGAAATTGAGCTTTTGAAAAAAAAATTATTTAGTTGATAGACTTTTTTTTTTAAAAAAAAATCTATTTGAAGAAACTCCTCTGCATGAGCTTTTGTCATGTAGAAGTTTAAACTCTACTAGTCTCTACTGAATTTAAAACAGACAATATTAAAAGCTCAACAAAACAACTCTACAAAATTCAAATAGAGATGTATACATCTTTTGAGGTGGTCAAATGCCCATCAATTATAGCTAAAGTTTATAATTAATAAAATAAAATTTTGTTTTAAAGTAGAAATAAGTAATTTTTTTTTAAAAAATGTAGAAATAAGTAGGGTTGGGCACGGTTTGGTTCGGTTCGGTTTTACCAAAACCGAACCGAACAGAAAATATTTCGGTTCATCCAAAATTAAACCGGTTTAAACCAAATAAGAAATGGTAACCGAACTGAACTGATTTGATTTTAACCGGTTCGGTTCGGTTCGATTCGGTTCGGTTCATTTCAGTTTTGGACCTAATGGGCCTTATTGATTTGATGGGCTTAATGAGTTCTTTTTAATATGTTTGTAAATTTGATGGATTGTTGGATTCTAATTTTGGGCCAGAGTTTTAATATTTTTAATAGCCTAAGATCCAAGCCCAAAATAAAAAATGAAATCAAACCTAACTAATAATAATGAAAGAAAAGGTAAAGAAGTTTGTTAGGGTTTTTTTTAGTTATACTTATATAGATGGTTTAAGCGGTTCAAACCGGTTTTTAGGAAACCAAACCGGTTTTTAGGAAACCAAACCGGTTTGAACCGAATTTTTTTCTGTTTTCAATTTTTGAAACCGGTTTAAACCGAATTCATTTGATGAACCAAACCGAACACCCTTTTTTTGGTTCGGTTCGGTTCGGTTCGGAACTTAATGCCCACCCCTACAAAATAAGTCATTTCATGAAACCAACAATATGTTCGTCCTATAATCGTTTTTTAGTTGATGTTTTTTGAAAAGAAAAATGAAAATGAAAACAGTGTTTTTTGTTCAGTTTCGAAATCCGAAAACACGTCTGGTAGCATATACTAAAATCCATATTTTAAAAATAAAAACGAGAAAAACTCGTCGGGTAGACTAACTGAAAACTATCGAAAATTGAAATATCAACTTTTATATCTTGTTTAATATTATAACAATTATAAACAAAAAGATTAAATAATTAACCAATATAAAAATTATATTGTAATTTGTAAATTAAACAAAATTAACACATCAGAAATTACTTAAAAAAATAATTAATCAATTAATCATAACTAAACTCTGAAATTATAAATAAGTATTATTTTAATAAATATAAATAACATTAAAATATATATTTAAAAAAATAAAAAAGAAGGAAAAAAAAAAGAAACCATATCGGAGAAGTAGTAGAAAAGAAGAAAAAGAATGGAAGAAGATCAGAGAAGAGGAAGATGATTGGAGAAGAAGAAGGCTCGGAGAATGAGAAGTAGAGGATCGAAGAAGAAGAGGACCGGAGAAGAAGAAGAAAAAGATGCATCGGAGAAGAAGAAGAAGAAGAAAAGGATCGGTAAAGAAGAAGATGATGATCAGAGAAGAAGAAGATGATGATCAGAGAAGAAGAAGAAGAAAAGAAAAGAAGACTTGATGAATGATGATGATGTAGATTTCCACGTTTTTTTAGATAACAAACAATTTTTTTTTAAATTAATGTTAATTTAAAAAACAAAAACAAAAATAAAACAAAACAAATATTTTGTGTTTTTTTTTAATATTTCACTATTAAATTGTTTTTGTTTTTGTTTTTTTTTTTTTAATTTTTTGTTTTTTTTTTAATTTTTTGATTTTTGAAAATAAAATGAAACCGGTTAACGAACACGAATTCAAAATCATTTTTGGAAGATAAAAACAAAAACGGACGGAAAAACAAATGCAAGACGGGGCATAATGCATTAAGTCTGGAAAACCGAAGAAGAGTAAAATAAAAGCCTCCTTCTTTTATGCGGTAGGCTTTGATTAAGCATTGCACTTGTACATCAACTAGTTGAATTTTAAGACAATAAATCCAGAAATTGAGCATGTAAATTACATTAACTGTTTGATATTCCCCACTTGAGATTTCTTACACAACTTTGAGTATTAATATAAGCTCATGATATATTTCCTTACAGCTTTCTAATTGATTAGCACCTTCTTCTTTTTTTTTTCTTTTTAATTAAAATAAAGTCTAATAATGTGTATAAAGAATAGATATCTATTTGAGAAACAAAGGATATATATATATATATATATATATCCAATTAGCTATATCTCATTTTAGATTGTTTGGCACCGGTACTTTTTTCTCAATTTTTTTTAGTGTTCCAATTATTCAATCTCAAGAAAAAAAAACATAAATATGTTTTTTTAAATATTATAATAATTAGGGGTTTGGAGAGGGGGAAAATCTCGAATCCACAAACTTAGTGTCGTGGGGGTGAGAGAAATATCGCGAGTTCAAAAATTAAATGATACTATTTGGAGGTGGATTTTCAACATTATCTCTATTTTAAAAAATTATGTTTAAAAGGCACATAAAATGAGTATCTTCCAAAAATACCCCTAGTTTACCTCCACGTTAGCTTTTGTAATTTAGTTTTCTTAATTTTTTTTTACTTTCCACTTTACAGAGACAAAGCTGTGAGAGTAGAAAGAGAATGTCCCGTTCAAACTCATGCGACCACTCAAACGGCGACGGCGATGGTGACGGTGGACCACGAATAGGATTACGACGACTTTGATAACCTTTTCCACGACCAGCGACGACTGTAGCGAGTTTCGATTTTGGTAACAAATGAGGTATGTAACAATTTTCAAACCATTTTGAAGTTAGATTTGATTGTGTTTTGTTGGGGTATTAATTTGATTTGTATTGTTGAAGTGTTAGATTTATATCCTAGGGTTTGATTTTGTAAGATTTAGGGTTTGAAATTGGGATTTTTTTATTGGGGAAGAAGATGAACAGTAATTGTTTAAGAGACTTAGGTTAGTTTCCGAGACTTTTGTCCAAGACTTTTGAATAAGCCATTAGTTTCGTAGTCTTTTATAACATGTTCCAAGACTTTTGAAATACTTTCCGAGACTTTTGAATAGGCTATTAGTTTCCGAGTATTTTTTAACAAGTTTCGAGACTTTTGAAATACTATAGGCTATTAGTTTCTGAATCTTTTATAACATGTTCCGAGACTTTTGAATACTTTCCGAGACTTTTGAATAAGCTATTAGTTTTTGAGTCTTTTATGACATGTTCAGAGACTTTTTTCCGAGACTTTAGAATATACTATTAGTTTTCGAGTCTTATATAATATGTTTTGGGGTTTATGCCCTAAAGATGTAAATTGTAAATAGATTTATGAAATAAATAAAAGAAATGTTCAATTCATTCTTGTTGTGTTGTTTATTTTATAACTTGTGTATATATTTAACATCCAAGATTGCCGGATGTAATCTCGAACTGTGTATATGAGTGTCATCCCTCATATACGGATGGATACAGTAAGAGTTGTGCAATCTAAAGAGTCCATAGATAGCAAATAAAGCTGAGTATTTTATTTGTGGTTAATCTATAGTTGCGGTCCATTCCGTAATGTACGGTGATTCTACCCTGAATCATTCATTTGGAGATATAAGAATGGAGGCACCTTGTATGATATGATCATATAGGACTGGGCCATGATCTATATGAATCTCTTACTAAGATTTGTTTACCGATGAGATTCATAAATATCAACTAATGATGGCTATATATGGGTGATCTTAATCCTGAGCGATTTATCGACTCCTTCAGGTTAAATCGTGGTCTTTGATATACCCTGGGTGAGGTCAGATACATCTCTTGATCAATATACTCCGTATGTTGGGATTGCGGTTTGGCTTTTGGCTGTGAATGTTTGTACACAATAGTAGAATTTGCGGTTTGGCTTGTGGCTGTGAAGGTTTGTACATAATAGTAGAATACACTCCTTCTTATGAGAAGTAGATGGTAGTTCCCTTAAGGGTTGATTCGGGGCTTGGACAATATGAGCTCTCTCTGATCACTCCTAAATGAGCACCGGCAATAGTACGGATCCGTGGGAGTAGTACAATGATAAATAAGATTCGTTCCACAAGGATTGATGAATTGATTACCACAATTGATTGATTAGAATACTATTTAGACAAACAAATATTTGATGATTCAATTATACTACTAACCCTAATTAACTATAAACTACTCCTAGAATGCAACTAATGAAACTTAACCAACAAGCAAACAAGTCAAAGTCACACATAAGAAAATGTTTGTATTGCTATTAGGAACTTAGGCTAAGACCTTGACTCGTGACACCCTCTATTAGTCTCTACTCTCTCTCGAGTAAGAGAGGCAACACTTATATGCACCAATAACCTATCTCTCGATGGTCATCCGAAATACACACAAGTTTATTAAGCTTAGTGGTTCACTAAGAGAGTTCTAGAGACTAGCCTTGAGTATTTCTACCTTACTAGACATCTATCATGCATTTCATCGAGCACGTTGTGTGCTTCTCCTCTCGGTACATTACACACCAACCAAATACACATCAAATGCTAGCTAGACACTCAATGTAAATTAAATCATGAAATACATATACATAAACAAAAGCAATATGAGTAAAGTGGTGGTCTTCATTAGTGAATCATAGTAAAGGTTTTATCTTGGCCTTAGCCAAGATGAGTTTAGTTCATAATGTAATGAATGGCTACAAAAGATGTGATTTTCATACAAGCCGTAAGCAAATATAAGTGCTAAATGAAAGAGAGAAAGGTTAAGAATAAACTAAGTGTAGTTGTCCTCTCTCTTGGTTGGTGGAATATGCTTGACTTGCTCATTCTCTTGATGCTCCCCTCTTTCTCCAAGGTTGTGTTTTTATAGTGTAAAATGGTGGAAAGGTTGGGTATTTAGTGTTTGGTATAGTGGATTTGAATTTTGGATGATGGATTAGAGGTTTGATGAAGTGATTTGGTGAAAGATTTGAGTGGAAGGTAAGGGATTTTAGTGAATGGTAGTGTTTTTGGGGTTTTTGATTGTAAAGGGAGGATTTGAAGCTTAGGGTCATGCAAGAGGTGTTCAGAATAGCTCAAGAAGGGGTATTTATATGTTTAGGAATGAGGCACGAAACCCTAGAAGTTCTGTTGAGTTGTACTGTTGCGTTGGTCGAGTGGCGCCTCACCAACGCAACACCACTGATCTTGTGCGCTGGTCGAGTGGCGCCTCACCAGCTCCAGCCTTGGCCTATGACTTCGGTTCTTCCGTTTTGGCCCCAACTTTTCTCAATTTTGCACTAGTACCCTAGGATTGCTAAAGGAACCTGCACAAGCTTAATACACCATTAAATACTCAATTTTTACTCAGGAACGAGTGCAATTGACAAGATATGGAGGCTACACCGAGTGTAGAAATGAGAGTTATCACTCTCATAATTCCGTGAGCAAATAGGATTTATTGTTCATTATAGAATCAACGGTATTTAAAAGATATATGTAAATAGGGGGTATAACGGACATTATGACCCATCTCTAATTATGAACTACTGTGGAGGATCACACCATATGTAGAAATGAGAGTTATCAAATACCCCCAAACCTATCTTTTGCTCGTCCCCGAGCAAAACCGAATCAAACAAAAAATGTTAAACTAACCTAATCTGAACTAAACTAAGAGAATACCATTTTCAATTTCAATTTCCACTGAGCCAACTAAATATGAGATGCGACATTGTCCGGCCCATATTGTAGTAAAGAGGGATGCCAAGACATGTAAACCAAGGTGCTACAACACTAGAGATTACAATTCCAGACTTCTTTGTGGAGTTAGATTCAAAAGCATCGAACACAAGAGTCATTAGATAACATTTCACCTTGACTCTAAGCCTTTCAAGTTTCCTCTCATTGTTTTTTCTTTTCACACTGAACCTAGGCTCGCTCATCAAACATATGCGAGTCGGAGTTTATGTACCAATTTTTTTTTCAAATTTACACGCATATGGAAAATTTGTAGGGACACTCATAGTTTCATGCAAATAAACCTCATGAATGAAATCAAACATTAAGAACTCTCTTGTTTTCAAGCTAGACCATTCCTAAAGATCAATTAGGACTTCTTTTTAGGTGCAAGTGAGGTTGATGATGGATGGTGATGGAGATGTCGGGTGGGTATGGTTTTATTGGTGAGACAATGATCACATTAGAGTCTTTTCCTTAATAACCTTTGTACATTCCCCTTTTTTTATCACCTAGACAATTTATTGACTTTCAAAGCTCATACATTTTAGTGGTTGCTTTACATTTAAGCAACCCTTTTACAATGGATTTTCAAGGCTCAACTTTTTTTTTTGAATAAAGTGGTGCAATTTTCACAATAAGCCTAAGTACACACTAATTTAATGCATTTTGGTACATTGCTCTTTGGGGCTTCCATCTTTCTTTCCTCACGACATGATCATTGTTATGGGAAGGTCAAAAGTCTAAGTCTAGTGTGGTGTAGATGTAACATGGGGTGGATATGGTGATTGGGTTTAGTGTGTGGGTTCACATTCTTTGGACATTTAGGCATACACAAGGTTTAGGAACGTGTTTGGGTAATTTTAAATGGCTATCACATATTGCCTACGTCATCTCTATAGCTACAAGTAAAGCAAGAAAACAAGGTAAATCATATGAGACCAACTTTTGAAAATTTGTTCTTTAATGCTCAATGCAATGAGAAGATGTCATTTTTCTCATTCAAAATATCTACATGATGAGTGTTTAGAGAGTAGAATTGAAATTCACTCTTGTGGACGCAATATTTAGGCAATGAAGCTCACTTGAGTAGTCTCCACTAATGATCTAGACATCTCAGACGCGCTACCTCATTCACTAATGCACAGTGAGTCCAATAAGATGTGTGTAAGTAATATGGTGCAGCTTTGGCAAACACGGCCCTAGAGTGATACATGACATACCAAAAATTTACTACAACGGCCCAGACCAAAAACATCTCAACAAGCAACCCTTATTGCTCAAAATTCTGCCTCAAAATTGGTAGAAATTTGACCCAAAAACATACAAGCATGTAAAAATTAAAAATTTAAAGATAAAGCACATGAAACAATCAAGCATGACATACAAGAGCCAAAAGCTGGCTATCGAATTGTTGTACCCCCAAACCTAAACGAAACATTGTCCTCAATGTTTGCACAAATGAAATGAATGAACAATGTAAGCTTAGAAGCGGGAAAGAGGCCAAACGAAACACCACATAAAAAGCAACCATCACGAAAACCTAAAAGCTAAGCACAATACAACTCCGCAAATATAACTTAAACAAAAGATAAATGAGAGACATAAAATAAATATGAATGAGATAAAGTATAATAAGTGAGAAAAATTCCAACTTAAATGCAATAATAAAGAAAATCCATCAAATAAACATCCTAAAAAGATAAAAACAAAAGTGCTAAAACGATAATAAAAGCAACACGATTGTAGCAACTGGTGGCATGAAACAGTCTTCAGGTCAATCCTTGAACATGGGGTTCTTGCCCTTCCGTCCCCTCTCAAGGTCTTCAACTGACATGTAGTCGGGCATATAATCACCGACTGAAAACCCCTGGTCATAGGAACGTGGAGGTAGATGTGGTTGTGGTCGTTGACGCCGCTCTCTTCCTCTGATAAGTCCGGAGGCCCAACTGCTGCCTTATGTCGGCATTGTATGTTCTGATATCCTCAATCTTGGCCTTGTAGTCTACTCGAAAATGATAAAATTGATGGGATAGGGTATCAATCTTGCCTTCAATGCGAGTCTGGACAGTCTGGCTCTCCCCGACCGCCTTCACCAACCACTCCAGGTTATCCATAATTTGGCTATTCTGCTCAAGACCCTCTGCATCCTCATCATCACCAGAAAGGCCATAGTCATAGTCTTCTTCCTCTGACCCCTCAGGTTCGGAGCCTCCTTCAGGAAAGGAAACTCCTCTTGGTCTCGTCCGCCTACTAGTTATGGCATTACTTACTGAGTCTGTCCAAGAACGGAGGTTTATAGGTCCTCTACCCTTAGTGGTGATCTCATCATCACCATACTCTAGAACCCCTGAATCCCTGCATAATTTTGTAATTAAGTACAGGAAAGGAATAGGCCTACTTGCAGTTTTTTTCTTTTTCCATTTAATTTCAATATCCCCTGCATCATAAATCTCTGCTTTAATGATCCTCCCAATGTCAATTGGTGCTGGGGTGATAAGAAAAGCTAGCAACTCGGCCTTCTTCATTGGGATCGAACTAACATGGAGCACGGGCTTGAGAGATGCCGAGATAAACATGCTCAAGATGGCCAGATCCTTTGATAACTCTGTATGCTTCAAGAGATGTTCTATGTCCCATAGAGTATCACCATTTCCTCTCAAAAGCCCCGCAGCTCTACTAGAGACCCGTCAAAGCTACGGTATCCCATAGGTATGGTGTCTTTGGGGACTGAAGTTGTGCCAAAATGAGTGTTAATGGTGTTCTCACTGATTTGCACTGCAACCCCTCGCACCACGACCATACTGTCGGTAAAGAAAACTTTTTGGACCATGCTGGCATAAAATATCTCACCAAGGTCGTATTTGCTGCAACCGGGTGCTACACAAATGTCTCCCACCTTCTGTCTTGAATTAACCTAGGTAAAGAGGTGTCCATAAGGTCGGCCAATTGGATACCCCGTTCCATAATTACCGCTGTTTGTCGGAGTTTATGAAGTCTTCTGTGGTAGTCTTTATTCTCAATAATTGGCTCTGACTCTGTGGCTTGCCGTTTTCTGCCTCTAGAGGTACCTGTGGGAACTTGAGGTAATCCCCCTGCAGGAGCCCTTGATTTACCCATATCTAAACCCACACGGACAGAATTTCTGCTGAAAACTCGATAAACCAACCCCTAAAACGGCACACAAAATGGCATTTGGTGCAACCGGGCACCTCCACAAACACTTCAATATCCACAAAATCAAACACCACACCCCAAATTCCACAGTAAATTAACCAATACCCAAGAACAATGCCAAATTCACCACACAAAATAATTCGAGACCAATTTCACACCGACAAAGGCTCCAATAATGTGCAAAAATACAAATAGATAAAACCCAAGCAACAAATCATACAATTTCGGGCAATGCAAGTGTCTCAACTAGAAATCCCCAAATTAGAAACCCTAAGAAATAAAAATCCCAAATCTATGCCGTAGATTGTGTAGAAAGGAATTTGCATGCAAGATTGGTAGGAAAGTGATGAAAAACAAGAGGGTTTATATGAGGACTTACCAATTTTGTGCATGAGAGAGTGGAGAGGAAGAAGAGAGTGTTTCGAGTTGTATTTGAGAGAATGGACAACTGCTGCTCTCCGAGAGGATTTAATCCTCACGCACCTGACATGTGCGCTGGTCGAGCAGCGCCGATGTGCGCATGTGCACCAGTGCATATGGGTTTGGTGCCAAAACACTGTTATTCCACTAAATGGTTAGTCCAGCTTTTTGCTTGGGCACTGGTGGATCAGCGCCATACCAGCGCACGCCACCAGCGCAGCTCTCCAGGCGAGTGGTGTTGGTGGTGCGCATGTCCTGCGCCGCTCGAGTGGCGCCAAGCTTGTTTTCCTCTCCAATTGGTCTTCTAGTGACCATTTTGCCCATTTGAGTTCTCTTTTAGCAAAAAATTTTCCTGCACACTCATGAAACTCAACAAAGCACATCATTGCATGGTTTTAATACATTTGTTTTTTAACCTCTGAACCTAAATTATGCATTGTCCCTATTGCATCCAATTTTTTCAAAATAAGTTCACAATGCATGATCCATGCTTGGAAAGGGAAAAACTCAACGTTGCAGTAATAACAAACTCAAAGTAAAAACTAAATTTACGAAAGAAAAATGACCTAACTACTATTTACAATATGGTACCTCCATTTTGATGATTCCTCAAGTAGGTTCTTTAAGAAGAACCGTTTCCTTCTGCTCCTCCTCTCCCAATAGAGTTTAAGTATTTGCCCATTTACTTTGAACTTCTCATTTGCTCTATTTTCAATTTCCACGGTTCCATACGGAAACACTTGAGTGACGGTATAGGGTCCCGTCCACCGACTTTTGAGCTTCCCGGAAAATAAACGGAGTCTTGAGTTGAAAAGGAGAACTTGATTCCCCACTTGAAAGTTTCTCTCCACAATTCTTCTTTCATGCCACTTCTTCGTCTTCTCCTTGTATATCCGAGCATTCGCATATGCTTCAAGCCGAATCTCATCAAGTTCATTGAGTTGGAGCAATCTCTTCTCTCCTACCGCTTGCATATCAAAATTCAACTTTTTGATTGCTCAATATGCCTTGTGTTCGAGCTCAACCAGAAGGTGACATGCCTTACCATAGACAGGCTTATATGGAGACATGCCTAACGGGGTTTTAAATGTTGTCCTATACGCCCAAAAAGCATCATCAAGTTTCTTAGCCCAATCCTTTCGCCGGTTTCCCACCTTCTTCTCTAGAATGCTCTTGATCTACCTATTTGACACCTCCGCTTGACCATTTGCTTACGGATGGTAAGGGGTAGTGATCTGATGCTTCACACCATACTTATTCAATAAAGTTTCAAATAACTTGTTGTAAAAATGAGAGCCTCCATCACTAATGATCGCTATTGGAGTACCAAATCTTGTGAAGATGTTTTTTTTTAGGAATTTAGTGACCACATTGGCATCATTCTTGGGTGTGGCTATGGCTTCCACCCATTTCGACACGTAGTCAACCGCCACTAATAAATATTGGTTACCATAAGAGCTTGGAAATAGTCCCATGAAATCAACACCCCATACATAAAACAATTCCACTTCAAGCATTACATTTAGTGGCATCTCATTCCTCTTGCTAATATTTCCGGTCCTTTAGCACCAGTCACATGCTTCAACAAAACTTCATGCATCTCAAAATAATGTAGGCCAATAGAACCCGATTAGAGGACCTTCCTTGCGGTTCTAATTGCTCCAAAGTGACCCCACACTCCTTAGAGTGGCAATGCATAAGGATATCTCTCATCTCTTCCTCAGGTACACATCTTCGAATGAGTCCATCTCCATAAACCTGGAAAAAGAGTGGCTCATCCCATAAGTATGACTTTGCACCGGAAAGGAACTTCTTCCTTTGGTGGAAAGTCATCTCCACCGACATGATCTCACTTGCTAGATAATTCACAAAATTGATAAACCAATGAGTCATTAATTCTTGGATCACTAGTAGATGCTCATCCGAAAAGTGCTCATTGATGGGGTTTTAGGTTTCTATTTCTTCTCCCTTCTCTAGTCTTGAAAGGTGATCCGCCACCAAATTCTTCGATCCTTTTTTCTCGCGGATCTCAAAGTCAAACTCTTGAAGCAAGAGCACCCACCTTAGAAGCCGTGGCTTGGAGTCTTTCTTTCCCATTAAATACTTGATTGTCGCATGATCGGTGTACACAATCACTTTAGAGCCCACTAGATAGGACCAGAATTTATCAAAGGCAAACACAATGGCTAAAAGCTCATTTTCCGTGGTGGCATAGTTCACTTGAGCATCATTAAGAGTTTGGCTTGCATAGTAAATTACATGGAGCTTATTATCTTTTCTTTGCCCCAAAATGGCTCCCACCGCATGATCACTCACATCACATATGAGTTCGAACGGAAGGGCCCAATCGGGGGCCAACATGATAGGGGTGGATGTAAGCTTCTTCTTCAACTTTTCAAATGCGAGGAGGCAATCTTCATCAAAATTAAACGGGGTGTCTTTCACTAACAAGTTGCAAAGGGGCTTCGTGATTTTTGAGAAATCTTTGATGAAGCGTCTATAGAACCCGGCATGTCCAAGAAAGCTCCTAATGCCCTTGATTGACGTAGGAGAAGGTAGCTTCTCTATGACTTTTAATTTGGCTCTATCTACTTCAATCCCCTTGGATGAGATCTGATGGCCTAACACAATGCCCTATTTAACCATGAAATGACACTTCTCTCAATTTAGTACCAAATTGCAGTCTTCACACCATTGCAAAACTAATCCCAAGTTCTTCAAACAATTATCAAATGAGGATTTGAAAACCGAGAAGTCGTCCATGAACACTTCTATAAACCTCTCCACCATGTCCAAGAATATTGCCATCATGCACCGTTGGAAAGTGAGAGGTAAATTGCATAACCCAAATGGCATTCTTTTATATGCAAATGTGCCATAGGGACAAGTAAAAGTGGTATTCTCTTGGTCTTCGGGGGCGATAGGGATTTGGTTGTAGCCGGAATACCCATCAAAAAAAAAAATTGTAGTCATGACCGACCAACCTCTCCAACATTTGATCTATGAACGGGAGTGGGAAATGGTCCTTCCGAGTGACGGTTCTTTGAGGAATCAATTCATTGTTGTCATTTGGAACCACCATCATTCCTCCTTTATTTGGGACTACTTGCACCGGACTAACCCATTTACTATCCAAAATTGGATAGATGATGCCTGTATCTAGTAGTTTCAAGACCTCCACTTTAACTACTTCTTACATGTTGGGATTTAGCCTTCTTTGATGCTCCACCGATAACTTGTGACCTTCTTCTATTA
Source organism: Dipteronia dyeriana (assembly GCA_032871835.1). NCBI lineage: Eukaryota > Viridiplantae > Streptophyta > Magnoliopsida > Sapindales > Sapindaceae > Dipteronia > Dipteronia dyeriana. The sequence continues at coordinate 13,838,418 of CM065295.1, forward strand.
GTATTTTATGCATGTACAAAGTCGGACTAATACCTCTTATATCTGAGATGGACCATCCAATTGCTCTCTTGTGATCTCTTAAGACTCTTAGCAACTTCTTTTCTTCGAGTCTTGTCAAAGAATCAGAAATGATGACCGGAAGTTATGGGGATTCCTTTAAAAAGGCATACCTCAAGTGAGATGGTAGTTGCTTTAACTCTAGTTGAGGCAGTTCCTCAATGGACGGGGGTAGCTTTGGCTTCCCAACTCTGAGTTCTTCAAAATGGTTATTATTTCTTAAACTCTTCAAGGGTAGGGAGCTCAAGTGCAAGGCACACTCTGCTATGTCCGCGTTCGTATCATCTTCACTTGCACCATGCATAATGCAAGCCTCTAGGGGCTCCTTAGGATTCTCTTTTTGCAAATACTCTTGAATCATGAGATCCACCACTTCAATTCTTGAACAACTCTCGGCCTCTCTAAGCATTTTCATAGCTTTCCTCAAATCAAATTCAACATTGTCTTCCCCAACCCGTAAAGTCATTTTGTCATCTTTCAAATCAATCAAAGCCCCCACCGTTTTTAAGAATGGTCTTCCCAAAAGCAACGTAGTTTCAACTTCTTCCTTCATCTCAAGGATAACAAAGTTTACGGGGAAGTACAAACTCTCCACTTTTTCTAGTACATCTTCCAAGACCCCTCTAGGGTATTTGAGTGACCGATCTTCCAATTGAAGTGTTATGTGTGTTGGTTTCACCTCTTCAACATTTAACTTTTCATACACCGAAAAGGGCATCAAATTGATACTTGCTCTAGAGTCGATCAATGTCTTTCCGAACTCCGATATGCCAATGGTGCATGGAATGGTGAATTTCTCGGGATCTTGCAATTTTAGAGGCAACTTGTTTTGTAGTATTGCACTACATTCTTCATTTAGAGGCATCATTTCACAATCCTCCAATTTCTTCTTGTTCGCCAAGAGTTCTTTCAAAAACTTGGTATACTTGGGCATTTGTGCTAAGGCTTCGGTGAATGAGATATTGATGTGAAGCTTCTTGAAAATTTCCTAGAATTTGGCAAAATGTTGGGCATCATATGCCTTCACTTGTGGTGGTGAAGGTAAATCATGAGAAGTATTTGGGAGCACATTAACTTGGTTCTCCTCCACCGATGGGTCTTCAAACATCTCATTGTCTTCAACAATAACTTCTTGTCCTTTCCCAAAGTCTTTAGGAAGCTCAACTTCCTTACCACTTCTCAAATTGATTGCCTTGCATTGCTCATTGGGATTAATCACCGTGTCGCTTGGCAAGGTTCCTTGTTGGCGAACTTGAGACTCTCTAGCCAATTGCCTAATTTGAGCTTCGAGATTTTGAATTGCGGCTTGTGAATGTTGTGCAATGTGATCAACTTTGGTATCGAGTTTCTTCAATGCCAAGTCTTGGGTCTTCATCAGATTGTCAGGCTTAACCATGTACTTGGACACAAGTCTTCAATTGTCGGCTTTCTCTCGATTAGATGTTGGTGGGGTTGATTTTGGAGGTGGGGTTGTTGATTAGAAGGGGCTTGTTGTGGTATGGTAAATCTGGGTGGTTTGAAAGTTGATTGGTGTTGTTGGGGTTGTAGGTTGTCTTTCCATGAGAAGTTAGGGTGATTTCTCCACCCGGGATTGTAGGTGTTGGAATAAGGGTTATTGTTTGGGTTAGGGTTTTGGTTGTTGGAGTTGTGGTAGGGAAATTTTTTATTGTAGTTCACAAAGGAAACTTGTTCTGTGGGTCCGTTTGCAAATGGGTTTCCGGCTTGGCAATCTACACTTGCATGAGGCCCCGAACACCAATCACAATTCACCATATTCACTTGGGCTGTACTAGAGCTTGCCAACTTGCTAATTTTGTTGGACAATCAACTGCCACCATGCCGGGTGCATTCCTTGGTACCTTTCGGTCATCCCCTCAATAGCTATTTGCAATTGACATTTCTTCAATTAAGTCATAAGCTGCATCCATCGACTTGTTCATCAAAGAACCACCAGCAGAAGCATCCACAAATTGACAAGTGGATAAGTTCATACCCCGATAGAATTTCTCTACAATTGACCGTTTCGGTCTCCCATGACATGGACATGGACATTTCCTTAAAAACTCTTTGTATCTCTTCCATGCTTCATACAAAGATTCCGATTCAAATTGGGAGAATTCATGAATTTCATTCATCAATTGTGTCACCTTTCCGGGAGGGAAGTACTTGCTTAAGAATGCTTGGGCCAACTCATCTCAATTAATAATCTATCCTGGTGCCAATGAATCATACCAAGCCTTAGCTCGGTCCTTCAATGAAAAAGGGAAGATTCTCAACCGAATTGCATTGTCCGTAGCCCCGTTGATCTTGAATGTTGAGCAAATTTGATCAGAATTCCTCAAATGCCCGTTGGGGTCGTCACTTGGTAAACCACCAAATTGTCCCATCATTGTCAATTGTAAGTTCCTCAGTTTTTGATTGGCTCATTTCGTTGACAACCACATTTAGGGATTAATGTGTAAGGGTAGTTTAAGCAATCATTGCTCAAGACCCAGCTCAAGCTCCAGAAGGTAAATCACTTGCTTAACCTTTTCTGAAGAGTTTTTAGTGCACACACACACTTTCATGCATGTCTTTGATCATCTTGCATGAATGCTTAATTGCCTTAATTGTGTGCCTCTTTGCAATAAATCTTGCTTGGGTGTTTGTTGCATTTAGTTTGCCCTTAGAAGAGGATTTTCCTCTTGACCGTGGCCGGGACCGCTCCTTGTGCATTTCCTCTGCCGCGGTATGTACAACGGTGTTCTCCAAGCGGTGCAAGCTGCTTCTACCGCGGCCTGTGCACGTTGCATGCACAACGGTCTCCCAACCAGAGTTTCACAGTGATGCATCGCTTGATCTACCGCATTCAGGACATTGCCTGTACCGCAGTCCAGACAGCGGAGATTCCCAGGCGATGCACCGCTCGCTCTACCGCGGTCTGGACACTTGCCTAGGCCGCGGTACGCACAGAGTTCATGACGGGAATCAGTTGCCCTTTATCCAAAACGATGTCATTTCGTGTAGGGCACATTATATATATATTCTCTTCTCTTCTCTTTGTCAAGTGTGAGTCCAAGAAGCCATTTTTACTCACCAAACTTTTCTTGAGAGAGAAATTGACTCCAAGAGAGAGAGCTCCCACAAAATTCATTTTGATTAAACCAAACTCCAATCCATGAGCATCTAGCTTCTTCTTGCATCTTCCAAGCATGGATTGTTCTTGTTTTCATTGACTAGGTAATCTCTACATGACATAGAATTAATTGTTTCATTACTAGGCTATGTTTACCTAGAAAAAGCATTAATTACTCATTAATCATATGATTTTAAGCTTTATTGCATTTATAACATGCTTGTGTTGTTGATTGTTGGTTGAGATTTATATTTTGTGATAGCTAGGGTTTGTGACCATTTTGCCCTTCTAGCTAAATGTCTATGCTTTGGGTTTAGATATTGTTTAGGACTCATTGATTGTATTTTGTGATTGCATTATAGTCCTTGCCATGCTTAATGACAACTTGTGTTGATATGGCTTTTGTGATAGCTAGCATTTAGGTCATTGTTGCCTCTAGCTAATTAGGTCATATTAATTGCAGTTTGATGATTGCATTATTGACCATGTCATGCTTAATGACAACATATGTTGAAATGACTTTGTTTGATAACTAGGAAATATTGTTGCATAACTATATCTAGTTAAGTCTTCATGAACATTCATTTAGACATAGATATCTAGGAATTGTACTTAGTGACATTCTTAAATTCCTAGATAAGCATTTAGTGTTGCCTAGCATTACTTGCTTGTTTGAATATTTTATCATATTCACTTAGGTTGTGTTTGACTCTTCATTGAGGTTAAGTCTTGTGGCTTCGGTGTGAAGTTGCACAAGCAAGGAAAGTCTTACAACCAAGGGTGGGTTGACAAGCAATTGGTCGGGTGCCACTGTAAAAGGCCCAAGGGGGTAGAGTATGAGGCGTGCACTCCAAGAGTAGTGTATCAGGGGATATCACTAGGGACCGAGCCAAGAGTGGTGAGTGGCGGTGTCCATAGCCTGAGGTTGTCTAGAGTGAGAGTCCGAGAATCACTTGAGGGTGTAACCTTTTATTCATATAGTGGATTTCTGTGACCGAGTGTGGCGCACTTAACAGCCGGTGGTTTTTCCCATTTGGAGGGTTTCCACGTAAACATCAAGTGTTATTTATATTTCCGCACTTTATACTTGATGTTGTATGTTTGTTTTATTGGGTGAATTTTGAATATCGACTAATCAAGAAAAATTGGTAATTAACTTGATTTAAACCTATTCACCCCCACCCCCCCCCCCCCCCCCCCCCCCTCTCTAGGTATAGACACACACGTTCTTAGGGAAATTTTCAATTGTCAACATTTGAAAGACATGAGATTTGATCTCAAAGTTGTTCGCGGCTATCATTGAGAGTTAAATTGGTGATACGTTTGAATCTGCCATTGGCATCACCTAATCTTTCATGTCTCTATCATCTTCTCCATTTTGCTTATTTTGCCCTCCTTAGGCTGCAGCTAGTATGGGATCTTGATCCCCCACTTCGTCTTCCATTGCTAGCTTTCGAATCATTCTATTTCTCCGGGCCGTTCCCTCAATATTCGGATCGAACCTTAAATCCTGTAAATTGTTACTCCTTGTACTATGGTTCATACAAGAGCAACTGTCTACAATGCACAAGAAAATGAACACAAAGTAAAAAGTCTAAATTAGTAATGAATCAACTAGTAGTGATATCAATAAATCGCTCAATCCCCAGCAACGACGCCAAAAATTGATCACTCTTAAATGAGCACCCATAATAGTACGGAGCCATGAGAGTAGTACAATGATAAATAAGATTCGTTCCACGAGGATTGATGAATTGATTACCACAATTGATTGATTAGACTACTATTAAGACAAGCAAATATTTGATGATTCAATTATACTACTAACACTAATTAACTATAAACTACTTCTAGAATGCAACTAATGAAACTTAACCAACAAGCAAACAAGTCAAAGTCACACACAAGCAAATGTTTGTATTGCTATTAGGAACTTAGGCTAAGACCTTGAATCCACCTAACCAATCATCACCAATTTATAGACACACCATTATGAATAAATTATGCAAATGTGAATGTAGACTCGTGACACCCTCTATTAGTCTCTACTCTCTCTCGAGTAAGAGAGGCAACACTTATATGCACCAATAACCTATCTCTCGATGGTCATCCGAAATACACACAAGTTTATTAAGCTTAGTGGTTCACTAAGAGAGTTCTAGAGACTAGCCTTGAGTATTTCTACCTTACTAGACATCTATCATGCATTTCATCGAGCACGTTGTGTGCTTCTCCTCTCGGTACATTACACACCAACCAAATACACATCAAATGCTAGCTAGACACTCAATGTAAATTAAATCATGAAATACATATACATAAACAAAAGCAATATGAGTAAAGTGGTGGTCTTCATTAGTGAATCATAGTAAAGGTTTTATCTTGGCCTTAGCCAAGATGAGTTTAGTTCATAATGTAATGAATGGCTACAAAAGATGTGATTTTCATACAAGCCGTAAGCAAATATAAGTGCTAAATGAAAGAGAGAAAGGTTAAGAATAAACTAAGTGTAGTTGTCCTCTCTCTTGGTTGGTGGAATATGCTTGACTTGCTCATTCTCTTGATGCTCCCCTCTTTCTCCAAGGTTGTGTTTTTATAGTGTAAAATGGTGGAAAGGTTGGGTATTTAGTGTTTGGTATAGTGGATTTGAATTTTGGATGATGGATTAGAGGTTTGATGAAGTGATTTGGTGAAAGATTTGAGTGGAAGGTAAGGGATTTTAGTGAATGGTAGTGTTTTTGGGGTTTTTGATTGTAAAGGGAGGATTTGAAGCTTAGGGTCATGCAAGAGGTGTTCAGAATAGCTCAAGAAGGGGTATTTATATGTTTAGGAATGAGGCACGAAACCCTAGAAGTTCTGTTGAGTTGTACTGTTGCGTTGGTCGAGTGGCGCCTCACCAACGCAACACCACTGATCTTGTGCGCTGGTCGAGTGGCGCCTCACCAGCTCCAGCCTTGGCCTATGACTTCGGTTCTTCCGTTTTGGCCCCAACTTTTCTCAATTTTGCACTAGTACCCTAGGATTGCTAAAGGAACCTGCACAAGCTTAATACACCATTAAATACTTAATTTTTACTCAGGAACGAGTGCAATTGACAAGATATGGAGGCTACACCGAGTGTAGAAATGGGAGTTATCACTCTCATAATTCCGTGAGCAAATAGGATTTATTGTTCATTATAGAATCAACGGTATTTAAAAGATATATGTAAATAGGGGGTATAACGGACATTATGACCCATCTCTAATTATGAACTACTGTGGAGGATCACACCATATGTAATAGCTATATCGATGTACACCGAGTTGTATCGGTCTGTGTAAAAGCATCTCCAGTTGAGAGAGTGCAACTTCGGGTTTTTAGTGGAATAACACCGAAGTTAATAATCAAGGAATATTAATTAAAGAGTTTAGTTAATGATTCTGAGGATTATTGGAGCTCAAAATACTGTGGGTCCATTAGGTCCCCTTGCTAGCCCGATCGATTTAGGTAACAAGGGTCACGGTTAACTAATTGGATTGTCTAATTTGTTGTGTTACGAAAGTGACACGTGTTTATTCGGGAATTAATTGAATAATGAGATTATTTAATTACTGAATGTTAATAGTTAAATTAATTAAATAATTATATTATTTAGTTATATTGAAAATTATGAATTATTAATTAACTATTAATTGGAGGGTGTTAGTTGATATGTGGATTTAGGTGAAGATAAAATAATAAGATTATTTTATTTTTACTAAATCATTTATCTAAGTATTTGAATTTAAATTTAAATTTAAAATACTTATTATCACTTTTAATAAATTAGATATATTTGAAAATTATAATTAAAAGATACATATCAATTAATAACACAAGAGATTGCTTTTGATATAAATTAGTGTGTGGACATATATAAATTTTTGTATAGGATACAAACAATTTTATATATATACAACAGAGAGAAAGAATTTGGGTTGACAATAACATTAAAAAAAAACCCACAGCAATATTTTTTTTTGGCAAGGAATTTGGTCCGTGAAACAAGACATAAAAAAACAAAAGATATATATATATATATATATATATCAAATATAAATGCAAGTGGAGGCTTGAGGCAAAGATTTAGGCAAAAGTTGATTTGTTTTTTTGGTGTGTGCCTAATACACGCGCAAAAAAAAAACAAGCACAAGTTTTGCATGAGATATAATTTATGTATGTGTGAAATCAATACATCAAATTGAGAAGAAAGAGTTTCTTCAAGTATTTCTCTACATCCTTCATTCAATTTCCTGAGACTGTGACGCGTTCACATGCAGTTACCAGTTCTGGGAGATAGCGAGGAAGATCGAATGGTTCAGACAGAAACATATCGTAAAGTGAAGGAGTCTCCAAACATTGATAAGAGTGGTTCAGACAGGAGCATATCATAAAGTGAAGGGGCCTCCAAACGTTGGTAAGATTTTCTTCTTCTGATTATATTGATTACAATTTCTTGTGTTTACATATTGTATGTATTAGTTCCGAAAAATAATTACTATCCCAAGTTTACTAGTCCTAGATACCGATTATGATCTGTATTAAAAAATTTAAATCCTAGTTCCGCTACGTAATCGGTGAACGGGGTTCCAACAATTGATATCGGAGCCAAATTAATTTTTGGAACAGGAAATTGTTTTCGATGCTCCTGTATGTATGAATGTGTAGGCGTGTATGAATGTTTATAATTAAATTGTTTAATTTAAACATGGTTGATCTTAATTTTTTATGGTACTGTGGATTTAGGGTTTATGGGTTGTATAATTTTTATTTTATTTATTTTTACTATTATTGTATTGTAAATAAGTATAATTGTAACCTGTAAACGAAGAACTGGAAACGCGCGCGACGGCGGTTTTGTTCACCGGACACTGTTCACGACTGGTACTGTTCACAGCGGGGTACTGGTCACGGTAGCACTGTTCACGCGGTACTGTTCATGCACGGTTCTGTTGGAAAGTGTTGCCTTGTGCGTTCCGTGCAGATTTCCCATTTCGGATTCATGAGATGAATCAGAGTGACCTGAAGAGTCTAAAATATTTCTGAAGTTACAAGAAGACCGATGAAAGCCTTGGGAAATTTTTTATCATTTTAGATTTCAATTTTTTAGGTTAAATAATCCACAATACTCGATCAATTCATGTATGCTTTATAGTATATGATGATAAAAGCATTGTTATGCATACGTATGTCATTTAGATTAGATGTGCAGACACAAATATATTTGATATGTCATACATGCATCATAGCCTGATTTTTTATGTATTTTTTTTAATGTGATTAAAATGGACAATATACATAAATGGCTACGAATAATGAGATTAGTTTTTTAATAGTTAAAAAATTTGGTAATTCTCATTAATATTAATCTAGTTATTAAAATGTTTAATAAATTAGATTAATAGGGTCATTTATTAGGATTAATTTGATTAATAACCTAATAATAAATGGTCCGAATAAATTGTTAGGGTTTTAATAGTTAAAACTTGGTAAACATTAACATAATAATCTGACCTTAGTAAATAGTTTACAAAGGATTAGATTATTCATTAATAGATTAGATTTTTAATTGTTAAAAATAATTAATAATTTATTAGTTAATTAGAATTTGGTTCTAATAAGTTAATACGCTAGATAACTTGATTATAGTTAGTCGTTTAATCCTGTAGAGTCTAGGTGCATTAACGGTCAACAGAAAACCCTAATTTTAAAATAGTGAGTGGGAGAGGGATATACTATATATATATATCCCGCAGTCTCCATTATTAGTTCAACACTGTGAGATCCGAGTGGGGCCTCGTGACGGCTTTGCTCTCGTCCTCCCTAAGTAGGGTTTCCACAAAGGTCAATACCAAAGTTGACTTCCTAACGGATAGAATTTCTGAGGGTATTTTGGGATTGACCGACCTTAAGGCTGCAATTCTCGAGTTAAGCTCGTGAGATCTGAAATGGTGGGTTACACTCATGAAGGTTTTGATTAAGTTTGTTAATTAAAAATCTGACTGAATGAACGATGGTTAAGTGATATGGAATAAGAGTTATTCTAGAATATCATTTGATTGAGAATGTCTCGGTCCAACGTGCAAAGACTTGACCGACCCTAAGGCGGCACTTCTTTGTGGTATGTTCGATTGTCGTGGTATAGCAACTAGTTTTATGGTGGTCTAGTTCATTAAACATGTTCATGCATCATGTTTAAATTTATGACAAAGCACCCGCACTTGTTTTAAATAATTGACTGAATGAATGTTTTATTTATTTCAGCAATAATGTCTTCTGTATTACTTCAAATTCTCTCAAACGATAAATTAACTGATGATAACTACACTAAGTGGAAACTTAACATTAATGCAATTTTGGTCACCAAAGGCCTCAAGTTTGTGCTTACGGAGGAATGTCCTCTAGTGCCTGCTGCTAATGCCACACGAACTGTTCGTGAGGCATACCAGCGATGGGTCTCATCTGATGAGAAGGCACGAACATATCTGTTGGCTTTAATGACAGGCCTGCTTGTCACAAAGCACGAAAAAATGACTTCAGCATTCAAAATCATGGAGTCATTACAAGCTATGTTTGAGCAGCCCTCCGAGTAAAAGCGACACAAATTTGTTCGTTCCGTTATGCTCGCTCGTATGAAGGAAGGTAAGTCAGTTCGGGAATGTGTCCTGAGCATGATGTCCTACTTCAACATGGCAGAATTCAATGGCGGGGCCATTGACGAACCCAGTCAAGTGAGCATCATACTGACGACTCTTTCGAAGAGTTTCAATCGGCTTAAGAGTAACTACGAGATGAACAAGTTAAGGTTCAATCTCAAACAGTTGCTCAAAGAGCTCACTACCTTTGAGTCCTTGACTGAGGATAACAAGGGTAAGACCGGTGAGGTAAATGTTGCCGAATCATCTTCCTCCAATAATAAAAAGAGGAAGAGGTTTGCTGGGAAGGCGAATGGTAAGCCTTAACCCAAGAAAGTCCAAAGAAAGAAGAAGTCCAAGAAGGGTAAATACGATTTACTTTTTCTTGAGTCATGTATAGTTGAAGATGATTCTTCGCCCTGGATAGTTGATTTAGGGGCCACTAACCATGTTTGTTCTTCTTTACAATTGACTGATTCTTGGACACAACTAGATGAGCAAACCTTCTCAATGCGTGTAGGGTCAGGGATGTCGTGTCGGCACGAGCAGTGGGCGTAATTAGATTACTTTTTTGTAATAATTATATATTATAGGACAATGTATTTTATATTCCTGGATTTACACGGAAATTGATTTCCGTTTCTAAGTTGTTAGAACAAAAATATTCTGTTTCTTTTAATAATAAGTCTGTTATTATTGGAAAGAATGGTCTGAATATTTATTCAGAAATTAATGAAAACAATTTGTATGTGTTAAGACTATTAATACATACTACACTGCTCAACACCGAAATGTTTAAGGTTGAAAAAACTAAAACTAAATGACATAAGATTTCTCCAGATAGTGACACGTATCTCTGGCATCTAAGACTTGGTCATATCAACCTTGATCGGATAGACAGATTAGTAAAAAGTGGACTTTTAAGTAAGATAAAGGTTGACACCTTACCTGTCTACGAATCTTGTCTGGAAGGTAAGATGACTAAGAGACCTTTTATTGGAAAAGAGTTTAGAGCTAAAGAACCGTTAGAGCTTCTAAGTACAGATGTTTGCGGACCAATGAATGTTAAAGCTAGGGGTGGTTATGAGTATTATGTAACCTTTATAAATGACTACTCAAGATACAGATACGTCTACCTGATGCAACGAAAGTCGGAAACATTTGAAAAGTTTAAAGAATTCCAAGCTAAAGTTGAGAATCAATTAGGTGGGACTATCAAATCACTACGATTGGATCGTGGAGGTGAGTACCTTGAACAAGAGTTTAAAGACTTCGTAGTTGAGTATGGGATAGTTTCCCAACTCACAACTCCCTGTACACCTCAGCAAAATAGTGTAGCGGAGAGGAGAAATAGAACCCTGATGGAAATGGTGAGATCTATGATTAGTTTCTCATCATTATCGAATTCCTGCTAAGGATATGCGTTACAAATAACGGCATACATTTTGAATGTAGTGTCATCCAAATATGTTCCTAAGGCTTCCATAAAGTTGTGGAATAGTCGTAAAGCTAGTTTACAATATTTTTGCATATAGGGGTGTCCAACACATGTGCTGAAGAACAAAACTAGAAAGATAGACTCCAAATCTGTTGTCTGTTTGTTTGTAGGATACTCCAAGGAGACCAGAGGTGGACACTTCTATAGTCTTGAAGATAACAAAGTATTTGTATCGACAAATGCAATGTTTCTTGAGGACAATTATATTAGTGACCATAAACCTTGTTATAAGATTGTCTTGAATGAGTTAGAGCCTGATAAGACTAGTGTTTCATCAACAAGAGTTGTTGATCCATAAACATCTGAGAGTCAGATGGTTTCTGATCAAGATACACTACCACCTAAACGTAGCGAGAGGGTTGTGAGACAACCTGAACGCTATTCAGGTATAGGTGAGGGACAAGGTGTTGTCTTTGCTGATAGTATGGGCGATCCATTGTCATTTAAGAACGTAATGGAAGATCCTGATAAAGAGGAATGTCTTAAAGCCATGAATCTCGAGATGGAGTTCATGTACTCTAACTTAGTCTGGGATCTTGTAGATTTATCGGATGGGGTAAAACCCATAGTGTAAGTGGATCCACTAGAGAAAGAGAGGAGTAGACGAGAAGGTAGAGACCTTCAAGGCAAGGCTAGTAGCAAAGGGTTAAACCCAGAAAGAGGGGGTCGATTATGAAGAGACCTTCTCACCAGTAGCCATATTTAAGTCTATTAGAATTCTCTTATCCATTGCTGCCTATTTCGATTACGAAATTTGGCAAATGGACGTCAAGACTGCATTCTTGAATGGAAATCTTGATGAGAGCATTTATATGATGGAACCATACGGATTCGTGTCTCCAGATCAAGAGCAAATGGTTTGCAAGCTGTAAAGGTCCATCTATGGACTTAAGCAAGCATCTAGATCTTGAAACATTAGGTTTGATGATGTGATCAAAACCTATAGCTTCAAGCAGAACGTTGATGAGCCTTGTGTCTACAAGCGTATCATTGACAAGAAAGTAGTTTTCTTGATCCTATACGTATATGATATCATACTAATTAGGAATGATGTGGGAGTATTGTATGATGTAAATGGATAACTGGCTAGCCAATTCCAAATGAAAGATTTGGGAGAGACAAGTTATGTTCTAGGGATCTAACTTATAAGGGATCATAAGAACAAACTCATAGCACTGTCTCAAAAATCATATATCGACAAGATTCTAGTGCGATTTTTGATGCAGAACTCCAAGAAAGGTAATTTACCTTCCAGACATAAAGTTCACTTGTCTAAGGAACAATGTCCTAACACACCTCAATAAGTTGAGGATATGAGACGTGTACCCCTATGCATCGGCAGTGGGTAGTCTCATGTATGCTATGTTATGAATGAGACCGAACATCTGCTATGCAGTGGGAGTAGTCAACAGTCACCAGTCCAACCCAGGATTGAATCATTGGGTTGCTGTCAAGACAATTCTCAAGTATCTGCGGAGAACGAGAGACTATATGCTAGTGTATTCCGGGCAGGATTTGATCCCGTTAGGATACACGGATTCTGATTTTCTGTCAGACAGGGATTCTAGGAAATCCACGTCTGGATCAGTATTTATCCTGGGTGGTGTAACCATTGTGTGGAGAAGTATCAAGCAATCTTGCATTGTTGACTCTACCATAGAAGCCGAATATGTAGCTGTTTGTGAAGCTACTAAAAAGGTTGTTTGGCTTCGTAAGTTCTTGAGTGATCTGTAAGTTGTTCCAGACCTGGATAAGATCATCATATTTTATTGTGATAACAATGGTGCTGTGGCTAATTTCAAAGAACCAAGAAGCCACAAGAGAGGGAAGCATATAGAGAGAAAGTATAATATCATTAGAGAGATAATATAGAGAGGAGATGTGATCATCACAAAGATAGCCATAAGACAATCATGATGATCCATTTACAAAGACCTTACCGGCTAAAGTGTTTTCGGGTCACCTAGATGGTCTAGGGTTACAAGACATGCCTCACATGCTTTAGTGCAAGTGGGAGATTGTTGGGGTTTATGCCCTAAAGATGTAATTTATAAATGGATTTATGAAATAAATAAAAAGAAAAGTTCAAGTCATTCTTGTTATGTTGTTTATTTTATAACTTGTGCATATATTTAACATCTAAGATTGCCGGATGTAATCTCGAACTGTGTATATGAGTGTCACATACGAATGGATACAATAAGAGACGTGCAATCTAAAGAGTCCATAGATAGCAAATAAAGCTGGGTACTTTATTTGTGGTTAATCTATAGTTGCGGTTCATTCCGTAATGTACGGTGATTCTATCCTGAATCATTCATATGGAGATATAAGAATGGAGACACCTTGTATGATATGATCATATAGGACTGGGCCATGATCTATATGAATCTCCCACCAAGATCCGTTTACCGATGAGATTCATATATATCAACCAATGATGGCTATATATGGGTGATCTTAATCCTGAGTGTCTTATCGACTCCCTCAGGTTAAATCGTGGTCTTTGATATACCCTAGGTGAGGTCAGATACATTTCCTAATCAATATACTCTGTATGTTGGGATTACGGTTTGGCTTGTGGCTGGGAAGGTTTGTACACAATAGTAGAATCCACTCTTTCTTGTGAGAAGTAGATGGTAGTTCCCTTAATGGTTGATTCGGGGCTTGGACAATATGAGCGCTCTCCTAATTCCGTGAGAAAATAGGATTTATTGTTCGTTATAGAATCAACGGTACTTAAAGGATATAGGTAATTAGGGGGTATAACGGATATTATAACCCAGCTCTGTTGACGTCGATTTCTGGATTGTGTCAGAAAAGCCAACAAGGATTGGATTTCGGCTATTTATTCAAAAAGAAAGAGATTCAGAGAGAGTAACGAAGACACAAGTTTTACGTGGTAAAACTCCGATGACCGGAGAAATGTCCACGGGTGGTTGATGGGTCAACCGAGCCAAAATCCACTATGAAATTATGATGTTTACAAGCTCTCGATCTCTGTTTCTTCTCTCTGTATTTTTCTGTTGCTATATTGCCTATATCTCTTTTTGGGACCAGATTATGAGTCTATTTATATGTTTATAGAATCCTAATCTGCTGTGTACAAGTAATACAAGATCTTTACATTTAATTGTGATTCGGTTACTTGCTTGAGGTTGATTTGTCTTCTTTCCTGTTTCGGAGTCTCTTATGGAAATAGAGTGGGATTCCAGTAGTGCAGTTTTATTTGGACTTGTTTCCTTATAAGAGTGTAGTCTTTGTAGTGAAATCAAATTGTTTCCTGATTGAGGATTCTTCTAGCTCAGTATTCTGTTCTCTTTGGGATTCTTCCTGATGGATATCTTCGCGTATTTAATGACTGAATCCATGTGAATTAAGCACCAAGTTTCTTACTCGGGTCGCATTTATCCCGAGTAAGAATAACACTTGTTGGTCCCGAGTGGCGCCGTTTAAGCCTGACTAGAAGATGCTTTTTGCTAACCCAGAGTACTTTTAATTGATTTGGAAATAGTTTAGTTGATCCCGAGTAGATCTTGCCATGATGCTTATTTACTCGGGCTTTTTTCTCTTTAATGATGCCTTGTAGGATTTTTCATGAGTGCTTATTTGGGTGTCCACTTGACAATTTTCTCCATCTTGTCGATGACGTGTACGCTTGGTAAAATTCACATACGACAATACCCTCTTAAAATATTTTTGCCGAATGAAATTTTGTTTTGGGCATGGGTATTTAAATCATCACAACTTTTATTTGTGCCAGAGTAACCGTCTTATCATGATGGAGTGTTTTAATGGTGACCCTGTAATTTCGATTCGTTTCATTACTCCATATCTTAATGATGGCGACGTTTCGAAGTTCTGACGGTTGAGAGCTAATTCCTGTTTTGACACGTGTCCCTAGTCTCTTCGTTTTTAGATATCATTTATGAGAAAATGATTTTTACGTGTCACCAAAGCCGCCTACATCATCAAGCTTTATCATAAATTTTTTCACCTCAAGGCCTTAGGGTTTCGTGCCGTATCCTTTTTAAATTCTTCGCTGAGAGACATCGTTGGTTTATTCTCAACAATTTTCATCTAGAAATTTCTTTAAACCCATATTTCTTTACCCAGAAGTTCGTGATTCTCCGTTGAAGATCTTGCATCAATCTCAATTCAAGGTTAGTTTTAATGGGGCCATCTTCCCGTCATCGTCTCTTTAAAATCGCTTTTGATGCGTTAGAACGTGGGGATTTCCAGTTAGTTTCTTGCATTAGACGATTACTGGGGGATATCCTAATAGATTAACCTCCATTTTTAGAGGTTGATGTTTCTGGGCTTCACCCTGACGTCACTTTCAGCCCTGTATCGAGTTCTTCATCTAGTTCTGATTTTGATATTTCTGATCACATGATATCTTTTCGAAGGATGGGTAAACATCAGAGCAAAAGTGAGGTACACAAGCACTGCTCGAGCAGTGTTCAGATCAGGGAACAGATTGTTAACGAGAATGATGTTGATGAGGTGTTCAAGGCGTCTCGACTTTCGTTTTCTAATACTCGCCCGAGTGGCTTTGATACTGAGCCGAATGTGGTCAGGCCTGCTGAAATAGAAAAATACCTCTCCCGATTCGACTTGCCTGACTCGATCACTTTGGTTCCTGCGGGGGATAGAGCCGTATGGAATCTTCCTAAATGGTCGTGATTTATGGATCAATGCTATGCTGTGGAGTCACACTTCCCTTTCAACCATTTATTGCCTGGTTTTTGGCTGAAGCAGGGATAGCCCCAGCTCAGTTGGCCCCGAATAGTTATAAAGTCTTGATGTGCATGTGGCATATGTTCAGTAGAATGAACCTTTCGCCGTCTTTCCCAAATGAAATTAGGCATTTCTTTACGCTGAGGCAGGTTAGCAAGACGGGGACATATTTTCTTGCATCTACTCCATCGGATGGTTGGGTCCCAAAGAAGCAAAGGTGAATCGGGAGGTCGACGCCTCTGATGACCTAAAAAAAAGGGTTTTGTATGGGGATTCCCTACATCCAACAAGTTCTGGAAGAACAGTTGGTTTTTCGCTGGAGAGGATCTCGGGCTCAATGTCACTGTAGGATCTGGGGATTCCCAAACGGTGTTGAGTATTCCCCGTTTCTTATGTTCCCCCGAAGTGTGGAACAAAAAAATAATTAATTATAGTGATTCTGAGCTGAAGAGGCTGACTTGGGCAGCTGTTTGTACTCTGGAGAAGAGGAGCAAGAGCTACCTTTTTAAAGAGAAGGATTTGATAAAGCTCGGCTTCTTCAGACAGATTTCGGGCCATCTCAGGCGATGTAAGTAACCCGGCGCCCTTTCTATTGTATTTTTCTGCTTTTCATTTTCTGACATGAATCTTTTTTTTTTAAGTGTTCGATACGGACGTTGTCAGCGATCTTCAGACTCGCCAGGTAAAGTTGATTCTGCAGACGAGTAGAAAAAAAGCTTCCTGTCAGAGCGAAGAGGGTATTGCTCCACCAGAGCCTGATGAGGAAACCGACATTGCTGAGTAACAATCCCTGAGTACGTTAATCAAGGTGCTCAGCCTTTTTCTCAGGATTTTGTTAGTCCAAGTGGCCAAAGTGAGCCAACTGACACCCAACTGACACCCAACGGCCTGATAATCGGGAGAGGCAATATGAAGGCCCGGGTGAAGAGCCTGTTGGACGGTTTGAAACTGGTTATGGTGGCACCTTTACAGATCAAGTGCTTTCGGGCGCCGACTTCTTCGAGTCTTTTTGGGACGATCTGCAGGAAGATCCTGCTGCTAAACTTAACTTCCACCATTCTCGGGGTGAGAAGCGAAAGGTAGTTAAATCGCCGACCCGTCCTCTTAAAGTTCCTTGGGTAGTCTCATTCATCGACTCCAGCAAAGAAGATGTTACGGATGAGATTGCTCCGAGTGTTGATGTTGGAGCATTAGTTGATGCGGCGGCCTCAGAACCGAACAAGGCTTCTTCTATGCATGAGGTTGAGAGTACAGGGGCTGAACCTTCGGAGGCCCCTTTAAATCCTTCTCCCCAGGATATGCTACGGGAGATGTACTTCGGTCGAGCTTTCATCGGGGAGGACCGCTGTAGCAGCTTTAGAGATGGTTCACTGTCCGAACGTCTTCAAAACGTTTTCAACGATGCATCTTATGTAAGTTAAATCTGACTTCTTTATTGTTTTGCTTCTGCCAGATTTCTAAATATATTTCTTTGCAGATGGTGGCCGAATTTGCTGAGCTAATTCAGACGCAACAACATCAAGCCGATCGAATAAGGCGTCTAGAGGCTCAACTGAAGGCAAGTTAGGATGGTCGTGCTCGAGCTGAGATAGCTTATCAGCAGGAGGTCGGTTCTGTACAAATTCTCACTGACCATTGTCTAGCAAAGCAGGTTGAAGTCGAGGAGAAGGCATCTTTGGCAGAGGAGAAGGTTGCATCACTTCAAAATCTTCTATCTTTTGCTGAAGAATCCATGCTTAAGGCCGAGCAGGAGGTGTAGCAATCGAGGTCGGCGTATGAAAAAAAATCGAAGATCTTGAGCGCCAAGTGCTGACAGTTGAATCCCTATCCCAAAAGGCCAGGTTGGAACTTGAAGTCCAATGGGTGGATCATTTCAAAAGATCCCCTGCTTACGATGCCCTACTTCTACGGGAATTTCAACGCGGGCTAGTTTCGGTCGGTGAGTTCTTCAAAATTAAGAATAGGGCCACTGAGAAAACCCGAGCTAATTTGGAGCTGTCAATCAAACATCACGTGGACCGGTCCTTGGAGTCTCTTCGGATTCAGATGAAGGAATGGAGAGCCTACTGCCGTAGTCAATTCAAAGAGCCTCATCCCATGCATTTAGAGATTCCGTCCGAGCATTCTCTCTCGACCTTTTATGCCAGTCAAGAGTCGGTCGAGGGTGTGATCCCAGATGTCGGGCCGGTCCCGGGTGAGGATTATAGCCAGTGGATGGATTATACCGTTGACCCTATTGTTTGGCCGTCTAACGAAAGTCTGCTCTGTGAATACGAGATGGTGCCAGACCCGAAATCGGTAAAGGCTCGAAATCCTCTCAGCCTTGACTTTTGTAAATTTGTAGAAGATTCCTTTATATATATTTTTTGTAAGGTTCTTTTGAACTGTAACCATTCTTTTTTAGAGCAATAAAATTCTATTTTATTCTGAATTGAATGGTCTTGATCTGTTTATTGCTGATTGTTGCCGAGTGCTGTATTAAACTAGCTGATGTTCGGGTAACTTAACTGAGTATCTTATTAAACCGGTTGTTACCTGAATGACTTCAATTGCCAAGTATCTTATTAAACTGGCTTCTTCGTTGTTCAGGTAACTTAACCGAGTATCTTATTAAACCGGTTGTTACCCGAATGACTTCAATTGCCAAGTATCTTATTAAACTGGCTTCTTCGTTGTTCAGGTAATTTTACTGAGTATATTGTTAAACCGGTTGTCACCCGAACATTACATCAAGGCTCACCATGATCATATGTTCGAGTCCTTACGCAATACCAAGGATGTCTCCCCAGTTTCTATGTGTAAGGGTTTGCCGAATCGTTGAGCTCTCTTTAAGATTGCTCAACACAGCTACGCATTTCACCGGAACTTCTTCTGATAACGTCCCGAGCATTTTTCCAGTGTCTGGTGCACCAGGTTTACCTTTTTGCTAAGGTCGATTTGACCATGCTCGGCTGTTACGCTCCTTCGAGCTTCTCCACCCATTCGGGATTTGATGGTCCCGAGTATTCTATTTCCATGTTCTTATTATCATGCTCTTCCATATGCTCTTATTACCATATGCTTCTTTTCAAAATTCCCGAATACTTTTTATTTATCACCGTAAAATCAACACATTTAAATTCCATAGCTAACATTTATCGCAACTAATAGCCCTGACTAAGAAAACAAAAAGGAAAAAAAAGTTAAGGATAGAAAATCTTTAGATATTGAGCGTTGCATGGTCAGGGTAAAACCCCTCCGTTGGGTCGTGCAATCCAATATGCTCAATGGCCAGCTATTCTATCTACCTTGTACGGGCCCTCCCATTTCTCTGTCAGGGAACCTGCAGCTTTATTTTTCGTGTTCAGTGATACCCTCCTGAGCACTAGGTCTCCAAGCTGGAATTTCCTGATCCGAACACGAGAATTGTAGTGGCGAGCCACTCTTTGTTGATATGCTGTATTTCTTATTCGGGACTTCTCCCTTTTTTCTTCTAACTCATCCAAACTTTGTAGTAGCATATCAATATTCTGCTCTTAATTGTATAGCCTAACCCGGGGGGACGCATACGATGTTTCTACGGGGATGACAGCTTCTGTTCCGAACGCTAAGGTGAACTGAGTTTCTCCTATTGAAGTCCTTGCTGTCGTCTGGTATGCCCATAATACTTTATGAAGCTTTTCAACCCAGCTTCCTTTTTTGGCATCCAACTTTGCTTTGATGGTGTGCTTGATAATTTTATTTACTGCTTCTACTTGCCCGTTTGTTTGAGGATGAGCTGGTGTCGCATAGTAGTTAGCAATCTGATACTTCTCGCACAACTGTCTGAACTTTTGGTTATCAATCTGGGTGCCATTGTCGGTGATTATAGTGTCCGGAACTCCAAACCTATAAAGTATGTTCTTCTTTACAAAATTTATGGTGTTGGCTTCTATGATATGCACCAGCGTTTCAGCTTCTGCCCATTTTGTGAAATAATCGACAGCTACTATGGCTCCACCCCCTATCCCGGATGGCATTGGGCCGATCAAGTCTAGGCCTCACATGGCGAATGACCATGGGACAGTGAGGTTTCTGAGCTTTTTTGGGGGTTGTCGGATATCGTTAGCAATCCTTTGACAGGTATTGCAACTTTCCGACCACTGTTTTGCATCTGAGAAAAGCGTAGGCCAGTAATAGCCTTGCCTGAGCACTTTATGCACTAGACTTCTACCCCCATTATGGTTTCCGCAAACTCCCCCGTGGATCTCTTGAAGTATTCGATGCGCATCTTCTTCTGGTACACATCTCTAGAGAGCTCGGGAAAACCCCCTTCTGTATAATTCTCCTCCAATCACGGTATACCTAGCCGATAGATACCTGATGCGCTTTGCTAGTACCGGATCTTTCGGGAGCATGCCTTCTTCCAGGAACCTTCTTAGCTGGACCATCCAACCGTTTTACGGTGTTCGGACTTCTAAAATTTCCAAATGCTTAGGTTTAACTGTACTCGGTTTAAGGAGTTGTGCAACCGGAATGGTCTTTGGTCTGATTGTGGTTGTTGCTGACGCTAATTTAGACAATGCGTCAGCCTTTTCATTTTCTTCCCTAGGGATCTGAGCGGTCTTGTGTTCTTTAAATTTTTGGAGGAGCTGTTTCTCTATGTCACGGTAGGCTATCATACCTTCATCTTTGGCCTGGTACTCGTTCATAACCTGGTTGACAACTACCTATGAATCGTTAAATATCTCAACTTCATTTGCCCCGAGAGTTATGCAGACTCTGAGTCCATCTAACAATGCCTCGTACTCGGCTTGATTATTGGTTGCTTTGAAATCAAAACTCATGCCACATTCAACATCATCTCCATCTGGGGTGCGAACTACGATCCCTGCCCCTCTGCCATGAGTGTTTGAAGAACCATCAACATACAGTTTCCATGGGAAAATTTTATCCAACAGTCTTTTTGCTTCCAGGTTTGGTTCTGTGAACTTGGCTATAAAGTCTGCCACAGCTTATCTTTTGAGGGAGGTTCTGGGGACATAATGAATATCGAATTCACTTAGCTCGATTGCCCATTTGGTAAGTCTTCCTGATATTTCCGGCTTTTGTAAAATTTGTCTTAATAGGCAATTGGTGAGAACCTGGATTGTATGGGCCTGAAAGTATGGTCTCATCTTTTTTACTGCTGAAACCAATGCTAAGGCCATCTTCTCTGCCTGTGAGTACCTTGTCTCAGCCGATAAAAGTGCCTTACTGGTATAATACACTGGTTTCTGCACTCCATCTTCTGTTCTGACTAAGACTGAACTTGCTGCAAGCTCGGTTATTGACAGATACAGCTGAAGTATTTCCCCTTTTTACAGTTTTGAGAGAACCGGTGCCTGTCCCAAATACTCTTTTATTTTTAAGAATGTCTACTCGCACTCTTTATTCCACTCGAGTCCTTTCCCTTTTTTGATTATCTTGAAAAAGGGTGCGCACCTGTCTGTAGCCCTCGAGATGAATCTTCCCAATAAAGCTAAACACCTTGTCAAGCGCTGTACTTCTTTCAATGTTTTGGGTGAGGTCATTTTTTGTAAGGCCTTGATCTTCTCGGGATTAACTTTGATTCCTCTTTGGTGGACTTGAAAACCCAAGAATTTCCCCGAAAAGACTCCGAATAAACATTTGTTCGGGTTTAATTTCATCTGGTATATTCTTAGGACATCAAATGTCTCTCGGAGGTCCTGGGCATGCTCATCTGCCGAGACACTTTAAGTCAACATGTCATCAATGTACACTTTCATGTTCCTTCCTATTTGCCGAGTGAAGATTTTGTTGACCAACCTTTGATACGTAGCACCTGCATTTTTTAAACCGAAGGGCATTACTGTGTAGCAATACAAACCCTGATCCGTTGTGAAAGCTGTTTTTTCTTCATCAGCTTTGCTCATCCGGATCTGATTGTATCCCGAGTAAGCGTCCATGAAGCTGAGCAATTCGTGACCTGCTGTGGCATCCACCAGCTGGTCTATCCTTGGAAGTGGGAAGCTATCCTTTGAACATGCCTTGTTCAGATCCGTGAAATCTACACACATCCTCCTTGTCCATTTTTCTTTTGGACGAGAACTACGTTGGCGACCCACTGAGGGTAGCTGACTTCTCTGATTGATCCAGTTGCCAGTAGCTTTTCCACCTCTTGTTTGATTGCTTGACTTCTTTCAGGATTGAACGATCTTCTCTTTTGTATTACCGGTTTTGCATTCGGGCTAACTGCTAGGTGGTGGGATATTACTCGAGCATCTATTTCGATCATATCTTCAAAACTCCAAGCGAACACATCTTTATACTCTCTAAGCAGATTGGTTAGGTCTTGCTTGACTTTTCCATCCAAGTTAGCCCCGATCTTGATTTTCTTATCCAGATCGTCTTCTTTAAGTACTACTTCTTCAACTAATTCTGTTTTGGATTCATTCGAGTCCTCCCTTGGATCCAGTTCGAATGACAAGGACTCTTCACACTGATTTGGTTGTATTATGGTGCACACTTGTTCAGCATCATGCTTGTCTTTGTATACTGACAGGTTTGCTCTTCGGGCCATCTCTTGGGATCCCTTGACTATCCCAACCCCTTGTTCTGTTGGGAACTTGATCATTAATGCATAAGTGGCCGTCACGACCCTTGTTTTATTCAGGAATGGCCGACCCAATAATGCATTATACTGCCAATTGTCCAAATCAACTACCACGAAGTCGAGCAGGACAGTCCTCTGGCATGGTGCCGTTCCAATCTTTACGGGTAGTTTTACCGTCCCGAGTGACCTGACCTCTATCCTTCCAACCCCTCTTAATGGAGTAGGGAAAGGCTGTAAATCTTTTTGGTCTAGTCTTAGATGGTCGTATACGGCCACGCTTAGGATGTCTGCTGAACTCCCATTATCTATTAAAATTCTCTGGACTTCCTTATGGCCAATCCGGGCACTTATAACCAAAGCGTCATTAGACCGAACATCGACGCCATGGGAATCTGCCTCTATAAAGACTATTGGGTCCCATCCTTCCTTTACCCTTTTCGGGTCTGGATCAACTAAGTTTACATCGAAGTTATTCCTTGCTTCTATTGCTTCTCTGATTTCCTAAGTTCGTTCTCGGTTGCTTCTCCCAGTAGAGGGTCCTCGGAAAATTGTATGTATTACTTGACTGGCTTCAGGACTGGCCTTTTGATTTCGTCCAGAATGATCAACTTTAACTTCCTTCTTAGCTTCTGATTTCTCATCTTTTTTAAGATTATATCCTGCAAATGCCGTTCCCGAATGAGAGTCTCTGTGTAATTTCTGAGCTGGTAACACTTTGAAGTCTCATGCCCGGTTTCCTTGTGAAACCTACAATACTTGGTTGTATCTTTCCGGGCAAACTGAGACTGTCGTCGTGGTTCTTGCACCATATTCTTCTCTTCTAGGATGGCTAGAATTTCTTCTTGTTTTTTTTTCAAAGAGGGGTGTAATTGGTGTATCTGCCTCGGTATTTATCTGTGGATTGTTCGGCATTACGCCCATTACCCCCATCCTTGTTTTTCTCCTTGCCGTTCCTTTTTAGCTTTCCCTTTTGATTATGCCTCTTGGATTCAACATCCTTCTGCTCAGGCTTTCCTCCGTGCATATAGCTCCCTCCTATAGCTAACTCTTCTTCTTCGGCTAGTGCATATCCTCCTGCCATATCCATCATGTCAGCATACCTGGTCAGTCGTGCTCTTCTCAAATCAAAGGATAGCCGTCTATTTTGCAAGTTATTGGTGAAAGCAGCAATAATTGCTTCATCGTTTGCACTGCCAATTTATGATACTGCTTGGCCGAATCGGCCTAAGTATGTCTTTAATGAATCGTCCTTCCCCTGCTTTATTTGAGTGAGGTAGGCCACTGACTTTTTCCTGTGAACATTGTTCAGAAATTGCCTTGAGAAGCTTCTGCTCAGTTCGCTGAAATTTTCGATGCTCACCGGGGGTAGTCTCCCGAACCATCTTGACACTGTGTCTTCTAGTGTTTGCGAAAAGTTGAGATGCAATAGAGGGTCACTGCGGGCATATTGAGCCATGACACTTTTATAGCGTCTAACGTGCTCCTTTGGATCTATATCTTTTTTGAATTGCTTCACATGCGGCATCCTGAATCTTTCTAGGAAAGAGGTCCGTAAAATTTCCCTAGTGAATGGACTGTCAGAGTAATCGTCGGATAGATCGTTATAGCCATAACGTCTGACCAACGCTTCCATCTGACGCCTGTTATTTTCGACTTCTCGAGTTAGGCTCTGGATTGTAACATCTTTATTTCCCATCGGACTTCCCCGATAGTTAAACCGCTGGGTTATCGTCATTCTTTTCTCAGACTCTTCACTCTGATGCCAGACCTCTCGTGTGACTCCATGATGACGTTTGCGATGGTGTTGATCACTGTCTTCTGATGATGACAGACCTCTGCGCCGGTCGTATTTACGATGTCTGTCCCGTACTGTTTGATTGTGGTTCAGCCCCTGGTGAGGTTGTTCCTTTTCAGGTGTTTCCTGTCCAGCCGGGTTGATTGGGGAAGAGTTCCTTCTGGTTTTCGGTAAAATTATTCTTGGAGAAACGTCCACGGGTGGTTGATGGGTCAACCGAGCCAAAATCCACTATGAAATTATAATGTTTACAAGCTCTCGATCTCTCTTTCTTCTCTCTGTATTTTTCTGTTGCTATATTGCCTATATCTCTTTTTGGGACCAAATTATGGGTCTATTTATATGTTTATAGAACCCTAATCTGCTTTGTACAAGTAATACAAGATCTTTAAATTTAATTGTGATTCGGTTACTTGCTTGAGGTTGATTTGTCTGCTTTCCTGTTTCGGAGTCTCTTATGGAAATCGAGTGGGATTCCAGTAGTGCAGTTTTATTTGGACTTGTTTCCTTATAAGAGTGTAGTCTTTGTAGTGAAATCAAGTTGTTTCCTGATTGAGGATTCTTCTAGCTCAGTATTCTGTTCTCTTTGGGATTCTTCCTGATGGATATCTTCGCATATTTAATGACTGAATCCGTGTGAATTAAGCACCAAGTTTCTTACTCGGGTCGCATTTATCCCGAGTAAGAATAACACTTGTTGGTCCCGAGTGGTGCCGTTTAAGCCCGAGTAGAAGATGCTTTTTGCTAACCCCGAGTACTTTTAATTGATTTGGAAATAGTTTAGTTGATCCCGAGTAGATCTTGCCATGCTGCTTATTTACTCGGGCTTTCTTCTCTTTAATGATGCCTTGTAGGATTTTTCATGAGTGCTTATTTGGGTGTCCACCTGACAATTTTCTCCATCTTGTCGATGACGTGTACGCTTGTTAAAATTCACATACGACAAGCTCTAATTATGAACTACTGTGGAGGATCATACCATATGTAATAGTTATATCGATGGACACCGAGTTGTATCGGTCTGTGTAAAAGCGTCTACAGTTGAGAGAGTGCAGCTTCAGGTTTTTAGTGGAATAACACCGAAGTTAATAATCAAGGAATATTAATTAAAGAGTTTAGTTAATGATTCTGAAGATTATTGGAGCTCGAAATACTATGGGTCCATTAGATTCCCTTGCTAGTCCGATCGATTTAGGTAACAATGGTCATGGTTAACTAATTGGATCGTCCAATTAGTTGTTACGAAAGTGATACTTGTTTATTCGGGAATTAATTGAATAATGAGATTATTTAATTAATGAATTTTAATAGTTAAATTAATTAAATAATTAGATTATTTAATTATATTGATAATTATAAATTATAAATTATTAATTAACTATTAATTGGAGGGTGTTAGTTGATATATGGATTTAGGTGAAGATAAAATAATAGGATTATTTTATTTTTACTAAATCGTTTATCTAAGTATTTGAATTTAAGTTTAAATTTAAAATACTTATTATCACTTTTAATATATTAAATATATTTGAAAAGGATAATTAAAATATACATATATATATATATATCAATTAATAACACAATAGATTGTTTTGGATTCAAATTGGTGTGTGCACATATATAAATGTTTGTATAGGATACAAACAAATATATATATAAGAGAAAGAATTTGGGTTGACAATAGTAAGGAATTTGGTGCGTTAAACAAGACAAAAAAAAACAAAAGATATATATATCAAATATAAATGCAAGTGGAGGCGTGAGGCAGAGATTTAGGCAAAAGTTGATTTGTTTTTTTGGTGTATGCCCAATACACACGCAGCAAAAAAAACATAGGTTTCGCATGAGATGCAATTTATGTGTGCGTGAAATCAATACATTAAATTGAGAAAAAAGAGTTTCTTCAAGTATTTCTCTACATCTTTCATTCAAATTCCTGAGACTGTGACGCGCTCATACGCAGTTACAGTTTTGGGAGATAGCGAGGAAGATCGAGTGGTTCAGACAAGAACACCTCGTAAAGTGGAGGAGTCTCCAAACGTTGGTAAGAGTGGTTCAGACAAGAGCATATCATAAAGTGAAGGGGCATTCAAACGTTGGTAAGATTTTCTTCTTCTGATTTTATTGATTACAATTTCCTGTGTTTACATATTGTATGTATTAGTTCCGAAAAATAATTACGATCCCAAGTTCACAGGTCCCAGATACAAATTATGATCTGTATTAAAAAATTGAAATCCTAGTTTCGCTGCATAACCGGTGAACGGGGTTCCAACAATATGTTCTGAGACTTTTATAATGAGTTCTGAGACTTTTGTATTTCTTTCTGAGACTTTTATATTGCTATCCAATCTTTGAAGGAAATGATCGAGAAATCGATGGAAAAATTGGTCACCTAGAGAGAGGATTGGCCATTAACTTATAGAGTGTATTCGCCACCTCCTACAAAGAAATATCCACTTATCGACTAGCACGAGATCGTCATCGCCAACTGTGTAAAAGAGAGAGAGAGAGAGAGAGAGAGAGAGAGAGAGATCTCTACAGTGAAATTTGCTACCATCATTGCATCGAGAAACCCATTGAATAATAAATACAGGCATACAACCCATTTTTATTATTTACTCTCGTGTTGTATTCTTCCTTTTTTGTTGTATCTTTCTTATCATAATCACTATACCGAAAGGTACCTACCTCATTTTGACCTACCAGGTTGTCGCTTAAGGGTGTTGATCGAAATTCTACTCCCATACAAATTTTTGGATAACAGAATTCCTACAAGTAATCGATGAAGCAATTAATAGAGTAGTAGAAAATGGGGTTAAAGAGTGAGAAAGGTATAATCAGTCATGTTTTTTTCAGCACATGCAACGAGGAATGGAGTTTTACGGTGGTGTTGTACATCGGTTGCTATTGCATGAGTTACACCAAGACGGACCCAGTGATGAGATGAGGTTTATATTAGGTATACAGAGCATCCAACTTTTTAGGGTCAAGTTTTATTTGATCATCGGGTTAAAGCTTGGACCCATCTCAGACACGACGCTATATGAGGATGTCCCGAATGGCATATACCACAGGTACTTCGGTGGTCAAGATTTGGTTAGATTTACCGAACTTCAAGCAAGGATACAACAGGGAAGATGGCAAGAGCAATTTGATGCAGTGAAGCTATGTTTGCTGTTGATGGTCAATTGTGTATTAACCAGATTAGATGAGAGGGATTTCATCCTTATATGGCAGTTGCTCCTTGTTGATGACTTGGATGCGTTCAATGTATTTATGTGGGGTTCGCATGTGTACAAATACTCCATTTTTGGGTTCAAAAAGGCAGTACAATCTAGGTCGCCAAGATAAAACATTTATGGGTTTTTTTAAGCACTACTGATGAGACTTTGAAGCTTAATTACTAACAATAATTTTATTATTGATTTGTTATCTTTTCCAACTCACCAATTATATTTCCATTGGATGTGTTGTTGTAGGTTTTTACCTTTGAAGTTATTTCTATCTTTGCCACGCAATTCGCCACTCTTAGAGAAGCTGAAGGCTTCCCGCGTATTCTAAAGTGGGAGTTGACTCGGTGACGGCAGGTAGATAAACAAATTTTTAAAGATTTTCATTGTAGAAGTAATAATCTATTTGTAACAGTTCGATATAAGTTGCATGCCTAGTTTTTAATGTCACATTTGTTTTTATGATAAAATTTCAGATGTTCACGAAAGCAAAACCGATCGCCACAGAAGCGAAGAGGGGTTTATGGTATGGATAGATAAGGTAAGCAATTTGTACCCTGATCCTACTGATGCGGCGACTATGTTCCTGGGGGTAATTTGTCAGTGTTTGTTGAACATGCTTGGGATTTGAGAGAGGAAAACAGCAGAGACACACACACTCGATCCAGAACCCGAGCATCTGAGCAGTAGAGTACTGATGTTGCTAGCCTCAGTAATGTCCCTCCTGCACCTGTCAAGTGGACCCTTGTTAGATTCAGATCAAACATGGGAGTTGTGTCACCTCTTCAAATGGTGGGTCACGATGCACATTATGTTGGTGTTGACTCCACATATACAAAGCATGCAAGTGGAGGCACTGGAGGGCATACGGACCGTCCTGTACCAAAGGTATATAAATTGTTATTTCATGAGGACAACTTCATATGAGAATTTGAATTATAACTTTGGCACTTGATTTTCTCCTTCAAACAGTATCAGACCATTGGGAACGTCGATTTTAAAAAGTCTTAGAAAGCCTCCCGATGGCTTTCCGAGACTACTGGAACAATCCTAATTTCTCTATTTTCAATTCTAGTGGAATTTGGGATTATTCCAGTAAGTCTCGGAATGCCTATGAGAGGCTTTCTGAGACTTACTAAAATAATCACGATCTCTCTGTTTTCAATTTCGGTGGAATCTAGGATTATTCCAGTAAACTCAAAAAGCCTCGAAAAACTTCCAGGAGGGAGGCTTTCCAAGACTTACTGGAATAATCACAGTTTTTCTGTTTTTAATTTCCAGGGCCAGTAAGTCTCGAAAAGCCTCCCACGGGTTTTTTGAGACTTACTTGAACAATCTCAGTGTCTCTGTTTTCATTTCCAAAACAGTTTGGGATTGTTCCAATACGTCTCGGAAATGAACAACTGAGTTTCGAAACAAGACGTTTTTCAAAAAAAAAAAAGAAGCCTACATACATGCATTAATTTAATCATCATGAAATAATATGTCAATTACCAAGTACATGTACAAATAAAGTTACAGGATTTTTAAAAGAAAGGGTACAAATAAGTTAGACAAAAGGTATTCATTCATCATGGATTTCTGGGTCCTTGGATTTATCTTTTTGTTTGGGCATGTTTGTTTGTTGCGTCTGACTTGGTTGCATATTCTACACTTACGATGATATTGGTCAGGGACAGGTTGGCTACTACTGCTTGGAAGTGCCGGAGGGTTAGTACATCGCCAACTATTGTGTCCAGTTTATCCACATCTTCTACACTTTTGTGTGGAAGTCCTCTCTGATATGGGGGGAAATCAATTCTCTTGTGGGCAACTAACTTGTTCTTTTCTCTTTGCTCTTTTTAGATTTTAGAGGTAATACCACACTCTATCTTATGTCTTAAGGCACTACCCAAGTATTAGGATGCCCCACAGGCATAATAGGCACCGAATATGCGTCCACAAGTGTGTCCCTTTTGTAGTAATTTGCACATAGGAAAGTGTAATCCAAGTTTCACTCCCTAAATTAATGGAACAAAACATGATAAATTTTTCGTAATAAAATATCATAAACTTAAAAATAATTCACAGAATCTAACTTACCTAGCCGTTGTAAGTTCATGAGAACATGGTTGATAATCCATTTGGAATTTCTTACATGTGCAAGTCTTTTGCAATAATTTAACTGTTCACTGATCTCTTTTCAATATAACCAAGAATATGTTTCAATCAACATGAGTTACGGTCATGTAACTACATTTCTCAATACGTTTCGAGCTCACCAACTGTGCAACATCAGTTAGTTGGTGACGCATGGACTATATAGATCGATGACGATCGTAATACCAACGTTGCAACATATCCCTTATGAACTCGGCCAAGGTCATCGGTGGCAGTTTCTGTGCAAATCTCAAGCACGAGTTCTGACGCTTAACAACATTGGTTGTCATCAACCTATACCTTCGTTAGGGACAATGGACACGGGACCACTTTTCTGGCTCGACATTGACAACATAACCATACGCATTCTAGTGCAGGTTACATAACTCCTCTATTAGCCGTTTATATTTCAATTCTCGGTATGATTTTGTTGCTGCAAACCTTATCAGTGCTACATCCTTTCTATGGAAATGTTTTTTTTATATATTTTTAGAAAAATACCAAGCACATATAGTATAGGTTACATATGGGAAGACGCTAGCTATCTTGGCTTCTACACTTGCATGTCAATCGAAAATGAGAACCAAAATTTTAAAATGACCGAGGGCACCCCTCAAACAATCAAAAAACCATTCCTAAGAAGTGTTGTTTTCTGAATCTCTGTAACCAAAAGCTATTGGATATGCTTGTTCATTGTCATTTTGTGTTGTTGTAACAAACATTGTATTTGCACATCTCTCTTTTGGAAAGGTACTATCAACAGCAATTACAAGATGCATACACCGCCGAAAACCTCTAACTGAAGCCCCTAACACCATGAAGAAATACAAAAATTTATTATCATCTGTGCAGTGTAATTCTGTGATTGTGTCGGATTTTATTGTTCCTGAACATAACCAAAAGATTACAGTAGTTGGAACATTTCTTCATACGATTTATAGGTCAATGATAATGCATAATGTAAGGCTTGATGAGCCTTACTGTATATAATTTGGATGTCATACATTGTTTTTATATCCATAATTATGTCTTTAGGTCGCATTAGAATACCATTTTGTTTTTGGAGTCTAGTGGTTATTACTTCACCAATTATGACCGCACTAACCTATCAGTGGCACTGGTGGACCTTCTCCAAAGGTCAACTGTGTTCACTTACAAAACTTCTTATTTGAAAGTATGTGATTTCATCTCTCCTCACCGCTCTTAATTTCCACGTACAGTTGTCAATCTTGCACACCAAATGTAGAACCGACTTGTTAGACTTTTTCACCTTCCATTTAAAGTTCTCTTTCATTGCATGAAAGCCTACTAACCTTTTTAAATCGTTTTTTTATGGAAAATACTGACCTTTGTAAATCATGGTGTTAGGTTCACATGATCCCATGATGCTGTTTACTTAACCAAACAAATACACTTCGGATCCGAGAATAACCCAAGTTGATGACAGATTATCGGAAGCTGAAAGCTTAAGATTTTCCAGGACATTAGATTTCCTCGACATATCTGGTGCACTACCACACGGACGGTGACCTTGTACATACTTTCCTTCAGTTTGATGTTGTATAGGTTCTTCAACAACATTTTTATGGTCACCTACATGATCATAATTGGGCTCTATATTCAGCTTTATATTCAGCTCTATATTCAGCTCTATATTCAGCTCTATATTGGCCTTAAATTGACGCCT
Organism: Dipteronia dyeriana; assembly: GCA_032871835.1. NCBI lineage: Eukaryota > Viridiplantae > Streptophyta > Magnoliopsida > Sapindales > Sapindaceae > Dipteronia > Dipteronia dyeriana. The sequence continues at coordinate 13,869,912 of CM065295.1, forward strand.
AAAGTAATTGTCAAAATGAGGTTCAACGTCATCTGCAAGGTCAGCTGCTGCAAGCGGGACACTACAAATGTTTTCTAGACCTTAGGGATATCCATCATTATAGGTATCACTTTGTTGTATGAACATTTGGTCACTACCGCTGAGAATATATACTATTGGGGATTTCCATGAAGAGGCATCTCATCACCCATCACACCTCCACATCTCCTTTCAATTACGCTAACACATAATTGAGGAATCACCCTATCTTCCCCTAGTATAAACTGAACATTATTGTCGTTTCTATAAATGTGCTACATGTATTGTCAGAAATAACTGATATTGACTGTAGATCAACATTGTATTTGTTTGGATCATATTCCATGATAGACTGCACGAGCGCCAACGGCTCTTCAAAATTCATATTCTTTAACAAGTATACTCCCTGATTATCAAAGCCAACAAACTTCTGGCTTCCGTTTGGTAGTTTCTCTCATCGACCGTTTTAGGATATAATTATTCTAACCCAATCCATTTTCTGTACAAAAATATATTAACAAAATAAAGTTGGTCTCATAAAACATGATAACAGTCTATATTATAATAAAAATGATTATAAACGTTGGAATCATTCGATAAGTCTCGTAAAATGGTTAATAAGTCTCGATACACAGTTCATAAGTTTCGGAGATTTTTTAAATAAGTATGGATACTAAATTTCAAAGTCTCAGCGGAATAAACAAAAGTCTCGGATTTTATACATGTTCCGAGAATTTTTTGAGTCTTTTGAATCATCTTTTAGTTTCCGAGACTTTTATAACATGTTCTGAGACTTTTCAATTACGTCCATATCTGAGACTTTTCACTGAGACTTTGGTATAAGCTTAAATGATCCGATACTTTTATAACATTTTTCGAGACCTTTGGAGACATTCGAGAGACTTTTGGAGACATTTTCGAGACATTTAAAAAAATCGAGACTTTTGAAAACATTTCTGAGACTTTTGAAAAAAATTCGAGACTTTTGAAAAAAAATTCGAGACATCTGAAAACATTTTCGAGACTTTTTAAAATATTTTCGAGACTTCTGAAACCATTTCTGAGACTTCTGAAACCATTTCTGAGACTTCTGAAAACAATTTTCAAGACTTCTGAACACATTTTTGAGACTTTTGAAATGTTTCAGACTCTGCAACTCAACATAACTACCTCAACAACTTTAACAATGGAAGATTCAAAACCAAAACAACACAAGAAATGGGATTACCTTACCTTGATTGTACACAAACAAGGAGGAGAAAAAGTACTTTTGTACTAAGCAACCACGAGCTAGAGAACAACGGTGAAGATGTAGTTAGATTCAATTTCAGTTTAAAGAGCTTTTACAGTTATAGAGAAAAAAGTAGTTTTCAGACAACATAAAGCTCGTGAAAGTTAAAGTCATAAATATAATAAAAAAATAGTAAAGAAAAGGTATTTTTGGAAGTCACTTACTATGATGTATTTAAATATAAGTTATTAAAGTGATGCTAGTTTTGATACACCAGTTTAAAAAAATGACAAACCCTCTGTTTTTTCAAAGTATCATCGGGCTAACCTCTTATCTTATCTGTAAACATAAGTACTTTGAATAAAAAAATCATATTTATTGAAGAAGAAGATTAAATTATATGGTCTCTATCCATGTAAGGAAAATCGCACAACGGAAGAGTAAAATTAGGTTTTGATATATTTAAAAAAAATCCCTTTAAAAGAAAGAACCTTAACCCTAGATTAATTAATGTATAGTGAAAGTGTCGTACCTTTTTTTTCGTGATGATTAAACTAGCGACGAATTGAATCCACAAGATCTTCCAATCCAATCACTCACGTGAATCACCTAGGAGTGTGGCTCTCTTTCTTTAAATTGTATACTTGATGATGGAAACAAACAAAATCTTATTCTTTGTTAGTTACAATAATCTTCCAAGAGAAATACCAAGAACGTCCGGTCACTTGTGAATTGTCAATCAATTTGATTGAAACTCGTGTGAACCTTGACTCGATGTTGTATACAAAACCCTTTTTATGCAAAGGATACTAATATAATATCGAAAACAAAAACGTTCCCTCTTTTCTCTATGCTTGGACGAATTCTTCACACAATGAGTTTGACGAAGTTTTTTTTATAACAACAAAAAACAAATAAAAAACAACTTCTCACACCAAAAATTAAGGCTTGGTCAAAATTATATATAGGAGTATATATAGGTGGCCGAAAATCCTCCTAGAAAGATGATTTCTACTTCACCAAGCCTTCTATCAAAATTTGGATTCAATTCTCTTAAAAAGAGGACTTCTTTTACACACCAAGATTCCTAATGTATTTAGTTTAGGAGACATAATCCTCTCCTAACAAGGATTTACTTGGTGGGCAAGAATCCTATCCTTAGGTGGATTTACTTGGTGAACAAAAATCCTTTTCCCAAAAAAATTCTTTTCTACACCAAGACTCCTAATCCAACTCAAATAGTTTATTTATTCAATAACCAATTATTGAATATAATTAAATTGTGAATAAATTAAAACTTCCTAATTTGACCAATTGTCAATTAGAGTTTTAATAGCAATCAAATACTTTCTAATTTGACTAGATAAATAAATTCATATTATTCATCTACTTATCAAATATATTATTTGATACTTATCATATTACCAACATTAATATGACAATAGGAGATCTACTCCTACTAGAAAAAAGATTTTGACTTTTAATTAAACAATTAATTACTAATTCCATTTAATTAAATAATAAAAAAAACAATATGTTAAGCTAATATATTTAGCCTTGCCGCCCAAGACCACACATGGGCATATAGATTATTTTTTTTATTTTATTAAATCCATTAGACCTAAATAAAAAGTCCACATGTGAACTAGACTCATTCTTACAAAAAGAAACAAGTCCACATGCCTCAATACAATTCCAAATGGACCCATAAATTGGTCTGGTAAAATATATCTAGTGATTCATGCAAGTTCATGTGGATTGGGGATCTTGGCGGGCTATCTAAATTTAAGCTCCAATAGACACAACTCAATCACAACCAACAAATGATTCACTTAGGTCCGATCTATTAATTTTAGTTCATTCCACTAAATAACTAAATTGAACTCTTAAATAAAGATAAAATAAGTTAATATTGCTCATTCATACCCTAGACAATCTTAATGAAAAAAATGTATCCTCGTGAAGAATACCAGTAATCTCCAAGAGCTCATAGACCGCCTATAGCTCTCCAAGTTACCATATTTATTCATATGACCACATTTTGAACTTGGATATTTTGACTTGTCTAGAAACAATGTTTCAATAGACACTATTGAAAACTTAACGTTAAGATTTAATATCAAATACTTCAAAACATCCATATGATTATATTCTACTCTCATTTAATAAATGAAGTCACGATATCCATATCTATAAATGAAGTCCTCTATCGATTAACAAATGAATACCACCAAACTATAGAGGATAGACTATGTTATATAATCGTACTCATTGATAGCTCAAATGATAACACTTGCAACCATAAATCCATCATTTATCTCAGGATTGAGATAGATTCTCCGACTGTCTTCTAGTGAAAACTTTTATATACTGACGGTTTTGGATAAAGTAATTCAATGTGATCCTATTCAATGCACCTAGTGCACTAGATTATTTTGCCCAAAGACACCACATTTTGATGATTTCAGACTCTTCATAACACATTTGATCTCACTCAAATGCTAGCAAAAGAATCTACAACTTTGACAAGATAAAGGCGCACGACCTTTTTCTTAAGTTGTGAATATTATTCAAGACTAACTAAAGAATCGTGTCTACCTCATACATATCTAGGTGTATGAACAATTCTTCGTTTCTCATAGTCTTTTGACTTTATAATTATTTACTTTTGACAATTATGATAATTAAACAATAAATGTTATAAGATTTGTTAAACTATAAATCACTTTATTAATATGAAAAGATTGTCAAATACATTATTATACTCTTGCTGTCGAGCATAATCTCAACAATCTCCCACTTGCTCTATAGCAAATATGTCATATCTCTCATCCCCATGTTCTCTAGATGTCTATCAAAACTCTTTTGTGAAAAAGCCTTTGTAAAGGGATCCGCTAGATTATCTGTTGACGTGATCTTGGTAATCGTCAAATCACCCCTATGCACAATTTCCCTTAAAAGGTGATACCTTCTTTCAATGTGTTTCCCTCTTTTATGACTTCTTAGTCCTCTCGAATTAGCCACTGCTCCACTATTGTCACAATAGATAGTGATCTGCTTATTCACATCAGGGACCACTTCCAAGTCAATCAAGAATTGGCGGAGCCAGACAGCCTCTTTAGTAGCCTTGTATGTGGTAACATACTCGGCTTCTATGATGGAATCAGCAATAGAAGATTGCTTGATACTCCTCTCTATGACTGCCCCTCCTCCAATAGTAAACATAGATCCTGATGTTGATCTCTTAGAGTCAGAATCTGTATACCCAATGGGAATTAAATCCCCTCAAGAGTATACAAGCATATAATCTCTCGTTCTCTTGAGATACTGGAAAATATGCTTGATTGTCGTCCAGTGATCAGGACCACGTTTCGATTGAAACCTGCTAACTATGTCCACAACAAAACAAATATCTGGTCTAGTACAGAGTATTGCATACATGAGACTTCCAATTGTCGATACATATGAAACCCTACTCATGAATCGCTCCTCATGCTCATTCTTAGGAACTTGTTCCTTAGAAAGTTTAATTCCATGTCTTAAAGGTAACATACCTTTCTTGGAATTTGGAATTTTACATGGAAAATTTTATCTATGTATAAAGCTTGGGATAATGCAATCGTTCTATTCTTTCTATCCCCTTATGACTTGGATACCAAGAGTATAACTTGATTCTCCTAAGTCCTTCATATCAAATTGTTTTGCTAACCATTCTTTTACTGATGTCAATACACCTACATCATTTTCGATGAGTAGTATATCATCAACGTAAAGAACTAGGAAAACCAACTTGTCACCTTTAATACTTTTGTATACACATGGTTCACCAAGGTTTTGAATAAAACCAAAACTTTTCACGGCTTGATCAAACCTTATGTTCTAGGATCTAAATGCTTGCTTCAATCCATATATGGATCTTTACAACTTGCATACCTTTTCCTCTTGGCCTTTTTCAATGAATCCTTCTGGTTGCATCATCTAGATGCTTTTATCAATACTTCCATTAAGGAAAGTTTTCTTGACGTCCATTTACCAAATCTCTAGGTCTAGAGATGCTGCAATGGATAAGAGTGTCTTAATGGATTTAAGCATGGTAATAGGAGAGAAGGTTTGCTCATAATCGTTACCTTCCTTCTGTGTGTAGCCTTTAGCTACCAATCTAGCTTTAAAGGTTTCCACATTTCCATCCATTCCTCTCTTCTTCTTGTATACTCGCACCCAATGGGTGTTATCTCTTTAGGCAAGTCTACAAGAGACCAGACTTTGTTTTTGAACATAGATTCAATTTCGGATTGCATTGTCTTTTACCAATAACGACAATCAACATCTTCCATTGCTTTCTTGTACGTTTATGGATCATCATCATCCGGGAGATTGTCTACAGATTCTCCTAGACCGATGTATATCTCAAGTTGTCTACTAACCCTCCCACTACGACGAGGTATGGTAGATTGTTAATCTTGTGTTTGTGCAGAACTTACAATTGGGCTAGGTTGTGAAACCTCTTGTGGAATTGTATCTCCTGAAAGCTCATTCAAGACAATTATACTTTTAGGTACAAAATTATTCATATAGTCCTCTTCCAGAAATTTAGCATTTGTCGAAACAAATACTTTAATATCTGAAGGACTATAGAAATAATATGTTTTTTTTCCTTTTGGATACCCTACAAATATGCATGTTTCTGAATGGGACTACAACTTTTCTGTCTTTCCTTTTAACACGTGCACAGGACATCCAAATATCCTTAAGTGCTGTAAACTAGGATTTTGCACGGTCCACAACTCATGCAGTGTTTTAGGAACCGATTTAGATGGTACATCGTTTAGAATGTACAGGGCCGTTTGTAAAGCATATCCTCAAAAAGAATTAGGAAGTGTTGAATAACTCAAGATAGACCTAACCATGTCCAAAAGAGTTCTATTTCTCCTTTCTGGCACCCTATTTTGTTAAGATGTACTTGGTGCAGAAAGCTGAGAAATTATCCAATTATCAATAAGATATTGTTGAAACTCATCAATTAGATATTCTTCACCACGATCAGACCTCAAGATTTTTATGCATTTCTCAAGCTGATTTCCTACTTCAGCTTTAAATTCTTTGAACATGTCAAAAGCATCCGACTTATGTCTCATGAGATACACATAGCCAAATCTTTAGTAATCATCCATGAAAGTCATGAAGTACTCATATCCACCTCTAGCTTGAATGCTCATAGGACTACACACATCAGTGCGTATCAATCCTAAACATTCTATGGCTCTTATGCCTTTGGTCGTGAATGACCTTTTGGTCATTTTACCTTCCAAACAAGATTCACAAGTTGGTAGATCATCAACCTTTAAGTCACTTAAAGGTCCATTACTAACCAATCTTTTGATCCTATCAAGGTTAATATAACCTAGACGCAAATTCCATAGGTAGGTTTCATCTTTTGATAATTTTACTCTTTTATGTTTAGGTTGTGTTGATTTCACGTCTAACAAGTGAGAGATATTTCTATGCAAATAGAATAAACCGTTTTTCAATGTACCTTTGCAAATAATGTTGTCATTCTTTCTAATAATAAAAGGTTTATTAAAAGTAACCGAATAACCAAATTTATTTAAACAAGAAATTGAAATTAAATTCTTCTTGAATTGTGGTACATAATAAACGTTTATTAAATCTAAATGCCAACTAGAATCTAGATCGACTCTAATATCTCATATATGAATCTCTTAAACCATACCTTTCACAAGGATTTTCTCGGTACTTTGATCATCTTGCATCAGGCCATACAATGTGCATTCCTTATTGTTCAAGGTGTAGTATAACTTGAACTGATCAAAGGAATCTGACAGTGAGTTGACAATCATGTCAATTTTCATCTCAGCACTATTGAGTTCAGAAATGTTGAGATGAGCTATGACTTTTATCATGTGATCTTTCACATCCTGTCCATGTTTTATCCTAAGATTCATGAAAGCAGTCATTGTCTCTCTCTTAGTCATCCCAGACCTTATAGCAAACATCTCCTCTATAGACATCATTATATCGGCAACAATCTCTATTTCTTCATGTTGTCGTTGCAACACGTCGGAGAGGGTGGTCATATTGTAACATTTAGCCATCTCATCTGAAGACTTCCAGTACTGATACCCATCTCCTTGCTCCTTAGTAGATTCATTAGTAGGAGTAGGTAATTTAGGATTAGACAAAATGAACTTATGGTTTTCAAATTGCAATAATAGCCCAATTTTCCTTTTCCAAGTGACATGATTATCATCAGTTAAAGTATTATCTTTTAGGATGTTGATTAGGGATGGGGTCATGATTTCGTTTTAATAACAAAAATTATATAAGTAAACAATCATGATAAAGCACTTTCAAATATTTATCTTGAATTAAATAATTCAATCGTGAAATTCAACGGTGATCCAACACCCATAAATGTCACGCCTCATTTGGGAGTTCGCACCACTTACCAGTTGGACTAGGTCCCACCTAATTGTTAATATAACAACTAGCGTTTTCAATTTTAGCCTTGCAATTTTATTAACAAGAACTCTTGGGAGGATATTAATGAAATCAAATTGAGTGTGTTACCAAGTTATCGACCTTCAATATAATCCCTCACGAATATCCCTCATTTGGGAGTAGATATCGTTTGGGTTAATTGTCTAGTCTATCCTTATAAGGAAGTATCTTACTAAATTTCATTCATGAATACCTCTTGGGAGGTTATTACACGAAACATAAAGCTCAACTAAACTTGGAGGCCTGGGTGTTCCAAAACACCTTCTCACACTCAATTGTTTAAGGCGTGTGATCGAATTCCAATGAATGATTTACCAAGTTATCTAGATGCCAATTAGATACCTAAATCATTCAGTGCATGTTCATACCAAAAGAGATATATGAGTGGCACTCTTATTCTATATGACATGTTATCAAACAATGACAAACATTGCAATATTTATAAAAATATAAATAGCTACAATTTTGGTCCATCCTAGAAAAGCAAGTAAATTACATATGTTTTGGGATACAAAAAACTCATTTCTTGGCGAACAAGTCTTCACGCGACCTTCGTCGTTTGGACTCCCTCGGCTGCCTACCTTGGGCGTGCGCACCCTTGGCTCCCTTCCATGAGCGTGCGTAGCCCACAACCCCATAAAGGGCTGCCATGTGCAGCCCACGGTTTCCATAGGGCTGCCGTGCGCAGCCCATGCCACTAGGGATGGCAATTATAACCAGACCCGTGAGTACCGAACCAAACCCGAACAGTATGGGTCAGGTCTGGGTCCTCACATTTGGGTCACGGGTCGGGTCGGGTCGGGTCGGGTCTGGGTCTGAGTCACAAACCCAGACCCGGACCCGGACCCGGACCCGGACCCGAACCCATGGACTCGATTAGTACAAAACATATTTGTTATTTCAATTTGTGTGGTTATTTCAATTCTCAACCTAATAGTCAATCATCTTCATTATTTTGTTTTATTTCAATTCAAGTTAATTATTCATTTATTGAACAAGTTTTACCGGTTAAAAATTGAATAGGTAAAATTAAAAATAGAAAGGAAAAATGAAAAAAAAAAGAGTTTTATTAAAGGTTTTACGGGTCCGCGGGTCCGTGGGTCCATGGGTCCGCAGGTCCAGACCCAGACCCATGAATTTTTATGGGTCCTCGGGATGGGTCTGGGTATGCTGAAGACCCCCGGGTCCAGACCCGAACACGAACCCGAACCCGAACCCTAACCCGGACCCAAACCCGAACCTGAACCCGAACCCGAACCCGAAAATTTCATGGGTCTGTGTCTGGGTCTGGGTCTAGGTCTGATAGAACCCGACCAGAACCCGACCCATTGTCATCCCTACATACCACAACAATCGTGGTCGCGTGCTCTTCGCATGCACGTTTGTTGCTATGACTCGGACGGTCTCAAACTTGTTCTGGTTGCTTCCAATTCTTCAAAACTTCGAATCTTCGATACTTGAATGTATTACAGAAGAATTTTAAATAAAAAAGATAATGCATTTTTTTTTACAATATAGTGAAGTTTTTTTTATTATTATTACAATAGCAAAAAAAAAACTTAGCAACTACCAAGAAGGAAATTATGGCGATGATATGTCACCCTTCTTGTTACAATCCCAAAACAAAAATACATTGTAATTCTATGACCAAAATTGAGCAATAACAAACCACATATTAAACACACACACACACACACACACACACACACACATATATATATATATATATATATATATATATATATATATATATATATCCATACATTCCAATGTAATAAGCGAATACCTAGAGTGTCATCTCTTTCTAAAATATGCATATATAAAATAAGAAGAAAAAGATTCACGTACACATACATCAATTAATCAAGGGTACAATCAGTCTCTATTACCAATTATAGGGAAAATCACACAACGGAAGCATAAAATTAGGTTTTGATATATTTTAAAAAATATCCCTTTAAAAGAAAGAACCTTAACCCTAGATTAATTGATGTATATTAAAAGTGTCGTACCTTTTTTTCGTGACGATTGAGCTAGCGTCGAATTGAATCCGTAAGATCTTCGAATTCAATCACGAACGTGAATCACCTAGAAGTGTGGGCTCTCTTTCTTTAAATTGTATACATGAGGATGGAAACAAACAAAATCTTCTTCTTTGTTAGTCACAATAATCCTCCAAGAGAAAAACCAAGAACGTCTGGTCACTTGTGAATTGTCAATCAATTTGATTGAAACTCGCATGCACAATGATTCGATGTTGTACACAAAACCCTTTTGATGCAAAGGATACTAATGTACTATCGAAAACAAAAATGTTTCCTCTTTTCTCTATGTTTGGCCGAATTCTTCACACAATGATTTGGACGAAGTTTTTTTATATAACAATAAAAAACAACTTCTCACACCAAAAATTAAGGTTTGGTCAAAATTATATATAGGAGTATATATAGGTGGTCGAAAATCCTCCTAGAAAAAGGATTTCTACTTCACCAAGACTCCTATCAAAATTTGGATTCAATCCTCTTAAAAAGAGGATTTCTTTTACACACAAAGACTCCTAATGCATTTAGTTTAGGAGACCTAATCCTCTCCTAAGAAAGATTTACTTGGTGTGCAAGAATCATATCCTTAGGTGGATTTACTTAGTGACCAAGAATTCTTTTTTACACCAAGACTCATAATCCAACTCAAATAGTGTATTTATTCAATAACCAATTATTGAATATAATTAAATTGTGACTAAATTAAAACTTCCTAATTTGACCAATTGTCAATTAGAGTTTTAATAACAATCAAATACTTCATAATTTGACTAGATAAATAAATTCATATTATTTATCTACTTATCAAATATAGTATTTGATACTTATCATATTACCAACAATAATATGACAATAGGAGACATACTTCTACTAGGAAAAAGATTTTGACTTTTAATTAAACAATTAATTACTAATTCCATTTAATTAAATAATAAAATAAAAAACAATATATTAAGCTAATATATTTAGCCTTGCAGCCCAAGACCACACATGGGCATATATATTATTTTTCTTATTTTATTAAATCCATTGGACCTAAATAAAAAGTCCACGTGTGAACTAGACTCATTCTTACAAAAAGAAACAAGTCCTTATGCCTCAATACAATTCTAAATGGACCCATAAATTGGTCTGGTAAAATATATCTAGTGATTCATGCAAGTTCATATGGATTGGGGATCTTGGCGGGCTATCTAAATTTAAGCTCCAATAGACACAACTCAATCACAACCAATAAATGATTCACTTAGGTCCGATCTATTATTTTAGTTCATTCCACTAAATAACTAAATTGAGCTCTTAAATAAAGATAAAATAAGTTAATATTGCTCATTCATACCCTAGACAATCTTAATGAAAAAAGTGTATCCTCGTGAAGAATACCAGTAATCTCCAAGAGCTCATAGACCGCCTATAGCTCTCCAAGTTACCATATTTATTCATATGACCACATTTTGAACTTGGATATTTTGACTTGTCTAGAAACAATGTTTCAATAGACACTATTGAAAACTTAACGTTAAGATTTAATATCAAATACTTCAAAACATCCATATGATTATATTCTACTCTCATTTAATAAATAGAGCCACGATGTTCATATCTATAAATGAATTCCTCTATCGATTAACAAATGAATACCACCAAACTGTCGACGATAGACTATGCTATATAATCGTACTCATTGATAGCTCAAATGATAACATCTGAAACCATTAATCCATCATTTATCTCAGGATTGAGATAGACTCTCCGACTGTCTTCTAGTCAAAAATTTTATATACTGACAGTTTTGGATAATGTTTCAATGTGATCATATTCAATGCACCTAATGCACTAGATTATTTTGCCCAAAGACACCACACTTTGATGATTTTAGACTCTTTATAACACATTTGATCCCACTCAAATGCTAACAAAAGAATCTACAATTTTGACAAGATAAAGGCTTCCAACCTTTATCTTAAGTTGTTAAAATTATTAAAGACTAGCTAAAGAATTGTGTCTACCTCATACATATCTAGATGTATGAACAATTCTTCTTTTCTCATAATCTTTTGTCGTTATGATTATTTACTTTTGACAATTATAATAATTAAACTATAAATGCTATAAGATTTTTTAACCTAGAAATTACTTTATTAATATGAAAATATTGTCAAATACATTATCATACTCTTGCTATCGAGCATAATCCCAACAATCCAAACTATGAACAAAGAACTATAAATAATCAATTAGTCCATCTTTTAAAGAGGCTCTAATTAATCATGAACCCTTAATAATTCATGAAAGAGGGATGAAATAAGAAACCATAAACGTTTGTTGGCTGTATTCTTCCAGCAGATTAGAGCATCTCTAACAACCCTCTTGAAGACATCTCTTAGCTTTATTAAAAAAGTATGTTTATTTTCCGAACTTCAACGGCTCCCTAAATGGCTCTCTTAATTGTGTTTAAGAGCAATTCACTGTCTTAATTAATGGGTATTTGTAAACCCCTTAAAGTGAGCTCCACCAATTTAATATTATTTTATTTTCTTGAAAAACTCAGTATATTTAGTTTATCTAATATCTAGTAAAGACAAACATTATTTAATATCTATTAAAGACAATATCTAACATTTAAATAATAATAATAAAATTATTATATGGGTCATTTAAGGGAACATTGTTGGAACAAATGCTCTCTTAATGGGCCCTTACAGTAACACACACTCTTAAATAAATGAGTCTCTCTTTGTTTTTTTTTTCCTGCTTAATTAAAACCTTGTTCTAATACCCTGTCGTTAGCATCTTAATCAGAAGTACAGCTTATAATACATTAGTCAAAAGTTTGGAAGCACTTTTTTTTTGTATTTTTAGCATGTCGTGGATGATGAAATATATATATATATATATATATATATATATATATATATATATATATATATATGTTGATACCAGAGAGATGGATGGAAGCCAAACTAGTCAGTACGAGGCATTGTTAAACCTGGGTTCATCCTATCCAGCATCATTCTGGTTCCGGATGTGTCCAGGGTGTCCAGCCGATATACTAGACCAGTACATAAAATCTGTTCTGATATGCAGGATCCTCAAACGAGGCAAGCATAGAGCATACTAGGATCTTGTAGAACCATAGTTTCAGACATAGAACCGTCTGAAGATTAGGATAAAAGAACTATTTAGAAAGCCATTGAAACACAAACACTCAAAGCTTTTATTGATTTCTGATATCTTACATAGAGGAAAAGAGGTTCCTTATATAGAGAAGGAAGACCTCTAGAGAGATCCAGGCAGGCAAGCCTATTTTACAAGAGATAAGGCCAAAAGCAGTGGCCGACATAACAAAACAGCAGAAGGCTGGTCGGACAGCTGGAAGACACAAAATAATAATACAGATGATATAGTCACGGGCTACTAAGATTACAGGTGAAGTGGTATTCATCATCGGAGTTGAGGGCCCCACAGATTGAACAGGGCCACGTGTCAGCCTGATCTTGGGAATCTTGAAGATAGGAATTCAGGAAAGGATGCCAACTCCTTGTTGGGTACCTCGGGACGTCAGGAATGATGAAAAGGACATTTGTAGTATCATTATTGACGTCACAAAGGTAATTAAGGAGGGGTATCTGGATACTGATATGATACAGTCTTTCATAGTCATACGACGTATTCCATTCGTAGCAGACGTTAGAGGTCCAGAGAAGCTGGTTATGTGGGTTATATCTGTAGGGCCTGCTAAAGATCCAGATACAGCATACTTTTGAAGCCTGTTATGGGTCCATTTTCCAGAGATGGTAATGGCCCATAAGTTTGGTAAGCTCGGTCTGCCAGATAGGTAGGGGGTTGAACCATTGTAAAAAGGTTTGGAGATTAACGGAGGTTGGATCTTGGACGAAGCCATACAAGGCTTGGAGAGGAAAAACAATGGCATGGTGATGAAGAATGGATAAGCACCACAGGAACCATAATACTTGGTCCGAATAGTAGTAAAAGGGTGGTGAAATAAAGGGGTCGAGAAAAGGTTTGCTGGGATTGGCTAACTGGTGGTGGCAGCCTTGATTGTTGATCTGGGAGAGGTATATTGGTAGATATGATATTGCAAAGTCTTGAATCTGTTGGATAGTGGGAAGCTGGTCTGGAGGAAAGGTGGCCATGAATTCTGGAGGGAAAGCCGGTGGCCAAGATGGAGAAGACGGAGCAGAAGAAGATGAGGCCTGTAAAGAAATCATGTAGATCAAGGGGACAGGGTCGGTAAGGGAAAGTAGGGTGATAGGGTGAGGTCGGGATAGCATATCTTGAATGATGTTATGGTGACCTTTGATATGTTTGATAGAAAAGTCATATCTAGAGAACCAATCCTTGAGTCTCAAGAGCTGGGGATTTGGAGGGTGCTTGTTATGGAATTCAAGCACCTTGGGGAATGATGAGTTGTCCATTTCAATGGTAAAGTTTCTGGTTCTGAGATGGAAGTCAAACTTAGAAATTCCATTTTTGACAGCAAGGATTTCTTTATAGATAGTGTGATAGTGTTTCTGGGCGTCTTTGAACTGGTCGCTGGTATGACCACAGTAGTGGCCTTTCCCATTGATTTCTTCAATGAGGATGGCTCCCCAGAAGTGATCATTGGCATCAGTCTGAAGGAAGAGGTGCTCTGATGAGGGAATATGTAATGGTAGAGGTTTCTGTACAGCCCCTTTTAGGTGGGATATGGCCTCTGAGTGAGAAGTGTTCCATTGAGGGGGTTCCTTTTTCAGAAGTTTAGATAAGCATGAGGTGTAGTGGTTGGCCCGTGGAATGAAATTCCTGATGTAGTTGACAATACCAAGAAACTGTTGAAGTTGTTTTTACGAGAGATTTGAATCTGGGAAATTAAGAAGCTGTCTTGCAAGGTGAGGTCCAGGGGTATAAGATCCATCTTTGATTTTTATTCCAAGAAACTCAATTTGTACGACACCAATTGAGCTCTTCTTGTCAGACAATATGATTCCATACTTGTCAATGATCTGGTGAAAATGTTATAGGAGGTCAATATGTGACTCTTTGTCTGGTGAGAACAGTAGAATGTCATCGATATAGAGGAGGGCCGAGTTGAGTATTGGATGGAAAATTCTGGTGATGGCCTTTTGGAACAGGGAAGGGGCTGTTTTTAGCCCAAAAGAAAGCACAGTCCACTGATACTGGGCATTTGGTAGGCAGAAGGCTGTTTTGGGCTGATCTGAAGGATGGATCCCAATCTGCCAGAAAGCGCCTTTTAAATCAAACTTGGAGAAAACAGTGGCTCCAGGAATTTGTGAAAACAATGAAGTAACTCTGGGAAACGGGAACTTATCATCCTAGAGGAAGAGATTGAGAGGTTTATAATCAATCACAAGCCTTTTCTTTCCTCTGATTTGTTCAGACCTTTTTTCAACGTAAAAGGCTTGGCAGGCCCATGGAGATGAGGTGGGCTCTATTAAACCTTGTTTGAGAAGCTCATCACACTCCTTCATGTTTAGTGAAAGGTCAGTTGGAGACATTCCTGAATGGGTCGCCTTAGTGGGGTTGACATCTTCATTAAGCTTAAAGGGGAGCTTTATGAAGAAGTCTGGGTTTTTCCACAGAGGGTGTAGATGTTTAAAGTCTACATGGCAGTTGGTGCAGAATTGCAAAAGCTTTTCTTAAACATGCCAGAAATCAGGATTGATAACCGAAATGGGGAAAATTTTTGGAATGTCAATGAAAGGTTTGAATTCCCGTTTGAATCGAATCCCTTGAGGTAAAATTTTGATAGATTTTGACTGGCTGTAGATGTCCCATCCGATAAGGATATCTTTATCTGGAAGAGGAGTTCCGATGACATGGGTCCAAAGTGTAAAGGAAGGGAAAAACTGTAAGCCGATTTTGTTTTTAGAGACCAGGTAAGTGTTGAAAACTTGTCCATCTGCCGCTAAGAAATGGTTCTTTTCTTCCTTCCAGGTGTCAGAAGGGAGGACGATGGGATTCATCATGGAAGAATGGGCTCCCGTATCAAAATAGGCAATGACAGGGACTGGCTTGGAGTACTTCGTAGCTAAGACCTGAATTTTGATTTGTGGGCCAGAATTTCCATTGATGGTGGCTTGATAAGCTTCTGTTGGGGAGTCAGGATCTGAGTAGCTTAGAAGATCTGAAGAGCTAGAGTCATGCTCCTCTAAATCTATGACCATAAAAGAGGTCAACTGGTTGACATCTTCTTGTTTTGAGAAGAAGGATTCAATGTCAACATCTGAGGGAATTTCTTCTATTTTGTTCTTATATTGGGACATTGCTTGGCATAATGTCCCTCTTGGCCGCAGGCGAAACATTTGTTGGATTTGTTCCATGACCTTCTGGCCTTCTTCCTGTAGTACTTGTATTTCCTGGGATTGGAAGAATTTTTTCGATTTTGGGCTCTTGATGGGTGGCTTCTATGAGGCTTATTTGCTTTGCAGTTACAATGCTCATTGGATTTGCACTTGAGATGGTAGTCAGGAGGAAATTTACAGTGTTTGTCATATCTTTTCCCTTCTCTGGTCATTTTTGAAAAAACCCGTTGAGTAGCACAGAGTTTTTCTAAAGCAGTGTGTGTAAACATGTGAATTTCTCCTAGAGTGATATCTCTGAGGCTCCTTCCTGAGAGTTCAATTAATCTTTGAAGTTCTCCCTGGAGTTCTGTGGGAAGGGAATTCAGATAAACATGTCTTAAGGCTTCGTCATTGATTCCACCGAGTGCATGATATCTGAAAGACATGCGCCTGTAGTGGTAATCAATATCTTCCTTGTTTAATGAGCAAACTCTCATTTCGAAGAATTCTTGTCTGATCTGTTTATAGAACTGGGAAGCGTCTCTGAAAAATTCTCTGAAGACTATTCCTGTTGCTATAGAAACAGATCCACATCTGACCAGTTGTAACTGTCTGTATTCGCCAAGTGCTTGGTACCAGTCTCTAAGGGATCCGGTGAATCTAGAGACAAACTCCCTCAGAATGGATTCTGTATTGTCACCTCCTTTTGCAATCTGGAGGTCTAGCCATGCACTCATTTCAGACATTCTTTTCCTCTATTGTCTTGGAGCCACGTCATCAAAATTGAACCAGGGACTATTTGTAGGTTTTTGAGGAGGAGTCTGGGCCTGTGTTCTATTCCTCTGGTGTGGTGGGTTTGGTGGTTCGTCAACCATAGGAGCTGGTTCCTCTAAAGTTTCATCAGAGGATTCAGATGTCTCAACTGTCTGAGTAGACGGTTGTGGGTCAGCTCTAGTGGCTAGGTAGATCTGAGAAGGGTCAGGTAGGGCATCTGGGTCTGAATAGATTGGAGAATCTGAGGTTGGTGATTCATCTGTGTAATATGTTTCCCATGATGAAGTGGAAGAGGTTTCTGTTTCTGTGGATTCTTTAGAAGTTTCTGAAGAGTCAAACTGGCGGGAAGATGTATAGAAAGCATGTTTTTGGTAGTTGGGTGGTGAGCGTTTTTGGGTTGAATGTGTCCTTTTTTTTAGAAGAGGTTTTCTTGGCTTTACTTGAGGAGGCTTGTTCCGTAGGTAAAGGAGGATATTTTCTAAAAAGGTCACCAGTTGATTTGAAGAACTGGGAATGGTCAGGAGGCCGGGAGGGAGGTGAAGGTGATTGTGTTGGAAATATCAAGGAAGGGGAATAAGGATGTGGCCTTGGAATATAAGGAGTACTGGTATAATGATCCCTCGTTATTTGGTCTAATTGGTCCTTGAGTTGCCTGATTTCTCTTTCTTTGCTATCAAATTCAGGGCCAAAATATCCTTGGCTGATATACTGATGGAGGTCAACGTCTAATCTAGAAACTCTGGATTGTAAGTCTATGTATATATTGCGTAATGTGGAGTCTAGATGTTGAAGTTGATTGTCATGTTGGGAAACATGATGAGAAACCTTGTCTATTTTTTGGTCAATAGAGTGGAGAACTATATTTTTGGCAGTGGCATTGCGAGTGTGCCAATTGAGGACCTGTTCAGCTTGGGAGGGCTGTTTGATAGATCCGTCAGGTAAGACTTCAGTCGATTGGATGTATGGCCTAGAAAATAAGTTTCTTTCAGGATTTGATGAGGATTCTAAGGGAGGAAAATACTTATCATAATTGGAGGCCATGTAGCATGGATTGGGAACTGGAGTTGGAGGTAAGACTCTTGCTGGTGTTTCTTCCAAAAGTAATCCCTCATCTTTCAGGATTTGAAGAGCCCTATCATAGATAGGGAGAGGCCTGTTCTTTATTGGGTGTAGACCAATCCAAGGACTATGGGGGTCCTCAGGATTTCTACTTGGGCGGATTGTTTTGCAAACTGATTTCACCTGTTTGTGACAATCTTTGCATTCGCAATCTGCGTCGCATATTTCTGGGTCAACGTCCCAGATGAAGTGTCCATTGATCTTGTCTGTGTAGATAGGGGTTCCATCTGCCTCAAAGCGATGAATAGGGATTTCCTCTTCAGTTGTGACGGACTGATCATGAGAACCTGGAACACCGGAGGAGCACTGAGAGATGCCTCTATGCTCGTGGTGCTGGTTTCTGGAGTAGCAATCTGTTCATAAGTAGTCTGAATAGAACCATCAGCTAACTTAGTGAACTGGGTATCGGTGGCTACAACAGGAGTGGTGTTTTGAAACGCCTTCTCATAGTTGGTGATCCACTTGAGAGGCATGATTTCTGTGAGCTTTTCTCTGGGTAATTGCTTGGGAATTTGGATAATAGTAGGGACTTCATCTTCTCTTTCTGCTTTGATGAAGATGGTATCTCCAGTATGTCCAGGGATAGGAAGATCAAGAGCATGGTCTTGAAGTCTGTACGCAATCTGGTGGTGCAGGGTTGCCATATAAGAATTTGGCATCATAGGGGCTCCGACGAGTTGGAGTTGAATTTTGAGACAATTGTGAAGATTCAGATCCCGGAGCGGGATGTTGAAGTTTGGGTAATAAGTAAGTGAGATGCTTCCTGCATGTAAAGTGGAAAGACATGTTCCAATGATTGCGTGTTCATACTGCTTGTAAATGGTGTTGAGGAGAGCTATCCTGGCTGTCACAGGTAACCCTTTTCTGCCATGTAAGGTAAGGATTATCCTGATTGCTCCGATGTGCAAATGAGAGTATCCTTCTCTGATCCACTGATCAATAAGTGGTTGACCAATTTCTAAGTCAACGTATTGTTAGGTAGAGGAGGCAGGAATTAGACAATTATCCAAAGCAGTAGATTGAACGTACTCCTTTACTGGAGGAGAACGATGTTGAACCAGGGCAGTGACTCTTCTAGAGAGTGACCTACTACGCTTAAAGATAGTATAAGGATTTAACAGGGAAAGAGTTGTTTCAGTGATCTAGGCAGATTCTGGAATATGGGTATATTCAACAAGATGTTGGATTTTGTTTGTTTGAGTCTGGCGAATAGAAATAACAGAAGAAAGTCTAGCTAGAGTGTGATTGGATGTGTTGTTTGCCATAGGTTTCTGAGAAATCCCTTTCTTCGTCTAGCTTATATCTAATACTATGATTCTACATGCCTGAAAAACAGGAACTAGGCTCTGATACTAGAGAGATGGATGGAAGTCAAACTAGTCAGTACGAGGCATTGTTAAACCTGGGTTCATCCTAGCCAGCATCATTCTGGTTCTGGATGTGTCCAGGAATTTTTATCTATTTAATCATGTATATTTGAAGCAAATGAAAGTGTGTTATTGAAGATAAATAAGAAATTTGAAGAGTTTTCAAGAATGTTTTATGGACAATAGTACTAATTATATATATATATATATATATATATATATATATATATATATATATATATATATATATATATATATATGTTTGGGAGTTCAGAATTTCTTCTGGTGAGCTTTTTGCTGAGTTTTTTAAAATGTATATTAGGGGTTCTTTTTTTTCACTTAAAATTTATTGAGTCTGAATTGAACTCATTAGGTTGTTTTGTTTGTTTTTAAGTAGTCAAAAAACTTTAAAACGTTAAAAAAAAACCTTTAAGAAATCCTGACTCTTAATTTAATTTCAAATTGGATTACAGCCTATAGAATATATATTTTCAAATTTATCCTAATTTGATATGGTGTAGAATTCTTTCTTTTAATATATTTCTTATTTTAAACTGCTTTTAGAATGAAAAAAAAAAAACCTAATCACTTGAAAGAACATAAATCTTCCTGAGATTGAACAATTAAATTTCTCTCCTACTAAATTCTGGTAAGAACTCTTTATTTTTTTTTTATTTTACTATTTTATGGCTTGAAGATAATATATAATTATTATTATATATATATAAAAGCATAAAAACCTGTGTATATACATGAACCTATTAAAAAGAAACCAAGAACCCTTTTGTTAACGGAAAATTTTCTCGAGATGAGAAATTGCTGTTAACACCTTCGAGACCACTACCACGAAAGCGGTTGCCGAGGTCGGTACCGTTGGTTCCCGACCTGTTTAAGAGAGAGACGAGTGGTAATAAAGTAAAGGGGAGCTCTATTATTGATATATCGCTTTAAGATACAAATAACTCTCTTGTTTGCTCACAATCTCTCGGAGGTGTAGGGTGTTGGCCACTCGGTGCCTGCCGAATAGTGGAGATAAAGGTGACCGTGTTCTGAAATCAGAATTTAGGCCCTCCTTCTATGTGTATATTTTTTGTTTATGATTTTTTGTCTCTGTCGTTCGTTCGTCTCTTCTTTTCACCATGCTTGGCTTCACATATATATATAGACCAAGTAGGTTTTTAGTTCGCAAATACTCTACCGTAATCTCATGAATCTGTTCCCTCCTTATCGGGCGGGATTCGTTATTTAAATTTGAATTGTTTCCGGATTCGATGATATCATTGACGAAGATAAGTTTGTTCCTTTATTTGAATTTAAACTCTTGACGTGCATGTAAATATTATATGGAGATGATCTTGTGTGTACTCATGCCATGGATCTTCATGGAGGTCACCCTGCCAGCTGCCTGTTGCTCCGTAGAGCGAGGTAGATTCCTGCTCTGGCTCGGCTTTTAGAAGCTTAAGATGGATTTTCCCTAACCCTTGGGGGCTTGAGGTGCTCTTGTAAACCCTCCTGGGAGGTAGCTGGGGTAGTGAAAATTTAGGCGTGATTCTTCATTTATATCTAGCAAGGACAACTGGCTTCTGGAGAGGTTGGCGAGCTTCTTTCGAAGCTCTCTTGAGCTTGGAGACTTCCCCCGGCATCTACGGGGCAGTTATGGAGCTCGACCTCAGAGCCGAGGTTCCCCGATAAATGGCCTGGAGAAGCCCGGCTTCCAGTACTTTTGTGGGGGCTCATCCCGGTCGCGTCTGTCTCGTCTTCTAGTAGCTTTGAAGCTGAACCGGTCTTCCCCGTTCTTGCGAGGTGGCTTTACGGTCTTTTCGAACTTTATTATTGTCGATTATGGGTGGAAAATTTCTCTTTGATCCTTGGTAAAATTTCACTATTAACAGAAGTCCCCTCTGACTTGAACACCGGTGATAGAGTTGGGGTTGAAGTCAGATTCCTTGTTTAGTTGAGAAAGTTTTTTTTTTTTTTTGCCATTAAGATAATTAATGAGAGCGAAATCTTCTCATTAACTACCCAACATTTTAAATTTGAAACTAAGTGTTATTCAAAGAAAAATGACTGTAATACGGCTCCAGGTGGTCTTCCCGAGGATATCGCCAATAAACCTCTATTTAAGCCCGGCATGACCGTCACTTTCTTCATACTTCCTCAAATCTTCAAACTTTCAAATTTCTTCTTCCCCGCTTTCTCTGTCTTTATTTTCTGCTTGTTTTCTCCTCTCTCTTTCCCATCAATGTCGACTTCCACAGATAGTGTTGATGCCTTGGTGGAGGGCTCCGGGGGCCCTAACCTAACTCCTCTTAAACGGGTGCGAGGGATTTCAAGCGACGAGGAATCTTCCCTCATCCGCCAGCGCCGTCGTTTTAACAAGAACGCTTCTATCCGCTCTGGCTTTTCGAACCGGCCTGAAAATCCTCTGAACTTAGTCGGTGAAGACTTTGACATCGGGGAGAGATTATATACGGTCGGGAGGGCTCAAGTCACAGTGGCGGAGCTTCCTCCAGTGATAACCCTTCCTTTCGAACCCAAGGCCATCCCCGACTCTACTGTCGACCCTCAGTCGATCGGCCGTC
Organism: Dipteronia dyeriana; assembly: GCA_032871835.1. NCBI lineage: Eukaryota > Viridiplantae > Streptophyta > Magnoliopsida > Sapindales > Sapindaceae > Dipteronia > Dipteronia dyeriana. The sequence goes on from CM065295.1 coordinate 13,891,869, forward strand.
TACGGGACAAGTATGGTATTCCTGATACTGTTTCTCTAACTGTCCCCCATAGGAACTATGGCATGTTTAGCCCGCCCAAAAGCATGCTTCCTATCCATGTCGCGGCTTTTGAGAGAGGGGTGAGGCTCCCTCTTCATCCCACCCTACGACAGGCTCTCAATGCCCTTCAACTGGCTTCGCTTCAACTGACGCCCGGCTTCTGGAGGCATCTAATCGGCTTTCTGGTATTGTAGAGGGAGCAATACGAGCTGAGCGGTGTAACCAGGGAGCCTGATACTGAGGAGCTCTCCTTCCTTTTCCAGATCGGTAACCTGGCAGGAGTCCCACGAGGCCAATTCTATGCCAAGACTAAGAATAGGCTCAATTTTATCATCCCCGGGGCTTCAAAGAAGGACCCCGCTTGGAAAGAAGAATGGATATTGGCGGGGGAGACTGGGGGAGCTCCGTCTTCATCAGCGGGCATGAGCTCGAGGTTCCAACCGCCTTTAGTGACAAACCCACCTGGGGTCGGGATCCCTTGCCCGATGAGTCTGAAGCCTTGCTGAAGAATATCCTAGCTCGGAACTATTTGAATCTGAAGTTTCTGACCGTCGACCCCTTCGATCCCCGTAGGGTAAACAGGTACCTGCGGATATCCGGTGCTACCCCTCGTAAGTATCTCGATCTATCTTGTTTTTTCTTTTTTTCTTTTTTTCTTTTTTTTTATTGGAGGGTTCAGTTCTTATGATCTTGATTCTTTTCTCTAACAGTGTTTGTTGTTGCTCCAGCTTCTCGCGAAGCCCAACAAGTTGGGATACCTCCTCCTCATTCTGGATCATCCCCGGGAGCTCTCCCGACTGTTCTGAAGAAGGGGGGGTCAACCACTAAGGTAGCTGCCTCATTCGTTCCTTCCCCCTCTCCTTCCCAAGTGAAGTCCAAGATGGCTCTTCTGGCATCTCGAGCTGCGAAGGCTCTAAACCGAGGAGGGTCTACTTCCCAAGTCATCAATAATTCTTTTCATGCCTCTCCTCCAGAAGTTATTGCTCTAAACGATGCCCCCTGAATCCCGCTACCTCTCTCTGCAGATCCGGTTGTATCCCGGGTAGTCGAGGTTCCCAGGGAGCCAGATACCGATTCTTTTGAGGTCGCCCCTTCTCGCCCCCACCAGCAATCGGGCTTGGTGGGTTAGGATGAGGTCTTGAAGCAATTTGTCACATCTTGTCCAAGCGGCGGGCTTTCTAGGATGACCCCGATGCCCGTGGACATCTTGATCGCCAAAGGGTCCGCCCTTTTAGCCGAGGTAAATGTCGATTTTACTTCTTCATTGAGCTGCTTGACTTGTCATTTTCTAACATGATTTTCCTTTGTAGGCTTTTAAGTTTCAGGTGGCCATAGGGCATCAGGTAGCCTTTATCCGTGATCGGGCAGCCAAGGCTGAGGCTCAAGTTGGGTGAGCCATGGGGTTGCTTGAGCGGGCTCAGACCCTGGTCCAGGAGATGACCTCCAGCCAACAAGGAATGGAGACACAGCTAGCTGAGCTTCAATACGATCATGAGAGGTTGAAGCGGGCTTTTGATCAGAAGACTTTCCAGTCGAAGCGGCGGGTTAGCCAGCGGGATGACTGGAGGGGATAGGCGAAGGCCCTAGATGTTGAAAACCAAACCTTGCAGGCTCGAATTACCCAGCTCCAAGCCGAAGTGGAAGCCTTTTTTAGCGAGGGGTATTTCTATGCCTCCTATCAGGTTACAGAGGCTCTCCCTCCCCCATTCAATCTCTCCAGCACTACCAGCTGTGGAGATATCTCCCCCCGAAACTGATAGAGCTGGCCCTTCTGGGAAGGAGCTGGGAAGCAGTTGGAGATGCTGGATCTGCCTCCTCCTATTCCAGTCTTTCCAGTATCTGGTCCCGGTGAATCCTCAAAGAGGGTTCACAATGAGGAGCTAGAAGGAGGCCTTGTTGAAGCCCGAGGTCCACCCTCAGTGCTCTCAAGAATGGAGTCAACAGAAGGCAGGAACGTGCCTAAGTCGGTGACCAGCCTTCTTGATGCAGCTATACCGCCTGAAGTTATGGCGGTGATTGATGAAATCGTGGAGGAAGATTCTGTTGACCCCGAGGCAACCGGGGGCTGATCCTTAGGAGGAAGTGGCTGAAGCGGTAGATGCAGCTGATCAGGATGAGCCACGATTGGAGAGGGGAGCAGGGGGCGAGGTCCATTCTGTGGAGAAGGAAGCTTAAGGCCCTCAGGAAGACGAAGAAGCTTGAGTTCTCTTCCATGTAATCTATTTTGAATGCCCGAAAAAGGGGGTGAGCATCCCATCTTCAACTGAGTTTGATCTTTTATTATTTTTCTTTTGTAGCCCGGAACCAGGGATTGGGCCCCCCATGCATGTTGTAGCCTTGTTGGGGGATAGGCTCCCTTACTTGATAACAAAATTTTAATCTCAAGTCTAACTCTGGCTTGTATGTACTTGCTTGGTTGTCCAGCATTTATATCGAAACGAGCTATCTTTGGGGGAAATAACAAGATAAGCAAAAAGGTTATTAGTATTGGGTCCCCATACTAATGAAACTCATAGCTCAACTTCTCCAACTGACAGTCCCCTTGTTTGATTGTAGGTCTGTTGTAGTAAGTAACTATGTATCAAAGAGAACTAGTGAAATAACAAGCATTCAGAGTTTAATTAAATCGAGCCCTCTATCCCCGAGCTCTTTTGGGGGGCTGTAGCCCAAGTGGAACATTAAGTAAAGACCTGTTTAGCCCCCTTCTTAGGCTCGGGATCATGAGGGATTCCACGTTTTCAAGCTCGATCCCTTCTTTGGGGGAACGGTAACCCGACCAAGGCATCAGAAGGGCTATCTAGCTATTTCCTGGTCTTGATATCTGGATGGTAACTATGCTCTTACACTCAAATCCTTCTTGGGGGTGGTAGCTCGACCAAGGCATCAGGAGCGCTATCTAGCTATTTCCTGGTCTTGAGATCTGGATAGCAACTATGCTCTTACACTCAGATCCTTCTTGAGGGTGGTATCCCGACCAAGGCATCAGAAGGGCTATCTAGCTATTTCCTGGTCTCGAGATCTGGACGGTAACTATGCTCTTACACTCAGACCCTTCTTGGCGGGGGGTGGTGCCCGGCCAAGGCATCAGGAGTAGCGAGGGGGCTTCCCCGGCTTACCCCTGGTCTTGAGGCGATAATGTCGAAACTTTCCATGTAGACCTAAATCATTGTAGAACATAGTTGAAGAAGGAGTAAACAGGAAAAGGCAAACTTTATTGATATGGAAGATGTAGTACAATACTGTCAGAAGAAAAAATAAAAGAAGCTAGTCAGAGGTTGCCTGCTCCTGAGTCCTCTTTTCAAGGGTAGAACTTCCTTAGGTGATCCGCATTCCAAGTATGGTCGATGAGTCAGCCATCCATATCCTCGAGCTTGTACGCCTCATTACGGATCACCATTTTTATTAGGTAGGGTCCTTCCCAGTTGGGCCCTATGACCCCGTCTGACCTCTTCTTGGTGTTCAACGTCACTTTCCTGAGGACCAGATCCCCTTCTTTGAAGCTTCGGGTTTTAACCCTCTTGTTGAAGTACCTTTCAATCCTGCCTTGGTAGATTGCTACCTTTTCAGCCATTCGATCTTGTTTTTCCTCTAGGAGGTCCAGACTAGCTCTGAGCTTGCTTTCATTGCTTCCCGGTTCAAATCGTTGGACTCTAAAGGAGGTCAACTTGTGCTCTATAGGTAGGATTGCTTCAACCCTGAAGGCCAGCGAGAAGGGCGTTTCCTCGGTAGTTGTTCTTCTTGTAGTGCGGTAAGCCCAGAGGACCTCGGGAAGCTCCTCTACCCATCTGCCTTTCTTTTGTTGTAGCTTTTTCTTCAACAACTTCTTGATAGTTTTGTTCATGGATTCCACCAAACCATTAGTCTGAGGGTGGGCTATCGAAGCAAACCGAAGGTCAATTCCCAAACCCTGATAGAAATCTCTGAATCGGGCATTATCGAACTATTTTTTGAGGTCGGTTATGATGACCAGAGGGGTTCCGAACCTGCAAACTACATTGGTCTTGATGAACCTTGTTGTGTTTTCTTCTGATATTTGGGACAGTGGTCCGGCTTCAACCCATCTTCTAAAATAATCAATCGTTACGATAGCGTGATTGGCCTGTCCCGGAGCTATAGGAAGCAGTCCAATCAAATCGACTCCCCACATAGCAAAGGGGTATGGTGAGCTAAGAGATGACAAAACGCTCTGGGGGGAGGTGACTCTAGTTTGCAGTCTTCTGGCATGCCTCACAGGTTTGCACCAAGTCTTTAGCATCTTGATGGATGGTCGGCCAATAATACCCCATGTGGAGAACCTGATATGCCAAGGCTTCTCCACCAATATGGTTCCCGTATTCCCCGGAATGGACCTCTCTCAGAGCCCACTTGGCATCTCCAGGGTGTAGACATCGGAGCAGGGGAAGGGATTTTCCCCTTCGGTATAAATGCTCATCTACCATACAATACCTGACCGAGAGCCTTTTAACCCTCCTAGCTTGGTCGGGCTCCCCAGGAAGTTTCCTGTCCTGTAAATATTCTGCTATTGGATCCATTCAGCATGGCTGTCGGTCCAAGGTATAAGCTTTCTTACCAGTCATAATGCTAGGTAGAGGGATTACTTGAAGAGGAACTCCGTGAGGTAGAGTCTGGCCACCATAGGCAGCTATCTTAGCTAGGACGTCAGCCCGATGGTTTAGGTGTCGAGGTATCTGCTCGATTCTGAATCCCCTAAATTTGGTCCTGAGTTGTTGCACCAGTTTCAAGTAAGCGATCATGTTATCCACTTTGGCCTGATAATCCTAGAAATTTGGTTGACCACGAGTGAAGAGTCGCTCTTGATATTCAGATAATCAACCCCGAGCTCTATGGCAGCTTTTATCCCAGTTAGCAAGGCTTCGTATTCCGCTTCATTGTTCGTAGCTTTAAATTCTAACCTGAAACAATGACAGCACTCAGTTCCTTCTGGGTCGATGAGGACTATGCCAGCTCCTCCCCTGGACTGCCCGGAAGCTCTGTCAGTGTAGAAAGTCCATGACTTGTAACCCTCCGGCCAGTTGTCAGATTTTGGATTCCTCTCAAGGGTGACATCTGTTACCACGGGGGTTGCCTGATCTGAAGGTACTGAAAGCTCGGCTACAAAGTCCGCTAGTGCTTGAGCTTTTATCGTGGTCCTAGGCTTATACTTTAAATCGAAATGGGTAAGCTCTAGGGCCCATAGAACCAGCCTTCCAGAAACCTTCGGCCTTTGCAAGAACTGGCGGAGGGGTTGGTCCGTCACCACTGCTATTGAATGAGCATGAAAGTAAGGACGGAGTTTCCTTACCGAGGTCACCAAGGCATAAGCGAGCTTCTCAAGCAGAGTATAGTTCTTTTCGGGCTTGGTTAGAGCGTGACTCACATAGTAGATAGGTCGCTGGATCCTATCCCCGCATTCCTTGACCAAGGCCCCACTCACAGCGGTTTCTGAAATTGCCAAGTATATTTGGAGCTCTTCTCCAGAATTTGTTTTGACCAGTAGTGAAGGGCTTGTTAAGTATCTTTTCAAAGCTTGGAAAGCATGTTCACTCTTCTGATCCCACTTCATGTTTCCTGCTTGATAGCTTTGAAGAATGGTAGGCACTTATCGGTAGACCGGGAGATGAACCTGTTGAGCGTTGCTACCTGTCCGGTCAAGGCTTGAATCTGCTTAAGAGATGTGGGAGATTCCAAATCCAGGATAGCCATAATTTTTTTCGGGTTAGCCTCTATGCCTCTCTCATGGACCATGAAGCCCAGAAACTTCCCCGCAGTTACACCAAAGGCGCATTTGGAAGGGTTCAACCTCATCTGGTTTTTTCTTAGGATCATGAAGGTCCTACGAAGGTCTTCTAGGTGGCCTTCTGAGGTTGAAGATTTAGTGATCATATCGTCGATATACACCTCCATCGACCTTCCAATTTTAGGCTTGAACAAACGGTTGACTAACCCTGGTAAGTAACTCCAGTATTTTTGAGCCTGAAAGGCATCACCTTGTAGCAGCATAAGCCTTGCGCAGTGATGAAACTGGTCTTTTCTTGGTCCGCGGGATGCATCATAATCTGATTGTAGCCGAAAAACGTGTTCATGAAGCTCATGAGCTTGTTCCCGGAGGTGGAATCGACCAATTGATCAATTTTTGGCAGAGGAAAACTGTCATTTGGGCATGGCCGGGGTGAGGTCGGTGTAGTCCACGCACATGCGCCACTTCCCATTCGCCTTCGTGACCATAACCACGTTGGCGAGCCATTCGGGGTAGCGGGCTTCTCGAATGAAGCCTGCTTGGGTGAGTTTATCCACCTCTTATTGAACTGCCATATTTCTTTCAGTGTTGAAGTGGCACCTTTTCTGTTTGACGGGCTTGAAGGTCGGATCCACCGCCAGCCGATATGCAGCTAATGTCATCAGGATCCCCGGTAACTCCACATAACTCCGGGTGAAAATATCGTTGAATTCCGTGAGGAGCCTAATCAATCCCACTTTCATTCCTGGCTCAAGGGTAGCTTAGTCGAACAAAAATCTCCTCTAACTTATAGACCGGATGGCCGCTAGCCCATTCCTTTCTCTGTTCTTCCACGTCGGGCACCACAAGGCCTTCCTCGGGACAATCGGTGGAGACTGCGTCTTCCATGTTTAGTGCCTGGGTTATCCCGCCTTGGATAGTCGTTACTTGGGTGAGCTGTTTAGCTAGAGTTGTTGGGATAGCTGACACTGCGTAGCATTTCCTAGCTGCTTGTTGATCACCCCGAACCTCTCCCACCTTGTCTCCTACCGAAACTTCAGAAAATTGTGGTAAATAGAAAGGACCCCCTTCAGAGGTGATAGGAATGGCCTCTCTAATATTGCGTTGTAGACCGACGAGGTATCCACCACCACGAAGTCAGTCATGATGTTTTGCTGGAGAGGTACGGCTCTGATGATCACCGGTAGGATTTTTGATCCTATGGGTGTGATGGAGTCTCCAGTGAACCCATATAATGGAGTAGTACAACTGTTGTAGCACCATTGCTTCAAGTTTAGTTTTTCCAAAGTGTCTTTGAACAGAACATCGACGTTGCTGCCGGTGTCGACGAGCACGCGGTGCACCATGAAATTGGCAATTTGTACTGTAATGACCATGGGGTCATCATGTGGTTGCACGGTGTTAAAGACATCTGCTTCGGTAGAGATGATCTGAGACAGTCGGGAGGGGTAAGTCTGTCTCTGGTCGACCTTGAAGATATCCCGCCCCTCGTCCATTCGAAGGACCTTCCTCGCATGGTTTTTCCTAGAATTGTTGGAGGTGTCGGCCAGAGTGGGACCTTTGCTGATAGTATGTATCACCTGAATTTGTTGCATCAGGTCTGTCTGTTCTCCCTTCCTCTTCTCAACATGTTTTCGGATCTCGGTTTGCACCTCCCTTCCAGTTTGAATGTTCTCTCTGACTTGTTGTAAGAACTCTATCAAGCATCATCCCCTTATCAAAGCCTCAATCTGGTTCCGCAGGTTGTAGCATTCTGAAGTATTGTACCCTACGTCCTCGTAAAAGTCACAATATTTGCAACGATTTCTTTTATCGACCGGGGCTTCATAGGAGCAGGCTTCTGTAACAAACCCTTATCCCGAATGGCAGGGGTAGACTGTTTCTCAGGATGCATTCAAGGGAGTGTAATGGTCGTACCCCCTCTCATCGAGGGCTATAAGGGCCACTGTCCTGAGAGGTGGTAAAGCTTGAGGAGGAGCCCGTTTGTCTGGATACCTTTCTGAACTGGGCTGAGGAAGAGGGAAATTGTATGTTGACTTATTAGGGGGTTTGTTCCGGCTTTTCTAATCTTGCTCAGGTCTGGGAGCTTCCTTCTTTTATCATCTTTCAGCTCTCATGTCATCTTTCAGCTCTCATGTCATCATGCTCCATCTTGACCTTGAGTTATTCGTCGACCTCGATCTGTTCTAGAGCCCGATCATAGGCTTCCTGGTAGGTTTCCAGAGGTCTCTTGGCGAAAGACCGGAATATTTTTCCTACCCACAAGTTTCTTCTGAAGTTGGCGAGGGTTTCTCTCTCGGTGAAGACCCTCATCTGGATGACTTCTTTATGTAATCGCTCGATATAAGCCTGGAGAGTTTCCCCTCTCTCCTGGATCACGTATTGTAGATGAATCGGGTCCTTCAGTCGGGGCTTAACCCCCTGGAACTGTAAGGAGAAATTAGATGATAATTTGGTGAAGGAATCTACGCTCCCAGTGGGTAGTTTCCTAAACCAGGTATTAGCATAATTCGTGAGTGTAGTGGGGAACATCCGACATATAGCGGCCCTGGTTGTGTTCTGGACCTACATCTGTTGAATGAAGCTCTCTAAGTGGCTCAGCGGATCTTCAGTCCCTGAGAACCTGTCAGCTGGCATTTTAAACTTAGGCCGGAGCTCTGCCTCCCTGATCCTTCTGGTGAAGGGGGCGTTCATTTCATTTAGAGGATCTTTCTTGTCCTTCTTGTACTTCCCCTTCTTCATCAATTGGACCTCTTTCTGTAGCTCTGCCAACTGGTCCCTCAGTCGCTTGCTTTAGGACTTCCTTGAGTCGATCTCGAATTCCTCACCATCAGATCCCTCTGATGAACTGGTGACCTCTACCTGGTTCCTTCTTTGGAGGGGGCTTGCTCGGGGGCTTTACTGACTTTCTTCTTCTTTACCCCGGGCTTCCCTCCTTATAGTCATTGGGTGGAGGAGCTCTTCCCATTCCTGGGGAAGAAATCTACCGCGGATCTGACTTGTAGTGGTTGGTAGCGTGGCAGGGCTTCGAAAACATGGGGCATGGGGCATGGGGCATGGAGCATGGGCTCTAGCCTATCCCGGATCGAGGTCGGGAGCCTCACTCTGTTACGAGTTGATTCCGAGAGGCATGTCCCAAGCGATCAAAGGCGGGTTACCTAGCCCTAGGCCTGCTTGATTCCCCCTGATTGCAGAGACCCGTTTGTTGAATAGTGATACCCTCAGCAAGTAATCGAAGGCAGATGTTCTCCACAAAGGCCGCCGCTTGTTGGTTAAGCTCGACCTGGCTTCCCAAAGAGGGGTCCAGAGCCCGTACAGTAGCTGGTTGGGTGGGAATCTGGCTATGGAGCCCGAATTTTTTCCCTTTCCTCGGGACCATTCGTTTCGATATAGCAGAAGTTTTTCCTGAGGTGCCCTGCTGCCCTTGTGAGGAGCGGAGCTTCATGATGACTTTGAAATAACGAACTTTTTGAATGTAAAAAGATGGTGGTGTGAGAGGTTTCCTACAGACGGTGCCAGAAAGTGTTAACGGGAAATTTGCTAGAGATGAGAAATTTCTGTTAACACCATCGAGACCACTACCGCGAAAACGGTGGCCGGGGTCGGTACCGTTGGTTCCCGACCTGTTTAAGAGAGAGACGAGTGGTAATAACAGTAAAGGGGAGCTCTATTATTGATATATCACTTTAAGATACAAATAACTCTCTTGTTTGCTCACAATCTCTCGGAGGTGTAGGGTGGTGGCCACTCGGTGCTTGTCGAATAGTGGAGATAAAGGTGACCGTGTTCTGAAATCAGAATGTAGACCCTCCTTCTATGTGTATATATGTTGTTTATGATTTTGTCTCTGTCGTTCGTTCGTTCGTTCGTCTCTTCTTTTCACCATGCTTGGCTTCACATATATATCGTCCAAGTAGGTTTTTAGTTCGCGAATACTCTACCGTTATCTCATGAATTCGTTCCCTCATTATAGGGCGGGATTCGTTATTTAAATTTGAATTGTTTCCGGATTCGATGATATCGTTGACGAAGATAAGTTTGTTCCCTTATTTGAATTCAAACTCTTGACGTGCATGTAAATATTATGTGGAGATGATCCTGTGTGTACTCATGCCATGGATCTTCATAGAGGTCACCCTGCCAGCTGCCTGTTGCTCCGTAGAGCGAGGTAGATCCCTGCTCTGACTCTGTTCTTAGAAGTTTAAGATGGATTTTCCCTGACCCTTGGGGGCTTGAGGTGCTTTTGTAGACCCTCATGGGAGGTAGCTGGGGTAATGCTGATTTAGGCGTGATTCTTCCTTTATGTCCAGCAAGGTCAGCGAGCTTCTGGAGAGGTTGGTAGGCTTCTTTCGAAGCTCTCTTGAGCTTGGAGACTTCCCCTGGCATCTACGGGGCGGTTATGGAGCTCGACCTCAGAGCCGAGGTTCCCCGATAAATGGCCTGGAGAAGCCCGACTTCCAGTACTCTTGTGGGGGCTCATCCCGGTCGAGCCTGGCTTGTCTTCCGGTAGCTTTGAAGCTGAACCGGCCTTCCCTGTTCCTACGAGGTGGCTTTACGGTCTTTTCGGGCTTCATGATTGTCAATTATGGGTGGAAAATTTCTCTTTGATCCCTGGCCAAATTTCACTATTAACACCTTTTTTTTTAATCTGGTTGGTGCATACGATCCTTGAAACCAAAAACAAAAAACAAAAATAGTTTCCTGAATTATATATATCGGAAATATGGATAAGGTGAAAAATTGAACTTGAACATCTTTTTTTTAATCAATAAATTGAACTTAAACTTTATTTGTAGAACGTGTAAAATTATTATTTTTTTATGATTTTTTTTTTGTTAAATTGAAATTTGTTTGTAAAAGAACATATAAAATCTTATAAAGAATGGTGCAAGTTAAATTACTTCTTTTAATTAGTATGAGTATAAACGTAAAATTATTTATTTTTTGGATAATTTTATTTTTTAAAAACAAATATGTTGACGGTACATTCAAATATGAAGAATAAAAAAACAAACATATAATTTAGGATCATATTTATTCAGTCTTTAAAAAAAATTAGGAATATTTAGTTTTTAAACAAAAAAACAAACGACCCTAAGTGTTTCATTCAAATTCAAGGTATTAATTATAGAATGAAAATACTTTATAATTAATACGAAATGTTGTACGTTTCCCAAATGCTTCAGAAGCTTCAAAAGCATTAGAAAGAGTATTTTTTAAGAATTTGGAGTGCTTTCTAGAAAAATACTTATCAAGAACATTGCAATTTGCAAGTACAACAAAAGCACACCAACAAAAAGCTACAAGTTTGCCACAATATCCAATCAACAAGTTTGGTATACATATTCTTTAAAGTAAACACTTTTATTTAATTATCTCAATGAAAAGAAACCACTTTTAAATTATCTAAAACTACTTTTGACAAGTACCAAAACATCCAAGCTGCAAAGTAAATCTCTTATCCTTTTAAAACGTAAAATTATTCAGGGGAGAGCAAAAGATTTATTGGTCATCAATATATCCACACCACGAGAAAAGTGAAGATACTTGTACAATATAATTAATAATTCTCTGATCAGATCCCGAAAATAATTTAGGTAATATTACAAAACTACATCCGAATAAACGAGAGAAACACCTTTGTACTTGGTTTCTTAAAATTACAGCCTTACATGATCAACTCTTCAACATTATAAAACTACATCCAAACAAACTAGAGAAACACTTTCGTACTTAATTAAATAGATCTTATATTTGACTCGAATCTATAACTTTATGATACAGGTATGAATAGTTTAACGTGGAACCAACGTCATCTCGTCGAGACAAATCCTTTTAAGAACCGTTGAAAAAGCATATAAAATTTATCCCTCCGACCGACCAACACCAGTCCCACTGCCCTCCTCTCTTTACCTTTTAAAAACACTGTGCATTAGCTGTATTGAACTTAACGCAACACCGCAACTAATATATAATATATCTAATTTTTCAAAACATAAAAAAAGAAGACTTTCTCTGTTGCTTTCGTTTCAATTTCCATTGAATTTCTGCCAAGTTAAACGCGCAAGGAGAGCGGTTGTTGGGTCCATTTGAAAAAACATATAGTTGAATATATATAATGGCTCCTGTGTCCTTGCACTTTCCACTCTCCTTCATTCTCCAACAATTATTGTTCTATTTTTTAAAAAAATATATATATATTTTTCTATATAACATCTGAGCTTGTCCTGCCATTTTTTTCTCACAAGGGTTTTTCTTTTCTCCTGCGAGGTCTTATCAAACCTCGCAGAGTCAAGATAACCCAGAAAATTATCAAACCCTTCAATCAAAACTGATCACATATATATATATATATATATATATATATATATATATATATATATATATATACGCAGCAATGGCGATAGATGGTCGAGTGAACTCAGCTGTAGCTAAGAAGCTATGGAATGTGTTGAGAATCACTTTCTTCATGATAAGAAAGGGACTGGTTTCAAAGCGAAAGTTGATCATGGACATGAATCTGATGATGAAGAGAGGCAAGCTGTTGAGGAAATCGCTCAGCAATCTCATGTCTCATCATCACCACCACCACCACTCTAAGCACGTGACACGTGGTAGCTTCGGCATACAGGAGTATGAATTCTCTTGCAGTAACAGCCCCAACCCTGTTTTTTTCCACGTGTCGAAACGCAAACACCACCACCACCACCACTACTTTCCATGCATCAACACTCCTCAAGTCCTGGAAGAAGAAGAAGAAGAAGAGATTATGGAACCTGAAACTTATTATAATGAGCCCAACAAGGCGGTCGTTTTGGTGCCCAAAACCCCAGAATACACGTTCAACTTCCGGTTCGATGGAGAGAAGCACAGCCCGATGCCGTCACCGTTCTCTGTGAGGGTTTCGAATTATTCGTCGGAAGATGATGAGATCATCACTGATGGTGGAAATGGGCAAGTTGATGATCGGGCTGAGGAATTCATTAGAAATTTTTATGAGCAATTAAGGGCCCAAAGCCGCATGCAGTTGTTGCAATAGCATCATATATGATATATATCACACCATCTTCAATTTCATTTTACAGCTGCGGATTTGTTGCCAGCTTTTGAAGATCTTCCATTTGATATATTTTCTTTTTCATGGCGAAGATGGATTGTTTTCGTGCTCTGTACTGTCCCTGCATTATTGTTGAATTATATGATTATGTAAATGTTTTTATTTTTTACATTTGTTTTGATGTCTTTTTTTTTTTTTATGGTAATTATAAGTAAATGGATTTATGATTGTTTTGAATGAAAATGATTAATAACTATGTGATTCATCTGATTATTGAAACGTTGTTGGCTTGTCATTTTACAGCGGTGGTGACTGATGAGAGTCATCATCATGGGTAGGGTTGTGTAGTTTGGTGATCTTCTCAATGTGTTTTTTTTATAAATATATATATATAAAAAAAGTTTAGTGGGTCATTTGAAATGATATTTGCTTCTTCTGCTTTAGAATGCAACACTCTTAGGCTTTTCAGGTCCACAACAAATATACCAACTACACTTCACTTTATATGTTGATAACATCATGCTTCATCTATATATAAAACTGCATATGCTTTACTTTTTTTTTATGAGCATGACTGTGGACTCATGAATGGCCAGTGGATATCTCAACTTTGAAGTACCAAGAAATTATTCAAATGATCAAAATATTAGAGAAGATTAATTTGTTGCATTAGTAGAGTATTTAGACAATAAAATATGTCTGCTTCTAAGAACATTGTTGGTCTTGAAGTGGACTAGTTGTGTTAATGAATGTGGAATCTTGAAGCAAAGGGAGAGGGGCCTCTCTCTTTGCTTAATTTATAAGGGAATAAATAACTTGATTAACAACAAAAGTGGGTGCAAAACTCACAACAATTAATATATATATATATATAATCAAAAGAGTAGGGCAAGAACCAAGCAAGAATATAGTTATTGAATTTAAGCATTGTTGGGATATTCTATCCAACCAAAGTCGATGCAATAAGAGACAGACCATCATTGTTTTGGAGAAGAATATGGGGTACCGTGTCGACCACAAAGACTAATGGTCATAATGGGACCTAGCACAAGCTCATTAAAATTGCAAAAACTCAATACAATATGGTGTATTGAAAGGTAGAAGTAGCAACAAATTACACAAATGAATTTTGGTTTTTGAATGATCAACATTGCTAGTGCCCCAAATCCAAATCTTGGAGAATCAAGAGCCTAATCAACACCAAATATGAAGAAACAAATTGCGGTTGGTTGGTTCATGATCTTTGTCACTGTTGAGAGCATCATCAAATTGTAGGTTGAACCAACCAGGCCTTAACACAAGGGAGCCATACCATACATTGACAGCCAGCTGATTTGCAATCATTTTCCAATGTGTGGACGTGTTTCCAAGAAGACCAATTGTTGAAACTTCGAGCCCACTAACATGGTTTGTGGTTCCACGCCCACGTAGACGTAGAGCAATACACGATCAAAGGGACAGAGAATCTATCCATCCACCAGTACACAAGTACCCTCATTGAGCTGGACTCTCAACATTTTCTTTAATATACAAATAAGAAAAACAACACCGTGCTCACCCCATTTTTTTAAAAAAAAAAAAAAATCAAACTGATTAGTGATCAATTAGTGTCTCTTTCTTGGCTGGCTATGGTTTCCAAGGATCCTGAATCCACAGTTGGTGCGATGTTAACTTTTCAACAACCAGGCTCATCCGGGACTCTAGATATGAACAATACCAAACATACTAAGCTTCACTAGTTATAGTTTAACACAATATTCAATCAAAAATGGGTGACAATGAGTTGGTAAGGTCAAAATATATCCTTTTTGCATTGTTAGAAGAACTCTGTTTTTATTATTATCATTATTATTAATGTTTTGGAATATGCTTGTGATTGATATCCAGAAATTATTGAATAGACATGGGTTGCAAAAATATTATCTAACATATTATTGAAAAAACTTAGGAGGAGACAACAACACAACTAGTCAAGAAACAAGATTTCCCATAGGCATTGTTTTTATTATCTAAAGAAATTGTTCACCTGCCATTCCAGGAAGATGAGCGATGATCTCTCCCAGCTCCGAACCCATTTGGAGACATCTCTCCATTGTCGTACGGATGCATATTTGAAGCAGGAGGAGCAGCAGGTCCCCAGGCTCCAGGCATGCTGTGACTGTGGAATCCCATCTGAGGTTCATGTTGTTGCCAAGGATTGAACTGAGGAGATGGATGGTGATGGTGGTGATGGTGGTGGTGATGATGCGCCCCATGAGCCATTGGTGGTGGTGGATATGAAAACACAGGCGGAGGTGGTGGTGGATAATAGGCGGCATCCGGTTGGGGATAATAACTTTCTTGATAGGGATTTTGCCATCTGGGTGATGAATACTGAACAGCTTGTGGTGTGGAGACAGTTTCCTGCTGCAGTGTATTATGCAATTCCTGAGAAGGATAGACAACTCCGGGCGGGGGCGTTGAGTTAACAACAGGATAATGAAATTCTGGCTGTGAGCTATGAACATCTGATGGGGGATACTGCATCCCAGATCCCTGATCATTATAATGATGATGGTGATGAGCTATTGGATACCCTGTGATGTCGATCCTCGGTGAATTAGTCCCAATAAATGTACCATCTCCGTTCACCTTATAAGAAAAACTCAAAACTCCATTGGATTTTCCCTCAGAATTGCTGACCTCGTAATCGACAAATCGGACAGTTCCGTTAGACTCCTCCAGGATGAGATCCTTGAAGGGGACATTAACTTCACCAATAGTTTTGTCTCCAAACATGGCTCCTTCATGTGTCAATGCGAAGTGAATAAAGATGTGATCACAGTCATGGAATGAGATTTCCTTCAGATCGAACCGCATCTCATGCTTCCATTCAGGATTCCCATCTCCCTCTTTGTCTGCCGGAGTTCTCTGTTGCTGGTTTTGCTTCAATTTTTTCTCAGGATTTTCGCTGACAATTGAAACTTGAGCGTAGACTGAAAGTTTCTGGAAAAAGTTGAAAGCTTTCAGATCTTTGCAGAACATAACTTTGAGTTCCAGAGAGCCCGATTCCATCGCCATCGTTGATGTGGGTTCTGGTTTTGGTCCAAATCGAATATTAAAATCAATTCACCTGATCTTGAAAAAATCAACGGTTAACAAGGTATCTCTCTGTCCTGGATGCAGCCTACAAAACTTAATCCGGATGACTTTTCCAGAATCCAATGCAATCACAAACTCTTTAAGTAGGCCCCACACGGACCAGAACAAGACAGCTTAGCTATAACTTCCGACATGGGCAGATTTGCCCAACTAACATTCAAAAACTCAAATCACATTAGTCCAAGTGACTCACCTGATTTTCAAGTCTTGATTTTTCCCTATATGCAGCCAATCTTTGGTTACAAATTGCAAAACCATAAATGTCTTCTTCAGTTAACATTGATCGTCCAATCATACCGCCAAAAATATCTTCACCAATAGTCCCCACAAGAGCATATTCCCTCCTTGAAATGGTGGAATCTAAGAGCATCTCTCACTATGATCTCTCGTTCAGTAACTTTGGAGATAAACTTAGTAGCTGTATGACAATCCCCACATACTCTAAGATTCTTCTTTATTCTAATCACGCTCCCCGGTCCTGAATTCATTAGCCCAAAAACGATGGCTAGTTTCTCACTGTGTACAGACAACATTTTTTCCTTTGTTTCTTCCTCCACATCATGCAATGCAAAATTTAAATCCGGTGTGTAACCCTCTCGTCGAATCCTGTCCATCAACTTGGTCAACTCTGAATAGATTAGATCTGCCTGAGTTGCCATCTGTCTCCAGCCACGAATGTATAGACCTTGTTTTTAATCTCTATTATCGTGTGGCCAGCAACTTTTCTCACCCCCTTCAGCTTCATTAGAGCTCTAATCCGATCTTCTTCTGCTCGTTTTCCGGACGATGCATATATATTAGACAGAATAACATATCGGCCAGGGTTCGCTGCATCCAAATCAAATAAGGACTTTGCTGCTATTTCACCCAGTTCTACGTCGGAATGAATCCTACAAGCTCCTAGCAGTGCACCCCAGACACCAGCATCTGGCTTTATTGGTATACTATCGATGAAACGTTGAGCCTCACGTAGTTTTCCCGCTCTACCTAACATATCAACCATACAGGCATAATGTTCAGATTTTGGAGTGACCCCAAAATCTCTAAGCATGAAATTAAAGCACTCCCATCCTTCATCGATCAAGCCAGCATGACTGCAGGCTGATAATAGTATAATACTGATACGAATGTGATGTGATCCGGTTTTATTGATAACTTCATCTGATCAAAGAGGGAGAGTGCTTCTCTGCCATGACCATGCATCCCATATCCTGAAATCATGGTGCTCCACGAGATTACATTTTTTCTATGCACCCTATGGAAAGCTTTTCTAGCATAAACTAAGCTCCCACATTTCACATAAAGATCAACTACAGCGGTGTCTAGTGTTAATTGATTATCATAACAACCACGAACTATGATACCATTAACCATACGTGCTTGCGAATCAGACTGAGGAAGGTTACGTGATCAGGGAGGACCCGTCGCAATATCATCTGTCTAAATAGCTCAAAAGCTTCAAGAGGTAAATCAGCATGAGCATAATAAGCTTAAATCATGGAAGTCCAAGACACCAAATCCTTGTTTAAAATCCCATCAAAGAATTTACGAGCCATATCCATTCTTCCACATCGAGAATACATTACCATTGCAGAATTTTGGAGAGACTGATCCAAATCAAGTCCATTATCCACTACAACTCTACAAATATCATCAGCTTCGCTCTCTTTACGGACACACGCCATCGCGTTCAAAATAACAACTCTATTGGGTCTGATCCTCTCACCCAACATCCGCTTAAACAACAACAAACCCTCCTCATGACAACCATTCTGAGCATAATGTCACGGGCTTAGAGTTTGCGCGGCACACCCGTGCGGCACTTAGGCAAATTCTATGAGAATGTTGCTAAGTAAGCCTTACAAGAGAGATTTTAGAGAAAAGAGTAGAATAGCTTGAATGGAAAACAAAGATTGTATTGCTATGAAGGAAGCTTTACAATGCTTTGGATACTATAATGCTTGAGTTTCTAGGATGATTTACAAATGAAGGGGGGTTGGCTATTTATAGGTGAGCCACCTCCTTAAGGAATGTTCTAGATTAATCTAGTCTAATAGTGGAGATTAAGTCTCCAGAATATTCTACACCTCGCTAGAATACTCTACATTTATTTACATGCCTTTACAAGGTTCTAGATTATTCTACAACTATCTAGCTAAATACAAGAATGGTGTAGAGAGGGTTGGGTTGCTAAAGACTTCCAGAAGCTTGACCAATGCTGGAATTGTGGAGAAATCTCTAGAATCTTCCAAGAGCTTGGCATAGTTGTGGCATTTGTTGGGCTCCTGGGCTTGACAGCTTGCGGCCCGTGACATCCTCCCCCACCTAAGTTCGCAATGTCCTCGTTGCGTGGGCACTGAGTATATTGGAGTCTATCACAGGTGGGGTCCTTCGTGTGGACTGACTTCGGTTGGGAAAGCCTCCATTGAAGGACCGTCTTCGAACATTGCATCATTGGCTCGACGCAAATGGGTTTGCTTGGCTTATACGGTAATCCAGCATCTTGAGTGCCTTCTTCGGTTGCCTTTGGTCGCTTCCCATGGCTTGCGCGCTTCTTACTCCTTCGAATGCCTATGGCCGGCTGGTTCTGTGGAGAAGTGGGAGAAATTGGTGTCTCCTCGAGCCGTATGGTGGATAGCATCCTACATGGCTGGGGTATGCGTCCCACCGGGATGGTGAGTGCCTTGCCCCCGTTGAGAATGCTAAGTGAGTTCACAACGGGTAGGGGGGAAGTGTTGGCTTGCTCAAAGAACGCCATGCCTAGCACCACTTGGTAGTCATCTAAGGGAACCACCGAGAAGTCAAGCTTTCCACTCCATGGGCCTAGGTGGACAATGACGTCTTTTGTTGTGCCATCAATTTGCTTGGCCGGAAAGTTGGCAGCTTTAATGACGGCGTATTCACCATTGATGATGCGAAGACCAAGTCGTTTGGCTTCGTCTGTTGAGATAAAGTTGTGCGTTGCTCTGGTGTCTAGCATTGCACGAACTTGTTTGCCTTTGATGGTGGCGTTCACGAACATGAGGCCTTTGGTAAGTGTAGGAGGCACGGGTTGCCCTTTGAGTGCATAAAGCTGTTAGAGAGAACTCATGCTTGCTTGGGGCTCAATTGCCTTAGTTTCTGCTAGCTGGGTAACCATGGCATTGAGCATCTTTAGCTTTGGGCAGTCACGTACCCAATGTGGCCCATCACAAATGAAGCATTGATACTTCGGCTTGATCAAAACGGGTTTGCCTCCATTGGCGTTGTCACGCCGGTTGTCTCCATTGGGGGTTCTGTTTGGTCCTTCGCTCTTGCGATTGTGGTCTTTAGACTCGTCTCCCACACCTTTCTCATGGTTGTCGATCATTTCCTTTGTCTTAGTGAGGTCGGCAAGGGATTCTGCGGCGGCGATGGCTGCATCAATGTCTTGCATGTTCCGCCTTTCTAGCTCCACTCTCGCCCATTCCTTGAGACCGTCCATGAAGAGGAATAGTTTATTTTTATCGGACATATCTTTGATCTCGAGGATTAAGGTAGAGAACTCCTTAATGTAGTCATGGATGGATCCGGACTGCTTGAGACGACGAAGACGGCTACGGGCCTCCTTATCGGCGTTGGTTGGCGAGAACTGCCTCTTGAGTTCTCGTTTGAAGTCTTCCCATGTGCGGATGGGGTGAATAGTATCACCATGCTTGCGTCGCCACCATAGTTGAGCAGAATCCCGAAGGAATGTGGGAGCATTGGTGATCCGTGTAGCGTCATCCCTAACTCCCTTGGCCTCAAAGTACTGTTCTAGGCCGAAGAGGAAGTTTTCCACTTCCATGGCGTTACGATTGCCGTTGAATGTGGATGGCTTAGGGATTTGGATGGCGCCCCATGTGCTCGTGCTAGCGAAGGCACCATTGCCAAAAGTTGGGTTGTTTTTGAATGAAGTCCATTCGGTGCGAACTTCATCCATCTCGACTCGAATGGCCCGCAACTCTTGCTTGACGAAGGTGCGAGTGTTGCGGATTTCTTCAGTAAATTGGCAGATTTCCTCCCGAATGCCCTTCCGAAACTCTTGTAGCATTGCCTTGGTCGCCTGAGCTATAATGGCGTAATTGGTTTCTAGGCCATCGAGACGGTCGACCACGGTGTTCAAGGTGGTTTACATTTTGGAGAGGACTTCATCGTGGACATCCACACGAGATTCCAAAGCGTCCATGGACGGACCCTTGGACTTGCTACGCTTGGTGTGGGTGCGTTGCTCGCCACGACCATGCGCTTGCTCTTCCACTGTAGCAGCAACTTCGCTATCGGAGGCCATGACTCGTGCTAGCTGTGGTTGCTTAACCAGGCTCTGATACCAACTGTCACGGGCTTAGACTTTGCGCTGCACACCCGTGCGGCACTTAGGCAAATTCTATGAGAATGTTGCTAAGTAAGCCTTACAAGAGAGATTTGAGAGAAAAGAGTAGAATAGCTTGAATGGAAAACAAAGATTGTATTGCTATGAATGAAGCTTTACAATGTTTTGGATACTAGAATGCTTGAGTTTCTAGGATGATTTACAAATGAAGGGGGGTTGGCTATTTATAGGTGAGCCACCTCCTTAAGGAATGTTCTAGATTAATCTTGTCTAATAGTGGAGATTGAGTCTCCAGAATATTCTACACCTCGCTAGAATACTCTACATGTATTTACATGCTTTTACAAGGTTCTAGATTATTCTACAACTATCTAGCTAAATACAAGAATGGTGTAGAGAGGGTTGGGTTGCTAGAGACTTCCAGAAGCTTGACCAATGCTGGAATTGTGGAGAAGTCTCTAGAATCTTCCAAGAGCTTGGCATAGTTGTGGCATTTGTTGGGCTCCTGGGCTTGACAGCTTGCGGCCCGTGACAATAAGCACCAGTCATCGAGCTCCACGTAACTACATTTCTCTCAGGAATTTCGTCGAACACTCGTCGAGAAACTTCAACACGCCCTTACTTACCGTACATAGCAATGAGAGAGTTGCCAACAAAGACATCCGACTGATACCCAAGATCCACAACGTCTTTATGAACCCTAACACCGAATTCAACGTCACGTAGATTCGCACACGCCTTGAAAACAAAAGAAAACGTGAAATTATCGGGTTTGACACCAGATTGACGCATTTGAGTGTATAAGTATAAGGACCGATCGAAATGGCGGTTATCGATGAAGGCACGGATCATGAAGTTCCAGAGAAAGGGATCAGAGAAATGGGAGACGGCAGAGTAGAGTGAGAAAGCGCTGGAGACGAAGCCGAGAGAGGCGTATTGGGAGATGAGGTTGGTGAGGAATAAGAGGTCCTGGTGACGGTGAGATACCAGAATAGAAGCATGAACTGTTTTCAGGGATCGGAGGGTTTGGCATTGCTTGATTAATGTGATGATGTAGTGGTCTGCTTTATATTCAGTCTGTGCTTCCGAGAAAAAGAGACGCGACTGCTGCTGTAAACGACGGAGCCTGGTTAGTTTCTGCATGTACAGTTGTCTCATCACTGATTTTGTGTAACGTTATTGTGTTCCTGTGAGGCTGTGACACATTTTTAAATGGCGAACCGAGGAAATAGTGAGATATGTCACTTTTTTTTATGTGCGTTGTAGTGATGTCACCGTTTTAATAACTTGAGTTTAAAAGGTACCAATTATGGTGAACTACCCAAATTGCCTTTAAATAATCAATTTTTTTAATCTCATTATGTTTCCATCTACACTTTGAAAACGATAGCTCATCTCTCTCTCCAAAAAACTTGTCCATCTCCAGATTCTGTAGATGAAGATAACTTATATTTGTGATCTTCGTTTATATATTTTTATATATTTCTGTGTGGTTTAACATGTATCCATTCGTTATGATTTGTTATTCAGTCTTTGTATAAACAATTTATTTTTCAAAGGATCGAACATTTTTATTTTTTGAAAATAATGTTTAGTTAAATCGAGCATATTTGTAGTCAAATCGAGCCTTTTTTTTTAATATGATCGAGCTTATTTTTGAAAGAATCGAGCATTTGTTAAATGATCAAGAAATTTTCAAAGGATCGAGAATATTTTTCAAAGGATCCAGAATATTTTTCAAAGGATCGAGAATTTTTTTCAAAGGATCGAGAATATTTTTCAAAGGATCCAGAATATTTTTCAAAGAATCCATAATATTTTTCAAAAGATCGAGAATATTTTTTAAAAGATCGAGAATTTTTATCAAATGATCGAGAAGATTTTTCAAAGGATCGAGATTTTTTCAAAGGATCGAGAAGATTTTTCAAAGGATCGAGAATATTTTTCAAAGGATCGAGATTTTTTTCAAAGGATCGAGATTTTTTTCAAAGGATCGAGAATATTTTTCATTTTTTTCAAAGGATCGAGAATATTTTTCAAAGGATAGATAATTGTTTTAAAAGGATCGAGATCTTTTCCAAATGATCGAATCGATAATATTTTTCAAATGATCGAAATTTTTTTCAAAGAATCAAGCATATTTTTTTAAGGATCGAGAATTTTTATCAAATTATCGAGAAGATTTTTCAAATGATCAAGATTTTTTCAAAGGATCGAGAATATTTTTCAAAGGATCGAGATTTTTTTCAAAGGATCGAGATTTTTTTCAAAGGATCGAGATTTTTTTCAAAGGATCGAGATTTTTTCAAAGGATCGATAATATTTTTCAAAGGATCGAGATTTTTTTTATATCATCGAGAAAATTTTTCAAGTGATCGAGAATTTTTTTCAAAGAATCAAGCATATTTTTCAAAGAATAGAGAATTTTTTTTTGAAGTACTGACCAGAAAAAAAAAGCTCTCCCCCCCCCCCCAATCCTAATAATATCAGAAAAATCAGAAAAATAAGAAAAATATAATAATATCACATAAATAGCATTTAACCTGTTTAACTAATGTGTAAAAAAATAAAAAATAATAATAAACTTTAAAAATAATATCATTAAGAATATAATTAAACAAATTAAAATAAAAAACAAAAATTAAAACTAGAAAGAACACGATTTGGGATCTTAAAAAAACACAATCTAGGCTAGAATAGGATTTGGAATTCATCATCACCAGATCGTGTTCCGCTCTATCCCTCACACGATTTACGAATCCTTCCCTCTCGCGGATCACTCTTTCTCTCTCTAGACACTCTCTTGTGAACCTCTCTCTCTCTAAACTCGTGGGTATGATTTGGTTGAGATATGGGCACTTTTTGGTGCATGTTGATTTGGCTACGGGAGTGGTTTGATTCGGCTGCCTGTTGATCCTCGTTTGGTGTTGGTTTTTTTTTTTTTGTTCTTTGGAAGAGACTCTTTCACTCTATTGTTGCCCAAGCTCTCTCCTAAGTCAATGGAGAATAAACCATAGATTTTCAAGACAACTGTTTGTTGGTTGAATTTTACACTGAAGCATTGCTAGATAGAACACAAAACAACAATAGCAAAATAAAGAATTAAGATGAAGAGAATAAATCCAATCACACAACACAAGAAGATTTTACGTGGAAACCCAAATCGGGAAAAAACCACAGCCGTCAGGACGACAAGAGAAATAATCCACTATGTGATAAATTGTTACAACCACACTCTCAGGATTCTCTCTCTAAAAACATCTCAAATCCAATTACACCCAATGCTCTCTTGAAATCTCTCTATATTTGCTAATTTGTTAATTTGTTCCACCTCCAATAGTCTAGCTATTAGGGTCTATTTATATGAATTACAAGGAGTTTAACATAAAAGGAAATCCTACTCTTAAACGTATAAGAATTACTTGTTTCATATAAATACTATTTCCTATTTATGACAAGTCTTGTTGTTTAAAAGAAATCTTATTCTTTTAAGCACAGGACTTTCCTAATTTGATTAACACAAGAAATTTCAGAAGACAACACATTTCCTATTTTGTGCAACATTCCTATTTGGGCAAAATCCACCATTGATGCGGTTCGGGTCGTGGTTGGCCACCCACGCCATTCACCACATGCATCGTTGTCGTCCACCGCTCCGTGTACCGCGGTTGGTGCACTTGCCTCCACCGCGGAAACTCACAGACATTTTACCACTCCTTGTGCCACGGTCTGTGCATATGTCTGTACCGCGGTCCAGACCGCGGTACCTACGAGATTCTGTTTTCTTCAGTTCCTTGGTCTTCAAACTTCCTTCAAACTCGATCTCCTACTTTCAAACATATCTCACGTCTCCAGGAAGTCATCGCATTGGTTGAATCCTGTTTGGTAGCCATTGAAAATTCAAGTCATATCTAACAATCCTCCCTTATGGCGAGAATTTCCAAAAAACTTCCGTCCATAGCTACGACTCTCAATACCGAGAATCAACATACCCACCACGAAGTATAACCACTTAGGAACACCCATCATAAGATTTCACTGGCACATGTAGAAATTTACCTTACTGAAAAAATTGTGGTGCAACTCCTCACGTTAAGCTTCCAGGGAGTTCGTTCAGCTATCGGCATTCTTGTCCACCACATACCTTGCATCACCGCCTAACCAATGCCCATGCGTAAATTGTGGACCCGTTATCAGCAATACATCCTTTTTCATGGCAACTAGCGGTCATGCCATAAGGATGTTTTATGCCCCTTTAGAGGGCATCGCTGTAGTCGAACTCAAGAGAGGTGATTGCCGGATCCCCCTCTTTGGAGCCATTAGCCGCACTTGTATTCTTATTTTTACAATCCTTCCTTAGATGTCCAAATTGTCCACATACCCAACAAATGCCTTTCTTCTTAGAGCCTCCCTTTTTCCTGTCAACCAACAAAACAGAGTTATCAGAAGATTTACCTTCACTCTTTAGCATTCGTTCCTTAGAGATTAGTTTGTTTGCTACATCTCTAAAACATATGGTTGAACTCTCATGCATCAAGATTGGCTTCATATGCGCATAGGATGGTGGAAGGGACCAGATTAGTTTTAATCATTTGTCTTCTTCATCAATCTTTACTCCAATCGACTCTAGCTCGAAAACTATCCCATTGAGCACTCCTAGATGATCGAAAATTTTTGTACCTTCAGACATCTGCAGTGTGTGAAACTGCTCCTTCAGGTAGAATCGGTTACAGACGGTCTTCGATTGATACAATTCTTCAAGCTTCTCCCAAAGTTTTTTTGTTGAATATGTCCCTTGAATATTTGCAAGAACATTCTTGGCTAAGCTTAATCGTATCGCACTTGCAACCCTCTCGTCTAGATCTTCCCATTCATCATCGCTCATCACCGGTTTTCCAAAACTAGTACCAGTCGTTTCTTTTCTAGAATCTCCAGAGCCTTCAGGTTTCTCAGGGGTCGACTTGCCCTTCAACGCCTTGTGTAAACCGCATTGGATTAGTATATCTTTGACTTGAACCAGCCACAAGCCAAAGTTAATTTTTCCATCGAACTTCTCAACCTCTAATCTCATCAACTTTGTCATCTTCAGTTAAGATCACTATCAAGCAACCAAGTCTTTGATACCAATTGTTGGTTGAATTTTATGCGGAAGCGTTGCTATATAGAACACAACACAACAATAGCAAAATAAAGAATTAAGATGAAGAGAATAAATCAAATCACACAACACAAGAAGATTTTACGTGGAAAGCCAAATTGGGAAAAAACCACAGCCGTCAGGACGACAAGAGAAATAATCCACTATGTGATAAATTGTTACAACCACACTCTTAGGATTCTCTCTCTAAAAACATCTCAAATCCAATTACACCCAATGCTCTCTTGAAATCTCTCTATATTTGCTAATTTGTTAATTTGTTCCACCTCCAATAGTCTAGCTATTAGGGTCTATTTATATGAATTACAAGGAGTTTAACATAAAAGGAAATCCTACTCTTAAACGTATAAGAATTACTTGTTTCATATAAATACTATTTCCTATTTATGACAAGTCTTGTTGTTTAAAAGAAATCTTATTCTTTTAAGCACAGGACTTTCCTAATTTGATTAACACAAGAACTTCCAGAAGAAAACACCTTTCCTATTTCGTGCAACATTCCTATTTGGGCAAAATCCACCATTGATGCAGTTCGGGTCGTGGTTAGCCACCCACGCCCTTCACCACATGCATCGCTGTCGTCTACCGCTCCGAGTACCGCGGTTGGTGCACTTGCCTCCACCGCGGTCCGTGCCACGGAAACTCACAGACGTTTTACCGCTCCTTGTGCCGTGGTCTGTGCACATGTCCGCACCGCGGTCCAGACCACGGTACCTACGAGATTCTGTTTTCTTCAGTTCTTCGGTCTTCAAACCTCCCTCAAACTCGATCTCCTACTTCCAAACGTATCCCACGTCTCTAGGAAGTCTTCGCATTGGTTGAATCCCGTTTGGTAGCCATTGGAAATTCAAACCATATCTAACACTGTTGATGAGAGAGATTGGGTTCTTAAGATGTCCTTGAATTTGGGCGAGGAAGTGCAGGAAGCTAATAGTTCTTTTGGTTGTGGCAACAAAAGTGGGCACACCAACAAAAGTGGACCTCCTTCCCAGAGGAGTCCTCCATTGCGATGGAGCTCTTGTTCAAAAAAAAAATTAATAATTTGGAGAACAGATTGGAGAGGATTTGGATTGACGATGGTATGTTTTTTTCTAGATTATTTTGTTTCTTTCAATTGCTTGAAGAAGATGATGAAATGAATTGTTAGATGACATTTGTTGATTTTGTTTTTATGATTGATTTATGATTTTGTTTTTGTGATTGGGATCTTTATTGATGTTTATCTTCCTTTTTGTAATTTTTTTAAATTTAATTTCCCTATTAAAGAGAAGCAATTTGGAATCAGATAAGAGCTTTGGCGTATAAAGAGAAGCAAACATTTCTCTATTAAATTTAATAATAAAAATAATTTCGAAATTGCTTCTCTTTATTTGGTAGATAACTATTTTTATTATTATTATTTATTAAAATTAATTAATATTATTATTTTTATTATTTATTTATTTTTTACACATTAATCAAGATAAAATGATATTTATATAATATTATTATATTTTTTTAATTTTAATACAATTATTTGTATAATCAAAATATATAAATATAAGTGTAAATTTTTTTTAACGTTCATTTCACTTCTAGTACTTTACTACCGTATTATACATTCAAAGAACATCGATGCTATTAACCCTTATATGAATACAAATTAATTCAAAAATAAAGAAACATTTGCTATTTAGGCCTTAAAATTATCGGGATTTTAAATTTACCCACCTCCAATTTCAATATTTAATAATTTACTGCAAAAGAGAAAAAAAAAGGGTGTAATTTTCCTTTGATTTATGTAAGTTAAGAATATACAATAGGTGTAACGTGTTATAATTTTTGAAGACTACAAGGAGGAACAGCCAGCACAAAATAATCATTCTAATCAATTATAAAACTAAAAAAAATATATATGCCGATCAAACATTTCAATGCTGTCACGGACTCTGCGGGCTCTGATTGTGTAACATTTTTCCTCCATCTTCATCCATTGAAATCCTACTCCAACCTGCATTTCTGAAGGAGAAGATCTTTGCTCTGTCAAGTTTGTTTCCTCGAAAGCCTGTATACTTTGATGATACCATAGGCATGACAAGAATTGCGGATGCATTGATAGAGTCCTCCCCAAAACCCAACATTAACGAACAAGCCGTCTGCAAGGAAATACAAGTTTGGGTTTAATTATTAGATTTTAAAGATCATCTTACTAAAGGGTTGAGTTTATTGATGCAATTTGTAGCATCACCTTTGCCTTGGCTATGGCATCTGAAATCTTTCTCGACACTCCTTGCACAAATGATCTCGTCTCTCTGTTTTGTGCATCCCCAGATGATGGAATCAACCTTTATAAGACACAAGGTATTAATAAACTACACCTTAAAACTTCAGAGCATCTATTGCTCTTTAGAAATTCAATGTCGAGAAAAAGGACTGTACCCATCAGCTTCCGTTGACATGCTTTTGGACATCACAGAATCTAAAGATGAATTATCTTTAACCTCTGCACCTGAAAGTTCAGAGAATAAGTTCTTACCGAATATTTACAGAATAAGATCCTAGTGGAAATTTACAGAATATATTCCTAACCCTTGTATACTTGAAAAGACAAGACGACACCAAAATACCTTTAGACTCGTCAGGTGCCAGCAGAGAAATGCCTATGAACACAGACATCATTCCTAGTAGAAACATCGTTGTCCTTAGTGCATCAAATACCTGTTTCAATGAATAACATATCCATTCTTCAATAATCTAAATGCATAGTTCGATACCACAGGGCATAAGCAAACTGTTGATTGTTGAACGATGCAGTAAGGCAACATGAATCCAGAATGCATACATCCAAAACATCAGGGATGTCTGTGATGTGTGTCTATTTGACAGAGAATTCATACACATTACACTGCTTTTAAACAAAATAAAACCAATATAAATGACTTTACTGTTGTATTTTCACTCCATAATTAAACCATTCCAATGGCTAGATTCATGAAATGATAACTATATTTATTTTCTGAATCCAAAACCATAGCATTGACCCTAGGGGCCTAGGTTGTTTCTTCATTCTGCTCATACAAAATATAGGTACATGAAACACCTTAAAAGTCTAAATAGTTCAACTAGAGAGAGAGAGAGAGAGAGAGAGAGAACCTGAAACTCCTGAAAGTATATAAATCCTGTACAAATAGAGAAGAAAGTCCATGCAATCTGAAACATAGGAACTATAAGAATTGCATCGAACAGTGACAGTCCTTCATTTAACCTTGCCATCTGCAGAAGTATGAACGCAATAAGATGTTAGATGAAATAATCACCATGCCATTGTGAAACTGGAACAAATTACAAGCCGTGAAAAAACAGCAGTAGGGACTAGGGAGTTCTGCAATTATTTTTACCCAAAATCCAGCTGTACTAAGGAATAAAAGAAGCATCGAGTATGTGAACCAACTGTGCAGCTGATAACCATTAGACATAGCCAACCTGAGCAGGTTGGAGCTGCAAAAACAAAATATTTGACATTAAAACCAGAATATAACTGCATAAAATACAGTTGCACCTCCAAAGTCAACAATGCCTAAGGTAGCTAACTTACAGAGATTTTGCAAACAACACTGAGCATGATCCTATAGCACCTGAAACTATAGCATAAGAGAAAGGAAGCAGCATATGCCAATACTGTTTAAGGTCTTGTCCAGAAAGAGCATGTAGAAGTTCTCCTCTCCTGCATATTAGAAATGTTGAATAAAAGAAGGGTAAATATAAAGAATGAACAGCTATCCCCAAATCCTAACCTATAAATAGAGTGAGGTACCTCACCTGTAAACGTAGTGATGAAAAACAACAATTAAGACCAAAGTTAGACAGTAAATAAGGAATGTAATGTTGCTGTATTTTTCTGCCAACTGTTCTGGTGTGTAAACTGAAAGGAAACACCGCCACTATTAACCAGAAAATATGATGAGTTATTAAGGATAGGTTCAAGTAAAGTCAGTGTGTTAATGATATCCAAACATGAAAAGTTTCACAAGCAAGTTGGGTACCGGGTGACTGGTGATTGCCAAAAAACACTAGAAAAACATTTCCAAGAACAATAAATGCTGTTGCAACCATTACCCTGCAATTGAAATGATATTAACAACATTGGTATTTACTTGAAAGAACCATGTGGAAATTACAAAAATGGACTCCATTATAGTTCTCAAAATAAGCTCTCACTTCAGATTTTAACATACTTGACAGTCACCATTTTGTGCAACACGAAGTAAGCAAATGCAATGTTGGATACAAACTGAACAGAGCCAAGAGCTGCCAGAAGGGACTGCAAAGCAGGAAGAGGAAGACATGAAAAAAGGAAAATAAGAAAGAAAAAGAAAACATCCAGAGAAAAACATGACTAAGTTGTCCAAAAGCAATAATATTGTTCAACTACGAAAAGGTTATCCGAAATATATAAATTATTTGAAGATCTATCTGAACTTCATCTAGGATTCTATTCAGAAAAAATAAAATAAAGAGAAAACAACTGGGGAAGTTGCCGGATTTTGTCCATACTGACCTGAGCCGCATATCCAAAGGAAATGAAATTAAGGCAATTTCCAAGAATGAAAATTAGAATACCTGCATTAAGAATTATACATTTGAGGCAGAAAATCAGGAGTCACACCAAAAGAAGGAAATCCTATATTGAATTAATCACCATAAGACCAGACTTTACCAACTCTCCAAGAATGGAAGTATATAATAGGCTTCAGTGTATGTTTCCCATTTGTTCCGTCACTCTCTAGAACAGAATGCCTTTCTCTCTGCACACAATTTAGCCAGCCTCAACAACACTGGCAACTTGATGTAGTGATGAAGAAATAGTGCCATTACTAAACAATTAATAACTCTAGATGCTGTGAGTTGGAACAATAAAAAGGAAAAAAAAAAAAAAGCAAATAACTATTGCAGGATGAGGAAAGGAGACTAAAAAACAGCAACGTTCACACTATTTTCAACAAAAAAGGGTAGATGGAAACCTAGAGGCCATTTATGTTTTTTTATTTAATTATTTTATGTTTATTTCTTTACCAAACACCATAGGTCCATGCACAACCATAAACTAAATTAAATTTCCCTCGAAGCTAGTTGAGGGAGACTGATCCCTAAATAATCTTTAACTACATGAGATTCTAAAGAACCGGGATATTCCCTTGGGATACTTAAAAACCAAATTCAGACAAGTAATATATCAAATATAATTAGGGCATTATTCAACAAATTAAATTGAGCATTCATGATTCTAGGAAGAAACTCATACTGGGATCTGGTCCACCATAACTCAAGCAGCAATAAAGATGTGTGAAAGTGCAACAAGAACTATGACTAAGTAAACATGTAAAAAAAAATTGTTTAAAATGCGAAACAAAATGACCGAAGAAAATTCACTATGCAACTTAATACGAGTCTGAACTTGGGACTTGGGAGAAGGAAGTAACACTTCATATGGTACAATGGTTTCAACCTAAAAAAAAAAAATTATTTCATACCTCAGTGTGACCCAATTTAAGAAGATTAGTTCCAAAGTTGATGGCAATGCTACCAAAAAGGTTGATAATTGCTCCAATGATCCAATCTCCCATGGCTTAAACAACTGTGAAACCGTGAAAGAGATCCTGCTTGCAGATGAAATCTGAAGCTTCTCTCAATAGTCACGAATTCTCACACAACAGAGATGCAAGGGAAGAATAAGGCAACAGAACCCACGTTAAGGGAAACATATGCATATAGCTTTGATAAATTTGCAACACTATACCTGCAAACAAGCCCAAAAGATGTCAGAGAGAGAGAAATGACCACAATTTTTTCAGATAAAAAAAAAAAAAAAAGTGTTTGTAACAATAAGACAAATTCCAAGAAGCAATCACATGCAACATGGTTGTTTTGGCTGCTTCGCAATTACTTCACGGTGGAATATGTCTATTAATTTTATGAATCAACAAAAACAAAAAGCAGAATATATTTAGTTTTATATTCTAAAATCGAAATCGTTTTTAATTCTATGATATTGCAATCAAAATCAAATCATTCGTGATCTGTACCTCTAAAATTAAGTGTAAATCATCCAATCTAATCCGAAACTAAATACATTTCACTTCATTCAAAGCAACAAATAATAGATGAGCCAAACCGAGATGATTTATAACTAATATTGAACAAAAAATAAAAAAATAAACAAACGATAGATCTACCAATCCAGAACCAGAAATTACATAAAAGAACGATGGAAACAACAAGTTCGGATCAAATCACGAAAAGCGAGAAACCTGGAGAAAAACTTTTACCTGCAACAAAAATCGAAGCTCGAAGGTTCACGGGCGGACGATCGATCGAAAGGCAAAGAAGGACATTTTATGTTTATGATTATATTTGAAGGTTGAAAATGGTGGAAGAAAATGGTAAAGAGAAAAGTAGAGAAAAGAAAATGCAAGAAAAATAGTAACACAAGTTGTCTGGTCAATAACACCAACGTGATACTTTACCGACCGCTATATGCTATTGCCCTCCGTACTCAAATGTTTGTTAGCGATCCTCTGCGGACAGATCCATGTTTTAAGTTTATCCATCTCCAAAAACATTAGTCCACGCTTTTTAAAAAAAAAAATTAATAATTAATTTGACTTTTTATATCCATTTTATCTTCCTGAAATATTTTATAAATATATATATTTTATAAATACTATACCATCCAAATAATTAATTCAAATGATACGGTAAACTAATTATTTCAATTCAAATGATATAGTAAGCTGGTTATTATTGGCACGTACAAAATGAGACGATGTTGTTAATAAAAAAATCACTTGACACATCATTTAGATTAAAAT
The DNA here is from genome assembly GCA_032871835.1 of Dipteronia dyeriana. Lineage (NCBI taxonomy): Eukaryota > Viridiplantae > Streptophyta > Magnoliopsida > Sapindales > Sapindaceae > Dipteronia > Dipteronia dyeriana. The sequence continues at coordinate 13,924,179 of CM065295.1, forward strand.
TTTTTATTATCTAAAATAATGATATTATATTTATTGTATGATTAGTATTTTTTTTGTAAGTAATTGATTTGTAACCCAATGAGGTGGTTATACTATAATTATGAGTTATATTAGTATATAAGCTTACAAGGTATGCAACTTTATAAAACTATTAACATGTATTATCGTGTGATAGCATATCTCCCTTTCACCTTGATAAGGTGGTTTCAAATCTTTATATATATTACAAAGAAATAAAGAGTTTTAAAAAATAAAAAATAAAAAATATTAAAAATAGATAATGGCTTATAAACCAATAAATTATGTAATTATTGCAGTTATGAATTAATTATGACATCATTTATCATGATGTTTTTAAGATAAGTTTTATGATGTATACAGATATTTTCTATTTACTTTTTATTTATTTTTTCAATTGATTTTCTAATTTTGCAAACTCTTATAGCATGTCCGAATCAACATGCAATCGTAGTTTGCATTTTAAAAAAAAATAGTGATACGTCATCACCGTCAAGATAATTACTTCCTATGTGGTAAAAAAAAACATGATAAACAATCAAATCAAAATTTGATCATCAATGCTTCACTTGTTAAACCTATTTTAATGATATGTCAATTTAATTATTTTAAATTTTATAAAACAATTTTCTGTTAAAAAACTACCTAACACTCTCAACGGACAAAATAATTCGACTTGACTCTTCTACTTTACTGGTAAGGTTATTTTTCATATTTTATTATTTTCATTTGTTTTTGTTTTGTTTTTTCGTATTATCTTTTTTTTTATGCATCGTAAATTATAATTTAATTATTATGATTTGATTCTTCAAATATTTCTTCTACTTTATTTTTTTTATTGTTCGTGTATAATTTTTTCATGGTTTATTAAATATAAATTCAATGAATATATATGAAGGGACTTGCATACCAACTATTTGATAAAATTTCTCAATGAAACTTGCATATAGATCGATGGTTTTTGAGCTATTATTGTCGTTTTATATTAGGCTTTGTGTTGGACTTACGAATTTTAAATCTGCTAGAATACAAGGAATGAGACTCAATATTGCATCATTTTTACTACTCACATAGTTAAACGATTGGTATGTTGACCATCCAATCCAATTAAAAAAGAATAGACTGAACAGTGCTAGGTATTTGTTTTTTTATGGTGTGTTTCCTAATATATATATATATTACAGGTGTGACTATAAACCAATGTCATCATCGATTTTTGAATCTGACTCTAATAGTTCATCATCAAGCAACGATTCACTCTCAATGACTAAACAATTATTATATGAGTCATTAGAAAAGGGTAGTTCATTATGTACTAAGATGACTCATAATGTGGTTCAAACCACGACATTCCATGTTCCTATAATAGTTTAACGATGTCGATTGGTAAAAAGCGTCCTCGTGGTGGCTCAACACATGGTAGACGTTATATTCGTCGTGATAGGAAAAAGCGTCACGATTTAATTATTAATGACTATTTCAAATGTGAGCACTCAAAATATACATCGGAGCATTTTCCTCTTTGATTTCGAATGGATATGGACTTATTCAAGAAAATTTACTGGCTACTGGAAATTACGATGATTATTTTATACAAAATGTTGATGCAGTTGGAAAAGACGGGTTGAGTCCTTTACAAAAAATGATAGCAGTTATGCAGATGCTTGCATATGGTTGTCCGGTTGATATCCTGGATAAGTATGTCCAAATTGGAGAAAGCACTGCAATTGAAAGCCTGAAGTGATTCTATGATGTTGTAATAGAAGTTTTTGAAAAACAATATTTAAGAAAACCAAACAAAGATGATATTACAAGGTTGCTCAAAGAAGGAGATGATCGAGGATTTCCAAGTATGCTTGGTGTTGGATATCAAAGATCATCGCAGCGGAAAGGATACCGAGATTATTACATACGATCGGTGTATGATTACAAGAAAAATACACTCGACTCACAGTGCTATTTGCTGTAAATCGGAGAAGACCAGCAAAAAGCAAAATGATAAATAAAACACTCAGTGTTTTTTTCTGTGAAAGTTCGCTCAGAATGGAATGAGTTAAATGAATAGCACGCTTTGCTATTTATAGAGTCCAGAACTCTATCTGGATGAGATACGTATACTTTAAATTTAAATTGTTATTTAAATTTAATATATCTTTTTATCTCCATCTATCATTTAACTGATGAGTTTGAATATAATTGAAATTATCTCTTTAATTCAAAAACAAACCTATCTTGTGGTATCTTATTTGGTCAATTAATTCAATTAATTCAATTAATTACCAGACTCTTTTACCACTTGGGTGTAATTTTCCAACATCTCCCACTCGCACAAATAGAATAATGCAAACTTTACAGAGTCACGTTTCTCTAACTTTTATGTTTAATCACAAATCATTCATACAAGCAAACGCACAGTGTGATTGATGAACAATATTCTACAAACGTATTGGAGCATGAAATTTGATATTTCATATATCAAAATCATTGTTCATATGTGTCCCATATTTAATTTTCATTCATTAGTCCATGCATACTTAACCCCTCGGTATACAAAGCCATGCTTGACCATTTGAAATCTTTGCGTATTCACAATTGTATTCTATCATAGACAATACAATTGGTTGACAAGAATACCAAAAATTAATGAAGAAACATTATATCTTTCCATCGAACATTTGTATCTCAATTTCACAGACAACTGCTATCTTAGTCGTGTTTCATAGACCGAATAGTACTGTAGCCATAGAAAAACACGCTAAAAAGCTAACATTGTTTTGTCACCTTGAATCAAAGTCAATGGTCATAAAGACACCATTTGAGGTTAATCAAATCTCAAGGAACGTAAACAATGAGGAAGCATGGATTCTTTCTCTCATTTCCCTTTTGATCACAAAGCACATATGGTATGAATCACATGCTACAGTGAATTTTATTCTCACAAAGAATGTATATGTCTAAACTATTCACTGTACAGATCTGAGTCCAGTAGCTATCTACAGCGTCTAATCTGAGTTCATAAAGCTTGTCATTTTGTACTTAGGCACCAATCATGTACTCACATCTGGCTTAATCAGGTTTCATGATAGTAGGGTTGTATCATGATCGGTTCAAAAGAATGCAAGAACCTCATCTTGACATAGTCAAGGTGACATATTCATATATATAAGCTCCATGAGAATAAATCCTTTAATTTATTCTCTTTTATATATGTGTCTCATCTCAGCATACTATCTTAGTATCCAAGGCAACCGCACGTGTAAGAATGCCGGTCTCAACCTGATAACATATTTAAACAACATTTGTGTGAAATATATGCTAGCATGGAAAAAGGATTTATTCATATAAAATAGTGAAATTCAAACAAATCATCATGATTACAATCTACGTAGCCCTAAATACTTAGCATGTGACGAGTAAACATCTATAGTCACTGCTTTGGTAAATGGATCGGCTACCATTTAATGTGTAGATATGTATTGAATAATCAGTCCTTTTTTTCCAATGACATCTCTGACAAAATTATATTTTGTCTCTATATGTTTGGATTTACTATGATATTTCGAATCCTTTATGTAAGCATTGGCTGCTTGGTTATCATAGTAAATAGTTACTGGCCTTGAAGCACCGGTAACAATCTCTAGATCCTCAATGAATCTTTTGAGCCAAACACCTTTCTGTACTGCTGCTGAACACGCCACGAGTTCAGCTTCCATTGTAAACAATACAATACATGTCTGTTTCTTGCTACACCATGAGATAGCACCTCGATTGAGCAAAAATGCATACCCTAATGTTGATTTTTGCTCATCTAGATCACCTCCCTAGTTGGCATCTGTATATCCAACTAAGCGTAAATCTCCTCCTGTGTAGCATAGAGAATAGTCTACAGTTCCCTTGAGGTATGCTTAGATCCTCTTGACTGCATGCCAATGTTTCTGCCCAGGGTTGGATTGAAATCTACTCACAAGCCCAACTATAAAACATATATTAGACCTTGTACACATCATTGCATACATGAGACTTCCAATGCCATTGGAGTAAGGAACTCTGCTCATTTTATCTCATTCTTCCAAAGTCTTGGGGCACATTTCGAGACTAAGATTTTGTCCTTTTGAGATAGGAGTATCCATAGGCTTACAGTTAGCCATATTGAATAGTTCTAGAATCTTTCTAACGTAAGGCTCTTGTGGTAGAGCTAGAAGTTTCTTTGAACGATTTCTTGTAATCTTTACTCCGAAAATATAGGTAGCTTCGCCCATATCTTTCATCTCAAAATTTGAAGATAATCATTCTTTAATGGCCATGAAAAAACTCTTATCATTTTCAGTTAACAGTATGTCGTCCATATATAATGAAAATATCACAAAATTACCTTCAGATCTTTTCATACAGACACAATGGTCTTCTTCAGTCAATGTAAATCCATACGACATTACTGTCTGATGAAATCGAAGATACCACTGTCTGGAGGATTGTTTCAAACCATATATCGATCGTTTGAGTTTGCAAACTTTGTGCTCTTGACCTTTTGAAATGAAATTTTCAGGTTGTACCATATAAATTTCTTCCTCTAGTTCTCCATTGAGAAATGCTATCTTTATATCCATTTGATGTAATTCTAGGTCCATATATGCGACGACTGCTAAAATAAGGCGCATCGAAGCAAACCTTACTACAAGAGAAAAGGTTTATTCATAGTATATACCCTCTCGTTGAGTATATCCTTTTGCGACTAGACGCGCCTTGTACCTCTCAATCGTACCATCCGCCTTTCGTTTGATATGAAGAACCCATTTGTTTCAAATGGCTCGACGATCATACGGTAAATCAACCAAGTCCCAGACATGGTTATTTTTCATTGACTCTATCTCTTCTTCCATGGCTTTCATCCAAAATTTCTTAGCAGGTAAGGTGAGAGCTTCATTTGCATTTTTAGGTTCATCACTGTCATGTGAAGTAACCATAAATGTTTCCCCCTCATTCTCAAAACGACGATGTGGGATAGCTTTTCGGTTACTCTTTCGAGTTTGTAAATCTATAGAAGCTGGTTCAACAGCTGTGTTACTCTTACTAGGGACAGAAGTCCCAGGTGAATTTGTATCTACCTCAATTGAAGTGTTTAGATTTACATTTTCATTAAGATTATCAAATTCAAGGAATCGAACATCTTTATCAACCTCACCTCTGTTTGGAAATTCATTTTCCAAGGAATTGACATCTCGTGATTCCAATTCAGTCATACTTCTATCAGAATTCTCACCTATCAATGTATATCCTTTGGAGTGCTCAGAGTATCTAATAAAGATACATTTTTTTTCCTCCACCCAGCTTTCCATATTGACTAGATAGATCATGAGCATAACCCGCACACCCCCAGGGTCTCAGGTTTGTTAAAACAAGTTTTCTACCTGTCCATAACTCATATGGGATGAAGGTAACTGATTATGAAGGCACATGGTTAAGTATTTAGGCTGCAGTCAATAAAGCATCTCCCCAGTATGATACTGGCATATTTGTTTGCGTCATCATAGATCTAACCATTTCCAATAATGTTCTATTTTTTCTTTCTGCTACACCATTTTGTTGCGGAGTGTAAGGAATAGTCAATTGCCTTTCTATACCTTTTCTCATTACACAATTCCTTGAATTGATTGAAAAGATATACACGTCCCCGGTCAGTTCTCAAAACTTTTATTTTCTTGTCTAATTGATTTTTCAACTAAATTCATAAATATTTTTGAAGCAATCAAATGCTTCGGATTTATGAGAAATCAAATAGACATTACCGAAACGTGTGTAATCATCTACGAATGTAATAAAATAGGAAGCTCCTTACCTCGCTCTTACATTCATTGGACCACATATGTCTGAATGAACCAATAGCAATGGAATTTCAGCTCGTGTTCCTTTACCAAATGGTTTTCTAATAGTTTTTCCTGCTAGACAATTCTCACAAGTAGACCTTCTTTGGCCAATCTGCCCATTCTATCTTGCCCAATATGGGTTAGTCTAGCATGCCAAGTATAAACATCAATATTATCAGAAGCAGATATCAAGGAAAAACTACTATCATTATTAATACTGTTAAAACCAGTATCCAATACCATAAAACCATTTAACAAATAACTAGTACCAATTTGAATAGAATTCAAATAAATGTTCAAATTATTCCCATGGAAATTTAAAGCATAATCTAAGCTAAGAAGAGTAGTAACAGAGACTAAGTTTCGTCGGATCTTTAGTGCATACAACACATCATGGAGATAAAGGGTTTTGCCATTGTGAAACTCTAGTTTGCACGTGCCTATACCCTTGACTTCCACTCTTGAGTTGTTTCCCATGTATATCCACTTCGTTTCCTATGGGATCCGACGATATTCCATAAATGCTCCCCGGTCTCTAGCTACATGGTCTGTTGCTCTTGACTCTACAGTCCATAGAGGACGAGATTCAGTCAGTAAAACAGTGTTAGAAACATAAGCATATTTATTTATGGAATTGGGTTTTACCTTTTTCGGCTCAGTGCATTCACGAGTGAAGGGACCCAGTTTGCCACAGTTGTAGCAAATTGCCTTAGCCTTATCCTTCTTAACTTCAGCACGCTTACCTCTCTTCAGTTTTTCGATCCCAACTTTCTTATTGTTGGCACCAAGACCTTTTCCCTTTTGAAAAGGTTTCTTTCTTCCATTGCACTTTGGGCCCGAAGCCTTATGTGAGTCTGGTGTCGCCATATAAAGTTTTCTAGAAGTCTTAGCAGCCTCTAGACACTCATCTTCTAGTTCCAGATTGTGTGAGATATCATCAAAAGTTTTGATGCTATCATTATGCGTCATATTGATCTTCATGTGCTCCCAACTATCAGGGAGAGATCGGATAACAGCTTGAACTTGTTGCTCGTCAGTCAGGACATGCTCGGCTTTTTTCAATTCGCGCATCATGTTTGACATCTCTCTTAGGTGTTGCCTCATCGTATGATTTTGGTGCTTCTTATATGTGTCGAACTTGATTGTGAGCCTCCTAAACTTAGTGGTTGATGTACCACCAAACTTGTCCTTCAGAGCAATCCATATTGCTTGAGCAGTTTCATACTCCTCAAACTCACACATAAGGTCATCAGCCATACTGCTCAGCAACGTTATGCGAGCTATGTTGTTTTTCCCCTTCCAGGCTTGGTAAGCCTCCATATCTCTTCTGTGTTGAGCAGTAGTTCCTACGCAGGTTCAACCATGGTGTTAGTTATTGTTTCAAGAGTCTCTTGCTCAATAAGGATGTACTGAACCTTGAGGTGTCAAATATCATAATTTTCACCGTTCAGATTCTCTCCTTTGTTCAATTCGGCCATAATATTTTTGGTAGCAAAAGACTTTTTCTATAATTTAGACAAAGAGATGTATTTTCTTTAGTGCTTGCATATTTTCAAGTTCACCCTTATTATTGCATCAAATATTTACACTAAGAAATATAATAGAGTAATATATAGGAATAGATTCGAAAATCAATCGAGGCTTTTAATCATCATCTAATTCCAATATTAAAACTAGCATATAGTATTAGTGTATTTTGCGCAATTATAACAATTCTAACAACGCATAGAACTCTCCCTAAGTAAATATTATTATTAATAATCAATAACAATCAAGTATGATTCAATAAGTCCAATGGAAAATTTTAAATATACATAAATAGACAATAAAAAAGTTTATAATGTAAATCTAATAACTATTTTTGAAATTAGAAACTTTGAACTTAGTTATATCATGCATATTGTAGTAATTTCTATCACTCTGAATGTATAATTTCTCTGACTTCTTAACCCTTGCAGCTGCCACTTTTCCAAACCATGAACCCTTTTCGCGTGCGCTATGACCCATGTGTCTTGCGCTACGAAGGTTCGAAAACATGCTCAAAGCTGCAGTACGCATCATGTTCATCATAACATGGCGTTCCTCTGTTATTTCTATCTCATCAATGACATCATTAAGCAAAACAATATTGCTTTCATTAATGTTATTAAGAATAATAGGTTCTATGTATTGCAACTATTGTGGGAGAGCTCTGAGCAATATCTTTACAATTGGGATCTAATATTCAAACGAAGTAAGATTTCTAAATGGCCATAACTTATCCGCTCTTCTCGTAAAAATCATAATATTTTCATGAAGAGAAATTTCAGAATTCATTTTGAACTCTCCTAACTTCTCTAAAAAAATCAACTTTTTCTTGATTTTCTTCAGCGAAATAAAACTGATCATTTTCCATCTACACGATATATATATATATATATTATCAGAATAATTTTATAATGAAAATTATTAATGGAACAAAAAATATGTGTATATATATATTATTATAATCTAACATTCTTCTGGCTTTCATTTTCATATACTTTGTGTGTACCAATAATATTACTTTTTTTTTGTTTAATAAAGACACGTGCTAGTTGCTCACTAAAGAGGAGGTTGAAAATATTTTTCTTTGGAACTGTTGTTGCATTCGATATGCGTATAATTTCCTTTTATGAATTTTTTTTTTTCACGCTTTCCAAAAAAAATTCTATACAAAATTGAAATAGTTGTGCATTTTTCTTTTAAAAAATCTGTACTAATAGTTTAAAATTTGCAAAGCATATTTCTCAAAAACTTTCCTACACGCATCAGTTTATTGTACATGTTTGAGAAAAAAAACTAACCCATTTGGGAGGCTCAAGTCAATAACTAACCTCTTTTTAAAAAAATTACAAAACTAACTCATTTTTTATGTGTAAGTACAACTTTACTCTTACTTACTCACTTTTTCATTCTTTATACATATTATCCCACCTTAACACCATTCTCTCTTCTTATTTCCACCTCTCTCTCCACCACAACACCCAATTTCGGTTTCTCTCCCATTATCCTCTCTCACTTTTTTTTTTGTTCTCTCTTCCTTCATTTTGAAATTCAGTAATTATTTACATTGTACACCATTGAGCAACTCAAAAATATTCATCCACAACATATTCAAGCTTTGATGTGAGTTTTTATTTTTTTTTGAAAATTTTAGTTGAATCTCAGATTTATTTGTATCTGTGTTAATTTGTTATGGAAATAGTTTACATTTACATAATATAGTCTTGTGTCAAATTGATGTTGTTGTAATCAATTTAAAGTTTAAACATAAATCTAAAGTATATTTCTATTTTTCATCTCTTTTTTACTTTCCTTTATGCATTAGGGTTGCTTATTTTTGTGAAAATTGTTTTCATCAATATAACAGAGCATGGGTATTGGTTGAATTTGATGTTGGTGTGATCAATTTTAACTTTATACATAAATTTAAAGTTTATTTCAAGTTTGAATATATTTTTTTAGTTTAATTTGTTCATTATGGTTGTTTATTTTTGTGAAAATAGTTGACATGAATGTAATAGAGCATGGGTCTTGTGTGAATTTGATGTTGGTGTGGTTAATTTTCCATTGTTGGATTGAATTTACACAATTGGCATTTTTTTTTAAAGTGTCCAGCACAGTTTTTCCTAACAAAGTTTGGATTTAGAATATTTTATAAATTCACTATTCCATGAGTATATAATATTTGTTTAGGAATTTAATCATGGATTTCTTATTCATTTAAAAGGTTTCATGGATAAGTGAATGGAGTGAAAGTGGTGGGAAGTTCAAGTATCAATCTGGAAAGTCAAGACTAATTTCAGTTTCAAGGGAAACCTCGTATGAATCGTTAGAAGACACCATATCTGGTCTTATTAATGTCAATCCAAACGAGTTCTCTATCAAAATGAAGTACTTGTTTAACTCGTCGGAGGTTTTAGCACCGTTTGAAGTTGTGAATGATGATGTGTAAATGTTCTTGTGTGAAAATTCCATTGTGAAAACGCGAACCTCATTATGTGTCTCAACGGTACGGAAAACATGAATAATGCCAAACACACAATGTCATGACAATGAACGTGTGGACGAACACATTATCAATGTTTTAGAATCAGATAATCTCAATGGAGTTGGTGTTGATAATATACATGAAAGTGTATTCAGTCCACATGAATTTGAGAATGCTGATGTATTTTCTATTGGGATAGACAATAAAGATGAAATTGAAGGTAGTCGGCCTTCAAATATGAATTTGGAGGGTTTTGAGACAAAATCATCAAAAATACATGGAAGTTACACATCATTGGAGAGTGTAGTCAACAATGTTAAGGAACTTAGGGTTGGTGATTTATTTCCTAGTAAGGAAGAATTGCATATGAAGATTAGTTTGTTGTCAATTGTTAATCATTTTCAGTTCAAAGTGAACAAGTCCACCAAAACTTTGTTGGTTTTGAAATACAGGGTCAAAGATTGCAAATGGCGTGTTCGTGCAACAAAGCTTAACGATTGTGAATCATTTCGTGTTCGAAAATACCAACCCGAGCACACATGCTCTCTTGACGCCCTCCACCTTGATCATCGATAAGCAAGTAGCAAACTTATTGGACATTGTATAAAATCAAAGTTTGAGGAAACTTCACAGTCGTACAGACTAAACAAAATAATTAAATATGTGAAAAAACAGTGTAGAATGACATGTAGTTATAACAAAGCATGGAGGGCTAGATAGGTCGCATTGGGTTTAGCTAGTGGTTCACCAGAGGACTCATTTAATATTCTCCCTTTATATTGTCATATGCTTGAAAGGAAAAATCTAGGGACAGTCACATTCATTGAAGCTGACTTAGTTAATCGGTTCAAGTATTTTTTTTCATGGCATTAGGACCTTCCATTGAAGGTTTTAAATCTTTTATTTGTCTGGTGTTAGCTGTTGATGGAACTTTCTTGAAATGCAAGCATCAGGGTACCTTGTTTATTGCAATAAGTTTGGATGGAAATAACTAAGTCTACCCATTGGCATTTGGAATTGGTGATTCAGAAAATGACCAATCATGGCATTGGTTTTTGATAAATTTACAAGAGTTGATTGGTGAAATGAATAATCTTGTATTTATCTCTGATCGAAACTCAAGCATTGTAAAGGCAATAGCACGTGTGTTCCCTAATTCATTGCATGGTATATGTATGTATCACATTGGTCAAAACATGAAGGTAAAATTTAGAGGTGTTGAAGTCCATGATATATTTTACAAGTGTTTAAAAGCTTATCGGGTGGTTGAGTTTAATCAGATTATGGGTCAAATAAGGGGAATATATGCGAGGGTTGTACAATATTTGATTGAGGCCGATCCTAAGAAGTGAGGTAGAAGTCATTTTGACGGACGAAGATATTGCATAATGACAACAAACATTGCAGAGTATTTAAATAGCATTTTGAAGGATGCACGAGAGTTGCCGGTTACAAAATTAGTTGAGCATATACGTGGTTTACTATAAAAGTGGTTTTGGGAAATGAGTGAAGCTACTGCAAAAATGAGTACTCATTGATGAAGTGGGCAGAAAAAAGGCTACATCGTAGGAGTAATAAATCACATTGTTACCGTGTGCATCCTATCAATCTATACGAACACCATATAGTTGACGGATACTTAAATGGGTTGGTTAACCTAAGTGATAAGACTTGTACTTGTCGGAAATTTCAGTTGGACCAACTCCCTTGTAGACATGCACTTGCTGCATGTAACCTTCGCCGTATATCTTGTTATGACTATTGCTCCCCTTATTACTACAAGGAAACATTGGTTACAACATATGCTGGTTCCATTTACCCGGTTGGCCCTATGCAGAGTGGGATGTTCCCGATGACGTACAACATGTTGTTGTTCTACCACCAAAAGGACGCACATGTAACATCAACACATTTGTCAAAACCACACTTAATTTACTTTGTAAACCCCTGAAAGCATTTATTTAACACGCTGAACGTAAGGTTTACTAAAAGCATTCAACCAACAATAAACTTACTTTGTCAACTTCTATCCAAGGATTAGCTAACCTTGGTGTTGGACCAATAGCATACTCAAATAATTTGTCATTTTCGAACCACAATCCTTCTTGCTTAGTAAACCGTTGAAACCTTGTGTCCAAGTGTTGCTATTTTGAAAACAATGCAGAAAACTTAGATAAATGTTAGAATTTATAGCTAATTAATTGTTTTGTACAACAATTATCTATGTTAATTCACTACAGTTGAATAAAACTAACAAATACTCAACAAATTTTGACATGTTCAGCAAATTCCCATCATATTAATCTCAAATATCACAACACATGATTAAACTGCGGCAAGTAAATATGTTAGCCATCAACATACAATCTCAAAATCAGTAAATTAATCTTGTGTAAAAGTTTATCAGGGAATGTGAAAGTACACAACCATTTTTACCTTGTACACATCTCCATTTTAGCAGTGGGGGTTCAAATTTCGTTTTACGAATCCAGCACAAAGCGGAATCTATATGCTAATACAACAAAAGAAGGTTATAACTTAAGGTATAGAAAAAAAAATAGAACATATGTTATATAACGTAATACATACTTCGTCATTCAACCATTTGTCAGGTGTATAAAGGGTCTTGAACCAATCCCAACTAGCCGTACACAATGGTAGGTGTACCTCATTTTTGCTGAAATAATTATTCATACCGTCACAAGTTGACAAACTATAACTATGTAATTCGTAGTTATAACAATTAAAAACAAATACATAATTTTGATCTTCAGAATCCTCTTCTTGTAGCCATGCTTTGAATTTTTTCAACTCGGTCTGCGGCAACTTAAGAAATGGCTTGAATTTGGGTAATTTTTTGGGCTTGAATCCCTGCATGTTTGTATAAGGAGACTTCAATGCAGCAGCCTTTTTCGAGCGTCTCTTGGGAACAATTGGTGGAGGTTTTTCATACACAATGATACTCATCACTGTGTTGCAATTGTCATCAACCTGTCACGAATAAAATGCCACAACTATTGATAGAAAAAAATAAGAAAAAATGAAGAACAATACACAGTGTTTTCACCTTTTCAATAGGTATGTTTGATTCATCATCAGTTCTATCATCGAGGTGCACTTGTGCTTCAAAGTGTTCTTGTGCTTCGAAGTCTACCTGGACACCTTTCTCTTCACCATTACTACCAACCAACTCCAACTCATCTTTTTCATCCATTTATTCATCTTTTTCATCCATTTGTGCACCATCCATTTCCCTAGCATCATTTGATTTTTCATCTTTAACGTGTGTTTGTCCTCTGACTTCTATTAAATTGATTATCAAATTCAGCTTATTGTCCATACCGTCCATGCGCTTGACAATATCATCAAATTTCAACTTGTTATCATGTCTGGCTTCATAACCCTATCATTCATTTTAGTATTACATTAAATATATATCATGCAAAACTTAATAACATGACAATGGGTAATAAGTGTTAGCTCACTGGACAAACATGTTTTGAGTTATACTGAGCATTTTCTGGACTATCTTGTTTATCCCCTAAACGTGCATCATTTTCAGCCACATTTACGCTTACAATGTCCTCTTCAGCTTCACCCTCGACATTCGGTGGTTCTAACACGTATTCAGCAGTGAATAAAGATTTCACATACTCCTCTCACATCTCTCAAGGAGTGGGTTTCAGTTTCTTCAAAACTTGCGTCTACAATAGATGAAAAGTAGTATGTGTTAATATATGTTTGGAATTATTTTTGAAAGGTAATACATTTTCTAACCTACATTCTTGTGATCCAACAACTTGATGACATTTGTTGCATCAGGCGTTCCAAGTGTAATCCAATTAACGATCCTAGGAAGCAAATCACCAGATTTATTGGCAATCTGAACTCCAATAGTGGGAATTGCCTCACACGCCCAAATCTACTTATATGAAGAAAAAAAAAATGTCAATAATAGTAAATAAAAATTACAAATTAAATAATTGCATAGTTTAAAGTTAGATGTAATAACCTGAAATGCATATTGTCTGATACCATCATTTTCCTTATTCACTTGACGTTTCCTTTTCTTGCTTGATACAGCCTTTTTCGAGGTTATATGATAATCTTGAGCCATTTTCCTCAAATCCCTTTGAAGACTATTCAAAGTTATTTCATAACACTTTCGGCCCCACGGGTACTTGTTGAATGTATCTAAATCTTCTAAAAGTTAAACATGATGGGCTCTGATGAAGAATTTTTTATCCTTTCCAAACAAAACAGTCTCCAAAAAGTAAAGTAATGCTAGCTTCACCATGTCTTCGTCACTATCTGAATAAGCAACTTTGAAAATGGTCTCTAAGTTTTTGTTATTGAACCTCACTTCACCATTCAACATGGACGACCAGAAACTTCCACTACTATCCCTTTTTCCTTAACCACCAACGGTGGGTCAGGCCCACACTCTAAACCCGTGATGAAACAAAATTCTTCTATAGAAACCGAAATGTCTTCCCACCTACTGCAAACCACATCTTTGACTTATTATGCAACTATATTTGTCTAAGGAGTATATGATGAACTAGCTGGCCAGAAAAATTTCAACTCATGCATCTTTAACAGTTTCCCGAAGCATGTAGTGCAAAATAGACCCAACTGTGCCTCCGTCAACTTTTTCTTAATGCACTTTATAGCAACCATTGATGAAGTGCAGTTAATCTTCGTCGGGAAATGTTCTGGAACCTTGACTAACAAATCAATCTCTTCTCCCATTCTATTTTCTTGAAATATAACAAAACAACATTAAAAAATACAAATCATCTTACTGAACACATTTAAGCTTAAGAGGCATAAGTTTATTTCGAATTCGATTCAATGATGATAGACAAAAATTAAAATTCCTAACTGTGTTGAGAATTCTCAACAGCGTTAGGAATTCCTAACTGTGTTGGGAATTCCCAACAGTGTTAGGAATTCCTAATGTTGTTGGGAATTCTCAACTGCGTTAGGAATTCTCAACACTGTGTTGGGAATTCCTAACTCAGTTGGGAATTCCCAACGCTGTTGGAATTTCTCGCTGTTGGAAATTCTCAACGTTGTTGGAAATTTCTAATGCTATTGGGAATTCCCAACGCTGTTGGAAATTTTCAACGCAGTTATGAATTTTTAACTGAGTTGGAAATTCCCAACATCGTTAGGAATTTCTAACAGTATTAGGAATTCCTAACTTAGGAATTCTAAAAACAACAACTAGTAAACTGTATTACATCATACGAACTATGAACCCAAAAATATCAAAATCCAGATTCACAATTGGCATACGCCGACCTTTGTATAACGTATATAACACAATTCATGACAATTACCAACCCAATCAAATGAGAACTTTAAAATGTGTCTTTGCGAACTGTCAAATTATTAGTACATGAAGCAAATAATTCGCAAACAGGTGGCAATATTAGTACATGAACCAAATGAGTCAGTCAATTAGTTTTTTTTTTTTTAACTGCAAAGATTTTATTCAAGGCCAATGAAGACAAAAACAGAGCAACCTCACAAGGGAGGAAGCAAACAAAACGAAACCAGAAGAGAAAACCAAAACCACAAAGCACAAGCTAAAGAAAAACAGACAACAAACCCCTGATGAGAGCAAGAGCCTACAAAGAAAAACAGACACACAAACACCTCAAGCAAAACAGGGAGCAGCTAGAGTCAATAACAATATTAGTACACGAAGCAAAGGAGTTAGTCAAAATAATTGTGAATCATGTGAAACTTCTTACTTGAATATCATTAATTCCATAAACAACAAATATATCACCTTCCACACTTTCTACAGGAACCCTAAATTATTTTTTATACACAAAGAGTTCACCGATTCTTGCATATCTACATGAATCTTCTGAGGTGTATACATTAATAAAAAAGAAAGTCAAATCATAAGTAAGAATACGAGATTGCAAGCTTGCTGTCCTTTATAAATATCCTCTTGATTCCCAGATCAATTCTCCAATATAGGCTCAAATAACAAATAAGACAAATAGAAGAAAAAAAAAAGAATCATTCTCACAAAATGTATATGTTGATTCTAGTTATTACTACTATATAAAGTTGGTCAAAATTCTTAGATTCAAGAGGGATTCACCTTGACTGACGTGTTCAACCTTCAAAACCCAAACGAAATCGTCGATTTCAACCTTCCGTCGTAAACCCAATCGTCATATTCAACCTTCGATCGCCACTGATGTCATCGTCCTCTTCAGCCTTAACTGACGCCGTCGTCTTGAACCAGATAGTTGAGTCGACATTGTCTTCAACCTTCAGTGGCGCAATTTTCGTCTTCAACCTTCACAAGCGTCGTCGTCGTCTTCACAACCTAGTGGTGTTGTCGTCGTCTTCACAACCAAGTGGCGTCGTCCTGTTGATGTAAGACAAAGAGAGAGCTTTTATGACAGAGATTTGGTGAACCCCTCTTGAGAGATGCCAAAAACTCCATTATTTTTACAATCTTATTATCAGAAACAATATTATCTGCTGCGCAAATCCAATAATTATTGCGTGCATTCTAAAAAAAAAAATCTTCGTCAAGCACAACAATGAGAGCCGAATTGTTTAGGCCTTTAAATTAATACAATTTTTTGACAGAAAGCGTCAATAAAAAAATGTTGCCTTGCCATTATGCCCGATTACAATAAATTTGATCATATAGCCAAACATATTTTCGAAATGTTCTTTTAGAAGATTAGTCCTCATACAAACCCAATAAAAAATAGCATAGCAGAAGTTAAAGAAGAGAGAACATATGTATATTGAATATGCATAAAGTAAATAATATTCATAAAACTAAACGTAAGAACAATCCCAAAATATTGCTCTGATACCAATGTTGAATATCAAAGATCATCGCAGCGGAAAAGATACCGGGATTATTACATACGATCAGTGTATAATTACAAGAAAAATACACTCGACTCACCGTGCTATTTGCTGTAACTCGGAGAAGACCAGGAAAAAGGAAACAGATAAATAAAACACTATGTTTTTTTTTCTATGAAAGTACGTTCATAATGGAATGAGTTAAATGAATAGAACATTTTGCTATTTATAGAGTCCAGAACTCTATTTGGATGAGATATATATACTTTAAACTTAAATTGCTATTTAAATTTAATATATCTTTTTATCTCTATCTATCATTTAACTGATGAGTTTGAATATAATTTGAATTATCTTTTTAATTCAAAAACAAACCTATCATGTGGTATCTTATCTGATCAATTAATTCAATTAATTACTAAACTTTTTTACCACTTGGGTGTAATTTTCCAACACTTAGGAGTCTTGATTGTATGCACTGGCATTGGAAGAGTTGCCCCACAGCTTGGCATGGTACACATACTAATGGCTTTAAAAGAGTTCCTACTCTCATTTTAGAAGTTGTAGCTTTGAAAAATCTATCGATTTGGCATGCCCAGTACTAATAATGATATTACTGTTTTAGATAGATCTCTGTTATTTGATGATCTTATTAATGGTGTTGCACCACCATATAATTTTGTAGTACAAGGTCATCACTACGATATGGGGTATTATCTCTTCGATAGAATTTACCCACAATATGCCACTCTAATTCAAACAATCTCACAACCGTTTTCTATTAAAGAGAATTTTTGCCTAGCACCAAGAAGCTGCGAGGAAAGATGTGGAACGGGCATTTGGAGTGTTGCAAAGTAGGTGGCATATTGTCAAAGGTTTAGCACATATGTGGACCACAAGAGATCTCGGAAAGATAATGAAGACATGCATCATCTTGGACAATATTCCATTGAGAGTGAACATCAACAAGGAATTAATCTTGAATGTTGGTAGCCTCATAGGGATGAAAGGGTTGAAACTGTTCATCTAAAGCATCAATATACTTTTCTTGTCTTCAATATGATAAATCGAATGAAACAATTTTAAGACAAAATGGTGCACACGGACTTAAAGATTAATCTCATTAATCATTTGTGGGATATATATATATATATGGTGATCGACAAGCGGTTTAATGTCTATGATATTACTTATAAATTTTTTTTTCACTTTTGTTTTTAGTAATTGTAGTTTACAATGTAAATGACATATTTTTTTGCTTGGTGAAGCAACTGGTTTATCTTAATTTAAAAGTGACTTGGTTGACTTTTTTTTCCTATTTAATTACAAATGGAGAAAAGATTTATATATTCTACTGTGACTATTTTACTGAATGCTCAATCTATTTCAATTTATAATCCTAACCGTAATAATCTATGAAACAAAACCTATGCACTTTCTATTGATATGCCTTGTTTTATACAAAATATACAAGACATCTTAAAAAACAAAACAATATCATTGTGAACACCAATCATTATACTAGTTGTTATGATTTAAAAAATGTTGGTGTTGACCACCGTTTGATACATCGGTAATAGCATCATTATGTCTTCCATGATTCTCCATTCTTCACACAAACTCACAAGCAAAAAAGTTACATCAGTCTGAAAATATAGCAGCAAAAACACACAAGCTACTATATCTTGAAAATTTAGTAACAAAAGTATACATGAAAATTACTGTCAACTTTACTTGGAATAAAAAGAATGAAACCTACTAAATCATTTTTCTGATCACATATTTCATTCTCAAACAAACTTCCAATCCCAAAAGGAACCAACAAAGCAAAGAATTGTCAAATCAAAAGAAACAGAGACAAAAAATATAAACTACTCTTAATTAAGTAAGTCAAATACTTATAAGAAATCAATTTACTTGTCATCATCACTACTTGTAAAAACCACGTAAGCATAGAACTAGTGAACTACAAGTTAACCACCAGCTTCCCCACCGCCACTCAAAATTAGATTTTGAGAGCAAACAATGGTATTTAAAATGGAGAGTAAATTATAAGAAAATTAATAGAGTAATTTATTTAATGGGTTATATTGTTAGTACAGTTTATTTGTCTTTTTTCTTGGACCTTTTATATAGCTCCCCACTGTGACCTCACAAAACTAAAGAACTATATGCTTCACATATTGATCTCATTTGACAATTTCATGTCTTTTTTAATAACTTATATCTTAAATAACAATATTATTAGAAAGAAAACAATATAAATGTTGATAAGCTTCATATAGAGATCATCAAGTTCAAAATCGTTAAATTATGATTTATGAGTAATTTTGATATTGCAAATAGATTTTTTTGTTCACAGTTACAAATTCACAATGTAAGAACTCTCAACTTGTAAATTATATGCCTCAGTTGTTAACTATCATACAAAATTGCCGCAACACAAACTATAGCCATAAAATCATAAATCAATTTTATTAATTGATAAATTCAAAGATAAATTTTAAATCTTAATTCAATCTTCGTTGCACATATAAATTTTCTGATTACTCTTATGAATCTTTAATTAAGTAATTAGGACTCCACACTCCAAACTCAAAGCAATTCATTGTATGTTGTTTTATATAGTTGGAATATATATATATATACATACATTTTTTTTAAATGGCAAGTATATTCAAATAGGCCAAAAAGCCAAAGAAGAACAACAAGAAGAAACACAAGACACCTGGGCACAACCTCAAAATAGAGGAAACACAAACTAAGCCACCCGAAAGCACAACCACCAACAGACTTAATAGACACAACAGACATATAAAAAGAAAAGTAGATGTGTTCATGATATTGCCAAAATGATAACTTTACTTAAATAGACTTCACCCTCAACAGGTTCCAATGTGTCTGTTCTTCCTGGATACTCTAGTGTGCTTATGTGGTCTTTATGCTCTATATTCACAATAAAGAACATGTAAACACAAATTCAAGAAATAAAAATTGAAGAACTAAAACAAAATCACAACTTCTATAAAACAACGTAAAAACAAATTAATTACCCAAATGAAATGCAGAATCAGTGAACCCTAGAGCTCGAACCACCAATTGACACAAGCCAAAGAAATCACAGAGAGAGATTTTGAATGAGAACTGTTGTCATATCTATCAAAACGGAAGAATAAATCACCGTGAAAGAAATTTGAGAAGAATACATAAGAGATTGAGTGATTTTTTTAGAGGTCTTTCAGAGCCAGAAGAGAATGAGTGGGGAGATGAAAAGTTAATGAAAAGAAAGAGTGGGATTGCTGACTAAGCCTTTTTTTAAGTGGATAGTAACGTTGACGATATCTATTATTTTTTTATCACGAGATACAAATTTTAGCATATTGTCTATTAATTCTATATGATATCTATTTTTTTTCAAGTCACGGTTGTATTGGAGATGCTTTTATTTCACCACCACCAGACATAATCATCTACATTAACGGTTTTCATTCAATTTTTTTTAGTTAGAGTTAGAATTTTTAAAAAATTCGAAATTGAACATGTTAAAGGTAAATAGAGTAGGGGTGGGCGAAAATGCCCATATACCGTAAACCGGACCAAACCATATCAAACCGCTCAGTTTGGTCTGGTTTTGAACTTAAAAAAATTGTATAGTTTTATTTTAGTAAAATTATATGGTCTGGTTCGGTCTATGGTCTAAGTATATCAAACCCTAAACGAACCATAAACCGAATACTTTTAGTATTACTACTGTATATCACACCAAAAAAAAATTAATAAAATTTTAAAAGTAAAAAAGTTAAAGTCAAAACCCTAATCTATTGTTTCATAGTTGTTTTTTTGGCCACCAACCGGACAAGTTCGTGTAAAGTGAAAACCTCCATTAACAAACAAAACTCCAAACATCATATGGTAAAAGATTTCAATCCGTTTCTATTATTTTACGAAGTTATCACTAATAAAAAAAATATTAATAATATAAAACTAAATTAGTGTTGTTGTCATAATTTAATTGTAATTTTTTTTTACTTTACATGCATTCAATTGCATTGACGTGATTATAGTAATAAAAGGTGATTTTATTTATTAATATTTTTCTACTTCCAGAACACAACACTTTGTTTTTATTCTTATTACTCTTTTAGTTTTTTTTTTGTTTGATAAACCGTACACAATAATAACTTGCATGTCTAGTTAATTGCTCACCTTATTATGCCATATATATTTTTAAATGGTCAAGCATTTGGATTTTAAGTCAAAAATCGTTAGGCCGAACTGAATAAGTATAATTTGGTCTGAAAAAAAAATTGGTCCAAATCGATCCTATTTTCTAAAAGAGCAAAAATTTTGGTTTAGTCCGGTTCTAGTCGAAACCAAACCAAATTAGACCGTGCCCACCCTAGAATCGAGAGTTGTCAAAATAAGACATTAAGGTATGGATAATACTTGGGTGTTATCATTCAGCACCCAAAATACTAACTCAATGTTTTGATAGGTTGCTATTTAATATCAATCACCGATCAACTTAAAAATCCAGCCCTCTGAATTTAATATCAAGCATCAATCAATTTAATAGAAATCGATCAAACACTGGATCAGTATTTTGGACGGTAACCGATCAATACCCAAATATTATACTTATGGTGCCTTTGTTACACCGGATATGACTGTGATCGGACAATACACCGGATTAATTTCTATACCATTTTCAATTTTATCGTGTTCTAACATGATAAAATAATCATCTTCAAAGCATCAGGATAATTTTTATCCCAAATTCAACTCCTTCACCTGTGTCGGCCTTTATCGCTACACCACAAGAACAAATGGAAGAGTTCAGGTCTGAGATGAAGAAGATATTGCTACCACCATAAGATTTGTTTTCCATCAGCTGTTGTAACAAAGAAATGAGAGAAAAGGAGGAGAGAGAAAGTAAGAATCATTTTTTTCCAAGGTAATAGAGAGGAGAGAAAGAGATTGGGAGGTGAGATGTTGAAGAGTTCAGATCTAAGTTTTAGAGAAATGAGAGTGAGATGGGAGGAGAGATAAGGGGAAGTTTCAATTTTTTAACAGAGAAAAGAGAGAAAAAGATGGGAGGAGAAGAAAGGGGAAGACTTAATTTTTTTTTTCCACTAACTGTTAACAAGGAATGAGAGAAAAATATGGGAAGAGAGAATGTGAAAATCTAATTTTTTTTCCAGGTATCAGAGAAGAGAAATGAGAGATAAGGGAGGACCGGAGGAGAGAGGAGGAGCGTTAAAGAGATTTTTTTTTTTTAACTTTTTACTTTAATATTTACACTGTTTTTATCCGATCTCATTATATACCAAACAAATGATTGTATTATTTTTAGTTCAATTCCATAGTGCACCAAACATGGAAAACACTATAATTAATTTAATCATATCCAATCAAATCCAATCTCATCTCTTAAAAATGGTTCAATCATATCTCACGCACCAAACGCACGTTGAAGGTATTACTGTATGACCTGAATGTTCACTATTTTAGAGAGAAAACTATATGAGAGAGAAAACTCTTTGTAAATACTTGTCGAAATAAAGTTTTACAAACATATTCCGAAATAAAATACCTAACGTTCAAATTTGAACTTCCACCGTTAACACAGTATGACTGTATGATACGTCACCATCTGGGCTAAAAGGGCATGACATTGGATTATATCAAATAAATTTTTTAGAGTGACTGTTAATTATAATATATGAGTAATACTAGGCTTCCCAAATATTTATAGGACATAAGGTGTAAAAATTTTGTTAATTATGAGATTATATGGTAAGTGCTATGTTATTGACATATCATGTACTACACACATTTAGAAAAAAAAATGGGAAAAAAATTATAAAGTCTAGCATTATTCATAGTATATTATCGGTCATTACTCATAATATATTATCAATCAATACAAGTTTGTGACAGATAATATAATGTGGAGAAAAACTTGTATGGGCAGTCTCATTGACGTGGCAATCAGACCGTCCAATAAAAGTATACCACAAAATACTTTAAAATATTCACAATGCTATTGGCACCCCCCACTACTGAACTATTTATATCCCACTTTATAATTTTTGATTTAGTTATATAAAATTAAATGGTTTTATTAAATTTATTTATTTATTTCCAGAATTACACTTTTAGGCCTAGTTTGGTGCACAAGATTGGATTGAACTATTTCATAGGATTTGATCGGATTGATACATGATTGGGATTAGATAGAATTTGATTGGACTGGACTGAACTGGACTAAATTAATATTATGTTGTGTTTGGAGAAACGTGAGACCTGACTGAATGAATACTATGTTTTGTTTGGTGAAACATGATATTAGACTAAATTTGATAATACTTTGAAATTGAATAATAAATTATTGAAATATGTATTTAAAGAAAATAAATGATTTAATTTATATATTATTAAAGTAATAATATTCAAAAATATTTTTAAAATATAGATTTATATTATTTTTAAATAAAAATAAAATATGTTTCAATTTTGTAATTTGTTTATTTAATAATATATATATATATATATATATATATACATGTGGGATTATGGTAGGCCCAACGAATTTGGATTCTTCAATCCCTTTGAGAGAAATTAGGATTGAAATAATCTCGATTCCCTAATAATCGAATGAAAATTGAATAACAAATTAGTATTTGTCATATGTTTGGTACAATTTTTGATTGGATTAAAATAATTATATATGTATCATATTATTACTTTTTATTAAAAATAAAGTTATATTATATAATATATTAAAAATATTTTTAAATAAAAAATATTTTAAAAAAGCGAACAAAAATAAATGATTATAAGAATAAATTAATTTACGACTTATGTATGAAATTATTATAAATTGAAAAAAAAAGATAATGAAAAGAAAAGATAGAATAAAAAAAACAAAAGAAATGGTTTTAATCCCATGACTAGTAAACCCACCAGGTATAGGTGGGTTTATTTAGTCTCATGTTGATGGGACTATTGGATACTATTGGGAGATAATGTCTCAGCCCTATGCGATTGCTAAACATGGGTTTAAGATTAACATAGTCCAATCCAATCCTAGTTGTAGGCAACAAACAGGGTCATAGAGCATCTCCAATGGTATAAGTAAATTTGGATAATCAAAAGTTATTACCTCGTTATTTGAAGATTGTTTTTAAGGATTGCTAAATTTAATGATTGTATAGTCCACAATGGTACACTATATTTAAATCAAAAATCTATTTTATCTAAATCAAAAATCTAATCCCGCCTCATTTTTCACTATTTCCGCACATTTTTATTACAAGGGTAAAAGAAATAAAAAAAAAACTATAAAGGACTAGAGAATGTATATGATATGGGCATTGATCTATTCGTAATGAAGAAACGAATTTTACCTGAATGAAATTTTTAGGGTCGAAACAATGATGAGATACATAGGTGATCAGAAAAAAAAAACCACAAATGAGAGAGAAAGAATAAAATTACAACAACATTTATATTGGGTTAAGTTCGTATTTGATGATTGAAAGTCAATCTTCAAATTTGATTATTGAAGAGACATTTTGATTATTGATAATGCTATTGCTAAATTTAAGAATGACTCTGTTGGACAGTGTTTTTTTAGATAAATAATCAAAATTTGATTACTCTCATACTTTCGAGGATACCATTAGAGATGCTCTTATATATTCTTCAAAGTCAATACACCTCATATCTTTCTTTTTTAAAAAAAAAAAAAGAAGTAAACATAAAAATACACTTCATCTCTAATCTTTATATACAGTTTTCTCACATCCATTTGTATTCTCATTTCATGGTAAAACCATCATTATTAGATGTGATTTTTTTTATTATATTGTCGATTGAATTGTTATTGGTAAATTGTGAATGTGATATTAATCATCTGATGATTTCTTTTAAGTAATTCAGTTAGAGCTTTGGTGTTGTTTTGTTTCGTAAAATATTAGGTTTTCTTGGTTGAGATTATTGGTGTGATTTTGTTTTTTTTTTTTTTTTTTAAATAACAATAAACTAACTTTGGAAGATTCAAAATAAAATCTATATAAAAAAAAATCATAGAATGTCTGGAAGATTTGAAAAAAATAAACCAGAGAGAAAAAAAATAACAAACATGGATCAGAAATTTGAAAAGAAAAGAAAAACAAGCATGCGAAACAATAAAATTATTAAATACTAAACATGGGAAACGTGAAATCGAGATCTGAAAGAAAATATAAACAAACATAGTAAACATTCAGTGATTTGAAACAATCTATGTCATTAGTGTTTTGAGGTTTTGAAATAAGGAAAGTGAAGTTTTATTAGTTTTACTAGTTTTACTTTGTACATAATTTTTTTAATAAAAATTGTATGTCTCTTTAAGTAATTTGATGAAGGAAAAAAAAGAATACTAAATAATTTATAAAATGAGATATAAATAATTCACCCGTGGGTGTGCCAATAATCCCACTATATTTTTAAGCTCTCAATATAAATAACACACTTTCATTTGATGGTTCATTGCTACGTCAATAAGACCATCTTATGTAAGTTTTTCTATATAATGTGACAAGTGATTATAAGATAATTAATGATTAGCAAAAGTACTCGATATAATTACAAATTTACAATCATAAATCAGTAATATAAGAAAATCTTACATAAGACTACCATATGTTGAGATTGTGATACCGTCCAATGAGATTGTTCTCCAATAAGATTGAACAATTTATTTTAGGAACATACAAATAAATAGTGGTGCTATTGGCACCTCGTTACTGAACTATTTATGCTTAACTTTTTAAACTTTTGATTTAATTATGTAAAATTATATAGTTTAATTAATTTTTTTTGTTTTATTTTCAGGACTACCCATTTACTTATTTTTCAAACTTAATACACCCCATATAATTTTTTTATAAAAAAAACATTTAATTTCTAATCTTAATATATAGTTTTCTCACATTCATTCAGATGAATTGTTTTTTTCTTCTTATTTCATGGTAAACCATATTTATTAGATGTGATTTTTTTTTATGGAGTCGATTGGATTATTGATGGTAGATTGTGGATGTAATACTAATCATCTGATGATTTTTTTTTAGCGATTAAGTTAAAGTTTTGGTGTGGTTTCATTATGTCAAAGATTAGGTTTTCTTGGTTGCGATTCTTGATACGATTTCGTTGTTTTTTTCTTTTTGTAAATATCAACGATGAATGTTTACTATTTTTATTTATATTTTCTTTCAGATCTTGATCCCATATTTTCCATATTTAGTATTGGGTCAAGATAAATCAACTTGAATTTGTGACTTAAAATTTTAACTCCAACATCTCAACCACTCATGTGCTTTTAATTCAATTGTTGAGATTTGAATGCATTTATAACTCTTGTATTAAAAACACATGGGTGATTGAGATGTTAAAGTCAAAATTTTAAGTCATAAATTTAAGCTGCTTTAGCCTAACCCTTTAATATTTATTGATTTTATTGTTTAACATGTTTATTTTGTTTTTCTTTTCAAATTCCATATCCATGTTTACAATTTTTTTTTCAGGTATACTATGATTTGTATCAATTCTTTTTTAGATTTTATTTTTGATCTTTTAAAGTTAGTTTAATGTTATTAACAAAAAAAAAACAATGAAATTAAAACCAAGAAAACCTAATATCTGACGAAAAGAAACCACATCAAAACTCTAACTCTATCGTTCAAAAGAATCATTAAATGATCAATATCACATTCACAATTTACCACCAGTAATCCAATCGACTAAAGAAAAAAAAATCGCATATAATAAAGATAGTTTCACCGTCAAATAAGAAGAAAAAATAAGTTATGCGAATGGATGTGAGAAAATCGTATATAAAGATCAGAGATGAATTGTATTTTAATTTTAATTTTAATTTTTTTGAAAAAGATATAGGGTGTATTAATTTTTTTTTTTTTTTAAAAAAAAGATAGGAAGTGTATTAAGTTTTAAAAATAAGTAAAAGATAATCCTGTAAATAAATAAAAAAATTAATAAAACTATTTAATTTTATATAATTAAGTTAAAATTATAAAAGTATAGTATAAATAGTTCAGCAGTCAAATATCAATATCACCACTCTAAAATAATTTATATAATTAAAGTTTTTATCATAAAAGTTTTAAAATAAAAAAGTGTGGTTTTATTATATTTATATTGTATAAGATTTTTTAAAAATAAAATTATCTGTCTTTTCGAATAATTTGATAAACAAAAAAAAAATACTAAATAATTAAAAGAGTAGGGTATAAATATTTCAATAGTTTTACGCATATATATAAGATTTTATCGATAATTTGTGCGCTCCATTTCTCTCCAAATTTGGAAAAAATATATATATATGGGCGGGCTGGCCCATTTTAAAAGATCCCCGAATCCGAAAAAGGAGGGAAAATTGAGAGGCCAGTAACGAGTGACGGACGGAGATGGCAGACACGATATTTGACGAATTCGGTGATGAAGATACTTTTGAATCCTCTGATCTCCGTCTTGACGAGAATGGTTTTCCATCGCTTCCCGAAGAAGAGGAAGGGAAAGAAGAGAGCTTCGCTTCTGAATTCTACCGGTGCGGAAGCGACTGGTCGTCTTTGTCAGATTCGAAAGGGAAGCTGAAACAGGCCAATCTTTTGGATATTTGGGGGTTGAAGTCGAAGTCAAAATCGGAATCAGTGGTCAACGGCGACTCGTTTCCACTTCCTTCCAATAAAAAGCTCAAAACTTGCGTCGCAAAATCGAAACCCAAGGTCAATCGTAATTGCCCTTTTTACAAGAAGCTTCCAGGTTCAATTTCCACTGTCATTTTTCTCTCAAAATCCATGCTTTACAATTCCAATTTGAAATTTCATTACTTGTGGTGAAAAATCGGGTCCCAGGTACTCCTTTCACTGTTGATGCATTTCGATACGGAGGTATCGAAGGGTGTTCGGCGTATTTCCTCACTCACTTTCACTATGATCACTACGGTGGTCTAAACAAAGGATGGTCACATGGCCCTATTTATTGCAGCTCTCTCACTGCTCGCCTTGTTAAAATGTCTCTCTCTGTGGATTCATTGTAAGTTTTTGGTTTTTAGATACTTGTATTGTATTGTATGTACTAGAAATGAGATGGGTAATTCGATTGAGGGCTGTTTTACTTTGGTTTTTTATGTATGCAGATATATTCATTCTTTAGAATCGAATATCGAACATGTCATTGAAGGTGTTAAAGTGACTTTGCTAGAGGCTAATCACTGCCCCGGTGCAGCTCTGATTCATTTTCGTCTTCAAGATGGACAGTGCTATTTGCACACAGGAGATTTCAGGGCTTGTAAATTGATGCAAACTTACCCACTTCTTCTAAACCACCGAGTCAGTGTGCTTTACTTGGATACAACATATTGCAATCCAAAATACAAGTAAGCAGCTTTTGTATCAGAATGTTCTTAAAATGAGCGCCTTATAATATTCAAAAGTTCTTAGTATTTTTTTTTCATTAATCTCGTGTTTTCTTCAACATATTTAGACAAACTTTGTTGTTTCAGGTTCCCCTCCAAAGAAGATGTGTTAAATTATGTTGTCCGAGTTACTAAAAACTGCCTCAAAAAGCAACCCAAAACGCTTGTTATTGTTGGGGCTTATAGCATAGGAAAAGAATGTGTTTTTCTCGCTATTTCCAAGGCATTAGGGGTACTTCACCAATTACTTTAGATTCTTCTTCGTTTATTCTTTCTTTTGCATCTCTCGTTCTTGTTTTTGTTCTTCTAACCTGTTTTTTTTTTTTTTTTATGGATAACTCTTGACTCTTGAGTTCATGTATGCATTTAATGATGCTACAAGCCTATCGAGTACTGTGACTTTCAGTTTTGATGATTTCATTTGGTTCTTGTAACTTGTTTGATCACTATGTGATCAGCTTATTGAAACAATGGCATTCCTGCTGTTTTGTAACTGGTGTAGGTTAAAATATATGCAAATGCTTCAAGGAGACGGGTTCTGAAGTCTTTTGATTGGCCTGAGCTCTCTGGGAGTCTCTCTACACAGGGAAAGGACACACTTCTTCATGTGCTCCCTTTATCTGCTCTTCGATTTGAGGTTTGATTTGGAGCCCTTCTCATATTTTTGCAAATGGAGTATTTTGTTTTAATCTATCAAGTATCATCATCTCGTTCTTACAAATTATTTTTTTATCCCTCAGACCTTGAAGGATTACTTGAAGACCTACACGAATCAGTACTCAGCGGTATTGGCATTTCGGCCAACAGGTAAATAACGTATACTACTGCACTTCCTGGATTTGTTTTCCACATTTTCCTGAAAGATCTAGAATTTATAAACAATTTGCTTAACTTATTCATTTATTCCAGGTTGGACTTACTCTGAGAGCATAGGCAACCAACTAGATTTCATTAAACCTAGTTCCAGAGGCAATATCACGATTTACGGTGAGATGATTTGGATATACAGTTTTAGTTGATGTGTGTATTTCATGGGTTTTCTTCTGATTGCTTGAGATGCTGAATGCTATCTTTTTCTCTTTGGCTTCTCTGTATTGTTGTGGTGTAATAGATTTTGTTAGCAAAGATTACCGATGCTTGAATTGCTATTTGTGTAGGGGTTCCGTATAGTGAGCACTCAAGCTTCACAGAACTGCGACAATTTGTTCAGGTGTGGTTCTGGAAAATTTTACATCAACCACTGCATATTTTTAAGCATCTGTTACATGATAGTATTTAGTATGGATCTTATTATAGTTATCCAATCTCTGAGTAATTTCACATTTGTCAAACCTCAGTTTTTGAGGCCTGACAAGATAATTCCTACCGTCAATGTTTGGAATGCTGCAAATCGTGACAAGATGCAGTCCTACTTCCGGGAATGGCTTAAAGGTTGATATTTTTGCACAAATTTGTTGACTTGAGATTTTTGTTGTGGATCTCCCTCTCGGATCAGGCAACACTGCCAACCCAGTTATTCCACTCAAAATTCACTACAGAGTAACTGTTTGTGCATCTTCTTAATAATATGAAACTGAGTTGATGCTCAACTTCAGCTACCTTTCTGTGAGTTCTCACCAGCACAGAATCAATGGCTTACAGGACATTATTATTGGCATTACATTCTGCTTAGTTATTGTAAATTTGTATCTTTATTGATCTTCATTTATCCAAAATTTTGTATATTGATTTGTCACAAACAACAGAAGTTATTAGTTCCAGATTATCATAAACCAGTTTCTTGCTTCCCAACTCTCGCATATCAGGTGTCATGAAAGCAGAAAGGATCTGACTGTTTGTGAAATTGAACAAACTTTAAAAGTTTTACATAATTGTATTGAATAGAGGTGTTTGTATGAAATTCATGATCCAACCTATGATCCTGCTTGCCAAGTTGCCAAAGTCGAAAGACAAATACAGAAGACTGTTTTTATGGAACCATAGCGAGAATATGCGAATGTAATATTTAGTATCCTTGCCTCATGAACCACAATGGCCAATTTGAATTGTAAGAAGCTCATTTCTACAGCTAATTATTGACAATTATTTTTGTAATTTGATGAATCAAGAGATGAAGGAATGGATAAGAAAAGCCTGCTGGACTTGAACTGTCAAGTTTCCTTTGTCTTATATATCTGAAGAAGAAAAAAAAGACAACAGAGTTAATCCAATTCGTATAGTGACAAAATCTTGCAGATTATATTTAATTAAGCAGCGATCTTACATTACAGATTGGAATACGGCGCTGAGGATGGACCCTCAAGAAGATAAATGATTAGGTCCATTGTTCTGCTGCAAATGCTACTTCCTTGTGACCGTGTAGTCTTCAGCAGTTAGTGCCATCAACGATCCTCACCTCATCCCATATTGAAGTCCAGGAGATATCCCTGTGTACAGTATTTGTCAAAAGAGAGAAAGATTCACTTAGTCATACAGTATAAGCTTACAATCATATGAATTTAGATTAAACTGGCAGGCTTGATAGCATTGCCATTGCCAATTTGCAATCAAACTCCCATTACATTGAACAGTTTCAAGAGCTAATTGGTTGATTGTAAGGTTTTTTTAGTTGGTAGCATATATAGTTTGATAGAAGAGAACCATACTTCATGTAAACTCCTCCACCAGAGGCTTCCCTATATCTTCTTCGTGTTCGAACAAGGGCGAAAAAGCCTCTGGGGGGGAGAGTTTAGTAGAAGTTGAGTCTCCGAAACCACTTATTATGACCACATTTATCTGACTCCTTGTATATTTATGGATCTTGAAGAGGAGGGGGAAGGTTGCTCTTGAACTTGAAGGGTTTCTAAAGGAAGGGGGATACAATAAAAGGCCAAAAAGTCTTAGGAATTTCCAAAACCACCCATCTCCCTTCCCCATATTTTCATGACAAAAGTAAAGAAATTTCTTCAAAAATGGCACCAACAAGGTATTCTTCCGATCCACTCTCTTGTTTTCTTCGTCTCATAATATATGGAATCTCCTTCAATTATTAATCTAGGGAGAATATGTGCATAGTTTCAGCTGATAAGGCGACCTAGAAATTGTAAAATGTGTAGGTAGTATGAAATATGCAGAGAGATGGCATGGCAGCGTCACCGATTGTTGTACTCGTCCAATGATATAAAGGTGGCAGAACTATTTGTCATAATGAAACAAAAGGGCCTCGTTAAAATTAAGTGCCTTTGTTGTGTTCTTCACTTCTTCCCAATTGCAATATTTCTACTTCGCTTGAATATAATCGATCCTAATTGAAACTACTCTATTTGCCCAAAATTCTGACCAAGAGTTTGACTAATTTTCTTACAGGGCACACCATACAGAGATCTGCTGCTGTTGTCGTTATTCGTTAATATCAATATCGATTCTCTCTCTCTCCAGGAAGAAAAGAACAAAAGAACTAAGAGGTTAGACAAGAATGTACTGCCATAATTTCTCGGTTGGTTTGTTTCTGGATCACATCGGTGGTCTCTGCTTTATTGACCAAATAAGCACCCTGGCTGCTCTGCTAATTATCTTACAAATGCTTTGTCAAAAAAGATTGAAATCTTATATGACATGCATGCTATGCTTGTGAGTTGTGACCCTACTTGATTGGGAGGGAGAGGAAGAAATTGCTCGTAAAATGGGACAATGTGATGAATATGAAGCTAAACCAAGCCTGTCAACTGGGTCATGCATGCAAAGCAAACCAGATCCAAGGAAGATGGCAATAACATACATTACTGAAACTGCCAGGGAGGTTAATCCTGGCAATAGACATAAACCTAGTTATATCACTTTAATACGAGCATGGTTAAGGATGCAAATCAATTGACTTGTATACACTAATACACAAACAAAATAATGGACATACCATTTAGGAGGGAGTATTAAATTAAGATTTTAAAAAACTTTTAATGATTTTTGTAGAATTAAAAAGTTTAAGTATATTCAATGTAGACTTTAAAAAAGTTTTTGAAAGTCAGGTGATATTAAATCAAGACTTTTTAACCGTCTATAAAAGTTAAAATGTATTTAAAATGTCAATGACTTTTAATAACTTTAAAATATCAATGACTTTTAATGACTTTTTGTTATAAAAAATCTCACAATTTATCTTCCATTCCAATCAAAAACTTTAAATGACTTTTTTTTTAATTGAAAGAATTTTATTTAGAAGAAAAACATAAAACTCTTAAAAAAAAACATTTATCACCAAAACATATGTTCTTTTTTCAAACAACACACTCATTCTTAACGAATTTTATAAAGAAAATAAAATGAATAACTTTTAAAATGAATATTATTTAAAAACAACATAAAAACATTAAAAATTTATCACAAAAAATTAACTAAAAAAATAATATAAAAGCAACACTTGATCGACTATGCAATTAATGACGAAGATTTCATTTTTTTTATCTCTATTTGTAAAGCAACAAAACAACACCAAAATAAATCAAACGAATTTTATTTACGTTAATTAAAAATAATGAAAGACAAAAGCCACTACTCAACCATGTCAATATACCATAATTAAAGTCGCGTATGAATGTGACTCAATATAATTATGATCAATATCAAACCACCAACTTTTAAGCCCGAGTCTTTTTCAACCACCGTGTGGTTTTTATGTTTTGTTTTAGTAATTTGAATTAATTTTTGGTAGCTTTTTTATACCCATTGAATTAATATTATTATTTGATATTATTTTGAAAGAAAATTTAAAATATTTTGACTAATTATAAAAAAACAAATAAAAATTTAACTAATTATTAAAAAATTAAGTGCATAGTGTCTTTATGATACAAAATATAATATAAATATATTTTTTTTTAAAATCACATATATATGCATGGCTACTTTTGTCAAGTTTAACTAAGGATTTTTTTTTCTTTTGAAAAAATATTTTTATTGACATGAGAAACATATATAATTTTGCTAAGACAATGTATGTATAAAATGAAAGCTTATAAACGTTTATGAAAGTTTTTTAAAATGAAAGTCATTTGAAATGAAATACTATGAAAGTCGGAGTTCTAGTAAACGCTAGGCGCTAGTCGGGCGGTAGACCAATGCCTAGCGCAGAGGCAGTCTAGGCGGCGTCCAGAAGGTTGAATTTTTTTTAATTTTATATTTGTTTCCTACCTATAAAACATTAAAACCAATAATTAAACTCATATTATGACAAAATCCAAACAAAATCGTCAACATAAATTCCCTTTTTGTTTTTATGTCTTGTACATGTTTAATATAGTTTTACATTTTGTTTTACATTTTAGATTTTTACATTGAGGTTTCTTTTGTTTTCAAAGGGTTATTATGATTTTAGTCCATTTAGTTTACGTTTATCTGGGTTTAGTCCGAACAAGGGTAAAAATGGTATTTAATAATGTAAATTTTTTAAAATTTGTTAAAAAATTAATATTACTAATAATTAAAATGATATATGAAAATAATTAATGTTAGAAATTAAAAAATTAAAATAAAATAAAATATATATTAAATGCATTTAAATTAATAAATTTGATTAAATAAATAAATTTACAAAAAATTAAAAAAAAAAATATTTGAAAATAATTAATGTTAGAAATTAAAAAATTAAATTAAAATAAAATATATATTAAATGCATTTAAATTAATAAATTTAATTTAATTAATAAATTTTATCATGACCTGATTTCTCTTTCTCTCCTCTCTTCATCATCTAATATCTCTATCTCTCATCTATCTCTCTCTATCTGATCTCTCTCTCTCTCGTCTTCATCTCGTCGTCGGCGAGAAGCATCGATCTCTTCCGTTGAGAGGAGATCGGCTCTCTTACTTCTCTCACACTTCTCTCTCTCTCCTAAGTATCTCTCTTCTCTCTCCTGATTCGAGCAAATATGGTTGGTCGTCACTGATGATTCGAGCGTCGATATCCTCTATTGAGAAGTGATCGATGCTGGTGGTGGTTGTTACTGGTGAGGGTGGTTGTTGATGGTGGTGGTTTAATTTAGGGATTTGTTTTTTGGCCATTAATGGTGTGGATGGTTTGTGTTGATTTTTTGGAGATTGATTGTGGTTTCGGCGAGGACACGAGGTGGGTTTGGTGGGGTTCAGGTTTATGGTGGTTGGTTTGTTTGGATTTGGGTAAAAAAAACTTTTTTTCTTTGGATTTGGGGTGTTTGTGGTGGTTGGTGTTAATTCTGATGAATGGTGATGTAGAGTGGTGGTGGAGCTAATAAGTGATGATTTTTTTTATGGTTTAATGGTGGTTTGTGTGTGGATTTGGTGGTGGTTTGGTGTGGATTTGGTTGTTGCAAGAGAAGAAATCTAGGTTTTGGTTGAGAAATTTGGATTTGGAAGAGAATAAATCTGCTTGAGAAATCTGGGTTTGGAAGAGAAGAAATCTAGCTGGGTTATGGTGTGATCGGCACTGGTGATGATGGTGGAAGTTCTTGGTTCGGTGGTGTTGATGATGATGAATGGTTGAATTTTTGCTAAGGATGATTTTGTGGTGATACAACACTGTTGTTGTTGTTGATGATGATGATGATGAATAAGTTCTGGGTTCGGTGGACTCTGGGTTCAATTTTTGTTGATAATGATGAATGGTTGAATAGTTAAATGGTGGTGGTGGTTGTGGTTGTGGTACAGATGATGAAGAATGGTGGTGAATCTAGTGATTGAGAGAGAGAGAAGTGGTATGAAAGAGAATTTTTTATTTTTTTTATTAAATCATTTTTTTAATTATTTTTTATTTAATTAAATACAAAATTGCCAAACTGCCCTTCATCAAATACCTTCAAAGGGTATTTTGGTCATCATGACAATGTCATTCTGTTTGTTTTCACAGTATTTTTAACGGAAGGACTAAAGTTAGTAATTTTAAAAACTAATGGATCAAACCTAGATAAACACAAACTAGAGAGACTAAAATTTTAATATTCCTTTTACAAATGTACTTTATAATAGTAAAAAAACTTTATTCTTTCTTATCTCTCTTTCACAACTTCACGCCTACTTTTCTCATTCTCTTTCACGCCTCTACCATTTTCTCTCATCTCAAACTTTCTCACTCCTCCATTAAAACTTGTTTTTGAGTTATTTTTCATAAATCTTGGTAGGTTTTGTTTGTCAACAACACTCAAATCCAATTCAGTAATTTGTGTTGATTTTTCTCCATTGATTCAATTTATAAGAACTCCATTAAATCTTGGTACAGTTTTATCGGTTACCGTTACAATGATCGACGACTAACAGAGGTTAGATTTGAGGTTAGATTTTTGATTTTGGGTTTTGGTTTAGGGTTTTTCAGTTTTTACAATCTGAGACCGGGAATGAATGACCGATGGTGAGAAATGACAAACGAGAATGACATTTTGGTGAATTTCAAGGCACAAACGGTGCCGTTTGTTGAACCGTTTTTTTTTATAAAAAAAAAACTAGCTAGGCGGGTCAACGATTTTGACCCCACCTAGCCCAAGTAATGATTAAAAAATCGATCGACCGTTGACTTTTATGGTGACCGGTTTTTTTAGCCAAATTTAGTTGATTCGGAACATTTGGGCATCTCACAAAACCTAGGCGGCTGCGTAGACCATTTTTTCGAACACTAATAAAAATCTTTTAAAATCAAAGTCTATGAAAGTTTTTCATAATCCTGTAAAATCTATAAAAATCCCAAAAATCTCCAAAAGTCATTTACTAAAAAAATAATAATTTAAAAGTCTTTTGAAATCCTAATTGAATACACTCTCTTTAGACTGAAATCTCCATTCAACTCAAGTATTGAACTTCTCGTAGCTATTGTGAGCAACATTCAAGTTGCCAGAATGTATGTGACATGCTTGAAAATTGAAATTCTCACGGATCACCAAAAAACCAATAAGATAACAGTAATTCCAATAGTACTCAACTAAACATGTATGAACATTAGCCATTTCAAACAAGTGCATCTACCTTGAATCAACTTACCAACCATAGCCATGGCTATACTCATTTGGAGTTATGAAAGTCAAAAATTTCACACACTTCCAAATCTAGCAACTAATGTTTATAAGCCGAGCTTTAACAAGTGAGGATCGAAAGAAAATAAAGCCAAGAGCTGAGAAGAAGAAATCTATCTCCAATACTCGCTGACAAAAGGTAAGAACATGCTCCATCCTCCATCTAACAAATCTATATTCTGTCCCAAACTCCCTCTGCATGGATTTTGGAATGATACACTAATATCCACTTTCTACACGTATAATCCTATATGAGCTTTTTATTCCTCTATCTCAATCTGCCTTCAGATTAGGTGTTCTATTATCTATGCATAATGAGGCAACCAACAGTCCTCATAAACTCCAAGTGATCCAGATTCCAGTTTATCAAAAAAGTGAAATCAATTTAGGCTGCCATGTCACCACAACACTTGGGGCATTATCTAAAATTTACACAATGAAAACCTTTTATTTTCAAGATTACTATCATTTACTAAAAAATCAACAACCATGCATTCTAGCAAAAGAATCAGGCCAACTAAGAAATAACACTCCAAACAACAAGAGTTTACTTTAAACTAGGATGTTACGATGAATAAGTTTTTACGACCAGGAAGAAAAAAGAGGAAAAATGGGTAAACATTCCAAATGCAGACAAATGACTGGAACCATTGATAGCAATATTACAATCAGATTGAAACCATCATTAAGCGAATGAAATGTCAAAAACAATTTCGGCCGAAGAAGGCAAGGAAAAGAATTACATATGTTAGTTATTACATAGAGGAAAGACGATCTGTGGAAGAAACAGAAAAGGGCAAATTGCATATGGTGAAAGATACTGAATAATCAGGAGTAAAGCAGCAACACATGAGAGCTGATCAGACAACAAAATTATTTGAACATGCATCATCACCCTAAAAGAACAAATAGACCAAATATGTTTGTTGAACTGCTTACTTATTCACTAAATTCTTGCCACCCTTCCATCTGCACACCTCAGTACTATCGCATATCATCTATAATCAGAAACGAAACCCTAGGAGATGCTGATGTTCATTAAACCATCTAGCCATCCTGACTGAAAGCTGCAGCTACAGCATTGCAAAGGATGTAACAATAAGAATCCAAATCCATTCTCCAAGGCACTTTTTACTATCATATACCAAACCTAGATCATCTAGGCGCACTCATTAACAAGAAATCATCTGTATAACATAAGAACCCTATAATCCCAATCTTTAATGCTCATATGACAAGCCTATTTGAAGCCAAGATCTCTAGACATACTATCAAGTCTGCTCATCATTTACTCTGCCAAATCACTATAATGAGATGGTGGGGACTACACTACTGCTCTTCATTGATCAATATAAAAGAATCACAGCAGGATAAATCAACATAATAAACCAATAATGCAAAGCAAATGATTAATGCGAGCAAATTTTATAAGAAAAAGAAACACAAAACTGAGAGAGAAAAACTAAATTTAGCTGAATATAAAAGGTGCAAATGACAACAGAAACAACTTTGTATACAAAAAAAAATAAAAATCCCTGACAAGTTGGAAAAATTGAGGCATGATTGATTGTTATCATCAGGCCTGGGTACCGGTCAACGCCTTCATCTGAATGTGACTGTTAGAATCAGTAGAAGTGGTGGGCAAGGCCTCGTAGGACCCGAATCTCCTCCCGGCCACCGTCTTGGCAATGGCGGCATAAGTGACCATAAGAATGACAAAGACGAACATGACGTGGACGAGGAACAGCAGATCCAAAATGGACATAGCTCTCAACTTGGATTCCTCCAAATCGCACTGCGTTGACCCCTCCACACCCTTCACCACATCCAGCAACTTGTGGCAACCTTCCGGTATAAACGCTTCCACGTAGAGAGTGAGTCCGGTCTGCAGCTCCCAGAGGCCATGCAAGCAGAGGGACCCACCGAGGGCCACGTCAGCGACAAAGAGTTTAGGGTTGCAGGCGAGGGCGAGGCAGAGGAGGGAGGAGAGGGCGGAGATACGGGAGGAGAGAGTGTCGCATTTGGCCTGGAGATCGGAGGTCTGGACGGAGGCGGAGGCGGAGGAGACGGAGTACTGGAGGAAGAAGAGTGCGGAGGCGAATGCGAAGAAGTGATCGGAAGGGAAAGGGAGGAGGGAGGTGGTTTCGGAGATGAGGACGGAGAGGGAGAGGAAGAGGAAGAGGAAGGAGAGGAGGGCGGACTGGAGGGAGGAGAAGCGGTGGACGGGGGTGCGACCTTTGAGGAGAGGGTCGGCGTCGGAGGAGATGATGGTCTGGTGAGCGAAGGAGACGAGGAGGCAGAGGATGAGAAGGTAGAGCTGGAGGTGCTTGAGGAGGCGGTGCTGGTTGTTGTTGTTTGAGAATGGGAGGAATGGATGGTATGGCTTGGCGGAGTAGGTCTGTGGTGATTTCAAATGGTTTCTGGTTGTGCAGATCGTGTGATAGAGTCCCAGTGATAGCAGAGCTGATGATGTGAATATTTCGTATATCAGCCCCGCCATTGATTCTACTTCTTCTCTTCACTACTTGTCTGTAAAACTCTTAACTCCTGAGAAGGAGACGATGCTGCTTTTTTATTTTGATTTGATTTGATTTGATTTGAAGAGACACAGACGACTCAATCAAAACCGCGACCAGTTCACGTTTAACATTCTTTTTTTCTTCCTTTCTGTGCTGCTCTGAATAATTTGATAATTACTGAAATTGGTGGACGGGCTCCATAACCGGCCCAGGCCCATCTTTAATTTTGATAATTTTACATTTTGTAATAATTGCCATGATCAAGAATCAAGATTCCCTTTACAAAATTACAAAGTCATCATGTTTAGGCGTGTGCCATGAAATTTTATATTTTTATTAGTTAATCAAGTTATCTTCCAAGTGTTTATTGTATTTTTCTCTGTATCGATTATATTTGTTTGAAAATCCCTATTTATATGTTTACCGATCGGTAATGAAATGAAAGGGTATATCTATAACGATCATATTAAGTTTCATTTTTCTCGTTATGATTTTTCGGTGAACATCCACCCTTAGTATAAAATGGATCAACACTTCCATTTTACCTCAGTGATAGGGATTTGAGGTTCGATAATTAGATTTACATTATGAACCGTTCTTATAACCGATATTCTCAAATAAGTCTTTGATTTGGTTTGTGTCCGAAGTTACATTACGGGCTGTGCATATCTTGAATGTGTAGTAATAATTCTCTCTTATATTTAACTTTTCTTCATATATTTGATCAATAGGTTTCCTCTTGATCAATAGGTTCCCTCAGTACTTGAGTTGACTAAATTTAACATAAAATTTTAACATTTTATTTTATCAATAAAAACCTATAAATTTCCACAAAGAATTTCTCATTTAAAGGGGGGTTTTCTAATTTCGATATGACAGCTATGCAACAATCGTCAACTGGTTTTGATATAAGAGAAACATCCTTTTTTTATTCTGCAAATACATGGAGGAAACAAAGCCCACTTATCAGCTAATCCAAACAATTTACAACCATTTGTAAATACATGCACCATGTTAAAGGTAAAATCGCACACAAAACCAAACCAGAAGAGCCTTGACAGGGAGGAACCGAGTACTATTACAAGCTAATATACATGTAATTATATATATAAAAAAATGAGCATATTATTAAGGAGTTACAGTGATAAATAAAAGAATACACAGCCCGGAAACCACACCGTAATTTGCACACTACAGGATAAGCACAAGGAAGAAGACGATCACTGCCACTACAAAAATGGCAAGCACCCACCAACACTGCCAAGCAATGCAGAGAAACAACATAATCAGACAATTCTTATACTTTTGAAAAAAATCATGCAAGGAAGTAAAAAAGCTGAACAGTAACATAAACATCTGCGAGAAAACGATCAGAC
Source organism: Dipteronia dyeriana (assembly GCA_032871835.1). NCBI lineage: Eukaryota > Viridiplantae > Streptophyta > Magnoliopsida > Sapindales > Sapindaceae > Dipteronia > Dipteronia dyeriana. The sequence continues at coordinate 13,964,314 of CM065295.1, forward strand.
AAATGAATATATATATACATATATCTGTTGAGGTACTTTGTTCATATTATGTGTCTTTGGTTTCTCCTAAAATCTCCATGCATACATTCCTTTGCATTTACCTTTTCTTTTCTAATCTGTCAATGAACGAAAAAAATGCTTTTCCACAATGACAAAACTTCAATAACATATTGCATAGCTACATGGTTTTGTTCATCATCTGATATGCCTTAAGAAGGTTTTTTTTATCTGGGAAAGGCTTAAATGCTAATTTGATACTTCATTTTATCTGCAAAGCTATAACCGGGATGGCAATAACATGTCATGTTATTGTCACAGCTGCACAAAGCACCAGACTCCAAGGGTGTTAAAAGAAACTTGGGGACCAATGAGAATAACTTGGGGTTCATCTACTGAGAAGCTCAACATCAAACAACCAAGGGAAGGGACCGGTTCAGTTGGAGACTGATTGCCCTATAGGAGTAGTTACCTCTCCAATGAGGACAATGTTTTGTTAAAACAAACTAGCCTCCAATATCTATTCTTACTTTCTCTGCTCTCTCTCTCTAAATGAATACTGCTTCAAGGCAAAGATTCAAATTTGCTGAAGTGAAAGGTCCAAGATTATCAGGAAATTATCCTAGCTTGATGTCATTCAAAGAAATCTCTCAACCACAATGAGAAATAAAGCAAGCAACATATTTCATAAAGTTTAACATCCAAACCCTCAGTAACAAGAATACCAGACCGGATGTTTCTCTGCATCTTTGCACATCCCACATCCTATTTCTCTCCATACCTGATGCAATTCTTCTTTTTATCTCTTCATTATTACTTTAAATCCGCTCTTACATAGATGTGTCATAGTTAACCTACACAGTAGTATGCTTGATTTCGTATGTCACATGTATCTTTTTTTCTTCACTTGATCATTCATTCATGCATAGTTTGGGGGAATCTTGTGCTTTACGGAAAATGCAAGCAAATGTTAAAAATAAATGAAACTGATATCTGACTTTGGATAACAGCTTAAGCTGGTGTGTGAAATGGTATTCACAACTTACCCATGATGATCTGGTTTTCACACTTTTGGAAGCCTTTACTAGCTGAACTCGTGCATGAGTTGTTGCAGTCGAGGAAGAATCAACATTTGAGTGAATGTCATCTGTAGTAAGTAGTAATGGAACAAAAAACAAATCCATATAAGAAACATTAAAAGCTCCATAGGTAGCAAGCAAACGTGAGCTATATCCAGGAAAATATTAGATCTACTTGGCATTTGGGAATCTTACCGATAACCACACCCTGCTCATGAACTAGAACAGCAAGGTCCTTAAAAATCTCACTTGCTTCTCCAATTTGCTCTTGTATATCTCTAATACCCTGTTCCCTTTCTTCAATTATGGCCTCATTGAAGGAAATTTCATTATCCAGCAGAAGTATCTCCTCCCTGCACAACACATATTCAAGAGCTTAACAAAAAATGGAATCGTTTCTATATAATCGTATTAAATTAAAATTAAAGTACATTTCTACCATTAGGTATTAAATACACATATGTAGGAAGAAGATGAACAGCTTCCTAGTCACTGTATGAAGAAAACATCAATTACAGGTTTCAAAAGCCTAAAATATCTACTATTACGAACAAAGCAAATATGGGAGCTAAAAATGCTAAACACAGACAGATCATTGCAACACACTAGTATTGAATTCAACAAATCAAATGACATGATTCGTGTATTTATTAACCTCTTCTGTTCCATAACAAACGGCTGGCTGTCAGACACCGCATATTCGCCTGAGCCAGAGAGGTCTCTGTAAGCACAAAAATGCCCACATCAAAAGGAAACAATTGACAGATAATTTGATATCAAAGTTACAAAACGAACAAACATCAATCGAGCATATAGATATATACATTGTTGTTGCTGCTGCTGCTGCTGCTGAGGAAGATGGAGGAACAGAAGGGGAGTAAGTAGACTCGCGCTCGGAGGCAAGTTGTTGTACTTTCTGAAATTCTTGCAATATTGTTTGAAAATCTTTGGCTAACTTAGCATCTTCTACTTTCTTACTTGCCTGAGAAAAACGAATCACCAGAATCAAATGAGTTTTTTTTAAGCTTTCAATTAACGCAATTATTGTCAAATGAAAAGTTTGGTACGGCATACATCGACATTACTGTTTCGATTGGACTCGCTCAGTGTTTTCAGCTTCGCAGAAGTTTCTTTAACCAATTGAAGAATTCTTTGCCTTGTATTGTGCCTGACAGTGCCACACAGTTGAAAATTTAGAACACGATAAATTTGTGCGTAAAATAAAAATAAAAAATCTTATACAAAAATTCTAATAGAAGAGAGAAGACAGACAATTTCTGACGGTGATCGAGAGTGTCCTTGGCGGTTCCGATGGCGTCAACAAGGCGGCGAAAAGCTGCCACGGCGGTGTTGATCTGGAAAATAGCGGCCGCCACGGCTTGTGATGGGCTCTTTGACACTGACGACGACGGCGGTCGTCGGGCATTGCTCTGTAGATCCTGGAAACTCATCTTCTTTGGTTTAATAATTTTTTCTTGGGCTCCCACTACTACTACTGACTACACCATCACAAATTCACAATTCATAGCTGATAAAGTGAGAGGAGCAGAAGGAAAAAGTAGAAAGTCGCTAAAAAAAATAAATAATAAATTGATAAGCAAATAATCGAATAAACAGTTGTGTAGTGGTTTGGTTTGAGAGGCCAGGTGGAAGCTGGTCTACCAATAGACATCTCCCAATTGTAACGTCACTGGCATAACGTCGTCATTCAGAGGCCTGCAGTTTCCTCTATGTCTAACCCATTTCGATATCTTTACTAACGGAAACCGTTTAAACTTCCCTCCTGTTCGCATTCTGCAACTCAACAACTAGTCAACAAGACTGACCTGTCAAGCTAAAATGCTCGTGTTTACATTCATTTTTTATTTTATTTTAAATGTTTGATTAACATATCCATTATGTTTTTCTTTGTTTGAAAATTGAAATGTGACACCCAAAGGCTCTGGAATTTATTGTGATATACTCAGATCAAACACTTTATACATCACCTCAATATCTCAACTCCTACAAATAGAAGATATCTACCAAGACAAAACCCATCATATACTTTTATACACATAAAATGTGTACAGTGGAATCCGAACCCCATCACGAATAACAATGCTGATTTTTTTTTTTTGGGAAGATAACTGAAAGAGAAGAATGAAAAGCAATTTTACTCTAATGATTTACTACAGTATTCACAATTTTACTACATGTTAGGCAGAGTTTCAATGTAATAATAATTATAACAAAGAATGTGCTGCAAGATGCTGCTTTCCCAGTTCCAGAGGGTAAAATCCTGGAGATGCTAAGTATGTATCTCAGAGTGATGCACTCTCCACCTCTTTGGAGCGAAAATGAAAACTGAATCGGGCATGTGCCTATACATATCCTGCAAAGGAAAAGCCATTTAGAAGCACTCGTTGACCGAGACAAAGTGAAATTGAGATTGTGTTTATGTAGTTTACCTTGGAAAAAAATTCTGGTTGTATAGTCTGATACGATTAGGTTGCTGTAGAAGAAATATGTATGGAATGTTTGAGTTGATTTTGAACTTCTTTATGTGATTTATACAAGGATGTATCTGCTTGTGAAATCTGAATACCAGGAGCAGTAACAACCCACTAGCATCTGAGCCAATGATTCTTGGTTTTTCCTCTTCAAATGAACCTTACCCAGTGCAACTAGGACATCTTGCTGTATGTATAGCAAAGGGAAGCTAAAGAAGTCAGAAATAATCTCCTTCTGTGAAGAGAGCTAATATTTTATCAGAGCTGGAAGCGAAGCATGGAGTTCCGCCAAACACTGAAAGATCCAATTGAGCAGTTGTTCTTTGGGCAGCTCCAGAAGAAGTTCAGCCTGGGAATTAGAATACAGAAGATAAATATATTAGTTGCAAAACCATGACTAAGGTTCTGAAGAAGGAATTTGGTCGAAACAACTTCATAGCCAAATGACCACAACATATCAACTGCAAACTCTTTGTCTAACAGAACAGAATGCAATAGGCGAAATAATGACTCCAGTCAAAAGCCAACAGCATTCTGATGTTGTACATTTCGCTCAATTTGTAGCTAAATGAAGGAGGGAGAGCAAAAGCATTACAAGTCTTGTGCTCTTTGTTGTTTTGTTTCAGAAAATTCAAGTCAAGGAAGTAAACAGTTTGCATTAGGCTTAGCTGAAAAATGGTGTACAGTTCTCATGGTCCAAACTCAATAATATAGTTCGAAAATTAAGTTCTCTTTCTTGACACATTTATTTACTATCTTCTTGTTTATGGCATAACTTTATGGAACAGGCAGGAAAACCAACAAAAAGAGGATCACACATTATATAAGTCAAGACAATAAGAGGTATTGTATGGTTTACCTTTATTTGATCTCCCTCAAAGACCAGAGTGTTTCGGTGAATATAAGATGTCATGGAATCTATCATCACCTTAAAAACCTTTCTATTCATATTTGTTTTCATTCGAACCATCTTTCCTGAAGCATAGATTCTAGTGATCCCAAGATCTGCAGCCATTCTTCTCACGTAAAGCTTCTTCAATAGAATTTCCATGGAGAAAGGCTCTTTTCCATATTCACGGCGTAGATTCTCAGTAAATTGCATCAAGCCCCAGATACTATTTTCAGCAGCTGCCTCAGCTTCATTAACAATTTCCATGGGGTTGTCCAAATAATTAATGTACTCCGAAGGGAGATGAGGGTTTATATTTACATCAATCTGGAATTAGAAGAAATCAAGAAGGTTAAAAGAATATAACATTCTGTCATACCTATCTAATTCTATTCTAATGTAAACCTGTAATTTAACATAAATCCACAACTGAAATGAAATGGTTGGTGAAATTTGGATGCGCTTTCTAGCTTAACACACAAGTTGATATCAGTTATGAACTGGAACACACATATCAGTTTGAATATACACAGAGATCAAAACTACGGGGAATGCATTCATTAATGCATCTAATTAAATCATATTCACATGTATCCTACCCTGGGTAATTGAACACCCTAACATATTGTATATATGGAATTAGACTCATGATAACCTGAAATGCTTCTAAGACTCATCCCTAATGAAACCCTTGGTAGCACGCATTGCCCCATTCCTGTTACGTGTGATCAAAATCTCATGTCCTGTAATGGAAATTGCTCCTCCAAACAAAACTATAATAGGATTCAAACATAGCACAGTGACTTACAAAAGTAACAGCTGCAAAATTTCTATTCACTCGTAACCTATCCTTTAAACATTATAGTAAGCCATTAAAACAAAAGGTCCTTAGATGTATTTTACAAATTCACAAAATTATTTCCATTTCATAGATTTAGTTCCTGAATTTTCCAGAAAAAAGATTCGATTTTTTTAGTGAAATACAGTAAGAGTTTCAAAAAATTATAGTTTTAAGTGAATCTCAATGAGAGCAACAAATTGGAATTGTGACTATTTTATTTTCCTTTCTTCTTTGGTCTTTAGTATATGTAATTAACATCTAACTAATATCATATTATCAAAAAAAAAATTCTGCTAGAACACAGTCCAAAGTAGAAAATACCTGCACAGACTGGTAAGGAACCGAAATTACACGATGTTCTTCAACCTGGAAATGAAGAAAAGGAGAGGGTCATAGCAAGTAAAGATCAAAAAGTTGAGGAACAACAGGGGGGAATCATGCCAAAGGCACAGTCAACACAGCAATATATAAATTAGAGTAGAGGGTTAGGGGGGGGTAGGGTGTGTGTTTGTGTGATTTCATGTCTAACTGTTTGGTTAGCTATTTGACAGTACGGGCAAAGAAGACAAGAATTATGTATATCATATACTTTATTAACTTTATTGGAAAAGGATGAAGTTGATAGTGAACCATAACATGCCTTGGACAAGCTCTCAAAAAGCATTTCAAAGAACAGATCAATGCCAACATTTCCAACATCCCCAGTCTGTTGCTCACCAAAGATGGTACCAAACCCTCTAATACCCATGTCTCTCTCTGCAAGTTGAAAACCTTGGCCAAGTTCACGGCACTCTTCAAGAGCTGCAAGTCTCTCCTGGAGAACAACCATGACAGTGAAAGTTATTTCTGCAAATCATGTTTAGCAGATTTGTATTTGAGCAAGCATAGCATACATTAACCAATTAGAGAAAAGGCAAAATCAAAATATGTACCCGTGCTTGGTCGGTTAACAATGATGTATCAGGGTAAAATAAATAGGCATGAGCTTCCTTATCTGCCCGCCCAACCCTTCCACGCAACTACAGGAATCAAACATACTAACATGAATAAAGACAAAGGAAGATGAGAAACCTACAAAACAATTGTATCAATGCATCATGTAAACAGGTGCCCCGATTTAATCTAAATGGGAGATATCTAAGAAAATTCAATAGTAGGAGAAAAGGTAAAGCATCTTTGTTTCCCACCTAACTTCTACCATAATAGCGTATTCAATTAAATAGGTGTGTGTGTGTGTGTGTGTGTGTGTGTGTGTGTGTGTGTGTGTGTGTGTGTGTGTGAGAGAGAGAGAGAGAGAGAGAGTCTGTGTGAGAGAGAGAGAGAGAAGAGAACGTGGCAATAAACCCTGCCGATTGGGGGAGGGAGAGGAGGGGGTGTTTGGAGGGAAAAATAGTTGTGCTGCGCTCAAATAACCAATTTTACTTCTTACAACTGTGGATATAAACAACATTTCTAATTGTAAAGTGCTTAAATACTAGTGCTGGCCCCTCTATGAACTTAAGCTTTTGGGTTTGTTGATTACTAAGTACTAAAATGGTATCAAAGTCGGGCTATACCTGGTTTTCCATGTAAATTAACTATTTCTAGTGTTGCTTACTCCTTTAAACCTATTGCATGTGATGAAATTTAGAAATAAGACATGAGATGGGGAGAAATCACAAAGGAAAAACCTGATACAACTGCGCTAGGCCGAATTGTTGAACATCCTGAACTATTATGGTATTTGCATTTTGAATGTCAAGCCCACTTTCCACTATATTTGTGCATAAAAGAATCTTAATAACACCTTGTGAAAATTTCTCCATAGTTTCCTCAAGTTGCTTTGAGTATTGCTGAAAGAAGAAGCACACAAAAAGGATTTCACATGCAACATAACAATATACATGAGGACAACAATGCATTGAGATTATGTCAACTCGTAAGCAATACAATATGTAGTACATACAGCTACCAATGATTACTACATAAATTCCATCTGCAACAAGCATTTTCTGCAAACATGCACTGCAATGGCATGCACATATTAGAGTTCATCAATAGTGAGTCATGTGACAAAATTCAATTTTAATCAAGCAAAGAAATGACTTAAAAATTTGGAACAGGAAAAAGCACAATAAATGAATAGTCTGAAGTTGAATTACGGGCAATGAACATCTGTGCAGGTTTTTAAAGAATGATTCCACACAAGCTCTTTACATTGCATCAGCAAGCTAACATCTCTAAAATCAACACTTTTACACTGATTTATGCAATGAATAAGAGTAGTTACATATTTAATTAATTCAACATCAATGAAAGCCTCAATGACTTTTCTGTTAATGACAGATTTAGTGAATTACAACATCTTCGGAATCACTTCTGTGGGAATTGCCCTACACACTACCAAATGACACAAGGTTCTTGTAGCCAATCATATTGCTCCAATTTTGGCTGGAACCATAACCTCAAATAAACATAGGTTTCTCAAAAGCTTCCAGACATAAATCCTCAATTTTCTGTGGTTGAGATGCTACAGCATATATCTGATAGAAAAGTGTAATACATAATTTAAGACTGCTTTTAAAGACACCGTCCACTGTTCCAATTGATGAAAACATGGCAGTTCTGTTTTCTAGGACCTGTCTTAAAGATACTGTAGTCGCACACGCACTTACTTAATATCAAACACACTTAATATACAGAAAATGAAAAGGTGAATATACCTGCCCATGTGCAATGGCTATATCAACGTTTGGAAATGCATGTTCAAGAAAATCCATCACTTCTTCAAGTCCTGTTATACCAAACACCGAAACATAAAGCAACTACAGAAGCAGACATGGAAAATGCTATCAAGAATTTCCTTAATTGTAGTTATATATAATAAGACTTTTACATTTAATCTCCATAATTTAGATAAAAGCAACTTCTGTTTTAGCAAAAAGGAGAAATCAATATCTCTCGCGTACATAGTATAGACAACACAGTTTAACTATCAACAGTAAAAACAGGAACACAGAGACAGAAAATAATGTATATCCAACTCCCAACTCAGATAAATAATACAACACTATGGGAAGGATTATGCTCAAGTTTTTTATCTATGAGAAATCTTATACAGATATACCTAGTCATATGATTCACCTTTTATGCGAGGCAAGACATAAAACACTTGGCCACCACGGTCCAGCTCATACTTGATTGCTGATGTTATCTTTTCCTTACTGAAGGCTGAAAGATGGGTTTTTATAGGAACCCTTTCTGGAGGTGGAGTTGAAATTAAGCTGGAAACGAAATTAAAAAGAGGGAGAGATGCACATTACAACAATATAAGATTAAAGATCCGGCAAGTTACCAGTTTGAATGGCTTTTTTTTTGGTGCAGTCCTCAAATACACAGAAAGAGCTCATGTTTTTTCTTATACAGCTCATCAAGTTTATCTTGGTATCTGTCTACAAGAGCTTCTAAATAAGTTTTTAAGTGAAAATAATAACATATCATATGCTCCATTTCTTGTTCATAAAAATTCAATTCATTGCAGCCTTACTACCAACACTGGATATTGGCTACAGGGTTCTTTTTAACCAAATTTCATAACTAATCCAAAAGGTTGACTTCAACACAATGATTAATTATGTAAATCCAAAGAATAATATTATTATCTTTAAAAAAATCTGTCTTCTACATATTGACAATGCTCAAATATCAAAATTTAATGGAGTTGCCAAACCAAGTACTCAACACTTGTTCAATACAGGTACGGAAAAGGGTAAAACTATTTTACTTCAAAGTTCTATATTGCATAGAGAACGTACTATGACCATTTTATAACTGATTTTGCACCTTCTAAGTTTTATTACTATACGATGTAGCTTGGCTACTGCACTTATTGATAAATTCATGATGCCAAACAAACTGATCTGGACATTTAGATCCAGTATGGGCTCCAGAACTACAGACAACAAAACTTCCACTATCAGCTGAAAATTACCTAGCATCTCGAAATCCAGTCAAAGCTAAATAAAGTGTTCGTGGTATAGGTGTAGCAGAGAGAGTAAGAACATCAACTGAAGTTTTGAATGAAGCAATCTTCTCCTTTTGCTTGACACCAAACCGCTGCAAACCAAGGAAATATTGCATATGAGCATGGAAAAAAAAAAACTATTTTTGTCGGCTCTTGTCTATTACTCTTTGGTATTGCACATGAGTATGGAAAAAAACAAAGGAAACATTGCACATGAGCATGGAAAAAAAAACGATTTTAAAGCTTTTGGAGGAGGAAAGAAAGCTATGACTCTTTGGTATTGTGGAATTTTTGCTATTTTATGGGTTATTTGGGTAGAAAGGAATAGAAGAATTTTTGAGGAAGCTAAAGAGGAGAACATTTTTTTTGTGGGATAAAGCTTATTATTTAGCTTCTCTATGGGCATCCATCTCTGCAGATTTTAGAGACAATTCTCTATTTTTCATCATGTTGGATTGGAAGGGTGTTGTTTTTTGATTGAGTTCATTGTAATTTTTATTTATGTTTAGCTTGTTGTTTTGGGTGGACTACCGGTTCACTTTTGTACTCTCTTCTTTTTTTAATAAAGTTTTTTCTTTCCTATATAAATAAAGAGGAAATACGAACTACTGAACAGAAGAAAAAATAATCACACACATGCTCTCTGTAGTTTTTCCCAGCTTAATCTACTGGAGGAATTCTTTTATTACTTACGAATTCATCATTTGTGAAAAAGATACTTGGATTTTATCATTGAAAAAAGAACAAATAAATAAATAAATCAAGTAAATGCCGGTCAACAAGGCAAGGATTTGTAGCAAATAACAGCAAGAGAAATTGGAGGCTAACCTGTTCCTCATCAACAACAAGAAGACCTAGATTGTTATACACAACACGACTTCCAAGAAGAGAATGAGTCCCCACAATAATGTTCAGATGGCCTTTTTTTATCATGTCCAAATACTCCTCTTTCTCTGCTTTTGTCTGTCAATCATAACAAGGTTGTTAGATTTAGTGAATGAAGAAAGAAACTCCTGACGTGCACTGGACCAGCAAGAATTCCTACTTGAGTTGTAAAAATATTTTGTCTCAGTGTATGTAAGGACTTAACCATTTGTTTGATTATGAGAGACAATGCTAATCCCATGGATATATTCCCACACCTGAAACCGGCTCAGTTGTCCAACCATGATATCAGGATAATTGGAAAACCGCTGTGAAACAACATCAAAATGTTGTTTCGCTAAAACAATTGTTGGTGCTAGAACCATAGCTTGCTTCCCTGCAGAGACTACACAGAAGATGGCACGTAGTGCAACTTCAGTTTTACCAAATCCAACATCTCCACAAATCAATCGATCCATTGGAGTTTCTCTCTCAGTCAAATCCCTCTCAACATCAATAAAAGCCTGCGACAAATTGAAATAAGCAAGATAAGGAAAAACGTTCACCCACTCTTTTCATTAAAGTTTAATTACCACTATTGTCATAACAAAAAGTATACCCAAACTTAGTTGAATTTATTAGATGCCCAGAGCTAAGGCTAAGGCCTCCCCATTACCTAATAAATAAATGAGATAACCCAATGCATTTGAGAATAATTAAAATAATATTCTTACTACACATCACCTGATATGTGTTTTGTTCACCCAAAGAAAAGAAACATCCAGATACTAACATAAAAACTAAGACAACCAATTTGACCTAAGTAAACAAATTTATAATGCAACAGAATAATAGGTATAAAGTTGATCACACCTGTTTTTGATCTGGAGTGGGCTCGTAAGGAAATTCGGCTGTAAATTCAGCCATGGCAGGATTCTTAGGGTAGGGAGGTCTTCTTTGTTTCAGCCTATGTAAATACAACTCCATTAAGTCCACAACCATTTTTTGAATTGCAACCTTACCTTTAGTCTTTCTCCTCTCCCACACACTAGTGTCGTTCAATTTGCTCAATGTCCGGGGCTTTTTCGTTTCATTTGGCCTGTAAGCATGACAAAGAGTCGCATGATGATGAAACCAAAGGTAGAGAAATTAGCAGAATACATTAATAAGGAATTAGACATTTAGAAAGGTTCCAATGATCTTTGAAGTCCTCACAATAGTTTATTGCATTAGTTCTCTCAGAAATAGTTCTCTCAGAAAAATCTCAATTAACTAATTGGTGTCTCACTTGATCATCATTCAATGGGAGGCTAGAAGGATATCTTCGTGGAGGATATCTTCGAACGAGAATGGATGTTGCTTTTGATGATAGGAGGCTCTATCAATTTACACACTCTATTACATCATTTGTTTTCTTTCTATCTTGCAGTTTCACAAGGCTTAACTTCATTCCCTGTTATTAGAAGAAAATCAAGTAACATTCCAGGGGTCCATTGAATGAATTTACATAAATTACTCATCTTCCGTTCTCACTATTTTGCATATAACGCTTACTTTTCCAACGATTTTCAAGTACTTAGAAAAGATAAACGTCCAATCACATATACATACTATAGAGAAAGAGAGCGAAAAGCACAGTTTAATGCAACAGACTAATAAGCTCGATTTCAAAAAAAAAAATCAAGACTTCTAAACCAAGCATCAACCAGATGATAATAATCAGTACAAAAATGCAAGCATGACAAACAACCACCAAATTCTCTTACATGAATTTGTAACACTCAGCATTTAAGCCCGTACAATGACCCAACCTTGCCCGAAAATTAACTAATACGAACAAGCATTTCACACTACACAATACAATAAAGAAAGAAAAATGTAGAATCAATTCAAACAAAAATGGGGTTGAACGAAAAGAACATACAGACTATATCGATAGAGCATACGAGACGCCTGCTTAACCGGAAGCTTAGCCATCCCATCAGCATACTCTATAAACACATACTCAATCGGCTCTGTCGAATTCTTGGACACATCAAATTTGATCCCAACAAATCTCCCGATACCAACTTTCTTATGCACAACATAATCACCAGACTTTAGATTGTAAGGGTCGACCTTGTAATTAAAACCACCATCACCATCACCATCACCATCACCACCACCTCCTCTTTGACCTTTCAATTTCTGCAATCCCACTTGTTGCTGCTGCTTGACCAACTGAATGTACTTGTCAGTCTCTTCAGAATCCATGATGGGTCTCGTGGCCTCCCTCTTTTTGTGGTCTCTTTGAATTCTCTCATTGAGTATGGATATGGAGTCCCTCTCGGGCTCGGGCTTGTTTCTTCTTTGAGACAGTTTACTACTAGTGCTAGTACTAGAACTACTGGGTGAGGACAGAGACAATCCTTGTGTGTGTATAGCGTTAAATTGGAAACAGAATTTCTTCTTGCTTCTGCTCCTGCTTCCAATAGTGCAGAGTCTCAAACCCCAGAGCTTGGAAGAATTCGAACAGATTTTCAACACGGGAGGTGTTGGAGAGAAAGAAGCCATGAATTTGATGATAAAAACAAAAACAAAAGTGAATATATTCAAAAGGGCGTGGTGGGTTTCATTTGCAGGTGTTGGTGGAGGTGCAGCGCGAGAAGTGGATAAAATAATCAATGGAGGTTCTAGAGGGGTTTTAGTTTCTACCGTTTGATAGTTTTGAAGATATGTTTGTTGACTGACGACGACACAAGACAAGATATTTCTTTTTCTTTCTATTTTTCTTGCATTTTTGTGGTCTTAGTTTATAGTTTGGGACATTAATCTCTGAAATTAACTTGGGATTTTAACCTGACCATTCATGTCCACATTTCAAGATATACGGAAAATTCTTTGATAAGTAATAAATTAAAAGTTATTTATACCAGAGAAACGTTTAAAGTAATAAAGTTTCATTAAATAAATCGTTTCATTTCAAACAAAAAAAAACATTTTATGTTCAAGAAAAAAAAAATCGGTTGATAAAATAATCTTTTATACCTTTACATATCATTATTTCAATTCTAAATGTATAATAAATTTATCATCGTCCAACGTGGACGTGTTCATTCAGTCCGATGATATCATATTATATTATTATATATAAAAAAAATGCACAATAAGCTTCACTTATGAAAATTGACATCAAGTGACATTACAATTTTAACATAGTATTTGATTATAATTAACATGGTAGATTAGTATCAAAATATGCCATCATCCAAAGTACTTGAAGAAAAAGCAATTATATTTTGTTTCTGAAATAGAGTTAGCAAATGGCTTCTATATAAAGGAAATACACAGTCCACCTCCAATCAATCGTGATTTATATATAACGATGAATGATCTCAATGTGAAAAAAAATTCTAGCTTTAATTCACCATCAAAGAGCAAGAGGTACATGAGACATCTAATGTCCCTGACTTGGAATGGTCAAGCTAATAGATAGTATTTGACACCCACAAGATTTGAATAATCAAACATAAAACCACCGCTACCACCATGCATTGTGACTGAAACAAGGAGGCACTGGCTGATGATGAGCCATCAACCCTATTTTTCGAATTTGGAGAACCTGCAGCACAAGGTCATCAAACATATTCAGATTTTTTTAGTTCTACTATATACGAATGTATCAGCTGATTTAGTCGGTGAGATCTGTTATTGTTAAAAAATGCGACTTAATTAATATATATATATATACACCATAACCTGTTAGGCAACCAATTGGGTTGACATGCTGTCCACATCTTCCAGGCAGCTGCTGGGCTTCATTGACATTGATGCCAGCCTGCTCAGCTCGATTGCTTCCCTTGTTGCTTATCATCCTACATAAGCATTCCGGGTTCGATTTGATCACTGATTTCAGAGGATCACAGCAACTATCCGGCACATCTTTGGTTCCATTCAGGTAATTCAGACAAGGAACAAGCTGGTTCAGGCACGAGGTGTCCTGACCCCAAGATCCCTCCATCATCACCGCCAAAACCACCACTGATGTCCACAACTTCATCTCCATTAATTAATTTTCTTTTTCTTCTGTTGTACAAATTAAAGGCCTGAATCGCTATATATATAGATACATATATAAGCGAAAGTGTTTGTTAAAAAAAAAGAGGGGTGGTTTAAGTTGGTGAGCCAACATGGGGATTATTAGTTGACTTACAAGTTTCTCTAGTGATTATATTGATATTTTTTGGGGGACACCAAGCTTCAGGTCACAGTTGAAGAGGAAGGTGATGGCGGTTGGACAGGTGAAGCTAACTCTCAAAGAAAAGATTATCATTGTTGAAAAATTGCATGTCTACCATGAAAGTGGAAGTCAAGGTTTCAATGAATATACGGGTGGGAGGGCTGTTTGGTAAGCTAATAGTTTCTTCACAAAGTGAATAAAGAATTGCGATAAATTATACGAGCAATGAAAGCTGAATATCCCAGAACAAAATATTTGAACTTACAGGTACACGATAGTGGGCACAGCAATATAACATGCTTTCTCCAGAAAAGGATATGATCTAGTTAATTTTCCATTGCCGAAATGTCTTGTTCAAAAATCATCCCACCTGCAACCAAGATTCTTAAGATGGATGACCACATCCTCGAGCATGCCTGATCCTCAGGGCAACCAGCAGGAGCAAAAAGATCGACCATGCAATAGTAGTTTTCGATCTCTGGATCAATAGGATTCCCACCGTTTCATTGCATCAAACCATTTTTCGTCCCTCTTCCACTATTCCACAATGATCGCGAGCAGACAGTACCGCAGCAAATGTAATATTACTGGGTAACAATTAACAAAGCCATCAACATTAAATTCCAAGAGATATATAACATCAAATTTCATCAGTGCATCAAATAATGACGACAATCACTCTAGCGAAAACCTGCTCGCCAAGTTCAATTGAAAGAGTGGAATTCAAGAAACCATCCACTCTCTCCTCCCTGACCTCTTCGACCAGTACCTTAATCTTCTCAACACTCCTCTGTTGCTCCATTGCAGCCAGCCAGTACATGAAGTGAACTATTTTCCTGAAACAAAATAAAATAAAATTCACATCCCAACAATACTCTGGACAAGTAATTGTGTTTTTTTTTTTTTTTCTAATCTCTGTGATATGCAAATACTAATAACAAAAAATCACTAAATGTTGCAACAATACAGGGTTTTGTATCAGCTTTCTCTTCCTCAAATTATAGCTTGAACCCTACAAAAACAATAGAATTTAAAAATTGGAAAAGAGAGATCGTACTTCATGAGAATCATATTGATTATCCGATTCGTCGATTTTTTCGCAGCGCCAAATCCTATCTGAGTTTTTTACTTACTTATTATTAATTAATTAATTAATTATTATTTCGCTCTAGAATTTGGAAAGTTTTTACCATGACCGTCGGATGCAATCCAACGGCCAGTAACAGGCCCACTGACGTAACAGACGGGGACTTACAAAGTCACCAAAAGAAGCTTAATTGCTCAATAGCACACGTGTCAAGTATCGATTGGCAGTGAAGAAAATTAACCGCTCAAGACATGTCATTCTCGTTACGTTTCCCGCGCGAATAAGTTTTGACGGTATCTTTATTCCTCCTTTAATATACATAATAGCGAGTAACAGAAAGAAATAAAGAAAACTCATCAGACGATTCTTTTTTTCCCGAAAAATTTTCTCTACAGTTACGTACTCAATTTTCTTTTGTTTTCTTGTTTGAATTATCATCAAACTGCTGTTAACAGTCACCTCTTTTTGGATTATTGATTCATGTGTCATGTGTTTCTCTTTCGTTTTCTTTTTCTCTTGTTGTTACCGGATGATTCTCCTGTATGTTCTAGGGTTCTTGTTTTTTTTGTTGTTGCTGTTGTTGATTATTCAATCTTTGAAAGTTCTTTTTTTTTAATACGTAGAAATCGAGATAAAATTCTCTGTTTTTTTTTTCTTAAATAAAGAATACACTATTTAGTTAGAGTGTGTTGAAAGAGACAATCTTGAATACTAATTTTAAATTTTAAAATAGTAAAAAAGTTTCTAAATTAGATCATTTAGATGGTAATTTATTTTTGCTATATCTTGGTTCGTGAAAACAGTTTTTGTTCAATCTTGATAATTAATGGGAAAGATAAATTGTGTTACAGAATTTATTATTGAAATGATCTCATTGAATCAATTCCATAATCTGTTATTGATTTTCTCTATGATCTTCAATTTTTTTCCATACGGTGGTGCAATTGTTTATTTAATACTTTTTTATCGGAACAGAAGGATTGCATTCACAGTCTTTGCAATTCGTTGAGATGGTGAATTGTAATGGAGGTGCCATGAAGGTAACTAGAAAACCAACACAGATTTTCTTTTATTGAAGTTTTGCTGTTCCAACTTTCGATTCAAGTATATTGAATTGAACTCGCAGAGGAAAATCGGCTGTGAGAATGGATCTCTAATGGAGGCTAACGATTTAATGTCTCCATCGTGCTCTCCAGCATCACGGGCAAGTGTTGGTCTTGCTGGTGGTATGTCAAAGTTGATGCCTACGCCAGTGAAAACTGCAGCTGTGAGTACTTCAAAATGGCTCCAAACTTCGATTTCTCCGCTCCCTTCGAAGCCATCTGCAGAATTGGAGAAATTCCTTGTATTGGGTGACAGAAACTTAGTTAATGGGGTAACAACCAGAGCAAATATAGTACTTGAGGCCATATTTCCTAGAACAAGTTGGCGAGACCTGTTTGTTA
The DNA here is from genome assembly GCA_032871835.1 of Dipteronia dyeriana. NCBI lineage: Eukaryota > Viridiplantae > Streptophyta > Magnoliopsida > Sapindales > Sapindaceae > Dipteronia > Dipteronia dyeriana. The sequence goes on from CM065295.1 coordinate 13,981,230, forward strand.
GTTGGAGCATACAAAATGTCAATTTCATGGATAGCTTGACATCAGAAGAGAAACGAATCGAAGCACTGAAATTGTACTACAAGGTCTTGGAATCCATTTGTACATCCGAAGCTAAAAAGTGTAGCGCCAAAGATTTAAGCTGGTTGTTATCCAATGACAAGTTCCATAGGTGCATGCTTGCTTGTGCAGCCGAGCTGGTTTTGACAGCGCATACTAGAGTCAATTTGTTGTTTCCTGAAGTTCTGGAGAGAATTGGGATAACAGCATTTGATATGAGCAAAGTGATTGAGATTTTCATTAGACAAGAAGAATCTCTTCCCAGAGAATTGAGAAGGCACTTGAATTCGTTAGAAGAGAAGCTGTTGGAGAGCATGGTGTGGGAAAAAGGTTCTTCCTTGTACAATTCCTTAATTGTGGCAAAACCAGCTCTTTCTGATGAAATTAAAAAACTTCAACTGCTCGCGGAAACTATGCCACCTCTCCACAATATTTCCATGAATAATAATGTTGCTTCTGGAGGCTTGCCTCATCAGCAGCAGACTTTGCATAAACACAATTTGTCAGCCGGTAATGACTCTTGTTATTCAGCTGGAAAAAAAAAAACCTCTACCTAATTGATACTTGAATCTTACGGAACATCTGATCTGAACTGTATTCATTGTAATTTATTTCAGGTCAGGATCCAGAAACTGGGGTGGTTTATAAGTGTGGCGGTGTAATAGTGAAGGACGATGATCCACCAACTCCTGCCTCTCCCCATGTAGAGTCACAACCAACATCACTGTCATTGAAATCAACATTTTCCAGGCATGATTTTCGTAAAATGACTATTAACTAGAATCAACAGGATCAAAAAACATTTTGTTTAGATGCTATTATACTCTATCATATGTCGAAAATCTTAGAATTTGCTATATTGTTTACAGCCCTACACAATTGAAGACACCGAATGAAGGGAGTGCACCCGTGGATGCAGCAGTCAATGTGTTTTTCGAAAAGGTATCTAGGCATTGCCAAGCTATTGCAGTCTGTCTTACCATTTCACCAATTAAACAGAGTTCATGTCTGTTTTTGTTCATTGCCTTCTCTTGAATTGTCTTGGAAACCTAACAAGATTGAGATAAAAAGTGTCAGGATATCAAATATGTACACTAGTTTGGGTTACATTTTGTTATGTTCTTTTGTTTTTGCACCCCGTACTTACACTAATTCTCGTTTATCTATGCCATTCTCTGATCTTGCAGATTGCTAAGCTAGCTGCCTTCAGAATCAGTAGTATGAGTGAAAGAATGAAACTACCACAGCAGATAAGGGAGAGAATTTATCTGCTTTTCCAACAGATACTTACACGAGAAACATATATTTTCTTCAATCGACATATTGACCAGATCATCCTTTGCTGTTTCTATGCAATTGCAAAGGTTTGCATTAGCTGTTCTACTTCTATAGGGGGAATATATTAGCAAAAAAATTGTTCATTTCATTTTATTCATTCCAATTACATTTTTGACTTGCAGATTTCTCATTTAAACTTGACTTTTAAAGAGATCAAGAACAATTATATTAAGCAAGCGCAATCTAGGTGTCAAGTCATCTGCTGCATGTTTGTTAACCGGTCATCTCAAGGCAACGCGGTATGTTAATCTGACTCCATTCTATTAACTTTCTCCACAAACAAGCTTTTCCCAGTAAAGTTTACGTATCTTATTTATCTATTGGACCAGAATATTGGGCAGAATCGAGTTGGCATTATTACATTTTATAATGACATGTTTATTCAGAATGTTAAATCTTTAGTAAAGGAGATTGTCCCTGATGAATCATCAGAAGAAGAATCTCCAACACTTACAAACAATAATGGTAAGCAAGCGTAAAACATCCTTTTCGTTTCTTAACATTTTTTTTATATTTGTTAATGTTTCTTTGTCATTCTTTTTTAGCAAACCATATTTGAAATGTATATATTTCCCTCTCTGCTTTGTAGGTCATTGTCCCAATTCACCGCGGATGTCTCCATTTCCAAGGCTTCCTGATGTCTCTCCGAAGAAAGTGTCTTCATCACAGAATGTGTATCTCTCCCCATCACGGCCATCAAAGGTTAGAAATTTTTCACTAAAATGCTTTCCCTAGTCTAGCTGTTATCTTTTTTTCACAATAATAGATGCAAGCGTTAGTGGTAGTAAAAGATTACAAAGGCTGTGCTACTACACTTTGCCAGAGTTGTGAAATAAGTGTACTTGACTTGAAAAACCATCATAGTGTCCAGAAATTGAAAATGAGATCCCATTTTCCTTGGATCCGAAACCGATTCTTAACATTACTAGTGTAATTTGATTTCTTTTTATATCAACCAATCATCTATGTCTTGTTGTAACTTGTTTCTGTATTATGTTTACAAAAGGATGCTTTCAACTCTCTTATGGGACAAAGAAGCTATTATGCTTTCATTGGGGAGAGTACTAGTGTGTACAGAAGCCCTTCAAAAGAACTTGATTTGATCAACGAATGCATAAACAGGTACAGTAATCTGATATTTAACCGTCTACAGCATTATATAATAATAATAATTCTTTAGTTAGGACGATTTTGAAAAGAAAAAAAATCAGGACCTAAGCATTTTAAAGTTCAAATCCTGAATTTCTTTTTTCAGGTCTTTCCTAACCAACAAAACACCCTAGTGTTATATATATATATTGCTGTTTTGACATCCCATGAAGTTCAAACTACTCGATGCTATTTGAGAGTATGATTGCATCTATCCATGATTGATCCATTAGATTGTATCAATCATAAAAAAGATGGTAACATGTAAATTTTGTTGGAAATATGAACACACTATAAAAGGGTGTGGGAAACGTATTCATGGGATGTTCAATCATCAATCAGTCTATAGATTTTGGTGTAGGAGGTGGTGATGTTGATGATGATACTGATGTCTGATGCATCTTTTTGTCCTTGTTTGTTTTCCTTGTCCAGAACTGGGAAGCGTTGTAGACGGAGGCTTAACTTTAATGGTGCTAATCTGCCTTCTCTGATCAGTGATTCTGAAGTGACCAACAGTCTATTGCTTCAAAATGACAAGTAGCTGATGAAGGAATAAATAACACTTATGACGGTTAATCCAAATTTCAATCCAAATAACGTGACAGGTGATTTTTCTATTAATCACATCAATCCATGTTTTATGTGGTAATGTTTGCCACATCATTTGGATTAAAATTTAGATTAAATTTTTGGATTGTCTAGCTCTACTCTATAAAGAATATAAGATTAAAACTTTCAGATGTTCAATGGTACAAATCGAGATTCTACACTGAATTTTTTTTTGCAAGATTCAACACTCAATAATTTTCGGAATATAGATAGCCTTTTCTTCCATTTTTTTAATTTAAATAAACGATTAATTTTAGTAAGGGTCTTGGGAATTGGTATAGGTTGATAGTGTTGAAGATTTATATATGTAAATAATTTCTTTTTTGCTATTATTCTTGAGTAACTGTAAATAAATGATGCAATGACAAAAAAAACAATAATTATGTTTATTTCTAGTATTAATGGAAATGCATTTTTACAAGAAAACAAAAACGAAAGATTGATGTTGATTGGTGTTATCCTACTATATTAATCGATTGACCACCATCTAAAAAATTTTGTCAAATAATATTCCTGACAAATAACTATAAAAAATGAATGAATTGACTACATAAGACATAACCTCAACGGTTTCGGCTACTCTAAGGAAGGGAAAAAAAGAGATCTCAATTATACATAATAATAATAATAATAATAATAATTAATAAAAATTAACTTTTCATGTGTCGTATGTAAATTTTATCAGACGTACACGTCATTGACAAGCAGGATAAAATTTCCAGATGGACATCCGAATATGTATTCAGAAAATATCTTACAAGACATCACCAAAGAAGAGAAGCCCGAGTAAGCAACTATTGAACAAAACCTACTTGGGGTCAACTGATGTCATATACTACTCGGGGTCAGCTAAAGATGCTTGGGGCTAGTTGATGATATTTTCTACTCGAGATCAGATGACGTCATTCGGGACCATCTAATATTGTGCTCTACTCGGGACAAATATGAAGAAAACCGAATAAAAAGCCCAACGCGTAGCTCACACGAGTCGAGTCGTTAAAATACGTAAAGATATCCATCAAAGAGGAATTCCAAGAAGAATAGAATATACCAAATAGAAAGAGTTCTAAATCAGGCAATAATTTTATTTTTTCAAAAATACTACGATTTTATAAGGAAATAAGTCATAACTGAACTACATCACTAGAGTCTCATTCGATCTCAATACAAGTCTCCGAAATAGGAAAGAAGACAAACTACTTCAAACAAGTAACCAATCATAGTTAAAATACAAATATCTTTTATTACTTGTAAAAAGAGGATTAGGGTTCTATGAACATATAAATAGACCCATAATCTCGTCACAAATAAATAGACAGTAAATATATAAAAATACAGAGAGAAAAAGAGAGATCAAGAGTTGTAAATCTTTTCAATAGTGGATTTTGGCTTTGTTGATTATTCAGCCACCCATGGAAGTTTCTCCGGTCATTGGAGTTTTACTACGTAAAACTTACGTCCGATTACTTTCTCATTCTCTCTCTCTTTGAAATCACAGCTAAAATCCGATCATTGTTGATTTTTTCCATACATCCAGAAATCGACGTCAACAATTGGCACTTGAAAGAGGGTGTTGAACCTCCGATCTAATTAAAAGTAATGGCGGGAAGCAGAAACAGTTCTGGAGATGTCCAAAGATCTCCAGATAATGTCCATATTGGCAGTAGTTCACGAGATCTCGCCGTAACCAACCAACCAACATCCCTGGTAGGGATTCAACAAATCCCTCCGACCAGCAAAGACCTAAAACTACGCTTTCGCGAGGCGCTGCAACAGTTGATAGCAGACGCAGCAAAGGAAGGAGTTGATCTACTGGTTGCAGAAGAAGCGCAACCCCCAACCTCCCACCTGCAAGGCTTCGTTCGGTTGTAGTAGGGCCAGAACTAAATGCACTGGAAGGCGGAAGGAACTATGCTCCAATTAATCAGGCTGGACGTGAAACACCTGAAGAGGAAAGACCACGCCAGAAGCAGAACCATGATCAGACAGCTCGTGCAAGACACCGCAAACATGACCGGTACAAGGATCGGTCGTCATCAGAAGATAACGATCGGTATCATCGCAAACGTCATCACGGAACCATACGCCTGTAAGAATCAACCTGTGAAACTCGATATCAAAATGAAGAGCTAAAGAGAGGAATGACAATCACCCAGCTGTTTAACCATCATGAAAGTCCTGTGGCAGACAGAGATGTCGTAATTCAAAACCTAACTCGAGAAATCGAAAATTATAGGCATCAAATAGACGCACTGGTCAGACGTTATGGGTACAACGATTTATCTGACGAAGATTCTGACAGTCCATTCACTAGGGAAATCTTACGGACTTCATTCCCAGAAAGGTTCAGGATGCCGCACGTGGAGCAGTTCAAGAAGGATACAAACCCTAAAGAACACGTCAGACGCTATAAAAGTGATATGGCTCAGTATGCCCACAACGATCCCTTGTCATGCCTCAACTTTCCATAAACTTTAGGAGACACGGGCTCAAGATGGTTCGGGAGATTGCCTCCAGCAAGCATCGGAAGCTTCAGTGAACTAAGCAGGAGTTTTTCAAGGCAATTTCTGAGCAACATTCACAGGAAAAAATCAGTGGCTTACCATTCTTAGATAAAACTAGGAAAAGATGAGTCGTTGAAGAATTACCTGGGGAGGTTCTGCCAAGCGGTATCAGAAATCGGCAGTGCAAACGATGAAGCGATGATTGTTGCATTCATCAACAATCTGTAGAATTGACGATTATCTTTTGACTTAAGAAGAGTCCGTCTAACTAGATATTCAGATATGATGGACATGGCGTGAGGATATGCACTAGCCGAAGAAGAAGAATTAGCCACGGGTGGATGCTATATGCATTGAGGAAAACCCTAAAAGGACGCTGAGTCCAAGGTGCAGAACCAAAAGGGAAAACAGAAAGGAAACAGCAAAGAAAAAAACAAGGACAGGGGAAACGGGCGTAATGTCGAACAGACCACGGAGAAATTTCGAGGTAGATACACCAACTATACCCCTCTTCAAAAAAAGCATGAGGAAATTCTGGCCATACTGGAAGAGAAAAACCTGGTAAATGAGCCACGCCTACAATCTCAGTTTGCTCGGCGAGATACAACCAAATACTACAGATTCCACAAGGAAACCGATCATGAGACTTCCAAATGTTACATGCTCAGAGATTACATAGAAACCCTTATTCGGGAGGGACATCTTCGGGATGTAATCTTGAAAAGGGATGAGAAGTCAGAAACAAAAAAAAAAGATCATGGCCGATCACAGCTCTGGTCAAAATCAAAGAGCCAGTCCAGAGGCCAATGAAGTAATACAATTAATCTTTGGAGGACCATCCACTGGGAGAAGTAACCGAGAGCGAACACAGAAAATCAGAGAAGCAGTAGGGGCAAGACATAACTTTGACGTGAACTTGGTCGAGCCAGACCCGAAAAGGGTAAAGGAAGGATGAGACCCAATAATATTCATAAAAGCAGACTCACATGGGGTCAATGTTCGGCCAAATGACACCCTGGTCATAAGTGCCCGGATTAGACACCGGGAAGTCAGAAGAATCCTGATAGATAATAGAAGTTCGGCAGACATTCACAATGTAGCCGTCTACGATCAACTCAGGTTGGACCGAAAGGATATACAGTCTTTCCATACTCCACTCAGAGGATTCAGATGAATTGAGGTCAGGTCACTTGGGACGATAAAGCTACCTGTAAAGATTGGAGTGTCACCTTGTCAGAGAATTGTATTACACGACTTTGTGATGGTAGACTTAGACAATTGGCCGTATAATACGTTGTTGGGTCGGCCATTCTTAAATAAAACTAAGGCTGTAACAGCCACTTATGCATTGATGATCAAGTTCTCGACCGAACAGGGGATCGGTGTAGTCAAGGGATCCCAAGAGATGGCCCGAAGAGCTAACCTGTCAGTATACAAATACAAAAATGATGGTGAACAGGTATGCACTATAACGCAGCCGAGTCAGAACAAATAGTCACTGTCATTCGAATTTGATCCAAGGGAAGAGTCGAATGAGTCCAAGAATGAACCGGTCGAAGAAATTATCTTGAAAGAAGATGAACCAGATAAGAAGATCAAGATCGGGGCCAATCTGGAAGGAAAAGTCAAACAAAGCCTCACCGATCTGCTTAAAGAATACAAGGATGTGTTCGCCTAGAGTCATGAAGACATGGTCGGGATAGATGCCCGAATAATATCTCATCATCTTACGGTAGACCCGAATGTAAAACCAGTGATACAAAAGAGAAGGTCATTCAATCTCAAGAGAAGTCAGGCAATCAAACAGGAAGTGGAAAAGCTACTCGATGTAGGGTCGATAAGAGAGATCAATTACCCTCAATGGGTAGCTAATGTAGTCATCGTCCAAAAGAAAAATGGACAATGGAGAATGTGCGTAGATTTCACATATTTGAATAAAGCATGCCCAAAAGACAGTTTTCCACTCCCAAGGATAGACCAACTGGTGGATGCTACATCAGGCCATGAATTGCGCTCAGTTTCATGGACGTCTACTCAGGATATAACCAAATCCGGATGAACAAGGCTGACGAAGAAAAAACAGCGTTCAGAACCGATCAGGGCTTGTACTGTTACACAGTGATGCCCTTCGGATTAAAAAATGTAGGGGAAACATATCAAAGGCTGGTCAACAGAATATTCGCACTACAAATAGGAAGAAATATGGAAGTATACATTGATGATATGCTGACCAAAAGTATCTCGGCAGACAAGCATACCTCAGACCTACGAGAGACATTTGATGTTTTGAGGAGATACCAAATGAAGCTGAATCCGAACAAGTGTTTATTCAGAGTTCCTTCAGAAAGGTTCCTGGGTTTCCAAGTTCACCAAAGAGGAATCGATGTCAATCCTGAAAAAATCCAATCCCTGTAGAAAATGACTTCACCAAGGACACTAAAAGCAGTACAGCGCCTAATTGGATGCTTAGCTTCCTTGGGTAGATTCATCTCAAAGGTCACAGATAGATGCGCACTCCTTTTTCAAAGTAATTAAAAAAGGAAAATGACTCGAATGGAACGAAGAGTGCGAGCAGGCATTCTTAAAAATCAAAGAGTACTTAGGGCAGACTCACATCCTTTCGAAACCACAAAAGGGAGAGATACTCCATTTATACTTATCAATTACAGAACTAGCAGCAAACTCAGTCCTAGTCAGAACAAAAGATGGAGTACAGAAGCCAGTGTACTATACCAGCAAGGCGTTTTTACCCGTCGAGACTAGGTATTCATAGGCAGAAAAAATGTCCATAGCATTGATTTCAGCAGCAAGAAAGCTAATGCCATACTTTTAGGCTTATACAATCCAGGTTCTCACCGACTGCCCATTGAAACAAATTTACAGAAGCCAGAGATTTCAGAAAGACTAACCAAATGAGAAATCGAGCTAAGTGAATTCGATATCCATTACGTCCCCAGGACATCCCTCAAAGGGCAAGCAATGGTAGATTTTATAGCAGAGTTCACAGAGCCAAACCTAGAAGCAAAAAATATGTTGGGAAAAAATTTCTCATGAAAATTGTATGTTGATGGCTCTCCAAACACTCACGGTAACGGGGTAGGGATCGTAGTATGCACTCTAGAAGAAGATGATATCGAATGCGCCATGAGGTTTGACTTCAAAGCAACCAATAATCCAGCCGAGTACGAGGCGTTACTAGTTGGACTCATAATCTGCATAGCTCTCGGGGCCGATGAAGTCGAGATATTTAGCGATTCACAGGTAGTTGTCAACCAAGTCCTGGACGAATACCAAGCTAGGGATGAAGGCATGATAGCCTATCGTAACATTGCAAAACAGCTCCTCCAGGAATCCAAAGAATATAGGATTGCCCAGATCCCTAGGAAGGAGAATGAAAAGACAGACACTTTGTCCAAACTAGCATCAGCAATAACCACAATCATGCCAAAAACTATTTTGGTTGCACATCTCCTCAAACCGAGTACAGCTGAGCCAAAAAACTTTGAAATTTTAGAAATCCAAACACCGTCAGACTGTTGGATGACCCAGCTGAGAAGGTTCCTGGAAGAAGGCGTGCTCCCGGAAGATCCCCTATAAGTAAAACGTATCAGGTATCGATCAGCAAGATACACATTGGTCGGAGGAGAATTATACAAATGAGGTTTTCCCGAACACTTCAAAGATGTGTGTCAGAGGAAGATGCATGTCAGATATTACAGGAAATCCACGGGGGAGTTTGCTGAAACCATACTGGGGGTAAAAGTTTAGCACACAAGGTACTCATGCAAGGTTATTATTGGCCTACTTTATTCTCAGATGCACAGCGATGTTCGGAGAGTTACAATACTTGACAAAGGATTGCTAATGATATCCGACAACCCCCTGAACAACTCAAAGACCTCACATCCCCATGGCCATTTTCCACGTGGGGTTTGGATTTAATCGGCCCAATGCCAGTTGGGACAGGAGGTGGAGCGAAGTATGCCATAGTAGCCGTTGACTATTTCACAAATTGGGCAGAAGCTAAAGTATTAGTGCATATCACATAAGCAAATACCACAAATTTCATGAAAAAGAACATACTCTACAGGTTTGGATTCCCAAACACTATCATCACTGATAACGGCACCCAGTTCGATAACCAGAAATTCAGACAGCTATGCAAGGAATACCAAATTGTCAATTACTATGCCACACCTGCCCATCCTCAAATGAACGGACAGGCTGAAGCAGTAAACAAAATCATCAAGCATACACTCAAAGCAAAGTTGGATGCCAATAAAGGAAGTTGGATTGAAAAACTTCCCGAAGTATTATGGGCGTATCGGACGACAACAAGAACGTTAACAGGAGAGACTCTGTTCACTTTAGCGTTTGGAACACAAACTGTTATCCCCATAGAAACGTCATATACATCATCCTGGGTCAGGCTATATAATGAAGAACAAAATGTTGATATGCTATTACAAAGTCTAGATGAGCTAGAAGAGAAAAAGGAGAAGTCTCGAATACGAAATATGGCATATCAACAAAGAGTAGCTCGCCACTACAACTCTCATGTTCGGGTCAGGAAATTCCAACTAGGAGACTTGGTACTCAGTTATAAATAAAAATCAAACTCGGGATTTCTGAAAAATAAAGCATATGATAATAAGAACATATGAAAGACGAGTATGATAATAAGAACATGCAAATAGAATACTCGGGACCATTGATTCCCGAATGGACGGAGAAACTCAAAGGAGCATGCCAGCCGAGCAAGGTCAATTGACCTTAGCAAAAAGGCAAACCCGATACACCAGATTCTGGAGAAAGGCTCGGGACGCTATCGGAAAAATTTCCGGTGAAATGCGTAGCTGTGTTAAGCGGTTTGAAAAGCTTAACGATTCGGTAAACCCTTGCACAGAAAAACTGGGGAGACGACATTGGTAATGTGTAAGGACTCGAACATATGATCATGGTGAGCCTTGATGTAATGTTTGGGTAGCAACCGAGTATGAAACACAAGTATAAATCTGCTTGCCTGTTTTAAGATGACTCGGTTAATAATATTAGCCAGTTTAATAAGATACTTTGCGTTAAAAATTATTTGGGTAACGAAACAAGTTTAATAAGATACTTGGTGAAGTTACCCGAACATCAGAAATAACTAGTTTAATAAGATACTTGGCATAAATTTCAATAGTCAATTTAATAAGATACTTGGCATAAATTTCAATAGCCGGTTTAATAAGATACTCGACAACAATAGAATCAAGTTAAAGAAGACTCGGTGAAATTCCTAAAGCAATGAATCAGATCAGACCACTAGATTTTCAGAATTACAGTTAACTCGGAATTTTATTGATAATATTTACAAATAATTGTTACAAAGAATTGTTGTTACAAAGAATCTCTACAAAAATGAATTTCTACAAAATAAATCAGAAGGATTTTGAACTCTTGCCGATACTCTGGTCGGGCACCATTTCGTATTCACGGAGCAGACTTTCATTGGAAGGCCAAACAATCGTATCGACTGAATCATCCATCCTTTTACTGTAATCTTCTCCCGGGATCGGTCCGACATCAAGCACCATACCTTCCACGACTGATTCCTGACTGGCATAAAAGGTTGAGAGGGAGTGCTCAGATGGAATCTCCAAATGCATAGGATGGGGCTCTTTGCCTCGACTACAGCACTAAGCTCTCCACTCCTTCATCTAAGCTCGAAGAGATTCCAGGGACAGATCCACGTGATTATTGATCGACAGTTCCCAATTGGTTCGGGCTTTTTCAGTTGCCCGATTCTTGACCTTAAAAACTCGCCAGCTGAAACCAGCCCTCGTTGAAATTCCAGAAGGAGAAGGGCATCGTAAGCAGGGGATCTTTTAAAAGGATCAACCCCCTGGTCTTCAAGTTTCAGCCTAGCCTCCTTGGATAGAGATTCGACTGTCAAAGCTTGGAGTTCCAAGTCCTCGATCTTCTGTTCATATGCCGACTTAGACTGCTCCGCTTTCTGCTCGGCCTTAAGCATTGATTCATAGGCAGAAGACAATAAATTTTGAAGTGATTCAGCATTCTCTTCTGCCAAAGAAGCCCTTTCCTCGGTCTCCACTTATTTCGCCAAATAGTGGTCAGCAAACACTTGGGCAAAGCCCACCTCCTTTTGATAAGCCGTCTCAACCCGAGCACGGCTGTCCTCACTTTCCCTCAGTTGAGCCTCAAGACGCCTTATTCGATCAGCCTGATGTTGCTGCATCTGAATCAACTCAGCGAACTAGGCCACCATCTACAAAGTTTAATTAAAAATCTGGCGAACAAGCAAGACAATTAAAGAGTTAGGAATAACTTACATAAGATGCGTCATTGAAAATATTCTGAAGACATTCTGTTAAAGAGCCATCCCGAAAATAGCTCCAGTGGTCATCCCCGATGAAAGCCCGACCGGATGACATCGCCCGTAACAGATCCTGAGGGGAAGGATAGGAAGGGCCTCTCGAGGGTTCAGCTAATGGGATCTTCAACCTCGGGGGGGGGGAAAGAGCCCATGATCGAGTCTGAAGTCTCCGTACCCGTCGATGCTTTAACATCAACGCTCGGGGGAATCTCAGCTCCAGTGTCTTCATCACTAGAGTCGATGAATGAGACCACCCAAGGAACCTTATGAGGGCGAGCGGGAGAATCGACCGCCTTCCTTTTCACAGCCCGAGAGAGATGAAAGCCGAGATCATCTGAGGGATCTTCCTGAATATCCTTTCGAAAGGATTCAAAAAAGTCAGGATCTGTATTTACTTGTCCCTCAGAGGTTTTACCTTCATCATCGGCGTCCGTCTGCTCAGTAAGGACCGTAACCGGAGAGCTCGATCCACTAGTCCTCTCACCAAGACCATCACTCTGCCTCCCTCCGTCGACAGGAAACTCCTGAGTATGGCCACTCGGGCCACTTGACTCCCCTACGGTCGGTCGGATGACTTTCTCGGGGACACTTTCAGGAATCTGCTCGTCAGCCTCATCAGGGTCCCCATCTAACTCAGGTGGGGCAACGCCCTCTTCGCTCTGACGAGAAGCTTCTTTTTGGCTCGCTTGAAGAATCGACTTCACTTGACGAGCTTGAAGGTCGCAGACGATGTCCGAGTCATACACTTAGAAGAAAAAGGGGAATCATGTTAGTATATATAAAGGGTATACAAAGATCACTTACATCGCCTGCGATAGCCTGAAATCTGGTTGAAGAAGCCGAGTTCTATCATCTTTTTCTCATTGAAAAGATAAGTCTTGTTCCTCTTCGCCAGAGTGCGAACTGCTGCCCGAACAAGTTTTGTCAGCTCAGTATCACTGAATTCAAGTTTTTTCTTATTCCATACCTCGGGGGAACAGAAAAAACGGGGAACTTTCAACGCCCTCCGAGTTTCCCCAGCTGAGAGAGTTACTTCAAGACCTAGATTTCCCCCAGCAAAAAAACCAAATGCTCTTCCAATACTTGTTGGATGAAAGAAATCCCCATACGAAACCCCTCTTCCTGGTTTCATCAGAGGTGTCAACTCCTCGATTCACCTTTGTCCTCTCGGGGACCCAACAATCTGGCAAATTAGATATGAGGAAATAGGTCTCTGTCTTACCAGACTACCTTAGCATGTAGAAGTGTCTGATTTCATTCGAGGAAGGCAGCGACAGGCTCATTCGGCTTCACATGTGCCACATGCACATCAAGATCTTGTAGCTCTTCTGGGCCAATTGAGCAGGAATGATCCCCGCTTCAACTAGAAACCAGGCAATGAACGGCTGCAGAGGAAGAGTAACGCCGCAGCAAAGCATGGACTCATAGATTGCCACCATGCCCGGGGGAGGGTTCCACGCAGCTCTAACACCTGCAGGAACCAGAGTAATTGAATTATCCAAAATTAATCGGGCACGATACTTCCCGATCTCTTCTACCCAGACCACGTTCGCTTCGGTGTCAAACCCACTCGGGCGATCAACAGAGAAAGAAAGATGAGATTTTCTGAACTTCTCTTCAACGTCATGCTCATTAATAGTCTGCTCCCCGATTCGGACGCTTCCCGAGTTGTGCTTGTGAACTTCGCTTTTACTTTGATGTTTTTCCATCCTTGATCGAAGTGGTACCCTGTTATTAGAAATGACAGATTCAGAACTAGATGAATCAGAATCAGAATCAGAATCAGAACTGGATACAGAACTAAAATGGACGTCGTGGTAAAGCCTAGAGACGTCGACTTCTAAAAAAAGAGGTTCGTCCGGGGAGATTTTCCCCAATAATCTTTGAGCGTAAGATACCAGTTGAAAATCTCCACGATCAAGCGCCTCGGGAGTTATAGTAAAAAGTCGATGTCGGGAAGACGGATTCATTAAAACTAACCTTGAATGAAGAAATCTGATGCAAAATCTTCAACGGAGAATAGTAACTTTCTGCGTAAAGAAATCTTGGCTTGAAAAGCTTCTGGTTTGAGTCTCTGAGAATGAACCAACACAATTCCTCAAAGGAGAACTTAATGGGGTAATTGCACGAAACCCTAGGGTCTCAAGGCGGGAAAAGTCAATGACAAGATTTGATTACGTAGGCGGCGCACTAGGAGACGCGTATGTTGCTTCTCATAAATGGCATCGAGAAACGAAGCGGTAGAGGACACGTGTTAAGAGAGAAGAACTGGCTAAAGGCTGTCAGAACTCCAAAGTGACGCAACCATTGAGATCTCGCGTGAGGAGGCAAATTGAATTTACAAGGCCATCATTAAGACACGCCATTATGACAAGACATTTACCCTGGCGTTACAGAGTCGAAAAACTTAAAGGGTTGATTAAAATACTTTTACCCGGAACGAACCATTGTTCGGCAAAAATATTTTAAGGGGGTATTATCGTATGTAAATTTTATCAGACGTACACGTCATTGACAAGGAGGATAAAATTGTCAAATGGACATCCGAATATGCATTCAGAAAATCTCTTATAAGACATCACCAAAAAAGAGAAGCCCGAGTAAATAAGTATTAAATAAAACCTACTCGAGGTCAAATGACGTCATATACTACTTGGGGTCAACTAAAGATGTTCGGGGCTAGTTGATGACATTTTCTACTCGGGATCAGATGACGTCATTCAGGATCAGCTAATATCGTGCTTTACTCGGGACAAACATGAAGAAAACCGAATAAAAAGCCCAGCGCGTAGCTCACACGAGTCGAGTCGTTAAAATACGTAAAGATATCCATTAAAGAGGAATTCCAAGAAGAATAGAATACCAAACAAAAAGAGTTCTAAATCAATCAACAATTTTATTTTTTCAAAAAGACTACGCTTTTATAAGGAAATAAGTCCTAACTGGACTACATCACTAGAGTCTCATTCGATCTCAATACGTCTCCGAAATAGGAAAGAAGACAGACTACTTCAAACAAGTAACCAATCATAGTTAAAATACAAAGATCTTTTATTACTTGTACAAAGAGGATTAGGGTTCTATGAACATATAAATAGACCCATAATCTCGTCACAAATAAATAGACATGAAATATAGAAAAATACAGAGAGAAAAAGAGAGATCGAGAGTTGTAAATCTTTTCAATAGTGGATTTTGGCTTGTTGATTATTCAACCACCCGTGGACATTTCTCCGGTCATCGGAGTTTTACCACGTAAAACTTGCGTTCGATTACTTTCTCATTCTCTCTCTTTGAAATCAAAGCTAAAATCCGATCATTGTTGACTTTTTCCATACATCCAGAAATCGACATCAACATCATGCTTTCAGAGATGTAAACTTTTTAATCAAATTTTTGTATTCAAGATTTTCTAAAATTTCTTTCTCAATAGATAAAAGAGCTAATTCATTCGGTAAAAAATTAAATGGGAAAGAGTTTAAGGTTTTTTTTTAATAATAAAAATGGTTTTTTTTTAAGTGATAATCAAGATTATGGATACTTTCGTACAATGGTAAACGATAATCATGATTTCTATCGGTTATCTTTTTAATAAATAATTATTAAATTATTAATATTATCTTATTTTATAGGCTTAAAAAAGTTCCTAATTTATAGGTAGTAATAATAATAATAATAATAAAAGAGGCCCTACAATATCTTACAATATCTTTTGAACGGTAATTTGTTTTCTTCTTAATAATATTATAAAAATGGGTTTTGCTACATTTCCGTTAACAACAAGATTACTGGGTAATTATGTGAGAGAGTTTGTTACTTTCTATTTTAGTTTTTTTTTTTTTTAATTTTTTAATTTTATACACCTTTTGATTGAAATCTATGGATTGAAATTGTCCCGATAATCTTACTGATAACAGCAAATTAGCCAAACCCTTATAAAAATTTATCGCTATTGAGGCCCCCCTAAATTTTTACCTTTTTTTGGGACAATAAGCACAAGCTTTGATTGATTTGTCCTTGAGCCGCCCCTGGACATAACACTACGACATTGGTGCAAATTCTCATTTTAGTTTTGGATTTGCTTTTGGAACATAAGTGATAAGCCAAAGCTAGTATTATAACATAGCATTGCGTATTTGTGTGTATGGTTCCCAAAAGTGACTATATTTGACCAAAACTTACGCACCTGAAAACCTCCTTGTTTTTACTGGCTTTAAAAAACTAAGTTTACATATTTTGCTACATATATGATATATTTGACCAATCCAAAAATGCCTCAGTCATGGCAGAAAATGGGGGGTTGTCCGGTAAGCCAAAAAACAGTTGTTTCTCATATTTGATTTTCAAAAACGATTTTGATTTCGTGTTCGACAACCGTTTTTTATTTGTTTATAATTATTATAATATTAAACAAAATGTAAAAATTAATATTTCAATTTTTTTTGTAATTTTCGGTTAATCTATAGATACGTTTTTCTTGTTTTCATTTTCAAAAAACAAAGTTCAGTATATGTAATCTGACGAGTTTTCTGATTTCAAAACTGAAACAAAAAACATTATTTTCATTTCCATTTCTCTTTTCGAAAAACAACAGCAAATGAAAAACTTACTGATTTCAAAATTTAATGATCTGTCTTATAGTAAATGTTTCTTTATTTAAACAAATTTCTATATATATATATATATATATATTCTTTCTATTGTCAGTTCGAATATATCAGTTGACCATAGGATTTAAAAGATGTCAGCAATTCAGTTATTTATTCAATTCATCAAGTCTAAATACAATAGGCGCTAAAAGAGTCTATTTATAGCTAACAAAATAATAAAGATAACAACTAACTTCTGATAAAGATAAATAAAACCTAAAGTAATATCACAATGAGATAATTATTCTAAACACAATATGATAATTACTAATATAATAATCCTTATCTAATTCCCCATCATTCTCCTTCACCAAGAAGAACTCGACTCCTGAAGAGTTAAATGGGTTGCAACCAATGAACAAGAATACCATATCTTGTTCCTGTTTGGAGCAGCCAAGTCATCAACCCAAAGTCCAATCTTCGTAGTCATAGCAAAACGAATCGATTGGAACCGGCGGTGAGGTTCCATGCTCCGACAATCGACGGTGATGGAAAGGAGGTTGCGGCCTGTCGGTTTTGTACAGATTTGCACTGATGTAGACGGAATTGGAGGTCGGCAAAGAAGGAAAAAGAGTCGGTCGGCGACTTTCGATTCTGATGATGTGGTTGGTGACTGTTGTGGCGGCGACCGGTGGTGGCCGACAGTGGCGCATGAGTGGTGACACGTGGACTGGTGAACTTCAGGCGTGGGAGGTTTTGGGCGTGTATGTTGTTTGGCTAGGACCGCTAGGTGTTTATGAGTTTGGGGTACAGATTTGTGTGAAAAAAATAAATAAATTATGGAAGCGTATAGGAATGGAAATAACTCTGATACCAATTGATATAGAACCACAAGGAAATAGAACCAGAAAAGGGGATTGGAAAACACAACAATTCAATTCTTTATTCAATTCATCAAGTCTAAATACAATAAGCTCTAAAGGAGTCTATTTATAGTTAACAACATGATAAAGATAACAACTAACTTCTGATAAAGATAAATAAAACCTAAAGTAATCTCATAATGAGATAATTATTCTAAACACAATATGATAATTACTAATATAATAATCATTATCTAATTCCCCATCATTCTCCTCCACTAAGAAGAACTCGACTCATGACGAGTTAAATGAGTTACAACCAATGAACAAGAGAATACCACATCTTGTTCCTGTTTGGAGCAGCCAAGTCATCAATCCAAAGTCCATTCTTTGTAGTCATAGCAAAACGAATCGGTTGGAACCGGCGGTGAGGTTCCATGCTCCGGCGATCGGCGGTGATGGCAAGGAGGTTGCGGCCTGTCGTTTTGTACAGATTTGCACTGATGTAGATGGAATTGGAGGTCGGCAAAGAAGGAAAAAGAGTCGGTCGGCGACTTCCGATTCTGATGATGTAGTTGGTGACTGTTGTGGCAGCAACTGGCGGTGGCCGATAATGGCGCGTGAGTGGTGGCGCGTGGGCTAGTAAACTTCAGGTGTGGGAGGTTTTAGGCATGTATGTTGTTTGGCTAGGACCGCTAGGTGTTTATGAGTTTGGGGTACAGATTTGTGTGGAAAAAAATGGTGAAAATAAGAATGATCGCTTTGTCGAACCTTGAGGCACACTCAGACGAACTTTGACGCAGCAATCGATAGTTACCCAAGCATGAACCGCCATGCAGGGGTCATCATTCCCTAATCTTCGTTAGAAAATTGTGCTCTCGAATCCTCAAAGAGCATGTCGAATCCACGACAGATAAATGTTTCAAAAGAACGATTTTATTAAAATCAATCAAATGCTAAAAGTTACAATAACTGGAAATAATAAGACTATTTATAATAAACTAATCATAGTACGACTCGAATACGACATTCCTTAAAAAAGATTAAAATAAGAAAAGATTAAAACTAATCAGAATCTTCTAAGATTCATAAATCCTAACTTGACTGGAAAACAAATATTAAATCTTACCAAAAGGTAAGTTTGATTTATTCCCAAAACCTAAATTTAATTCCTAATCAAAATAAAATAAATAAACTTGCTAAACAAAAAAAGACCCAAATTAACAAAATAAAAAAAATTACTCGACATGGACCACGATTCTTTCATCTTTATCCTACATCATCGAATATATCAGTTGACCATTGGATTTAAAAGATGTTTTGATAAATATATACAATCAGGAACTATTATATTTATTATCAATTCGAACAGATAATAAAATATATATATATATATATATATATATATATATAATCATAAAGAAAAAGTGTTTATGCAACGCAATTAAGTTGATAGTTGAATTTTATTCATTCACTGATCATCAATCATCATCCATGCTAAACCCCTAGTAAATAGGTGTTTAAACGAAATTTAACCATAGAAATGATATTATTATCTGTACATGGAAAAAAAAAATCAACAGATAAAAGGAAGTTACATAGAATTACAAGCATCCAGGAAATATCTATTTAACACATGCCTTCGACACATCATCTTCCTTCAATGTGCGAGACATGGAAGAAATATACAAAAATACGACCACCACCGCGGTCTGCGATTAAACTTCTTCCTCTTTTTTGTTTTTCCTTTCACTAGACATAGTATATCATACCAACTTCAATAAGACTGATGTGAGGAATATTTAGAGCCACAGAAGGACCCCTGCAATTCTTCCGAAGAAATGAATAACCAATATCAATCACAAACTTCTTCAAAAATGAGGATGTTCTCCTAGCCTTGACATATGAATGCCCGACTATATAAGCAACCCCATCTTCCTTCGCATGTATCAAATCTATCAGCTCTTCCCTGACTGCAGGATCCATCCCTGGATTTGGTGGTAACTGAAACCTAACGCGGCGCCTTCTCAGCTCTGGATTCTCGTCATCAAAAACAGAATGCAAACTCTGCAAGGTTGAAGATCTGCTGCTTTGGATGGAGGAGCTTACACCAATATCCACATCCTCAGCTATTACTAAGCTCGAGTTTGATTGGGGATTTCTGGTGGTGCTTATAACAGCCATCCTTCCGTCCACTGATGAGGTATCGGAACCACAGAACTGTGGTTCTACTGCTTCCATCTGGATGAACTCTGCTATGCTTTGTATGAGTTGGTTCTCAAAGTCACCATCTTCACGCCGGAAATCCTTGTAACCATACCTCACGATACATCTATACATGCGATAAGGCCTTGGGCAAACCCGGCCAATGAGAAAACGTTCTTCAGGAGAAACATATGGGACCGGAACCGATTTAACACAAACAAAAACTAGCACTTTATGGAAGGCTGGGAGGTTTGTTACGAAGTGAGAGAAGATTGCAGGGACGCCTGTTGCCAATTCTGAATATATAAGGCCTATACCAGGCACACGGACAATACCAAGGCTGGGGCCCAACCCAAGCAACCATTTAAGTGAAACTTTGTTGTGAAGGTCAAAATTGTACTTCTTGCGAGTCCCATAATGCCAGGTATACATGACCATCATAAAGATAAATGAGAGCACAAGTGGTACCCACCCTCCTTGAGGCACTTTTATGAACGCTGCTAATAAGTAAGCACCTTCAATGAACCAGAAGAACAGAAGGAATAGTACAGCAAGCAAGATACTTTTCTGCCAAACGAAGATTATGACAAGCGCCATGAGAAACGTTGTGACGAACATAACCGCCATGCAAGCAAGTCCTGGGAACCAAAACAAAAATTTAATATCACAATCACATGAATGTAAGAAATCCATACAAACTAAGTTGTATTACAGAAATAGAGAAACCCATAGTTTCATGTTAAGCAATATTATGAGACAATAGAGAGAGAGAGAGCGAGAGAGAGAGAGAGAGAGAATTAATAAAAGATGACTTACCATAAGCATTTCCAATTAGAGATGTCTCGCGAAACCCAAGAGTTATAGAAAGAGTAATGATCATTAGAATCCAGTTTATTTCTGGGATGTATACTTGTCCGTACATATGTTTTGAGGTGTGGACAACCTTGACTCGTGGAAAGCAACATAGGGCTTGGCATTGTTTGACGATAGAAAAAGTAGCAGTAATAATAGCCTGACTCCCAACAATAGCCGCAAGGGTAGAAATAACAAAGACGGGCCAAAATACAAGATCTGCAACATAAGAAAAAATCAACCAACTGAAACTCGAGCACAATGCAGCTGAGAGCAAATCCGTTCATCTCAAAACTAACCAGGTATAGATTCATAAAAACTTGCAGAAATGGCATGAGGATTTTTGGACAAGTAAGCAGCCTGACCCATGTATTGAAATACCAAACAAGGGTATACAACAAATCCAAATGCAATCTGCAAACGTAAGAAAATCAGTCAAATCTAGAAGTCTTGAAAACAGATAAAACAGATTCTATGAAACTCGGAAAGACAGGTCCAACTCACCCTAATAGACGATGCAGTGAAATGACCAAGATCTGCAAACATAGCTTCAGTACCTGGTGAGCCGCCAAAAATGCTCAATCGTGAGTGCAATAGAATTGGCAACATAATGACCAATTGATGATAAAAGAACTTGGATAATTTCAACCCAACCAAGCTACTTATGACAACCCGATTGACAAGATGAGTTGCAAAATGCAATCAGCAACTTAGTGAACAAACCAAGAAAATTAGTAAATACCCAGTTTATATCCAGATTCAACCTACCAGTTGTGCAAAGAAGGATTCCTCCAAAAGAAATCCAAGCATCTTTACCAATCTCGCGGAAGAACTTGATAATATAATGTGGAGAAATAGCACGAATAATGTGTGGATTCCAATGTACCATGTTGTACAAACCAATGGAAAATATTGAAACCAGCCAGACAATTACTACCGGTGCGAACAAAAAAGCTACCCTGTGAGTGCCACAATGCTGCAAAGCAAACAGGCCCACCAATATGACACAAGCAATCACGATCACTACACCTACAAAATTAGGTTGCATTTATGTCGGAAGCAAAACAAGGAGTAATGCCTTAAAGGAAACATAGAAATAGCAATAATCTGAGCCATGGATTAAAAAAAAAAAAAAAAAAACATAATACAACTGCAGAGAAAAGAGAGAGAGAACTTATTACCATCAGTTAATTTATTTTCTGCTTGTTTTAGCCCTGACACCGATGCTAAAACTGCAATTGAGAAAAAAATGCCACACTTTAGATAGACCCCCGAGTCCATGGAAGCTAAAGGGAGAAGCTTCATTAAGGTACTCATGGAACCAACAAATTCTGTATTAAAACATTTTTAATAATTTCCAGGCCAACAAAAAGCCAGTTTGCCACTACAGAACATACTGGATAAAACTGACTTGGATTCTAGATTGAAAGATATCATGAAAAATTAAAAGAGTAAATAGAATAAAAGTGCATGATACCATCACCATCAACAAGAGCGATACAATCTTAGTGACTGGATAATTGTCTATATTCTACCCTAAACTGGCTAACAACGTCTGAATGCTCTGAAAAATTAACTAACGAGTCAAGGGTGTATTGTATCAGGTAAGCCATAAGCTGCATGCAATGACATCTCACTCAAGTTCAGATCAAGCCTCAGATACAAAACATTGAAAGAAAGGAACAATAACTTGCTTATTTCCCGTTCAATATTCAGAAGGAAAGTGGTCAAACATACATACGTATATATGTATATGGATTTATGTTCCACAGTTCAAATGACAACCAATAATTTCAACACACATAAAATTAACATATTTAGGAACTTAGCCTGGTCAGACCAACCCCGTATTAGGATCTCACCTGATATTGCTGGAGTGAGCACACCATCACCTATGACCATACTAGCACCAAAAAGTACTACAACGAGTAGGGCTACCCGTAGCTTCTTATGCTTCTCCAGAAATCTCTTAAATGAAGAGGAGGTTGCAGAGTGCAGTGAGGGGCCATATCTGTAGGCTGAGAGCTCCTCATCAGCTGCTTGTTGATTGGGAAGTAAGCTTAACTTCGCATACCTACACAGCAGAGAGTAAAGAGCAAATGTGCCACCTGACATGAATAAGAAATGTATCAGCTCTAGAGGCTTAGACAATATAGTATTCAATTATAAAAGTCCATGTCAACCGCACCTTCACCATTATCATCAGCGCTGAGTACAATAAAGACATACTTGAGCAAGGGTATTGTTGTAAGGGTCCAAAAAATCAATGAAAATGCACCAAATATTACTTCCTCATTCACACGGTCCTGCAGCTTCCCTGTGAATGTGAGAGGAAAGACGTAGAGAGGTGAAGTGCTCAGGTCTCCATATACTACACCAAAACTTTGGTATGCTAATAGTAGATTTCTGGATAGATTCACCCATGAGAGCTGCAAAGCCAGGCAAACCTAGTTATAGCTTTCACAAGATCGTGCACTTATTAAATTGCAGTTGAGAAAACAATATAAAATAAAGATAACAATTATAACAAAATAAAGACACACCAAACATAGCAGAGTCAACCCTGTGTACATTGTACATACAAGCGTAGTAAAAAAAACAGAACAAGAATTTCCTCAGATTTAAGGATACATGAAAACTCTAAGACGGACCAAGAAAACAAACATAATTATTAACTTGGAATTCAAAGCAATTTACATTGGAATTTCCACTGGTTAGTAGGGAGCTGATAACCTTCAGGTTTTGCAGTAAGTTTCCTTGTGTTGGAAATGCATCAATAAGATGGTGTTTTGGTCATATGTAGTTCCATATATGTGAGGAAGGTTGGTATGAAGAGATGGAGATCAAGCTTGAAAACTAGTTATAACTTGATAACGAGTCATATGCTTGGAATTTGGTGTCCATCTGAATTATTGGTACCATACATGGGATTTGGTGTCTATTGGAATAATTGGTACTATATATGAAAATATCAAATAGGTTTATGCGGGTACATATGCTCAAACAAATAGAGATACTCCAGTCCCTGCTGTAGAGTATGTAGACACTCCAAGTAGTTGAAACGCATCAGCTGAAGCGAACAACAATATCTAACACTTTTTAGGATGAAATCTAGTTTAATTACAATTTCACAAATGAAGTCAAACAAAAAGCTTTATGTCCTTTATCATTCTTAACTACTTGAGCTCGGATCCAATTATTTTTTTTATTTTTTTTGAAAGGCAGTAGCATTGTAGCAGTTAATTAAAATCAATCAGTTTCGACTGAAATCATATGACTGAAGTTATATAACTTCAAAGAAAGGCAGTAGCACTGTAGCATTTAATTAAAATCAACCAAATGTCACTAAATCAATCAGTTTCGACTGAAATCATATGATTGAAGTTATATAACTTCAAAATAAATATAATACCATCAGAATTCATCAACATAACAGCCTCAATCACTTAAAAAAAAAAAAAAAAACAAGAAATTAAGTAAAAGAATATGAACAAAAAGAAATAATAATTAAAACTTTTATAGTAAAGTGACAATCAATCAATGAAAGCGCATCAATCACAGACTCAATAATTTTCATCGAATCCAGATCATAATATTAGAAATATTAAACAAAATGAAACACTAATACAAACAAACAATCGACAAATTAATGCATGAAAATGAACAAACAAATTCAAAATAAAAAAAATAAAAAAAAAGTAAGCAAGCAAAAGTGAAAGAGAAAAACCCTAACCTGAGGAGGGTTTCGAGGAGGGGAAATCCCAGAATCTGGCTCCATAAACACAGAAACGGAAAACCTGGAGAATTTCTCTCTCGCTGTTAAAAACGAACAGTGATTTTCAATTCAACGACTTTAATTTTCCGAGATTGTCTCGATTAATCAAATCCTTCTATTCAAAATTTCTAAATAACTGCCAACACAGAATCCTCATCTCTTCCTCTGAAAACTCTCGACTCAACGGACCTGAAATGAACCATGAAATTATATTTATATGCCAGCGATCGCGTCCACTTCACGCGTTACTGACGCGCTTGGAGGTGCCACTGCTTTCCCCCAAGAAACTGAATTTTATATTCATATTCGAGATTTGTCTCTACAATAACAAATTGCATTGTCTTCTAAAAAAACTAAAATAAATATTAATATTCCCGTATTGACTTTTAATCCTACGTTGTCAAATAATAATTTTTATGTTTTAAAAAAATAAATAAAATAAGATAAAAACATATGGAAAAATCTATCGTCCATGCAGTTCATAAAAAAAAAAAAATCATAATAAATGAATACATATATA
This sequence comes from Dipteronia dyeriana, assembly GCA_032871835.1. Classification (NCBI taxonomy): domain Eukaryota; kingdom Viridiplantae; phylum Streptophyta; class Magnoliopsida; order Sapindales; family Sapindaceae; genus Dipteronia; species Dipteronia dyeriana. The sequence continues at coordinate 14,006,070 of CM065295.1, forward strand.
TGAATTTGTTTATAGTATAGTTTAATATGTTTAAATTACTGATCACAATTCGATTCCATTACAGTAGTTAATAATGATGGGTTTGATTGGATATATAACTTTAGATAGTGGCTATGGACATTGAATTCTAACACTGTCCCACTGATAAATGATGGTACATGGAAATTAAGTCCAAATTCTATTCCCATATCCAATATCCACATTACCATCATTTTGTCCATTCCAATTTCTTTTTTTCTTTTTTGAAAAGAGAAAAAAACTTTCCATTCCTATTTGTAGTGAAATCTTTCTTATTCCACATCCACCTTTTTCTTAGTCGTGTATCTTCACATTTATGGAAAAGGATTCAAGAAGAATCCGGTAAATATACCGAAATCTTTCAAATGTGAAAGATATTTCTCATGTTTGTGGTGTTTGATTTCATTGGTAGACCATTAATCCTAAAAGGTTAAATTTTAGAAAAATTTATTAAATAAACTTCTAAAAATTACTTCATTCATTTTTTTTTAAAAAAATTGGTTTATATTATATCGAGTGTGGTTAAGTTACTATTAACAACAATTTACTGTAGGTTAGTTATCAAAAGCAAATGTTTTATTTAATTATTTAATTATTTTTATTTTTTAAATCATTGAATTTTGTAGAACTTTGGATTAAAATTCAATATCTAATACTAACCCAGTAACATTGATGTTAACAATAACTTAGCCAAACTAATATTATAAATTAGTAAATTACCATAAGAAATTGTACATTTTACAAAGGAATTTAACTAATGTTGCGTTTGATTTTTCGTCTGAAGTCCGAATATTGTTGAATTATTCTGAAGACTGAAAACTGAAAAATGAATAGCATATTTGATTTTTCTCACTGAAAACTGAATATAAGTGATAAGTTGTTTGTTTTTTTAAGTTACAAATATCTGGAAATAAATACTTTTATATATATGTTGTTTCAATTATTATTTGTTATATATTTATATTTAAATGTGTTCAATGTTTTATATGTAGAATTATAATAATATAATTATACGTTTACATGTGGAATTAAAAGTATCTCATCTAGGCATATAGAGATGATATCGTGGTGCTTGAGTCACATATAAATGATTTAAGTTTGTTTATAAATCCGGTTTTTTTTTAAGTGTTGATTTTCTCTGATCATATAATATAAAACTAATCAAATTTTGAGAAAAAGAAAGTTCTTACCGAAATATAAATAGAAGTCGAAATAGATTTGAATACAATTAAAAAAACGTTGGATTCAAATGAAGATTTTAGAGTTTAGAAAATACTAGGTTTTATGGCTGCTAAAATTATTTAAATAGTGAGAAGAAGAAAAATATTAATATGGTTAAGGGTGTGAGCGAAGATAAAACAAAAAATCAGATAAGATTTATAAGAATAAATTTAGAAGTTATAGATTAATATATATTCAGTTGATTTGTTGTTAAGTAAATATCAATTTTCATAACCAGTGGTTTTTTATCACTTAAAAAATCCAACAAAACAACTTAATGACATACATTAAGTGTCATTAAGTGTTAAGTGAAAAAATCAAACAGACCCTAAGTTGTTGTTAACAACAATATTACCGACTAGTAGAGGTGTCCACGGTTCGGTTAAACCGTTCGAAACCGAACTGAAACCGTTCTCTTAAAACCGTAACCGAAACCGTCGGTTACAAAACCGGTTGGAAACCGGTTCCCAGCGGTTCGGTTACGGTTAGGAATTATGAAAAACCGTCCAAAAACGCCGGTTTCGATAAAAAAAATGCAACAACTAATTAAATGCTGACACGTGACATTTTTAAAAAAAAAACCGGACCAAACAGAAACCGAACCGAAAACCATCAAAACCGAACCGAAAACCATCATAACCGAAACCGTCCCAAACCGTTCCATTCCGGTTACGGTTACAATTCGACCTTTTCACGGAACCGAAACCAAACCGTGTGAAACCGAAACCAAACCGTGGACACCATTACCGACTAGTTATGTGAGAATAAGTTTGGCTTATTTTAATTTTAACTTTTAAATTCTTAATTTTTATATTGAAATCTAAAGAACAAAAACTGTCAAAATAATATTGCTATTAAAATTAATTTAGTAAATTCCTTTAAAAAATACATCGAATATCTGAAATCTGGATTTACATTAATATATATATATATATATATATATTTATTTATTTTTATTTTTTATTTTATTTTTTTGTGACCAATCTAGATAAAATTTGCCATATTTTTTTAATATTTCCCAATTAAGAGTAAGCAAATTATATAAGTATTGGGATATTATTGATTTAGTCCCTATGTTTTTTTGAGAAGTTTTTTTTTTACTCACTTATCCAATTTTCACTGGATTGGATCTATCTTTTCAAAACCACTCATTTTAGTCCATATGACCATATTTTTAACGATCAACGGTCATAAAAAATGTTAAAGGACTATTTTACCCTTAGACATTTATTTTATTTAAAAAATAAAATAAATGAAAACTTACAGAAAAAAAAGAAGAAAAAGAAATGAAGAATGCTGATAATGAATGCTGATTTCCATATTTCAACCGTAACACCATCAACAAATCGTCAGTAACACTATCAACAAAACCATCTACCCAAACAATCAACAAACCCATATTTCAACCGATTTCCAGCCACCACCACTCTATTCATCAATTCATCAACTACACTATCATCTATTCATCAATCAACAAACCCAGATTCCAGTCAATTTCCAGCCACCACCACCACTCTATTCATCAATCAACAAAATTGTCATTAACACCATAATTTATTCATCACTGAAGAACCGATTTCCAGCCACCACCACTCCAACATCAACTGCACAACCAAACCTAGATTCTGATCACCACCACCAACACCACCACAAGACCCGAAATCGAACCAGACCGCAATCATCATAAAACCCAAAACCGAATCACACCTCCACCACCAAATCGAACATAGAACCCCCACCGAAAAACAAATTGCTTCACCACCAAATCGAACCTAGAACCACCTGAAATCCAAATAGCCACCAAATAAAAAAACAAACACACCGCCCACCAAACCCAGAACCACCACCAGCAACCCAACCCCACGAATCCAACCTTCAAACCCACAAATCATCCATCAAGTGATCGAGAGAGAGAGAGAGAGAGAGAGAGAGAGAGAGAGATGAGATCGAGACACGAACCTAGTCATCGGGATCGAGAACGAGATCGCGAGAGGGGAATTGTTCCTTGACTTTGGACTCTTGACTTGAAGAAATGAATTGATAAGATTTTGTGTTTAGAGAGAAAACGAAGAAGAGAAAAATGTCAGGTTTATGGGTTTATTGGTTTTTATTTTTTTTAATTTTTAATTTTAATTTTTATAAATTGTTTATAATTTTTATATTTGTATTTATATATTAATGTAATTTTTATTATACATATATATATTCTATTTATTTATATGTTAACATATGGTATATTAACGTTAAAAGATAAAAATATCCATAAAATCGTTTAATTCAACTAACAGAATAACTAAATTAAATGGTTTTAGAAAACATAAGATCCAATCAAATAAAATTTGGATAAATAAGTAAAGAAATAACTCCTCCAAAATATACAGGGACTAAATCAATAATACCGCTATAAGTATTTGATGATCCAGTTTTCCGGTTCTTATCAGTATCTAGCATTATCGCCCACCCACGTCATATACGCGGGAAACCAGCGGGTGGGTGATCTGATTAATGAAACATGAGCGTGGATTCCAGATGCCATAAACGAGCGTGGACTTTTTATCCTTATTCCAAGACTTTGGGACCCACTTACATAGCCAACACTACAGTTCAACACTCAACAGCCATCTACCCACATCAGCCGATCAATATCAGAGATAATCCCGACCCGAGACAAAATATAAGATAGGGTTCTAAATTTTTATTTAACGTCAGCGTTTTATAAAATATAGTATTTGATGTGATATTAATATCTTACATTTCAATTGGAAAAATATTTAGAAAAAAAATTATAAATTATAAGTTTATAACACAGTTTTTTTTTATTTTTTAATTATTTGTATTAATTTACGTATTAATTTTTTTTTAAAAGTTCATACAAATTATATGTTTATTTTTATAAACTGATATTTAAGTATATATATAAAATTTCTCGTTGAATATGTAACCTATAATTGTTATTAGGTATATACACTCGATACAGGCCCGGTTCTAGGGAGAGTTCAGTGAGGCAACCGTCTAGGGTTCCTGACTGTAAAGGGTCATAAATTATAGCTTTTTTAAAAAAATGAATATAAAATATAATTCAGCTAAGATTTTAAACAAAACTGATCAATTAATAGTCTTAAAAATGATCCACCATTCATATATAAAAAGCTCACTAATGGAAACCCAATTTGCAAATAAATTTAAAAATGATCTACCGTACACACACATATATATATATATATATATTTAAAAGGCCTACTAATATAAACTCATTTATCATTCTTATAATAACAATATTGAATCAATAGTGACCTCATTTTCTACGGCTTATCTCGGGTCTTGAAAATCCGAGGACCGGCCTTGACTTAGTGTTTATTAAAATTTAATGACTGAAAAAGACTTTATGACATGCGGAAAACAGTAAATTAATACAAACTTAATTATTATGAAAAAAAAAATATAGGAGGTAGTTTCTAAGCAGCTTCGTGGTAGCAGCTTAATTATTGCTCAATTGAAAATTGTTGAAATAGACCCGGACCGAACTACTGAACTAGTGGACTGTCATTTTTGGCAGCTTGTTTCTTAATTTCTTGGCTGTGGAATTTGAGCACATTAATGATGTCACCCCACATCCATCTATGCCGATAACAGTTTTAAAGACAATCGAATGCAAAACGAGATTCACGTCGATAAGATAAGTTTGGTATAATATTATCATCCATGTATATGAATTATTATAAAGAGATTTATTTTCTATGCTATATAAATATGATTTGATAAATGATTAATTCAAAATTTAGTTTTTTATATTTTCGTTTAAAATACATTTAGTTTTAATGATGTGTCCAATTTTATTTTCTATCTTCTTTTTTATTTTATTTTCTTACTAAAATTAAATAAAAATTTAATGTTAGTTTTAAATGTTTACTGAGTCAACCTATAAAAGGGTTGTACAACAGACCATTTGAAACTGGAGTCATATTGATAATATCTAATCTTTTTTATCATATCAGATTGATATTGAATATACACGATTATATTAAAAAAAGATTTTTAAACAGAATATTTATTAATCTTCCATAGCATTTTAATGGTATACTTTATAACGTGATTTCGCGAGTTCAAGTTCCAGTCTTACAAAAATCATAATTTATTATAATAATAAAAACAAAAAGGAACCGTTTAAAAATAAAAGAATTAATGCACCGCTTTATAAATTTTGTTAAACCGTAAGATCGTAACCGGTGCATCTCTATTGCACTTAAGATATCTTCTCCTTTTAAAAGTATATTTTGAAAATGGTAGGTATCCTCGAAAATCATTATTAGTTTAATTAAAGGATAAATTGATTTGTTTACATCTCCGATAGATCTCTTAAATACCCAGTATGTTTTGGTGGAGCTCACTTCTTTAATTAAGCGGTGGTTTCAACCCCTTAAATGGACTTCACATATTTAAAGTATCAATATTTAACTTTTCAATTCCAATAATTCTTTATTACCCAACGAGTGATTTAATTTACGATAATAATTACAAAATAAAATTAAGATAAAATAAAAATTACTAAGGGGATCATTTAAGGGAGTAGTGATCTCTTACAACAACATTCACCCTTATTTGAGGGATCTTAAAGAGAGACAGTTGAAGATGTTCGTACAGGCTTGTTATGTATCTCATTTCAATTATTTACACACTGTGTTATGTGTTGATTGTTTAAGTTTTCAACTCAATCTCATGTTAGATTTCTTTTTTTTTTTGGTTAATAAATTCGAACCTACCTTAACGCTGTGTTGATTTGTTTTTACCGATTTTTTGTAACCGTTAATATTGTGTTACGTAAATTCCTGATTCAATTGGTGTGAATTTTAAAAAACATAGATACCTGACTAAACACTTTATACCATGTGTACGATCAGGATTGCTTACATTATTAGGACGGCGCTTTTGGCCACATTTTAACTAAAATTGAGGTTTGTGTTTATGCCTAACTAAACCATCCAACGGCTACTAGTTTTGTTTTTATTAATAAAAGTTAATTACTTGATTGTGATTTGTGACACATGAAAGCAGTCTAATTAATGATGTATTTTTATTTTATTTTTATTTTTTTGAAACAAAAGTATGAAGTAATTAAAAGTTAAATTTGACTGTACTTGGGTGTGGAGTGTTAACCAAGTAGAGTCGGGTCATAATAAAATACGGGCTGTACCCTTACAGGGCCCAGTACTCTCAGGAGCAGAAAACGTAGTTGCATATAATTTGTCTCATCAATTGACTTGGTCAAAATGGAGTCAGAGACCAAGCTTGTTGTGCAAAGTCAACTCAACCATGTAAAACTAGAGTGCTATACATATGACCTTGACTTTAATCAAGAAATCCCCTGCTATTAACATATCCAAAAATCGAATTCGTAGCTTCATCACTCTGATCATCAACACAAAGAAACCAAAAAACATTAAAAAAAAACAATAATAATAAAAAAAAAAACACTTGAACGAGTGACAGGGAAGAGGAAGAAGACACAGTGAGAGACAGAGCTATGAACATTTTCAGAAAAAGTAAGAAGAAGAGCCTAGATGAAACCCATCTGGAATCGTATCGGAAACCGGTGGCATGCTACTGAAAAGCGGGCTGTGAACGTAGTCGCTTGAATCAAAACCGAAATATGAACCACTCTGCATTGTAGTAGTGTCATGAATGTCAAACCCATTTGTCGATGTCTGATCAGATGAAAACCCCATCAAGCTCGATGATGACTCGCTCCATGCTTCTTGACCCATATTGTAACCCGAATCCGTGAAATCGGAGTCTATGTAGTTACTAAAATCTGAGATGTCACAGGGTAGTGGAGGAAGACCATTGTTGTTGGTGTGATCGATGGTGGTTTGTTGGTAGTTATTTAAGTCTCTGTATTCGGGCATTTGAAATCCGGAAGAAAAATTATGGGAGTCAATGGGAGTGAAGATGGGTTGTGGAGTCGGGTCGGGTTGAGAGGAAGGGACGTGGGCATGGAGGGAAGAGAAGTTGTTGTGTTGTTGTTGTTCGTCAGGGGAGATAATGGAGGTAACAGAGGAACCAGTAGGCATGTCGGAGTAGACAAAATTGGTGCGTGCTCGAGGGCCGCGCATGGACCTGGCGGCTCTGTCGTAAGCTAAGGCGGCTTCCTCCGCCGTGTCGAATGTTCCCAGCCAGTGTCTTTCCTTCGTTGAAGGATCCCTTATCTCCGCCGCGTATCTCCCCCACGGCCTTCTCCTCACTCCCAAGAACCTTCCTCCACCTGCCGTGGTCGACGACGCGTCCTGCGGTTGTGTCGTCTGCTTCTTTTTGCTCTTCGACGAAGCCGAATTCATTATGATAATGATGATGATGATCAAAAGAAAAAGAAAAGAAAAGAAGAAGATTGATGATTTTGTTGAAACAGAGGAAGAAGAAAATGAGTGAGTGTGGTGATGTTTCTCTTCACTTGCGTTGCTATTGCCTTTGCATGTGAAACTGAGTCGTTATATACAGGAGCTTGATTGTCTACTGTAGTACTGTGTCATATTGTGTTTCTTTTACCATTTTGCCATTTGAGATAATCTTATTTTATTTTTTATTTTTATTTTTTTTTCTTTTTGGGATATTTTTTCTAATGATTTCATGTGAGGGGATTTCAATTAAATTTCAAATCCCTTTCAATATTGTTTGTACTAATTTAGTCTAATATTGTATTACTCTACCTTTTGAGGACTCATATAGTACTTTTTTGCTGTGATCATATTATATATATATATATATATATATATAATTATTCAAGAATTTTTTCGCTCTATCTTAATACTATTGCAATCCAGAGAAGAATGATAAGGTTTTTTTTTTTACAAATCTATCTAAATTTCGTTGAGAGTTATAGATACCATCAGACTATTGTACTATTCCACCTCAATCATATCCTAACATGAGATATAAGTTGAGATGTCCATGTAATTATGCATTACTCATTTAATATATTATGCTGTTAATCTATTAATGAATAGTGAGGTAATTTTTAGTGAAAATCGTAAAAAATAATCAAACCATAGAATTGATTATTGTTTCTAACCAAATTCTAATTTTTTATTGTTTGTAACCAATCATCATAATACATTATTGTTTTTTGTCAATACATTACAAAACTACTATTTTATTCTCTTTTCCCTTTATTTTTTCTCTCTACATTACCCATCGCTCTCTATCACTCGTCTCTCTATCACTCATCTCTATCACCCATCTTTTTATCATTCGTATCTTTATCAAATCTTTGTCAACGTAACTTTTCAAAAAATTAAAGTTATTTTGAAGGGAATTTGCAAAGAAACCAAAAAACATGACATACATAGGATGCTTCATGTTCAACATGACATATATAAGATATTTCATGAACAATATGATATACATGAGATATTTCATGCCTTATATGGAATACTGCATAAATATGATATTTCATACCCAACATGACATATATAGGATATTTAATACCCAATATGACATATATAGGATATTTCATGTCTAACATGACATATATAGGATATTTCATGTCTAACATGACATACATGAGATATTTCATGCACAACATGATATACATGAGATATTTCATGTTTTATATGAAATACTGCATAAATATGATATTTCATACCATATATGACATACATATGATATTTCACGTCCAACATGACATACATAGGATATTTCATGTAAAAAAATTGTTTTTTATTTTAAGAAAATGGTATTTTAGACTTTACAACTTATATTCGGTTAAAAACAATAATTTAATATTTTTTGATTAAAAATTATAATCTATTTCTTAATTTGACTACTTTTATAAATCCCTCTAATTTTTATAAGTTCATAGTTCAATTTCATTTTTTTTTAAATTAACCATCATGTAGTTATATGATGGTTCGCATACTAAAGATTAGAGCATCTCCAATGCAAATATGCATTTGGAGAAAATTGATTGCCACATATGATAGATAGTTAAAAAGTTAGAAAAACTCTTTCCAATGCAATTATCTAACTTCAATATGGAGATGATGTGACAAACAAAAAGTTAGAAATTATGGAGTTGAGTTTCTAATTGTAAAAACTCTCCTAGAAATGCTGATAAGGATTTCTAACTAATTCAACCAATAATATTAAAGCTCATTTAATTGTAAACTAAAATAGGAGAGAGAATGTAATAATTGTTTTATTATGATTGATCGTAAATTTGATGTATATTTGACTTTATATAATTGCATTGGAGATGTGAATATGCATTTCTCTATTTTTTTAAAAGTGGGCCCATAATAAATAGAAATACTGATGTGAGACCATTTAGAAACTCAAAAATGTATATTTGTATTGTAGATGATTTTACATTCTTCTTCAAGATTGTTCGATCCATTGAGAACAATTATGACAACATTATGGAGAAAAAGAACACCCCATCACATAGAACCAAAGTGCTTATATATCATAAAACTTCAAAGCCAATTTAAAGTATGCATGACTCTCTTTGAAAGGGTCCAATTTAAGAAACTAATTTTCATTTCATTTCATTAACTTTCAAATGATGGGCAGCTTCTAATTATAATTAAACTGCAAAAAGAAGATTAATAAAATAAGCGGGGTTGAAATGATTGGAGATTTTAATAGGTAGGATACGCAATTACGCATGTTCTCTTAGATACCATGTCTCCATGATTATTCTCCAATCAAAGTTTTTAATTGAAATATTTGAATTATATAACAACTACTTCTACTTTCATTTTCCATATATGTTGGTTTCTGGATAGGGGTCAATATCAAATATATAGTCCAAAAATCTTACATGTGATCTTAGTTTCTAATTAATCATAATATTAGAGTTAATTGAATGGGGAGCTAATCATGGACTCCACAGTCCACACCACACCATACAATCTAATAAGAAATCAAATCCAATAATATATTTAAAGTCTCTCTTCAAATTAAGTAGTTCAAACCAAAAGGTTGATAATTAAAAAGTATCACGACTTCACATTCTAATGATCATTAATGGAGATGGGTGGCTTTCTGATAATCAGGTCCCATGATCATATCAATATTATTACATCAACCTAGCTTACACACTCTTAGAACAAAAGAAAGAAATATGATGGCATGATCATTGTCTTATGATGCATGCAACTTCCATAAGATTGACAACTTAAAAGGGTTCCTTTCTTTTGTTACTCTAATTTTAAAACCCCATTGATATCTTTAGAAATTTTGTCTAATTAAGTACGGATGAATATAATTTATGGCCTATATAATAATTAATCTTGAAATTTTGAACATTTATAAAATAATAATAATAATTCATAGTAAGTTATCATAATATTCTTTAGTGATCACTTGTAAAACTTTGTTAAAAACCTCAAGTTCATTTTAGGACCCAATTTCTTATTACTTGAACTAATGACCAAGTTAGCATAATTTAATTAGAACTTCATTGAACATTAATTATAATTTGTTAGAATGATTTCAAAATGGTTTTATCTAATAAGATCCTACTACTGACACAAGAAGATCATGAAGACTATGACCATGATTAGAATAACATCTCTTTCATTAGATGAATTACCTCCCCATATGCCGCCATTGATAGATCTGAAAACAAGATTTATATTCATTAGTTAACCCTTACGGTATGTTTGATAGGAAGGAGAGGAAAGGAAAGGGTGGAGGGAAAAGGGAAGAAAACGGGGAAACGTGTGTTTGGTATGAAAAGAAAAATAGAAGGAAATGAAAAATGGAAGAAAAAAGGGACGGGTGGAACCCACGAATTTTAATCCTTATAAAAATGGGAGGAAAATGGAGAGGAAAAGGAGATTGATTTTTGGGTTAACTAAAATTACAAAGTTGTTTCTTTTTTTAATTTATTTAAAATTTATTTTTTAAAATAACTTTATAAAACATAATGTATTAATTTATATATATATATAAAAATTAAAGTTTGAAATCATTTTGTAAAGAAAAGTTGGATTCAATATTATTTAAATTATATTTATTTATTAAATATAAAAATATATAATATATAAACTATAATGTAAGGGTAAATTAGTAAAATTGATAAAAAAGATTTTTCATCCAATATTCTTTCCATTTTGTTTACCAAACATCTCAAGGGAAAATTATTTTTCTTTCTTTCCCTCATCTTTTCTATCCCTCCAAATCTTTATATCCTTCCTATTTTCTTTCCTCTACCAAACATACCCTTAATTCAATAATAAGGATTTCATCAAACTAAACCATATTCATTCTCCCTTCTCATGTCAGAGTATCTATGTGGTCAAGAAATTCATTGTTAAAATAATAATCACCTTGTTTTGGACTCATTATCTTGTGATCATTTGATTTAATTTGATTTAATTTGCAAAGATGATCATTGACATTAATGAAAATTAAAAGTTATTATGAGGTGATTAATTTAATTTCTAACTATAAGATCATGTTAGTTAACTAATTAATTAATCCCGTTTTTATTTGTTTTTTTATTTTTTATTTTTATTTTTAAGTGGGGGTGTTGAAGGAATATATCATTGCTCAGCCATGTGCACCCAATATTGAACCACAAAATCAATGATAAGTTCCACAGCCTTCTCTCCTTTTTCAAACCCCAAGCTCCCTTTAATTACTTATTTCTATCTATATATCTTTTTGGTTATTTTCATTTATTATAATTTTATTTATTTATTTTTGACATAATTTTGAATTGGGAATATAAGGAATTGAAATGAAGAAGAAGGCATGTTGGGTTGCATGTGAACAAAACACGTAGGCATGTCTTTTTTGAAGAAAACAATAAAACTAGCCACTAATTGTCCATCGAGACCAAAATAATATTGCAAAATTTAAGTGTTCTTTTGACTAATTGTCCCACAATATGGTCCATTATTTAGGTTATAGTATAGTAATAATATTTGCATATATATATAATTTTTTATATATTATCTTGCATAAAGATCTTTTTAATTGTTTTTTTTAAATGTCTTTGTAATTATGTTTAGAACTAATTAATATAGATTTTTTCTTATTAGGAGTACAAATAAGTGAAATAAATTGTCTCCTTAAGTGAAAATAATACATTATCACTTTAACTCTTAATTGGGTCTATCTTTTCTTATACATGTAAAAATTAAGCAATAGTATCCTAATATCATGTTATTATATAATTGTACATATCTACTACCAGATGAAAAAAATAAACATAAATCTGTGGAATTTTTTTCATGGTTTTTTTTTAATATTTAATTAAAAGGGGTGATGATGTTGTTGTCGTAGCATTAGCAAGCTAGGTAGGAATTTCAATGAACCCAATGCAGAATATTAGGTCAAAAACCTAGCTACAACACACACAGAGATTAAGATATTTTTTACATTTTATTTGCAGAACCCAAGTTGGTGAAAAGGATAAGTGTTAAGTTTTTATTGGGATTTGGATTAAGGGGATTGATATTTGAGATTATTTAGATTAATTAATTATTTGATTATATAATTCAGACTTTAATTTGTCTTCTTCGATGAGTGTTAATTAATTTGGTTTTGGATGTCTAAGTGCATCCTAGTCAATGGATTCTAAAGAGAATTCCCATATGCAACCAAGTTTACTTAAATTTATTTTTAATAATTAATTAATCTCACACACGTACGTATTGCTTTGTTATTTTAATGATTATTGTAACATTATATAGATAAAATAAAGTGAATAAAGTAAAATCCTTCGTCCGGAAGGAAATGCCTACTTCAATCAAATTTTGATTTATTATAACTCTCAAACCTATACTCTATAAATTTATACGGGTTGGATTTGAATTCTTTCCCTTCTTAAAAAAAAAAACTTAAATTTATATAATTCTTAAAAAAAAATCTCACATTCTACATGAATGTGTATAATTGCGATAAATATTTTGGACGGTTTATTTATTTATTTATTATAATACTAAAATATGTCTATAACAACATGAACAAATCTCATTAACAATATTTAACTATTTTCTTCTTCAAGAATTAATAACACTACACTTTCTATATATATAAAAAACTCAAATAATATACGATTGATTTATACCATTTATTAGATGATCCTATCATATATTATTATTATTATTATATTATATAATTTTTCTCTCATCAAAATTGAATTGAAATTTTAAGATTATAACAAGATTTGTAAATCATTGATTAAGTTTAAGAAATTCGACTAAACTGAAGTATGTAAATTTAATAGTTATAGTTATAAATCTGAGAAGAAGAAAACCAATATATATATAAGAGATTATACATGAACTATAACTCTTATAATAAAAAAATGGTTACTCTCATTTTTTAAAGAAAGGTCTCACACTTTATCGACAAGTTTTTAACTCCATAGGAGCTCAAACGTGGATACCAAACAACCTCCTCCAAGTCCCACGTCCAAAACACCAAAATAAGCAGAAAATGAAAGAATCGCAAGGTTGGCCAGTGGTATATATGCCCAGACTCGCACTTACATTTGGTGGGTTCAAATCATATTTATTTTTCTCCTTTAAAATATTTTTGAATTTATTGTAATATTTTAATTTTTTTAAATAATATATATGTGTGTGGTCAGAAACTGCAGAAGAGGAGAAGAAAATGAAGATGGTAAAGACAAAATAGAAAGGGAGTATGATCTCTAAGAGATAGACCAGAGCCTAAGAACATGATGCTATGTTCAATTTGTGGGGTTTCTTCAAACATCAAACTTTGTTTTTTCTCCCGATCTCCCCATGTGCACCCAAACTTGCTTCCACTATACCTTCTTACACATCAACTCACTTGCTTCTTAGGATTCTCTCTCTAGTTTATTTTATTTTATTTTATTATCATTTATCAAAGTTTTTCTTTTTTCTATTTAGTTTATTTCCAGGAGAAAGTATGAAACGTTTAATTGATCAAAATCATCTTACCGGTGTTGTTTTGATATAGGCAGCATAAACATAATCTAACACAGCCATAGTAATCATTAATTACCACGTACTAATTAAACAACCTGAACGATATTAGGACATACGTTTAAAGTTTGTATTTTAAACAAAATTACCCAGGTATGTTGAGTAGATAAAAGAACTCAATTTTAATTCTACTTTGTTTTTCGAGGAGAAAGTATGAAATGTTTAAGTGAAAATGATTCAAAATGTCACCTTTTTTTTTATCTCTTGCGATGATGTCACTGTATTAATAACGTATGTTTCAAAGATATCTATTACGGTGAACTATCAAAATTGTCTTTAAAAGTTGTATTTATGCTTTCATCTTCGGTTTCAGAAAGATAAGTTTATTTCTCTCTCTAAAAAAGTAGTTTGTTTTTCAAATCTGCAGGTAACTGATTTTTGTGATCTCCCAAATGTATTGTCATGCTTTTACGAGTGATTTAAGATGTATGCAACAAATGTATGAACATTTAGTCTTCAAAATGTGTACTAGGTTTATTTTCTTACTTTCCGAGAATATAGGTCGAGCTTGTAGGTTTGTTATAAAAGCTCGGGGTTTTTTTAAAAAAGCTCGGTCTTAGCTTATAAGAGTGGTTCAAGCTTTTATAACAGTTGTGAGCGCTTTTAAAAGCTAGATTCGAATTTTTATAAAAGATGTGAGCTTTTAAAAGCTCGATCCAAGCTGTTATAAAAGCTCGATCCATTTTCATTCTAACCTAACTCATTTTCAATCTCAGGTCCATTTTCATTCTCAGATCCACAAATAAAACATAATCTAACATTTCATTCAATTAATCAACAACAAAATGATACAAATTCAATGTTCAACTAACCTCGATCTATTGCGATATTTTGTTCAAGGATAAACTGATTTCCAAGTTTCGGTACCGTCGCCGTGAACACGAAGTCGTCGATTCATTTTTTTTGTTTTTACTTTTTCTCTTTCTTCACAACGAAACTGATGACATGAGTATTTTGGTCTCCACACTTTAAATGGTGTCTTTTAAACATGATTTATTAATGTGGTACTATTTATACAACAACCCCCAAAAAGGTACCATTAATTTTTTAAACCCAATGTTTAATTCAAAATTACTTTATTCGGTATTATTTTGATATAAACCGTTTAACTATAATGTAATGTGACCGAAACAACATGTAACTATGAACGACTTTAACGCATTAAGGGTTCGTAATTGAACAAAACCAAGACACATTGAGAAGAGAATGGACTCAATATTAATTAACATTGATTTTCAAGTGGATGGCACAGTTCATGGTGTGTGAAAATGTATTTTTTTTTCCATGAATTTGGTGGGTCTGTCTACTTGCAGCTAGTGAGATTCTGTCCATAATTACATGTGGTATTGTGGTTGAAGTAGTACGTAATTTGAGAAACAATATGCATGCACTAGTTGTCTAGTTTGGTTGGGAAATTAATCAACCAATCGATCAATAATTTCCGGGTATCTGGGGCATGTCCGGTATCATTTTCCGGATGCGTTTTCTGTATTCTAATTTTAAAAAACAGACATCACACCATACATACGTGATACGTGTCTGTCTGTTGGTTATGCTATCAAGTTTTGATGTCCTATGAATCACGCTTCTCTAAACCAAGAAAACACACAAAATGTTTATTTTATTTTATCTTTTCGAATGATGTAGGACTGTAGGAGTCCGGATGCATTAAATGTTCAAAAGAGCTACCAGTTTTGAATACAATTTGATCTTATACACCAACGTATTTGGATCCTCCATCTTCATCTTTTTACCGATCTAAATTGATCCTCTTCATGTAGAGATACCTATACTTTATGTCGTATAGAAACTCTAAATTGGCTAGAAAGTAAATTCTTATCGAACTCGAATAACATCATTTGATGTATCAGTTGATTTTTTAAGTTTGATAGGGAATCTATCGGGATATAGCAAGGATGCAGTAAGGATACATTTGAGATAAAAAAATTAATTATTTTAGTTAAAACCGAGATCAAATTACGCTTTTATAAAGTTGAAGCGTCAACATATAATTGTTTAAAATAAATCTAAGACTAAAACCTTATTTGATTTTTTGATTTAACACTGAATGACACTTAATGTGTTTCATTCAATTGTTTTGTTTGATTTTATAAGTGCTAAAATCACTTAATGAACCATTAAAACCATTTTTTTTAAATGATTTTTTTTTTCACTTTTCACTTAACACAAGTCTAGTAGAATTAATTACAAACTTTACTTCCAAAATTATCCTTACTAATTTTGTATATTTCTAATTCTGTTTTTGTTAAAACCCTAATCATATTAATATTTTTTTTTTCCTCCTCATTGTAAAGAACTTTAACATCAGAAAACCTAAATTCTTCAAAACAAAAACAATTGGTGACTGATTTTCCTAGCATATTTCGGTAAGAACTCTTTCTTGTTTTCATAATTTGATAATTAGTTTTATTAATTTTATATTACAGTTTGAGTACATCTTTATCACTTGTTCTAAAAATTAATTGGAGAATGGTTTTCATGATGATTTTGTTTTGAGTTTTTTTTTTTGAGATGTTAATTTTGGGAAGAAAAAAAAAGTTATATATATGGATGAGATGCACCAGCCTATGCTATTTGGGTCAAAATCAAGTAGCAGTTGATTTTTTGTTTTTATTAATATTTCTTAAGAATTTTAGAATGTATCACCATCAAATATTATGTTTATTTTTAATATAATTCAACAAATTGAATAATGTTTGAAATATTTTCAATAACTAAATAAATTTATTTTAGAATTAATTTACATGTTAGAGTTGTCCTTAATATATTAAAACGTAAATATATAACAAATAATAGTTAGAATGGTATAGATGTAAAAATATTTATTTTCAGATATTTATAACTTAAAAAAACAAACAGCTTATCACTTATATTCAGTTTTCAGTGAAAAAATAAAATAAACATGTTTTTCAGTTTTCAGTCACTATTCAGTTTTTAGTAACATTCAGTACTGTTCAGTCTTCAGACAAAAAATCAAACGGGACCTAAGTTTTTACTTTTTAGGATTCGTTACTTATATCATAAATATATTTATATAGAATATGTATTGAATAAATTATTGGACTATGTTTTTAAAAATATAAAATAATAAATATTATTTATTTATTTATTATTCTTATTTTTTGAGTTTTTTTTCTCTTTATTTCATGGTGGAAAAGAAAAAAGAAAAAAGAAAAAAGAAATAACAGGTTGCTTCAACACATCGCCAATTTGATAGTTTCCAGATTCTTGTCATCATTCTCAGACAATTTGTGTAGACGCTTGATATTATCGTCAGACAATTCTTACAGATGCATTATGTCGTTCTCATACGATTCTCCAAAATATTTGATATCGTTCGCAAACAATTCTTCTGTATCTTTCTCGAACTATTCCATAATATTTTGTATGTATATAAAAAGTAAATTTTAGAGTTTATAAGTTAAGATTTTTTTTTTTTTTTGGAAAAGCAATGTGTGGGTTTTAATTGTTAAGGATTTTGAACCGATGATCGCGGAATCGTTATACCTAATATAAACTCATAACTCATAACAATTAATAACGTCCATAATAGAAAATTAGATGAGAGAAAATAAATCAATCACAATACAAGATATACATGGAAAACCCAAATTGGGTAAAAAACCACAGACAGTCAGGATGACAGAGAAAGTTTCACTATATGATAAATTATTACAACCATATACTCCAGGATTCTCTCTCACACCTCAACCCCAAATCACAGAGCCTTACCAAGTTCTCAAGCTCACAACCGAGCTTACATCATATGACTCTTACCTCACAAACCCCCCCCCCCCCCCCCCCCCCCCCCCCCCCCCCCAAATATCCCTTAGGTCTCCCATGAATATTACACACCGGTCTCTTACTTGATCCACTGATATTCTCTTAAATCCATCCATGGATATTTTCTTAGGTCTCCCCCGGATCTCACCCACTCTCTATTATGTTATATGGTGTTCTTTTGCTCTACATAAAATAAACTAGATATAAAGTTCTATTTATACTAGTTATATGGAGTATAAGATAAAGGAAATCATATTCCTAAACGTATAAGAATTACTTGTTCCACATAAATACTATTTCCTATTTATGACAAGTCTTCTTGTTAAGGAGAAATCTTTTTCCTTCAACTATATGACTTTCCTATTCTTCATGAGGACAAACTCTTTTTTTCTTTTCCGATAAGCACAAAAACTTCCAGAAGAAAACATTTCCTATTTTTACGCAACATTCCTGATATGGGTAAAATCCGCTACTACTGCGGTCTGGGTCGCGGTAGGCCACCTGCGCCCTACACCACAGAATGTCATTGAAGTACACCGCTTAGAATACCGCAGTTGGTGCATTTGCCTCCGTCGCTTCGTCGTGCTTGATCTCCTAGAATTGACCGCTCCCTATGTTGCGGTCTATGAGCCTTGTCCTCACCGCGGTCCACGTCGCGGGTACTTCCGAAATCCGTTTCTTCAGTTCTTCTTCAGTTTTCAAACCTCCCTCAAACACTATTTTCAACTTCCAAATATTTTCCCACGTCTTCAGGAAGCTCCACATCAGATAAGTCATGTTTGGTTCAATTGAGTTCACTTGAGAATACGAGCCAAAACCTAACATTAATAGATTTACTTTGTAGAAGATTTTTTTCCCCTTAAATTGTATGTCTCTTTAATTAATTTTGATGAAGAAAAAAAAAAGAATACTGTATAATTAAAAAGGTGGGGCAAAAATAGACCGATATGTGTGTGTTAATAGCACCACTCATTTTTACATATATATATATATATATATGTATGTATGTATGTATGTATGTATATGTGTGTGTATTGAGTCTCTCATAAGGGATCTCTTTTTTAATTTTGGTAAGAATCGCTATGAAATCACATCGATTTGAATGAATTTTGATCTGAATTTTTTTATGAATGATAAATTTATCGAAATCTACCTATAAATAAAATTTGTGAATTTTTCAAGTACTAGAACTATTTTTTCTTGAATTTTTATATATTACGCCCATATTTATGATGTCTTCATATTTTTTAAAAAATCGGGATAAATAGTTCTAATACTTGAAAATATTCAACTTTTATTCGTACGTAGATTTAGTGATCTTATTATACGATAACCCCAAATTGTCACCCCATGTACATACAAGTTTATTTATTTACCGATTACTAAAGCAAAATTATTTAAATTAAATATACAATTGTTTTTTTCCTGTTTTTTTATTTAAATTTATGACTTTAATATTAAAAAATAATATAAATTCTTATATAAAATGGGTTTTCATAGTTTACGGGGAACTTAACGATACAGATAATTACAGGAGAGCTATATATGTTTTTATATATTTTATTTTTTATTTTCTAAATTCTTTATTTAGTTAAACCATTAGATTAAAATCTAATGGATATTAAACAAAACTGTATTGTTATTGATCACGTACAGTAATATAATCCGTATATATTATATAAACAAGGACTAATAATTACGTATGTGTCTAAGTGTCATTAACATAAAAATATCCCAAATTGTATCCCAATCTTTTAATATAATCTATTTGTAATTGTCGTGCTATTTATCATGTCATCTTATTTTTCAAATGGTAGTTATCATTGGATGAAAATTTTAAATAAATCTGCATTAGCGATCGCCTGAACCCATTATATGGTAAAATTTCTATTTGTCTTGTTCAAGTTGTACAATTATCTTTTAAGAGTTGAGACAAATAATAAATTCAACAATCATCTTAACGGCTGATTCTTAGAAGATGGATAGAAAAGATACAAGTTATTAGAGGGTTTTACCCTATACTATATTGTTTCAAGTCAAAACTAGTCTCTCATATAAATAATCAAAGATCAGTCTTAATTCTACAAGAGCCATATTAAGGACAAAATCATGAAACCCAATTGACCAAAGACTGTAATATAAATAAGAAAATATCAGTCTAAACCCCATGAGACCACGAAAGCCATTTTAGGGACAAAATCTGAAACCCAATTAGCCAAAGCAAATAATTGTGTAGTAAAACAAACTTGTTATATAAATAAACAAGCCTTAACCCACGAGAGCCTTTCCAATAGACCAAAGCAGACAGTACATGTGAGTGTACACGGTGCCGAAATTTTGGGTCAACACATCTTCTTTTATTTCTTGGATCTGATGACCAAATATATCAATGAATTGTGCCCATTAATAGAAGATCATGCTAATTGCTAGATAAACAGGCTATCATCAGCCTGAGGATTAATTAGCTTCTTCATGGCAAGTGTGATATGGAGTTTGAAGATGGGAAATATGTTCAGAAATAAAATTCCTACAATAAACAGAACTGAAAATGGATACAATTTCACTAAATAATTAAAACAGGGTACACGTAATCAACATTTCATTTCACTTCACAATTTGTTCGTTACAAATTGGAAAGAACTACAGGCACTAGCCATTACAGTAGTACCTATTGTAAATGTTTGTAAGACATCGAAAAATATTTATGGCGGGACATGAACATATCTCATGTCAATGGCAAGGGTCCGATATTGCCAACATACCATGCCGATTGCTTTGATTGGTTAGATAGCAATTTGAGGAACAAAGTGGATTTTCTGCTACAACATCTGATGTTGGCACGGAAGGGGCATCGTCCACTGTCTCTTCTTCCGCGGCATCCACTGTATCTTCTTCTTCCTTTCGGTCCTCTCTCACAAATCTCAGGAACACTTCTAGTGCCTTGCGCATCCATTCGTACCGACAGAGTTCAAAAGCATCTTTTATGTTTAGCTGTGGAGGTAAAAGCAAATATTCAAGAGACCGTTTCATCAACTGAGACAATTAAACGTATTTACAATATGCGTTAAGCATGCAATAAATGACAGCAGAAACCCGTCAAAGAATGTGGATCCTATAGATGCTAGAGATCGAAACAGAATGATGTTGCAATTTTACATATTTTCCGTTACTAACCCATTTTCTATAGCGGTTTTCCTGCTCTGGCCAGGTTTCAAGCTCCTCAGTGACCTCTAATGCAAACATGTACCCTTTGCAGCTTCCTTCTGTGCAGCATAGTTCTTGATTGCTCTTGCTTCTAAATACCCAAACTCCTAAATCAGCCTATTAAACAACAAAAAATCAATCGCGGTTTCTCAGGCTCGGTAGCACATATCATGAGATAGCAAAAGCATCTCAAGATTATTATAATATGACAGGGAACAATTACAATTTACAAAATCACCAATTAAGGGCCATGCCCAGCTATGACCGCCAATTAGAAATGTTTTTATCTTTCAAATGAATCTGATACTGTAGAAAGAAAGAACTTACTGTTAGTTTTCCTTTCACTCCGGATTCCTCCAAGGCTTCACGACAAGCAGCTTCTTCAACCGTTTCATCATCCTCCCATCCACCCTGTGTAACAATTATAGAAGAGTCAGCCTCCGTATTCTAAATCTAAACCTCTAGATTGAAATAATTGACAAAATCTGGTACGAAGAGATAATCCTGAACCTTTGGAAACACCAGATCAGTACGATTAGGTGAAGAAACCATGACAACTTCTATCCTAGTTTCGATATCATCATTTTGATCATCTTCATCCTTTGTTAGCCGGTAAGGAATACATCTGTTGTACGCACAATAGGAGTAATACATCATCATTATTAGCTTCAAATAGGCCTAATTACAATACAATTTAACAATTTTCTTATCATTTATGTTTCCGACAATTCTAAAACACATCCAACTTCCAAGACTAAAAGATGATCATGCTCTATAGGTTTCTGAAACTCAAATACGAGCATGCTGATCGATGGTGTTTTTTTCTTGTTGATGCTTCTTTACAATAGCAATTGTTAATTTGTTACTGCAGACCACACCAAACATATTGATATATATTAGAAATCATCATCTGTTAAAATTTTATGTAAATTTACGAAGCGATGACTCGACAGAAAAAGACTCTTGGAATACAGATTATACAAGCCTTGAAATATTTATTGGCATCAGAGGGCTCAGATTCTTCACCAAAACGTTGGCCCCTGCCTGTGAAGGAAAGGCCAGATAATGTATAGCACCAACTGATTTAATGATTTGATTAACAAATTTTCCACACATGAGACAAAATCTTATAATTATTTATGCGTATCAAGTCAATCACAAGGCCCACATGCTTTAAATTATTGGGTGAGTTTATGCATTGCAATGCAATATTTTAAATGGCCTAAAAAACTAGACATATTTCACAGTTAACTAAATATTCTCTCCTCCATGATTAAATTAAAAAAAATCTGGTCACGAAGATACCATAATTATCAGTTTCTATGAGTATTTTCTTGTAATTATATGTCAAAATGAATTGAATTAAAGATTGTTACCCAGAAACAAGTCGATAATTGTTATCGTCATAACGTTGTCGGTGTCTTCCCGTTCGTGCTTCTAACGACGACATTAAAATGCTGCAGACAAAAATCAAAGAAACAATTCGTCAAAATCAAACATTTATATGTGTAAGAGAGAAAGAGAATCATGTACAAAAAAACCCACCTGGTGAGACTAGAAAGAAGAACAAAAAGTAGAAGCTGGGCTCAGTAGAGAAACTATGAAGCTGTGAGTTGAATTTGAAACCGTTTTGATGACATGCAAGGCTTGTGGTCTCTCTCTAGCTGGGAAACACCGGGACAACAGAAACAGAGAGCCTTACAAAAACAAACTTGTAAATGTTTTTAGTTTTTTTTTTTTAGTTTTTGTTTTGGTTCGGTTTGGATTTGTGTCTGAGAATCTAAAAGCTATAGAACAAGCAAATAGAAGAAGAAGAAGAGGAAGAAGACAATAACAAGAATCTGGAAGCCAAAAAACACAGTAACGGAGAGAGAGATTTACGCGGGGCCAGTAATCGAACCTCTAACGGCATCCATTTATAATCAATCTCCTACAATTACATGTTTTTTTAAAATAGTTTTATTTTATTTTTTTTCAAACAAAAATAAAATAAAAAATCTTTTTTTTTTTATTGTTACCAGTTACCACCACTCTCTTTCGTTAGATTTACTATTTTATTAAGAGAGGTTTGCAAAACCATCTTGAAGTTTGACTCATTTCAAAATAGAACCCTTTAGTTTTGAATTTCGATACAACTACCCTTATTGACTCATTCCTTTAGTTTTGAATTTAGGTTTTAAAAAAAAGGATCCAAATTCTCTCTTTGTCATTTTTTTCTTACCTTGTACCCACCTACATCATCTATTGACACGTGTCTAATATAGCAAATCAATGATCTGAATTATTTATATTAATTTTTATATTTTACAGTGTTGTAAAAGTGGGCAACTAGAGCCAACTAGTCGCTCGACGGTGCTCTGATGCCGCGATTCGAAGGTAGTCGAAGTATTAGGCGTTTTCAATCA
Source organism: Dipteronia dyeriana (assembly GCA_032871835.1). NCBI lineage: Eukaryota > Viridiplantae > Streptophyta > Magnoliopsida > Sapindales > Sapindaceae > Dipteronia > Dipteronia dyeriana. The sequence continues at coordinate 14,029,702 of CM065295.1, forward strand.
AAATCGGACCTAACTAGACCAAGTCGGACGAAATTGTGCACTCTTTTCTTCTCCCGTTGACCAGTGACCACTATGCTTCACTCCTTCACCGCTTGTCATCGATCGTCGTCGTTGCCGGTGGGGGATGGTCACCCGTCACCGATCGTCCATTCTTTCACTTCTCCTGTCGCCGATCATCCATGTCCTTCACTTCTTCACTTCTTCACTTCTTCGTCGGCTTCAGTTCTTTAGATCTTATTCAGTTCTTTAGTTCTTATTCAGTTCTTTAGTTCTTAGAACTGGCTTTAGTTATTCAAAATGTTGAAAGAACGATGAAAGATGAAAGGATGATGAAAGATGAAAGGATTATGAAAGAAGAAAGATGTATAGTGTTAGTGACTTAGTGTGAGTTAGTGTGAGTTATGAATGTGTGATGTTAGTGAGTTACACTTGTTAGTGTTGAGTGTAATACACTAATACTGTAATATGTTACAATTGTTTTACTTTTTAAGTATACTTAGTTAAATAGTTCATACTTTATAATTTATATACAACTATACAAGTGTTAGTGTGTAATGTGATATTTTCTCAATTACATTGATATAAAAAATTATATAAAAATATATATTTTCGGTCGGCCTCCGACTTACTGTTAGTCGACCGACAACTGACTTCCGACTAGCGCTTAACGACTTTTACAACTCTGGTTTTACTCAACCAAAAGATGTAATTAATCCAGGGCAGTGATTTATATGAAGAAGAAATGAGGTGAGAAGAGGTTCTAAATCCAAAAAAGAAAAATACCCTTACTTTATACCAAAATTATCTTATAATTTTAAAAATCCATTGATTGTGTACCCCCGTGAAGAGGGTTCACATATAAATTTAAAATTAAGGGTTATTTTTTAAAAATGACAAAACTTTAGGGTTTTTTGGGAATCTACCTTTTATTAATTATTATTATCTAATTATCATTAATAATTAAACTAACGTATCCAAATAAGAAAATGGCGAATGAGGCAAAAGTTGGAACGAGTATCCAACTTGACTCATTAGTTCAAGCCGTATTCATTTTCTTTCTTTAAATTTCAAATTTATACCTAAAAGAAACCGATAAAAGAATCTAAAAAAAATATTTTCAATTGAATATATCAATGTTATCATAATTTGGTAATTTTGTTAGTCTAACGACAATCCGTTTGGATGGATTGAGACAAAAACATTTTTACGAAATATATGAACAATGTGATACCCTTATTCAATTAAAAACATGTACATTTCGGAGAATCCTCCGAGGATGGGTCAGGTGGAATTAATTGTTAATTAAAGTGAATAATTAATTCCATAATGGGGCCTCAACATTTACAAAAGTCAACACAATGGGTGTATCTCAGTGGTTGGATCTATTGATTTTTTTTCTTCCTTTTTAATTTTTTTTTTGGCTCCCCACTTCTTTTAATACAAATAGTGGATGCCTTCCGAGAAACTTACGTTAATTATTTTTTACTGCGTTTATTAAGGATTAATTAAAAGAAATGAATGCGTTTATTAGGCTGTGTTTGGCAGCCGGGATTAGACGGGATTGGAAGAGTCCACTTCTTATCAAGTAACAGTATGACCATTTTAACTCAACACCAATACCAGGGTTAGTTTAGTCCCACCTTTTATTTATTTTATTTTTTTTGTTGTTGGCTGGTACGTAGTTTTTTTTTTCTTTCATTTCTACTTTTACTTTTTTGGTTGGGATTATTTTTGTCCCATGCTTTTGTTCTTCTTTTTAAAAAATTATATTATTTATATTTATAATAATAAATTTATTTATTTTGATTTAAAATTTAATTTAATATATGTTATTTTATTCTAATATTTTTTAAAAAAAAATTAATTGAAAATTAAATGTTAATTTATTTCAAATTAATTTTATTTATTTACAAAAATAATTTATTTTGTTCAAAAAACAATTTAATATTTTTTAAACAATTTTTTTTATTTACTTTGAATTGATTAAAATGATTTTATTTATTTTAATATAAATTTTATACTTATCTCTAGTAAAAAAAACAATCATTTTTTATCCAATTATGCGTTATATCAAACATTCAAACAAGAACCAATATTATTTTAATCCAATCCATACTACACCAAACACATTATAATTTCAGCCCAATGAAATCCAATACAATCCTATAAAAATAGTCAAATTATATCCAATCTAATCATGCATACCAAAAACACTCTTAGTATATCTCCAATGCAAGATTGATATGTGAAAAAAAAATAGGATAAATAGATAGTCTATTAAAAAAAATTATCTACATACAATTAGTCAATTATACATATTCAACCTCGTGATTATATGGTAAAAAGCAAATATTAGACATTATCAATATGACCGTCTACTTTCAGACGGTCTGTTGTACAACTATTTTTTTGGTTGACTCATCAATTATTCAAAATTGATATTAATTATTCATCTATTTTCAATAAAGAAATAATATTTTTTTTTAAAGAAAATTTCAATTAAAATTAAAATTAATTATTTATCAAATCTATTTTTATATTATAAAAAAAAATTACTTGATATCGCTACTATATCAACCATTTTTTATAAAAAAAATTCTTTTGCACGGTCATATAGATGTATGGTGGTCGAACAATAGTTTGTTTGATGAGTTGTTTTTGTCACAGAAGACTCGTTTAGCGTTTGTTGGATTAGTTCCTTTTTGTCACAGAAGACTTGTTTTAGTTTTGTTTTATATTCACTTGTTTTTATTCATAAATATTGTTTTGTTGACACGTGTGTGTGAATGGCTTAGTCAATTATTTCTGGCCTATCAATCTTAATAATGCGTGGAATAATTATTTATTTTTTGAGCAACCAAAAAACCAAAAGTTGAAAAAAAGAGAGTCTAATATCTAATCCGGTTGGAAGTATGTACGGATCTATCGAGATTAACAATTATAATCGGCATTATCTATAGTATAATTTTCGTCATCGGACAAATGTTTTCTATGTTATATATTATAGATAAAGGTAAAACTCAAACAATTATAATAGAATCGTTAAAATAAAATTGTTATGAATCAATGTCATCGTCGGATTGATAATATATAACTATATAAGATTTTAAAATCTTTATTAATTCCTTTAAAATAAATTCTTTCTTTCTTTTTTTTCTTTTTTGAGTCTTTTAATATTGTTTGTCTTATAGTTGGTCAAACCAAATAACTATAAAAAATTATTGTTAGAAAAATAAACTAAAAAAATAGCTTTTCACCGGATACCATCTTTATTTTTAAATCCAGGATACTGTAAACTAAATAAATATAGATCGAATGAGTATTTTTTTTTATTAAGTCATATCGAACGATGAACGGTGGTATAAGACGTTATCTTACCTTTTCCATTTTTCCACATAAAAAACTATAAAATATACATAAAGATTTATTTTTTCCCTTTTATTATTAAGATGTATGTTACTCTGATATGTTTATTATTCAATGACTTTATCGAAACATTTTTTATAAGTATTACAATATATGGAAAATGGAAACTAGAATTTGTTTATTTTATCGTTTATTTCACATCCATTTTTAGATGCACTTTTTTTTTCACAGGTATTACAATATTACAATATCGTTTATTTTATAAGTATTACGGTACGTGTAAAAACAAATTGCATCGTAAAATCCCAAGGGATTGTTATTAGGTTTAGTGAATTGAAAAGAGAACGTGGGTCACAAAATTGAGGACTAAATTATATATTATCGTGGAATAGATTTTATAACGTCACGAAATTAAAATGATTTATAATTTTATAACATTATATAACGGGTTTAAAAAATAAATAGTATTTTTTGAAGATAGCATTTTAATACTGTCATTGTATTAATAACTTATATTAAAAAACACCTATTATGGTGAACGGATAAAAATACCCTCAATAGTTGTTCAACATCAGATTTCTTTCATTCATTTTACAGTGATAGTTTTGAAGTAGAGAGAGAAAATCTCGTTGAAACCCAGACAATCACTCGAACGGCGACGGAGTGACTCTACGCAGACGCATTCGGGGGTCGAGCTCGGCTCAGAGCCTTTAGTAAAAGTCTCGAACCCAGTAAAAAAAAAAAGCTCGGGCAATTGGTAAAAAAGCTCGAACCCTTACCCGAGCTTTTTTGGTAAGGGTTCGAGTTTTTTTGCCAAGTGCCCGAGCTTTTTTTACTTGGTTCGAGCCTTTTTGACAAGTTAAAAAAAAAAACTCAGACACTGTAAAAAAGCATGAACTCAGTAAAAAAAAGCCCATGCACTTGGCAAAAAAGCTCGAACCCTTACCAAAAAAGCTCGAGCTTTTTTTTAATGGGTTTGAGATTTTGTACCAAGTGTCCGAGTTTTTTTTAATGGGTTCGGTCTTTTTTACCAAGTGTCCGAGCTTTTTTTTAACTTTGCAAAAATGCTCGAACCAAGTAAAAAAAAGGTCGGACACTTTGTAAAAAAGCTCGAACCCATTAAAAAAAGCCCGGACACTTGGTAAAAATGCTCGAACCCGTTAAAAAAAAGTTCAAGCTTTTTTGGTAAGGGTTCGAGCTTTTTTGCCAAATGTCCGAACTTTTTTTTACTGGATTCGAGTTTTTTTATCAAGTGCCCGAGCTTTTTTTTAACTTGATAAAAAAACTCGAACCAAGTAAAAAAAAGCTCGAGCACTTGGCAAAAAAACTCGAACCCTTTAGAAAAAAGCTCGGACACTTGGTAAAAAAGCTCGAACCCATTAAAAAAAAAGCTCGATTCAAGCTTTTTTGTCAAGTGCCCAAACTTTTTTTTATTGGGTTCGAGCTTTTTTACTAGGGGTTAGAAATTTTTTGAACCATATCAAAAAAGCTCGGAGATAAATCTCAGACATTAACTTAACAAAAAAGCTCGAAGACAAATCAAAAAAGCTCGGAAGAGTATAAAAAATCTCAGAATTATATCAAAATAGCTCGGACACTAATAAAAAAAGCTCGAAGTATTTTAAAAAAAATTCGAACAGAATCTAGAGATTAAATGTTCATACATGTTCATACAAAGATTGAGACAATAAATCATAACGAATGGATACATTATTAAACCACACAGAAATATATTACAATATATAAAAGAAGATCATAAACATATGTTATTTTTTTTAGCAGAATCTAGAGAGAGACAAGTTTTTTGCAGAAAGATGAGTTGTAAATCAATTTTCAGACAACTATTTTAGAGAGAGAGGGGGGAGTTATCGTTTTCAAAGTGTAGATAGAAGCACAATGAGAATAAAAATAGATTATTTAAGGGCAATTTGGGTATTTCACCATAATATGTGTATTTTAAACTTAAGTTATTAAAGCGGTGACATCATTACAACACATAAAAAAATGTGACATATCTTACCATTTCTACTTATATAACTTTAATAATGATTTTTTTTCTTTCTTCGAAACCGATTTGAAATTATTTAACAAACCAATATCACATACCAATTCAATAAAGGAACATGTGTGCGTCTATATATTTAATATATGCATTTAATAAACTGAAAATTCATTGTTTTATTAAGTTAATCAATTGATAATATATTAATCTTTTTTATATATACCGCAAGTGTGTGGCGACCATGAGATATTATTGAATTAGCTCTCTTAACAACTAAATAAAAGTAATGTGAATTGTCTCGACTATCTTTTATAAAAGTTATTTTAAGTTTATTAGGAGAAAATTAAAATTTGAGTTTCCCGATAATCCAGTGTTAACGGAAAATTCGTTCAAGATGAGGAATTACAGCTAACACCCCCGAGACCACTACCATGTAGGTGGTGGCCGGGGTTGGTACCTTGGTGATCTTGTATGAATATGGAGTATGGAGTGGTAGGTAGGAGAGGAGTCATCCCACTCGTCGGGCTTCGTGGTAGGTAGGAGACGAGTCATCCCATCCGTCAGGCTTCGTGATAGGTAGGAAATGAGTCAACCTATCCATCGGGCTGCGTGGTAGGTAGAAGACGAGTCAACCTATCCATCGGGCTTCGTGGTAGGTAGGAGATGAGTCAACCCATCCGCCGGGATTCGTGGTAGGTAGGAGACGAGTCATCCCTCCCGTCAGGCTTCGTGGTAGGTAGGAGACGAGTCAACCCATCCATCGGGCTTCGTGGTAGGTCGGAGACGAAGGGAGCTCGAGGTTCCCTTACTGGTATGAAGGGGTTGATCTTGGTCCTGGTCCTGGTCCTGGTCCTCGGTCAGGGTCAGAGCCCGTCATGGTACCCGGAGCCCGGTTTTGGAGCCCGATTCCTTCCTGTAATTCCCCGATCTAGATAGAAAGTAAGGAGGGGGGGCTTATCTAGCTCTAGTGTCGGAGAGCTCGATTTCTTCCATAGAGATGACGCAGGAGAGCTCATTGACTTCCTTCAAGCTGGTCTGGGTGGTTTCTCCTCATCTTGATGTGCGACTTTGGCATGTAGATGGGAGGATAAGAGCGCTAGGTTCAGCGAGGTAGGAATCTAGCTTGCACTCATATACGCATGCATTACACAGGATACAAGTAAGAGAAACACAAGTCTTTTGTAGAGGGAGGTGGACTGACTAAGAGGGAAAAAGTATCACGAATGATCACATGCTGAAAAACCCCAAGGCAGTATCCGGAGGGAGGAGGAATACCCTTCCTTATGTATATATCAAAGAATGCTCCGGGGAGCTTACAAGAATGATGAAATAATACAACGTAGTCGCTCCGGAGAGCTTACAATGGTGGTCGAATGTATACAGATAACGGTATATTCTAGGTAAAGGTAACACATACATTGATGATGTCGAGAGAAATTTAAACGAAGCATGTAGACATTCCTAGGGCTGGTCATTTTTGGGATTGGAAATGATATGTGTGATCTCCACTGTGTGTTCTTCGATCTCCTTTATCGATGCTATTACATGTGTATTTATACATGGTGTAACTACCTTGGCGTGCAAGTCCATGACTCTTGAATTGTTCTTCTTTCCTTATTGAACAAGATCCTTCATTTAATATAGTTGATCGGATCATAGCTAATATCTCAGAGACTATGTGTTTGTTTCCTCTTCGGACTCTTCTTTCCTTGATAAGAGAGATTTTTTGTTGTAGTTGACCCCAAAGAATCGGATATGCAGGATATCTTGAAGGTAAATGTATTTGTTTCCTCTTTGGATTCTTTCACTATTGGTGACCATTAAAGAGTTAAATATTCTCTTATTTATAGCGTTGATCATGTCATTAATAGGGTTGACTACCTCTACTAATATGGTTGACCTCATTAATAGGGTTGACGACCTCATTAATAGGGTTGACTACCTCCATTAATACGGTTGACCTCATTAATGGTACTTTAAATGTCATGAAAGTCAACCCTCTCTTCCTACGTTGCCGAGAGGAGAGCTCTAGTTCTGCATGTCACTTTGGAGAGGTACTTCATGGAGGTTACCTGAGGTGACATTTGATATTACTTGAGGGCGAGGTACCCTAGGATCCAGTACACTGGCGGGTTCCCCCGGGGACCTCTCGATTGTCACGGAGCTAGATTGATCATGCTGGTCTTTCCATGGAGCTTGTGCTAACCATTTTAGGGGCGAAATATCCCATAGGGTTCCAACATTGTAGCTGGGAGCTTGGTTTAGCTACGCCGAGCTTTATCATGGAGCTTGACCTAATTATGAAGGCTTCCTAGCAGGGTAGCGGGCTTTAATTGGAGAGCCTGAATGCATGCAAGGTGTTTGAGAAGGTGTTGATTACCTCGTCCTGCTTCTGCGGGGTCATAAGGTACCTCGACCTAGAGGATCTCGATACCTCGCTACGTAGACCCGGATTTGGACCCCTGCTTGAAGGCTGGAAGGTGGAAAATTCATCTTTAATTCCTAGCCAAATTTTGCTATTAACACCCAGAATTTGAGCTTTCCTAACAAGTTATTTTTTAAAAAAAATTAAAAACATATGAATTGTCCCAATTACCTTTATACATTTTAGATATTCCACCATTAGGGATGACCAATGGGAAATAGGGGCGGATGTAGGTCCCCCTATCCCCCCCATTTCCCTATTTGGGGGAAATGGGGTTGGGGTAATTTTGGGTGGAGGCCCCATTTCCCCAAAGTCCCCCATTCCCCCATTCCCCCATTCCCCCATTTTCCCACTTTTCCTATATCAGTAAAAATTACATATTAAAGAAACATATAAATTCGCAATCTAATAAATTCAAATACAAAATAACATTCCATACAAATTGAAAATGAAAGTTAAGTTGTTTAATATGTATATATAGTTAGTAAAATATGTTAATAAATTATATGGAGCTTGCTTGGTGTGTAATTTAACAAGAAAATCAATATGTATATATAGTTAGATTGCTTGGTGTGTAATTTAAGTTATAGTTTATAAATATGTATATATAGTTAGTAAAATAAAAATAATAAAAATATTGAAAATATAATAAAAATATATATTAATATATTTTTTATATAATATTATAATATTTGGAGGAAATGGGGATGGGGGCACCTAACCCCAACCCCATCCCCATCCCCATCCCCATCCCCATCCCCATCCCCATTTCAAGGAATTTATGGGGAAAGTGAAAAAATAGGGATGGGGACTGGAAACCCCATTTAAATTTGGGGTTAAAAGTCATCCCCATTTTCCCATTTTCCTATTTTCCCCCAAAAAAAACATACAATTTTTTTTTTGTTAAAACTCTATATAATAAATCTCTATTAGTAAAAGATCTACCGTAGATCCCTATTTGAAAACTCATACCAAACCCACCTTAAATCATATTGAGTGGAGGTAAAATATATTAATCTATTAAAGATAAATTTAACCAACTAAATTTTTTATAAAATTCGATTGTGAAAAACATGCCCCATTGACCCAAATCGTGACTAATAAAATTTATTATATTAAAAAAATTATTAATTTAGATAGATTATATATGATTTACAAGTTTGATGAAAAACAGTTTTTTTTTTTAAAGTATTATATTATTATATAATTATTAATTTTTTATTAGAAATAGTTTCTACCTATTGCACCGTATAAGAACACCACTTTACTTTTTGACTCGTTTATTAATAATTTCCACATTTCATCTCGTCTTTTCTTTTCTTTTTTTCCTTTTTCCTTTTTTTTTTTTTGGACGACCAAGACTTATGTCGACATAAATATTGGTTCGCTCTTTTTCGTCCGAAAAGTGTGTACAAAAGTTACGTAGAACATTTACCAATATCGTAATTAATGTGATAGGATGATTGATTTTGTTATTTAAGTGACCAAGTGTGGAAAGACCCGATCAATCCGGTGGAAAATATATTCTAAATGATGTTTTAATGATTGTTCTCGTAAGCTTCAATAATCTCATCCTAAAAAGAAGTCGATGAATGTTGCAGGCCTCATATCAACAAAATTAATTATTAAAAAAATTGGTCAGATTGGAATAGAATTCTACAACTGAGAGAGAAATAATAATAAATTTGAAGATAAAAATATAGAAGAGAGACAATGAAGGGGCATGCATGAAAGTATGAAACACCATTAAATGTGAAAATGACATAATATATTGATAATTTGATATACGATCCCCACATGCGTGCCGACATACATGTTCTACGAACCATCACATGCTTGCTGTGACTCTGTGAGCATCTAAACCTACAAGACCAATTAAATACATATTCTTCTATAACTTCTCCTTATACAAACTTATAAATATGAATTCATTGGATTTTATAAGATTTTTCTCAACTATTTTACATAATTAGATCACCATTAATTAATTTTGGAAGTAGTTTGTTGTTGACTATATGAATTTCAATTCAGGGCAAGCATACATATATAGGTTGAACCAGTGCCATGAATACTGGAATTATATATCAGAGCATTTTCGATAGTAATCTATAAACTCTAAAATTATTATACTCTATTTTTCATTTTCCAATAATTTTTTTTGGAGTTTCATCGTTTGATACTCTAAATTTAGATTACATAATTTGAAAATCTAAACCTACTTTTTAACATTCGATATTCCATTTTTACCCCCATATATTTAGTTACGTTTTTAGTTAAATTCAATCAATATATAATAAGTTTTTATTTATAACTTTTATCATTAAAAATCATACCATTAAAAATGTCTCATCTAGATCTTTAAAATAAGACTAATATTAAACATTTAATAATATTTTAATTATTTATCAAAATTTACTTATTCCTACCATACTTTGAGCTTGGTTGGTTGGGCTTTTAAAAATCTTTTTTTTTTTGGAAAAGATCTACTTGTAGTAGATCTATTATAAATAGAGTTTTAGGAAAAAAAAAATAGTTGTTTGGTTGATAGACTTTATTTTTAAAAAAGATCTATTTTGAGAAGCACCTCCTCATGAGCTTTTGTCTAGTAGAGGTTTCAACTCTATTAGTCTCTACTCAAATTAAAATAGACAGTCCCAAAAACCCAACTAAACAACTCTATAAAACTCAAATAGACGTCGTGTGTAGACATTTTGAGACAATAGAAAGCTCAATCAAACAAGAACTTTATATTATTTGCATATTAATTATTACAAGTTAGCAATAAAATAAAATATTAAAACTACCCGATGAAAATTGCAATAACATAAACATATTAAAATAAGGATAACAAAAAGAAAACAAATAACAAAAAACATAAATAATAAATAATAGTAATATAACATATTAGTATTTCGGAAGAAAAAATTAGGCGATAAAAATCTGATCGAAAAAGTTAGAAAAAATAACTAGGTATAGATGGGAAATTAGTTGAAAATCGTTAGATCGTGAAAGTTAGGTATAAAATTGTTTGATAAAAAAAAACTAGATAAAAATATATTGGAGAATATAAATGTTATATTTTTACTGGAAGTAAACAAAAATTAAAAATAATATTTGTTAAAATTTAGTTAAAAATAAAAATAATTTATTGAAAAAAGTAAAAATTAATAATGAAAATATAAATTACCTAAAGATAGAAATAGAGATAGAGAGAAGAAAAGAGTGCAGTTGGAGTAAAAAAAAATAGAAATAGAATCTAAAGGGAATATTCTTTCTTTCGAAACTGTATTTTAGAGATAGGGGTAGAGATAGAGTTCCCGTTGGAGATGTTGGAAGGAGGTGATCATTTTGCAAATGACAATAATAATGAAAGTAAACATCAACCCATGTGCGAGGTTCAATTTGTTATATGGGAATGTATGGTTACTGACACCGCCAGACTCTTTTCATCTTCTTCAATGTCAATAAATAACAATCACAGATAGCTATCTTCTTTATTAAAAAAACCAATCACGGTACTGACTTTTTACATCTATTAATTTAGATGAGTTCTGCACATGCATGTTCTTCCTGATCGAGACGGTCTCTAAAACGTTTAATTCAAGTTACTCATATGCATATGCATATGCAGCATTGAGAGGACCTAAAATGGAATGATTTAAGTACTCAAAGTCGTTATTAAGGTATAACATAACTTTTTGATCCTATAATACAGGTATTAATGGGATGTGATACTTATTAGGCTCCCTACTTATTAAATCGTGTTGAATTGTCTGTTTTCAACTTAAAACGAACCAGTCTTTTAGGTTGAATACTCAATACAGTACCGTTGGAGTTTGGATGTGAACTTGAACTTTAGCGTTGACTCGATGAGTAAGTCTATCGGCCAGGACCCCATGGCTTCACATTCGCGTCAGACTCACATGGACAGGTTAATTTTTTCTTGATGTGTTTACAGTAAAAAACCGGATCGTATCATTTGCTTGGTGTTCATTAACTCATGTCATCACACATATTTTCAGACACAACTAGCAGTCATAGCCAGTTGTTACCCATTTGCATGTGCAGCACGACGGGACCCAAAATGTATGATGATTTATAGAAGTTCTTTTTTTTTTTTTTCTTGAAAGATCGGTTCTAAATGTAACTCTCACACTTATCGATAAAGAGAATTGTTCCCACACTTTGGGTTTTTTTATTGACAAAAATGAAACAATATGTACAGTATCAAGATTCCAACCATAGTTGGAGTTTCTTTCGAGTCTTCAACCACCAGACTAGCTACTTGGGTCTAGCTCAAGGGCCGAAATTAGGGGGGGAATTAGGGGCCATGATCCCCCCGGCCAATGAAAATGTCACAAGTTTTAACTATAAAATTGTAATCAGACCTCTACCCCCGATGAAGGTTGAACGAAAATATATATTCGAATTCCATCGGAGGTCCAACGAAGAAGAACAAAAATATGGAAAGCTAAAATAAAAAAAATAAAAAATTATGGGTATATTTTTATCAGTTCACCATAATAGTTATCATTTAAATTTAAGTTTGTAAAATTGTGATAATTTTAAAGTACACCCTCAAAAAGGTGTTATATAATTTTTAAACCCGTAATATATAGATAATGATATTAACTTGATTCATCATATTATTTTAATAATATAAATTAATTAATGAATATCTTTCCTATTTTATTGCCCATAATTTTAGGATACAAAATCAATCATTTTCATTTCATGATCTTAATTTCCAATCTAATAATAATAAATAACTTCATATTATTTCATGCATAATTGTCAAATATAGTATACATTATTATTTAATATATTTTCACGGAAAAAACCAAAGTCAATATTAAAAGCTTACTATCTTATTCTACAATACTCCTTGTATCTTGATACAATCTTTTGAATTTTACCCTTCATCCTTTGTTAATTACATAAATGATAATAATATTTAGTTTTAGATGAATTTCCAAATATAAAAGCGCCACTACAAGAATTTTAGTCTTTCTCCACAAAAAATTAGGAGACAAAGCAAGATTTGTATGCAAAGGTAACTTTTCCCCACAAAACTCAAATTTCATAGGCTAAGTGTACAAAACTTTTCCCCACAAAATGAGTTTCGTCGGCGCATGTAATCTTTCCCTACAAAACTCAAAATTCGTAGACTAAGGGTACAAAACTTTTCCCCCACAAAATGAGTTCGTCGGCACATATAACTTTTCCCTACAAAACTCAAAATTCGTTAACTAAGGGTAAATTATTTTTTTTCCCACAAAATGAGTTTCGTCGGTGTAGGTAATCTTTCCCTACAAAACTCAAAATTTGTAGGAAAAAAGTATATTAAAATTTAAAAATATATACTAAAATTAATTAATTAATTATATATATATGTGCTAACAAATACTAATTTTTTTGGATAAATCCACCACCACCAAACTAATCAGTAAGTTCAGTTTCGGTTTGAAACCGTCGGTTCTGTTTTCGATTTTGGTTCCGATTCCGTGTGGAAAGGACAAACCGAAACCGAAACCGAAACCGAAACCGAAACCGTAATCGAATTAGACTGTTTGGCTTCGGTTTCGTAACCTTCGGTTTGGCGGTTACGGTTCGGTTTCAATTTCAGACAATTTGTTTTTATCACGTGTCACAATCTGATTGGTTTATTGGTTTAATTATATATATATATATATATATATAAAAATTTGATAAAAACCGACGGTAAAACCTCCGGTTTTAGGCGGTTTTTGGAGAAGCTAAACCATAACTGAACTGGCTCAAAACATGTTTCCAACCGGCTTCGTAATCGTCGATTTCGGTTACGGTTCAATTTTGGGTTTGCTTGGTCAGTTTCAGCTTGGTTCGGACGGTTTAATTGAACCGTAGACACTTCTAGTGGACACCCGGTACATAAAAATTTGAATAAAGAATATATATACTACACTTATAAAATAAAAAGTCTTATCCAATAGATTTCCACTTCCTAGGTTTAGGGTATGGCGTCTTCTCTACGATTGGTCCTTATTAAACTAATATGTCCTTAATTGTTAATTAATTAACTCTTATTACATTCTCGATTAGCACCATCTCAATTGATTACTACTTTAAGGTATTGATCATTCAAATAAATAACAAAAATTGACAAAAAAAAAACATTATCACTAAACATGATTTGCAATCCAATAAATATTTTTCAATATATGTTTGTCATTCAAATTAGATTTTGATTAGTTGAATAAATTTAAATTTATCTAACAAGTTTTTTTTTTAATATCTAACAACTCATTTAGGTTATATATAAATATTATGTAATTATTAACAAATCCAGTGTTGTAGTTAGGTGGTAAGGCTTACCACTTTAATATGAGATTGCAAGTTCAATTTAATTGTCATTATGATCGAGGGTTGGTCGACGGTGGGGTGGACGGACGGCGGATTAGTGTTTAAAGTTCCAACATTTTGGCCAATGAAATACTTTTGTTGGCTAAAACCTTTTCTGATCATGATATCCCCACGAATTTACAGACGAATTTTTTTCGTCGTGTAATATCTTTCCCTACGAATTTCAATCTTTTCCCACGAAATGGTTCGTGGGGAAAGACAATGGTTCTTGTAATGAGCTGTAAGTTACATTTTAATTTTAATTTTAATTTTAATTTTTTTTTAGGTGACTATACCTTTAAGACTAATGCTATCAATTTTTTATATTATGCATTGTATTGAATATTAATTTTTATGTTATCCCCGGACCAAATTTCTGGCTTGCCCACTAATCTAGCTAGATCCTTTTTGTGGGAATGCTGCACATAATTGATAATTGTCCATGATTATATGCTTCTTCTTAAGGGTGATATATCACTACTACTAGTACGTTGTCTACTTTATTTATGCTTTGCTTTGGCATCGATTCTAATTCAGTCGATCATGATATCGATGAAGCACGTCTCTATGGCATCTTTCTTCTAGGTCAATACACACAATATCTTTCCCACTTGCTTATGATTCCATTGGCTGGCCACCGAGCCATAGCAGGAATCTTTCCTGCATTTTGTGGAAATTTTGTCACTTCAGTGGGTCGTGCTACTTACCACACAGGTATAGTTTAGATTCAAGCTAATGCTTCAAAAAATCCAAACAAAGTAATTTGTCCAAATGAAACAGCAAGTGTAAACTGCCAAGTCTAGAGCTATAAGGCCCACTCCAATGCGGACTCACTCAAGTCTAATGGTTTTTGGATTCATGCCAATTGAGGAAAATAAATTTAGAGATCAATTTTTTATCTCTGTATTTGGAGATTCAAATCTCCCGTCTCCCGTCTCCATTTCACTGTTAACTTTTTATAATCCAACTTTACTTTCATATTCCTTATTAAATTCCTATTACATCATTTTAACTTTTTTAACTAAACTCAATTAATTTATTATATAACTCATTATTTATAAATCTAATTAATACAAAAATTATATTATTAGCAATATTTTGTTGAGATCTTACATCCGAGTATATTATTGACTATATTTTAATAATTTTTTATTTTTTATTTATTTATTACACCTTATATTTTAATCAATAAACTAAAAGTATTTTAATTCAAAACAAGTTTTCAAATCATCAATTTTAATTAATGTTTTCAAATCATCAATAACATTAAAATCTTCAAATTAAAATATTACAATGCTATAATTTTTATAGTAATTAGGTGCCGGAGAGAGTCAAATAAAAATTATACAATCTAAAATCTAGGTAAAAAATATTATGAGTCAGAGAAAGTTAGACAAAAATTATACAATCAAAAATTTAGGTAAAAAATATGATATGCGAAAGAAAGTTAGATGAAAAATATACAATCTAAAATTTAGGTGTAGAAAATTAGGTAAAAAAAATTAGATAACAAAATATAAACGTTGAAAAAAATTATCATCAACATTATATGTAAAAATAGTTATATATAACTAATTATAAAAACATGTTAAAAAATTGTAGGTGTAATAAAAGTTAGTAAATTATTATCAAAATTAATTACAAAGAGTTTATAAAATATTAATATTTTATTATCTAAAAATTGTAAAAAAAATGATTTGAATTATAAATTTATAGATATAAAATATTCTACAAATATTATATTTTCGATATCTAAAATAGAGAAAATTTTAAAAAACCATTGGTATTGCATATCTGTCAAGTATTGCCATGGCATCACCCTTTTTCCAAAAGTGCCTTCTTGTGGATACAATTGTTATGGTCTAGGGTCTGGACCCCACTCTCTTTATTGTTTTTAACAACTTGATCCCTCAAAAGACAATTTTCCTAACTCTACCCTTTTGTGTGAAGACTCTTTTAACAACCATGTTAACAAGAATTATTTAATCCTAGAGAATTTCAATATATAACTATATAAGAATTGAAGTCTTATATATTGAAACTCTCTTATAGGATGATCAAAATTTGTTCCCTAATTATCAGAACCAATATTCAATACTTACTGAAATTTTGGTTTAAATTACACAACACATGTAGAGAATATGTCTTCAATATAATCTTTAGGGATTGTTTAGTATGAGGTAATCGAAATAATCTAATTCCTAGGAAAGTTGAACATGATAATGTGATTCCTAGAAACCTATACATATGTGTTTGGTTGTGTATGTAAATATTATGTTAGAATCCTAGGAATATTAGATAATTGTGTTTGGTTGCACGTGGAAATCATTTTGTCTTTGAATATAAAACAAGCCAAAATTAATTTTAAAATAAACAATTAAAAAAGGGCAAACAATAAAAAAAAAAGTGATAAAGGAAAAAAATAAAGCCGGTGTTAAGGAAATAATTATATGGAGGAGATTAAATATAAACTTTTAAAAATATTATGAAGATTTCTAGATAATTTCAAGATCTTCTCTTACAAACTCATCTTCCGCTCACTCTCTCTCACTTCTCCTCTTCCTCCACCATTGCAACCCATCATTGACCAACCCTTATCGTCACTGTCACTCCCTCATCTGCCACCGTGTTACCTTGTTGGCGGACAAATCATCATTACGTGAAAGCGTTGTCAGATAGAACACAAACAATAGCAAAAGAAATAAATAAAAACAAAGAGAAATAATCCAAACACACACAACACAACGATTTTAAGTGGAAACCCAAATTGGGAAAAAACCACGAACGCTAGGACGACAAGAGAAAGTTCCACTATGTAGTAAATTGTTGCAACCACACTCTCAAGATTCTCTCTCTAAAATACCCCAAACCCAATTACACTCAATGCTCTCTTAAGATCTCTCTAGATTTGCTAATTTTGCTCCACACTTCAATAGCTTAGTTATTATGGTCTATTTATGTGAATTATAGGGAGTATAAGATAAAAAGAAATCCTACTCCTAAACGTTAAGAATCACTTGTTCCACATAAATACTATTTTGTATTTATGACAAGTCTTCTTGTTTAAAAGAAACCATTTTCTTTTAAATACAGGACTTTAATGAAAACAAACTTTTTTTTTTCGATTAGTAGAAGAACTTCCAAAAGAAAGCATCTTTCCAATTTTTATGTAACATTCTTGATTTGAGTATAATCCGCCATTACCGTGGTTGGCCACCCGTGCCCAACACCGCGGATAATCACAGTCAACCACCGCTCAGAATACCGCGGTTGGTGCAATTGCCTCCGCCGCGGTCTACGCCGCGTGATCTCACAGGAATCGACCTGCTCCCTGTGCCGCAGTCTGTGCATATTTCAGCACCGCGGTCCATACCGCAGAACCTTCCATGTTTCGTTTCTTCAGTTTTTTCAGTTTTCAAGCCACCCTCAAACACAATCTCCTACTTCCAAACGTATCTCACGTTTACAGGAAGTCTTTGCATTTGTTAAATCTCGTTTGTTAACTATTGAAAATTTAAGCCATATCCAACATTATCATCTCTGAGATTACGAAGTACAGTCCCTCGTTGGGGTTCTTGATGGAGTCATATTTTTTTTTTTGGTGTGGCATTTGATTGAAGTGAAGCTCAAATCTACATCTTATTTTTGTTTTTTTTTTTTTTTGGAATCTAATATTAAAGATGTAGGTGTGTTTAGATATGGATTGATGAATGAGGTTTGTATTTGGGGTTTTCATTTTTGGAATTTGGTTGGAAATTTGGGTTTTTTTTTTGGATCGAAGAATTTTTTTTTATGAAGAATACGTTTCCATATTTTGAAGGAAGAGAGTGAGGACTTTTTTTTTTTTTTAATTCAAGGTGGGTTCCACGGTGAGAATTGGATAGATGATAGAGGGTAATCTGAAACCCACATGTAGAGATAAGATTCAGATTATCCCATTGAAGGGTAATGTAATTCCGAGATTTATTTTCCTAGAAATCTAAAAACCCAAACCTGGTACCAAACCTGGTACCAAACATAGGAATGTAGTGAGATTCTCATTCTATGGATCCTATGTAAAGATGTCTCCATACCAAACGGCCCTTTATTGATTTCCATCAATTCACGGGTGGGAATTATTGACTTTGGAATGAAGATTCTTACCTTTAGAACCTTCTAACAAACATATCAAACTCAAATATACACAGGATTTCTCACGAAAGATAGTCACTCCATATTTATGCACATTAATAAAAACGGCATTTCACAAGTTTCGTATTCACTTGTTAATGTCGGTGTGTATTGTATAGAAAATGACTACATATATCATCCTCCGTTCACCAATTGCCGGTCCTCCTCAGTCTCCTTCTAAGATTTTTTTTTTTTTAAAAAAAAAGTTGATAACTATGAGTTTAAGAGAGAATTTCCAGTTCCACGCAGCAACTATGGGCATAAAAAAAAAAGGCTTAAAGAAATTACAGCAAAAAAGATGATTGAAATGGCCTTCATAGAAAGCAAGAACGGAGAACCACGTTTTGAGTTTTTGGCAGAGTATCTGCCTGTCATGAAAAAGACAATTGAAAAAAGGTTGATCTATATCTGTCATGAGAACGACATTACAAAAAGTGATATCACTCATCAAAATGCTTACAATACAGAATTGGAATGAGGTTTGAGACAAGGTGGTGTAGTGTAGAATTCAGATTATGTCAAGCACTTTCTCAAAACGTGCTTTTATGCTCATATTTACCCTATTTGGGTGGATTCGGATTCCTCTCATGGCTTTACAAAATGTTGATTGTCACACAAACTTCAACTATGAGCATGGATGAAGCCTAAAGATGATTTCGAATAAGTTTCAGCTGGTTCATTTCCAATTAACAAATGATCAACCATTCACTTATATGTTTATATTGTTCCTGTTATTCTGAATTTTTATTATTATTATTATTATTATTATTATTATTACACCAAACTAATAGAATGGTCAAGATCAAACACTATTAATACAATATTCTCAATGCATATGCCATATTGGAATCTCCTGTACTAGCCATTTTTTAAGGTGTTTGAAAGTATATGACAATGGCAATGTATATGTATCACTAATAGGAAAAAACTATATCTTAGTTTTTGTGACTAGTAAATGTTAACTAAGATAGACAATATGGGGATGATCTGATAGTAAACTCCTCACCCCTACACCAAGAGGTTGTGAGTTCGAATTCTCTTCCTTCCTAAAAAGCCCCGAATTTATGTAGCAGTGTAATATATATATATATATTTTTAAAAAATGTCAACTGAGGTAGAATTTTCACAAAAGCTCCAAAAACTTATTTTGAGGTATCACATGCTCTTGTATTGCCTCTTCCCCTGTACAACTTGCTGGAGAAACATTTTGCCATTTAAGGGTGATTTTTGTGTATGCTTTTGTTCTGGCTTCATAAACTGATGGCTGGTATATTGGTTAGAGACTTAGAATTTGTATAATATTAAAAAAGATTGGAAAGTAGTTACAGTTGATATAAGGTTCACTATTTGCTAAATTATGTTTATTAAAAATTTTCTTATGAACCTTAATTACATTTAAATAAGATGATTGATTTATGTTTTACTTAATATTTCTGATCTGATGATCTAGAATGTTACATAGAATAGGTTTAGTTTCACATTACTTTTTCTTAAAACTGCACTTGAGACAACAATTACAAGTTTCTTTTCTAGACCGAGGAGATTCAAGCTGAACAAAAGTTAGTTATTCTTGGTGCTTGCCCAATGAAACATAAACTTCAGCGGCAAATGTTGATTTTCAGGGTACACAACCCTTAATTTTGCCTCAACTAACAGCATAAAGGTCAGCATTCACCAAAGGCGTTTTTCAAATTTATAATAGTGTTCTTCTATATAGTATATGAATCTTATCTTAAAATTCATCAATTCTATTAGGTCAAATCTAGCATAACCTCCAAAAATCCACACATAAAATAGATTGATTATGTAACCACTCAGATCTACCGTTACGTAATCCAATACGTTCATGTTCCAAAAATGAAAAAAAAAATAAATGACTAGATCATCGTCTATCAGCTTAATTGAAGCATGGCCACTCGTATCAAAAATATGACCTACCAATGCCAGCCGAATATATGGGCTTAGTTATTTAGCAGTCACCACATCGTTTGCCACAAGTAATTAGTAAATACTTCATTCCAGTGTTGAAGTTGTTTGAATTTCCATTTTAATATCGAACATATCAGTTCAAAATGTCACAATGCAATCACAATTTTCAAACATATAAATACTACAATGCCTAAGAGCCAAACACATGTTCTTCATTTACAAAAAAAAAAATTGGGATGCTTCAGATCACTTCCCATTGCAATGCAATATCTACCATCTTTCAAGAACAATAAAACACTTGAGTTTGTTTAAAGAATACCTAGGCTGTGTTCCAAGACTACAATGATAAAAAAATTCACTAACAGAAGAGCCAAAGTAGGAGAATAGCATTTATTATCTAATCACATAACTATTTGACTAATCAATTCAATTCAATTCAACAGTGTCACACAGCTCAATACTCCTCTTCCCCGCTGAAGTATTCAACTTAAAGGTCATTTGATCAAAATACGTAATTGAATTCAATCCTCGGTCGAGCTTTACCTAAATGCACAACCAGAGCACCAAAACTTACATATAAACATTAATTACATAATACATATGTCAAATGGTCCAAGCATGGGTGAAAAATGTTGCTCTTGAACAATTAGCGAGTCAACCGCATATTTCATCATTTAGCAATAATAGAAAAGAACATTCAAGAGAAGAAACATTATGAATGAACAGAGAAGATTAACTAAACGCAAGGAAACTTAAATTCCAATAGAAAAATATTATCTTTCAAACATAAGATTTAACCGCTAAATTTGAAACATAAATTTAAACCACCGTCAAACCTTAAAAAGTACTACCAAAATTAATACATTAAGACCAAGACAAAAAGAGGATGATGAATTCTTGTGACATCGAGTAACACTCAGTCTCCCTTTCTCCTGAAAGAGCATCCCTCAGTCAGTCTAGCACGACCACCAGTAGGCTGGCACAGGACTGACTGGCAGTTTCCGCAAACCACAACGGTTTGAGAGTGGCTAAAAACAGTTGTTCTGCATTTTACATCCAACCCAGAAAGATATAAATGAAAAATCAGTATGAAATCCAAACAAAGAAATCTAAATAATAACCTAAAAGCTGTTTACAAGTAATTAAATTCACGACTTACATGTTGAAGCAACCCTGACATTTCACATCCTTCATCAAGGGCAAGAATAAGAAACAAAACAAAAACAAGAATTAGTTGAATTCTTGATAAAAGATTGTACAAGTACGTACAAAGCAAAAACAATGAAATAGGATGACTTCAATTAAGCACTACTGAGTTACTTTTAAAAATTGAAAAATATATAACCTGATTCGAAAGTGTATTTAGCATGACAACGATAACCATATCTAGGCAATTCAAAACAATAGAACATCAGCAAAAAGGTTATAATTACCATGAAGAAGGAATTGGGTGACTGAACAAGACGTTTGAGCTTGTGCTTTTTTTTCTCAAGCTCCACCGGTGGATTCAACAAATCAACATCGTTCTGGAGAACCTATTATCACATAAATTAAACAAAACCAGATAATTAGCGGCTTAAAAACACTAAGAACATAGAACTCAAACAGCAACGGATTCAACAAATCAATATCCATTTGGAGAACCAATTATCTCAAATAAATTAAACAAAAACAAATAATTAGCGGCTAAAAACAATAAGAACATTAAAAAAAAAACCATAATTGCCGCTTCCAGTACTTCATCAAAAAATTTAGAAACAGTATAATAAATAATGGCGCCTCCATTTTCTAGTATCAAAGAAACAAAACATACAAAAGATCAGCAGCCAAAAGAACCGCTGACAAACTGCAGCTGAATTTATCAATTCCTTGAACCTCATCAACGACAATCCACAATTCAACATAAGAACATAACAACTACTAATGGTTATAGTGCATCAAAACAACCAAGGAGACAAAAAATAATAGCACTACAAAGGAGCCACCTGTTTATCTATCTATGAAAGTTTAAAGCAACCAAACAGAACAGTAAATCTTCTAACTACGAAGTCATACAAGCGTAAGAATATCGTACAGATAACATGTAAAATCAGACACAGAGTGAATTTTTGTATAATAAAAAAAGGGCAAGAATATAAAGTTCTAAACAGTGACCCAAAAAAAAATAAAGATCTGAAAACATAAAACGTAGAAGAGCTTGTTGCGTAAGAGAGTTAGAAGTCACTCACCATTTTTGCAATGCTATAGGAGAACCAGGAAACCCTAGAAAACCCTAGCAGAATGTATATCTCAGCGGACGGAGAGAAAAACCCTTATTTTAACACAGTTATATATAAAGACCAGAGGCGGCGCTCTCCACCGTTAGATGTTTCAATCTTAGATCTTGACCCTTAGAACGGTTGCCAATTATTCTGGGCTTTTTCGGTCATATTTGGGCCAGTGAAGAATGCTACTAAACGCACCGTTTCTATTTCCAAGTCTTTTTTTTTTTGACCTTTTTCGGATTAAAACTATTGTATTAACAACTTTGTTCATTAAATTTCCCAAAAATAAGATTCTAGAAAAGAAAAGAAAAAACTATATATTTATCAAAATAAACCATTTAAATACGAAAGTATCTCCGATACGTAAATACATTTTGTAGTTTCTAAATAGAGTTACATTAGCATTTCTGTTTATTATGGACCTGCTTTTGAATTTTTTTAAAGAATTGTATTTTCACATCTCTAATACAATTATCTAAAATCAAATATGTATCCATTTTATAACTGGTCATAATAAAACAATTATTTTACTCTTTCCTTTTTTATTTTATAATTAAATGAACTTTAATATTATTAGTGGAAAGAGTTAGAAATCCTAGTCAACATTTATATGACAGTTTCTAGAAATAGAAACTCAACTCTATATTTTCTAATTATTTTTTTATCACATCATCTCCATATTAAATTTAGATCATTGCATTTGAGAGAGATTTTCTAACTTTTTAACTATTTATCTTATGTGGCACTCAAATTTCTCTAAATGTATATTTGCATTGGAGACACTATTTGTATATGTTTGATATGGCTTTTGTAAATGCCAAAAACTTTTTTTTAGTGCTATAAATTGTTTTGAAGTATTTTTTTTTTATATTGTTTATCAAAAATCAAAACAACTGTTTTAATATATAAATTGTCTAAACTATTCTTTATAAAAGTTATTTTATGTCCATTAGGAGAAACCCAAAATTTTGGTTTTTGTCAAAAAACTTTTTTAAAACATATTGTTATTGGTAAAATATGGATGATATGACATGACAACAAAAGATAAGAGTCGGGGGTGCCACGTCACTAGAAGTCAACCTGGTCGAATCAACCTAAGTTGACCAAAGAACACCCATCAAACCCCCCGACCAAGATAACACAAACGGTCGGGTTGGAAGACCCGATCGGAGCTATCAAGATGGTCGGGGTGAGGTGGTGATCGGGTGAAACCGCTAATTGTGGGGAAAGCGAGTTTGGTCGGGTATAACAGGTGGTCAGTTACGTGACATGTGGACGGCATTCAAATTTAACGAAGTTACGACTCAAGTACGTAGAGAATGAATCCTACTGAAATAAGGTGTTTAGAAGCATATTTTGATAATGAAGTAAATTTCCTAATAGATATCAAAGTCCAAATCAAACAAAGAATCCAACACAATCAGAACACAATCAAAACACAATCAACGCAAAACAAGGAAGAATGATAACACGACTCTAATAAGTTAGAGTTTCGTTTAATTATATGAACTTTTCTTACTTGTACACCAAGAATTAGGGTTCTATGCATATATAAATAGACCCTAACAACATCCACAAAAGGGTGAACATCAATTAAGCATATAAGAGAGCGAGCAAGATTGTGTGTGTAATTTTTATCAACTTAGTGGATTGTTTTTTTCTCTCACCGTTATCGACAACCATGGATGTTTCTCCACTTTGGGGTTTTACCACGTAAAATCTTGTGCTATTTCTTGTTTTTTTATTTATTTCGACTTATAGCTCGATTGTTTATTCATACTACTTGTTCGACGAGTGATTAATTCAAAAATCACCATCAACACATATGAATTGTCTTAACTACCCTTTATAAATTGTAGATATTACACTAAACAACTCTTTCATTATAAATACATCATCAACATTTTTTTTTTGTAATTTACACAACCAAAAGCTATTTTTAAAAATACATTATCAGCATCTTTTTTGTAATATATACAAGCAAAAGTTTTTTTTTTAATCACTACTTAATAAAAGCTCTATTAGTAAAAGATCAACTCCAAAAGTTATATTTGAAAAGTCATGTCAAACACACCTTTAAAGCATCTCAATGCAAAGTGGCTTGCATACCAATCACCGTTGACATGACAATAATGTCATTAGACTTGGTTTTTATGTGATATAAAAATAGACTTCATAGACAATCAATTCAAAATTTAGTCTTCAATTCTTCATTCTAAAACATAGTTTTTTTTTTAATGGCATGTCTATTTTTTTCCTGTTTTTTTTTAATTTCATTTCCTTACCAAAAGTAGATGAAAAATTAATATCAGTTTTTAAAAATTGTCGAGTCAACCGAAAAATAGTTGTATAACAGACTGTCTAAAAGTAGACATATTGACAATGCCTAATATTGTTTTTACCATGTCAGTTTGAAGTTAAATTTGCACGACTGTATCCTATAAAAATTTATTAACAGAATGTGTATTAATTATACGTGGCATCTTTTTTTTTTCACGTATTATTCTTTTATTTTAAAAATAATATAAATATATTTTCAAATTTCAAAAACTAGCTGTCACTAACCTGTATGAACATAATTTTGATTAATTGACCATCTATTATTCTTATATATATAGGGTGCGTTTGGCACGAAGATGGGACAAGACAAGGTGGGACGGGACGGGATGAGACATATTATTCTGTATTGTGTTTGGAAGGTCTGAAACAGAACTGTAGGTTGTACTGTTATACGTTTGGTATGATTGGGACAGGACGGGACAAGAGGTATAAATGACCAGAGTACCCTCTTGACAAATCTAATATTTATAACAATTTTATTAAATGTGAAAAAAAAACCTCATAGACTTGGATCAAATTCATATTCTTTCATTGAATTTGAAAAATATCAAATATTACTTGATTAAAAGTAATTAAAATTCATTTAATTCCACAAACCCTAATTATTATTTTTTTCAGTGAAAATAATTAAACTAACTAAATTTTTATTAACCGATTCTTCAATGAAATTAAATCTTTCTTTATTGATTCTTCAATGAAAATCCAGTCATGTTCATCTGGAAAAATTGCTCCAATTCAAACAAATAAAAAACTGATTGAAAACAACCATCATCGTCAACACCAAATCATCATCGACAACAAATCAAAAATTTCTCTAAAAACTGAAACCCAGATCACCAAAAACTGAAACCCAGATCGTCAACACCCCTTAATCAAACTGAAACCCAGATCGCCAAAAACTGAAACCCACATCGTCAACACCCCTCAATCATTGTCAACACCAAACCCAGTTCCATCCACCATTATAACCACCACCAAATTAAACAAACCCAACCATCAACACCGAACCCAGCTTCAATCAAACCTAGAACAATCTCAGCGGCCTTGGTTCGGTGGTGTACGAGCGCACTAGTTCGACGGCCCTGCTTTCAATCAACATCTCAGATCGCAGCCCTGGTTCGGCGGGAGAGACTGAGATCTCTGCTCCTCGCCGTCGGCCAAAGATGAGAGAATGGAGAGAGAGAGAGAAGCGTGAGAATGAACAAAGAGAGAGAGAGAGGTGTGGGAATGTAAGAGAGAATGAAGGGTTGGGTTTTATTTTATATTTGGTATTTTTGTAATTTTTGCAATATTTGAGGGCAAAAATGTCTTTTCCAGACTTGTCCCATGCATGGGACAAGTCTGACCAAGGGTCTGAGGTGGGACAATTTTTCATGGTTTTTGTCCCACCTTGTCCCGTCCCGTCCCACTCTAATATCGTGCCAAACGTGGGACAAGAGAAAGCTGTCCCGCCCTGTCCCGCATACCAAACACCCATATAAACCTATCAAGTGCTTTATGCTTAAAATGCTTTTTCTCAAATGGAAACACTTCCCAAGTACATCCTGTAATAACCAACAACCTCCCTTCTTTAACTCTAGGCTCTGTCAATAGAACTGGAGAACCATTTCATCACCATTGTCAATGTTAACTACAACATCCAGTGGGCGAGACTACGACTACCGATGTCACAACCGGATTTAGACTAGCCTAGACGGAATTTACAGCGCGATTTGAGCTGCATTTCCAAACAAACGAACTTGCATACAACACCTACAGGAGTACAGGGTGCAACAAGGGAAGGTAATTACAGGACACACACTCTAGTGCTCCCTTTCGGGGAACTTGGGTCTGTTAAGCCGCTTAGGATGAGTCTCCAAACTACAATTCCAACATTGGAGAGGTCCAGTTAGCCTGCTGTTACTAGGGGAATATCAATTACGGTTGATATACATCTCATCTTTCAAAGCCAATACTGTTCTATAATACAAAAAAGCAAATATACAAAACATCCTACAAAATGGTACAATAACTGGATTCAGTAAGTTAAAGATAAGCTTTAGGTAAGTAATAGCCGCAATCAGTGAGCGAGACACATTTCTAAAAATTCTGCAACCCTCCAAAATTCGAAGATTGCATTGTAAATCAGGTCAATAGAATAATCAAAGAGACTTTACATAACACTTGGGAAAACAACAATCTACAACATCATGTTTTATATCACAAATACGAGAAATATGTTTGTTTGAAAACTTTGGACAAAGAATTAAACAGTACAGAAGGCAATTAACCTAATCAGGCTTGACATGGCATTAGAGATAAGGAAGCAGTAACATTGTGGATTCTGATAAAAACTGCCACTAAAAAGAATTACATAATCAAGTTTTAAGTGAATTTTGCCCTGTATGTTCGTGTATCTTACAAACAATATGTGCAAATGAATATGCTATTGAAAGAAGCTTCAGCCACCACCAGTTATGGAGAAGCCAATTTTCCTACTTCAATGCATTTGATGCTTGAATCAGCATCTCTTATGTTAATTGAAACAGTGGTATATCTACCCAACTAGAAAACCTTATTCTTCTCATCAATGTTGGCATCGTGAGCATCCCCAATGATTTGTCAACAGAACAGTCAGCTCTGTCAATCGCAATAGCAATCAACTACAGTAGCAGCGGATTTGTCCTACAGATCCAGGCTCTTTTTCATGGCCTCATAAACCATATAAGAAATGCTCGAAGATGGAACAACTTTGAGCAAATTAGGAAATAACCCTTTGTAGAATCCCCTAAACCCTTCATGTTGAAAGGTTCTCCTAAACACATCTGACATTCCCTTATAAGCAGTGTCTGTGTTACCTCGCTGAGCTTGCATTCTGAAACCAGAAGCAAATTTATGCACAATGCAATTGGGTAAATATTCTTGAAAGCTGCTAGATGCCAGAATAAGCAGTGCAAGCACAATTTACCTTGTTCTAACAACCTGCAATGGGTAGACACATGTTGCGCCTAAAGCTCCAGAAACTGTCCCGCATCCCAGTTGTGAGAGAGGACCAGGTTCTAGAAAGGAAAAAGGGGAAAATAAATCAACACACAAAATGAAGGCAAATCTGAAATACAACATGATGAAGACCAAAACAAAGATGAAAGGGAAAAGTTACTAAACTGGAAGTAAGAGAGACCTTACCGCTGTCATGAAGAATGTACTTCCTTGACATATCTTTAATGGTTTCATATGCAGCAAGATCAATCCCAGCATAAGGGATGATTCCAATAAGTGATGGAACAAGGCCTCTAAAGAATGCACGGGGTCCCTCATGAACCCATATATCCCTTGACATTGTTCCAAGATTCGGAACTTTTCCACCTTCACAAGCATGAGTTTGTAACCGAGTTTTCACAAGATCCATTGGGTAAACGACAGTCTGTGCTACAGCACCTGCCAATCCACCGGCAAAAAGACGCACTGTGACACCTACATTATTCTTATCTTCTTCCCCTGAAGCTTTCATGATTAAATTTTTCAATACCTCATACATGTGAAACCTGATAGCACTTTCAGGTGCCACTTTGAGGACATTTAATCCATTCCCTCGGAAAAATCCCAAGAGACCTCCTTCTTTCCATATTTGTCTTAGTGCTGGCATGATCTCAGCTCTTGTTGTTTGCACTTGCAAAATTACCTTCAGTCTATCGAGAGGAGCAGTTACAGTTCGAGATGCTATTCCAGCAATTCCTCCGGCAATCAAATATCGGCTAGCATGGAATTGTTTACTGATGCCCTCAGGGATAACCGCCTGTTCACCAATATCAACAAGGCACACCCTTTCTAAATAATGATAGATGTTCTCAAAAGTCGCCTCGTGAGGGTACAGCAGAAGAAAGTCTCTCCATTCTTCAAATGTTATAACTCCATTGTGATCCTTATCCACACGCTCAACAAAACTAGCAAGCTCTTCATCATCAATTTCAATCCCTACAAAAGAGAGACTAGTGTGGCTTATAGACTGAATGCAACCCGCTAAAAGCGAAACCAATTTCTGACAGCAATTCCATTCAACTCATAAAACAAAACACATGTACCAAGCCCAGAAAGGCAGAAACAAAATTAAAGAAAAAATTGCAATCTCGAACTAGTAGAAACATAATGTTAAATCTACATACATCTTACAGGAACAAAATTGAAACCCATTTCAAAATGCAATTCAAGAATCCATTACTCAGTCAATTAAAATAAAATAAAACAAATCAAAAGTAAAACAACATATATGTTAATAAGATTCAAAGTTGAAAAGGCAAAAACGGACCTGCACTTACAAGCGCATGAAAAAGTTCTTCAGGCAAAATGCTGCCATTGTGTTTAACATCAATGGCTTGAAAAATCCGGTAAAGCTCCAGCTCCTTGTTGTCCATATACCGGCGAAATTCCTGATAATCGACACGTCCATCCTTGTTAGCGTCACAAACATTCAACAAATCCTTCCCGTATTTGTACTCAGATGGTATGTTCAACGAAGAGAGACCGGCCTCAATCTGGGCATAGTCAATATATCCTGAATTCTTGGAATCAAAAAAACCAAAAAGACTTCGAATTCTCTGCTCTCTCTCCTCTTTAGTCTCTTGCAAAGCCAACAGAACATGCTCCATACTCGCCGGCCCCGTCTTCCTCGTCGGATTGGATCCCTTTGCTTCCATATTTGAACAATTTGCCCAGAGAGAAGAAGAAGAAGAAGGTTTAATATAAACTGAAAAACCGGGAAACCCACGTAGGTGGCAGTCAAAGGTAGAAGGAAATGCAAGTCTAAGTCATCGGCGATGATGCTTTTGGCCGTGTTAGACGGGTATCACCGGCCGTATCCGCCTGCCCGATATCGAATAAAAAAAAAAAGATCCAGATATGTATTTTTATTGTATTTGATTTTGTTGTTTGTAATAAACTGTGATTGTAATTTAAGGAACAGTGTGAGGCACAACACAAGGGGAGGGTAAGGCTGTGGAGAGAGAAGAGTATTGATGTGTTATTACATTTTTATTTTCCATTTTTTTATTTTTATTTCGACTTTTAGCAGGAGACGCATATTCTTTTGGTATGCGTTGTAGACTTGTAGCGTGAGTTTTGTCAGTCCAGTCAACTTCAAGATTCGAGGACAAGAGGGAGTTTAAATTTTTGAACCCGAGACGGGATGGAATTGATCGAGTGATATACTTTTATGAGATTACGAGATTACGGATTCGAATACCTTTATATAAATAGCTTAGTATTTGATGAAAGAAAAATAAAAATTAACCAGCTCACTTCCGGTTTAAGAGATGGACCATGTCCATGTGATACCTGAAACTGATTTGGCAATTGACGAATGACGAGAATGAAGAATCCAATATATCTCTTTACGGTGAAATCGTAATTCGATAGACAGACTCACACCGTAAGTCACGTTGGTTTGGCGAATATTTGGGCCGTGTCCCTCGACTTACGTAAGAAAAAAAAGTGTGCAACATTTTTATACATTAATTTTTGACTTTGGTTCTCACCGTGGCCAAACAAATACTAAAAATCTAAAGTAGATGCTAACACAGATAAAGGTTGAAGCACATTTAATTACGCACAGGTACTTTTACTGAAGTCAATCTTCACCCTGATATCAAATTAAGTGCATGTTTGGTGAAACTTTTGAAAGGATCAAAATCATTTTCTTAATTTTATAAGTTATTTTGGAGCCTTTTTTTTCTTTTGGTAAAACACTAAATAATTTTTTTAAATATACGAAATTGTCTTAACCATCTCTAATAAAAACTATTTTATAATTATTTTGAGCTTTTCTAAAATGCTTATAATTATTTTGAGCTTTTCTAAAATGCTTTTTTGAGTTTTTTTTACCGTCCTTTGTAAATTTTAGATTTATCATACAACTCATTCGTTATAAACTGTCAATACCTTTTTTGTAATTCACATGACCAAAGACTATTTTTTAAAAATACATTGTCAACACCTTTTTTATAATTTATAAAACCAAAAGTTTTTTTTTGTTAGAAGCTCTACTCATTAGAAACTCTACTACAAAAGATCTACTTAAGAAGTTCCATTTAAAAAGTCATACCAAACACACTCTAAGAAAATTAACTATCAGCTTCGGATACATGTCACTTGAGCCTTCAAAATGAAGGTCCACTAGGATTCAAAACCTAGCATTATATTATCTCATCTTATTGACCACAAAGTGCGGGGAAATTCATACCCTTTAGTGAAATCGATACCTTCAGAGTATGAAAATATAGATCTGGGTCGTGAATAGTATAAGGAGACCCCTCCCACATAGTGCAAGTTGATACTCTCATCTCAATTATGGGAGTAAATGTCTTCACCGCTAATTCAGTCCTTGATATTGGTGGGTCATAGCAAACTCCCGAATCTGTTTGATGTCAGATTAAAACAAAAAAGCAAAAAATAAAAAAAATATCAGCATCAGATCCTCTACCTTCTCATAAGCATGGTGCAAGAAACAATTCAAAGTTCAGATTCTTCAGAACATAATAAAATATTAAGAAAACTACATAGCTGCCCTGCCTTGCAAAATGGGAGAGCATTTCTCTTTAATGGGCACTTGATTCTCTGCAAGTGTGGAATAACATAAACAAGAAACATCTACAAGGTCCCAGCAACTTCATACCAGTCACCTCTCTCTAACCTTTAATGCACACACAATATTTATACATATACAGACAACTTCACCAGATTATACATATACAAACATGAAATACGTGATTGTTGCTTAGTCAGCTAGACAACACTTAATTTAGATAAAGATAAAGTTTCGTAGTCACACAGATAGAGATACAAACATCACTGGTCAGTGGCTCAGTGCTGAAGTTTGCTATTCTCTGATGCTACACTTGGCTACAATATCACATGAACAAAAAATATTTATCAGATGATATGCTGAGTGGCACGTGTCAGATTAGGAATCAAGAAAGAAAAAATACATCACTGTTGAAGTTGAATTCTCGCCTGCTCCAATTCTGCCTTTGCTGCACATCGCTCTGCTTCTCTCTGCTCACGAAGTTTCAACGTTTCTTTAGCTTCTTCCATGCGTTTTTTTGACTCCAACTTGACTTTAGAAATCACATCCATTTGAACATTGAGCTCTGAAGTCTCAGCCTCACAACAGGATGATTGGCTCTCAATTCGAAGAAGCATATCCCTTAAACGTGAAGCATCTTCCTGAAGTGATTGATGGCGCCGACTAGAATTTGAAAAAGCAGCAACAGCCTCGTCATGAGCCTTGGATATATCATCAAACCGTACTTTTTCACTGTTGTAGACCTCAGTGAGCTCTTCCAAGGAGCAGGCCTTGCAGATTGACTTCTCAATTCCAGCAAGTCTTGAGGCAGACTCAATGAATTCCCTCACACGCCTAGAAAATGGTTCATAGTTAATTGGCAGTTGCACACGATCTAAGTCAGAAAAAAATTTGTCTGCTTTCTTCGTCATGGTATCAGGGTCAGATGAATCGATTCTGTTCAGAATTGTCACAAACTCATTCTGAAAATGCAATGCTGCCTGCTCAAGTCTTTTCTGGAACTGAACTGCTGCCTGCTCAAGTGACTGAAAGGGAGCTGCTGTATGTTCAAGTGATTTTGAAACCGGACTAATTAAAGTATCACTCTGTATGGTAGCATATGAGCGTTTGAGTCCTGAATGCTTCCAAAGAACACCATTCCATTGCTGACGATCTCCCCCATGAGTTCGTGATGATAATTTGTCAAGCTCAGGAGTTGAGCCTTCAAGATCAAGCCGGTTCCCATCTCGTGGGACAAAGATAGGATCAAAACTAGGGAAGATGCCTGTTAAATAATTTGTGACAGTTATAACCAAATATGAGACTTGGAAAAATAAAAACTAATCCAACAAATGAGTAAAATCATACAACAAAAGAAAGGTTTGGGAGGATGATCATTTAAGGATCGAGGAGGAGGAAAAACAAGTCTGCCCAACCATCCCAGCACATGGAGCCCTAAACTTTGATAAATAATATCTGCCACCCAGAAAAAATACAGATATATAGACATAAATTAAATCCTCTCAACATAGAAACAAGATATAAAAAGATAATACTATGCATATAGTAATAATAGAAGAAGAAGAGAGCTGGAAAAAGCTGCCTTTACACAAACTAATTATCAAGAAAAAAAATTTAAGGAACACAAATAGCACACAAGAAAAATTCACCACCAGTTGAGATGTACTCGACAACAGAAATCTGCCTCCAGAACTCTATCTGTCGGCAATGAACCTCATTCTGGGGCATTACAGAAATTCCTCTGCTTGATTTCTTCTTCGTCATGGAATTCAACGATTCAGCTTCCTGCATGACTAGATCCTCTATAGTAGACTCGAGAGTTGGACTTCCATTCTCAGGGGCCACACATGGTGATGAATCAAGATGGTTTGGAGATGATATATCTGACGTTTGGTCATAAATGCACCCCTCCATCAGCCGTGTGTCATCTCCAGCTGAAGATATAGGCATGGACAACAAGCTTGGGAAACCTTGAGGGTTTTCCACCTCTGGCACCTCGAATTCCATTGCCTCTGACCGCTCCAAACTTGAATGGTTGTCACATGTAGATTGAGGAGAGCCATAGCCTTTGCTTTCATCAACGTGCTCACCAACTCTGGTATTTACTGGAGTATTCTCCCACCGGAAGAATGGACAAGCTCCAAGTCCCTAGGTCATAATCACAATAATTTGATGAGGATCATGCCAAACCATATAAAAGAAATAACTTGAAATTGCTGGATGAGGAGAAAACTACAAATAACCAAATAAATAGCCTGTGTATTATGTTACTCACTTCCAAATGAAAGAAATGACTTTAAATACCGACATCACTAACCAATTAAAAAGAGAGTTGTGCCAAAATAATTTATGAACATGTAATTTATGTACTCACAAATTCCAATAGGACAAAAAATGCTACTAAAAAAACATAAGTTCGTCAAGAAGACCCTGTCCTCAAGATTTCTCATGAAAATAAAGATCCCACGGTGTTTCTACAAAAAACAAGATCCTGAGAACACAAAAGCAAGGACTGACGTATGCAGCCAGTAAACTGTTTGATCTCATGAAGCCAGTTGGTTACTTGTTCTTAAAGTTGGAAAACTCAGGTGCTTTTAAGTGTTCAAAGGATCAGCATTACAAAGCTGAGGTTCAAATAGGTTAACAAAATCAAGTTACTATATATACATAATCATGCGAGCACAAAAAGTCCAGAAAAAACCAAAATCATTACAAGCTAAAAGTCACTTATAAGACTGTAAAGTGGTTTATAAAATCAGATTAGTGAAAAGGAAACAAAAAAAAATGATGTCAACTACTAATTATTGAAGAACAAATATTCAAGGCTATTTATATATACCTTTTTGATCGGGCAAACAAAGTAGCTACGACCACTACTGTCCTTGAGTTTTCTACAAATTCCAGCACCACAAGTGCACTTTGGAAACTTGGACTGAGGACACGGCTTGATATCATCGTCTGTCACTTTGTCACACCATTTAAAGAACTTACATTGACTGGTCCCCTAAACAAGATGTCAAAATAAACCAAGATCACACAACAAACAAACAAAAAAAGAGAAATTGTACATTTTATAAATACCAAGAAACGCACAGTTACAGGGCAAGCGTAAAACTTCCTGTCGGGGTTCTTTTCAGTTCCGGAAACGCTAATGACGCAAGCTCCGCGTCCACAACGGCATTGGATGGTGGGATTTTGCAGGCCGTCGACGGCTGCGCCGGTAGCCGTGGGCTGTGATTTATTGGGGCAGTCCCTAGCCCAGTGACCTTGCTGTTCGCACCTGAAGCAATTGTTGTTTTTGATTCCAGGCGCCTTAGTTTGCGTTGTTGACGGTGGTGTTGATTTCGCGACTTCCATTTCACGTTGGGCGGATTTCCAGGCCTCTTTTGAGTGAATCAAGCAGAATCAATAATGAAAATGACAGAGCCAAATAAAGTCCAAACAAAGTAATAAACAGAGAAAACACTGTGAGTGTTAAAGTTTGACCCGCGGGTGTCAATTAAAACATTCTCTAAAATACTGCCGTTTAAACCAGTTTTTTTTTTTTTTTTTAAACGGTAACTTACGGGGCCCTCTCTTTCTATTTTTATTTCATTTTTATTTTTATTTTGAAAAATGAGAAGTAAGGGTCCGTCCTATAAGCGTTTTTCAGTTGTTATTTTTTAAAAGTAAAAATAAAAATAAAAATAAAAACAGAATTTTTTATTTCATTTTTGATTTCTGAAAACGCGTCTGGTAGCAAATACTGAAAGTTGTATTTTGAAAATGAAAACGGAAAAAAAACGTCTGGTAGGTTAACCGAAAACTATCAAAAATTGAAATATCAATTTTAGTATTTTGTTTAATATTATTACAACTATAAACAAATTGATTAAATAATTAACCAATATAATTTTTGTATTGTAATTTTTAAATTAAACAAAAGTAACACATAAAAAATTAATTCAAAAAAACATATCAAAAAATGAATTAATCAAAACTAAACTCTTAAATTATAAATAAATAATTATAATATATATATATATTATATAATAAATATATTAATATTAAAAATTATGAAATATTATTATATTTTTTATATTACATTTTTATATATAATAATACATAATATATGACATTATATCCTATATAAATATATAATATTTGATATTATATATATATATATTATATACATATATATAATAATATTATATATATTATTATTATATATATTATTACATATATATTATATATATAATAATATTATTTCATAATATTTACGAAATTATAATATATATAATAATAATTATAATATATATATAAGAGGGGCACTTTGGTAATTTAAAAATCTTATTCCGTCATGTCCTAGTTATATCAAACGCATAACAGTACAATTAATAGTTTAAGATTTTTTTCTAATATAAAAAAAAGTGAAAAACAAAATGAAAAACAAAAATGAAAAACGAAAAACAAGTATTTTAGGCACCGTCCTACAACTGTTTTTCAGTCCGTTTTCATTTTTATTTTTTCAAAACGATTTCAAAAACGCGTTCGTTAACCATTTTTCATTTTATTTTCAAAAAACGAAAAACAAAATGAAAAACAAAACCAGTATTAAAAGTGAAAGATTTGAAAAACAAAAAATACTTGTTTTTCGTTTTTGTGTTCGTTTTTCATTTTGTTTTTCACTTATATATATATAATCATTTTATTTTTCATTTTGTTTCATTTAGTTCTATTATGCGTTTCATATGGCTAGAATAAGACGAGACACGATTTTTAAATGAACAAAGTGCCCATATATATATACATTATAATTATTATAATTATTATAATATTATATATTATAAAATAATATATTTTATGTAATATTAATTTAATATAATATTATAATATAAAGTAATATATTATATATAAAAATATAATAAATATAATATAAAAAATATTTATTAATATAATATATAATTTTTTTTCTTTGATATGTTTTTTTAATTAATTTTTGATGTGTTACTTTTGTTTAATTTAAAAATTACAATACAAAAATTATATTGGTTAATTATGTAATCAATTTTTGATAGTTTTCAGTTATCCTATCAGGCGCGTTTTTTCCGTTTTCATTTTTAAAATACAGATTTCAATATATGCTACTAGACG
This sequence comes from Dipteronia dyeriana, assembly GCA_032871835.1. Lineage (NCBI taxonomy): Eukaryota > Viridiplantae > Streptophyta > Magnoliopsida > Sapindales > Sapindaceae > Dipteronia > Dipteronia dyeriana. The sequence goes on from CM065295.1 coordinate 14,066,268, forward strand.
CGTTTTCGGAATTCAAAACTGAAACCAAAAACACTGTTTTCATTTTCATTTTCATTTTTGAAAAACAACAACTGAAAAATGCTTATAGGACGGGTCCTTATGTTTTTCAAATCTTTCACTTTTAACACTGGTTTTGTTTTTTGTTTTGTTTTTTTTTTTTTTCAAAAATAAAATTAAAAACGGTTAACGAACGCGTTTTCGAAATCGTTTTTTAAAAATAAAAACGAAAACAGACTGAAAAACAACTACAGGACAGGGCCTTAAAACTCCTTTCATTTTCAAAAACTGAAACTCCTTTCATTTTCAAAAACTGAAGCTCTAATTTTCTAATTTGGTAGACACAGGGTGCTTAACCCAAAAACTTGCTACATGGTGTTTGTATGAAGTTCATTGCCGTAACTCAAATAAAGCTAATCTAATGTAAAAAGTATTAATATTTAAAAAAAATCCTCTTATTTTTCAAGATGCAAAAATTTTGATTAGGGTCACATATTACAATTTTTCTAACATTTTTTTTTTAAATTTCAATAGTATTACTGCTAATCAATTTATTATTTATTGTGATATTATTGATTTTACGTAATATTTTATTAATTTCTCGATCAAATAGTATAAAGAAAAGTCTTGAAAGAGTTGATCAAATATCGAAAACATATTGTTGAATGTTATTATGTTAATCAAAAAGTACGTCATAAATAGGGGTCATAAATTAAATAGTACTTTTTGGAGGTGGCATTTCAACATTGTCATTACTTTAATAACTTAGGTTTAAAAGACATATTATGGTGAACGGATAAAAATACCCCCAATAGTTGTTCCATCAGATTTCTTTAATTTTTTTTTTTTTACAGTAAAAGTTATGAAATAGAGAGAGAAAGTTCCATTGAAACTCAGACACTACGCAGACACATTCTGGTCGGTACTTAAAATGCTCGAAACCTTTACTAAAAGCTCACTCAATTTAACAAAAACAATTTTTGATCTGTTGTGTGTTGATAAAAGCTCGAATTCTTTCCAAAAAGCTGGGAAATAGTAAAAATAAATAAAAGCTCGAACCAATAAAAAAAAAACTCAAACTAATAAAAAAAAAACTCGGACCAATAAAAAAAAGTTCGGACAAATACAAAAAAAGCTCGAATCAATACAAAAAAACTCGAATTCTTTCCAAAAAAGCAAGAAAATAGTCAAAAAAGTAAAAAATCGAACCAATAGAAAAAAACTCGAACTAATAGAAAAAAACTCGGTCCAATACAAAAAAAGCTCGGACCAATACAAAAAAAGCTCGAACCAATACAAAAAAAACTCGGACCAATAAAAAAAACTCAGAAATAGTCAAAAAAATAAAAGCTCGAACCAATATAAAAAATGCTTGAATCAATACAAAAAAAGCTCGAATTAATGGAAAAAAAGCTCGGATCAATACAAAAAAAAGCTCGGACTAATACAAAAATAGCTCGGACCAATACAAAAAAAGTTCGAACCAATAGAAAAAAAAGCTCGAACAAATACAAAAAAAGCTCGAAAATAATCAAAAAAATAAAAGCTCGAACCAATGCAAAAAAAAGCTCGAACTAATGGAAAAAAAGCCCAGACCAATACAAAAAAAGCTCGAACTAATGGAAAAAAAGCTCAGACCAATATAAAAAAAATTCGAACCAATACAAAAAAGCTCGAATTCTTTCCAAAAAAGCTCGAAAATAATCAAAAAAATAAAAGCTCGGACCAATAAAAAAAACTCGAACCAATACAAAAAAAAAACTCGAATTCTTTCTAAAAAAACTTGAAAATAATCAAAATAATAAAAACTCTGACCAATAAAAATAAACTCGAACTATTAGAAAAAAAAGCTTGAACCAATAGAAAAAAAAACTCGGAAAAAAATAAAAAAAATGTCTGAAAAGAATAAAAAAAAGCTCGTACAAATTATGAAACATACATGTTCATATACGGATTGATACATTGTTAAACCATTCATAAATGCTTGAAAAAATATAAGGAGAACGATTTTCAGATAACATTTTTAGAAAGAGAAGATAACTTTTATTTTTTTAAGTGTAGATGGAAGCACAAAGACAAATTTTAAGGGCAATTTTGGTTGTTTACCGTAATTTGTGTCTTTTAAACATAAATTATTAAACTAGTGACATCATTACAACACAACATAAAAAAGGTGACATTGCTCACCATTTCCACTTATAAATAAAGGAGTTTGAGAAGATGTAAAATTAATAAATTGTGACCTGAATATGTTAATAAATTTTTGATCTTTGAAAGAATAGCGGTGGAGGGATTTAAAAAAATGATAGTTAATTTAGCACCCTAATACGAATTTTAAAGAAGTTTATTTGAAAAATAAATAAAAGATAAAAATTGTCACCTCTTGACTCTTTATGGAGTTTCATTTTGGTGAATAGATTGGAGCGAGAAATGGAAGACGAAAAACATCAACAAATGTTCTAGTTGATTTAGAGAGGTTTAAGGTTGTTTGTTTTTCTGTCCGAAGACTAGACGATTCTGAATTTTTTTTAAAATTGAATAAGAACTGAAATCTGAACCTCAATAACATGTTTTTTTTTCTCACATCTGAATGTATTGTTAATATATTTATTTTTTAAAAATAAAATTGTCTGAAAGTAACTTATTTTACATTTATGTCTATACAAATTAAAAAAAGTAAAAAAGAAGTAATTTAATATGCATTATTCTTTATAAGATTATTCTTTAGTAAATAAAGTTCAATTTAACAAAACAAAAAATTCATCAAAGGATATAGTTTTATATGTTCTGCAAATAAAGTTTAAGTTCAATTGATTGTAAAAAAAAGTTCAAATTCAATTTTATATATCGTATACGTTTATGTTATATATAATTTAGAAACCATTTTTTTTAGTTTCTTGAATCATATGAAACGGAAACCAAATAAAAAAAAGGTTATTGAAGTTGTTTTTTAAATAGGTTCTTGTATTATATGTACCGACCTCCATGTATATATGTAAACAATTAATCTATAATATCTTCAAGCCAAGAAATAGTTAGATAAAAAAAAACTTATCCGGATTCGGTAAGAGATAAATTCAATTGTTCAATCTCATAAAGGTTTAAGTATGAGAAGTGGTTAGGTTTTCTTTCTTTCTAAAAGCAGTTTAAAATAACAAATATGTTAAAAGAAATAATTCTACACTATATCAAATTATGATATATTTAGAAATATATTTAGAAATATTTTTTCTTTGGGAGGATAGGCTTGGAATAAAATATTTTAATTGTAATTCAGTAGTTTGGAATTAACTTAGAGTGAAGATATTGACACATCCCCTACCGGTCTATTTATGCCCAACTTTTTAATTATATAGTATTTTTTTTTCTTTATTAAAATTACTTAAAGGGGCACATACAATTTAAAGAAACAAAATATTCTACAAAGCAAATATAATAAAACCCTATATTCCTTTTTTTTAAAAATAAAAAAATAAAAAATCCAGTAATATGTTCCTTGGTTTTTTTTTTCCTCAACTCTTTTACCCTAAAATTTGTTTGTTACACTTATACAAAATATTATGAAAGAGTCTGACAACAATATCAAATACATGAAAGAATTGTCTGAGAATACTATCAAACATTTAAAAGAATTGTCTGAAAACGATATGGAACATCTGAAAGAATTGTCTGACAATGATATCAAATATCTATAAAAATTGTCTGAAAATGATATCAAGCATTTGAAAATAATTCCTCCTACCTTCTCTGTTATCTATTTTTTTGTTTATATTTTTTTTAAACACAAAAAAAGAATGAATCGATTTTATGTCTTCCTCATGGATGCAAAGCATTTTCCAAGGCAATTGATTCACTGATTACAAGTTATATATACAGGCTATGTGGAAAAATATAATTGGTGTAAAAATTTAGAATAACTTTTTTCATTTTATTTTTGGTAAATGCCAGTGCCATGTGGTGCTTTTCTATTGGGTCCATCTCACAACATCATTTGTGAGACGAACGCATTAAAGATTTTCTCTAGAGATAGAGTGATAAGAGATAATGTTTATTAAGTTTGAAAAACAAGTAAAAAGAGTGTTTTGGAAATAAATAAAAAAATTAATAAAACAATTTAATTTTATTTATTTAATCAAAATTTTAAAAAATAGGGTATAAATAGATCGGTAGGGGTTTACCAATAGCACATCTCTTAACTTAAAGGACATGATTTCTTACTTCTAATTTTAAAATGTTTTTTGATATTTTTAAGTTGTATGACAACTTAAAAAATAAATAAACAAAATAACTTAATATGTTCAATTCAGACATACTAAGTTTTAAGTGGAAAAAACAAATAATTTTAAAGTTTGTTTCAGTGTAACAAACTACTTTGGATGAAAAAGTAAAATAAAAAGGGTTCGTTTCAATAACTCAATTATGTGTGTCATTAAGTTGTTTTGTTTGATTTTTTAAGTGATAAAATCACTGAATGTACTCAAATGATAAAATTACTGAATGCACTCTTAAAATTACTGGTAAAGAAAAATGATTTTTTTTCACTTTTCACTTAACAGCAAATCAACTGAATATATATTAATTTATAACTTCTAAATTTATCTTCACAAATCTTATATAATTTTTTGTTTTATCTTCTCTTAACCATATTAATATTTGTTTTCTTCTCACTATTTAAATAATTTTAGCAGCTATAAAACCAATTTTTTTCAAGACTCCAAAATCTCCATTTGAATCCAACGTTTTTTTTAATTGTATTCAAACACATTTCGACTTCTATTAATATTTTGGTAAGGACTTTTTTTCCTCATAATTTGATTAGTTTTATATTATGTGATTGGAGAAAATTAACACTTTTTATTAAGAAAAATTAACCGTTTTTACAAACTGAAACCAATTTAACCATAAACTACATACACTTTACATGTGTTGCAAGCACCGCAATATAATCTTTATATTCCTAGATGAGATACTCTAAAATTTGACACTAATTTTGTTAATTTACATATATATATATATATATATATATATATATATATATATATATATATATAATTGAATTATGTCTGTTTGTGACATATTTATATGGTATGTTCACATTAATAGAACATGTAGATTTCATTATAATTGTATAATTATATTATTATATGAACACATTAAAATATAAATATATAACAAATAATAGTTGAAAGGGCATAGATATAAAAATATTTATCTTCAGATATTTGTAACTTAAAAAAACAAACAACTTTTTACTTATATTCAGTTTTCAGTGAAAAAAATCAAACATGTTATTCAGTTTTCAGTCACTATTCAGTATTAGTATAATTCAGCATTAGTATAATTCAGCATTATTTAGTCTTTATTATAATTCAGCACTATTCAGTCTTCAAACGAAAAATCAAACGTAACCTAACAGAAAAAAGACAAAAAAGACGAGACTTAGGTCGCGTTTGATTTTTGGACTGAAGACTGAATAATACTGAATTATACCGAAGGATAAATAGCGTCTGAAAACTGGAAACTATATAACGTGTTTGAATTTTTTTTCACTAAAAACTGAATATAAATAATAAGTTATTTTTTTTAAGTTACAAATATCTGAAAATAAATGCTTTTATATCTATGCCTATTTCAATTATTATATGTTATATATTTGTATTTTAACGTGTTCAATGTTTATATATAGAATTATAATAATACAATTATACATTTATAATGAAATTCATATACTTTGTCAATGTGAACATACCATATAAATATACCACAAACAGACATAATTCAATTATATATATATTAACAAAATTAGTGTTGAATTTAAGAATATATTATCTAAGCATATAGATATGGTATCGTGATGCTTGCGATACATGTAAACTGCATATAGGTTATGGTAAAGTTGGTTTAAGTTTGTATGCAAAATCGGATTATTATTATTTTTTGTTTGAAATTGTTAATTTTTTCCAATCACATAATATAAAACTAATCAAATTATGAGAAAACAAAATCCTTATCGAAATATAAATAGAAGTCAAAATAGGTTTGAATACAATAAAAAAAAACGTTTGAATCAAATAGATATTTTGGAGTTTTGAAAAAATTATGTTTTGTGGATGTTAAAATTATTAAAATAGTGAGAAGAAAAAAATATTAAAATGATTAAGGGTGTGAGAGAAGACAAAATAAAAAATTAGATAAGATTTGTATAGATATATTTGAAAGTTATAAATTAATACATATTCCGTTGATTTGCTGTTAAATGAAAAGTGAAAATTTCACTTTTTATAACTAGTGGTTTTAAAAGTTCATTTAATTATTTTATCATTTAAAAAATCAAACAAAACAACTTAATAACAGACGTTAGGTGTCATTAATCGTTAAATAAAGGTCCAAACTTTCCAAACTTTATCTACGGTACTTCAATGTATCTAACAGTAAAAGACAAACAATGTACAAATCTCGAAACTTATAACAACTTTAATCTCCAACTGTCCAGCCGTCCATCTTAATGGTAAAAAAAATGGTGTTTAACCTAAACCTAGTTTGAGTAGTATATATATATATATAACTATGTCAGTCCAAATCTTGAAACCTCTCTGAGAGGCTCTCGCCTCTGGCATCTCTCATCTCTGTGAAAGTTAAACTAAACAAAACTCCTATCCCTTGTTCTGGCTTTTAGATATCTTGTTTTTAGGTTGACCTGTTCAGATTCCTATCTTTGTTATCTTCTTTGTTTTAGAATTATAATTAGAATTTTGATTTGAAGATTGTTTTTTGTTTTTTGTTTTTTTTTTTTAATTTTCTTCTCTGTTTTAGAGTTAGAATTTTGATTTCAAGTTTGTTTAATATTTTTTCTCTAGCATATGTTATTGTTTGTTCTCCTGATTTTATAATATTTTTTTTATTTGTTCTGTTCAATTTAGATCCATGTAGTAGCATCAATTTATTAGATAATTTGTCCTATATTTTTCGGCTGTAGATTTTGTTTTGATTTGTTTGGGCTTAAATCAGATAATACTTCTATCTTATAAGTTTTCCTTTTTCAAGATTTTTTTGTATTAATTAATTATTTATGTATTTAAAAATTAGTTTTTCCCCTGACATATAGTTTTTCCTAGTAAATGTTTTGATACAGTTAGTGTATTTTTTCCAGGATTGTATTTTGTTTTTTTTTTCGATAGTGATTTCTGTTTTAATTTTCAGTTTTGATTTCAAGATAGTTTGTTATAATTTAATTACTTATGTTTTTAATGTTTAAACTTTTTTATAGATTTTAGATTCCTCTAATTTATTCTTTGTTCGAGGAGTTGGGTTAGGTACCAGAAGCTGCTATTTAATATTGGCATACATCGATAAAACTTTTATTTTTGGCTCTTGACGGTAGAAGAAGAGCGTGAGCTTTTGGGAAATCATTTGGATGAAATATTTTAGAATAACTTCTGGATCAAAACCGTTTGGATGAAACATTTTAAAATATCTCATAGTTTTAATATACCCATAATGCCTCTAATTAGAATGACTTATACATGCAATTTTTTTTATTGAAATAATTGATTAAATAAAATAGGTAAAAATAATGTATATTTAAATGTTTTAAATTAAAATAATTGATAATAATAATAATTTTAAAATAAACAAAGCATATGAAAATTTAATGACACTCAAATGTATTTTTTTATTAATAAATAACAAATATAATTAATATAAATGAAATTTTGAATAGTCAGATAAAATCATAAAAATAAAACAATTGTTGAATCTAAACTCATTCAAATTCCATCCATATCTAACACCCACCATTTTTTTTTTCTTTTTTTTTCTCTAAAAATTTCTCCATCTTTATTATTTACTAACAGTTGTTTCTTTCTTGATGAAAGATTTAGAGGTTATGAAAATCTTCGATTTCGGTTCGAAAAGGAGCTCCAGTGGTCCTTATGTTTTGGTTTGTTTGGAGGGAGCTTTCTGCCCTGTTTTTTTTTTTTTGCTATTTCGAGCTCTGTTTTATGGTGATTGTGGATTTTTTGTGTTCAAAGTAAAAAGTTTTCATCTTCATTCTCAATTTCTGATATTCTCTTATCATCACACGTCTCTCTAGCAAACCCATCACCTTCGAAACCCATTTCTTCTTTAATCATCAATTTCACGATTCAAATTGTAGATTTCATAAATCTACTCATGGGTTTGATTATTTTTGTGTTGTTTGAGTGTCTTTGCAAAGGATTCGTATGAATCTTTCAAAATAATAATAATAATTCTAGAACCTAGATCTGCAGAGCACATTAATGGTGAGAAAGACGAGATATTCGTATAATTTTTTGTTTTGTTTTTGTTTGATATAAGGGTAAAACAGTGAATATGAAAGTTTCATTAAACGAAAATGAGCTTTGCATGTTTTTGGTGAAAGCTCTTCCAACAGAAGCTAGAAATTCTGGTTTCTATTGGAATGGAAAGTTCTTCTAATATGACATCCAAACAGCCGTATAAGCTGCTTTTATGTCCCAAAAGCTAAAAGCACTCCTCCAAAAGCCCTGCCAAACAAACCCATTGTCTTCTCTAGAAATGGGTTCAAACTCAGTTAAATTAACTTTTTATTTTACTTTCTTTAATTCATTTAATATTTTGAACTCTAGCCCATTTCCGTATTAGTTTTCTTTAACATATAAATATCTCGGCCCTGGCCCAGTTATATTTTTAATGCCCTTTGTTATCGGGTTTATTAGTGTTTTTTTATAGTCCATTTATAAAGAATTTTCTACTATACAAGAAACAAATGTTTACTTGATATGCAATTCCTGTATATTATGGCTCCGGCCCAGTTATATCTTCATCGCCCTATGCCGTTGGGCTGGTTAATATTATTTATTTCTTTCCAAGTCATATATACTAATCTTCCAAGTCACTGGTCATTTGTGTGACAATTGGACGCTTCCCATGTGAGGCCCACAATAATTGCGGGACGTTTATGTATCTTAAACTGACTCGTAAAAAAAAAACCTATTATATGAATATTGGGTTTACACTTTTATTCTTTTACAGCGCCTTCACATTTAAATCTCTCAAACGACCATTTTCGTGCCTCGGCTATCTTCTTCAACAGGTATGACTATGTCTGAATCTCAGTTTCCTCTTAAAAGACTTTATTTACTGTTTATTCAACTACGTGTGAGATGTTTTGTTTTTGATTGTTTACATGTATATCTTGTAATTTGTTCATCCACTTGTTTGTTCTTTTCCATTAATCTGTGTTCGAGTTTTTCTTTTAGGGTTTGATAAATTTGTTTTGTTCGACTTATTTGAAGATTACATTTAATCGACATCAAATTTGAGAATAATTGTAATTTAGCATTCCAGTAGTACATCTGACAGTATGCATTGATTACATGATTGGTGGGTCATGAATGATAACATGATGGTTTTTGTGATTTTTTTGTTGATTTTTGTCTGAATCTTTTTTTCTTTTTTGAGATTCTTGAATGTTGGTTTTAATGGTTTTGGTTAATTGGTTTGGTTTTGTTTGTTTACTCTCTCTCTCTCTCTCTTTCCTAGATATCCATCTTTGATTTCTCTTGAAAGACTTTGCTTACTGTTTATTCATCTCCGTGATAGATGTTTTGTTTTTGGTTGTTTATTTACAAATCTTGTAATTTGTTCATCCTTATGTTTGATTTTTTCTTTTGGGTGTTTGATAAATCTGTCAAATGGTTTTTACTTAAATTGCAAGATTACATTTATAGACTTCAAATGATTTTTATTTTACTTTCTTTTATTCATTTAATATTTTGAACTCTGGCCCATTTCCATATTAGTTTTCTTTAACATATAAATATCTCGGTCCTGGCCCATTTATATTTTAATACCCTTAGTTATCGGGTTTATTAGTGTTTTTTTATAGTCCCTTTATAAAGGATTTTTCTACTATACAAGAAACAAATGTTTACTTGATATACAATTCCTGTGTAGTATGGCTCTGGCCTAGTTATATCTTCATCGCCCTATGACGTTGGGCTGGTTAATATTATTTATTTCTTTCCATGTCATATATACTAATCTTCCAAGTCACTGGTCATTTGTGTGACAATTGGACGCTTCCCATGTGAGGCCCACAATAATTGCGGGACGTTTATGTATCTTAAACTGACTCGTAAAAAAAAAACCTATTATATGAATATTGGGTTTACACTTTTATTCTTTTACAGCGCCTTCACATTTAAATCTCTCAAACGACCATTTTCGTGCCTCGGCTATCTTCTTCAACAGGTATGACTATGTCTGAATATCAGTTTCCTCTTAAAAGACTTTATTTACTGTTTATTCAACTCCGTGTGAGATGTTTTGTTTTTGATTGTTTACATGTATATCTTGTAATTTGTTCATTCACTTGTTTGTTCTTTTCCATTAATCTATGTTTGAGTTTTTCTTTTAGGGTTTGATAAATTTGTTTTGTTCACTTATTTGAAGATTACATTTAATCGACCTGAAATGTGAAAATAATTGTAATTTAGTATTCCAGTAGCACATCTTACGGTATGCATTGATTACATGATTGGTGGGTCATGAATGATAACATGATGGTTTTTGTAATTTTCTTTTTGATTTTTGTCTGAATCTTTTTTTTTTTTTTGAGATTCTTGAATGTTGGTTTTAATGGTTTTGGTTAATTGGTTTGGTTTTGTTTGTTTACTCTCTCTCTCTGTTTTCCAGATATCCATCTTTGATTTCTCTTGAAAGACTTTGCTTACTGTTTATTCATCTCCGTGACAGATGTTTTGTTTTTGGTTGTTTATTTGTGAATCTTGTAATTTGTTCATCCTTATGTTTGATTTTTTCTTTTGGGTGTTTGATAAATCTGTCAAATGGTTTTTACTTAAATTTCAAGATTACATTTATAGACTTCAAATGGTTTTTATTATACTTTCTTTTATTCATTTAATATTTTGAACTCTGGGCCATTTCTATATTAGTTTTCTTATATAAATATCTCGGTCCTTGCCCAGTTATATTTTTAATGCCCTTTGTTATCGGGTTTATTAGTGTTTTTTTATAGTTCCTTTATAAAGGATTTTTCTACTATACAAGAAACACATGTTTACTTGATATGCAATTCCTGTGTAGTATGGCTCTGGCCCAGTTATATCTTCATCGCCCTATGACGTTGGGCTGGTTAATATTATTTATTTATTTCCATGTCATATATACTAACCTTCCAAGTCACTGGTCATTTGTGTGACAATTGGACTCTTCCCATGTGAGACCCACAATAACTGCTGGACGATTATGACTCGTAAAAAAAAACCTATTATATGAATATTGAGTTTACACTTTTATTCTTTTATAGCGCTTTCATATTTGAATCTCTCAAACGACCATTTTCGTGCCTCGGTTATCTTCTTCAACAGGTATGACTATTTTTGAATCTCTGTTTCCTCTTAAAAGACTTTATTTACTGTTTGTTCAACTCTGTGTTAGATGTTTTGTTTTTGATTGTTTACATGTATATCTTGTAATTTGTTCATCCACTTGTTTGTTCTTTTCCATTAATCTGTGTTCGAGTTTTTCTTTTAGGGTTTGATAAACTTGTTCTGTTCCACTTATTTGAAGATTACATTTAATCGACTTGAAATTTGAAAATAATTGTAATTTAGCATTCTAGTAGCACATCTTACAGTATGCATTGATTACATGATTGGTGGGTCATGAATGATAACATGATGGTTTTTGTGATTTTCTTGTTGATTTTTGTCTGAATCTTTTTTTCTTTTTTGAGATTCTTGATTGTTGGTTTTAATGGTTTTGGTTAATTGGTTTGGTTTTGTTTGTTTACTCTTTTTCTCTCTCTCTCTCTCTCTCTTTTCTAGATATCCATATCTGATTTCTCTTGAAAGACTTTGCTTACTGTTTATTCATCTCCGTGATAGATGTTTTGTTTTCAGTTGTTTATTTGCGAATCTTGTAATTTGTTCATCCTTATGTTTGATTTTTTCATTTGGGTGTTTGATAAATCTGGCAAATGGTTTTTACTTAAATTGCAAGATTACATTTATAGACTTCAAATTAGAAAATAATCGCAATTTAGTGTTCTAGGTGCAATCTTACAATATACATTTAATGATCATATCATAATTTTATTTATTTATTATTATTTTTATTTGCATTTTGAAGAATATAACATCTCTCATTTATGACTGGTTCAGTTTGAAAGTTGGTCTAATTAATAATAAACTCTTGAGGAATTTTAGTGTTAATTAGTAGTATTCATTTTGACTTTTAGAGTCCCTGTTGTCAATTTATGTGGTTTTGAATAGGATTTTTAATAATAACCTTCATAGCATTGTGTAGTTTTAAAGATACATAAGTAATGTCATATACAGTTTAGTTTTATATTTTGTTTGAATTCTTTTGCCTTTAGGGATAGGAAGCAATATGATTTTTCTACAGCGAAGGATTTGGGCATGAATTTAGTGGGCTTGGACATGACAGTTAATAGAACCGTGATCTATTTTGTCAATGTGGTGGAGGATTATGTCTTACCTATTGAGTTTGTGGTTCCAGATGATAAACTTTTTGTCGATTTTGACCCCACGTCGGTGAATATTAGTGAAGTTTCAACTGCTCTCGATAGATTTGCCAAGGACAATAATGTTCTTGGGTTTGTGTTAGGCTATCCTAACATTGTTTCGGATTTGAAGTTTCCTTCCATGGTACTGTTTAACAATTTTTATTTGTTTTATTTGTTTATTAATATGTAACATTTGATTTAATTAGTTTGTTTTTTATTTTATCTACAGGGACATGTAATTCGTGAACATTTATGTCAGTTTGATGATTCGGGTATCCAGAAAAAGAGAGTTCAAAACATTGACCAATCACATGATAACCAATAGATGAGTTAGATGAAAACCTGATTGTTAACAACGGTAAATAGTCGCCTGTTCTGGATACCTAAATCATCAAGCTGACATAAACGTTCACGAATTACATGTCTCTACAGACAAAATAAAAAAAACAAACTAATTAAATCGAAAGTTACATATTAATAAACAAATAAAACAAATAAAAACTGTTAAACAGTACCATGGAAGGAAACTTCAAATCCAAAACAATGTTAGGAAGCCTAACACAAACCCAAGAACATTATTGTCCTTGGTCAATCTATTGAGAGCAGTTGAAACTTCACTAATATTCATTGACGTGGGGTCAAAATCGATAAAAAGCTTATCATCTGGAACCTCAAACTCAATAGGTAAGACATAATCCTCCACCACATTGACAAAATAGATCACGGTTCTATTAACTGTCATGTCCACGCCCACTAAATTCATGCCCATATCCTTCGCCGTAGAAAAACCATATTGCATCCCATCCCTAAAGGCAAAAGAATTCAAACAAAATATAAAACTTAACTGTAAATGACATTACTTATGTATCTTTAAAACTACACAATGCTATGAAGGTCATTATTAAAAATCCTATTCAAAACCACATAAATTGACAATAGGGACTCTAAAAGTCAAAATGAATACTACTAATTAATACTAAAATTCCTCAAGAGTTTATTATTCATTAGACCAACTTTCAAACTGAACCAGTCACAAGTGAGAGATGTTATATCCTTCAAAATGCAAAGAATAATAATAATAAATTAAAAAGAATTATGATATGATCATTCAATGTATATTGTAAGATTGCCCCTGGAATGCTAAAATGCAATTATTTTCTAATTTGAAGTCTATAAATGTAATCTTGCAATTTAACTAAAAACCATTTGAAAGATTTATCAAACACCCAAAAGAAAAAATCAAACATGAGGATGAACAAATTACAAGATTCAGAAATAAACAATCGAAAAGTATCGTACCTTTTATATCGTGACGATTGAACTAGCGTTGAATTGAATCCGCAAGGTCTTCCAATCCAATCACGAACGTGAATCACCTAGGAGTGTGGGCTCCCATTCTTTTAATTATATATCTGAGGATGGAAACAAACAAACAAAATATTTTTCTTTGTTAGTCACAATAATCCTTCAAGAGAAAACCCAAGAACGTCCGGTCACTTGTGAATTATCAATCTATTTGATTGAAACTCACGTGAACTCAATTCGTTGTTGTACACAAAACCTTTTAACGTAAAGGATGCTAGTGCACTATCGAAAATAAAAACGTTTTCTCTTTTCTCTATGCTTGGCCGAATTCTTCACACAATGAGTTGGATGAAATTTTTTTTTCTTTTTTTTTATAACTATAAAATCGAATAAAAAACAACTTCTCACACCAAAAATTAGGTCTTGGTCGAAATTCTATATAGGAATATATATAGGTGGTCGAAAATCCTCCTAGAAAGAGAATTTCTACTTCACCAAGACTTTTATCAAAATTTGGATTCAATCATCTTAAAAAGAAGATTTCTTTTACACACCAAGACTCATAATCCAACTCAAATAGTGTATTTATTCAATATCCAATTATTGAATATAAATTAAATTGTGACTAAATCAAAACTTCCTAGTTTGACCAATTGTCAATTACAGTCCAATAGAAATCAAATACTTCCTAATTTGACTAGATAAATAAATTCCTTTAATTTATCTACTTATCATATTACCAATAATAATATGACAATAGGATACTTACTCTTACTAGGAAAAAGATTTTGACTTTTAATTAAATAATTAATTAATTTCCATTTAAAAAAATAATAAAATAAAAAACACTATAATAAGCTATTATTTATAGCCTTAGCCTCCCAAGCCAATATATATGGGCTAATATTGTTTTTAATATTTTATTAAATCCATTGGATCTTAATAAAAAGTCCACATGTGAACTAGACTCCTTCTTACTAAAAGAAATAAGTCCACATGTCTTAATACAATTGTAGATGGACCCATAAATTGGTTCGGTAGTAAATATCAAGTGAGCCATGCAAGTTCGTGTGGATTGGGGATCTTGACGGGCTATCTAAATTTAAGCTTCGATAGAATTTACTCATATGACCACATTTTTGAATATTTTGACTTGTCCAGAAGCTATATTTCAACAGACACTATTGAAAGCTTAACGTTAATATTTAATATCCAATATCTCAAAACATCCATATGATGATAATCTACTCTCATTTAATAAATGGAGCCACAATGTCCATATCTATAAATGAAGTCCTCTATCGATTAACAAATGAATACCACCAAACTATCGAGGATAGACTATGCTATATAATCGTACTCACTAATAGCTCAAATGCAACCATAAGTCCATCATTTATCTCAGGATTGAGATAGACTCTCCGATTGTCTTCAAGTGAAAACTTTTATCCATTGACGGTTCTGGATAATGTATTTCATTGTGATCCTATTCAATGCACTAGATTCTTTTTCCCAAAGACACCACACTTTGATGATTTTAGACTCATCATAACACATTTCATCTCACTCAAATGCTACTAAAAGAATCTACAACTTTGAAAAGATAAAGACGCTCAACCTTTATCTTAAGTTGTGAATATTATTCAAGACTAACTAAAGAATTGTGTCTACCTCATACATATCTAGATGTACAAACAATTCTTCTTTTCTCATAGTCTTTTGAGCTTATGATTATTTACTTTTGATAATTAGAATAATTAAACTATAAATGCTATAAGATTTGTTAAACTAGAAATCACTTTATTAATATAAAAAGATTGTCAAATACATTATTACACTCTTGCTATCGAGCATAATCCCAACAAATGCCTATACACATAGGCACTCCACGGGAATTCATCGATGGCAGCGATGTCCTCCACCAGCCGAAATTGTCAAACTGGAATCTTGAATCTCTCGTCCAACCCCATCAATATCCAGTTGAGCATATAGATCAGACAAAGCTTCATAACATCGTACGCTTACTGAAACTCTCTAAGGGTGAGAACAACCCTCAACTCCTCAAACGATACCCTATCGACTTTAGGAAAGTGCCACTGATGTATGTCATTCTCCACTGCTGCAAATAAGCTCGTGTCTGATACGAATCCAAAATGTAATTCGGTGATGAGGTAAAATTCCACCTTCAAAAACCTCACCAAATGGTTCCTTAATACGAACTGCATCTCATCTGTTGGCTTGTTATGGTACAACTCCTGCAACAGTAGCCGATGGATAATAACACCCGAAAACTTCATCCGCTGATGCATCGACATGAAATGCCCAAAACATGACTCCATGAACCGACGCCGGTTCTCAACAGTAAAATCTTTAGGTTCAGTGTGTGGTCTATACGGTCGAGGCCGTCAAAATGGTCGCATCGAGTCAGTTTCCCCTCGTACCAATCTCCCTGTGGAGTTTAGATAGAATCCTTCAACTTAGTCCTCATCTGCAATGTCACAGAAACAATACACAAGTAAATTGTTTTCATCTATTAAAAGTCTCGATTCATTTTAAAAAATATGCTCGATTCAATAAAAAACATATTCTTTCATAAAAATTATCGATTTTTTTAAAAATAAGCTCGATCATATTTGAAAAATGCTCGAATTGGCTACAAAAAAGCTCGATCCTGTGACATATATGCTCGATACTTTGAAAAATATGTCCGATTTACCTACGAATATGCTCGATTCTTTGAAAAATATGCTCGATTATTTCTAAAATATATTCGATTTAACTAAAAATAATTAAAAAAAATATGCTTAATCCTTTGAAAAATAAGCTCGATTCTTACTAAAATATACTCGATTTAACTAAACTTATATTTTTAGAAAAAATTGCTCGATTCTTTCAAAATTATGCTCGATTCTTTCTAAAATATGTTTGATTCTTTCTAAAATATACTCGATTTAACTAAACATAATTTAAAAAAAAATATTCGATCCTTTGAAAAATAGGCTCGATTCTTTCAAAAATATGCTCGATTATATTAAAAATATGCTCGATTTAAGTAAGCATAATTTCCAAAAAATAAATGCTCGATCCTTTGAAAAATATGCTCGATTATGTAAAAAAAATTCCACGATTTGGCTACAAATCGAGCATATTTAACTAAACCTAATTTTCAATAAAAGAAATCCTCGATCCTTTAAAATATATTCACAATTCGTTAAAAAATATGCTCGATTCTTACAAAAATAAGTTCGATCATGTACAAAAAAAAATACTTGATTTGGATACAAATATACTCGATTTAACTAAACTTAAATTTCAAAAAACAATTCCTCAAAAATCTATCAAATAAGCTCGATTCTACTACAAAAAACTCGAGTCTTATTAAAAAAGTCTCGGCTACCCACATTTTCATCTTCCTCAACAAATTCAAACCCAAACCTAAACTACAACCATTCTCAGATCCCTAAATCAACCGTAATCTACAAATTCAATAAACAAAAACTAGATCTAACATGCTATGCTACTTCTGAACATCAAAATCAAAAACAAAATCAAAATGAACTTACCTCGATTGATTGCAAAACTTCTCGATGGATATTCCACTGCTCTCCGGTCACTCCGTCGTAAAAAAGGTCACCGTCGACAGTTCATGTCGTTTTTTCTCTCTCCACTTTTTCTCTCTCACATTGAAAGCGATAAAGTACTTTCGGGGTATTTCGGTCTCGACACCTTAATTGGTAACTTTTAAACATACATTATTAATGTGGTGATATTTCAATAAAAGCCCCTCAAAAAAGAGCCAATAATTTTTCGAGCCCTTTATTTAAATACACAGATTACAGAAGATGGTATGTATTAGAACTTGTTACATTCCATCAAAGTACTTGGTTAAGAAAAAAAAAGTTCTAAGTTTTAAGTTAAAAAGTGCTATTGGTATATAATATTTTATTATAGGTTCGAATGATATTTAAGAATACAACAGAGTTTATCGAGATTTCTAGTTATTGGATTGCTTTAAAGGTATAAATTATTAAAACTGAGTATATATATTTGTTGTAACATGAAAAATGACATAAAAAAATATTTCTCATTTCATATTAAAATGTGTTAATTTTCCTTATATATGTTTTGTAGGTATTCAAAAGTCATAATCATTTTCTCAAATGGAAAGATGTAGGGGCTGTTTGTTTTTTGGATCCGAAGTCTAAAGGTGTCTTAGATAGGTTTTAAGACATCAAATTTGTTTTTTTTAGACATCTGATATCTAGAAAACCATTAAAAAGGGTCTGACGTTAAAATTTAAAAAGCCAGGAAAACTGGTTGAAATCTGAAGAGGTTTTGGTCTGATTTTTTTTAAAAAATTTCTTCCCAAAATATCCTTTTACAAATAATATAATTACAATCAAATCACTCCCATATAAAACAAATATTCACCTGTAAAACCTAATTTGAAGCCCTAAAATACAATTTGTTATCTCTAAAGAACAAGATTTTCTTTTGGTAAGAAATTATTTCTTTTTTGTTTTACTTTTCTTTATTTTGTTTTTGTTTTTTTTTTCTTTTAATATTATCATTGTTAAGTAGATAATATTTATTTTTATTTTGATTTTTTTACTTTGATATCTGGGTAGTTAAACATAGATTTTTTTTAATATCTAGTTTGGGTTTGAGGTAAAAAGTCCGTGATTTATTATATTTCTTGATTTTAATAGAATAATATCTATTAAGAAATGTAGAGATTTGTTTGTTTTGTTTTGTATTTTTAAGTTAGGGTAGTTAAACATATATACTCTTTATAGAATTAAATGACTTAATTTTTTTAAGTATTCATTTGTATTAAATTTTAAAAATATATTTTATTGAAATATCTTAAAAAAAATAATTTACACTATTAATTTAAAGTTCATTATGTAATATATTTGACCATTAAAAGCGTTGGGGCAATAATATCAAATTACAGGTTTTCAGATGTTGTGTTTTGAAAAAACAAACAATTTAGCTTTTCAGTTCAGATTTCGGATAAAAAAAAACAAACATGTTATCTAGACTACAGATTTCAGACTTATTCAGATAAAAAAACAAACACCACCGTGGTCTTAAATAAAAAAGGAAATTTTCTTTTTGTATTTTACGGTGTTTTCAGATAAATATTTTGTATTTTTTTTTTGGTTTGTTATTTTCAAAATGCATATTCACATCTTAAATGTAATTAATATATACATCCATTTTATGATCAATCATAATAAAACAGTTATTTCATTATCTTTCATTTTTTATTATATCATTAAATAAGCTTTAATATTATTGATCAAAAAAGTTAGAAATCCTAGTCAATATTGAATTAGAAATCTAACTGTCGAAAGCTTTTATTATATCATTTAGCTGTCGAAAGTCACATGACGACTTTAAAGTTTAAATCTATCTTGACCAAAAAATCTAGAAACTTATTTCTTTCTCTTTAAATGCTTTAAAAAAAAATTAATCTCCAACCCTCCAACCGTCCATCACATTGTGATGGACGGTTGGAGATAAAAGATTTTATTTATTAAAAAACGAAGAGGCGCTTAGTTCAGCCGTTCAGTACTTGAGTATATATATATATGACCTGTTTGATTTTTCCACATAACAATTAAGGTACTGAGTTTTGCATTGTTGTGCTGTGAGGAGAAGTTCTTTTGGAATTACTGTGTATGACCTGTTTGATTTTTCCACATAACAATTAATGGTACTGAGTTTGACATTGTTGTGCTGTGAGGAGAAGTGCTTTTGGAATTGCTGTGGGGGAAATTGCTTTTGGAATTGTTGTGGGAAGGTGTTTGATAAATTGATTTTCAAAAGTGCTGTGAGAACTAAAAACAATTTCAATGTGTTTAGTAAACTGAAGTAAAAAATGTTGTGAGTGTGTAAAATTACTAAAATGATATAGACATCTAAATGATGCTAATGTGCTATACATTTTCCTTGTTTATTTGTGTTTAGTGTTAAGTGTTATATAATTATGATATCTTATTGAATTAATTAATCATATTTTTTATTCTACTTTATTGAATTAATTAACCCAATTTATTTATTTATTTTTTATTCTACTTTATTCTTTATTTTATTTTATTTTATTTTATTGAATTAATTAGTCTCATTTTTTTTATACAGCCATGGCAATTATTTAGCCCCATTTTTTGTTCTACTTTTTTGACTTAATTAGTCCAATTTTTTTTATACAGTCATGCCAACAATTTTTTGTACAACAATGTAAGCCTAATTTTTTTTTTGGGAAATTTCTTTAAAGGTAAGGGCAAAGTTGGAAAGTTGATATTTTTTCATTTAATATCACTGTAGAGCGTTTTCTAAAAGTAGAAGCCAAAATCCAAAAACATGTATTTGAAGCTTCTTAAAAACTCAATTGGGAGAAGCTAAAAATGACCAAAAGCACTCCCCCGCAATTTTACCAAACACTCTGTCTTTGGTATGGAATCACTTTTCGTTCTAAATTGGGCCTTAATCTACCAAGACAACAAGACAGTTGATTACATAATTATAATCGTGGATAAATCACTAGTTTAGTAGTTTATCTAATGCAATCTCTTGTTATCGCATGGAAGGTTATGAATTTAAATATAAAAAAGTTTGGTTTATAGTATAATGTAATATTTAAGTTTTTACATCCAATTTTATTAGGGTTTTTGAAATTTCCGTGATAGAGCGAGGTAAAATGGTAAAATCGTTATGCATTCTTTTAGAATCATTTTAAGAAGGGTAAAACGGGTAAACGATAACTTTAGAAATTAAAATTTTGATAAAACTAATTAAAATAATAATAAATAAATATTAAACTTATTAAATTAAAAATTAACAAAATATAAAACTAATTAAAAAAAAATATCAAATAAATATTAAACAATTTTTTTTCTACTCCCATAATGGAAAACTCCCCACACATACTTGTAATATGCGTATAGTGAGATTTGAACCCCTCACATGGAAGGGAGATGCACTACTAGCTCTGCTAAGAGGTGATGTGCAATTAAAGATAAAATTAAAATAATATAAAACTAATTAAAAAATATTAAAATAATAAATTTAAAAAATAATAAATAAATATTAAAATAATTAAATTTAAAATTTTAAAAAATATAAAACTAATTAAAATAATAATAAACAAATATCAAACTAAAATTGTCTTCAACTGCCATCTCATCTCAGTCTCTCTCTCTCTTCGAAACAAACTGAGATTCACCACCACCCATATTTTCACCATCTACACCACCACAAAACTCATATTTCAAAAGCAAAAGCAAAATCAATAAAAAACAAAACAAAATTTAAAGAAATTTGAGTCTTCCTCTTTCATCGCGCCGCTCTCACGCCCCCGCTTGACCCAAATCTCACGCCCTCACACCGCCACTCATTATATGACCGTTGCTTGCTATCTTGGCCGTTCGATGCTCGCTGTCTGCCGTCGTTTGACTCTCGCTTCCAGTGAGTTAACCCAATGAGTTGTAATGAAGACAAAATGAGTTGTAAGTCAACCCAGTGAGTTGTAACTTAGAAATTAGAATTCAAAAGAATTTGGAATGATAGTTAATATTAGTTGGTGTATTCTAGACAACCATCTATTGATATACATCTCTATTATTAATGGGATTTTGGTAAAGAAATGTGATTTTTGGTAAGTCAACCCATTGATCTAAATCATAAAGAAATGGGATTTTTGGTGGTCAGTAGTTCTGGGTTGATGTTGGTGTAGTTGGTGATGTTACTGATGGTGGTTAATCGTAGTAATTGGGAGATGGATGATGGTGTTTGAATGATGTTGAATGTGTTTGGTTATCTGTGTTTGTTTATGATAAATGTATTTGGTGATTTTTTTATCTTTTCGATTTTTCTTCTTAATAGTGATGTTGAATCTATTATTGCTGATGGGATCTGGTGTTTGGTGGTGATATCTTCAGTGTGTGTTAGGTGTGTTTAGCGGTGGTGGTGGGGAACATCATATGGTTAGGTGGGCAAAACTGTCCTTGCAAACCCCTTAGACATTTTAAGAGGTACAACTGTCATTTTATCTTCTGAACATGTTAAATACCTTGTCTTTAATGGAAAACGTAACAGAAAGACTAAATGGACCAATACTGAAACGACGACGGCCAAAATGGATAATATGGTAAATCATAAGGACGAAAATGATATTTACCCTAATAAGTAAGATGTGTAATATAATTATCTTTCTTGACAATTTTTAGTACAAGCCATGTAATAGATTGTAAATTATTCTATATGACAATTACATAATAAATTGTGCTGCTATTGTCATTCATATATATATATATATATATATATATATATATATATATATATAAATATATATATGTGTGTGTGTGTGTGTGTGTGTGTGATTTAGAAATCTATTTTAAAAGTATACCTATATCTATATTATAAAAATTAAATCATAACCATATGTAAGGACCTTCATTTTATGATTGACTTATTTCATGACTAACCATATTGAGACTATTTATAATGGGTAGCTTAGGTCTTCAATTGAGATTCTCCTCCATCAAGCTTCTTAGATCCTAAAAAGCTTCAAGAGCAAAATGTATATTGACTCAGTGAAAACGTAAAAAGAACTAGACCGAAGTATAAGTTCTATTGAAACTGGAATCCACCAGAAAGAAAATAAAAAAAACAAGTCTGAATTTTATTAAGAAATGAACTAATGAGCATTTTGGCTTACAAGACTATTTAAAGTAAAAACCCTAACCCGAATCCTTATTGGATAAGAAACGGGATTACATACCAAAAGCTGCCATAAATAGTGAAACTGTCGAAAATAGCGAAATCATAAAAGTTACGGAAATAAAATATACTAACGACCATAAACAAGCCGAAATTAACGGTAGGCGATTCTGGTCTGTCAAAGTCAACTTATGACAAAAATGGAAATTTCTCAAAAAGGAAAGAATTGAGATTTCGAGGCCTAAATGATGGAATTTGGCCGAAAAATAAAGTGCCACAACACCAAAGGTGTTGATTTCTGAAGATCTCGTCGATTCCCTTCAATTAAGGTCATTTAATCTTGGATTTATGATGGTCCCACCAAGCCATGTAGGACACATCCACTTGTTCTACATCATATATCACTTGACTTGACTCTTGAAAAGATTTAGTTGCACACACTCACTACTCATGCATGCTTCAGTCATATTGCAGTTGTGTTATAATTGCTTATATTTGTGCATCCATTCTACACTTCTCACACGTGCACCTTGTTGTTAGATCTAAGTGTGGTTTTGTATGATGTAATTCGTTTCCGTTTGATTATCCAAAAATGTCCGTGCATGCACAATGGTGTGTTTGTCCTAGCACGATGAGTGCCATTTTAAAATAGTTACAGTGTGTGAGTCCTTACCCGCGTATTCAGCCGCGTATTCACCCGCGCACATTTGTCCGGAGATCTCTTTCTTTTAGTGTGCAGGTCCCTGCCAGCGTAGTCAGCTGAGAAAATATCTACAGAGGTTCCCTTCTCTCAGTGTGCGGGTCTTTACCCTCAATGTCACCCGTGAAAATCTCTCTAGAGACTTCATGCTACCAGTGCGCAGGTACCTACCGGTGTAGTGACCCGCACACTGTGTCATTTTTTGCTTTTTTAAATTGTAAGCTTTCAAAACGACGTAGTTTCATTTGGACCTTATTTATACTTCATATTCTTCCCCATTTAAACATAGTGTTCATATTTCTAGATCCTAGTGAGAGAAAGTGCCAAGATTGCTTCTTTAACTCTCTAAACCCAAAAACATGCATCCATGACATCTTTCATGCATCAATCATTCATAGGTCTTCTTAGTTTCATGACTAGGTAAGTTACAACTACATTAAGTCTCATTATCGCTGTTCTTACTATAGATTAGATATTTATTGTTTGATTAAATACCTTGACTCTCTTTAGTGCAAATAATTATGAGTCTTGATAACATGATTGGATTTGTTTGGTGATAGCTTACATTTAGGACATTATTGCCCTTTTAGCTAAGTCTTTTTGCCTTGTATCTAGACATTGATATTTAGGTCTTATTGATTGCATTTCTTGATTACATATTTATTGCCCTTGTTATATTTTTGTGACATGTGTTGATTGTGCTTTGCTTGATGACTAGGTGTTAGACTTGTATATCTCCATCTAGTTAGGCTTTTATGAATCTTCATATAGACATTGATATCTAGAATTGTTTAATTGCCATCATTAATATCTAGATAAGCATTTATTGTTGCTTAGCATTATTTGCATTTTAGAATATATCATATATTCACTTAGGTTATTTAAACTCTTCATTGAGTCAACTCTTGTGACTAAATGGTTAGTGCATAAGCAATTGGTCTAGAATCACTATAAAAAGCCCTCGTGGTAGTGGCAGTGTGTTAGTGATCGAGAATGGTGTGACTAGAGGTCAATACAGGTTATAAACATCTTTACATATAGTGGATTTGAAGGCCGCGTGTGGCTAGATGGATAGCCCGTGAGGTTTGTCCAGTTGGAGGGTTTCTTGAATTGACGTGTTTTTATTATTTTCCGCACCTTTAAATTGTCAATTGATTGCTTGTTACATTTGGGTGTTTTAATAATATTGATTAATCGAAAAATTTAAGAATCCTATTTGTTGTTAAACACTTTGATTTAAAATACTATCACTCTCTAAACCTAAAAATTTCTTTGAACGTAAAGTGAGAGGAAAGAAGGAAAAAAAAATCTCCATACTTTCAAGGTGTGTTTTTTTTTCTGTTTTGTTTTATGTGTTTTAGTTATTACTTACACGCTTAGAGGAAACATTTGTTTTTTTTATTGTGTTGTAATCATGAAAACCTATTATAGTGATTTCAGAGTTCTTATCTTCCGATACCAATGTATTTAGGATTGACAAGTGATTTTTACAAAATTTATAGTTAATTTATAACAGGACCCACCCCGACTCCTCTCTTGAGTACGAGGGAGGCCCTATGGGCTGTACTTTTACTAGTATGATAAAAGAATTTCGACTAAAATTCCATAGAAAATACTTGCTTTTAAACACAAAAAGAATATAAGGAAAATATTGAAAATATTGAAAATATTGGAGAGTGAAAAATGTACATAACTGTAAGTTCTTTATTGTCATTTTCGTTAATTACAAAAAGTTGTAAAAAAAATGACCGATCGGACCAAAAACCGACCACTTTTAAAAACTAACCCGTCAAAATCCCAACCAGAAAACCGACCAGGCCGAGTAAGAAAACCGACCACGGCCGAGCAAGAAACCGACCACGGCCGAGCAAGAAACCTGAGTAAGCCAAGTAGACCGAGTAGGCTGAATAGGCCGAGTAGGCCGAGTAGGCCGAATAGACCGAATAGACCGAATAGGCTGAGTAGAAATCTGAACATGGCTGAGTAGAAAAACCTGAACACGTTCCGACCAGGCCGACCATGCCGACCATTCTAACCATGCCGACCATGCTACCATGCCGACCACACATCTCTAAATGTGTACATGAAAATTAAAATGAATGATTTTTATGCTTCATGATGTCATCGAGTGGCCTACCTCAAAACTGAAGAGTCCGCACAATCGAGCAGCTACCTGGAAAAATATTTTTAAAGTAAAAGAATGAGCGCTAATGACCAGTGAGTGAATGGAAACTTTTAAAAACATTTCTGAACAACTTTTCAATATGCATCCAGTAATATATACTATATCATTTCATCATGTCAAAAGATTTCCATTGTAAAAGATAATATATATACTTTCGTACTTAATAAACTGAATGCATATCTTTTCTGAACAAGAATAAGATAATTTATAAAATCTTAATCTGCACCGAAGTAGTACCCAGGGATATCTTCAAAACGTAAGCCAAATTTCTTCGTGCAAACGCAGAGTCGGGAATAACTTATGGTTATACACGTGCAGAGCGACTCAATACTCTTTTACATCTGGTCATACACGTGCAAAGCGACTAATCTGACATACACATGTGTAGAAGGGCTCCAAAAGCCAACAATAATCATAACTGGGGAAGGGTACATACCTGGTGCTTTTGTAAAAATTATAATATCTTCTCAATATTTATTAAAATAATATAACTGATGTTCTGAGTGCTAATATAAGCATAAAACATACTTTTAGTTCTCTGTATAATCACCATAAATCATCAAAAGAAATAAAACGCTTAAATGATTTACAACAATTAATCTTAAGCATAAAACTGGAAACTTTTGAGTTAAAAACAAAACTGAAAATTATTTACTCACAACTTAGACGTCAAGCTTAATTCAGACCAAGTTTGCTAGGTTCCCCTACTTCGTCTTCTTTCCTTAACAATCACACAAAATCCAATTAGAAGCTGGAAATCAAAGAAGAATCAACCGAAAATCTACAATATCACAAGAGAGCTCCACTGACTTCTCTTTCTTTTTCTTCCTTCTCTTTCCTTTCTTCCACTCGATTCTACTGGTTTCTAGCTCTCATAATGTTTATCCTCCAATATATACGTATGGAAACACACAACTAAAGTTGTGAGTAACTAAGCTCACAGCTGTTTGTCAACTATACAGACTACAATTGCTTACTCACCAAATCACTTTTCTGTTTCATGCTTATCCTAATTTTTTTTTTAAATTGGGCCTTTATTGAGCCTAAATGGTTTGGGTGTTACAATTTAACAATGATATTTTTGTAATTTTTGTTTTGATATTTTGAACTAGACTACCTAAGGGTTCCAAATAAATTTGTTTCGTTTCAAAATATTAAGTAATGTACTTTCTATGAATTTTTGAGTTTGAAACAGTATTGCTGAAAATATCAGTTTTTGTAACTTGGACTGACTTCGAAAATACATTTTGCTGTTTAAAACTTATTTAGAAATTCTGGAATTTAGTATAAATGTTTAAAAACATGTTAAAAGGGTTTTAAAATTTATTTCAATATTTTAAGGGTTTTATTTAAATTAGTTATGAATTTTCAAAACGGGTACTACAATCTGTCTAGTATTAGACATATTCTTGTAACCAACATTATAAATACTTTAGAAATATGTATTCAAATGATTTTGATTTGAAACTTTTATTTTCAAATAATATATGTGTTATTTATTTTTTGGTAAAGATTTTATGTCAATTTAAGATTTTATAATTTTTAAAAATTCAAATGGCGAGTAGTGTTCGGGACTGTCTATCATTAGATAGCCCTGAATACTACGTAACTTAGAATATTTTAAGGTACTTACGGATTTTATTAAATTCTGATTTTTTATATATCACTAGATATGTTTTTTTTAAATTTTTTTACAAAATTTTAGAATTTTTCAGTGTGTTCATAGTAAATTAAAAATCATACATTGAACACTATATGGTTTTCAAATCAACATTGGTTAGTTCTAGTACTAGGATTTCGGTTTGTGAAGTGATAAATAGGTTCTTTTTCTGGTCCTAGATATGAATTAGACTCTTATATTTGTATGATTATATGATTTTAGGTTAAGGATTGGATTATTAGCTTCGTGGGTTATTGCTCTAATTTGATTTGCTAAGAGGTAAGTATACTAGACCCATTTTCACAACGGAATCACAATGTTATATGTATATGAATGCTTTTGAAATGTATATGAATGTTTTGAAATGTGTTTGTGAATGATTTGAAATGTGTTCAAAATGCTCTGAAATGTAATAAGTATGCAATTTTAAATGTGAATATATGGTACCATAAAATGTGTTTTCTTTAGGCTACTTTGTTTATTATCACCAGTAGGCACCTATGTAAATTTGTGTAGAGCCCTATGTGATATGTGATTTGTTATATGTGTGGTATATGGGAAGTGTCTCTAGAGTACTCTAGAGACTAAAGAGTCACATTCGTGTGTCGACGTATTAGTGCATGTGGGAGGACTCATCGATGATCACGACGAGGGTCTGGCTCTTACCTTCGGGCATGAGTGTTTTGTTTTTTTTTTTTTAAAGAAAGAAATCCTCACTTGAACTTTCCCTGTATACATTAGTTGTCGATGGGTGACTTTGGCTCCTCTCTGTGATATGAGAAAAGTCCTGCTATGCAATAATGGATAAAAGGAACCTAGCAAAATTCGATAAGTATATGATTTGAATGGTTTACGATCTGAGTTTGAAATTTATGACACTTCTTATTTTTTTGTTATTTTCGTATAAGTATAAAACATGTTTAGTATACTTACTGAGTTTACAAACTCATTTAGTATTGTGATTCCAAATTCCTAAGGTTGTATTTTGCACGTAGCATGGATTGACATCTCGGAGGAGTTCAATTCTTGGTTCCCTAGGAGATAGGAGTTTATTTAGTTTCATAATAAGTAAGATCATGTCTTAGCTTTTGGGTTGGGGCGTGACACTGGCAATCATGTGTTCAATTTGGGGGAAGGACGATTCTGGATTGACAAGTCTTACCTCTTTTTAGATTGCGAAACAAAAAGGTTTAATTTAAGGCCTTAATTAACTTCTGCTGGTTTAAGCTAACTAGAAGAGTTAATTTACTCCTTTAATTGACATCCTATGCAACAAATGACCGTACCTTCTGTTTCTATTGGTTTGCTGAAATAATAATAAAACCGGCCAGGGATTTTTGGTAAAAATAAAGCTAATATCTTCAGTTGCCATCTCCTCATTTGCATCGTTCCTATTATGAGAAGTTTAAGATAATATTGAAATAGAAAATTCAGCATGCTAAAGACCTCAAGAAAATCTAAGGGCATGAGACTATATGTATATAAAGAAAAAGTTGGGCAAAATCAAAGGGATTACTAAGAGTACCTTAAATTCAAAACCTACCTTGTCAAGTCTTTTGCTACAGGCTTCAAAAAAGGATTCTCCGTTGGGTCTTTACAATCGAAAACTACCTTAATAATAACCATGCAGCCAATTATTTTGGAGAAACTGATTTTAAAATCTAGGAAATAGAAAGTGAACATAAGAATGTGCCATTCGCATCAACTAGAAATTACATATGGCATGATTGAGATCACAAAAATAAATTTTTAAAGATTTTAATGAGAGAAGAATATTTCTCTTGTTATTTCTTTTCAATGAAAAACAGTTAATATATACAAGAAGGGACAACACCTAATCTGCCACTAAATCAGGGATATGATTACTTACCTAACAAAAAGTAATCACCCCACTAAATAAGGAAACATTAAAGGCAAGATTTGAGAATCAAATCTCTTTATTATAAAAACACAATCCCTATAATTTAAGACTAATTAAAACATAATCTCACATTTTTAAAGTATACACATCCAGAGAACATATATATACTTATTCAAGTATACATGTATGCATGTGGACACTTTTCTCAAGACAATTGACATGTCAAATCGATAAAATCAGGTTGATCCAGTTGTATAACTCTCACACATACGTCATGAGGTCGTGGGTTCAAGCCCCCCCTCCCACAAAACCAGGAATTAATGTAATTTTTTTGAAATAAAATGCCATGTCAAATCTATTTTGAACAAAATATCTACATGTGTCTAACACCAGCGGGATACTTACAGATGTATTTTCCAGTAATCACATATAATATGTAGTGTGGAACTGCTATGAGTAGCACTTGAAGTGGTAATAACACTTATAACACGTGAAGATTCATCCAAGATATATTATCTAAAAATGAAAAAAAAATCACAAACTATGCTGCTCTTAGTGCTCTACAAGGACATATATTATAAGCACATGATCGAAACTAATAATTTATAAGGTTAACAATAATAAGAAACAAGAAAATAAAACCTTTGAGGGCTTACTTTAACAACATCATCTTCCCCAACAACACCAAATGGTACAATTTTGGTTCCAAACCTAGCCGCCATCCTGACAAATTTTGACTGATCTGGCCAGGATAACATGTATTTTTCATCCTAGAATGAATGAGGGGTTCAAGATCACATAAATATTTTCAAATCTCAATATTATGTCAATCCTATTTTCATAGACACACACACTCAAACCTGTTGTTCACATTCAGAAACAAATTGTGTGCTTGTTTCTGCATATACTATGATATAAATCTCGGTTTAGATTAAGAAGAACATTATGAAAATGGTTAGCATGACACCGTAAAGGGAAAAAAATCCTTCAGAATGTTCGAATTGATAAAGTATGAGAGAGAGAAAAGGTCAAATTATTGCACAAAAAGATCATTTTCATCGTATGGAGAACTCTTTTGAAGATTTACCATTATGATTGGAAACAAATGAAGGTGATCTTTTGAGTATTCTCTTTTCATTATAGACTGAAGTAGTTTAAAAAATTTGAAAATTGCTTTACTTTCAATCACTTCTATTTTGACCAAATGGCCTAGGTTCCAATTAGTCAAGTGTTTTTCAAGGTTAATGTAACTATTATTATTGTTACCTTCCGATGAAGAGCCTCGCGCAAACCTCTTGGATAATGTAGGATGTGAGACTTTGCTGATAAAAGTTTGTACAAGTTACTTGCTGAGGTAGGAACTGCACCCATGATTATGAATATGTCAAATAATGATGCATCGGCTAGTTCTTTACTTCTCAATCTTTCAAACAATCCTAGAAGCGCCATTCCTCGCACAATCATTTTTCTTTGGACATAAAACTTGATGAGGACGTGGCTAGCACAAGATCATGGAATGCGGATCCAATTCAAGTTCCCATTGGTCCAGTTACAAGAGCAAGAGCCAAGAAGTTCCAAAATGCGTTAAGTGGGCTGATATAAGGGATTTGAGCTCAAGCAAGCATGTGGAGGCCCCTTGAAGGTGATGAACGAAATCTCCAACTCATAACAAACATGATTCAAGTCCAAGAAAGTCCATAGGCATTAGAGTTGATTTAGGACTGAATAAATTGTAATTTTTATTTCTTGTTGCACAATGTTAGGTTGAGATATTAAGGAATTAAAGTCAAGATTGACTTCCTTATTTGAGACCGAACTTAGCTTAGTTGAGAATGTTTTTAATTTGTCAACTTTCCTTTTTCGTTGCCTTGGATACAATTTCAGGAATCATTGTAATAAATCTTCGGATTTCTAGGGATTTCTAGGGCTGGTCTTCTGTGGCCTTAGTACTATAAATTGTACATTTTCTTTCAGTAAGAGGCAGTTGATTATTGCCTAAAAAAAATAGAGAGCAATTTCTCTTTTGTTCTTTGAGAACTAATTGGAACTTATCAGAATTTCTCTGTGGCATTCCTTCCCGACTTATCAATCGAGTATCTCATCCTTGATTGTGACGTCTTCCTTTATACCAAGGTTCGCATCTCGTTATAGGTGTTGGGTCACGGTTTCCATCCAAACCAAATCATAGAATGGTCTTAGTCACAAATCAACGAGGATCGTATCATTTGGATTCAGAGCTTGGTTTCTAAACTCAGGTTTCTAAACTCAGGTTTAAACTATCCCTGTTCTTTGTCTTTTCTGTATTTGTTTGATTAAAAAAAAATTGAAATATCATTTGGATCGTTTCATTAGGACTGAATAAATTGTAATTTTTATTTCTTGTTGCACAATGTTAGGCTGAGATATTAAGGAATTAAAATCAAGATTGACTTCCTTGATTTGAGACCGGACTTAGCTTACTTGAGAATGTTTTTAATTTGTCAACTTTCCTTTTTCATTGCCTTGGGCACAATTTCAGGAATCATTGTAATTAATCTTCGGATTTCTAGGGATTTCTAGGGCAGGTCTTCTGTGGCCTTAGTACTATAAATTGTACCTTTTCTTTCAATAAGAGGCAGTTGATTATTTCATAAAAACAATAGAGAGCAATTTCTCTTTTGTTCTTTGATAACTAATTGGAACTTATCAGAATTTCTCTGTGGAGTTCCTTCCTGACTTATCAATCAAGCATCCCATCCTTGATTGTGGCGTCTTCCTTTATACCAAGGTTCACATCTCATTATAGGTGTTAGGTCATGGTTTCCATCCAAACCAGATCATAGAACGGTCTTAGTCACAAATAAAAAAGAATCGTATCATTTGGTATCAGAGTCTGGTTTCTAAACTCAGGTTTAAACTATCCCTGTTCTTCGTCTTTTCTGTATTCGTTTGATTAAAAAAAAACATACTTGAGTCCATTTGATCAAGGTTGGTAAAAAAAAAAAGAAAAGAGTACATTTTTTTTAGTTTGTGTAGTTGACATATATCAACTATTACTATTCCTTTTCCTTGATTCCATAAATTGATATTCAAAAAAAAAAAAAACCTCGTAGTGGAAACTCATCTTTGTTTGGTTCATTGTGAATTGTTTCGTGTGAACCTAGAAAAAAAATCTTGGTGCGATGAACATGGCTAAGAAATCCTGATTATTTGTTTGAATTAGTTTGATATGAACTTTTGAGAAATAACGAGTGGAAAAAGGCAAGAGTGACGAGTAAATATTGAGGGTAAAAGCCGAATTTTATTGTGTGAAAACACGAGTGTTGAGTGAATTGATTATTCGAGTGAAACACGTGAGGGAGTGTTGTGAGGTTTTTTTTTTCTAATCTTTATTTTGTAGGAAAATATGTCCATAAACAAAAATAAAGGCACTACTGGATATTCTTCCATTCTGGTGGATCTAAAGATTTGGAAATAGACATTAGTAGGGGAGATGAGACGGTTGATGAGGGAAGAATTGGAACCTTTACATGAGTGTTTAGATCAAGTGGAGAATGCACGCGCGGAGCAGCCACAACCAGTTCCACAAGCAAGTGGGAGACAGAGAGTTTCAGTTAGAAGAGAAGTTAATGATTACTATTGGGATGAATATGCTGAGGAGGAGAAGTCCGTGGGTAGTCATAGGAGGAATGGATGGGTTAGGAGAGATCGATAACCTTAGTGGTATAAAGATGAAGGTCCCATCGTTTCAAGTGAAATTCGATCCTGAAGCCTACATTGAATGGGAAAAGGAGATGGAACCCATGTTTGATTGTCGCCACTACCCCGAAGCACAAAAGGTAAAAATAGCTGTAATTGAATTTACTGACTATGATGTGATTTGATGGGATCAGTTAGTTATTAGTAGGAAGAGAAATGGAGAACGTCCGATTGTGACATGGGAAGACATGAAGGATGTGATGAGGAAGCGCTTTGTGCTTAGCCATTACTACTGAGGCTTACATAAGAAACTGTAAAGTCTCACGCAAGGCAATCGAAGTGTGGAAGACTATTACAAAGAGATGGAGATTGCCATGATTAAGGCAGATGTGGAAGAGGACCGAGAAGCAACCATGGCTCATTTTCTTAATGGCCTAAACCAGGAGATTGCTAATGTGGTGGAGTTGCAACATTATGTGGAGATAGAAGAGATGTTGCAAAAGGCTGCCAAAATCGAGCAACAACTCAAGATGAGGGGCAGTGTATGACCTTTATCAAGCTTGCAATCCAATTCTTGGAGATCGAGCTATCCAAAGAAGGATGACAAGGCCCAAACGTCCACCATTCCCAAGCCAAAGTCCGAGCCTTCCAAACAAGGAAATAATGGTAAAATTGAAATCCCTAATTTTCAGAATCGTGATATTAAATGCTTTAAATGTCAAGGCAGGGGTCACATAGCAAGTCAATGCCCGAATAGACAGGTTATGGTGATATGGGATAATGGAGAAATTGAGACCGATGATGAAGAAGATGAATTGAAATCCATATATCCATTAGAGGATGCCTCTGAGGAGGAATATTTAGCCCCTGATGCATTGACGTTAGTGGCAAGAAGAGCGTTGAGCTTGCAAACGAAGAACGAAGCTAAAGTTCAACGAGAGAACATCTTTCACACTAAATGCTATGTCAAAGACAAGGTATGTAGTGTAATTATTGATGGTGGTAGTTGTACTAATGTTGCAAGCACGACAATGGTTGACAAATTAAGGCTGCCAACAACACTGCATCCTAAACCGTATAAATTGTAATGGTTGAATGATAGTGGTGAGGTGAGGGTGACTAAATAGGTGTTAGTGGCGTTTCAAATTGGTAAATATGAAAATGAAGTTGTGTGTGATGTGGTACCGATGCAAGCTGGGCACTTGTTGTTAGGACGACTATGGCAATTCGATAGGCGGGTGAAGCATGATGGGTTTACAAACAAATATTCTTTTGTACTTAATCAACGACCCATAACCCTTGCACCTTTATCACCAAGACAAGTTTATGAAGATCAAGTGAGGTTGCAAAAAGAGAGTGAACAATAGAAAATGTGTGAAAAAGAGAGAGGCCGAAGAAAAAAAGAGGGAAAAGAAAACTATAGATTCGACCATTGAGGTAAAATCAGAGAGAAAACAAAAGAATTTCTATGCAAAAGCCAAAGAAATTAAGAGAGCTATGTTTTCAAATAAGCCAATGATTATACTATTGTACAAAGAGGTTCTTTTAAACACTAACGAACTTGACCCCGTTTTGCCTAGCTCTGTTGTGATTCTTTTACAAGAATTTGAAGATGTTTTTCCCTACGAGATACCACATGGTTTGCCTCCGATTCGGGGAATAGAGCATCATTGTACCCGGCGCTTCCATTCCAAACCGACCAGTTTATATGAGCAATCTTGAGGAGACGAAGGAGCTTCAAAGGCAGGTTAGTGAATTATTAGAAAATAGGTATGTTAGGGAAAGCATAAGTCCATGTGCGGTTCCAGTTTTGTTGGTTCTTAAGAAGGATAGAACTTGGAGAATGTGTATTGATTACCGAGCGATCAACAATATAACGGTAAAGTATCGTCATCCTATCCCTCGCTTAGATGATAGACTAGATGAATTGCATGGTTCTTGTGTATTTTCTCAAATTGACTTGAAAAGTGGGTATCATTAAATTCGAATGAAAGAAGGCGATGAATGGAAAACTGCATTTAAAACAAAATATAGATTGTATGTGTGGTTAGTGTTGATGGTGATTTTTGGATCGTTGAAAAGTCAACCGCCAAACATTAATACGTAGGCAGATCAAAGCTTTGACCAGTCAAGGGTTGAATAATCAAAGCCTCATTCTGTGTGGATGCGATACGATTTGTTTGTATTTGAGAATAATAATGTAGAAGAGTGGGAAATAAAGAATAAATCAAACACAACACATGTTTTATGTGGTAAAACCCCAAGACGGGGAAACATCCACGGTACCGGTGACGGCGAGAAGAGATCTACTATGAATAGAATAATTACAACACTTAATACTCTCTTTTTTCTCATATGATTGCTCATCCTTTTTATTTAAGCCTCAATTGTTGATGATGACCTCTTGTTCTGTTATAATGAATACATGGCTGTATTTATATGGTTCGATCTAGGTTTTCCCTATTTATTGTCGTACGAGTGGTGGATTCATTAATTAGAATCTTTATAGGATTCTAGTAATATAGTCCGTTTAGAACTTATTTCCCGTTTGACGTTTATCCTTCTGGAAGCTATGAGTGTCTTCTTAGTTAGAATTCTCTGATATTGGAGAGGAAATGGGGATATTTCCTTATTGGAGCATGATTCCAAGATTCAGTAGCTGAGTGAATCTGTGCTTGATACGGCGTGTCCCCGATAAGGTTATATTTCTTTTTTTGGCCGAGTAGACCTCACTGAGTAGAGATTCTTGGCGAGCAGGATCTTCGTTTATTAAGGCTTGGCGCATAAGCTTATAACTTCCATATTAATTTTCTCGATGACATGTCATTGGCCAATATCCCTCTCGTTGACTGGTTGACTTTTGATGACGTGTCATGCTGACTAAAAATACATATAACAATACCCTCTCAAATTCGCGAGATGAGTTCTTGACTACTCAACGAAGGGGATTTGAACAGCTTTGATTTTTTGATTCTTCCGAACTTATCGCTTTAACCCGATCAAGTTTCTTATTAAACTGATCGCCTCTTCTTTTTCAAACGAATCATCTTATTAAACTGACCAGTCTCGAACTCCTTGACTTTTTGCTCCCTTGTAGTTGGACCAGTCGGTGTCCTGGCTCTCTACTCAGGATATTTCCCGACCATCTTTTTTTTTAACTAGTCGATGTCCTGCCTTGATAATCTTTAAGACAAGTTATATTGCTGAGATATATTTTGGACCTGTCAATGTCTTCGGGATATAGATCTAGTCAGTGAGATGCCTTTGAATAGTTTACTGTGGGATGAACTTGTACTTAGTCTGGTTGAACCGTGTCTAATTGCCAAATGATCAATCCTTTTAAGTGATCAGCTTATGACCTTTTGTTTTTTTGGCATCATCATGCTATCATCTTTCTCGCATTTTTCTTTTGACTGCAGTATTCCATAATGCTTTTATTGCTCTGAGTAACGTCTTTTCTCACAAGCTTTTCTCACAAGCTGAGAAATATGGTAGATGTTGTTACCCCCAGGAAGGTAGATCGGAGCCCTGTGGAGATCATGCCTCTTAATATCCACCCCCTAGGCCACTTCCATATATACATGTTTATGGCGAGTTGGGTGCTCTTGTTCTTCAGAGGTTCATGTTGCTTGGAATCTACCCCCTAGCACCTTCATCATTTACGAGTTGATGTCAATGTGCAGGATAAGAAGCATGCTTCTGGCACAAGTTCGCTTTTCTCTTTATTGGTCTGAGTAGACTTTCTACTCTGTTTGTTGTCCCGAGTAATTTTTTTTTAGTCGGGACATTCCGAGTGCTTGCCCTTGATCTCCCTAATCTTTTTCTCGTAGGTTAGATTCTTCATTTTGGCCGTTCTTTCTTTTGTACTGCATGCGAATTGTTCCAAAGGCTCGCCCGACTAACAGAATGATTTAGGCGCTAGCTCAAGTCAACCAGAGTGTTTGTTTTGCACCTCGAGGACATGACCATATTTAAGTTTATACCCACCTTTGGGGTTTTTATTTGATTTTTAGCTAACCAAGCCAATATCAAAGTGTTCGGTCAAAGTGACTCTGATCTAGCATTTGAAAGTTTCCTTACTGCTTCTACATGCACTTGCCCATTGAAGCTTTGTACCTTTGATCAAGTATATTATTAAACTGATCAATTTGGCTTCAAGAATGATGGCCTTGAGAATGATCAAGTATCTCATTAAACTGATCATCTTTAAACTGATCCAAGTGCTATTAAACTGGTCAGCTTTGCTTCAAGAATGATCAAGTATCTTATTAAACTGATCATCTTTAGACTGATCCAAGTGTTATTAAACTGGTCATCTTTGCTTCAAGAATGATCAAGTATCTTATTAAACTGATCATTTTTAGATTTTGCTTCAAGAATGATCAAGTATCTTATTAAAATGATCATCTTTAGACTGATCCAGTATCTTATTAAACTGATCAGTTTTGCATTTAAGAATGATCAAGTATCTTATTAAACTGACCATATTTAGATTTTGCTTCAAAAATGATCAAGCATCTTATTAAACTGATCATCTTTAGATTGATCCAGTATCTTATTAAACTGATCAGTTTTGCTTTTAAGAATGATCAAGTATCTTATTAAACTGATCATCTTTAGACTGATCCAGTATCTTATTAAACTGATCAGTTTTGGTTTTAAGAATGATCAAGTATCTTATTAAACTGATCATCTTTAGATTTTGCTTCAAGAATGATTAAGTATCTTATTAAACTGGTCATCTTTAGACTGATCCAGTATCTTATTAAACTGATCAGTTTTTACCCAAGTGTTAGATCGAGGCTCACCACGATCATACACCAAGGTCCCTACACAATTCACCAAGGACATCTTCCGATTTTGTCTGTTACAGGGGTTTGCCGAATCGTTGGGGTAGTGTATACCAACCAACACAGCTGCGCATCTCGCCAGGGTTTTTCCCCAACGGTGCCCCAAGCAGTTTTCCAGGTAACCTGGTGCCTCGGGTTTTCCTTTTTTAGCCACAGGTATTTGCACCTAATCGACTCGGCGGGGACGCTACTTTAGCTTCTCAGCCCCTTTCGGACACTTTCCATCAACCCTTTGCGGTTTCACAGTGCCTGAGTTCTTATTGACATGTTAGAATTATCATGTCGTTATCATATGTTCTTATTATCATATGCTAACCTTTTTGGAGGCCTTTGTTGGTGAAGATTTTGGCCCCCTTTGGCTTTTTTTTCTATGTCGCTATGGACAATCATCTTCGAGTTTATTGCACTTGCAAAAATTTATTCTCTTTTTGTCTTCCTCCATTTTTTTATATTGCTGGTCTCTCATATATCATTTTTTTTTACTATAGACGCTAAACGCTTGTTGAGGAGCTTCTGTCTATGCACCGAGATAAAACTCTTTTAGTGCGTATTAATACTAAGCTCGATTTCTGTACTAAAATTTTCATCATCTGTTTAAAAATGTGAGTAACATTTGCACAACTATATGCTTTAATAATGCCGAACAAAAATAGTTGGATCAATGCATGTTATTAGTGATGACCGTTGTTCGGGATACTGTACTCATGAATCCTTCATGCATGGTGCTTTGTATAAAAACCACATGGTATGCATTATGTGTAAGATCTATTATGTAATAAATAATCATACTGACAACATATGCATGCATGGTCTAATATTAGGAGAAACATGCAAAAGCTATATGCATTGCATACTATGTTGAAAGCATAATAAGAAATCTCTATAAATAAGGGTGAAGAAAGTGTTTCACAATCCTTTACCTCATCGTTATCGTTATTCGGCCCTGTAGTCTAGAGTATTCTGACGCATCCGCTAGACATCAAATAATCAGGCAATAAACTAGATTTTACCTTTAACTATGTTGGTGGGTGTTTCCATATTTGATCTAGAGTTATGATGCTTCGAATATCGTCAAACATTCCATAAAGACCTTCCGCCAATTGAAACGATCCATCAAATTCTTTTTTTTTTGCAAGGAGTGATGATTGCGAGAAATCTTTTAATCAAACCACCGAGACTTTATTGGTCTGCTACTATTAGACTTTTTGCATGTGCTGTTATGATTGATCCACATGTTTTTGTCTTATACACCGACTTCCATTCTAGTTCCATTTTTTTTTTGAAATCAGTTGATGGAGATACGATTTTGCTACAACTGCGATTTTTTTTATCATGTCGTTTGCTCATTTGCTGTATATGCTACCCCCTAGCCCCCCAACAGTTAAAGTAGTTTTATTCAAACAGAGTGCTTTTAACATCGCGTCCTTTCTTCTTTTTAGATGCTTTGCTAAGTAGCCGGTTGGGGTATCTAATAGAGCAGTGACTTGAAATATCTAGAATAGTTGAAAACTTCTGGTGAACCGAACAGTTATGATGAGCTGAGTGGTTCCACCAAATTGAGCAGCTACGGCGAGCCAAATAGGATGACACTCAGATTTGACTACTTTATTCGCCAAATATTTATAGCAGAGTTTTTTCCGAGTAAACGTAGTAGGGAGGCAGAAGTGATATAATCATCTTTTGGTTGCCACACGTGATTTTGATCGACTGAGTATATTAGCGGTTTGGAGTTTGAGGTTTTGTAAGACCTTTTAAGCTTCTGATGGTCGAGGGCCCACCGTTTAGTTGATGATTGTATTGATGTGACAATTTAGATTTTTCATTGATATTTTAAATCCGAAAAACCTTTAGAAAACACTTTTCTGAGTTGAATCTGATCAATCTTTCACGACTTTAAAGTCTAGTTGCTTAACTTGTAACTTCTTTGGTTATCGGTTTACGTAATAACTGAGCTTATTTGACTTTAGCTGGTGACAATGCTCATTTGAGGTGAACTTTTGAGGTAAACCCTTTTTTGTAATTGCATCTCGCTTTCTTTTACTGAACTGTGTTTACGAATTCGCTTGCTTGAGCATCTCCTGGTGATGATACAACAAAACTAACCCCCTAGCATCCCTTTCTCAGTTTTTTTTAGTTCAGGCTTACTAGAGTGTCTCGGGTGTTTCATATTTTTATGCTGCAGTCGATAGGATGCTCTTGATTTCTGTGGATGTGACTCATTGTAATGAATCCCTTAAGCTAATCTTCGACTTTTCTTCTCGACTGATCTTTTTCATAGACCAAGCCCCCTTTTTTTTGGTGCCTGGATCTTCTTGCCTATTCAGGTGAACCTGAGAACCATTTTAACGTTGTTTAGCTTTGCTCAGATCCTTTTATCTTTGAGCGGTTCATACTAACACTCAAATCCTATCTCTCAGCTTTGCTCGGATCGCTCGGATCCTTGATCGGCTTTAGTCTGATCCTTGCTCAGTTTTGCTTGGATCCCACTGAGTGGATCTTACTAAAGCTTGGATCCTCTCTCGGATTTGCTTGTATCCCACTTTGGGCGGATCTTGCTAACGCTCGGATCCTTGCTCGGCTTCGCTTTGGATCCCAGTTTGAGCGGATCTTACTAACGCTCGGATCCTTGCTCTGCTTCGCTTGGATCACACTTTGGGCGGATCTTACTAACGCTCAGATCCTTGCTCGGCTTCGCTTTGGATCCCAGTTTAAGCGGATCTTACTAACGCTCTGATCCTTGCTCAGCTTCGCTTGGATCCTACTTTAGGCAGATCTTACTAACGCTCGGATCCTTGCTCTGCTTTTCTTGGATCCCACTTTGAGTGGTTCTTACTAACGCTCGGATCCTTGCTCGACTTCGCTTGGATCCCAGTTTGAGTGGATCTTACTAACTCTCGGATTCTTGCTCGACTTCACTTGGATCCCACTTTGAGCGGTTCTTACTAACGCTCGGATCCTGCTCAGCTTTGCTTGGATCCCATTTTGAGCGGATTTTACTAACGCTCGGATCCTTGCTCGACTTTTCTTGGATCCCACTTTGAGCGGTTCTTACTAACACTCGGATCCTTGCTCGGCTTTGCTTTGGATCCCAGTTTGAGCGGATCTTGCTAACGCTCGGATCCTTGCTCGGGCTTGGCTTTGGATCCCAGTTTGAGCGGATCTTGCTAACCCTCAGATCCTTGCTCGGCTTGGCTTTGGATCCCAGTTTGAGCGGATCTTACTAACGCTCGGATCCTTGCTCGGCTTTGCTTTGGATCCCAGTTTGAATGGATCTTGCTAACGCTCAGATCCTTGCTCGGCATGGCTTTGGATCCCAGTTTGAGCGGATCTTACTAACGCTCGGATCCTTTGTTGTTGGACTTGTTGGTAACGAAGAGCCGAGTAAGCTTTAGCCAAGAATCGATTTTAGGTTCTTTTTCCTCTTTTACTGGATTACAATGTTCCGGAAGTCATCAAATATTCCTTGGAATGAATTGTGTTATGGATCACATATTCTCGGAAAAATACATGCATCTAGTTTGCAGCAAAATTCACGGTTTATGATTTCGACATTCGTAGAGAGAGATATGTCTGTTTCAGTACTTGATAGTCAGATCAGAAACCTGTACTTGATCTGTCTTCTTCAATATTGCGGGAGCCACTAAATATTGCTCAGATTGAAATGGGCTTCGAACCATATATGTTTGGAAAGCTTTAGATGTCTAGTTTCCATAAGTT